>JBBGZY010000391.1:997500-2426250 GCA_037952925.1 Lithobates clamitans | reverse complement strand
TCATTATATACAGAGCTCAGTGATGCCGAAAGCATCCTAGGCTATTGTTAGTTTATTACCGTACACCCAGTTATGAACCTGCATGGAGTGCTATACTAGGAATCCTTTGGAACTGACAACAAATTAATATATTGTGATTACACATCTGTCTTCAATATCCTAAGGGAAACCCCAGCTCCATTTAGCAGCTATATATATTTCCATTTCTGGAGTTATTACACATGTAAAATCCCCCAGTTACTACATTTTATAGATAGGGGTTGCTCTCGCCACCCCAAATAGACATTAACATGTCTTACATATATTTGATATATCAGTTGATATGCTCGGTTGACTTTGCAACCCCCTCCCTTTTTCAACTGATCTGATGTGTGACTGGGCCCAGTGTGTTTGCTTTTATGGTGATAGCATTGATATTTGGTGATAGGTGTAGGGTTTAATACTTTTTGTGCGTGGAAAATATTGTCATATTAGTCCAATAAAATTTGTATTTTTCATAATTTTGCATACTGTCTGGGGTCACTTTTTACCTACTTTCCTTGGGACTCTGTTCCTTTTCCTCTTGTTGGTGTGCTACTAGGTATGCCCTTCTATTTGAATTCTTTGAAAAATCCCCCCTAAAAACTTAAAGCTAGATATATTTCAACTGGCAACAAGGCTGGTAAAGCAATGGCTCTCAGGATTCAAGGTTACCATGATCAAACCAAAATGCACATCTACATCATCCACCTGCTTTTCAAACACTGTTCCCTGACTATTCATGCCTCTGTTAAGGCTTGGAAAAAGCTGAATAACACCACCTGGCTACACCTTAAAACTAAGGCTCTCCAGATACCCCTCAAGACCTTACAGCTGCTAACGCCAGACTTACATATCCCTAAATGGCTCTATACTTCCAAGCTTCAAACTCAAGAAACACTCAAGACACTTGAACAAATACATGCAATCTATAATGCCTCATCACAGATTATTTTACCTACTACAGAATATGACACTGTCTCTCCTCCTACCCTCACCTAGAGGGTACACTACCTGCAACACTTGGAATTACTACTTGCAGATGGTCCAAGTCCTAAAGGCATCTAGTTATTTTAGAACACGCTCCAGGAAAAACAATTTTTCAGTAAATTTATGCCCTTTAGGATATGTGAGGAGGATTTGAAGCAGCAATTCACAGAATTTTCAAACTAGAACTTAAAAAATCAGTAAGTGGATTCAAGATACTGACCAGAAGTGGGGGTAATATTCAACAGAATAAACAAACCAGGTGTAACTTAGCTAGTAGTCAGACCGGGGAATTAGGACGCCAGTGTGGTTAGATGCCGTGGGATACTTCATTTTTCTTTAGATTTCTGAAATTCCCTTTGCTGCCATCCTTGATGCTGTGGTCCAGAATTGAAGGGAATCTCATTTCCGGGAAGTTCAGGGATGATTTCCCATGAGTGCAGGAGTCGGAGACCATCTTTAAGGTTAGATACTGTGTGTGTTGTCCCATTTCTGGTAATCACTACAGTGGCCAGATGGCACCATTTGTATGCTATTTTGTGATTGTTAAGGCCTTTAGTGATGGTTTTCATCTGCCTCCTTAAATTGAGGGTGTACTGGGAGAGATCTGCATATAGGTGTACCCCATTATAAGGTGCAGGAAGATCTGGAGTCGATCTGACTTTTGCTAGTAATTTCTCTTTGGTAGGGAAAAAATAGACCTTCATCAGGATATCCCTAGGTACTGATGCATCCAGATGTTTTGGTTTCGGTATGCGATCGATGATGCATTTGATTGGTGATACCTCAAGGAGCAATTTGTCAAACATGTCTGCCACATATTTGTGCATGTCAGAAGGAAGGGCTGATTCAGGTACTCCTCTGATTTTGACATTATTCCTTCTCGAGCGGTCCTCTAGGTCCGCGAGTTTGCCTTTATCTAGTCGGTATCATCTGCCTGGTCCTTATAAGCATCTATAATGATCACTGTTATGGTACATTATGGTACATTCATCCATCTTGTGTTCAATATGCTGAACCCTCTCCCCCATGCCCTGCAACTTAGATGTAAATTTGTGGATTAGATTGGAGAAATTAACATGAGGGATGATTGCAGGGATAAAAGCATATCTTTCATGGTTGTGTCCAAAACTGGTTGGCAAGATGTTGGAAAGCTAGCAATGGATGATTGTATATGTAGGCCGGCATTTTCTATGTGGAGATTGTTACTCACTGCGCCTGAGGCCTGTGTGCCAGGATCCATCCTCATCCACACTTTAGCTGGGCTGTTTAGTGGGCTGTGCGAGGGTGATCGCCGGAATGATAGGGGTCGTAAATCCGTATCCCAGTCTCCAGAGTTTTCAGCTGGAAGGTCTGTGTATAATGAGGCCTGATGAGGCCATCTTGCCACTTCTCCCCGTCAGTGGCTGGCATAGTGAACAAGTCTGTGAGCTTCTTAGGGTGTCTCTCTTTTTTTTGTTTGCGGGACAGCAGTGAGGCAGGCTCCAACGGTGATTCTGAGCTCCTTTTGGGCTCCTGAGGTGCGGTATTCCGCTGGCTATGTTGATATTTCTCTGGTCCCTGACTGAGCTAACGGCTCAAGCTGCCATCACGGTCATGCGTAAGCCACGCCTCCCCTTTAATTCTAATTACACTCACTTCATGTAGGTTTTCGATCATTTGGTAAATTGCAACTTTTGCTTTAGGCTAACGGAATCTGAGACAGTTTATTTCCCTTCATTATACTTATTCAAATAGCATCTAATGTTTTGAAATTGTGATTTGAGAGTGCTTCCTCATAGAGTGTTCCTTTCTAATGAATACTATATACATGTTTGCTGGTTTATGTATTTTTTTCCTCTTGCTGCATTACACAATGCATTCCTTTTGTATTATATGCAAAAACGTAATGACAAAAAAACAGTTCCAATGCATAGACATGGCAATTAGCCGTAAACTGTGAGTTCAGTTCACACCCCTGAGTTGCAGTGGTGTGCACTGAAAAAGGGCATAAACACTACTTTTCTCCAGCACGGCATATTATGACTCAGTACACTGCATTGCACCCTGCAACAATAAATAAAGATGAGTAATACGTCACTTTGTGACATTCCAAAAAAAAAAAAAAAAATGAAGTCCAGTTATATGATTGGAGGTGTGAATATTTGTTTTTCTTTGTTTTTTTCTTTAAAAATGTAGGTGGTATATTGCACTTTCATATTTTACATTTTAAATTGTTCTGCTTTCATGTCCTGGTAATTATATGGTTAATGTTGTTTATCTCTGGAGTATCTCCTTTTCCCACTCTGCCACCCCAGCTCTCGCCTCTTCAGGATTCTACTTACTATTTAATCATCCTGCCCCAATCCCCTAATTAACTTAACAAAGGGGCAGATGACTCAAAATGCACTGTCATAGCAATGGGGGACAAATTGTGAATCTCTGTGTTGAGCTACTGGTCTCCTGTCTAGATCCTGGTTCATCTATGTACTCTGACATTCTGCCAGCCTGCTTGGTAGCTTGTCTGTGTATCACACACAGTGTTGTAAGGTCAGATTTTCTCTGGATCCACCTATCTTATTCCTTTTACTGCTGGCCACAGGACAAGGAAAGGAGAGGTACTCCACTACCATTCTAATGGGTCATAGATGCACACAGTTCCACCTTTTAATGTAAATGGAAAATATTTTCTTTTACAAAAGTTTTTATTAATATTCAGACAGACAAACTAAGCAAACAAGTGGATAGTTACAATGCATAATAAATATATACAACTTGGATAGACATATATATTCGAGGCTTAATGCCTCACAGTATGTAGAATTGTAGAGTCAAGACAATTCAGGGTTCATGTCACAGTATAACTTTATAGAAGCATTCGACCGTATGGTTGGGTGTGGTTAGACAGAAACTCTCTAATGATGAACCAAGGGTTACTATTATAAACAGAATCAAAAGAAAATAAACATAAAATGAAAAGGATACAAGCAACATAACCATCCAAATCAGGACAATGCCTGGTGGCCAAATAAGCATCTAAAATGAAAAGAAATAATAAGTCAGGAAGAGTGGAGGAGTAGAGGCAGGAAGAGAAAAGACAAAGAGAAAGGGTGAAAGAAAAGGGGAGTACCACAGGCTCCGCGCCAGCACATCACAAAATCGAGTGTTGTCAAATCGGGAGGGCTGGGCATGGGCAATCCAGGGTTGCCAAATCCACAGGAATTTTTCATGGGTGACAGATACTATGGCATAAACCATAATGTCATTCATTTGGTTGTTGACAGCTTCAAAACTGAGTATAGGGGATTTTCAAGCTTTCGTAATGGTTAACTTGGTTGTAGTAAAAGGATGCAGAGATAGTTGTCATTCCAAGCGTAGCAGTTCAGCAATCAGTTTACAGAGAAGTGCCTCATACGGGTCTTTTTTGAGGTTAGTATGGAGTAGAGTGCGAAGAAGAGCATCAACCCTGACCCATAGTCTGCACACCTTCGGGCGAGACCACCAGATGTGTGCCATTGTGCCCACCTGTGAGCATCCTTGGAAGTAAAGTGGAGAATAAGAAGGGATGAAATGGGCCTACCTAGCCAATGTATAATAGCATCTGTATAATATTTTAGAGGTGTTCTCTAATATAAGTACATTCTTAGAACTTGTAAAAAAATGCCATGATCGTTATCTGCCAGTCCTCCGGGTCCAGTGGCATTCCCAATTTACTTTCCCATTGATGATAAGGCCATAATGGGGGCCTTCTGGAGAAAAATTTAAAAGAATAAATCAGTGAAATAAGGCTAGGAGAGTGAGGCTGGGCTCTGCAAAGACTCCCAAATGGAGTTAACGCATAAGGGGTGGGCTGGGACCGCAGGAGCTGTTGAATAAAATGATTGAGTTGTAGATACCTGTAGTGTTCTCATAACAGAATGTCATGAGAGGATCTAAGGGCATCAAATGTCAGAATCCTAGTGGGGATAATAGCAGGCATTGGAGGAGGTGAAACAAGGGTAAATGGGGGGATACCAAGCCCGCAGAGAATTTAACCAAATCCCACAAGTGGATAGAATGCAATAAACAAGGTCCTAGCATTGTTGGACGATGGATAAGGGGAGTCAAGGTAGGGAAAATATAGGTGTAGTATAGGAGTCTACAAGGTCAATGGTGGCCCACAGCGGGAGTTGATGGCTTTAATGGAGATGAGACAGAGGGTTTGTATTCAATTAATCTCAGGCAGCGCTTGCTATAACATGAACTAATAATGTCCAAAAAATGTTGACATAAAGTGAAATGCCACTGATGTGAAATAAGTGACCAACAATGATATGGATATAAACGTAAGTGACAAATAATTAATTGATTATTGGTTAACCCTTTTTTGGGCATATTAGACAGCACCTGCACATATAGTTATTTTCTTAGTGTTTGTTTTCATAGGCACGGGTGTTTCTTATCTTTAGAGGGGCTATATTGGTCGCCAAGTAATAATATTGAAGGTTTGGAACTGAGAGGCCACCATTGATCCTGCAGGCATACAGAACCTGTTTATTGCTTCAGGGCTGAGTGGACCCATAAATACATTTTAAAAGTATCAGAAGAGAAAATAGATTGGGTAAGGAGATTCTAGGGAATGTCAAAGTGAGTATATCATTGGCAAACAATGATATGTTATGGGGAGAGCACGCTACATCAATACATCAATACCCTTTATATCCTGGTGGGTACGAACTGCCTCTGCCAATGGTTAAAGGGCCAAGATAAATAAGAGCAGAAAGTGGACAACCTTGCCGGGTGCCTCTACGAATGGGAAAGGCAGAGTACTCAAAACTGTAATATTTAAGTTTAGCTTGAAGGAAGTCATATAACATCATTATCCAACGTAAGAGTGGGGCACCAAACCCGTAGTGGTGGAGTACGGTTATGAGGTAAGGCCATGATAAACTGTCAAATGCCTCGTTTACATTGAGCGATAAAAGCATTATTTCTAGGGAGGAACGATTAGTTATTTGCTGTAATTGTAAGATCCGGCGAATAGCATCCCCTGAATGCCTTCTCAAATGGAAAATATTTTCATTAAAGACCCAGCCTTTTCTGACACTTTTTGTTTACATGTAAAAATCTGCTAGAAAAATAATTGTCTACACTCCTGAAAGATCCACTCTGTGTAGCCTTCCAAGAAGCCACAAAAAGCCACTGCTACACACTCTCCAGCCAGACCCTTGCTTCTTCTAAGTTATTACTGGGATGCATAATAAATGGCCCTTTTATAGGGATGAATGAGATTTTTCTATAACAATACCAATGTAGAGTTTTTTTTTATAACTAGCCTTACAAAAATCATGGTTATATTTATTAGAGCCTCAAAGAGCCTCAGTTTGCAAAAAATACACACTCAGCTAATAACTCCTGTATCTTCTAAATGTGAAAGTCAATGGGATATGCTCTGACCCAATCTCAAATGCAGTACTGTCCAGGAATAAATATCTAGCAGCAGTACTAAAAGAATGAGATCATGGACTAAAAAAGTTGTTACATAATAAAGAATTTAATGTCAGTTTTGCAGATTTTGAACAGGAAAAAAATCTTTCATATCAAACTCACAGTTTTAAAAACACTAACATGTTAAAATGGCTAAATGTGTCATTCACTTGAATTTACTGTATGTAAGTAGATTTGTCAAGTCTTCAGTTCACCACACAATTTATTATGATTGCCTACATTCTTAAATTGTTTGATTTTAACAGATCTGCAATTTCTTCCCACACTCCAAAGACACCCTGGTAGGTTAATTGGCTCCTGTCTAAATTGTATGTATTTATGAATGTGAGTTAGGGACCTTAGATTGTAAGCTCCTTGAGGGCACCGACTGCTGTGAATGTATACTTTATGTAAAGTGCTGCGTAAATTGATGACACTATATAAATACCTGATATAAATAAAATAAATTAAATATTCAGTCAAGCCAAACATTTGTGAAACACAGTTTTTTTTATTCACTAATTTGAAATAACGTACCTACCAAAAAATTGGGTATCACATAGTTCATACACCTAAAAAGTCGTTTTACAAAGGAAAGGCACACCCAGAAAGTGAGGGGCACAGACAGGAAAAAAAAAACAGAGGTTGGGATGTTCAATATGAAAATTATCAATTCTTAAATTAAACCAACAGGTCATATGCCCTGTACACACGGTCGGACATTGATCAGACATTCCGACAACAAAATCCATGAATTTTTTCCGACGGATGTTGGCTCAAACTTGTCTTGCATACACACGGTCACACAAAGTTGTCGGAAAATCTGATCGTTCTGAACGCGGTGACGTAAAACACGTACGTCGGGACTATAAACGGGGCAGTAGCCAATAGCTTTCGTCTCTTAATTTATTCTGAGCATGAGTGGCATTGGATTTGTGTACACACGATCAGACTTTCCGGCAACGGATTTAGTTGTTGGAAAATTTTATAGCAAGCTCTCAAACTTTGTGTGTCGGAAATTCCTATGGAAAATGTGTGATGGAGCCTACACACGGTCGGAATTTCCAACAACAAGGTCCTATCACACATTTTCCATCTGAAAATCCTATCGTGTGTACAGGGCATTACAGTAATTAATGTAGACCCTTGAAGTGGCTTATACTTTTCTTTTTTTCACTAGCCCGAAACTCAGCTCACCCAAAAAAAATTGGGACTTCTGGACTTGGAAGAACATATAATTTACTTCCTTTCTTCCCATGTCATAGAACTAGTTCTTAGCTGTGGCTGCTCAGCTGCCAAGTGTTTTCACATGGGGATAGGGAAAAAGTCCTCAGCCCTTTGTAAGCTGAGACTTGTAAAAACAGTTAAAGCATTTTCAAAAGCAAACGCAAGGACCAGCTTATAAGAATATCTAAATAAAAACACAACATCATATTAAGGGGGATGTAATAAATACACAAATAAACAGACACACTTCAAATTATCTGCAACCCCATAAACGTATAAACACTTCCCACATACATTCCTGGCTTGCAGCCAGAGAAAAAACGGGGAATTCTAATAGCTGTCAAAAACTCCATTGCATTCTGCCTTCTAGAACAGTCCATTGACCCTAATGTGCACTATTGACTTAGCTATATATATACACCCTATAATGTCTGTACGTTCCAAACACTAAACAGATCGCATTTCTAAAAAAACTCCTGAAGAAAGCTTGGAAAATAGAACGGGGGGCCTTAATAATATGCAGAGACTTTAACAGTGTTCCAGCTTACAACCTAGACACTTCTAATAGATCACTATGACACCAGTCCCCAGTGCAACGTTTTCTGCATGCCAATGACCTCTATGATGTGTGGAGGTGCCATCATACCATAGAAAAGGACTTTAGCTTCCTATCTACAGTACACAACTCATACTCAAGGATAGACTATTTCTAGTGGACAAATGGCTCCTGCAGCAAACCTCTGACTCATCCATTGAACCAGACATATGGTCAGATTATGCCCCAGTTTGCATTACTGTGGATTCACCCAAGTCTTATGCACCCACCAAACTATGGAAAGCCAATACCTACGTCATGAAATCCTCTCCATATGCGGATATGCTGCACTGAAAATTAGAGGACTTTTTTGATCTCAACAACGGTGGATAGTCCAACCATTCTGTGGATGGCCCACAAGGTGGTTATTAGGGGGGTCCTGATATAGCTAAGCTCAATTGCAAAAAAGAGGAGGATGCAGCAGATAAATGAGATCATCTCACAAATAGAATCCACAGAAGCACTCAGCAAACTCTCACCCTCCCACAACCTTAAACGAAAACTCCTGGCCTTAAGGCAAGAACTCAGATCCTTGCTACTAGTCTCCTTTAAAAAAAACAAGGTAGACTAAAAGCCACATCCTACTCCACTGGCAACAAGGCGAATAAACGAATGGCTATGCACCTCCAGGGCAAGCGTAGTAAAGCCAAAATCTCATTCATCCTACATCCCACCACCAATACCAAAATTCTCAACCCCCAAGAGATGGCCAATACATTCAGCAGCTACTATGAATCCCTATACAACCTCAGAAATGACAACTCCACTCCTCAACCCTACCCTGAACTGATTCAGGACTTCCTACCTCAGATCGATCTCTGCACTCTTTCTCCAGATCAACTCAGCACTCTAAATTCCCCTTTCTCTATTCAAGAAATTATCCAAATCATTGACACTCTCCCAAACTTTAAATCACCTGGGCCTGATGGTCTACCAGGAGAGTATTACAAACGGTTCAAAAATCTTTTAGCCCCCTACCTATGTGATCTCTTCAACACTGCTGCCTACTCCTTCTCATTCTCCAGAGAGATGCTTACCGCATCAGTCATAGCTCTACCCAAACCTGGTAAGGATCCAATAACCCCGCAAAACTTCAGACCAATATCCCTGCTAATTGTGGATTTAAAGCTATATGCAAAAATCTTAGCTATTAGGTTGATGGTCATAATTCCACATCTCATTAACAGGGACCAAACTGGGTTTGTTAAGGGATGCCAGTCCTCTGATGCTATGAGACATCTAGTTAACATCACCCACCTAGCACGGAGGCTCCGGAACGCCTTCTTTACTTCTATCCCTAGTTGCAGAGAAGTTGTTCGACAGAGTACATTGGGGATAACTGAGAGCTATACTATCTAAATTTGGCTTCTCTGATAAAATCCTGTCGGCCATCATGGCTCTCTACTCTTGGCCCTCAGCGCATGTTAATGTGGCAGAAATGGTGTCATCCCCATTTAGCATATCCAATGGCACAAGCCAGGGATGCCCCTTATCTCCTCTCATATTTCATCTAGCTATGGAACCCTTAGTGGAACATGTCCACTCTTCAAAAATTTATCTCAGGCTTCCGCTCAGGTGCTAATGAGCACAAAATTAGCCTATTTGCGGACAACATCATTCTGTCACTTACAAATCCCCATTCCTCCCTAGAAGCAGTCCAATCATTATTGTAAAAGTTCAACAAAATATCCTACTAGAAAGTGAATGCCTCCAAATCTCATATACTAGATTTAGAGTTAGATGGTGTCACTAACAACCTCCTGGTCAAGCAATACCCATAGCAATGGTCTAAGTTGGGTATAGCGTACCTGGAGATTACCCTAACCAAGAAACTGATCAACCTATTCAGGGAAAACATCTTCCCCTTCAAACAAAAATTTCAACAATCTCTCACACAAATATCTAAGCATAAATTCTCCTGGGCTGGCTATTTAGCTGCATTTAAAATGACCACCCTCCCACAACTTCTGTACCTATTTTGCTCCCTCCCGATACTCCTTCTAAACTCATACCTTAAGTCCCTACAATCCCTACTAGCCAAATTTATTTGGCATGGCAAAAGACCAGGAGTAGCAAAGGCCAGACTCATCAAAAATAGATTAGCGGGAGGCTCAGATTTAGTAGACATTGCAGATTACTATTATGCCACTATTGTGGTCGCACAATCATTATGGGGTGCTATTGAACGTCATTTTATCCCATATGCGAATCTTAAACTATGGCTCTGTAGCCTCCCTCCGAGTAGCATGATCCCAACCCCCCCCCCCCATCATTGCGTCAGCTATAGTGTGGAATAAATTTACCTCCACTTCATGGAAATCCATGGTTTCTACAGGTACATCTTATACAACCACCAACATACTACTACCAATACATACAAATTGTACACTGTTTGCAATATAACCCCCACCTCCTTACACCCATACCCAACAAAGCTCTCATATTCTACTTTCTCGAAACTAAGCCTGCCAAAGGTATTTATTTGTTCTATAATCTGCTCCAAGAAAAATTAACCTTCCATCACTCACTCCCATTTCTCCAGTAGGAACAGGTTCTAGAGTTCCTCTCAACAATGGAAGATGGCCCTTCATACCATGTACAAGGTCATGAAATGTACTTCATTGTGGGAACTAACCCAAAGTATAACGCAACGTAGGTACTTAACCCCGCTCAAAATTTCTGTCTTAGACCCCCGTATGTCTCCGGAGTGTTAGAGAAAGTGCAGAAATAGGGGCTTGCTATTTCATATACTATGGAGCTGCAAACACTTGCTCACATTCTGGACAGAGGTACACTCCTTGCTCACACAAGTCACTCATATCACCATCCCCTGACCTAGCACTCTTAAACTTAAATATTGATATCATTTTGCATCACTTCCACAAAGTAATATCCCACATCCTACTAGCTGCCAGACAAAATATCACCAAAAGCTGGAAAACGCCCAACATTCCCTCAATCACTTGCATAATAAAACAGGTCCATCCATGACCACTCCTTATATGAAACTACCCTAGTGACTGATAGAGGTGCTGCTATCAAAGCAGCTCGGGCCTTGGAACCCTGGTCAATATGGTATGACTTTTTTTTAAATCAAAATTAAGTTTATTGAGATAGAACACATCAGGACAAACACACATACGATCAATAGGAATATATGGCTGAGGTTACATGCACAATTTTTTTCCGTTCTGGTATCTTATACTTTCACTATTATGTAGTTATGTAGTTAAGCCAGGTTGCTTTGGGCCTAAGGGCCACGTTCAATATAATGTAGCATGTCATTAAGTTACAAATCGGAGGTATATAACCTGGATTCTATATGCATCTATAATCCATTAACAGGTCAATATTGTTGTGTGACCAGAAAATAAAGAGAAAATAAAACAGATGTATCCTTAATGGATTCATACAACCTAATGTTAACCAATTTTTCAAAATATAAATTGTGTCCGCCCCTACCATACTCCTCCTGCAGCTCACTGCAAGACTATAGTGCATCTCGTAATTTAACTCACCCACGTTCCCTGTGCGTACTTTACATTTGTAGGAGTCTGTCTTTAACTAATTGAGTTGGACTTAGTCCCGGAGTATCTAACCAAGATTGCCACATTGAATAAAACTTTTTCAGGGTGTTACGATGTTGATAGGTAATCTTTTCACGTATAAGCAAACTATTTACCAATTTCACCCATTGTTCACCTGTTGGTACCCTAGAGGTGATCCACAGCCTCACAATTGCTTTACGAGCTATATATAGTAAGCGTAATACAGCAGTGTGACCATTAGGCGAGAGTGAGGGCACCTCCAGGGCACCCAGCAGGCATATCACTGGATCATGTATAATCGGAAATTGGAATACCTGTGAGATAGTATTGAGAACATAGCTCCAGTACCTGAAAAGTTTTGGGCACTTCCACATCATGTGTAGTAAATCACCATTATGGGTGATGCATTTTGGACATAAGGGAGTATCTCTATTCGGCTACAAAAGTCCGACAGCCTGTCCGACAGACTTTCGACGGACTTTTGGCAGACTTTTGGCGGACTTGCGGCGGACTTGCGGCAGACTTTCTTACGAACGGACTTGCCTACATACGATCACACAAAAGTCCGACGGATTCGTACGTGATGACGTACACCGGACTAAAATAAGGAAGTTGATAGCCAGTAGCCAATAGCTGCCCTAGCGTGGGTTTTTGTCCGTCGGACTAGCACACAGACGAGCAGATTTCTGGGTCCGGCGTAGTTACGACGTAAAGATTTGAAGCATGTTTCAAATCTAAAGTCCGTCAGATTTGAGGCTGCAAAAGTCCGCTGAAAGTCCGATGAAAGTCCGGGGAAGCCCACACACGATCGGATTGTCAGCCAGCTTTAGTCCGTCGGCATTCGTCGGACTTATGTAGACGAAAAGTCCGACCGTGTGTACGCGGCATAAGTCCCCATTTGTGCAAATGAACCTGGGTTCTGTATACTCTATGTAGTAGATAGAGATGGGATAATCTCTGCAATGTCGATACCGAAACTAGTGGAGCAGAGGTTAGACATAACTCCCAGGTGTCTCCGTCCATAGGTCCCAGATCTCGTTCCCATCCCCTTCTACAGGCCAATGTATTAGCATCATGTGTGGAGTTAAGCAACCTGATATATACTCTTGAAATCATACCCTAACATATTTCCAGAGAGTATTTAGTAGTGTGATGGTGGGAAGCAAATTTGGCAGATGTGAATCCTGCTTCTAAATGGGCTAATGCTGGGAGACTAGACTCATCTGGAAGCAATAGAGATCTAATAGGGTCTGATGGGTCCACTTCCCCCCAGTTACTCAATTGTTGCAACTGGGAAGCTACAAAGTAGTACCTGGCATGTGGGACTGCTATACCTCCTTGGTCCTTAGCAAGTTGTAATGAACGCAAACTAATATGCGCCTGTTGGGTACCCCAAAATAAATCCCTGAACTGAGTGTCTATTTGTGTAAACCACTTATGAGTTATCCATATTGGGGAGTTGTGGAATATGTAGAGAAGTTGGGGGGCCCATACCATTTTTTAATTAAGTTTACTCTCCCTGTAACAGATAGGGGTAACTTTTTCCATGCAACACATTTCACTTTAAATTTTTGGAACAGTGGGGTCATGTTCAGGTCTAAGTATTGGATAGGATCTGGTGATATTTGTATGCCTAGATAACGGAACTCCTCAGTTACCACAATATCTTCTGCACACGCAGGTAGGGACTTTGGTAGAGGTTCTAGGGGCATTAACACTGACTTGTTCCAATTGATGCTAAAACCTGTTAGCTTCCCAAAGTCAACGATCAGGTTCATTACGTTTTAGCTATCAGTATCTCCCAGGTATATCAAGGTATCGTCTGCATATAAGTATACTTTATTTTGTTTATAGCCCCGCTGAAACCCTACAATATCTTGTGAGGTTTTGATATGTATAGCCAAAGGCTCCAAGGCTAGGGCAAACAGCAGGGGGGACAAAGGGCACCCCTGCCGTGTGCCTCTGTGGAGTTGAAAAGGGGATGATATATCACCATTGATACGCATTCTTGCTGACGGGGAGCTATATAACAGTTAGACCCATCTCAAGAAGGAGCTACCAACCCCAAATCTGGTAAGTACCTCCTATAGATAGGGCCATTCAATACTATAGAACACTTTAGCAGCGTCCAGAGAGAGAATGGCTCTATTACCCGGATTATCAGCGGGAACCTGTATATTGAGAAATAGACTGTGTAAGTTTTGGGATGTGGATCATGTTGGTAAGAAACCTGATTGGTCTCTATGAACTATTTTCTGTATACACTTGGCTAGTCTATTCGCTAGAACCCTGGCTAACAGCTTGACATCAAACGTAAGCAGTGAAATAGGTCTGTACGAGTCCGGTGAAGAAGGATCTTTACCGGGCTTCAGAAGCACTACTATAAGGGCTTCATATATAGAGGCGGGTAAGGTACCGGTCTCAAATGCCATATTATAAACTTTTAGTAGAATGGGGATTAACTGCGTCGAGTATCGCTTGTACACTTCCGCCGGGAGACCATCAGCTCCAGGTGCCCAAATTTTTTTTGCATGTGCCAAAGCCTCTAACAACTCCTCCCGAGTAAGGGGAGCATTCAGCAGGGACGCATCCGAGGATGATAAGCAGACCCTAATAATCACCTATGTGATCTCTTCAACACTGCTGCCTACTCCTTCTCACTCTCCAGAGAGATGCTTACCGCATCAGTCATAGCTCTACCCAAACCTGGTAAGGATCCAATAACCCCGCAAAACTTCAGACCAATATCCCTGCTTATTGTGGATTTAAAGCTATATGCAAAAATCTTAGCTATTAGGTTGATGGTCATAATTCCACATCTCATTAACAGGGACCAAACTGGGTTTGTTAAGGGATGCCAGTCCTCTGATGCTATGAGACATCTAGTTAACATCACCCACCTAGCACGGAGGCTCCGGAACGCCTTCTTTACTTCTATCCCTAGTTGCAGAGAAGTTGTTCGACAGAGTACATTGGGGATAACTGAGAGCTATACTATCTAAATTTGGCTCCTCTGATAAAATCCTGTCGGCCATCATGGCTTTCTACTCTTGGCCCTCAGCGCATGTTAATGTGGCAGAAATGGTGTACACTTCCGCCGGGAGACCATCAGCTCCAGGTGCCCAAATTTTTTTTGCATGTGCCAAAGCCTCTAACAACTCCTCCTGAGTAAGGGGAGCATTAAGCAGGGACACATCCGAGGATGATAAGCAGACCCTAATAATCACCTATGTGATTTCTTCAACACTGCTGCCTACTCCTTCTCACTCTCCAGAGAGATGCTTACCGCATCAGTCATAGCTCTACCCAAACCTGGTAAGGATCCAATAACCCCGCAAAACTTCAGACCAATATCCCTGCTTATTGTGGATTTAAAGATATATGCAAAAATCTTAGCTATTAGGTTGATGGTCATAATTCCACATCTCATTAACAGGGACCAAACTGGGTTTGTTAAGGGATGCCAGTCCTCTGATGCTATGAGACATCTAGTTAACATCACCCACCTAGCACGGAGGCTCCGGAACGCCTTCTTTACTTCTATCCCTAGTTGCAGAGAAGTTGTTCGACAGAGTACATTGGGGATAACTGAGAGCTATACTATCTAAATTTGGCTTTTCTGATAAAATCCTGTCGGCCATCATGGCTCTCTACTCTTGGCCCTCAGCGCATGTTAATGTGGCAGAAATGGTGTCATCCCCATTTAGCATATCCAATGGCACAAGCCAGGGATGCCCCTTATCTCCTCTCATATTTCATCTAGCTATGGAACCCTTAGTGGAACGTGTCCACTCTTCAAAAATTGATCTCAGGCTTCCGCTCAGGTGCTAATGAGCACAAAATTAGCCTATTTGCGGACAACATCATTCTGTCACTTACAAATCCCCATTCCTCCCTAGAAGCAGTCCAATCATTATTGTAAAAGTTCAACAAAATATCCTACTAGAAAGTGAATGCCTCCAAATCTCATATACTAGATTTAGATCGTGTCACTAACAACCTCCTGGTCAAGCAATACCCATAGCAATGGTCTAAGTTGGGTATAGCGTACCTGGGGATTACCCTAACCAAGAAACCGATCAACCTATTCAGGGAAAACATCTTCCCCTTCAAATAAAAATTTCAACAATCTCTCACACAAATATCTAAGCATAAATTCTCCTGGGCTGGCTATTTAGCTGCATTTAAAATGACCACCCTCCCACAACTTCTGTACCTATTTTGCTCCCTCCCGATACTCCTTCTAAACTCATACCTTAAGTCCCTACAATCCCTACTAGCCAAAATTATTTGGCATGGCAAAAGACCAGGAGTAGCAAAGGCCAGACTCATCAAAAATAGACAGCGGGAGGCTCAGATTTAGTAGACATTGAAGACTACTACTATGCCACTATCCTGGCCAAACTTAAAGAATGGTTTACACTGGTCGCACAATCATTATGGGGTGCTATTGAACGTCATTTTATCCCATATGCGAATCTTAAACTATGGCTCTGTAGCCTCCCTCCGAGTAGCGTGATCCCAACCCCCCCCATCATTGCGTCAGCTATAGTGTGGAATAAATTTACCTCCACTTCATGGAAATCCATGGTTTCTACGGGTACATCTTATACAACCACCAACATACTACTACCAATACATACAAATTGTACACTGTTTGCAATATAACCCCCACCTCCTTACACCCATACCCAACAAAGCTCTCATATTCTACTTTCTCGAAACTAAGCCTGCCAAAGGTATTTATTTGTTCTATAATCTGCTCCAAGAAAAAATAACCTTCCATCACTCACTCCCATTTCTCCAGTAGGAACAGGATCTAGAGTTCCTCTCAACAATGGAAGATGGCCCTTCATACCATGTACAAGGTCATGAAATGTACTTCATTGTGGGAACTAACCCAAAGTATAACGCAACGTAGGTACTTAACCCCGCTCAAAATTTCTGTCTTAGACTCCGGTATGTCTCCGGAGTGTTAGAGAAAGTGCAGAAATAGGGGCTCGCTATTTCATATACTATGGAGCTGCAAACACTTGCTCACATTCTGGACAGAGGTACACTCCTTGCTAACACAAGTCACTCATATCACCATCCCCTGACCTAGCACTCTTAAACTTAAATATTGATATCATTTTGCATCACTTCCACAAAGTAATATCCCACATCCTACTAGCTGCCAGACAAAATATCACCAAAAGCTGGAAGACGCCCAACATTCCCTTAATCACTTGCATAATAAAACAGGTCCATCCATGACCCCTCCTTATATGAAACTACCCTAGTGACTGATAGAGGTGCTGCTATCAAAGCAGCTCGGGCCTTGGAACCCTGGTCAATATGGTATGACTTTTTTTTAAATCAAAATTAAGTTTATTGAGATAGAACACATCAGGACAAACACACATACGATTAATAGGAATATATGGCTGAGGTTACATGCACAATTTTTTTCCGTTCTGGTATCTTATACTTTCACTATTATGTAGTTATTTAGTTAAGCCAGGTTGCTTTGGGCCTAAGGGCCACGTTCAATATAATGTAGCATGTCATTAAGTTACAAATCGGAGGTATATAACCTGGAATCTATATGCATCTATGATCCATTAACAGGTCAATATTGTTGTGTGACCAGAAAATAAAGAGAAAATAAAACAGATGTATCCTTAATGGATTCATACAACCTAATGTTAACCAATTTTTTAAAATATAAATTGTGTCCGCCCCTACCATACTCCTCCTGCAGCTCACTGCAAGACTATAGTGCATCTCATAATTTAACTCACCCACGTTCCCTGTGCGTACTTTACATTTGTAGGAGTCTGTCTTTTACTAATTGAGTTGGACTTAGTCCCGGAGTATCTAACCAAGATTGCCACATTGAATAAAACTTTTTCAGGGTGTTACGATGTTGATAGGTAATCTTTTCATGTATAAGCAAACTATTTACCAATTTCACCCATTGTTCACCTGTTGGTACCCTAGAGGTGATCCACAGCCTCACAATTGCTTTACGAGCTATATATAGTAAGCGTAATACAGCAGTGTGACCATTAGGCGAGAGTGAGGGCACCTCCAGGGCACCCAGCAGGCATATCACTGGATCATGTATAATCGGAAATTGGAATACCTGTGAGATAGTATTAAGAAAATAGCTCCAGTACCTGAAAAGTTTTGGGCACTTCCACATCATGTGTAGTAAATCACCATTATGGGTGATGCATTTTGGACATAAGGGAGTATCTCTAATGCCGCGTACACACGGTCAGACTATTCGGCTACAAAAGTCCGACAGCCTGTCCAAAAGACTTTCGACGGACTTTTGGCGGACTTGCGGCGGACTTGCGGCAGACTTTCTTACGAACGGACTTGCCTACATACGATCACACAAAAGTCCGATGGATTCGTACGTGATGACGTACACTGGACTAAAATAAGGAAGTTGATAGCCAGTAGCCAATAGCTGCCCTAGCGTGGGTTTTTGTCCGTCCGACTAGCACACAGACGAGCAGATTTCTGGGTCCGGCGTAGTTACGACGTAAAGATTTGAAGCATGTTTCAAATCTAAAGTCCGTCAGATTTGAGGCTGCAAAAGTCCGCTGAAAGTCCGATGAAAGTCCGGGGAAGCCCACACACGATCGGATTGTCAGCCAGCTTTAGTCCGTCGGCGTTCGTCGGACTTTTGTAGACGAAAAGTCTGACCGTGTGTACGCGGCATAAGTCCCCATTTGTGCAAACGAACCTGGGTTCTGTATACTCTATGTAGTAGATAGAGATGGGATAATCTCTGCAATGTCGATACCGAAACTAGTGGAGCAGAGGTTAGACATAACTCCCAGGTGTCTCCGTCCATAGGTCCCAGATCTCGTTCCCATCCCCTTCTACAGGCCAATGTATTAGCATCATGTGTGGAGTTAAGCAACCTGATATATACTCTTGAAATCATACCCTAACATATTTCCAGAGAGTATTTAGTAGTGTGATGGTGGGAAGCAAATTTGGCAGATGTGAATCCTGCTTCTAAATGGGCTAATGCTGGGAGACTAGACTCATCTGGAAGCAATAGAGATCTAATAGGGTCTGATGGGTCCACTTCCCCCCAGTTACTCAATTGTTGCAACTGGGAAGCTACAAAGTAGTACCTGGCATGTGGGACTGCCATACCTCCTTGGTCCTTAGCAAGTTGTAATGAACGCAAACTAATATGCGCCTGTTGGGTACCCCAAATTAAATCCCTGAACTGAGTGTCTATTTGTGTAAACCACTTATGAGTTATCCATATTGGGGAGTTGTGGAATATGTAGAGAAGTTGGGGGGCCCATACCATTTTTTAATTAAGTTTACTCTCCTTGTAACAGATAGGGGTAACTTTTTTATGCAACACATTTCACTTTAAATTTTTGGAACAGTGGGGTCATGTTCAGGTCTAAGTATTGGATAGGATCTGGTGATATTTGTATGCCTAGATAACGGAACTCCTCAGTTACCACAATATCTTCTGCACACACAGGTAGGGACTTTGGTAGAGGTTCTAGGGGCATTAACACTGACTTGTTCCAATTGATGCTAAAACCTGTTAGCTTCCCAAAGTCAATGATCAGGTTCATTACGTTTTGCAATGAGCTATCAGTATCTCCCAGGTATATCAAGGTATCGTCTGCATATAAGGATACTTTATTTTGTTTATAGCCCCGCTGAAACCCTACAATATCTTGTGAGGTTTTGATATGTATAGCCAAAGGCTCCAAGGCTAGGGCAAACAGCAGGGGGGACAAAGGGCACCCCTGCCGTGTGCCTCTGTGGAGTTGAAAAGGGGATGATATATCACCATTGATACGCATTCTTGCTGACGGGGAGCTATATAACAGTTGGACCCATCTCAAGAAGGAGCTACCAACCCCAAATCTGGTAAGTACCTCCCATAGATAGGGCCATTCAACACTATAGAACGCTTTAGCAGCGTCCAGAGAGAGAATGGCTCTATTACCCGGATTATCAGCGGGAACCTGTATATTGAGAAATAGACTGTGTAAGTTTTGGGATGTGGCTCTTGTTGGTATGGAACCTGATTGGTCTCTATGAACTATTTTCTGTATACACTTGGCTAGTCTATTCGCTAGAACCCTGGCCAACAGCTTGACATCAAACGTAAGGAGTGAAATAGGTCTGTACGAGTCCGGTGAAGAAGGATCTTTACCGGGCTTCAGAAGCACTACTATAAGGGCTTTATATATAGAGGCAGGTAAGGTACCGGTCTCAAATGCCATATTATAAACTTTTAGTAGAATGGGGATTAACTGCGTCGAGTATCGCTGGTACACTTCCGCCGGGAGACCATCAGCTCCAGGTGCCCAAATTTTTTTTGCATGTGCCAAAGCCTCTAACATCTCCTCCTGAGTAAGGGGAGCATTCAGCAGGGACGCATCCGAGGATGATAAGCAGGGCAAGGGGTATCTATCTAAGAACAAACAGATATCTTCATGTGAGGTTTGGACTTTGGACATATAAACATCTTGAAAAAACTCTTAAAGACTTCCATAATATCTTTGGTAGAATGGTGTGATGTCCCTTGCATGTCAGTCACTGCACCTATATGTGAGGATGGCTGCTGAGATTTGGCCAGTAGTGCTAACATATGTCCTGTATTTTCCCCTACCTCAAAATGGGTCTGTTGTAGAAAACAATGTTTATTCTCTGCTAACTGTAACTAAAGATCCTTAAGCATGGATTGGGCAGTTAACCGTCAGCCTTTGTCTGCACCACGTGATGCTGGGGGGAGTTTTTCTGATTGGGGCGGGGACTGGCTGTATAGATAGGACCCATACATTTGTTTTAGCCTGCTCTTACACAGCACGTCCATCACTGGGTCAGACATGTTTGGCTACTCCATACCACCCATAGGTAAGGGGGATATTCCTTAGATTATTGTACACCTCTTTGTGATTAGGGGCTCTAGCTTTATTTGGGGCTATACTTGACATACATTACTCTTATTACCCCAGAACCTTCACCTTACTTGTTACCAGTGTGGATCTTCCATTCATTGAACACCTATATATGTGGCCGTCTTTCCCTCCCGGTTCCTCTCTCTAAGCTCCTCCCTCAGCTCCCGGACCTGAGTTATTGGGTGGCCAGCTGCTTGTGGACCTCTTGGAGTTCGCATTCCGGTAACATGTGAGTATCCATGGGGGCTTAGTGGTTGCCCGTCTCCTTTTATATGTTCATTTTTTCTTATTTTGCTCCTAGTGCATTTTTTGCACCTTATCCAGTCTTTTATCACACTGTCCCCTTTTTTCTTCTCCTTTAGACTTTGGTGCTATATTGCCCCTGAAGAGTGTTTGATACACGAAACGCGTCGGACCTACGACAAGCACCATATTAATCATAGACTTCATTAGGTCCATATATCTATAAGCTTTTAATGTTTATCTTGCGACCTCATGCTACTGCCATGAATTAATTTTTCTCAGTTGTTTTACCCTGTACCATTTGGGGGCTGCTCATTATGTTCCCCATTTAACAGGCAAGATGGGATTGCTATACGATTGGATATTATTACCTTTTTTGTAATTCATTTGTGTCCATTTGTCATTATGTATCAATAAATGTTTTACGTAATTGTGATTGTCCCTCTGGTCTCATTTGCCCACCTCACTTAAAGTCCCAACCTCCTATTTCTTCCTACCGAAAGTGGGGAGTGATCAGATACTTGTCTGGGGTGGTATTGCGAGGACTCTAATAGCGGTAAGAAAAGATAATTTCCTAATCCCAAGTCAATTCTAGATAGACCTCCTATCAAGGCTGACTGGCATGAACATACCTTAGCATGTGGATTGCGTGTCCTCCAAACATCAACTAGGCCCATTTCTGAGATAAGATGAGCAAACGGGGTAAGCCCATGACGTTCCTGGGTTCCATCTCCTGTCCGAGCGTGTAACTTATCCCTTTCGTGATCGACATAATTATTAAAATCTCCCACGACGAACTTCCGGTTCCGGCACCACATGGAGTAGCTGCTCTTCACATCAGCTCCCACAGCTCGACTCCAAAAACGAGCATACAAAGCCAGCGAACCCGCCAACTACACTGGCACTTGCTCCACTCTTTACCTGGTCACGAGATGGACCGGTTCGTTGAAAAAAACGGCCCGCGATCGTAAGCGGCCGCGACGGCGCGGACGGCACAGCTGCAAATCGAGGCCCCGCCTTCGGCCTATATGGAGCCTATCACAGACACTGAACCTGCCATGGAGGTAAGCGGTGCTGTGGCCCCCTCCCCACCTGCCGACACATCAGCTCAACACACAGGCACATCCAACACTGAGAAGATTGCACAAGCTGTGGCAGCTCTTCTTTCCCCAATGATAACAGCTTCTGTGGAGAAGGCTGTCAGCGCAGGCATGCAGCAGCTCCAGGCCCAGTTAGGTGAACATGCCTCCAGGCTGAATGAAGCTGAGCACCGCATATCTAACATAGAGGAAGAACTATACCACTCGCAATCCACAGAGCAGGCTCAGGATAAAACTAACAAATACATTCTTGAGAAATTGGATGATTTGGAAAATAGATCTAGAAGGAGCAATCAGCGATTTGTGGGCATTCCAGAATCGCTGCAGCCTTCAGCCCTCACAGACTTATGCACCAGGCGCATACCCGAAGCACTAGGCCTTCTAGGCCCCTGCACAGTAGAACGTGCACACCGCATGGGAACCTTCAACTCGGATCGCAAATCGCCCCGTCCCATAATCGCCAAGTACTTCAATTACTCAGACAAAGCTTTCATCTTGCAGAAATTCAGGCAATCCACATCTCTTCAGATCAACGGAATGAAAATCCTGATCTTCGCGGATTACTCCATCGAGGTATCCAAGAAAAGGAAAGCTTTTCAACAAGTTTGCTCGGAGCTCCATCATCAACAAATCAAATTTACTTTAGCCTTCCCAGCTACCCTCCGACTTAAAGCCTTGAATGGCGACCAGCTCTCCTTTCACGATCCAAACGAGGCTCAGGCCTTCCTACGATCACTACGCATGGGCCCCAACCTCAGCCCCTCTCCCAGAGCGGCTCCTGTCAACCGTGCTCTAGACCAGAGGAGCCCACGCAAAGACTCTCCAAAACGGTTTAGAGCCTCTGCACCAGACCATCATCGCTCCACACCCCGTTGAAGACCACTCTCACGGTCTCAAAGTGTTTTCGCACACCACCTCGCCTTAAGCGGCCATGATGGTTCAACCTTCAACGAGATGTCTCTCTCAAAAATTTAAATCTCTCCTTCAAGTTTGCTCTCTCCTCCTCCCCAGACACTTCAGCTACTGGTAGGCCGAGATGTACTCTATTGTTCAATATACTGTTAACTTGTTAACTTGGTTTGTTGTTAAACCTCAGGCATTGATTTTCTCCCCTGGCTCTCCTGTGTAACCCACTCCTCCTTTACTATGCACAACCCAAGCTGCCAGTATACATCATCCCCTTAACCATGGGTTTAAGTACAGCAGTACATGGGTCTTGCAATGGGAGCTGGCCTACACGGTGACTCCATGCGGAAAAAAGCGAAGTTTATCGAATATGTTTTATTATTTCTCTTTTTTACCCCCCTCCCTCTAACCCCCTCCCTTTATTGCGCACCCCCATCCTATGATATATACGCCCCCAGTGGCTTTACACACACTCGTTCAGACAGCCTAAACTCCCCCATAATCCTGCCTATTCATATAACACACCACCACCACATATCAACTTATGAAGATCATGTAACACCCACACATACCCCCCCAGTGACCCCACCAATATGAAACTGGTCTCCTGGAATGTCAAAGGGCTTCGTTCCTCTAATAAGAGAATGAAAATCCTTCGCCAACTTAAAAGACTTAAAACCGACATTGCCCTGCTCCAAGAAACCCACCTTTCTGCTCCAGACTTCCACTGCATGAAAAAATTATGGGTAGGTACGGTCCTAGGCTCAGACTCAAATGGACGCAAAGCAGGAGTCTTGATACTCATACACAAAAATCTCCCATGCACGGTCCTATCTGTCAAATCAGATTCACAGGGACGCCTTATCTCAGCCCGCATTCAACTAAGAACCAAAGAGTTGATAGTCTCCAATGTCTACGCACCCAATAACCCCACTAAGCAGTTTTTTGGTGAACTTTCGTCATGGCTCCTTAGTGACCCAAACCTCCCGCATATAGTCGGCGGAGACTTCAACTCCACGATTCACCTGATAGATGACAGATCCACTCCTAAACGCCCATACTCCCCCCCAGACTATAATATGCAAACTCTTCTGGCCTCCACGATAAAGACCCTTCATTTGTACAACATTTGGCGACTCCGGCACCCAGCTGACAGAGAATTTACTTTCTATTCCAACTCCCTTAACGTTTTCACCAGAATTGACTATCTCTTCTGCTCAGATGACCTTATCCCACTGATATCCGACGCGGACATTCACGACATTGCCATATCTGATCACGCACCTATCTCGATCACGATTGACAACCCTGAACTACACCCGAATCCTAAAATATGGCGTTTTCCATCTTACCTCCACAATAACTCTGACTTCCGACACTACATGGAAAATGCCTGGTCGGAATACACCTCGACCAATGCTGGACACTCTGACAACCCCAATCTATTTTGGGAAGCAGGCAAAGCTTTTCTCAGAGGCCGTGTAATCTCTTATGCTGCTTCTTTTAAGAGAAATACACTCAAAAACTACAAACTAGCCAGCTACCGACTGCAACAAGCCCAACGATCACTTTACATAAACAACTCCACTGACAATAGGAAGACATGGCAATCAGCAAAACAATCTTTTGATACTTGGGCCGACACCCTGGAACGGACAAAAAAAGCTTACATGGATGCTACCCTCCACAAATTCGGCAATAAGGCAGGTAAACTCCTGGCTAAACTATGTAGGGGACCCTACCACCCGACCCATAATACATCTCTCCGAGACTCATCGGGTAACATCAAAACCACTCAGAAAGACATAAACAAAGTCATGCTACCTAATACTACCTAGTTAATGCAATCTAAGAGAAATTATAATAATGAAAATCCATAATATACAGCAAGTGAATCATGACCGGCAAGAATGTGTACCAGCGCACACAAGCGCGCCAACCAGATTAAGATGGACCTTAAAAAGACACTAAGCAACAATTATTTAACAATTAATAAAAGTTATTTAGCAGTGAATACAAATTCTTTTAAAAATAGATAAAAACGGTGTAAAAATACAAATACATATAAATACACATACACAGAAATAATGAAAAATCAAATGATTAAAATTCACATAAAACATCTGGATGTATTGTAGAAACATTTAAAACTATGTCAAGACTATAAAAGCCACATGGTTGGATGGTATATATGTGGGAGAACTATACCAAAAAACAATTCTGGAAACAATATATTTACAGAAGGTGTATATAATAATAACTGAAAATTATGCGTGTGTGTTCATAAACGTTCAAACACAGGCACCCGCATGCACACATATAGATGCACGTACACAAGCACACATGCAACTACTAATGGATAAATGAGTGAACAATATGGCTGTCTGCTCAAAAAAGAACAAACGACATGAGATTATAAAATGGTGTGTACCTCAAGCTCCTCATTGAGGCCATTAGGTGCAAGAGTGTTCAAAGTGAAAATCCAGAACGTTTCACAATCACATAATTTAGAAAAATGTTCTGCCTCAGACAATCCTCCGGGTATGGATTCAATGACCCACACCTGGAGGCCTGCTGTAGACTGGCCATGGTACTCCAAGAAGTGATGTGGCACACTATGTTTGTCTCAACCCTATATCACAAATCAGCGGTGCTTGCCGAACCGCTGTCTGAGTGGAGGAATGGTGTGACCAACGTATAACATCTTACAAGGACATGTCAGGCAGTAAACTACATAATCGCTAGAACAATTTTGAAAGTTGTCAAAATGGTAAGTTTTATCTTTGTGAGTAAAACTTTTTTGCCCATGATTGGCAAACTGGCAGGTCTTACATAAAGACTTATAGCACCTATACATCATTTTGAGTGGGATAAGACATAAAGAACCTTTTTTCTGTTTGCTTTTTAACCTACTGGGCGCTATTTTATTTTTCAGTGTGGGAGCCCTCCTATAAGTGATCTTAGGCCTATCGCATAAAGTAGTATTCAGGTGAGGATCCTGCTTTAAGATGTTCCAATGTTTCCCAAGGATATGTTCCATTTTTTTGTATTGTCCGTAGAACCCTGTAATGAAGCGAACAACAGGTTCCTCTGGAGGTTTAGCAACCTTAGGTTTCCCACCTGGAAGAAAAGTATTGTATGCCTGTTCTATCAATTTGGGAGGATAGCCCTTTTCAATGAACTTCTCTTTAAGAAGTGAGCTCTGGGACATGTAATCGCAGTTCCTAGTACAGTTCTGCCTGAGTCTGCAGAACTGTCCTTTAGGTATGTTGTTCACCCACTGGGGATGGTGGCAACTTTCATAATGAAGGTACGAGTTGCCCGCAGTGGGTTTAGTGTAGTTGCAGGCAAAAATATTGCTATCTTCATGATTGAGCTCAAGATCAAGGAAAGCTAGGCTGTCCTTACTCCAAACAGCAAAAAAGGAGAGACCCAGATCTTTAGCATTGCAGTGAGTTACAAAGTCATCAACCTGGGATGGAGTTTCATCCCAGATGATGACAATGTCATCGATGTATCGACCAAAAAACACCACATGTTTGGCAAAAGGGTTATTGTTCCATATGAATTGGTTCTCCCACAGACCCATGGTTATGTTGGCATAAGAGGGCGCAAAATTGGCGCCCATAGCTGTACCATGGGTCTGCAGGTAGAACTGTTCTTCAAAATGAAAATAATTATATGTTAAACAAAAAGAAATTGCAGCCAAAATAAAAGAGGCCTGTTTAGTATTGAGCAGAGGATCCAAAGACAGAAAATACTGCACTGCTGATAGCCCCACATTATGTGGGATTGACGTGTATAAAGAATCCACGTCAAGGCATAAGAAAGAATAACCATCGGCCCAGGCATAGGGAGACAAAAGTTCCAAAAGATGTATTGAATCACGTATATATGACTGGAGATTCTGAGCTAAAGGTTGCAAAAAAGAATCAATGTATAATGAAAAGCCGCTAGTAACGCTATTCATAGATGCCACGATCGGTCTGCCGGGTGGATGTAGTGCATCTTTATGCAGATGATAAAAGTAAGGTGTACTATAATAATCTTTATGCAAGAAAGCTACCTCTTTTTTATCAATAATTAGATCTGCAACAGCATTTTGAATTAAGGTCTCAGCTTTAACATGAAAAGAGGGCAGGGGATCATTGGGTAGTTTTTTGTAAGTCTTAGTGTCAGAAAGTAAACTCATTGCCTCAGCCACATAAGTTGTTCTATCCTGAATAACAATCCCACCCCCTTGTCAGCTTGTTTGATAACAAGATCTGGATTATCCCAAAAATGTTTAAGTGAAATTTTTTCTCTCTTATTGTTAGCTGATTGTTGACAGTTTTTGAAGGTCAGCTAATACCACTCAATAAAAAGCCTCCAAATATGGTCCCTTAGATGTGGTAGAATAAAATAATGATTTCGGTTGTAGATGCGTATGTACTACAGGGGGTGATGTTTGAAACTGTTGCGTAAAAAATTCAAAATTTGGATCAGTGGTGGGTCCTTCAGAATCAATACAGCAGTCATAGACACTGATGGAACTCTCAGTAATATCTTCTAAGTCTGGCTCTGCAGAAACTAGAATAGATGGTAGAGGCGAATCTGATATGGATGCTTGATTCTTAGTAGATTGTATATGAAAATACCTCTTAAGATAAACATAAATTTGTTCAGATCTTTAAACAATTGGAAAGAATTGGGTTGTATGGTAGGAGAAAAAGTAAGACCTCTAATCAACAGAGAGATGTCTTCATTGGTCAACACATGAGACGATAAATTGAACAATTCTATAGTTTCTTTAGTTTGACGCTGGTTTTTATGTTTTCCACATCTTCCCCTACATCCTCATCTATGTGTTTTCTTTTTAGTCGGTGTTTTGGATGTGGGCCTTTGTCTAAAAAAGGAGAAAAAGACAAGGAGGCAGAATAGAGGGGTATTTCACCGCTATTGGAATCACCAAGGAGAAGATCGAATGCGGTAGTGGATGGATTACCCGTACCACCATTAATAGTGGTGGAAGATGTAATCTCAGAAGTCCTAGAAGGCAATTTATTAGAACAAGGAGGGGCAAGAATGGTAGACGTGGAATATGTGAGTGATGTAGTCGAAGACATAGGGATAGACTCACTGACTGGACATGTGATGTTATTGGGCCCAATCGAAAAAATTGCTTTACTTATGGTTGGTGAATCCTTATTTAAGGTCCCTTTAGGTATACGTCTAGTCCTAAGTCTGTGTGTGGGCAATGTTCTTTGGGGTAATGGGCTGACTTTGTGTAAATTGATATCCACAATGGGCTTATTGCAGCTGGGAATAATCCCTTTTGTTTAGGCATGTTTGTATAGTTCGACACTCTGGAAAAGGGCAACACAGTCATAAGAGGCGGTATGGGGTTGTTTTTTTTTCCAAGAAAAGATCTTATTTTGAGGATAGTCATCTACATTCCTATAGAATTTTTTTAATTTGGTCTCAACGAGAATATTTTCTTTAGTTTTAGTGTTCTTTTTGAGTGTTTCTAGCCAGGTGGGTGGAATTTTCTGTTGGTAGGCAATAATATCCAACGAAAGCATCTGTATATGATGGACTAATTCATTATATTTAATGTGTCTCTGACTAACAAGAACTTCTAACCACTTTGCAGTGGAAAATTCAGCTATGCCCTCCCATTCAGTATTATGAGAGGTATCTAGAAACAAACAAGTCTTAAGGATCCTCAAACCTCTAAGGGAAATTTTTTGTTGTAGATATTTCTTTAGGAGAAATTCATCCCACCATTGGGTATTGGCAGAGTGTATTATTCTCTTTAATTTCTTAAACTTGCCACAAAGGGTATAACGATCGGATCTTGTAAGCTTGGAAGAATTACAAAAAAGATCCAACGGTAAGCTAGTGTATAGTGTGTCTAATACATCATATTTATGAAACTCTATTTCATTAATCAGTTCCATCCCAAAAAAAAAAAAAAAAAAAAAAAACAACCTGTATATGTGTATATATCTATATAGAACAATTAAATAGATTAAAATAAGATGGAGTAAATAAAAAGCCGTTTTTATCGGCGTATAACACACACTTTTTCCCCTTAAAATCAGGGGAAAATCATAGGTGCGTGTTATACGCCGATCCCCGCCTGACTGTGAGCGGAGGAGCGAGCGCCGCCGACATACATACATAGCCGAGTGTACTCAGCTAGGTTCGGCTGCTCACAGTCATGCCCAGTCTCACCCTATGATGGACATAACACAGGGACTGGGCATGACTGTGAGCAGAGCTAACCAAACCTAGCCGAGTACACCCGACTATGTATGTATATCGGCGGCGCTCAGCTCTGCCCACAGGACTACGAGAGGAGCCGATAGCAGCCGAGAGACACAGGACCGGCTCTGTGTCTCTCGGCGGCGCCATATTTAAAAACTGCAGTGACACTGCCAAGTCTGCAGTGTCACTGGGCAAAGCTGCAAATGACACTACAAGGCTGCAAGTGACACTAATAGGCTGCAGATGACACTAAAAGGCTGCAAATGACACTGAAAGGCTGCAAATGACACTACAAGGCTGCAGATGACGCTACAAGGCTGCAAATTACACTACAAGGCTGCAGATGGACACTGATAAGGCTGCATTGATGGGCATTTAAAAGTAAGTTTTTTCCTTAAAAAGTTTTTTTCCATAAAATTCTCTCCTAAACTTGGGGTGCGTGTTATACGCCTGCGCGTGTTATACGCCAATAAATACATCAGTTTAACAAGAAGACATAATTAGCAACAATGGACACAGATAAATGTACTAGTGAAAATAAATAGTTAAAATATATTAGAAAATAAAAATGCTATAAGTACACTCCAGTAAAGCTAGCTGCCAGTCACGACTTCTCAAAAGCACATGAATAAAAAAACAAAAGATGCTGGCGCTGAGCAAATCGATGTGCAATAAATAATAACAAGAGCGATAATAGCAATAGGATAAATCTACAATAGTTAATTAATATAAAAACAATGTCCGATCAACAGAAAGAAAAAGTCCAAATTGTTTGAAGTATAAAAAGTATCCAATCAGCAATAGTTCATGCTTGATATGTAGGCTGAAAAGATGAAGGTATGTTCACTGTCACAAAGGGCTGCTCTTCTCTGGAGTGAAGCCAACTCAGAGACATTAGAGAAAAAACAAAGATAGAAGAGTGCCTTTCAGTTAAAGTGTTTTATTCAATGATACAGGAAAGTAGTAAACACTTACATGTAAAGGAGCTGTACACGGGTTAATCATGAACAGGAGAATGTAGCCGTGGTCAAAGGCATGTGTCTCGAAGTCCCGGAGTTCACAATTCCATGCTGTAGTAGCCGCAAGAGGCTGGGGGGGGGCGGCTATGTCTTGCAAAGGAAAGTGACAGGCAGCTCGTGGAGACAGTGTGTGACATCAGGCAGGTGGGGGAAACACAACACGTTTCAGAGCATGCGCGAAGTCTGTAAGGCACATGCGTACCAAAAACAATTCTGGAAACAATATATTTACTGGAGGTGTATATAATAATAACTGAAATTTATGCATGTGTGTTCATAAACGTGCAACCACAGGCACGCAAGAGCACGCACATGCATACATATATATGCATTACAGGAGCACACTCGCAACTACTAATGGATAAATGAGTGAACAATATGGCTGTCAGCTCAAAAAAGAACAAACAACATGTGATTATAAAATATTGTGTACCTTAAGCTCCTCATTGAGGCCATTAGGTGCAAGAGTGTCCAAAGTGAAAATCCAGAACGTTTCACGTTCACATAGTTTAGAAAACGTTCTGCCTCAGACAATCTCCCGGGTATGGATTCAATGACCCACACCCGGAGGCCCACTGTAGACTGGCCATGGTACTCCAAGAAGTGATGTGGCACACTATGTTTGTTGCAACCTATTTCTACAAATCGGCGGTGCTTGCCGAACCACTGTCTGAGTGGAGGAATGGTGCAACCAACGTATAACATCTTACAAGGACATGTCAGGCAGTAAAGGTTCCCCCACCTGCCTAACGTCACACGCTGTCTCCACGAGCTGCCTGTCACTTTCCTTTGCAAGACATCCATTTTTTTTCTCCCCGGCCTCTTGCGCCCACTACAACATGGAATTGTGAACCCTCGGGACTCCGAGACACATGCATTTGACCATGGTTACATTCTCCTGTTCACGATTAACCCGTGTACAGCCCCTTTACATGTAAGTGTTTACTACTTTCCTGTATCATTGAATAAAACACGTTAACTGAGAGGCGCTCTTCTATCTTTGGTTTTACAGGTGGAGGCCACTGACATTTTTTTCCTTACTCACCTTTTCTGATTGTTTTCATGAGTTTTGCATATGGATAGGGTCAGTGTCACTACTGGTAGCATGATACAATACCTGGGCCCTGTAGAGGTTGCACAGGCAGTCCAACTCCTCCAGGATGGCACATCAATATGTGCCATTGCCAGAAGGTTTGCTGTGTGTCCCAGCACATTCTCAAGAGCATGGAGGAGTTTCCAGGAGACAGGCAGTTACTCTAGGAGAGCTAGACAGGGCCGTAGAAGGTCCTTAACCCATCAGCAGGACCGGTATCTGCTCATTTGTGCAAGGAGGAACAGGATGAGCACTGTCAGAGTCCTACAAAATGACCTCCAGCAGGCAACTGGTGTGAATGTCTCTGACCAAACAATCAGAAACAGACTTCATGAGGGTGGCCTGAGGGTGCGACGTCCTCTAGTGGGCCCAGTGCTGACTGCCCTAGACAATGGCACCCTGACTGCCATTAGGTATCGGGATGAAATCCTTGGACCCATTGTCAGACCCTACGCTGGTGCAGTGGGCCCTGGGTTCCTCCTGGTGCACGACAATGCCCGGTTTCATGTGGCGAGAGTATGCAGCCAGTTCCTGGAGGATGAAGGAATTTTTACCATTGAATGGCCCCCATGCTTGCCTAAATCCAATAGAACACCTCTGGGACATTATGTTTCATTCTATCTGATGCTACCAAGCTGCACCTCAGTCTGTTCAAGAGCTCAGTGTTGCCCTGGTCCAGATTTGGGTGGAATTACCCCAGGACACCATCCGTTGTCCCATTAGGAACATGCCCCAACATTTTTAGGCATGCATACAAGCATGTAGGGACCATACAAACTACTGAGTACCATTTTGAGTTGCTGCAATGAAATTTCAGCAAAATGAACTAGCCTGCTGCAACATTTTTTCTTTTGATTTTTGGGGTGCCTTTAATTCAGCCCTCTGTAGGTTGATACTTTTCATTTCCATCAAAGAATGTGGCATCCTTTCATTCCTAACACATTACACAGTCCATATCAGTATAGATATCCAACATGATATTTTTCCCCTTTGAGATCTGATGTGTTCCTTACATACTTTTTGAGCAATATATATATATATATATATATATATATATATATATATATATATATATATATATATATTACTCAAAAAGTATGAAAAAGTATATATATATATATATATATATATATATATATATATATATATATATATATATATATATATGTGTGTGTGTGTGTGATGCTTGGATAAATCTGACACTCCTAGAAGTTTGTTCAGTCAAGATTCTTCAGCAGTGATATCCTTGTAATACAGCACAAAGATGTGAATGGTAGGAGAGGTAAACATGAACTCTTCTTTGCAAGGAGCAAAAGGGATTGTCACTTTTTTAAAGAAATTAAATAATATTATACTAATGATTTTTTAGATATATAGCCACATTGCAAACTTCCTGATTAAGAAAAGGCTTCAGAAGCAATAGATGACATCTGTTGAGTCTAAATATAGTGGATAAACTAATGTTAATGCAAAGTAAATAAGCCAGACATCCATTTGGAAAGCATATTATTTCCACATATTGACATGTGTAAATAAGTAAAAGTAATTAAAATCCTCCATGTGCTGTAAATAAACATTTTTGAACATCTGGCTGAATGTTATAAATTGGTGCTTCAAGCTTATGCACTATTTAAATTTGAGTATGTTCCAACACAAAATATTTGTAGTGGGAAGTAAATTATGTAAATGCAATACTCTCATTACGTTAAGTTTTTTTTCTTTTTTTGCTTTTAAAATATTGGGGACAAGCTAATTTATGGTGATCTTTACAAAAAAATGTTAAACTTTTTTTTTTTGTTTAGGTTGGGGGCCCATACTTTCCTCTGTGATACTAATAGCTGTACATCTAAAAACTCCTCTTTTAAATCATTACCCTATTGCAGAAAAACACAGGATTCTCCTCCGGCTTTATTTCATCCAAGGTGATAATACACAAATATTTGAAGATTTATGTGCAGCAAACATGTCTTGGTATTAAGTAAATGGGTAGGGAAGCTAGCTTTGCCCTTACTATTCATTGAACAGTGAGTTAAAAGTTCAACAATAAAAAGAAAATGTTTATTTCAAACTATAATTTTTCTCACATTATAGGAAAAGGTGTTTTTTTTGTGTATTATCATTAGGTTATGTGAAATAAACCTACTGGAATCTGGATAGCAAGGCTGCCCTGCTTTTCTGCTCTGCAGCTTTCAGATGCATTGCACTTAAATCTTATAGAGAACCATTGCAAAGCAATGAGCAATGCAACTGAATTATAGGAATTTCCTGCACCCTAGTCAGTTAACTGGTTCATACAGTCACTTTCTTTTTAATGAATTGTATTGACTATTTTTACCATTAATCATATCAAATTATGTCTGCACTAGTTAGCACTTTCTAGGCTGCTTGCAAAAGGGTCTGGTATATGTGAATCCCTTATAACATAAAAGATAAAACTTGCAGCGCCACCACATAAACTGAAAAATTTGCATAAACACACCAGAGATATTTAAAGAAAGAGAGAAAATCCATCATGTATTAAATCTTCATGATGTGAATACGATCACCAAAATAAATAAAGTGAATGCTTACCAAGCACTGCACCTGTATGTGTCAAAATATAACCAAATATACAATGTAAAAGCAATTTAAAAAAGTCAGCATATATCCACTACATGTGTGCCACTGTCTAGATCCAAAGCTTGTCCCATTGGATGAAATTTGTTGAGTGGAACTTGTTGCACTGAGCCTGTTGCTCTTATGAGCTAGACAGTGGCATACAAGTGAGTGTATGGCTTATATGGCTTTTACTTTGTATATTTGATTCTATTATACAATAAATGCTACACTATGAGGCTGCCCCCTCTATTATGTTTATGTACAGTAATAGAGCATTAAGCATTTGGGCATGGAGAAATGTTTAATGGTCATTCAGTGGATTCAGTGCCAGTGGATTCTCAGGCAGAGCAAATGAACTTTGCAGCTATGTGGACAGGGCTGGACTGGGACAAAAATTTGGCCCTGGACTTCATCCAGACCGGCCCACTTTAATTTTGCAAACACGTACAAAAACAGTATATAAACTATACGCAATTGTGCAAAAAAAAAAAGTAAAAACATTCCACCATTGGGCATAGGACATAGCGACACCAGTGCCCATTAATGCAGCCTCACCAGTGCCCATTGATGCAGCCTGATCAGTGCCCATCAGTGCAGCCACATCAGTGTCCATTAATGCAGCCTGATCAGTGCCCATCAGCGCAGCCACAGCAGTGCCCATCAGCACAGCCACACCAGTGCCCATTAATGCAACCTCTACAGTGCCCATTAATGCAGCCTGATCAGTGCGACCACATCAGTGCCCATCAGCGCAGAAGCACCAGTGCCCAAAAATGCAGCCAAACCAGTGCCCATTAATGCAGCCACACCAGTGTCCATTAATGTAGCCTCACCGGTGCCCATTAATGCAGCCTGATCAGTGCCCATCAGTGCAGCCACATCAGTGCCCATCAGCGCGGCCACACCAGTGCCCAATAATGCAGCCACACCAGTACCCCTTAATTCAGCCACACCAGTGCCCATTAATGCAGCCTGATCAGTGCCCATAAATGTTAGTCCCACAGTACCTGGTCTGCACAGCTTCTTCTACCTAGGTCCCAGGTACAGTACTTGTCCTGCAAGTGGTTACTCTGGAGCTGGGAGCCCAGGACCAGCTGTGCACCGCTGGTACATCTGGTCCTCTCACTTTCTCCTGGGCACCACAGAGCTGGGTAACTAGAACTGGAGGAAACTGGGGGGTGTGTGGATGGGGACTCCCAAATCCTGTCCACCAATCAGCTAATCTCCCGACTTCCGCTGTGTAGCTTTTTAGAAAATTAAACTTTTCTAGGTCTCTCCTGTGTTCTGTAGGGGCTGGGGGACAGAAAGCAGACTATTTCATCACTTTCGGCTTTAGGTGTATTAATCCGCAGCAGCGCTCCTGGCTGGCTCCAGTGTACTGATATAGCACAGGCTGGCCTTCAACTGTGTAGTGTGCTGCTGCGGATTAAACTGCCCAAAGCAGAAAATTATGAAATAGTCTGCTTTCGGTCCCTCAGCCCCCACTGAAACAGGAGAGACCTAGAAAAGTTTTTTTTTTCTAAACAGCTACACAGCGGGAGTCGGGAGATTAGCTGATTGGTGGACAGGATTTGGGAGTCCCCGTCCACTCACCCCCCCAGTTTCTTCAAGTGCTAGTTACCCAGCTCTGTGGTGCCCAGGAGAAAGTGAGAGGACCAGATGTACCAGCAGTGCACGGCTGGTCTTGGGCTCCCAGCTTCAGAGGAACCACCTGCAGGACCTAGAGAAGTTTTTTTTCTAAACAGCTGCACAGCAGGAGATTAGCTTATTGGTGGACAGGGTTTGGGAGTCCCCCCCCACACTCTACCTCCGCTGTCACTGAAACTTGCCCACTGAGCCCATCGGCCCACCCGGAAACTCCTGGTAATCCCGATGGCCTGTAAATGCCTGTACGTAGATAGAGTGAGTTGGCTATTGGGATCACAAAAGTGATTATACTTTGGCACATACAGGTGCAATATTTGGTAAGTATTCACTTTGCTTCCTATGATGACGGGATTCAAATCATGAAGACCTTATACTGTACATGATGGACTTTCTCTACATTTAAATTTCTCTGGTTTGTTTAAAATCTTTTCAATGGATTTGAAAAATCAGGGCACTGAAAATTTTTTGTTTATAATTGTTTATATATGCTTTTTATGTATTACTCTGTAAAGCTCACACAGGATTAATATTATATTTTTGTTTTGCAACATTTGATGCTTCATTTGGAGCACAGGACTTTTTGTGTTTTTTTGGTATTATTTTGTAAAGCATAGGCAGGATTTATATTACATGTTTTGTGTTAAAGCGGTTGTATACCCGCACAATTTTTTTTTTTAGAAAACCTGTACGGCAAAAGACATAATGCACCACATACTAGCTCATTATGAAATACTTACCTTAGAACGAGATGTCGGCAGCTGATCCCGGTCACTGCAGAGGGAGCTGAGATTTCCCCTTGGCGTGTCTTCTGGTGTAGCGGCTCTGGCGCTGTTAGTGGCCTGAGCCACGATGTCCACACTCCCACGCATGCTTGCGGGAGACCTCTTTCTGGCGTCTGCTGGACCTTCAGCCAGACTTTCACAGCGCATGTGCTACTGACATCAGGTTTAGGAGATATTCATTTTACCTTCAGGTCTGGTATGGATTTTAAGGGGAACCCCGCACCAAAATTTAAAAAGAAAACGGCGTGGGGTCACCCCAAAAATCCATACCAGACCCTTATCCGAGCACACACCCTGGCAGGCCACAGGAAAAGAGGGGGGGCGAGAGAGCATCCCCCCTCCTGAACCATACCAGGCCACATGCCCTCAACATTGGGAGGGTGCTTTGGGGTAGCCCCCCAAAACACCTTGTCCCTATGTCGATGAGGTCAAGGGCCTCATTACCACAACCCTGGCCGGTGGTTGTGGGGGTCTGCGGGCGGGGGGCTTATCGGAATCTGGAAGATCCCGGTCCTCCCCCCTGTGTGAAATGGTAAGGGGGTACAAAAGTACCCCTACCATTTCACTAAAAAACTGTCAAAAATGTTAAAAATGACAAGAGACAGTTTTTGACAATTCCTTTATTTAAATGCTTCTTCTTTCTTATATCTTCTATCTTCCTTCATCTTCTTCTTCTTCTGGTTCTTCTGGTTCTTCCTCCGGTGTTCTCGTCCAGCATCTTCCTCCGCGGCGTCGGCATCTTCTTCCCTTCTTCTCCTCGGGCCGCTCCACATCCATGATGGAATGGAGAGAGGCTCCCGCTCTTCTCTTCATCTTCTTCTCTTCATCTTCTTCTCTTCATCTTCTTCTCTTCCACGCCGACGCCACAGAGGAAGATGCTGGATGAGGACACCGGAGGAAGATCCAGAAGAACCAGAAGAAAAAGAAGATGAAGGAAGATAGAAGAAAGAAGAAAGAAGAAGCATTTAAATAAAGGAATTGTTAAAAACTGTCTCTTGTCATTTTTAACATTTTTGACAGTTTTTTAGTGAAATGGTAGGGGTACCCCTTACCATTTCACACAGGGGGGAGGGCCAGGATCTGGGGGTCCCCTTGTTAAAGGGGGCTTCCAGATTCCGATAAGCCCCCCGCCCGCAGACCCCCACAACCACCGGCCAGGGTTGTGGGGATGAGGCCCTTGTCCTCCTCAACATAAGGACAAGGTGTTTTGGGGGGCTACCCCAAAGCACCCTCCCAATGTTGAGGACATGTGGCCTGGTACGGTTCAGGAGGGGGGTGCCCTCTCGTCCCCCCCTCTTTTCCTGTGGCCTGCCAGGTTGTGTGCTCAGATAAGGGTCTGGTATGGATTTTGAGGGGGACCCTACGCCATTTTTTAAAAAATTTTGGCCGGGGTTCCCCTTAATATCCATACCAGACCTGGAGGGCCTGTTATAAAATTTAGGGGAACCCCCCACGTCATTTTTTTTTAAATTTTGGCCAGGGTTCCCCTTAATATCCATACCAGACCTGAAGGGCCTGGTATGGAATTCAGGGGGACCCCCCACGTCATTTTTTTTTAAATTTTGGTTCGGGGTCCCCCTGTGGGGAATTCCCATGCCGTTTTTATCAATGAACTTCTATGTGTATTGTCGGACCGGCAATGCATTAATAGCCGTGAGTAGTTTTAAATTACTTTTTTTCCTTTGAAATGTCATTTTGCTGTCAGACTGTTCTAAACACGGGAAACATGCACCCCTTTACAGGCATACTATAGACACCCCCCCAGGTATGAAATTTAAAGGGATATTACACTTTTATTGTTTCACTTTAACCACTTCAGCCCCGGAAGGATTTACCCCCTTCCTGACCAGAGCACTTTTTACAATTTGGCACTGCGTCGCTTTAACTGCTAATTGCGCGGTCATGCAATGGTGTACCCAAACGAAATTTGCGTCCTTTTCTTCCCACAAATAGAGCTTTCTTTTGATGGTATTTGATCACCTCCGCTATTTTTATTTTTTGCACTATAAATGGAAAAAGACCGAAAATTTTGAAAAAAAATGATATTTTCTACTTTTTGTTATAAAAAAAATCCAATAAACTCAATTTTAGTCATACATTTAGGCCAAAATGTATTCGGCCACATGTCTTTGGTAAAAAAAAGTCAATAAGCGTATATTTATTGGTTTGCGCAAAAGTTATAGCGCCTACAAACTAGGGTACATTTTCTGGAATTTACACAGCTTTTAGTTTATGACTGCCTATGTAATTTCTTGAGGTACTAAAATGGCAGGGCAGTACAAACCAACCCCAAATGACCCCATTTTGGAAAGTAGACACCCCAAGGAAATTGCTGAGAGGCATGTTGAACCCATTGAATATTTTTTTTTTGTCCCAGGTGATTGAATAATGACAAAAAAAAAAAAATTTAAAAAAAGTTTCCACTAAATGATATATTGCTCACACAGGCCATGGGCATATGTGGAATTGCACCCCAAAATACATTCAGCTGCTTCTCCTGAGTACGGGGATACCACATGTGTGGGACTTCTTGGGAGCCTAGCCGCGTACGGGGCCCCGAAAACCAAGCACCGCCTTCAGGATTTCTAAGGGCATAGATTTTTGATTACACTCCTCACTACCTATCACAGTTTTGAAGGCCATAAAATGCCAAGATGGCACAAAACCCCCCCAAATGACCCCATTTTGGAAAGTAGACACCCCAAGCTATTTGCTGAGAGGTATGTTGAGTCCATGGAATATTTTATTTTTTGACACAAGTTGTGGGAATGTGACAATTTTTTTTTTTTTTTGCACAAAGTTGTCACTAAATAATATATTGCTCACACAGGCCATGGGCATATGTGGAATTGTACCCCAAAATACATTTAGCTGCTTCTCCTGAGTATGGGGATACCACATGTGTGGGACTTTTTGGGAGCCTAACCGCGTACGGGGCCCTGAAAACCAATCACCGCCTTTAGGATTTCTAAGGGCATAAATTTTTTATTTCACTCCTCACTACCTATCAGAGTTTTGAAGGCCATAAAATGCCAAGATGGCACAACCCCCCCCAAATGACCCCATTTTGGAAAGTAGACACCCCAAGCTATTTGCTGAGAGGCATGTTGAGTCCATGGAATATTTTATATTTTGACACAAGTTGCGGGAAAGTGACAATTTATTTATTTTTTTTCACAAAGTTGTCACTAAATGATATATTGCTCACACAGGCCATGGGCATATGTGGAATTGCACCCCAAAATACATTCTGCTGATTCTCCTGAGTACGGGGATACCACATGTGTGGGACTTTTTGGGAGCCTAGTTGCGTACGGGGCCCCAAAAACCCAGCACCGCCTTCAGGATTTCTAAGGGCGTAAAGTTGTAATTTCACTCCTCACTACCTATCACATTTTTGAAGGCCATAAAATGCCCAGATGGCACAACCCCCCCCCCAAATGACTCCATTTTGGAAAGTAGACACCCCAAGCTATTTGCTGAGAGGCATGTTGAGTCCATGGAATATTTTATTTTTTGACACAAGTTGCGGGAATGTGAGAATTTTTTTTTTTTTTCACAAAGTTGTCACTAAATGATATATTGCTCACACAGGCCATGGGCATATGTGGAATTGCACCCCAAAATACATTCTGCTGATTCTCCTGAGTACGGGGATACCACATGTGTGGGACTTTTTGGGAGCCTAGCTGCGTACGGGGCCCCGAAAACCCAGCACCGCCTTCAGGATTTCTAAGGGCGTAAAGTTGTAATTTCACTCCTCACTACCTATCACATTTTTGAAGGCCATAAAATGCCCAGATGGCACAACCCCCCCAATTGACCCCATTTTGGAAAGTAGACACCCCAAGCTATTTGCTGAGAGGCATGTTGAGTCCATGGAATATTTTATATTTTGACACAAGTTGCGGGAAAGTGACAATTTTTTTTTTTTTCACAAAGTTGTCACTAAATGATATATTGTTCAAACATGCCATGGGCATATGTGGAATTACACCCCAAAATACATTCTGCTGCTTCTCCTGAGTACGGGGATACCACATGTGTGGGACTTTTTGGGAGCCTAGCCGCGTACGGGGCCCCGAAAACCAAGCACCGCCTTCAGGATTTCTAAGGGCATACATTTTTGATTTTACTCCTCACTACCTATCACAGTTTTGAAGGCCATAAAATGCCAAGATGGCACAAAACCCCCCCAAATGACCCCATTTTGGAAAGTAGACACCCCAAGCTATTTGCTGAGAGGCATGGTGAGTATTTTGCAGCTCTCATTTGTTTTTGAAAATGAAGAAAGACAAGAAAAACGTATTTTTTTTTCTTTTTTCAATTTTCAAAAGTTTGTGACAAAAAGTGAGGTTTGCAAAATACTCACTATACCTCTCAGCAAATAGCTTTGGGTGTCTATTTTCCAAAATGGGGTCATTTGGGGGGGTTTGTGCCATCTGGGCATTCCATGGCCTCCGAAACTGTGATAGGCAGTGAAGAGTGAAATCAAAAATTTACGCCCTTAGAAAGCCTGAAGGCGGGGCTTGGTTTTCGGGGTCCCGTACGCGGCTAGGCTCCCAAAAGGTCTCACACATGTGGTATCCACGTACTCAGGAGAAGCAACAGAATTTATTTTGGGGTGTAATTTCACATATTCCCATGGCATGTTTGAGCAATATATCATTTAGTGACAACTTTGTGCAAAAAAAAAAAATTTGTCTTTTTCCCGCAACTTGTGTCACAATATAAAATATTCCATGGACTCGACATGCCTCTCAGCAAATAGCTTGGGGTGTCTACTTTCCAAAATTGGGTCATTTGGGGGGGTTTTGAACTGTCCTGGCTTTTTATGCACAACATTTAGAAGCTTATGTCACACATCACCCACTCTTCTAACCACTTGAAGACAAAGCCCTTTCTGACACTTTTTGTTTATATGAAAAAATTATTTTTTTTTGCAAAAAAATTACCGTATTTATCGGCGTATAACACGCACTTTTTTCCCCTTAAAATCAGGGGAAAGTCGCAGGTGCGTGTTATACGCCGATCCCCGCCGATCCCGATCTGTCAAAATGTCAAAATCGCGGTCCGCGATTTGAAAATGGCGCCGCCGGCGCCGAAGTACAGAGAGCCGGTCCTCGGCTCTTTCCGGCGGCTCTCGTTTACTTTCGGCTCCACTCGTAGTCCCGAGCGGAGCTATCCGAACCTACTCGGATAGCTCCGCTCCGGACTACGAGTGAAACCGAAAGTAAACGAGAGCCGCCGGAAAGAGCCGAGGTCCGGCTCTCTGTACTTCGGCGCCGGCGGCGCCATTTTCAAATCGCGGACCGCGATTTTGAAGCCCTGGAAGCAGGGGCAGGGGATACCAGGCTGCACTGGGGCAAGGCTGCACTGGGGAAAGGCTGCACTGAGGAAAGGCTGCACTGAGGAAAGGCTGCACTGAGGAAAGGCTGCACTGGGGAAGGCTGCACTGGGGAAGGCTGCACTGGGGAAGGCTGCACTGAGGAAAGGCTGCACTGACAAGGCTGCACTGGGGAAGGCTGCACTGACAAGGCTGCACTGGGGAAGGCTGCACTGACAAGGCTGCACTGACATGGCTGCACTGGGGAAGGCTGCACTGACAAGGCTGCACTGACAAGGCTGCACTGGGGAAGGCTGCACTGACAAGGCTGACAAGGCTGCACTGGGGAAGGCTGCACTGACATCGCTGCACTGACATCGCTGCACTGACATGGCTGCACTGACATGGCTGCACTGACAAGGCTGCACTGACAAGGCTGCAATGAAGGGCATTTAAATGTAAGTTTTTTCCCTTCAACTTCCCTCCTAAAAGTTTTTTTTCCTTAAAATTCCCTCCTAAATTGGGGTGCGTGTTATACGCCGGTGCGTGTTATACGCCGATAAATACGGTACTTTGAACCCCCAAACATTATATATTTTTTTAAAGCAAATGCCCTACAGATTAAAATGGTGGGTGTTTAATTTTTCAAACGCATTTTTTGGGGAAAAAACACACTTTTTTAAATTTTAATACACTAAAACACACTATTTTGTCAAAATGTTTGATGAAATAAAAAAGATGATCTTAGGCCGAGTACATGGATACCAAACATGACATGCTTTAAAATTGCGCACAAACGTGCAGTGGCGACAAACTAAATACATTTTTAAAAGCCTTTAAAAGCCTTTACAGGTTACCACTTTAGATTTACAGAGGAGGTCTACTGCTAAAATTACTGCCCTCGATCTGACCTTCGCGGTGATACCTTACATGCATGGTGCAATTGCTGTTTACATTTGACGCCAGACCGACGCTTGCGTTCGCCTTTGTGCGAGAGCAGGGGGGGGGCAGGGGTGCTTTTTTTTTTATTTTTTTTGCTTTTTTATCTTATTTTTAAACTGTTCCTTTCATTTTTTTTTTTTAATCATTTTTATTGTTATCTCAGGGAATGTAAATATTCCCTATGATAGCAATAGGTAGTGACAGGTACTCTTTTTAGAAAAAATTGGGGTCTATTAGACCCTAGATCTCTCCTCTGCCCTCAAAGCATCTGACCACACCAAGATCGGTGTGATAAAATGCTTTCCCAATTTCTCAATGTCGCTGTTTACATCCGGCGAAATCTAAGTCATGAAATGCTCATAGCTTCCGGTTTCTTAGGCCATAGAGATGTTTGGAGCCATTCTGGTCTCTGATCAGCTCTATGGTCAGCTGGCTGAATCACCAGCTGCATTCTCAAGTTCCCTGTTGGGACAGGAGAGCCAGAGAAAAACATGGAAGACGGTGGGGGGGCATTCCCTCCCACTGCTTGTAAAAGCAATCTAGAGGCTGATTAGCCACTAGGATTGCTTTTACAAGAAAGCCGACCACTGGCTGAAAAGAATGATACCAAGATGATACCTAAACCTGCAGGCATCATTCTGGTATAACCACTCAAAGTCCAGCAACATACCAGTACGTTGCTGGTCCTTGTTGGGCATACATTGTAAACTTTTTTTTCATGCAGCCTGTGGGCTGAACGAAAAAAAGATATTGATCGGTGGGTATGCCCACCATTAGAATACCTCCCTTCATCCACCCACTTCTAATGATGGGCATACATGCACCGTATATATATGCCGAAGCATGGGGGCATCCTCCCGCAAAAGGCAGGAGCAAGTCGCTCCTCCACCCACTGCTGCCCCCACGCTTCGGCATATATGCTAAAGTATGTAACTGTGGTGGTGAAATCACCTCCGACAGCGCTGGAGTCACGGCTTTATGTATCGTGGGAGCAAACGCTGTTGCTGTCAAGATAAATAAATCCGTGCTGCAACGGAATGGCGTACCTGCTAAGCAAATGTTGGTTAACTAAAAAACAAAGTAACATTACAGTATAACAGTAATACTTACCATACCTGCAAAGCAAAATACAAAAAAAACATAGTAAAAAATAAAACATTTAACGCAACCTGTGCCTACCTAACAAATATATATGCCGAAGCATGGGGGCATCCTCCCGCAAAAGGCAGGAGCAAATCGCTCCTCCACCCACTGCTGCCCCCACGCTTCGGCATATATGCTGAAGTATGTAACTGTGGTGGTGAAATCACCTCCGACAGCGCTGGAGTCACGGCTTTATGTATCGTGGGAGCAAACGCTGTTGCTGTCAAGATAAATAAATCCATGCTGCAACTGAATGGCGTACCTGCTAAGCAAATGATGGTTAACTAAAAAACAAAGTAACATTACAGTATAACAGTAATACTTACCATACCTGCAAAGCAAAATACAAAAAAAACATAGTAAAAAATAAAACATTTAACGCAACCTGTGCCTACCTAAAAAATATATATGCCGAAGCATGGGGGCATCCTCCCGCAAAAGGCAGGAGCAAATCGCTCCTCCACCCACTGCTGCCCCCACGCTTCAGCATATATGCTGAAGTATGTAACTGTGGTGGTGAAATCACCTCCGACAGCACTGGAGTCACGGCTTTATGTATCGTGGGAGCAAACGCTGTTGCTGTCAAGATAAATAAATCCGTGCTGCAACTGAATGGCGTACCTGCTAAGCAAATGATGGTTAACAAAAAAACAAAGTAACATTACAGTATAACAGTAATACTTACCATACCTGCAAAGCAAAATACAAAAAAAACATAGTAAAAAATAAAACATTTAACGCAACCTGTGCCTACCTAAAAAATATATATGCCGAAGCATGGGGGCATCCTCCCGCAAAAGGCAGGAGCAAATCGCTCCTCCACCCACTGCTGCCCCCACGCTTCGGCATATATGCTGAAGTATGTAACTGTGGTGGTGAAATCACCTCCGACAGCGCTGGAGTCATGGCTTTATGTATCGTGGGAGCAAACGCTGTTGCTGTCAAGATAAATGTATCCGCTCTGCAGCTGAATGGCGTACCTAAATACAAAAAAGTGGTTAACAATAAAAAAAACAAATTATAAAAAAATCGCATACCTATAAAGCAAACATGATAAAAACATAACAATAAAACATTGCAGTATAGAATGCAGAACAATAGAGAGAGAATAGAGGGAGAACAATAAAACAACAACTATTTTTGTTTTTTTTATTTTATATATTTTTTTGTGTTTTTTTCTTTTTTTTTACTTTTTTTTGTTTTTTTTACACTTTTTTTTGTAACTTTAACTTTTTTAACTGGTACCAGGTTTGGGTCTCTCAAAATGTGACAGCATCTTGGGAGACCCTGTGGAAGTGTGCCTAGTCTGTGCAGTGCTGTACCCTACGCTAATACTCCACTAGTGTATGGTAGCGTTCAAAACATTCACCAATGCAAAGACCAGGATTGCCAGGACAGAGGGGACAATAATACCGGGTGTCACGCCTAAATCCGCGCTTGCTGCAGATACGACATCTTTTTTGGGGGGTTCGTTGGGTAGGGGTACTCGGGAGGGCATAAAGAAAATGCCTCTCATGCAGCCGGCTTACTGCATTTGGTTGGGGATGGTGAGGTGGAGCACCGTCTGGATACAGAAGGGCTCTGACGATCTCTTCCTGGAATTTAAGGAAGGATCCAGTCCGTCCTGAAGCTCTGTATAGCACATAAGCATTCAGCAAAGCCAATTGAAATAAATAAACAGACACTTTTTTGTACCAGCGTCTGGCCTTACGGGCAATTAGGTACGGCGCCAACAACTGGTCGTTGAGGTCCACCCCTCCCATATTAAGGTTATATTCGTGGACACAGAGGGGTTTCTCCACAACACCAGTCGCCGTAGGAATTTGGAACATCGTGTCTGCATGAAGGGAGTTGAGAACGAAAACATTCTTTTTATCCCTCCACTTCATAGCGAGCAAATTATTATACTTCAAGCAGGCTCTCTCCCCCAGCCTAAGACGGGAATCTACAAGCCGCTGGGGAAAGCCCCGGCGATTAGGTCGCACGGTGCCACATGCTCCAATCTGATGATCAAAAAGGTGGCTAAAAAGTGGCACGCTCGTATAATAATTGTGCACGTACAAGTGGTACCCCTTTCCGAATAAGGGTGACACCAAGTCCCACACTATCTTGCCAGCGCTTCCTATGTAGTCAGGGCAGTTTGTCGGCTCTACGTGACTATCTTTGCCCTCGTAAACCATAAAACTACATGTATAGCCTGTGGCCCTGTCACAGAGCTTATACATCTTGACCCCGTATCTGGCATGCTTGCTGGGAAGGTACTGTTTGAATGACAAGCGGCCAGAAAATTTAACCAGGAACTCATCATTGCAGAGAACTTGATGGGGAGTAAACAAGTCTGCAAAACGTTGGTTGAAGTGGTTTACGAGGGGCCGAATTTTGTAGAGCCGGGGTCTGGTACGCCTGACCTTAGCAGGGACCACAACTCCGTCGTCAGAGCTATCTGTCATGGAGCCGCTGTCCTCTACAGGATTGTATTCTGAGCCTGAATCTGACAGATGAGTGACTTCCTCTTCACTATCTGTCATGCTCAGAAACTTGTAGGCCTCTTCACTAGTGTACCTTCGATTTGCCATTTTGGCCTCTAAATTTAGGGGTACACTAGTGAGACTCACAGGCAAAAAAGCTCCTGACTGTCAGTGACTGATTCAAAACGCTACCAAAAAACTGTTAGCGATCGCAGGGATCAGGCCTGACTCTGCGAACGCTGCAGTTATGTGTGCTTAGTGTTTTGTAAGTGTCAGTTATCGATCGATACTGCACTTGGGTGGGCTGGGCTGGGCTGGGCCGAGGAGCAAAACGCAGGTGCTAGCAGGTATCTGGGCTGATCCTGCTAACACTGCATTTCAGGGAACCCTAAACTGCTGGGGAGTATAGATCTGATCGGATCAGATATCGATCCGTTCAGATACTATAGCACTAAGGGAGGTGTATGCTGCGTGCGTGGGTTTTAGCGGTACTGGCGCTAACCTGACGCTGCCTGGGGCGACGCAGACCTTATCTGATCCTAAAAACTTAACTTCTATCACCGCCGGGCAATTAGGGGGTTAAACCTTTATAAGGTAATAAACGGCGGGTGCCCTAAAACTATAATAAACTATAATAAACTGTAATAAACTATAATAAACTACAAAAAACAAACTATCTAACCAGCGTCACCCGTAACACTTATACGGTGATCGCTGGTGAAAGGGTTAACTAGGGGGCAATCAGGGGGTTAAAACCTTTAGCAGGTAGTATATGGGGGTCCCTGTCGCTATAAAACACTGACAGCAAACCTATATACTTACCTCCCTAAACTAGCGTCACCTGTGTCACTAATACAGCGATCAGAAAAACGATCGCTTAGCGACACTGGTGATGGGGGGTGATCACGGGGTTAACCTCTATTAGGGGGGGTTAGGGGGGTACCCTGGACCTAAAGGGGGGTACCCTAGACATAAAGGGGGCTAACCTAACTGCCCTAACACTTATAACTGGCACAAACTGACACCAATGCAAAAAAAAAAAACACTGCTATTGGTGTCAGAGTGACAGGGGGTACAGGTGGGTGATCGGGGGGTGATCGGGGGGTGACAGGGGGGTGAAAAGTGTGCCTGCGTGTTCTACTGGAAGTGTAGTGTTGGTGCACTTACTTGGATGTCTTCTCTCCTCGGCGTCGGATCAAAAAGACCGGCTCCAGGAGAGATGACATCACTTCCTCTCCCTCTGTTTACATTACAGAGGGAGAGGAAGCATTTGATTCGCTGGGAGCGATCGGGAGGGGGTGGCCAGCAATGGATGGCCTCCCCCTGACCCCTCATCGCCCGCGAACAAGAGCCGACCGCCTACGGCACCTGGGGGGGTCCGATCGGACCCCCCGCCCGCGGGAAGGCATCACGTATCAGGTACGTGATTTTGCCTGCCCGTGCCGCTCTGATCACGTATATAGGCGTGAGGCGGTCGGCAAGTGGTTAAGCATTATTAAAATCACTGCTCCCGAAAAAATGGCCTTTTTTAAAACTTTTTTTTGCATCGATCCATGTCCCCTGGGGCAGGACCAAGGTCCCCAAACACTTTTTATGACAATAACTTGCATATAAACCTTTAAAATTAGCACTTATGATTATTCATGTTCGTGTCCCATAGACTTTAACGGTGTTCGCGTGTTCGAACAAATTTTTTGCCTTTTCGCATGTTCTGGTGTGAACCGAACAAGGGGGTGTTCGGCTCATCCCTAGTGGCTAATATAAATGCTTCCTAAATGGTCACTGTACCTAGCAAATGTATATTTGGCACAGTCTGATTGGGGGATTCAAAGAAGGCTGCTGTTTACAAGCCATGTGTAATGTGATAAGGAAAAAAAACAATCACCAGACCTTTGAAGTAATTTTTTTTTTTTACAGTAGCACCAACTGTGAGGCTAGGAGGGGTATAATGGGGAAACATTCAGTGGTTTAAATATATTCCTAATCTAACTAAAATATATTCCATCTGGTAGGTGACCTGATTGCTTTTTGTCCATTGTGGACACTGTGATATGCTTTTAGAATCCACTTGCTTGTGAGTATGTTTCCTTCTTTTTGATTTGAATATTACTTGGGTAATACGCAAGGTTGGTGCACCCTCTCTTCATCATTTTACAAGGAAAAACAATGGCCAGACCTCTGAAGTAAAAAAATGTTTACAGTAGCACCAACTGGGAGGCTAGGAGTGGTATAATTGGGAAACATTCAATGGTTAAAATATATTCCCAATCTAACTAAAATATATTCCTAATTACAAAATGATTTAAATCTGTTAATGATGATTTCACATTAACTTTCTATCTATTTATTTTGATTGTAAACCAAGGACTTTCAAAATATGGTATTTGTTTTTTTGTTTTTTTTTAATAACATGTTTTATTTGGTTTTAAGAAAGAATAGTACAAGTATAACAGATACAGAAAATACATGATCTTGACCTGAACAAGATTAGATAAAGAGCAAAGATACCACATTTTACATCTAAGCTATACTTGTGGATTCAGGAGAAAAAAAGGGGTGGGGGAGATAGTAAAAAAAGAAGAAAAAAAAAGAAGAAGTAATAAAAAGAAGAAGAAAAAAAAAGAAGAAAGAAGAAGAACACAATGACAATCCTGTTCTAGAGATTGGATATATCAGGGGAGGGAAAGAAAACTTCAAACAAACTACAAAGCTTGACCTAGGCTGTTATATAAGGAATCTTGGATGGAGAAGTGAGACCTATGTGTTCGTCGACAGAAAACTTTTGGGTGACAGAAAATCTTTGGGTGACCTGTCTGAGCTTGGAATCTGATTTCCATCTATATTGGGGAAGAGGAGGGGTGACTGCAGGAAGCTTATAGTTGTATCTCCTTGGTGGACATTGTTTTTCCTGGCTACAGGTGAAGAGTTTGCTAGTTTTTTCTGATAGGGTATGTCCAGAATTAGGTTTGTGGTAGGTAGAGTGCCATATCTCACTAAGGTAAAGAGATCATAAAGATATTTTCTCGTGAGTTGGGAAGGTCGCATCTATGAATGCCTACCATCATTGGGAGAAGGGTTTTTAAGTCCCTGTTTTGTGGGACCATACCTCTAGTTTCTCCCTGTAAAGTAGTAGTTTCATTTCCCACTTTACTTCCATAATGGAGGGGGCTTGAGGTGAGATCCAGTGTTTGAGGATAGTTTTGTTTCAAAGATGTTAGGTGTAGGAAGGTGTGGAAGATTATCTAGAGGGATGTCTTTGCTCCAGGCTTTTGAGGCTGTGTAGTCCAGCGGTTACATGAAGAATAGTAGGAGAGGGTTATAGACCTCTGAGGTAGAAATAGTCAGAGCTGCAATAAGGTTGTCTATAAATGTGGTTTGGAACCTGAGATGTGGTTTTGGGCAGATTTTGTTGATGAAAGTTGGAAGTTGCATGACTGCAGAAAGAGCTCTATTGATCTTTTGTATGTCTTTATGCTTGATTAGTACTAGTATCGTTTGCATTGGGTACAGCAGGCTAGAGAAGCTGTCCATCTTGTAAAGGTGGCATCTCCCGAAGAGCAATAATGGAAGGTCCATCCACTCTTCCAATTCACTGATTATTTTAGATATCAGAGGAGGATAGTTTAGCTGGTAGATAGACAAAGGTTCTCTGCATATGTTCACTCCTAAGTATGTGATGTGGTGTGGCGCTTAGGGATGGGCGAACGGTTCGGCCCAAGCATGGTTTTGGGCTGAACTTTTGCTGTTCGGACAGGGCACAGAGCACTGTCAGAGTCATGACTGGACACTGTCATCAAGACTTTATCCAATCATGGTTCATTCCAACTCAACAGTATAAAAGTATTCTTTCAATGGTAGCTTTTCTGTGTGATTTCAGCGTGGAGAGAGATTGAACAGGGCTCTGTTCAGTGCTATTGGTTAGTGTGCTATACCGTGCTATTTTGCTTCAATTGTCAGTGTAGAATATTAGTTTAGTATCAGTCTAGGGATAGTGTGAGTGTAGTAAGGAGGACCATCATTCAGCTTTGCATAGTGTGCAGCTAGAGTAGGGACAGATCAGATAGTTTCACTGTAGTGCAGTGAGACCGTGTCATTCATACATACATTAGTGTACAGTAGAGACAGCTCAGATAGTTTCAGTGTAGTGAGACCGTGTCAGTAATCTTTACATTAGTGTATAGCTAGAGTAGGGACAGTTCAGATAGCGTCAGTGTAGTGACGACTGAACACCATCTATTTGATTGCATTACTGCCAGTTTGACGCCTTTTACTTCTGTGTGCGTTAGTCAGTTTAATGCCATATAGTTCCATGTAAGGTACTGCCAGTTTAACGCCATATAGTTTTGTGTGTGTTGCTGCCAGTTTAACACCATATAGTTTTGTGTGCGTTACTGACAGTTTAACGCCATATAGTTCTGTGTGTGTTACTGCCAGTTTAACACCATATAGTTTTGTGTGCGTTACTGACAGTTTAATGCCATTTACTTCTGTGTGTGTTACTGCCAGTTTAACGCCATATAGTACTGTGTGCGTTACTGCCAGTTTAATGCCATATATTTTTGTACGTTACTGCCAGTTTAATGCCATATAGTTCTGTGCGTTACTGTACGTTTGGCGTATTATATTGCAGTATATTATAATGTATCCGTGGAGTGTGTCTGTGTAGTGTGAGTACTCAAATTAAAGTGCACCAAACACCTCTTTGCATTGATTAGTGCATCTATGTATAGATTTCAACTTCTTTTTTACATTTGCTTAAAAGCACCGCCCCCTCCCTCCCAATAATGTCTGGGAGGACAAAGAGAGGCAGACGTTCCCTTGACACTGTAAGGGGGCCAGCAACAAATGTGTCCACAGACAAAGGTGGACGTGGTGGTCAGTCCTCAGGCAGGGCATCATTTCCTTTGTTTAGTGAGTTTGCCCATGCTATCCAACCACAGCATGCAGAGGAGGTGGTGGACTGGCTTACTAAACCTTCCTCATCCTCCTCATCCTCTGTCACGCAAGCAGAGACAAGTGTACAGTCCCCTGCGGTTGCCAGAGTAGATAAACCTGCCTCCTTGTCCACATCTATTCCTGCCATAGCCCCAACATCAGCCATGGAGGAGTCAGCTGAGTTATTTGACCACAGCATCAGCCACTTGCTCCTTGATGATGCCCAGCCATTACTGGATTCAGATGTTGGTTCTGAGGTTGAGGATGATAGGAACATAAGCCTAGAGAGAGGGAGGAAGACTGGTAGACAAATTGGCTTTCATGTTCTCCAAGCTGCAGCGTATTGCCAAGTTGTCTCCATGATGATGAAGATGAAGGAGATGGAGATGATGATGAGTTCACTGATGCGACTTGGGTGCCAGATAGAGCAGAGGAGGAAACTAAAGGTGAGGCGGCACAACCTCAAGGAGGTCGACATCAAGAAAGAGTAGAGAGCAGCCACCCTATTCCATCACATTCTGCAGCTGTTATCTCCCAGCCCACTCCCCAAAGCACAGCTGTCTGGGCCTTTTTCAGCACATCTGCAGCAGATTGCACTGTTGCAAGAGCACCTAAAGCCACACAAAAGGGGCACAAATCTGTCCCTCCTCCTCCTTACCCACTTCAGTCTGCCCCTGCTATACCAAGTCATTACCTCTCAGAAGCCTCCACTGACAGGGATGATAGTATAGCACAGGGGGCCCAGGTCATAGCAGCACATCTGCCAGCAGCACACCACCAACTGTAGACTGTAGCCGGCAAATTTCTCTGCCCCATCTGTGGAAAAAAAATACAGTCCCTGCCACCCACATGCCCAGCGTCTAAATGAAAGCTTGTCAAAGCTGTTGGCTCTCCAGCTTCTGCCTTTCAGCCTGGTGGATTCTGCCCAATGTGCTGCACACTGTGCTGTACCACAATGGCAGGTTCCAGTTGCTACTACTTTTCATGTAACACCGTTCCATCCCTCTACCATCACATGGAAGAGAATGTTCTGACATCTTTGAGCAGGCAGTCAGCCGTGAAATACACCTTACTGCTGACATGTGGTACTGCAATCATGGACAGGAGCGATGTATTTCATTCACAGCACACTGGGTAAGGCTGCTTGCAACTCGAAAGGATGCAGGACAGGGCTTGGTGCTGCAGCTTGTTGTGCCCCCACATCTCCATAGAGCTTGTAGTGATGATGCCAGACCTGTGAGCTCTACCCCCTCCTTCTCCTCAGCCACCTCCATGCCCTCCTCTGCAGAATTGTCCTATGAACATCAGGTACCCCCTAAGCGTTCAAAGGGCTATTCCCAGAGTCAGGTTAAAATGTGCCATGCAGTGCTTAAGCTGGTGTGTTTAGGGGACAGGAACCACCCCGGTGCAGAGATTCTTTCAGCTCTGCAGGGACAGGCCCAGAGGTGGTTCATGACATTCCAGCTGGAGCCAGGAATAATAATGGCTCAAACCTCCTGTCCGCTCTTAGATAGGGAAAGTTGACACATGTGCCATGCCTGGCACATGTTCTCAATTTGGTGGTGCAGCGTTTCCTAAATACGTACTCAGGGTTGCAAGATGTGCTAAAGCTTGCCAGAAGAGTCTGTAGCCATTTCAGGCAGTCATACATCGCCAGCACTTGGTTGGCTGAAATTCAGCGGGAAATCCACCTGCCCGTAAACTGCCTGATTTATGACATGCCAACCAGGTGGAACTCGACTTTGTCAATGCTGCAGTGGCTATACATGCAGAAGAGGACCGTCAACGAGTACCTGTGCAAATACGGCATGATGACAGGCTCAGACCGCCTCAGCTTTTTTCCCCCACGCCAATGGTTGATCATTAAGGATGCATGCACTGTATTGTCACCATTTGAGGAGGCCACAAAGATGGTGAGAAACGTTAGGTGATACTGTGCCACAGATTCCACAAACACAGTGTGACAGTAAACTAAATAACATAAAATAGGATATAAAATAAAGGTAATATAGATGGGCAAATGAATGCCCTAGTGTTTGCACAAGAGAAAACTTGCTGCCTCTACAAATTACTACCACTAAAGTGGAGCATAAGATGATTAAGGAAGGTGTAGGCGTGGCGCTGTTACTCTTTTGATCTAACTATGAAAAAATGTCAGGAAATAAAAGAGTATATGAAAGTGTTGAGGATAAGGACCTGGTGATATACCTAAAGGTGGGAGCTGAATAGTAACAACCTGTTTAGACACCAATCCATAAATGAAACCTTTTAATCAGAAACAAAAAAGGGGTTTAGTGTGTTTCACCCTCTGCCTTTGACAAATCAGAGGGGCCTTAATGTATGAAGAGTGTACATGAATCTACATGGTGTGGGGCATTGGTGTGGAATCACATTTGGGTGTGTTGCACCTTATGTGCTAGAAAATTAACTTTATTAAAGGTGTTACACCCTCTGCCTGTTAATCACAGACTGTGTATAGAGAACATATATATGAAGTTGCCAAGCTTCAAAACAAATATAACCGACTGACGTTTTACAGCCTCTGGTGCAATAAAACCACTACTGTGTTACACCCCTGGGGTGTGAGAACAAAAAATTGTCCTGCACAAATGAAATAAAAAAGTTTTGAACCCTCTGCCTGTTAATTGCAGAGTATATTACACAAAAAATATATATGCTGAACTCCGACTGCTGTGTTACACCCCCTGGTGTGATGCTCCCACCTGGTGTGTTACACCCTCTGGGGTGTGCAAACCAAAACCTTTTATATGCAGTGGGCTAAACTTGTAAAGAATAGAGATTCTCTATTTTCTTATATGTGTAAAGTGATAATGTGGTTAATGTGATAGGCCCTCTGCAACAAAAGTCAGAGGTAAGTGTGCAAAAGTATATTCACAAATAATCAAAAAATTTAAATATTCAAGGGAAATGTGTAGATGAAAAATGAAGTCTCTGCGTATGCCACAGTGCAAACCCAAAAACAAAACCAAACAAAACCAAAACAGATAAAAAGAGAAAAAAGGAAAATTAAATATGAAAAAATATATGTCTCTGTGTTAAACCACAGCGCATACCCAAAAACAAAAACAAAAACCAAGGCAAATAATGAAAAATGCTTCAAACACAAAATCAATGGCAATTAGTCCATACAGTGAATACAGTGACTTGTGCTCAAAAACTGTCCACTGCTTCATCACAAATAGATGCTGGTTATCCTTTCAAGTGACAGTGGTGCCAGGTGATATTATTTGTGTTGATGACATTACGCCCCAGGGGTGTTATGCCTTCACAGTATGAGCCACTGTACAGCTCTCTGGAATCTTGCTGGACAATCTAAAAAAAAATTTTGCTGGCTTTCAACCAAGGTGTCACATAAAAGAAAGAGAAATGCCCATAGCGTGATATTGTTTGAGAAAGGCTTTATTTTATAAAAAAATGAGAAATATACTCACATTTTGAGTAATTAAAACATGCAATAATGAAACAGAGCCAGCGCTGTGTAAACAACAATCGCCGCTCAGACCGGAAGTGATGCAATGACGCTCTACATGTTTCGTCATCCAAGACGTCACCTGGAGCGTCCATCTTGCTACACCTTCTGATTTTTATAGGGTGTAGTGTCCCTACGGCGCTTGCGCAAGGTATCACGGTGCCCATTTTTGGTTAGATTTTGTAGACCAAAGCCTGTGTAGAGATGAAAATGGTTTGATAACTAAGAAGACTTTCAATTAGGCTGTTTTTCTAATCCACTAGCAAGTTATATGCCGTGATCCCATTCTCATGGAAAACTCTACAACAGAGGCCCCAGACAATTAGCTGGACTAGCGGTTTTGATAGTGAATGGTATATACTTCAATATGGCCAGGCCGTGGTACTGCCCGGATCACTACATACTAGGCCGTGGTACTGCCCGATGTACCAATTAGAACGGTTTGTAAAATAAAAGGCGCACAAGCATTATAAGATAAACATAATAAAATTTGAGTATGATAGGGTAGAGTTAAAATAATGAATTAAATTAACAACAGATATACAATATAATGGAACATTTTTTTTTTAAAGAGAAATAAGAAAATATTTATAAATATACAAAAATAAAAAAATGAAAAATAACACATAAAAATGAGATATATGACAAAAAATGAATTAATTTAATCAGACATGAATATTTAAATGTATATATCCCAATCATGGAATGTATATAGTAAAAATAAAAAATAATAAATAATAAAAATAAAAATAGATTAAAAACAAATTGATTAAAAAGGGGGACATACGGATGTGGAAACCCACATCCATACGTGTACATCCATATGTAGGAGAGGGGGAGAGAGGAAATAAACACAAAGGAAAAATATGCCCATAATGCATGTGCTAATTGCAAATTCATACTTTAAAGCATGATATTGGTGAGATATTGAAACCTTTGTAAATATTAAATAAATATATATATATATATATATATATATATATATATATATATATATATATATTTCTGTATGAAACACTTATGTTAATGACCATTCTCATCCTAAGGAATACCTCCCTGTGCGAGCCCTATACAGAGATGCTTAAATGAGTATAATAGAAAGGAAAATAATGATAGGACAGAAAATAATGATAGGACAGGTAGGGGATTGGTATATGAAAATTAGTAAATAGTGGGGGGGGGGGAATTAGGTAAAAGGTAAAAAGCCCAAACTGTGGGCCTAACAATATCTTATCTGTGGGAAAACAATGTAAATAGTTTATGCCTCAGAAATTGGTCAGAAAGCAGTTCAAATCTAGATCGATGTTTAATCCTGCTGGTTGAAGGGTGTCTAAGTTAAAAATCCATTTTGTTTCATTCTGTGAAACCTTAATTCTTTTATAGTCATCTCTCCAGTGGCCTGTTATCCTATCTATTGCATAAAAAATCATACACATTGGATCCCTCCTGTGATAATCTCTGAAATGTCTCGAGACACTGTGTTTATTAAATCCATTTTTTATATTGGACTTATGTTCTCTAATTCTAACGCATAATTGTCTAGTGCAGGAAAATGCAATTAGCGGACCTCCAGCTTTTGCAGAAATACAAGTCCCATGAGGAATAGCAAGACTCTGACAGCCACAAGCAAGACACCCAGAGGCAGAGGCATGATGGGACTTGTAGTTTTGCAACAGCTGGAGGTCCGCTAATTGCATATCCCTGGTCTAGTGGTTCTCCCCACATATTGCTTATGACATGGGAATTCTATGACCTAAGTGATATAGGTACTATTGCAGGTTATTAAGTATATAAAGAGTGCTGCGCAAAAAAAAGTCCTTAAACAAATATACAAAGAGTAAAAGTATAATGGCAGGATAGGAGGACAGGAACCACCAGTGACAGTATAGATATCTGGATGGTGACTTTTTCCCTCCACCGTTCTTAGATGGCCCCTCACCTCAGATATTCGACCTGAAACAGGTCACACCGCTTGTAAGATTGGATGGATCAATCTGTATAATTAGTAGTTACTCCTTCACCTCCTTCAACTCACAGTACTCAGTAAATGGCAGATGATGAATATGAAATAAAAAGGCAAAACATAGTGTTCTCCGTAGCTGATTTATTTTAAATGATAAAAAACTAAAAATGCAATTTGTAACACTCACAGAATACCGGCACTCCGATCCGAGTGCTGGCCAGCAGGCTTATGATCGTGTCAGTCGGATGACCGCGGGTGACGTCATACGCTCCTACCCCCGTACGCGTTACGTCCTATGGGCGGGACTTCATCGGCGTGGGGCGGGATGCGCAATGACGGCCTGCATTGTTAATATTCTGCACCATGGTGACGGCGGCACCAATCAGAAGAGCAGGAACAGTAATCAGGAAGTCAAGCGCCTCCCTGTCACTGCATCTTAGCCGTTGGTTCCTATTACCCTTCACTCCAAACGGGAAATGAAAGAATCAACACCGCCAGCAGCAGACAGATGACACAAAGTGCAAATTATATAAAGATGATTACTTGCAATACCCGAATAGCATATCTCATTATGCACAGTAAACCATCTAAATCTCTGATTAAAATTATAAAAGACATAAAGATAATTTTCATTAAACACGCATAGACTCATGCTGCAAAATCGCATGTAAAAAAGTTGCGTAAAAAAAGTCACATATACAATATATATGAATAATATCAAAAAGAAAGACATCAGCCCACGGGCATCGGTTAAACGCGATCACATGTACAGAATCAAAAAGGCCTAAATTAAAAATGAAAGATAAATAATAAAAAAATCATTATCTATTAGAAATAAAACAATTTAAGTCAAAATCAACGTTCATTCCAAAGGGGGAGAGAACTTTAGTCTCATAGATCCAGAATGATTCCCTACGGCTAAGCTGCCTGATGTAATGGCCACCCCTCCAGTGTCGCGGCACCTTTTCTATCCCCCAGAATTTAAGGCATTTGGGGTCTCTTTGATGACAAAGGCGAAAATGCCTAGACACACTGTGGGTCTTTACCCCCCGCTTGATGTTGCTAATATGTTCTCCAATTCTTACGTGGAGTGCTCTTGAGGTCCGGCCCACATACTGGAGACCACAATCGCACTCCAGCATGTAGACCACCCCCACTGTTGAGCACGTAATCAGACCTTCAACTTTATAACTTTTTTGTGTTACATATGAAACAAACTCCTTCCGTCTCTTTATATTTCTGCAGGCCTTCCTGCATGTGGCACATTTCCCACATGCGTAAAAGCCGGACAGAAACCCAAACAAACCACTAGTCACGGTTTTGGGCGGGTCAATGACCCCTGGTGCTACCCGATCACATAAAGAAGGAGCCTTACGGTAAATAAATCGAGGATGATCGGGAAGGACCGGGCCTAGGGTCCTATCTCCTTTGAGAATAGGCCAATGTCTAGCTATGATATGTTCTAATTTTTTATACTGGATGTTATAATCAAGTATAATACGATAGCTAGATACATTAGCGTTATCCTCCAAGGGTTTAACCTTGTCTGCGACTACAGTATTTCTATCAATTGCCAATACCTTGGCTATTTCTGCATCCACCAAAGCTTGGGAATACCCTTTTTCCTTAAACCTATCCGCGAGCACCTGCGACTGTGCCAGGAAATCATCATCTGAAGTACAGTTTTGGCGCAGGCGGATAAATTGGCCTCTCAGTATATTGCAAAGCCAAGATTTATGGTGACAACTGGTCAGAGGGATATATGCATTCCTATCAGTTGTTTTAAAGTGATTCCTGGTATGGAAAACTCCCTCCCCTTTAAATATTTCAAGGTCAAGGAATATGATCTGTTGGTGGCTAATCGTCCAAGTTAACTCAATGTTTTTGTTATTGGCATTCAACCCATCCATAAAGGTCTGCAGACTGGGCATATCCCCCTCCCAGACCATAATTAGGTCGTCTATATATCGTCTGTAACGCGACAATTGTGGTGGGGGGTCATGAAAAATAGTGTCCTCCTCCCAGTGGGCCATAAACAGGTTAGCCACACTGGGAGCGAACCTTGCCCCCATGGCTACTCCTCTTGTCTGCAGGAAGAAGTCGCCATTAAACCAGAAATAATTGTTTAGCAAACAAAACTCCAAACTTTCCAATAAAAACGAAATGTGATCACTCGAAAGATTGGAAGTCGCCAGAGCCCATCTAACTGAATCAAGGGCTTATTTGTGATCAATAATAGTATAAAGAGAACCCACGTCTGCAGTAATAAGAATGCTAGACGGGGTGCAAGGAAGAGTTGATAAAATTTGAAGAATTTGCTTGGTGTCCCGTAAAAACGATTTGGTTTTTAGAACGAGTGGCTGGAGAAAGAAGTCAAGATATTGGCCCAATCTGGAAGTTACGGAATCAATTCCGTTTACAATCAGACGGCCAGGTGGATGTTCTGCATTTTTGTGCAGTTTGGGTAAAATATAAATGATTGGAGTCCTGCAATAAAAGGGGTCCAGATAGGCAGCCTCTTTGGAATTTAAAATCCCCTGGTTTTTACCTCTTTCAATAAGACAATGTAAATTGTTCTTGAAGGGCAACATAGGGTCGCTCCTCAGGAGTTCATATGTATTCCTATCTTTCAACAATTTCTCCATTTCTGCTTGGTAATATGTTTTGCTAAGCACAACCAACCCACCACCCTTATCCGCTGGCCGAATTACTATGTCTTTCCTTTGTTCTAGGGAAGCAATACCTCTCTTAATGGCCTGTTAATCTCTAGCCCTCTTAACCTTGAGTAAATCAAGATCCTGACAAACCATATTTTTGAATACCTCTAGGTGTCTATTGTCACTGCAAATAGGATTGAAAATAGAACGATTCCGAAGATTGGAATGTCTAGAGCTAGTAGTTAAGGAAGGGGTGGTATGTGGCACCACATTGGAGAGAAAATATTTTTTCATATTTAGATTACGAACATATTTTTGAATGCTGATGTAAGCTTGAAATTTGTTCAGGTTACGGACCGGAGCGAACTTCAGGCCCCTATCTAAAACCAATGTTTCTTCAGTAGTGAGAGGAGTACCACTAAGATTAAAAATGCCAGTGCCTAGTGGGGTCTTGACCTTTTGGAATCGTTCCATCTTCCCCCCTGGACCCTCTCTGTGTTTTCTTTTTAAACTGCCTTGATCTCTCCTTGGGTCTTGTGGACCTCTCCTCTGATTCTGAGAGTTCCCCTGATCGGCTGATTCTCTCACCCATAGGGGGGGCCTTGGAGGTCCCCTCCAGGGGGTCCTCTCCTGCCCTAAAAAATGATTTTGATTGTATTGTGATTCACCCTGAGAGTTTTGCAAAGGGGCATAATAATTAGAGGTATAGACAGGTGTCTCTTTTATTGAATTCCCTCTCCCCTGGGAATTGCCTTTTCCCTTCATGGGTACTGTCTGCCACGAATGGTTCTCAGTTTGTAGGGAGCGATGGTCATACCCATTCGTATAAGGCCTTGAATGGGGGTGATGATTCTTTTTACCCCGACCATGTTTGTTAATTCTAGGGGGACCCTGTCCCCTCCCTCTTGGTGTGTTTATCAAATTAGGTGCATTTTGGGGAAACTGAGAGGGGGGTATTTCATAATTAAAATAACCCTGAGGAGGTAAATTCATTTCTGGTGGTGGGATCATGGCTGCTGCACCCATGGGATTATTGACTGGAATTGTGTCTTGTGTTTGCCACGTAAAGATCTGTTTCCCCTCAAAATCCCTAATATCCCGCAGAAATCTCTTCCTCTTTTTGTCTCTAGTTTCCCTATCCTATTTAATATGATTGGATTTCAATTCACCAGATAATTGGATAAAATCACTGGAGTCTTTATGACTCTCAATACGATCAGTGATTTCTTTGATCTGATTCTCCAAGTGCTGCTTTTTCCTCTGTTTGCGAGCAAGCAGAAACCGGAGAAGATCAAAGCTTTTCCCAACAAAAAAGTTACACCATTCTGTGTTAGACTCGTTGTCAACTAAACCATCATTAGGTGGCAATTCCCACCTTAAACGCCTGGGGACAATATTGGCAGACAAATACTGTTCAAAAGAAACAATATCCCACCAAGTTTTTATCTTTTTTTCGAATAAATGACCCAGTTTTTTAAAAGCATATCCCAGGTCATCATGTTGGGAATTAACCACATCTCTTGAAAAAACATCTGTAAGAATAATTTCTCTGTTCTCAACATATGTGAAAACCTCCATAATCTGCAGCTGAATTAGTCTTGAATTAAATAAACGTAGAAACAATGTAATTAAATTCAGCGCTGACTAATTGAAAAGACTTATCAAGATAAATGCAAGCAGGCACTAAGGTCAATTCAAAAAAATACCTCAAAAGCATACAAGTATATAAAGAGTGCTGCACAAATAAAAGTCCTTAAACAAATATACAAAGAGTAAAAGTATAATGGCAGGATAGGAGGACAGGAACCACCGGTGACAGTATAGATATCTGGATGGTGACTTTTTCCCTCCACCGTTCTTAGATGGCCCCTCACCTCAGATATTCGACCTGAAACAGGTCACCGCTTGTAAGATTGGATGGATCAATCTGTATAATTAGTAGTTACTCCTTCACCTCCTTCAACTCACAGTACTCAGTAAATGGCAGATGATGAATATGAAATAAAAAGGCAAAACATAGTGTTCTCCGTAGCTGATTTATTTTAAATGATAAAAAACTAAAAATGCAATTTGTAACACTCACAGAATACCGGCACTCCGATCCGAGTGCTGGCCAGCAGGCTTATGATCGTGTCAGTCGGATGACCGCGGGTGACGTCATACGCTCCTACCCCCGTATGCGTTACGTCCTATGGGTGGGACTTCATCGGCGTGGGGCGGGATGCGCAATGACGGCCTGCATTGTTAATATTCTGCACCATGGTGACGGCGGCACCAATCAGAAGAGCAGGAACAGTAATCAGGAAGTCAAGCGCCTCCCTGTCACTGCATCTTAGCCGTTGGTTCCTATTACCCTTCACTCCAAACGGGAAATGAAAGAATCAACACCGCCAGCAGCAGACAGATGACACAAAGTGTAAATTATATAAAGATGATTACTTGCAATACCCGAATAGCATATCTCATTATGCACAGTAAACCATCTTTTACATGCGATTTTGCAGCATGAGTCTATGCGTGTTTAATGAAAATTATCTTTATGTCTTTTATAATTTTAATCAGAGATTTAGATGGTTTACTGTGCATAATGAGATATGCTATTCGGGTATTGCAAGTAATCATCTTTATATAATTTACACTTTGTGTCATCTGTCTGCTGCTGGCGGTGTTGATTCTTTCATTTCCCATTTGGAGTGAAGGGTAATAGGAACCAACGGCTAAGATGCAGTGACAGGGAGGCGCTTGACTTCCTGATTACTGTTCCTGCTCTTCTGATTGGTGCCGCCGTCACCATGGTGCAGAATATTAACAATGCGGGCCGTCATTGCGCATCCCGCCCCACGCCGACGAAGTCCCGCCCATAGGACGTAACGCGTACGGGGGTAGGAGCGTATGACGTCACCCGCGGTCATCCGACTGACACGATCATAAGCCTGCTGGCCGGCACTCGGATCGGAGTGCCGGTATTCTGTGAGTGTTACAAATTGCATTTTTAGTTTTTTATCATTTAAAATAAATCAGCTACGGAGAACACTATGTTTTGCCTTTTTATTTCATATTCATCATCTGCCATTTACTGAGTACTGTGAGTTGAAGGAGGTGAAGGAGTAACTACTAATTATACAGATTGATCCATCCAATCTTACAAGCGGTGTGACCTGTTTCAGGTCGAATATCTGAGGTGAGGGGCCATCTGAGAACGGTGGAGGGAAAAAGTCACCATCCAGATATCTATACTGTCACCGGTGGTTCCTGTCCTCCTATCCTGCCATTATACTTTTACTCTTTGTATATTTGTTTAAGGACTTTTATTTGCGCAGCACTCTTTATATACTTATATGCTTTTGAGGTATTTTTTTGAATTGACCTTAGTGCCTGCTTGCATTTATCTTGATAAGTCTATTCAATTAGTCAGCGCTGAATTTAATTACATTGTTTCTATTGCAGGTTATTAACTAATTTATTTTGTATTCTGTTCCATTTACTGTTGATATGAAATTTGTTTTTTTCTTGTTTGTTTTTTTGCTGACTTTACATGGTAGACATTTTCCACATTTGAAAAGCCATTTAAGGTTATCAGATATTTTAAATTTGCTTCGGTGGGTCTAGGGCATTGTGTACAAGTCTGTTTGTTAAAGATGGTGCTTTTCTGTAGATGAAAGTGGGTCTAGTTGGTAATATGAACTTCAGAACCCTGACAGATTGTAAAATGCCCATTCCACACTGCTTAGTCCATCTTCCTGTTTGATATTAGTATATAAGGAATTCACATCTATTGTTACAAGAATATCTTCTTCATGTGTTTCAAAGTGTCTAAGTTCAGTAATGAGTTGTTTACTATCTTTCAGATATGACTTGCCTTCTGCTACCAACGGTTGTAAGTACCCATCAATGTATGCCCCTAGTCGAGAGAATAGTTAGTCAATCCCGCTTATTATTGGTCTGCCGGGGGGATTCAATTGGTCTTTGTGTATTTTTGGCACGTAATAGATTACTGGGGTTTTCGCTGCTTCTGCGGTTAAAAATCTTGCTTCTTTCTTCATTTAAATTCCTATTTCTTCTCTTTTTTTGACAAATGCTTTCAACTTTTTGTCATATTCACCTTTTGGGTTTCCTTTAAGTTTTTTGTATGTGTCTGGACTTTTCAGCAGTCTATTCATCTCATTTTCATAATCTATTTTATTAAGTATGACTAAACCCCTGCCCTTATCTGCTGGGTGTATGATTATTTGTTTCTTCTTTTCTATTTCCTTTATTGTTTTCCATATGTTGTTCTTTCTTGACTTCTTTACCTTTAAATTCCTTATATCCACTTCTACCATTTATTTTGAAAACCAGTAGGCTCTCATTCTGGGATAAAGAAGAATCTCCCATAGGAATCACGTGGTGTGACATAATGCATATGAAGTGACCGGACCACACGAGAACCGGAAGTGATGTAAGAGGCACCTGTAACGCCGTCCAAATTAAAGATCTGCTGTTTTTTCACTACTCTGTTGTAAGTTTCAACTTGGCTTTTAAATAAATCAATCAGTTTATACATTCTACACTATGGGAGATTCTTCTTTATCCCCTGTACATATCCGTTGGGAATGAACATCCATATGGACTAAGCCGGAGCCACCATCTAATATACAATACCTGGAGAGGGCCATCTACCATCACAACATCTGGGAAATGTCTCCAGCTACACCAATCTCCACTGCTTTTCACTATCCATATGGAGGTAAGAGTCTAGTGAACACTGAGTGATACACACGAAGAGTGACACAACACCGGCGATTTTGTTGAAGAGCACTTATTGAAGCACTGTCTGCACTTTGTTTTATCACAGATTTTATTTATCTTCACTTCATAAACTATTGCAGCACCACTATTTGTTGTGTCAACAGTGTGATAAAGAGAGATTATACAGATTATTGCTACATTCATCTATATAAATTACATGTGTCTCATTGATATAGTGCATATACATAGGAATTTTATTATTGATATTTATTTATTTATTTTTTATTTGCACTGAAATCATCTTATGTGCACAGATTCATATTTGTATTTTGCACAGCGCCATGAGCGTTCATTGATATTTGAACACAAGCTCTTATTTGCACCTAGCAATTTTGCATAGCATCTTTAGTGTTTTTTTGCACAGTCGCATTTTTTAGCAATTTTTGCACAGATTATCGCACAGTGCTAAATCATCTACATTTATTTATAGTATGAGCGTTCATTGGCATTGATTTATTTGAGCACAAGCTCATATTTGCACCTAGCAATTTTGCACATCTTTAGCGTTTTTCTGCACAGTCACATTTTTTGCAATTTTTGCACAGATTATCGCACAGTGCTATCATTAGGCCACCACTATTTCTGTGTGAGCAGTGTGATAAAGAGAGATTATACGGATTATTGCTACATTCATCTATAATAATTACATGTGTCTCATTGATATATTGCATATGCATAGGAATTTATTATTGATATTTATATATTTTTTGCACTGAAATCATCTTATATGCACAGATTCACGTTTGTATTTTGCACAGCGCCATAAGCATTCATTGGCATTGATTTATTTGAACACAAACTCATATTTGCACATAGCAATTTTGCACAGCATCTTTAGCGTTTTTATGTTTTTTTGCACAGTCGCATTTTTTAGCAATTTTTGTACAGATTATCGCACAGTGCTAAATCATCTACATATATTTATAGTATGAGCATTCATTGGCATTGTTTTATTTGAGCACAAGCTCATATTTGCACCTAGCAATTTTGCACAGCATCTTTAGCGTTTTTTTGCACAGTCACATTTTTTAGCAATTTTTGCACTGATTATTGCACAGTGCTAAAACCTCTATATTTATAATATTAAGTTGTGCTGATCACTTATTTATTTTATACCAATTTAGTGCACTCATACACTTTAGATCTAGCTGCAATTTATCAGAGTACTATATTATACATTCACTTTGATAGCACAAAGGACCTTACTTACATTTATTTTTGCCCCACTCTATCTTACTCTTGTGCCCTTTGGGACATCCTCCGAAACTGGCCTGCCCTGGTGTCCTCAAGCCACCCTCTGGCTCACATATTCCATAATCCTGACTTCCCCACCTGGAATGGAATTAGATCCTTCAAATGGTGGCTAGACAAAGGGCTGTACTGTATAGTAAGGGCCCCATCACCCTTAGTCACTGTATCAACAAACTTGAACTCCTGGATTCCGAGAGGTTCAGATTCGGGCAGATTTCAAGCTTCCTACACAAATTATGGAAGGATAAACCACTTCCACCCAAATTTACAGCTTAAAAACTCTGGTGTGGACAGGCCATTGAGCAAAGGTGTTTCTGTGATATACTGTATTTGTCACTCTCTCTACCGATAGTCAAATCTTCCTACGTGACTTACTGGAAGGCTGACCTCCAACTCAGGTGGGACCTGGAGACCTGGCAGACAGCTTGCACCAAAGCTTTTAAAGGGATCCTCAACACCTCCCTGATAGAAGCCAATTTAAAAGGTCCTAACTAGATGGTACCTAACCCCCACTAGACTTGCAGCGATCTACCCAACAGCAGACCCCCAGTGCTTCAGGGGCTGCCAGCTCCGGGGCACGATGGCGCATATCTGGTGGGAGTGTCCAAAAATCAGATCTTTCTAGAAAAAAATGTGAATCTTATATCCGAGGTTACCAACTGCATGGCCCCCAGGCCCCCAACGTTTTCCTAGCAGCAGATCGATGCAAGATCTCCTGGATTATGTCCCAAGAAAAATTAGCAAGTGCCCTCACTGACACAACCCAAAAATTTGAAAGTGTCGGGGAACCCTGGGCCTTATTTCTAGGCATCTCGTTTATTCTTGGAGTTTTCCCAAACCAACCTGAATTCACAAACTAGGGACTGGCTCATATTTTTCCCCTTCTTCTCTCTCTACCCCCTCCTTCTCCTTCCTTTTCCTCTCTTTATTCACCTCTCCCTAAACGTTTGAATTGAGGAGAGGCAATATTTTGCACTAAGAAATCAATCTTGAACAGCAAAGCAAATCTCCAAGTATAATACTCCCACTACTAGGGGGTCCCTGGAAGTAGACTCCCACAGTGATAGCTTTCTGTTCGGGGGCTGCGGGTGAGGTAGCAGCGGTGCGGGGGGGATATCCCACTGGCACAGATTGATCCTAATAGGAGTGTCAGGGGCAGGGGATCCCTCCCTTTTCTATCTGCTGCCACTCCCCTCAGGTCCCTAGATCAAAACCGAGAAAGCTGTGGAGGATCCTACATAGCCTAGACAGTTGACAGAAATACCCCTAGTGACTCAACCAGGTTTTATTGCTACTAGCCTTCTCCCTCACATCTATGATATTCTGTCAGTTACTGTATTGTACATTGTTTTTACGCAATGTAATGATCTTTCTATGTTATGAAAAATAAAAATCTTTTGAAAGAGATGTTAAAGGGCTGACCAAAGTGTGAGGTACATGTAGAATTGTTTGGGGTTGAGTGGGTATGTTTGACATAGTTGCTGAAATTATTTGAGCACAGAGTTTGTATAAAGCGCCCCTAGGTTGTTGAGGCTGGCTTTAGTCCAGGAGATGGAGGTGTTTGGGATGAGAAGTTCCAATGAGGTAAGAGGGAGATAGGAGAGCAGTGCATTCGGGATGCCAATCGATTTTTGGTGAATTGCATTCCAAACTATAGTATTAGCTGTGACAGTGTCCAGAAAAGATCTAGGTGGTTGCATGCATTGGAGGATGGCGCTGAGTAGAGTCTTTGGAGACACCTTCATGGCCGTACGTTCAATTTGGAGCCAAGTTGGTTGTTGGAAGGGATTCCACCATACTTTAGCCTGGTCTAATATGAATGCTTTATAATAGGCTCCAATATTGGGGACACCCAGGCCTGCAAATTTAGTAGGTGTGCATAGTAGCTTGTGATGAATTTGAGGGCAATTGTTTTTCGAGATGCAGGTGCTGATTATAGCTTCGAGTTTTGCGTTATGCGAAGATAGAATAGGCACAGGTATGTGAGGTAGCATGAACATTTTTATTAAGGCCGTTTGGCCTGCCCAGGAAACAACAGTTTTCTAAATACTTTGAGATATATGAGAAAGCTTAGACATTAGGTTTGTATAGAGAAGTCGTGTAGAGGGAGATATTAGCTGAATACCAAGGTAGTTAAGAGTTGAATTAGGGGCCCATGAGAAAGGAGTGTTTGCCGTAATCAATTCTCTAGTAGACTGTAGTAGGGAAATGCCAAGCATTGAAGATTTACTATGATTAATTTTACATAGAGAGATGTGGCTAAACCGGATTAAGAGATTTTGTAGTGCTAGTAATAATTTGAGAGGGTCAGTTAGTGAGACTATCATGTTGTCCATGTATAAATCTATTTTGTGCATAACATTACCTACTTGAAAACCAGAGGTTGAGGGGGAGACTCCGATGGCCTGTGCTTATGGCTCCATTACCAGAGCGAATATAAGGGGGGATAGGGGGCATCCCTGTCTGGTACCATTGGAGATGTTGAAGGGGTCAGATAACATTCCATTGGTCCAGACTCTGGCACTAGGATTAGAGTATAGACTAAGAATAGAGTTAAGTATATTTCATCAGAAGCCAAGTTATTGTAACACAGCAATCAAGTATTGCCAATGAACTCGGTCGAACGCCTTCTCTGCATCTAATGAGAGGAGCAGAGAAGGCATTCTGTGATGCTCCACCCTCCGTACCAGATCTATAAATTGCCTGGTACCGTGTGAAGCCTGTCTTCCTTCCACAGATCCCACTTGATCTTTATGTACCTGCATAATTGTACCAGGGATGATTGATGAGAGTCGGGTTGCTATTAATTTGGCATATATTTTAGTGTCAGTATTGAGGAGAGATATGGGTCGGAAGTTGGCAGAGGAGTCAGGGGATTTGCCGGGTTTGGGAATAGTTATTAGGGCTTCTAAGGATTCTCTAGGGATGATCCCTGTGCTGGCTGTGTAGTTGAATGCATCGCATAAGTGGGGGGATGGATGGGAGGAGTATGTCTTATAGTACTCATTCCCATATCCATCAGGGCCAGGGGCCTTGTGGAGTGGAAGGGAAACAAAGTCTGTTTATAATTCCTCCAGAGTGAAGGGAGTTGATAACTGATTACGATGGTCTTGTAGTATTGAGGGTAGTTGTAGGTCTTGCAGAAATCGTTGGATTTCTGAGCTGTCTGGGATGATTAGGGTGTCTGAGGTATTAAGATTATATAGTTTGGAATAAAATTTTGTGAATAGATTTGCAATATCTTTTGGGTTTTGCGAGTTTCTTTCCTGTGTCACTGAAGATATAAGGGATCTTAGATTTCATCTATTGGTATTTGTATTGTGTGGCTAAAAGGGAGCCAGGTTTGTTTGCCTGGTCATACCAGATTATTTTCAGTCGCTTGAGGTAGAAGTCTAATGCCCCGTGCACACGATCAGAAATTCCGCCAGCAAAAGTCTGATGTGAGCTTTTGGTCGGAAATTCTGACTGTGTGCATGCTCCATCGTACTTTTGCTGGCGGAATTCCCACCAGCAAAATATTGAGAGCAGGTTCTATATTTTCCAGTCGGAAAAAGTTCCTATCAGGAAATTTTGTTCGTCTGTATGCAATTTAGATGCGCAAAAAAACACGCATGCTCAGAATCAAGTACGAGACGGAAGCGCTCGGTCTTGTAAACCTAGCGTTTGTAATAGAGATAGCACATTCGTCACACTGTAAATTATTATTTTTTTGGATCTTTTTAATGCAGCGCATTCTTTTGTTCTTTATAATGCTAGAAGAATGAAGTTGTTTTGCTGCTGAGTTCTGACAAACTTATTTCTTTATTATTTCTTGGGATTTCCTTAATAATATTTTTAGTTTTTAAAGCCAGATGTCCATAATAATGTTTAGAATTATTTTTTTAGTGATTTTTTCCCTTTTTTTATTTAAATTATTTTCTAGTGATCTCCATATTTTTTTTAAAAAAATTTTTGTGTGACAAGTTACCACAACAACATTATTATTTTGTATTTTTTAACCTCAAGGAGGTTGGTGTCCCTTGTTAATTTAACATTGTATTTTTGAAATGTACCTGCCTACTCACAAACTGCCTTTTTTTAATTAAAACACATAGCGAAGTATTTGTTGAAAACAAAATTACCATTTATTCTGGGTCATAACAAAAGAAACAGGGAAGGCAACGCTGGAGAAACTGCGGAAATTTGCGAATCCTTTGTACACCAGGGCAGACATCAACTATTTGAAAATGAAAATTGGTAGCCTGAGGAGTCCATACAATAGGAAGCACAATCTGGTCCTGGACTCTGAGATATCAGGAACAGCAGCAGATGACATGTATGTTCCCAGGCTGTGGTACTACAAAAGCCTGCGTCTTCTGTCAGACCACACTGAACCCAGGCCATCACTATCTTGTCCTCCTTCCACGCTTCCCTGCATGTTGTGGCTTTGTTTGTTGAGTTGTGGCAGGGGGGTGGAGGAGGTGAAGGAGGAGGAGGAGGAGATGGAGGAGGAGGATGGACGAACTCAGAAAGGTGTGTATTTTTTGTCATTTGTCCACTCAACCCCTTATTTAGGGTCTGTAAAATTATGTTCTCACATAAGAGGCGTTGTCCCTCCTCCATTTTCTGCATTTTCGCTACTACTATGCAGCCATAAAATGAGGGACGGGTTTCCGCACTCACGGACCTGAAGGCTTGCAGCCTCCCCTTACACTTACCCCTGAAGGGGTGAGTTAAATAGTAAAGGAAAGTTAATTAGGGGTAGATGGCGCTACCTTACCAGGGTACCTTGATTTATAATATAATGAACCTCAAAGGAAAATGAAATTAGAAATATAAAAATACTAAATGCAACCCCTTAGTCACTCAGAATTCATTAGGTAGTGGATATAAGTGTCCAGCGTTACCTGAATGGACTGTACTAGCATGTCAGTCTCATACCTTCATGCAGGTGTACACCGTGACTAATCATCATAAATTGATTTAAGTGACAACTTATAAAAATCAATATATGACAATACAAGAAATAAAATAAAATAACACACCACGGTCTAAATCCTATGTTGATCCCCAATTGTGTCCAAATGTGCTTTTATGCATAGGGTGAATTATACATATATCATAAATAGTCCCAACTTAGGCATACGGTGCAGGACTGCACATTGAAATATATAAAAAATGGTGAAAAATTAGTGAAAAAATTAGTGAGAAAAATATATATTAAAATGTATTAAAAAAATAATAGGTGTATCAAAGTCCAGCATCAAGAAGTGAAAACGTCTGTGGTAAGTGACTTTCGTGAAAACAGCTGATCAGATCCAGTGACTTGCGGTGCTCCCCCTCAAAGATCCCCACTCACCAGCTCCCTGCACCCCTGCAGGGGTAGTAGGCATGTAGTACCAGGCAGCAATATGATGTATATGGGTCCTCAGGGTCCCCCGCTCCAGCTGTGAAGTATCCTTCAGTATATCCTGTTTGTGACCTCCCTACACGTTATACAGGAACTATTTCACTGAGTACAATGAGCACAGCCTGGAGCGACGAGCAAATTCATGACATCATGGTAGGCGGAGTCTCACACCGACGACACAAAGTCAGCTCTCCGTACAGGCAGGAATGTGTTTACTAGGGCGGCGGCTAGTAAACACATTCCTGCCTGTACGTAGAGCTGACTTTGTGTCGTCGGTGTGAGACTCCGCCTACCATGATGTCATGAATTCGCTCGTCGCTCCAGGCTGTGCTCATTGTACTCAGTGAAATAGTTCCTGTATAACGTGTAGGGAGGTCACAAACAGGATATACTGAAGGATACTTCACAGCTGGAGCGGGGGACCCTGAGGACCCATATACATCATATTGCTGCCTGGTACTACATGCCTACTACCCCTGCAGGGGTGCAGGGAGCTGGTGAGTGGGGATCTTTGAGGGGGAGCACCGCAAGTCACTGGATCTGATCAGCTGTTTTCACAAAAGTCACTTACCACAGACGTTTTCACTTCTTGATGCTGGACTTTGATACACCTATTAATTTTTTAATACATTTTAATATATATTTTTCTCACTAATTTTTTTCACAAATTTTTCACCATTTTTTATATATTTCAATGTGCAGTCCTGCACCGTATGCCTAAGTTGGGACTATTTATGATATATGTATAATTCACCCTATGCATAAAAGCACATTTGGACACAATTGGGCCTCAACATAGGATTTAGACCGTGGTGTGTTATTTTATTTTATTTCTTGTATTGTCATATATTGATTTTTATAAGTTGTCACTTAAATCAATTTATGATGATTAGTCACACGGTGTACACCTGCATGAAGGTATGAGACTGACATGCTAGTACAGTCCATTCAGGTAATGCTGGACACTTATATCCACTACCTAATGAATTCTGAGTGACTAAGGGGTTGCATTTAGTATTTTTATATTTCTAATTTCATTTTCCTTTGAGGTTCATTATATTATAAATCAAGGTACCCTGGTAAGGTAGCGCCATCTACCCCTAATTAACTTTCCTTTACTATGCAGCCATAGCCCTCTTGAACACTGGGGGAGTTTCTCAGGGTCGCTTGAGCATCCGGAATGAGGGCAAGTGCTGCCTCCTCCATTTTCTCCCCTTCCTGCGCCTTTTGGATGGAAGGCAGAGGGGCGAGACCTGGGATTGGGTCAGTCCACTGGGCCCGGCCACCTCCTGGCTGCCACATTCCAGACCCTCATCCTGGCTGAGGCTTTCCTGTGTATAAAAAGGGGACATAGTTTTAGTTTTTGCTTCATCAATCACACACAATTTTCAGCTCATGACTGTTTCAAATTGAATGTTAATAAATAGAAAAGACTATCATTCTGACCCCAGCATGTTTCATTCTTGTCCCAATCATTTTTGGCCACTACTGTCTATTGATATGTAAAACACTTTTTGTTCAATCATTAATTTCTTAGCAATAACAACATATAGTTAGCATAATTCATTTTTAGGACAAGAAATATGTAGAAAAATACTATACCTGCCTCAATCTGTGCTCCTCGACTTCTACCTGGCTGGAAGGCCCAGGTTGGTCCTTGGAAGCCTCAGCTGGGGTGAAAGGAAGTGTGGGAAGTGATGACCTCACTTCAGTCTGGTTTTCCAGAAAATGCATTTTGTTGTAGTACCACATACTGGGTACATACACGTCCTCTGCTGTTGCTCCTGACCTCTGGCATGCCAGGACCTTATTACACTCCTTCTTGTATGTGCTCCTCAAGCTACCAATTTTCCTGTCCAAAAAAAAATAAAAAAATTGCCGTCTGCATTGGGGACCTCCGTCTTCACAAATTCCAGCAGTTTCTCCAGCGCTGCCTTCCTAGCTGGTCTGTTATGGTATAAATTATGTTTGACTTGCCACAAACTGGGCAGCTCCCTGTACCTATCTATAAACTGGCTCATAAACTCTGGCTTTTTGAACGGATTCATTATTTCTGCAAGACAAAAAACAAGAGAAAAACCCTAATGTCAGGCTAAACTCTTATAATCTTATCACAATATAGGCCTCAATCTAGAAGCAGTATAGGCCACTGATGCCCCAAGTTAAAATGTTACCTTTGTTGTAACGTTCGGCACTTCTTCCACTCATATATACTTTATATATACTACGCATGCGTGAAATTCCACACGCGTTGCCTGCCCCTGATGTTCTTACTAGAATATTCCCTGCCCCTTCTCTTTCGGCGCAGTGGGAGAGACACAGCAGGTGCGTAATTCCAATAACAACAAGGAAAGCTTGGAGCCAGAAACGTCCCGATCCCAGAGGAGATTTAAGGCCTGAAATATGGCCTTTGTAGAGATGGTGGAGATGGTGGACATCTTGAAGAGGGCCGACTATGATGGGAAGTATGGACCTTACCTAAACCCAATTGTGAGAAAGGCCAAGATCATGTCCAAAGTTGTGAGAAGTCTGCACAGGAATTTTGGAGTACAACGATCCAAGGAGCAACTGAGGAAACAATGGTCAGACCTGAAATTGAGGGAGCAGGATCAGTACAGAAGGATCTAGAAAGTGCTTCTAAAAAGTAAGTAGTTGTTGTGAGTTCCTATTATTATTATTACTTGAATGCTGCTCCATGTGCTTTCCTTTACTGTTGTACAGTTTAAAATGCCAACTTTCAGGCTTGTGGGCACAGTAATCAGTCGTAGTAAACATCGTTCGTTCGCCCACTAATAATAAGATGTTTTTTGCAGATACAGGTTAACTACATTTGGTCATGCCTATTTACATTAACATAAGTTTAGTACATTGTTGTTTAGATGTGTTTGTAACTAGAATGAAATGCAAACTTGATTCAGTGTAATGTAAGGAGAGGACACTCAGCAGCTGTTTACACATCTGGACTCAGGAGCACTAGTGTGGGACACCAGAACAAACTTTTTAGGGTGTCCCACACAGGTTCTTCAGTGGATACTAGGGGTGTCTCCATGTGTGAATATTGTCCAAAAAAGGTAAGTATTCCAGCTTTAGAAAGGGAAAAAAAATGTCTTCAGCTTAGAACTCTGCCAAAACAGACAATTGTATGACACTTCCAAGCAATATTTCATTATCCTATTTCTGGCCTCAAATATCTGTGTGCTAAGTATACCATTTTTTTAATTCTCATAGGGGAGAAAAGACTCTGGACGTCTGAGGACACCAGGGACCCCCCACCTACTAAAGAAGGTGAACTCAGCACACAACCAGAGGATGTAGAGGAAGGAGAGGTGGTTGAAATAGTGACCACAATAGGTGAGTGTCTGAGACCACAGCTTTAGGTAATAGATGTATGCCTGCATATTTATAATACATGGTGTGTTTTTTGATTTTAGGTGATGGGCATGTTGTAGAAGAAGATTCTCATTTCACAAGTGAAAGTGCACAAATGCTAATCCAGGACATAATGGTGTGTAGTCGGGATTTAGACATCATCAAGCAAAAAACCAATGATTTTGAACAAAAACTGAAGAACATGATCAATGTATTAGGGAGAATCTAAATAACAACAAAATGACACCATTTTATAATTTTTGGGAGAAATTTCCTAAAGTTTTGATACATTTTAAAAGCCAAATTTTGAACATACACACAGCTAGTCATGTGCTTTCTGCCATCATGGGATATCAATGTACGCGTTTTGTGGGTGCAACCTCTTCCTCGCAACTCAAGTAGTTGAGAGGAAGGGGTTGCACCCCCAAAACATGTCCTTTGATTCCCCATGATGGGAGCTAGCACATGTTGACATTAGGCATGGGATCAGGAGGGAAATCCCCATTTTGAATCCCAATTTTTGTTCATCTTCAAAATTTGGCTTTTACAGGGGTGACATCACCCCTTCTGATGAAGGCAATATCAACACAGTTTTGACATACTAATGTCTGATATTGCCTTTTTGTATGTTGAACTTTGTAAGTTCCAGAGTTGTGCATGTTATGGTTTGAAACATGCCTGTTATTCCAAAATATAAAACTAAAAATGTAAAAAATTAAACAAAGATGTATTTTTGGTGGAAAAATGTTTTACAATGCACATGTGAATGTGCACTGAGTAAAAGTTTTTATACTCAATGTGTGGCTTCTTCTTTCAATGCTCAATACCAGTTTTTGTATTAAGTTGGTGCTTACAGTGACATTAGGGGTCATTTAATAAAGCAAAATCCACTTGGCACTACAAGGAGAACCCAGGAGACAGCTAAAAGAAACACAAGCAGTAAATCAAATTCAAGATGATTTCAGATCAAAATATTTTTTTATTTTATAAAAGAATCAAAAATTTGCTGGCATAGCAATGGTCCCCCTACCCATAAAATAGTCCAGATATTTTTGCCGCACATCACGGGCGCTTTGGGGAGCGGCAAGCCAGGACGGCCAGCTTCCAGGGCTGTCATTGTATTTATGTCCTGAATTGCGGCCTCAGGCCCAACTGAGGCCACATAATTTGGAGCATTTCTCCTTAAATAATTATGAAGAATACAGCACGCTAGCACTATGTGATTCAGTTTATACACCGCCATGTTTATTGCCGTAAGGAATAGGCAGAACCAACTGGCCATTATACCAAATGCATTCTCCAATATTCTTCTGGCTCTGGCCAGCCAGTAATTAAAAACCCTCTACTTGAGGGTGATGGTCCTCTGGGGGAATGGCCTCATCAGATGTTCACCCAGACCAAATGCTTCATCTGCGACCAACACAAATGGGAGTCCTTCCACGTTCTCTTCTGGAGGTAGCAATCCCAAGCCACCACTCTGGAGACGTTGGTAAAACTCGGTCTGGGCAAAGACTCGACCATCCGACATCCGGCCATTCTTCCCCATGTCCATATATTTAAACTCATATGTCGCCGACACCACCGCCATCAACACGATATGAAACTCCTCATAGTTAAAATAGTATGACCCCGAGTGGGGTGGTGGGAAGATGTGGACATGTTTCCCATCGATTGCCCCTTTGCAGTTGGGAAAGTCCCACCACTCGGCAAACTGGGAGGCCACAGTCTGCCATTCCTGTGGCGTTGAAGAAAACTGTGGAGTCAAACCAGAAAAAATAAAATTACTACTTTTGCACATAACATTGCAAGCAGACTAGACACAAACATTCTTTGCCAACATCAGTATAACATTTATTTGAAGGAGTATTTTAAAAAAAGATAAGGTACACTTATCAGATTCCTCATCCCCTCTGATGGCCCATTGTAAAAATTTTAGGGGGGTTCTAGATGAGTTTGGGACCCCCAAAAAAAAGCCTCTGGCATTCTGCCTGAATTTAAGGACAACAATAACATTTGTACACATTTTAGGGGGTATTTAGGGTAAAGCTGACAAAATACATTGTTAATGGACTAGGCTAGGTGTGTATGGGTCCAGGATAGCATGCTGGGGAGGTTAGTGAAGGCAAATATGCAGGAAGAACAAAAAAGGAGCATTAAAAGCTTACAGCATGAATGAGGACAAAGGGGACATTCACAGCATATTACATTCATGGTAATTAGGGAATAATGAAATAAATACAATAGCAAACATTAAATACATAGAATGTGATGTTAACCAGTTCCTGACCGCCGCATGTAGATATACGTCGACAGAATGGCACGGCTGCGCAAATGGGCATACCTGTATGTCCTTTTGAATTTTCTGCCGTGCCATCTCACCCGCTGCGAGCTTCGTGAGTAGGATCGTGGGTCCCACGGACTAGATGTCCGCAGGGATACCCGCGATCGTCTCATGGAGAGGAAGAATGGGGAAATGCTAATGTAAATAAGCATTTCCCCGTTCTGCCTAGTGACACTGTCACTGATAACAGCTCCCTGTAATCGGGAGTGGTGATCAGTGATGTGTCACACGTAGCCCCTCCCCACATAGTTAGAATCACTCCCTAGGACACACTTAACCCCTACAGTGCCACCTAGTGTTAACCCCTTCACTGCCAGTCACATTTACACAGTAATAAATGCATTTTTAATCGCACTGATCGCTGTATAAATGTGAATGGTTCCAACAATGTGTCAAAATTGTCCAAAGTGTCCGCCATAATGTCGCAGTCATGATAAAAAAAAAATCGCTGATTGCTGCCATTACTAGTAAAAATAAAAAATTATTAAAAAAATGCCTTAAAATTATCCCCTATTTTGTAGATGCTATAACTTTTGCGCAAACCAATCAATAAATGCTTATTGCGATTTTTTACCAAAAATATGTAGAAGAATATGTATTGGCCTAAACTGAGGGAAAAAAAATGTTTTTTTATATATTTTTTGGGGATATTTATTATATCAAAAAGTAAAAAATAATGAGTTTTTTTCAAAATTGTCGCTTTTTTTTGTTTATAACACAAAAAATAAAAACCGCAGAGGTGATCAAATACCACCAAAAGAAAGCTCTATTTGTGGGAAAAAAAGGACGTCAGTTTTGTTTGGGAGCCACTTCGCACGAATGCACAATTTTAAGTTAAAGCGACGCAGTGCCGAATCGCAAAAAGTGCTCTGGTCTTTGGCCAGCCAAATGGTCCGGGGCAGAAGTGGTTAAAGGAGAAAGCTTACCTTAATATAGTCCATCTGCAGGACCTGAATGATGGCAGAACAGGTCTCTGGAATAATGATCCCCAGAGCCTGGTGGGATATGCCTGTTGAGAACTTGAGGTCCTGCAGATTTCTCCCTGTCGCCAAGTACCACAACGTGTTGACTAGTCTCTGTTCAGGAGTGATGGCTTGCCGCATGCAGGTGTCCTGCTTCTTAATATAAGGGGACGGCAAAGCCAACAGTCGGTGAAAAACGGGGTCCGTCACCCGGAGATAATTCCTGAAATCATCAGGATTATTCTCCTGAATCTCTCGCAACAAAAGGCATATGACAGAATTTGCCACGCTGGAGCAACCAATTCTTCGTTCATGAACTCCTCCCCACCCTGTTCATGAACTGGGCTTGGGTCAAAGCAAGAACCTCAACACCAAGCCCCAGCATAGCACGAATTCTACGACGAGTACGTAACCGCAACATGGCTTCAAAATTGTCGGCTGGTCAGAACGAACTAACAGAAAGCACTGTAAAACAGAAAGGCCTGTAAAGAGTGAGCTATAAATCAGAAACAAGCAGACAAGAACGCTCTGAAAAAAAAAAACGTACTATAATAATACGCACTGAAACCCAGATGCAAACTGACTACACACACTGAAGAACAGATACGAACCCACAAGCACAAACTGAAGAGCAGTAACGATCGGAAAAGCACGAGGCTGAAAAGTGCAAATCATCTCTCACCAAACTTCTACTAACACGAGATAAACACGAGATTAAAACACACAAAAAACACCAAACTAGCGCTGTCCCCATAAGCAACACACAAATTATAACAGTCTGTATAAAAATCTGTATTAAAAAGTTCTCTTAGCTCTAGGTGCTGCAGCTCTCTCAAGAATCCACAGGGTGGCTGACTTGTTCTGAAATGTACAAAGAGAAGAGAGCACAAGGCTGCCCTAGTGTAATACTGTTTAATGGCAAAAATTCTGATTCAAGTTAAAAGGGTTACACTCACAAACATGGATCAGATGGTCGCATGTACTGCAAAGTGGATGTCTCCTCTCCTGGCCTGGATGAATGGATAGCCTCCCAAAAACGAGTGATATGGATGGAGAATGTATCAGAGCGAATTCCGTATCCTCATTGTGTCATGCTGTGTTTGCTGTATAACACTCGCACGGTCCCAGCAGCGCAGCGTGATGTCACTCGTGGCCGTGTAAGGAAGACCAAGTGAGTGAAGTAACTCCTCCCAGCTAGTAGAGTGGTTGCCACGACAACATGTTTCGGAGGCGTGGCCTCCTTCTTGAGGTCAAGCCCTTCTCTCCTCTAGCCTGCTTATTTATGTGAAGAACCTCCCGCCCCTCCCACGGAACAGCCAATGCCATTCAACAGGCCAGGAGCATAGAGCTCACAACAGCAACTATCTTTAATGTATATTTATAGAGGGGAGAGCCTGATACATAGCAACAGCGTTCGGGAAAGAAAAGGAAGACAATATATATATATATATATATATATATATATATATATATATATATATATATATACACACACTTTGGATGCATTTGCTTTAATAAAATTAAAAATTAAAAAATAAAAGTAGTGAAATATAAAAATTCCAGATAGATATAATGTTTAAATACACTATTTGAAATACACGGAACTCTTAAAATATTTAAAAATGTTTTTCAAAAAAATTACTATATACTGTATATGTATAGATATATATACATGTGCATTGAAAGACAAACACATATACATAAAATACAAAATAATATAATAAAATAAAATTAAATTAAAATTGATTCTCATCATCGTCATTAACCATATACATGCTCAGAGAGCCATTTTCAGATTGTCGTGTTGTAACTTAAAATCATCATTATATTTATCCTTATTTTGATATATTAAAATCATCATTTTAATTTAAATAATTTATCACATTTCTAATGACTCTATAATAGTACTAACCTATCAATAATTTTTAAATTATAATTTTTAATTTATAATTTTTAGTTTTTAATTTCCAATTTTCAATTTTTTAAGATTTTCTTGTAGTTCTTAATTTCTGATTTTTAATTTTTAATCTATAGTCCTTCATTCTTGTTTTCTACAACTTTATAAAATAATTGTGTAATAAATTATGTCAAGTGTATGCAGTGTAAAAGAGATAATAGATATATCAAACTATCAAATATGAAAGATAATGTAATATGTACAATATATGCAAAAAAAGTGGGAAAAATATATATATGCACAGAAAAAATATGCAGAAAAAATGTGCCCCTTAGCGTAATGGTAATATTTCATATCAGAGTACCTATCCTAAGTTCCTCATTTAACCCATCAGGTGTCTTGCTGTTTAAAGTAAAAATCCAAAAAAGATTCTTGTTTACATAAACGAGCAAATCTTTCACCTTCCGGGATCATCATAGATATAGACTCAATGCCAAAGAGTTCCAAACCTTCAGTGCTACCACCATGTTTGTGCTTAAAATGATGTGGGACACTGTGTTTTTCTACTTTCTTCTCTATGAACCTGCAATGTTTGCCAAAATGTGTTCACATGACATGCACCGTCCTTCCAACATAGATAAGCCCACATGGGCACCTCAGTCCATATACAACAAACTGGGTGCTACAACAGATGAACTGCTTGATGTTGAAAGTGCGTCTATCTTTGTTACAGAATGTTTTTTGACCATGTGAGATAAATCTACAGGCTTTACATTTAGTACCTTTACACTTAAAGCATCCTGTAATGTTGGAGAATTGATGAATATTTGCCATCCTAGCACTCTGTTTTTCTTTATTTCTTTATTTATTATCTTTTTGGATATTAGTGTTCGTTCCTATGTTCATTTGTTTAATATTGTAGAAATACTTATTTTGTGTATCACTTTAATCATTTTTTAGTGCCGCATCCTTTTTATATTATTTTCTATTGTGAGATTTGGAGACTAGATCTTGGTGCTGGCTGCTTTGTTTTCACAACTTATAATATTATTTTATCATCCTTTGAGCACAGCTTTTATATCTGTTTTTTTCCATCACATTTGTTAGTTGTTCCTTAAAGTTGCAGCTGAAGGGTCGTCATGGATATTTTTGATTTTAGATCCCAACATATTATCAATACAGAAGGGGTTTTTGATGGCAAAGTTGAGCAGGCCGACGAGGTTGGTGGCCTGTTCCTTAGATTAAAGAACCTTCTAACATCAGAGTTACATACCAGTTGGGATGTGGCTTATCTTGAGCAATATATCTCTCAGAAAATGGTACCTCGCAGCTTAAGATGGGAGGTCAACCCACAGAAAGGTGAAACAGACTTAGAGGGTTGGTTTATTTATTTTAATGATACCGGTATTCAATTTCTTGTTTTTTTATTGGGGAAAAAATGTGATAAGCTCAAAACTTTGAATGGGGAGATTTCTCTGGTCAAAGATAAACTGTTGCCGTTTAAGGATCAGGAAATTTATAAGCAAAAATCCGACCAACTGCGACAGTTTCTCGAGAAGGAAGATGTTGACCAGAGAAATAAAAAGAAGAAAAAAATATAATCGCGATTTAGCAGATTACTCTAATAAAGTGGTCTTTAAATGGCAGATATCTATGGAGGAATCCACTGAGAGTGAGAGGATGGATACTCAACACCAACCCTCGTCTCCTCTTCCACCGGTTTCTTTCCCCAATGGAGTTATACTTCCTCCATCTCAAATCAATGTGAGGACTGATAGTGCTATCCCGGCTCAAACCAATAAAAAAGGCCAACCTAATGTTAGGCCTAAAACTTTTCAGAGTAATGGGAAATGAACCCACCAAGGTAGTTCCTCTTATAGGGCCCCTCAAGGCCCCTTCCCGAAAGAAAATCACCAAGGAAATTATGCCTCTAAACCTTTCAATAGGAATTTTCAGCAGCCAAGGCAGAGGGAATACAGGGACGACCCTAGAGACACCTTTCAGAGATCCTGGGAATATGGGAGGGACCCTAGGGATCATGCACCTACCCCATGTGTCTATACCCCTGGGAGGAGGGAGATCCCTTTGTCCAATAGGTTTACCCCTCTTTCCCATTACCAGGATGGTTTTGATGAGGATGGTCATGTCATTGTTAGATATCCAAATCAGTATGACGATTATCCCAATCATGGCAGGAATGATTATCAAAACTCACCTCGGGATTTTTTAGGAGAGAGCCAAACTCAACAATTTTTTCCCAGGAGCAACAACAGAGGAAAAAGAGGATACAAAGAACGAGAGGCCTTAGAGGGGGGAGGAGGATCCGGGCCAAAGAAAAGAAAACAATAAATATTAGCGGTGTATTTAATTTAAGTACAGTTAAACTCTCTATGGGTGAACAAAAAGTTCTGAGTCAGGGCCTAAAATTTGCCCCCCCACATAGATTGAACAAGTTTGAAACATTTATTGATGTACACAAATTTGTACGGAAATTGAATATTAAGAGACATTTTATTTTAAATCCAATTATTAACCAAGGTTCATCCCTTGTTAACAGGCCTTCCATTATAACTGGTGGTACAGCTAATTCTACTTCTGGTTCATCTAACTATGCGAGTGAGGTTTCTATTAGACACACCAATTTGTCTAATGCCTCATTATTCAATCCCCCAGGCCCCATCGCTCCCTCCATACAAGTCTTTAAAGAAATGGTAATTAAAGATCTAATAGCACTTAAATGCCCTCGCAAACAACATGGTGATTTTCATCATCACCTAACTAAAATCTGCAAACGAAATGACATTGTCATACGTCCAGCGGATAAAGGGGGTGGGGTTGTCATTCTTGACAAAACTCATTATTTGGAAGAAATGACCAGACTCCTCTCTGACCGAGATACTTACCTACCCTTGGCCGTCAATCCCACAACCAAATTCAAAAGAGAACTCCAGGTTTTGGTGGATAAGGGTTTTGAGCAAGGTATTCTAAACAAGAAAGAAAGGGCATACCTGGTTCCCTCTGCTCCAAGGGTTCCAGTCATGTATTTTTTTGCCCAAAATACATAAATGCCTCTCCAACCCCCCTGGCCGCCCAATTATTAGTGGCATAGATTCGGTCACGGCCAGGATTGGGAGGTATGTAGATAATTTTTTGCAACCCTTAGTGACAGCCACTCCAGCATACTTGAGAGATACCACTCAGGTCATTAACCTCTTGGAAAGTTGTGAGTGGAAGGAGAGCTACATCCTTGCTACGGCGGATGTAGCCTCTCTATACACCAACATTTCCCATCAACATGGGTTTGAGGCAGTGAGCCACTACCTGGACCATGATTTTTTCTTACCCCGGCCCCAAAAAGAATTTATTTTATCACTTTTGAGATTTGCAACAGGCCGTAACTATTTTTGGTTTGGGGGTGATTTTTATTTTCAAATTTGTGGTGTAGCTATGGCCAGATGGGAAATGGAGGTCATCGATAATAATCCCCCCAGAGAGTTACGTCTATGGAAAAGGTACATAGACGATGTCCTGGTTCTGTGGGATGGAGACCAAGCCTCTCTTGAAAATTTTTTTACATCACTGAATCAAAACGATAGGGGTATATCCCTCCAGTTTGAAATTAGTGGTACAGGAATCCACTTCCTTGACCTTAACATCTTGGTCAGGAATGGTCGCCTTATTATTAACACACATTTTAAAGCGACCGATAGAAACGCTTATATCCCACTCTCCAGTTGTCACCACCCGGCCTGGTTAAGGGCTGTCCCTCAGGGCCAATTTCAACGTATCAGGCATAACTGTACAGAGGTTTTAGAGTATTACCAACAAGCACAGGTACTTAAGCAACGTTTCCTGGATAAAGGTTACTCTGAAAGTGAGATAGATGCCACTATTTCTCGGGTTGCTAATATGGATAGGGCACTTATGTTACACAGGGAAGTGGATCCTAGTCCTGTACCTGACAATAAGTTTAGTTGGTCTATGATCACGGGTTACTCCAATCAGCATTTTTCTGTAAAGAAAATCTTTCAAAAGCATTGGAATATACTCAGGAATGACAAAGTTCTTGGAGCAATCATCCCTGATAGACCCTTGGTGATATATAGGGGTGCACCCTCATTACGACCTAGTGTTGCTAGGAATGTGATAGATCCCCCCAGAACTATCTCTTTCTTTCACACTATGAAAGGCTTTTACCCCTGCCGTAAATGTAGCATTTGCCAAGTAAAAAGTTTTACGGGCAGAAAATGTGAGACCTTCCAGTCTTCGGTCATGAGTAAGATATACGACATTCAATCCTTCATCACATGTTCCACCAAATATGTCGTCTATCTTATCCAGTGCCCATGTTCTAAACAGTATATCGGTCGAACCAAACGTGAATTACATGTGCGGTTATCAGAACATGTAGCTAATATAAAGCGGGGTTTCACCAAGCACAATCTATCTAGGCATTATGCCAAGTACCACAATAAGAAACTGAAGGGTACCCTTTTTTAGCCTTTGATAAGATAAACCCTCATTGGAGAGGGACAAATAAGGTCAGGTCCATCTCCAGGCTTGAGACTAGGTGGATCTTCCATATGAAATCTTTTGTCCCTTTTGTATTAAACGTTGATTGGGACATTAATTGTTTTATAAACAATTCCTGATATTTGAGTTCCCCTCCATTTTGATAAAATTTCTCCTTTTCTTAAACGTTTCTTCTGATCGGTGTTTATTAAAGATTTTAATTTTTTACATCATTTTTAATAATAAGGAATTTTTTATTTTGTTATTGCCGATTTAATAGATGTTTGGTATTTCAATTTTTGCCTTTACATTCTATTGCACTATTAATGTATATTTCCAATGCTATGTAATGTCTGCCGTCTGTTGAATCCCTTCGTGGTTTGTTGTTACCATCCGAGAAATAATTTGATTGTTATCCTTTTTTACCACAAGATGGCGCTTCTCCTTCCTCCACTCTAGATTCTCCTCCGCTCAGCTATGTGCACTGACGGCCGCTATTTAAGATAACTGGGCCGGTTTTCAATGTCATATCCTATTTGCCATTAGTTAAGATGGCGTCTGTAGTGTATTTAATGCCCACACGTGGTGACGCTCGAGCTTGGCCAATCCCCAGACGACGTCCTATCGTGACGAAACGCGTAGGGAGGAGCCTACGACATCACCACGTCCGTTCTCGTGTTGGGCTTTACACGAACCTAGGAAGCGGAGGCAACAGACGGAGACGCCGATGTTCTTTTTTACTACGAAAATATGCTGCTTTTTAACCGAGTTTCTGTAAGTGCAATTCTTTTTTAATAAATTGACTGTTCGGACATATTACGCTATGGATTGTTATTATGTTTTACATCCCTGAGAACCATCTGCTGCTTACGGTTACCTTACGTCAAGGTTGTGGGGAGACCCAATTCCCTGTGCTGACTCTGACTGCCGTAATAGCAGTCACTAGGATCCGGTAAGCGCATTTGATATTCCACCTTGGATGTGAAGAGATATAGAAGATTTCCCCACCTGCATCTTTATCTTCCTTTTTTTGGCACTCTTCTTTCCAATCACTGATTTTTTCCTCAGTTTGTGGACTTTATTTTTTGGGGTGACTTCACCTTTTACATACTTATTTTCTTTCACATTGTTATTTATTATCTTTTTGGATATTAGTGTTCGTTCCTATGTTCATTTGTTTAATATTGTAGAAATACTTATTTTGTGTATCACTTTAATCATTTTTTAGCGCCGCATCCTTTTTATATTATTTTCTATTGTGAGATTTGGAGACTAGATCTTGGTGCTGGCTGCTTTGTTTTCACAACTTATAATATTATTTTATCATCCTTTGAGCGCAGCTTTTATATCTGTTTTTTTCTTTAAGATGACTAGGGGCAATAAGGCTTTTGATGTTGGTGGCACGCCAAACGATAACCTGGGGTTTACTTGGGAGCACTCTCCCAAGTGCTTTGTCTTGCCCCAGGATTGGCCAATGTTTTTAAATTATTTTCCTAATCGCCCAATGTTGGTCATTGAATCTTGTGATGAAAAGGGTACCACGCTGGTCTTTAGCGGAAATTGACATATCCCTAGTGGTAATTCCTTCTCTGTATCGGTCAACTGCCCTTTGTATGTGTTGGGGTTCATATCCTTACAATAGGAGACAAACTGGTCAACAACATCAAGGGGCCCGTCCCAGATGATGAGGACATCATCAATATATTTCACATAGTATACCAAGTGCTTGGCAAAGGGGTTATTGGACCAAATTTGGCATTTCTCCCAGTACCCCATAGACAGGTTGGCATAGCAGGGTGCAAAATGTGCACCCATAGCCGTGCCAGCCACCTGTCTATAAAATTGCCCCTGAAAAGAGAAATAATTCCTCTCCAGGGCAAACCGAGTACATTGACAGATGAACTCAGACTGAGTAGGATTAATGCAGTCTGTTTCAGACAGAAAATACTCAACTGCCCGTAATCCACCATCATGAGGGATTGACATGTAAAGAGAACTCACGTCCAGTGATAACCACAAATAACCTGGTTCCCACTTGTAATGTTGCAGGAAATCCAGAACATGTGCAGAATCCTTGATATAAGCAGGAAGGGAAGTGACAAGGGGTTGGAGGAAGGCATCCACATACTGAGACACCCGACTAGAGATTCCATCCATACTTGCCACTATAGAGCTACCTGGTGGGCATACTGGATCCTTATGGACCTCGGAATGTGATAAAAGTAGGGTGTCTTAAAGTAATTAGCCAGAAAAAATTGTTTCTCTGATTTATGTATAACGCCTCGGGTAAAGGCTTGGTTCATCAACTCAATTTCAATTTTATACCCAGGTAGGGGATCGTATTGTAGTCTTTTGTAAGTGGCTTCATCTGATAGGAGTCTAATGGCCTCTTTTAGATATTCTGCCCTGTCCTGGACTAATATACCTCCTCCTTTGTCTGCTATGCGGATAACCACATCATAATTCTCTTTCAGAGCAAGTAAGGCCTCTTTTTCACGTACTGAAAGATTATATTTATTTACTTTCCCTTGTGGTGAATCACATATTTTTCTAAAATCTGCATACACCATAGCATAAAAAGTTTTAATGAATTCATTCTTAATATGATGTGGGTAAAATGTAGACTTTAGACGGAATGTGGAATGTATCATTCCATTAGAAAATGGTGTAGATAAAGGGACCTTAACATCCGAATCTCCCTCCCAGAATAATTCTTCTAAGATGTTTATTGCCTCCTTATGCACTTCATCTGGGCTTATATCCTGTATTTCCACAAGATTAGCAGAAGGAGTCCAAAGGGTGGAACTTCCCTTTTCTAGTGCCGTCGTACGTGTTGTACATCACCGTATTCTTGGTGGTCGAAAGTTCAGAGAACTTTTGTGTGACCGTGTGTATGCAAGCCAATCTTGAGTGGAATTCCGTCGGAAAAAACATCCAAGATTTTTTTTTTTTCCGATCGTGTGTACGCGGAATAAGTTATGGCGAGGTATAATCTTTTTCCTTGTCGTGGTGGCATCTCCATGGGTCAAAAAGGTTTTCCCTGTCCTTAAAGGAAGACAGTGCAGAGGAGCGTCTTCTAGAGGTATTAGTGGAATCTAAGGAACTGTCTACAATATCATTGAAGTCTCCATAGATAGTCAAGTGGGATCTCCTGAGGGGTCGTTTTTTATAAATGAGCTTATTATAGAAACGCTTCTGACGCGTGTTGGGAGCATACATGTTAGCTATCGTTATGCAACATTCATTAATAGTGGCAGATAGGATGAGATAGTGTCCATTTGGATCAATTTAAATATTTTCAAGCTTGAAGGCAAGTGAAGCTATAATAGCTATCATCACTCCAGCTTTCTTTTTTGGAGCATTAGCAAAGAAAAAGTGGGTAAATTGTTTGTGGGAGCATTTAGGGAGATTTTGTGCTGAGAAGTGTGTCTCTTGCAGGGATGAGCCGAACACCCCCCTGTTTGGTTCGCACCAGAACATGCGAACAGGCAAAAAATTTGTTCGAACGCGCAAACACCATTAAAGTCTATGGGACTCCAACATGAATAATCAAAAGTGCTAAATTTTAAAGGCTTATATGCAAGTTATTGTCATAAAAAGTGTTTGGGGACCCGGGTCCTGCCCCAGGGGACATGTATCAATGCAAAAAAAGTTTTAAAAACGGTCATTTTTTTGGGAGCAGTGGTTTTAATAATGCTTAAAGTGAAACAATAAAAGTGTAATATTCCTTTACAATTTGTGTAGATTGATTCGGATATGTTACGATGAGCTTAGCCGGAAAGCCCCATTTGTAAGGTATGTTGCGGTCTCGGTGAACAGAGGTGACCGGGGTAAATTACTTTCTGCGTTGAGCGGTAGCTGCAGATATGTCAGCATAAAAGGTGTATGGAGTGGGAAGAGAGGTTGAGGTTCTGGCTGCTCTGAGGATCTGATCCTTGACGTGATAGAAATGAACACGTGCCAAAACATCATGAGGTACATCCTTAAGTAGGCAGGTTTAGGGAGCCTGTGGGCTCAATCTATGGTAAGATCATGCACAGTGAGATGTGGGAGCAGTTTCAGGAAAAAGATGCTGCAGGTATGTAATTAATTCAGCGGGTTTAATGCTCTCAGGTACGCCATGGAATTTAATGTTATTGTGGCGTGAACTATCCTCGAGGTCCACCATCTTTAGTTGCATGTACCGGAGCTCCTGGGATTGCTGCTCAAATGCGGAGACCATATCATTATATGCTTTGGTGTTGTCTGAAACCTGCCTCTCCACTATATCAGTGCTCTCCGCAATGTGGTCAACTTGAATAGTAAGATGAGAAATAGAGGAGGGTAGTTCTCTTTGGATTTCTTTTTGTAGTGAGATCAGCATTAGCTTAAGTGTATGCTCTGAGGCAGGCTGATCACTTGTAGGGAGAGCTGCCAGGGATTCCTGGGAGTCTTCTTCAAAGTGGAGCTGTGGAGGTAGGGAGCTTAGTTAATTCTTGTGGAAAGGGGCTTTATCAGGGGACTGGTTTGGTGTAGGAGGAGGTCGCTTACCTCTATCATACGACTCATAGGACTGTGAGGGGATCTCCTAGGAGAATGTCAGGTCCAGATTCCTCCATTCCCTCAGCTGCGGTGTGTGGGGAGAGAGAGCCTCGTGCCTGCAGCTCTGTGTCCCCCTCACGCCATCTTGGGAGACCTGTGTGGAGGAGGTGAGGGGAAAGAACTCCGTGAGGCGCTACAGAGCGGAGTATTTCTCCCTCATGCTGATGTCCACAGGGTCAGACATGTTAGCACTGCCAGGTGGAATGAAAATCTCCTGTCTCCACAGTTGTTGTGTGCCGTGTCCCTGTGTGAAGTGGAGCGGCTCAATCAAGCAGCCATCTTGGTCCACCGATTGGCCACGACCCCCATTCATGTTGGTTTTAAGTGAGAAAGACGAAGATAAAATAAGTTATGCTGACAGTAAATAATGTTTGTAAATGATGTTAAAATTCTCTGTCTGTGTCTGCTCCCCATTAAGTAAAGAATGTTTTGGTTTATGAATTTGCATTATCTGTGTTCTGAATGCTATCTGATCTGAAATGACAGTATCTATAAAACCAACATTAGCAAACAGTCAAACACACCTTTTCAAAATCTGGAAGGGCATTTATAGTATTTCAGGAATTGAAGAAGCTTTTTTTTTACTAGACCTCATTAATTCATTTCTTGTATGTGATTCAAGCAATCAATTCAAACCTCTACAAACAATTTTGGAGGCAAGTTTGGTTCAGAGTTATTTAAATGTTCAATCATATTTTGTTGCCTGAAGATAAAGTCATTTACACAAGGTCAAAAGATGATTTGTCATTGTAATTCAGTCTGGGTTATACTGAGTTCTTCATCGCTTGGCTTGATGCATGAATGTGCAGTATTTTAAAAGGTATATTGTTAGTGTCAAAAGTAATACAGTACTTTTATGCTACAATATTACAAATGCATTAATTTTAAAATGATCAAGGTTTGTCATAGTGAAAAAAATGTAATACATTCATGCACACACACACATAAGTTCACACGTTAAACTGCAGACAATATCAGGTTAAAGATGAGCTCCAGTCGCCCCCCAAAAAGATGAAAATACTGTAGCTGCTGACTTTTAATATAAGGACACTTACCTGTTGAGGAATTCAGTGCTCACCGAGCCAATTTTTTAATCAGCTTCGGGTCCAGGCGCTGGCATCTTAACTAAGGGAGACCAGCAGTGAAGCCTTGGGGCCTCACAGTCAGCTCCCCACTGCACATGTGAATAGTCTTGCAGTTTTCTGGGACCTCTGATGTGTCACAGAAGGCTGCAGGGGAAGGAGGGCGGGTGAACTTCCACTCATATCACCGTGGCAACCTGGCCAGAACTGGGACCGGGTCCTGTAAAACCCAGGCACAGGCTCCTCCCTTCAAAAAAGTACCAATTGTTAAAGAGGGGGGGTAAGGATGCAAACAAACAGAATTTCCCTTTTTGGGTGAAGTCATGGTTTAACACTGTATAATGTCTGTACAATTGTCACTCACTGTGGACCATAGGGGTCTACCCACCAGATGCTTCCACAAATTAACTTTAACAGCTTCAAAGACTAATAGAGGTGCACAGTTCCACTATGGGTTCAGTATGATTTACACATCTGCCACCCCCTTTACCATGAAAATAGTATAGAAACCACAGTTGAGAAAAGGCCACTGCAGTTGACAACTGATTAGTGGAAGAAAACTGTCTTCACTGTCACTCTCTTACTTTTTGAACTCTGAATTTTGGCTTTATTATTGCAGACAAAGATGACCAAATCTTTCACTGGAGTTCAGCGAAACCTGCATGAAGTCCAGAAAATCCAAACTTAGCATCAAACCCTTTGAATTCTGTGAGGAGAATAAAACATACCATACTTTAGGGAGAGAGTTATTTTAATGTGAGTTCAAGGTTGGTGTGAGAAAAATACCACTCCTTTAAATTACATTTTGGGAGATGCCTTTACCCTGTCAGACAGAGTCAACTGTACTATATTCTGGCAATGCATAATTTGAATGTGCAATTTATTTTTTTAACTTTTACATTTAGCTTGGATTAAATACAGTAGCAGTCCACAATTGTGATTCATTTCATTTTGGAAAAAGGCTTTTCAGGTTGTTTTGGCCGTAACACTTCATTTTTGTTGTTCAAATAAGTTATTGATAACAAGAATCAAGAGTAGAGAAAATACATGTCACGTTTAAGACAAACGGCATACAAAGAGTGTACAACTTTAATAAATGATTTATCTAAATTTGCCTCCTTTACTCCTACTGAACACTGGGACAGGTGTATCTTCGTCATCAAACCTTCCCAATCATCCCCACAAAATTTGGCCATTGTGGTTCAGCCGAACCTAATCAAGGTATTTATGGGACTGCAATAGCTAACTGTTTAATCATTCAAAAAATAATAACTTGAATATTCATACTTATCAAAAATCTCATATGGATAATCATATAACTCTCACCAAGAAGAGGTCATATAATAGAGACAAAAAGAGAAGTGTTAGTACAGAATCACAACAATATTTGATATGTAAACCTGGGGCTTGTGGTCAAAAAGTGGTGTGATGTAACAGCTAAAGACAACGAAAATTATATGAGCATGATCCCAAGTTTAATTTCTAGCACCACATCCCGAAAAAGAATGTTTAGAACCAAAAAGAGTGGGGATTTTTAAGGTGCTTGGGGTTGCCTAATATCTTGAAATACTACCAGGCCACTCAGTTACCTTACCATCTGGGGCAGACATAACTAGCTACAGTGTTTAGAACCAAAAAGAGTGTGGATTTTTAAGGTGCACATTAATTGAATAGATATCAAATTTTTTTGTAAAAAAAGATTTTTATTTTATTAGGACAGTACAATAAAAATATATTTTTTTCACATAAAAATGTAAAAAGGAGATTTATATATGGAAGTGCCACATGTATTTAATTTCAGATGCAGTAACACAGCAAAAACAATGTACTTCCCAACATGTTTCGCCCATCTGTCGGGCTTCCTCAGGAGATGCTGGTCACATGCAGAATACACTGCCTTCTAGCGAAAAACATATAACAATAGTTGTATGTTAAAACAGAACATGAGTACAGGAAATATGGATTCATTTATTCAAATTGCATGCATGTGCATCTTGGCTGTCACAGAGCGATTGCCTACCTGTATCTCCTAGAAGATGGGGGGAAAGAGGGGAGAAAGGGGTAGGTCTGCCAGGATAAATGCTGCCGCCGTACCGAGGGAGCCCCACGCTGAAGGTGAGCGTAGATGGTACAAAAAGGCCAGCTAAAGTATAGAAGAAAACAATAGTGTCTTATAATGTGTGAGGGTAAGCTGGAAATAGCCTTCACATCATCATGGCACACAATAAATAGTAGGGGTTAACACTCACAGAGGCAGATACGGCAGCTGGCTTAATGCCAGGGACCACACACCTCCCAGGATACAAATCACTTTAAAGGAATACCTAATAAAACACAAAACATACTATGTAGTACCTGCTGCTGAATGTCAACAGTAAAGGGGACCAAGTCCTTCAGTATAAGCATCAAAGCAGCACAGAGCGGTCACAAGCATGATAAATTTAACACAAATAAGCTAATTAGGTGAGTACCTGAGTGGAGAGATTGATGTGCATGGGTCCCTTGGTTTCTGCAGCATGAATTGGCTGCTAACAGCGGCTTTAAATACCATCCATCTGGTTCTAATACCGGAAGCGGACCATGCACTGGACTGCACAGGTGTAAGCATCGCCGTGGCTGCTTACTCCCCTGTCTGCCGCCGGGTCCTAAGGACCGGAAGGCAGGACAAGATGGGGGCTCCCTCTGGTGGGAACGGGAGAAATCTCAGGTCTCAAGAGACACAATGAGATAAAGAGGCCAGGACAGCAGACACATGACAGCACAGTCCATATTTCTGTACTCATGTTCTGTTTTAACATACAACTATTGTTATATGTTATTCTCTAGAAGGCAGTGTATTCTGCATGTGACCAGCATCCCCTGAGGAAGCCCGACAGATGGGCGAAACATGTTGGGAAGTACATCATTTTTGCTGTGTTACTGCATCTGCAATTAAATACATGTGGCACTTCCATATATAAATCTCCTTTTTACATTTTTATGTGAAAATTTTTTTATTGTACTTTCCTAATAAAATAAAAATCTTTTTATACAAAAATATTTGATATCTATTCAATTGATGTACACCTTAAAAATCCACACTCTTTTTGGTTCTAAACACTGTAGCTAGTTATGTCTGTCCCAGATGGTAAGGTAATGTAGTGTTATAGGATTAGTAAGGGAGCGACGATGAGACAGATCGAGCCATAAGAGGTTAGCTACTGATAGAAGGTCGCAATCTACCGATTCCAGTGCAACCCATAAAGGTATTTCCTTTAGAGGCATAGTATTTGGGGAGCTGGGCCAACTGAGTGGCCTGGTAGTATTTCAAGATATTAGGCAACCCCAAGCCTCCTCTAAGTTTTGGCTTGTAGAGGGTCATCTTAGGAAGATGGGCCTCATTTTTTTTTATCCAAAGGTAATAGCGCTGAATCAAACCACCTGTCAGCCTTCCAATGTAAACAAACAGCAAATGTTTCTAATGCCGCGTACACACGAGCGGACTTTACGGCAGACTTTGTCCTGCGGACTTTACGATGGACTTTCCGAATAAACGGACTTGCCTACACACGATCAAGCAAAGTCCGACGGATTTGTACGTGATGACGTCGACTGGACTAAAACAAGGAAGTTCATATCCAGTAGCCAATAGCTGCCCTAGCATCGGTTTTTGTCCGTCGGACTAGCATATAGACGAGCTGACTTTTGGACCGGACTCGAGTCCGTCAAAAAGATTTGAAACATGTTTCATTTCTAGGTCCGTCTAACTTTTGGGGAAAAAAAGTCAGCTGGAGCCCACACACGATCGAATTGTCTGATGGGCTCCGGTCCGCCAAACCAAGTATGCCGTAAAGTCCGGTCGTGTGTATGCGGCATAAGCTGACGGAAACTGATTAATACACAATTTTTGTTGTGATCTGTTGTGATCTTACGGATTATTTGCAAGTAAATTATTTATAATGCAAGCAGCTAGAGAGGTAAGGCATATCTTGTTCTAAAGCCCCTTTACTGCTTGTAATGAATACACACATGGCCATAGTTGCACTTTAAAATGAATTAAATTGGGCAAATTTGGGTTAAGTTATAAAACATTTTTTAATATATACAGTATATGCTTAACCAATTTTTTTCAAAGGCTTGACATAGAAAAATTGTCAAATAATATTTACTTTATCTTTTCCTAATCATGCACAATCTTTATACAGTAGTAAGAGTTGGATTACGGTGTTTTGGAAAATCAATCACATACCTTTTGTACAGTTATCCCCGACACACCCACACCCCCAGCACCCTCTTACCTAGTTTTTAACGTACACATCCCTGATCCTTTAATATATTTACCGTGTGGCCTTCTTGGCACCCCACCACTCCAGACTTTACTATTTGGAGTGGACCAATAAAATTATAACAGTAGTAGTATATACATTTTAATGCATATAATTCACATACCAGATTCAACTGCAAATACGTGTTTACATCTAGATTATGCCAGAACCATGCAGTTTATTATAAGCCTTCTGGCATAATGCTACAGTGGATGCAATGCTGGATAATGATTGATAACAAACACGCATGTAGATAATAATAAAGTACACTTTTCATATGATAGAATTTAAGGCAGATATATGGTACTGAATACAGAGGATAGGAATTCAGTATCAATCCAGTCCAGTGAGTTAGTCCCTGCACTCCTGAACTGGTAATAAAGTGGGGTATTTTAGGGATCCATTAGGGAGCCCACCTGACAAAATAGTACTGGACTTTTATAGTACAAAAAGAGCGATGAATCTGACAATGTTAACATTACTTCATTGGTTAAAGCCATAGTAATTACTGACTTTTTTTGAAACAATAGGATTTACTTATTATAATTAATGTAATATGCATCAATATATTGAAAATGTATAGCATATTTGGAAACATTCCAGCAGTTGAACATTACCCTTTTGCCAGATTAATATATACTTGTGTTTATCATTGGATTACTGCAAAACAAAGTTAGTCTGTGAATTATTTTCATCATGATGTTTACAATAATTTTTAAAGTACACCTATTGTATGATAGAATTTAAGACAGAAACATATAGTACTGGTTACAGAAGACAGCAGTTCAGCATTATTGCAGTTTAGTCAAGTAGTCCCATGACAATATGTATGACTGACTCATGATCTGATAGGAAAGTGAGGTCTTTCAGGGAACTATTATGGTGCCAAACTGATAGAATAGTTCTGGTCTTTTTATAGTACTTGAAGACCTTTGAATCTAACAATATTTTATATAAGTTGATATTATATCTGTAAACAGATACAGAAGTTGAACATTAACTTAATAATGGGTATCTACTGTATGTTTATTTTGGATACTGAGTTACTGCAAAGCAAAGTTAGTTAATGAATTACTTTTGTCACTTTGTATAATTTTATCTTTTCAACCTTCACATTTAAACTGTATTGACTTCAGAGCCGATAAAGATTAGGAAGCATTAACTGCCAATGAATAACAGAAGCAGGTCTGGATTTATCATTTGGAAACGTAGGCTTATTCCTATAGGTAGCAGAGAAATAAGACTGATTTTCTCTGTACAGGTATTGACCCTACATTTTTTGCATCTTCAGGAGAAATATAGTAATTTCATATAAACCTAAATATACAGTCACAATATTCAAACCAGTGTAAGGGTTAGTAAAGCAAGAAAAAGCAAGAAAATGTTCTGCATAAAAAGTCATCCTAGCAGATAATACTTGGTAAAGTGGATAAGAGGTTCTAGAACTCTTTGCTTTCATTATATGTTTATTTCAGATTATTGTCTGAATGTTGGGCCGGGAGCTGTTGCACACCAAAGTACTTCCTTTGTCTAAATTTAAATAGACAATCCAAATACAAGCTTAATGCAGTGATATACTGTTTGCTAGCTAACATGTTTTGGCAGGGGCGTAAATAGAATCTTCAGGGCCCCGGTGAAAAAAAAACATGATGGGCCCCCCTGACCCCCCTTCCATCCGACCCTGGGCTTTCAATTTTGGGAGGATGTCCATGAATATCCTTCCAGAACTCTGCCTCCTGTATGCCCCCTGGGACGTGCATCCAGCGCAATCAAGGTGGCCCTTTACCATGTGATTAGCTGATCACATATAAACAGACTTGCTGTGTATCGGCAGTCCTTTCCTCCCATGCTGTGTCTGTGTAAGGAAAGGAGAGGTGTTAACTGGCAAGAATGTCAGTAAATTGTTTACACTGATAATCAGTGCTGCCTACCAGTGCCACCTATCAGTGCTCATCAATGCCACCTGTTAGTGTCCATCAATGCTGCCTATCAGTGCCGCCGATCAGTGCTGCATTTCAGTGCCGCCTATCATTGCTCATCAATGCTGCCTATCAGTACCCATCAGTGCCACCTATAAGTGCTCATCAATACTGCCTATCAGTGCCCATCAATGCCACCTATCAGTGCCCATCATTAGCGTCCATCAGTGCCACCTATCAGTGTTGCTTGTCAGTACTCAACGCCCATCAGTGCCGCCTATCAGTGCCCATCAATTCTGCCTATCAGTGCAGCCTATCAGTGCTCATCAATGATGCCTATCAGTGTCACCTATCAGAGCTTATCAATGCCGCCTATCATTGCCCATCAGTGCCACCTATCAGTGCTCATCAATGCTGCCTATCAGAGCCTATCATTTCCACCTATCAGTGATCAATGTCTATCAGTGATATCTATCAGTGATCAATGCCTATCAGTGCCACCTTTCAGTGCCTATCAATGCTGCCTATCAGTGCCCATCAGTGCCACCTATAAGTACTCATTAATGCCCATCAGTGCAGCCTATGAGTGCTGCCTATCATTGCTCATTAATGCCCATCCCCTATCAGTGCTCATCAATGCTGCCTATCAGTGCTTATCAATGCCCATCAGTGCCGCGCCACCTATCCGTGCCCCAGACCATTGCTCATCAATGCCACCTATCAGTGCTGTGTATCAGTGCAGCCTATCAGTGCCCATCAGTGACACCTATCAATGCTTATCAATGCCATCAGTTCTGCATCGCCTATCTGTGTCCCAGATCATTGCTCATCAATGCCACCTATCAGTGCTGCATATCAGTGCTTCCTATCAGTGCAGCCTATCAGTCCCTCCCATCAGTGCCCATCAATGCCTCTATTAGCATTGCCTATCAGTGCTCATCAATGTTGCCTGCCTCCTCAGCACGGCTCTGAGTGGAGAACATCTCTCTCATACAGCTCAGAGCTGACAGTTCTCACTGCTCCCCCCTCCCTCCCTCCTCTCTTGCACGGGATGACACAGCCAACCTGCTTCTTCTCCCCCTCCCCTCTCCTGTATGTGTACCACGGGAGGCGTGAGCTTGTTAGCTTCACACTTAACTTTCCTCCCTGCCAAGCACACACAGGTGAGGGGAGGGGAGAAGAAGCAGATCGGCTGTGTCATCCCATGCCAGAGAGGAGGGAGGGAGGGAGTGAGTGAGCAGGGAAAACTGTTGTCTCTGTGCTGTAAGAGAGACGCTCTCTGCTCAGAGCCATGGGACTAGCAACCCCACTGGGCCCCCCGACAGTGTCAGAATGCCAGGGCCCAGTCGCAAGTGCGACTGTTGCAACTCTGGTAGTTCCACAACTGTGTTTTGGGGACTGTGACTCTCATCACAGTTACCAAAAAAAAATATATATATATAGGATATATATATCTATATATATAGATGTATAGATATATATCTATATATAGATATATATATATCTATATATAGATATATATCTATATATAGATATATAAATCTATATATCATATATATCTATATTTATATATAGATATCTATATCTATATATAGATATATATAGATATATATAGATATATATATAGATATATATTTGTAACACATAATTCATAGAGTTAGATACAGTAAAAGGATCCAATAAAGTGCGTAAAGGGGCCAAAGCATTAAATCAATAGTAATATTAGTAATCAAACTGATGGTAATAAAAATGAGGATCATGGTAAAAAAAAAAAAATAATGATTTTAAATTATTATTATTAGCAATAACATATGATAACAATATTGCTATTTCCAGAATGGTTGATAAAATTATATTCAATTATAAAAATTATATAAAAAATAGAAATATAATATATTATTTTTATTGTCAATATTTCAATAAACCTTGGTCCATCTTTCTCAAAATATCTACCGAGTCCTTGAGTCCTTAACAACCAATGGTTTCAGCATCTCCATTCACTTACATTACTGAGAATCTCTGGCCATGTAAGCAAAGGGGTGGGGCAGTTAAAAAAAATGCATGGGGTTCCCCCTATAGGCCTGGTAGGAATTTAAAGGGGGACCCATGCAAAAATAACAAACAATGTTGTGAAGCCCTTCCAAAACTCTATACCTGACCCTATGGGTCTAGCACAGATTTTAAGAGGGAATCAATGCAAACAAATTCATGAGATCCTCCTAAAATCCACACAAGACCCTTAACTGGCAAAGCATCTTGTTTCAATGTTAATAAAGACATGTTAAGTTAAACACAAAAGTTGAAAAACAAGAAACAAAAAGAAGGACTATTCATCAATTCATCTTCAAAAAAGAAGATGTCATTGCAAAATTACAGTGGAGCAATATAATGGGATACTGAAATCATGCTGGAATTAATCGGACACTCAATCCTAGGGAGAGATTGGCCTAATACTAGAGTCCCAATAGCAGGGCTGGTACAAGGGGGGGACAGAAGGGATGGATGCCCTAGGTGGTACAATTTTCTGGAGGGAGGGGGGGCGCAGGTGAAGTGTCAACAGTGTGCTTCACAGTACACACTACCTGCTAATAGCTGTACTGTAGTCTGTACTGTGTAACGATGTGCCGAGTGCGCTCCTGCACCCGGTACAAGCCTAGCCAGACCACCAGCCCTTCCCTGTCAACGCTTCACTCCCCCTATGAAGGCACTTCATAGTTTCATCCCCAGTGGTGTACCAATGGGGGAGGTGGTCCGCCCCAGGTGCCACACATTGGGGGAGTGTCAGCCCGGCGCCCCCCCATGAGTGAAGCAGTGACAGTGGGGCTCGGAGCCCAGGCAGCAGCACTGTGACAGCCAGGGCAGGGAGAGGTGATCTGTGACTTATGGATCCATCAATGATCAATCTATAGTCTGGTTGACTCACAAGGCTTTTCTGGGAGGTCTGCTTATTAAATTTGGAGCCCAAGAACGCAAAAGACAAACAACCGAGATAGACTCATTACTGCAATAGATCAAAGCCTTAGAACAAACTAACAAAGTCTCTCCTACTCAGACTACCTCTAACACACCGAGGGAACTTTGATGCAAGCTAGGGGAACTCCTATACCACAGATTTGACTTTTATGTCAAATGATTAAAGCTAACTTCCTATTCCCAAAGCAATAAAACTGGAGCATTTCTAGCTAAACAAATCCGCACTAAAATCCGCTTCCTCTTAAATTCACAAGGGGAACGCATGACTAATCCCCTGAACATAGCCAATACCTTTGCAACATTCTATGCCAAGCTATACAATTTTCAGTCAGAAGATACTACCCCTCCCTGTCCCAACAAAATTGACACCTTTCTGTCATCCATACCGCTCCTTTCTTTATCCCCCACACAACTAACATCTTTAATGACCCCCTTCACCCAAGATGAGGTTCACAGGATTATCAAATCCCTCCCATTTCACAAAGCCCCGGGCCAGACGGGTTCCCCAATGAATATTACTGGCATTTTAGAGATACTATCTCTCCTCACCTATATGCAATCTACAATCAATATGCAAACATGGGGAAAATCTCTAAAGAATCCCTGGAAGCTTTAATAGTGACCATCCCCAAACCAGGCAAATCAACAGATTCTCTGGCAAATTTCAGGCCCATATCATTACTGAATACAGACATGAAAATCTACATGAAACTCTTAGCTCTCTGTCTATCCTTGGTTATGCCCCATCTCATACACATAGGCCAAGACGGTTTCAAAACCGGCAGGAAAACCTCAGATGGGACCAGACATTTTGTGGACATTATTCAGTGGGTAGAGCATACCCAAACTCCTTCTCTGCTCATTTCTCTGGATGCAGAGAAGGCATTCAATAGAGCTCAATAGCAAGACTTGGAGGCAGTCCTGCGTAAGTTCGGCTTATCAGGTGTATTCATAAATGCCATCCTAAGCCTATACTCAGCACCGAGTGCGAAAGTGTGGACATCAGGTATCGTGTCTAATACTTTCAACATTACAAATGGCATGAGGCAGGGATGTCCTCTGTCACCCACCCTTATTCTTCGCCATGGTTATGGAACCCCTGGCTGAAGCGATCCGCTCTGCACCTAAAATCACAGGCATAAACATAAGCACAACTGAACACAAAATCGGCCTATATGCAGATGATGTCATAATAGCTCTTATCAATTCAGTGCCATATCACTATACAAAATAAATCATAGTAAGTCATTTATGCTAGTGTTAGGCTCAGACAAGGAAACCATACATAATATCACCAAACACTCTCTATTCTCATGGCCCAAGGACTCGTCTCTATCCTACCTAGGAATCCGTCTGACCTCCCCCAGTAAAAATCTTCTACGCTTACATTTGGCAGACCTTGAAGAAAACCTTCAATGACTAACCAAAAACCTACATCCTCACTTTGTATCATGGGCTGGCAGAATTGCTCTAGTCAAGATGTTTATGCTCCCACATTACTTGTATGTCTTTCGTACTTTGCCAATACCATTTCTTCCAGCAAAATAAAGACCCTCCCGGCAATGCTCAACACCTTTTATATAGCAACAAAAGCACTCCAGGATAAAAAAAAAAAACATCTTAATAACCCCAACTCAGATGGGAAGTTTGGGAGCCCCCAATATACATTTATATTACAGAGCAGTTATATTGGAACAACCTCAAACCTTGGTGGAATCCATCCACCCAATCAAATTGGAAACAAATAGGTGAGGTGGTACTGGTCAAAGATCCGAAAATATTCCTTGGTGTATCACTACTAGCTCCTACTCCTAAACACTTCCCACTGGACACAATAGCAGCCTCAATGAGATCTTGGACAGCTATTCCTCAGATGCTGAAAGGTCTACACCACAGTGTCTTGGCATATTTACCAATTGAAACTGTTGCACTTCTACTCCCAGACTTACAACTACAGTCTTGGATAATCACAGGAATATGTATGTACATCAATGGACCAGTGGTGTAAAGCACTCTCATTACCCTCGCGGCTCTCCCATTGCACTACACACTGGGAATCTCTGCAAAAACTCTTTCAGCATTGGTATTTTACCCCCACCATGACTGTAAATTTCTACCCCAACACCTCTCAACTATGCTGGAGGAATTGTGGCTACCCAGGAACTCTGTTACACATATAGTGGGAATGCCCAGTCCTTAAAGTCTTTTGGAGTCTTTTGGACTCAAATGCATAATTTCCTAAAGTCAGTCATCCCCATGAAAACCGAACTTTCATCTCTAGACCTTCTATTCGGATTATCAATCCCCACATGGCCTAGACAATTCCAAACCATAGCTACCCACATACTCATTGTTGCATGTCTGGCATTAGCTAAAAAAAATGGAAATGTCAACAAAAGCCGACCATCCAAGATGTAACCATTTTACTAAACATCCACTTCAAAATGAAATACTTTTTCTTTAACTGCTTAAGCCCCGGAAGATTTTACCCCCTTCCTGACCAGAGCACTTTTTGCGATTCGGCACTGCATCCATTTAACTCATAATTGTGCGGTCGTGTGACGTTGCACCAAAACAAAACTGACATCCTTTTTTTCCCATAAATAGAGCTTTCTTTTGGTGGTATTTGATCAGTTCTGCGGTTTTTATTTTTTGCGCTATAAACAAAAAAAGCGTCAATTTTGAAAAAAAATTATTAAAATTATTTTTTACTTTTTGCTATCATAAATATCCCCAAAAATATATAAAAAAAATGTTTTCTCCTCAGTTTAGGCCGATATGTATTCTTCTACATATTTTTGGTAAAAAAAAATAAAAAATCGCAATAAGCTTATATTGTTTGATTTGCGCAAAAGCTATAGCATTTACAAAATAGGGGATAGTTTATGGCATTTTTATTATTTTTTTTTTTTTACTAGTAATGGCAGTGATCTGTGATTTTTATCGGGACTGCGACATTATGGCGGACATATAGGACAATTTTGACACATTTTTGGGACCATTGACATTAATACAGTGATCAATGCTATAGAAAATGCATTGATTACTGTAAAAATGTCACTGGCAGGGAAGGGGGTAACACTAGGGGGCGATCAAGGGGTTAATGTGTTCCCTAGTTTGTGTTCTAACTGAAGGGGGAGGGGACTGTGCAGGGGAGATGACAGATCGCTGTTCATACTATGTATGAACAGATGATCTGTCTGTTCTCAACTCAGTGAACCGGAAACTGTGTGTTTACACACACAGATCCCGGTTCTCCGTGTGTCAGCGGCGATCGCAGGAGCCTGGTGGTGATAGTGACAAACAAAGAAAGGAGGCGCCTCTGGGTGCAGACTTAAAAACAATTTTAATAAAAAGAGCCGCAACAGAGATTGCACTCACATTTGTGTTGAGTTAAAAAGGCATATGAGAGTCCCAGATGTAACTGGAGGGGACCGTGAGGCCGATCATCCCTGCCATGGATGTGTAATCAGACTGGTCTTTCAGATGCACTGTGGCAACCAGCCGGCAATGATGGAGGAGTACCAGAATGAGGCTTGGAATGCAAACAGCAATTCAGGCGAGGGGCGATGATGTCACACACATGCGACACGTTTCCTGAGTCAGCAAGCCGTGAATGGCATGACGGCTGCACTCCTTTGTCAGGCCTCATTCTGGTACTCCTCCATCATTGCCGGCCGGTGGACACAGTGCATCTGAAAGACCAGTCTGATTACACATCCATGGCAGGGATGATCGACCTCACGGACCCCTCCAGTTATGCCGCGTACACATGGTCGGACTTTACGGCAGACTTTGCCCGGTGGACTTTTCAACGTACTTTACGACGGACTTTCTGAATGAACGGACTTGCCTACACACAGTCCACCAAAGTCTGTTGAATTCGTACGTGATGACTAAAACAAGGAAGTTCATAGCCAGTAGCCAAAAGCTGCCCTAGCGTGGCTTTTTGTCCGTCGAACTAGCATACAGACGAGCGGACTTTTCGACCGGACTCGATTTCGACGGATTAATTTAAAACATGTTTCAAATCTAAGTCCGTCCAATTTTTGAGAAAACAAAGTCCGCTGGAGCCCACACACGATCAAATTGTCTGACGAAATCCAGTCCGCCGGGCAAAGTCTGCCGTAAAGTCCGCTCGTGTGTACGCGGCATTACATCTGGGACTCTCATATGCCTTTTTAACTCAACACAAATGTGAGTGCAGTCTCCGTTGCTGCTCTTTTTATTAAAATTGTTTTTAAGTCTGCACCCAGAGGCACCTCCTTTCTTTGTTTCTTACAGAGCTTTTTGGGAATATGGTTTTCACTCCCACTGGAAAGCTGCTGTGAATGTGGGCTTTATACCTCATCATCGACTTTATGCACAACATCATGGACTATTATTATCTTTTCTTATCCCTTGTTCCAGTTCATCATTTATATGCATAATATTGTCATTTATGTGGATTATTGCTTTTAACCTTTGCACCACACACTTGTTATTATGTGGTGATCCTGACCACCGGGCACTCGCATCAGCTCAGGGGGCGAGCGGGGACAACAGGGTTGTCCCTTAGTGGCAACAGGGCGAAGCAAATTTTCATAACGTTGTTTCGCCCAGCCGTGCCATTCTGCCGCAGTACAACTGCGGCGGCTGGTCGGCAAGTGGTTAAAGCTAACCTAACCACTGACAAATTCTACACAGTCTGGGATCTCTTGCTCAAAGACCCTAGCAGCTTAAAACTGGACTGAACCCCTGGACTCTCATACCCTATAGCGTTCCCAGTTTCTCCAGTTCAACTTTTCATACCTTGTTGGTAACCCACAGTTCTCTGCCATATGCTCACAGTAATATCACCAGATGACCTATACCTACATATGTGGATACCTGCTAACTTTAATCTCCACCTGAACTTGCAATTGGTTCAAGACACAGACCCCTTCAGTCTGTATTTACTAAAAGCCATTGCACACGCACAACACAGCAACTTACCTACCTGTACCCATTGTGTTATATATTTACAAAATCTCTGTGCTATTTGTGATATAGCACAAGTGTAGATGCATGTTTTGTGCAGCGAGTCCACGTCAGACAGGCATTATAGTTAAGGGCCTGGTAGCCCACATTTATTAAATGGAAAAACAAAAGCAAAAGGTCCATTCAGGGTTCCCACACAGGAATTCAGGAATTCAAACTTCATTTAGGACTCAAAATAAGGAAAACATACCAAGCCACCCAGCTCTCTTATCAGCAGTGCCTCTGCTTGCCCTAAAAAGAGTTGATTCTTTCCAGCTCCCAGGACTCACTGGCTTCTGTAGTCTTCTCAGCCTTTCCCAGTCCCTGGGCAAAGAATCCTCCTAACAAGGACTGCAATCTCCCACAGGGCAGACCACTTTCCAGACCCAGGTCTGTCTTCGCACAGCACCAGCAGTAGCAAGTTGCTCACACTCCACCTTCCTTCCCCCACTGCTCTCACTGTCACTTGGCCAAGTGCCGCAAGTGCTTCCTTGCACTAATCATCCCAGTCCCCTGTGGTTCCATCACTGGCACTCCACAGCGCTTCATCAGCTGCTCTAGAAGGCCCCACAAGAACCTGGGATCCACTAGCCAAAACAGCACACTTGTCACTTCTATCTACCTCACATTGTGACAATATTTTTATACTCACATCACACTGAGAGATTGCATCCTCAACCAAGGCAAGGTGCAATACCCTATTTTGACCACCTTGCTCTGGTGGCACTACAGACACCTCTAGCTTTGCACTCTCAGCTTTTGCAGGCTGAATAAACCCCTTGCCAACTGGGTTACAATTAGGGCTGTGGGGCTGCACCCACACACTCTCACTGTGTGACTCAGTTCCCCCTTGTTCCTTCAGTGTAGCACCAGAGCCATCCTGGACAGCCTCTGACTCCAACACATGGAGACCCCATGAGACTTCCACGGCCAATCCTCTGCCTCTGCCTCTGCCTGTCACGGGAGATCTCTTACTCCCATCATTGGTAGTGAACACATTACCAACCTCACTCTCAGATATGACATTACAAGAAATAGATGTTTCAAAGTCATTACAATCAACATCACCTTTACCAGTAGTAACACTTTTGTCAGCAGTCAGCACGACCATTAGCATTCTCATTGCATGTAGACATAACTGCCATTTTTATGGGTTGTCTATGAGCCACCACAACCTCTGAGCGACTCCTCACAGCGCCCGCTCTCTGAAAAGGGGCACTCTTACCTACTTGGGCAGCTCCATAGCTGACCTGGGAAACTCTCTGCTCCATCACTGCAAGCTCCTTGGAAGTTTCCCTGGGCTAACCTGCAGCACCTGTCACTAGCCCCCCCACTGCTCTGGGTAGTACACTGCAGCAAGTCTATGTCCATTGGTACTGTGGATCTCCCCACTGGACATACTCCCACTTCACTGGAACTGAAAACAGACCACTTTCCAGACACAGGTATGTCTTCACACAGCACCAGCAGTAGCAAACTGCTCACACTCCACCTTCCTTCCCCCACTGCTCTCACCGGTCCCTCCTTATATGGGCTGTGTGCACCTGGGCACACAACCTGCTGGCTATCCACAAGACCCGGAAACAGGGTTGGAGATCCCATCCCACCCAAGTCTCTTAGGGATCTCCAAACTACAGAGCCTCATCCGGAAATAGCAAGATCCGGAGAAAGTTGCCAGAGCAGTCCTCTCTTTTTCAAATCTAAACTCTGTAGCTCTGCAGTCCGCCGACATGCAGACTCTGTGTCAATTTTTGATCCATTTCCATAGGGACATGGACTCTCACTATTACATATTTCATGTGCATAAACGTTACCCTTTGAGATTGTATTACCTTATTTTCTTTGTTATCTTCTGTACTTCTTTAAACTTGAATAAAGGTTTAAAGTTAAAAAAAACAAGAAACAAAAAAAAAAAAAAACAGATCTATCCAGGAGTATGCATTTTGCGTGTGAGAGTAGAAAGTGTAATCCCTTTCTATATCATGAAGGCATCTCCAGGGGTCATACAAGTCCTCTGAGTGTATCAGGGAGGAAATAGGTGGATCATTTGTGGGAAGGGTTTAAGGTATACAGTGAAGGATCTATAATTTGGTTGAAATCACCACATATAATTAGGGGGCCTTGTCTGAAAGGTTCCAGTTTTTCATAATGGTTTTGTAGAAATGTTTCTGATTGGTGTTGGGAGAGTAAATATTAGCAATAGTCATTGTGTGGTTGTTAATAGCAGCATTCAGAATTATGAATCTCCCGCCAGGGTCTATTTCGGTGTGTAATGGTTGGAAGGAGACCGAGGAATGCACAAAAAGCATCACTCCAGGTTTTTTCTTCATGGAGTTAGCAAAATAGCAATGTGTAAATTGTTTGTGGGAGCAAGAAGTGGGTTTACGGGAGGAAAAGTGTGTTTCTTGCACACATAGTATGTCAGAGGCCTGAGCAAGTGCTTCTTTCCATAATAAATTTTATTTTGCATTAATGGATGTGGGAGGATAGACATATTGGCTGGTGTTCAATGAAGGGAGGGGAAAGTATAGGGATTACACTTACTTTCGTTTCACACAGATACATTTAGGTAATAGTAGACCTATAACAGTGGTACACAATAGGCAGAGCAAAGCAAACAGATTAGTGTTCTATTGTTATTTTAGTAACTTTAAACAAAATTTGTAACATTAATTAAACTATGTAAAAAAAGAATTGCATTAAGTTGCTTAGCACCTTTTTCTTCTCGGGGGAGAGAGAGTATAGAGCACAATTAATGTCATGCTCACCAAGGATATTCATTAAGATATAAAATTGCAGTTTTGTTGAGCTGAAGGTGACAAGGGGCACCTTGCTATGTGTGAGAGTGGATAATTGGGAACATTACCGGTGGGCGGTAGCAGAGGTGGTGCACCAGGCATCTGAGTATGTGCAGGTGATTGGTTCGGTGGCGGGTCAGGTGGTGGTGAGGTGATTAGGCCCCAATTTGGCACCCGCTTGATGCAATCGTTGGGTGTGAGGATGTTGGTGGTTTGGTTTTGGAACGTCACTACTAGCTTGGCTGGAAAGCCCCATTTGTATGGTACGTTGTGATCTCTGAGAATCGCAGTGACTTGGGAGAATTCCTTTCTCTTGAGCTGTGGCAGAAGAGATATCTGTATATAAAGAGACAGATGAGTAGGGATCTGGTACCGGAGAAGTGGAGCGAACATGATCCGTTCTTTAATTTGGAAGAAGTGGATGCGTGCTAACACATCTCGTGATACAGACACAGGGAGATGATAGGCTTGGCAATACGATGGGCACTCATTATGTCGGCCTGACTAAGTTGAGAAATAAGTGTGAGGAACAATTGTTGACTGTAGGGGACCAAGTCTGGAGGCTTAACAGACTCTGGCACACTGCAAAGTTTGATGTTATTTCTCCTCTATCGGTCTTCTAGGTCTGTTACTTTGACTTACAGGAGGTGAATTTCTTCAGTGTGGTGATGATGGGCATCCACCATTTCCTTGTAGGTGTGTTCAGTCATTAGTTTCTCTAAATCATCTGTGCAGTCTTCTACATGGTCAATTCTAGAGTGTAGCATAGAGATGGAGGACCGTAGCTCATTGCACATATTTATTTTTGCAAGGAGAGCAGCATGAGCTTGAGGGTATGTTCAGATGCAGGCTGGTCAGATGCAGGTAAAGTAGCCAGGAAGTTAGAGCAATTCTCTTCAGTGCTAATGGCTGCCGGAGGGTCCCAGTGCTGTTTTTTGAGCAGTGGAGCTTTATTAGGAGAGCGGGATGGAGATTGAGCAGCTCTCTTACCTCCATCTGCGGGTGAGTGGAGTCTTTGTCGGGAGCTGAGCTGTCCATCTCCTCTAGTGTGACAGCCTGTTCCTGTCACTCACTGGTGTCTGGGGAGGAGGCGTGGGACACCGCTCCGGCGCCATCTTTACAGCTCTGCATGGCCGGCTTGTGGAAATAGTCAGTGAGGCGGTGTGGCTTGTGCAGGTTGGTGATTTTCCTTCTGAACATACTGTCCGGTTGCCGTTTATGTGGTCTCCCCTCTTGTATAGCAGAGAGGGGAGAATTGTTGGAAGGGAGTGCTGTGGGTTGCAATCTGTCACCAAGGCTGAGCGGAGCTGAGGTATCAGGCAGCCATCTCGCTTATTTTTATTTACTTCTTTCTTAATTAATTTTGTGTTTTGTTTTATGTGGAAAATTGTTTTATTTCTATATGTGTAAAAAAACAGAAAACCTGTAAACTCAATAAAAAACAAAACAAAAAACAAAACAGGTTGACTGATATCATGATAAATTAATAACTAACAGTCATTCTAGCCAATGCCCACACTAAATTCCTTTGCATTTTTTCAGCCTTGGATATCCCCAAAATTCAGTGAATCTCTATTATCCATTTATTCCACTTTGTACTGACCCACTGGGACCCCTTACTTCCCTTCTTTCATCCCTATGTCCCCTCCTAGCTCACTGCCAAGGTTCACACTGCTGCAGCTTAGAAATCATCCAAGTTCAGCTGAACTCGCACAATATCAAACTGGAAATGCAGTCCAAGTTTAATTTGACAGACATCTGTGTGGGTTCCTGCACAGATATCTATTCAAATTGCCCCTAAAGTCATCAAAATTAGTACAGGAACTACTTTTGTGAATCATCGCATCGCTCCGGACAGTGCCATAGCCGCCGATTTGGCATGCGATTTAACATCATTTGACAATCATTTCACCTCAGTTTTGTCCCTAGTGCTTTGTCCAGTGCCCTGCCTGCACTTTTATATCATATATACTGTTATTTCTGCCCGGCAACTTGAACGTCCATGGCACCAAAAAGCGTCCCTCTATGTCAAAAGCAGTTTTAGACCAGCTAGAAAACAGCGATAGTGAATTAGAATCACTTGCAGAACTAAGCGATAGTGATTCGTGGGGAAATTCGTCATCAGACATGGAGAGTGACGACAGCGACAATTCTGGACTGAGAAAATTTCAGTGTTTTTGATTTGATTACATTATTGAATAAAATTTACTATTATATTATTATTTTTTATAATTATTTATAGTTATTTTATATTATAATTTATGATTTCATGTTTCAAACTTTATCATACCTGGGATGTCTACTAGACTCTTGTTTGGACAGATTTAAGTGAGTTATTCCTAAGAATTACAGGCCTCTAATATAAACAACAAATTTCCATGCAAAACAATATACAGTGCCTTGAAAAAGTATTCACACCCCTTGAAATTTTCCACATTTTGTGATGTTACAACCAAAAACGTAAATGTATTTCATTGGGTTTTTATGTGATAGACCAACACAAAGTGTTCCATAATTGTGAAGTGGAAGGAAAATGATAAATGGTTTGCAAACCTTTTTACAAAGGGTGGCATGCAATTTTTTTTTTTACTCTGATACCTCTAATTAAAATCTAGTGGAACTAATTGCCTTCAGAAGTCACCTAATTAGTAAATAGAGTCCACCTGTGTGTAATTTAATCTCAGTATAAATACAGCTGTTCTGTGAAGCCCTCAGAGGTTTGTTATAGCATCATGAAGGCCAAGGAACACATCAGACAGCCCAGGAATAAAGTTGTGGAGAAGTTTAAAGCAGGGTGAGGTTATAAAAAAATAACCAAAGCTTTGAACTTCTCACAGAGCACTGTTCAATTCATCATCCGAAAATGGAAAGAGTATGGCACAACTGCAAACCTACCAAGACATGGCCGTCCACCTAAACTGACAGATCAGGCAAGGAGAGCATTAATCAGAGAAGCAGCCAAGAGGTAACTCTGGAGGAGCTGCAGAGGTCCACAGCTCAGGTGGGAAAATCTGTCCATAGGACAACTATTAGTCATGCACTCCACAAATCTGGCCTTCATGGAAGAGTGGCAAGAAGAAAGCCATTGTTGAAAGAAAGCCATAAAGTCAAATTTGCAGTTTGCGAGAAGCCATGTGGGGGACACAGCAAACACATTTAACTTTTTGGCCTAAAAGATGCTATGTGTGGCGGAAAACTAACACTGCACATTACCATAAACACACCATCCTCACCATGAAACATGGTGGTGGCAGCATCCTGTTGTGGGGACAGGGCCGTATTACTGAGCGGGCCCCCCTAGGCACTGCCCGGGGGCCCCACTTGCTCCTGGGGTTCCATCAGGGCCGATTCGCAGAGCTGAGGTGTGGAAGGACTTGTGTGGTCTCTGCACTGTCACTGTGAGTGCACTGTGTGTGACAATGATCAGCGGTGCGGTGGGACTGCCTGGTTCGGGACCGGTCGGGCAGCTGCTTCTGCCTGTGGGGACGGGCTGGCTGTCAGGAGAGACAAGTGTCTCCTCTCCGCTTCACTGTCTGAGAGAGCTAAATGTCGGCACTGCTCAGCAGATGGCAGCTCCACCTCCACAGTCTCCACTCTCCATGGCAGCAGGTTGGGACTCCCCAGACCCCAGTCACTACCCTGCCTTGAAATATCAGATTTACCATGGAGGTGTAGTTGGGCTTTTAGCTGCAACAATAAGCCACCCAACTTAATTTTTCCAAAGTTGCTATCACACTCAGTCTAATCTGTACTTTTGACAGATTTAACATACTGTATATTACTTATACCATCAAATGAATCATTCTCTTCGATGCAGGCTCTATCCTTTAGATGTGCAGGATGAAAAATGTATAGTACTGGAAACAATAAGAATAAAATATGGTGCACATGTGCTAAAAATGGATTAAAGAATTCAGATTTTTGCCAGCAAATTAAGCTACGACCTCTGAGGCAGGGAAGGCAGGGGGCAAGAACTTCCCAGTGAAGTGTGCTGCCTTGTAGCTGCCTGTGCCGATCCTGCACTGTCACTCTATATATCTCACAGGGGAGTTCAGAGTGAACAGCACAGGACCTCAGGGTGCTGAAGACCCCTGTAATGCAACCAATCCCTGATTCCCTGCTGTGTACAGCTAGGCTAGCAACCCCACCCCCTGATTTGCACACACACACAGCATGGTGCTAGACAGGTGTGTGTGCAGCTGCAGCATGAAAACTGCAATTGGAGGAGACTAGAAGAGCCTGGAAAATCGGTAAGACTGCTGTCCAGACACCCCCTCAACATAACAAATGTCCTTCTCTGCTTCTCTGAGCCAGTACACACTGTGCGGTGCGGGAACTGCATGTGAGTTTGAACAGGAATCGCACCGCATTCCTGTTCAAATCACAAAATAACAAATATTCGGAGCAAGAATTAACAACAAAAATCCAATCATATAACAATATACATAAATGAACTCTGAATAGGATGAGGAAATGATATTGGAAGTAGAGTCCATGATGTGACACAGCAGGTGAGATAATGGAGGTGATATGTATAGTCCATTTAGTATAGTCCACATTCATGGCAGCCTTCCGGTGGGAGTGAAAGCTATATTCCCAAAAACACTGTAAAACAAGGAAAAGGAGGCGCCTCTGGGTGCAGACTTTAAAACAATTTATTATAAAAACAGCAACAGCAATGTTTGCACTCACATTAAAGAGGGAGGTTTCAAGCATAAAATAGTCCCAAGGCAATCAAGGGGGTCCGTGGAGTCATCTCTCTCAGCTGGTGGATATGTAACCTCTGGGTTGTCCCGAAGCGCTGGATGTGTACCGGCCGACAGTGAGGAAAAACACCAAAGCGAGGCTTGAATGGCAAACAGTATCCAGGCGAGGGATGATGACGTCACACGCTGTGCGACGCGTTTCCCGAGCCGGCTTGCCATGAATGACGTGACGGCTGCGCTCCTTTGTCAAGCTCAGAGCTTCATTTTGTATGGCTTAAATCACACCAAATCTGTACCAAAGTGGTGCAGGGCCCTTTTTTTTGGGCCGCCCCTGAATCAATTTTGCAAATCACACAGCGTTTTGCAAACCAATTTCAGTGTGTCGTTACCTTAACATACACATCTGCAGCGGTTCGCATGAACAGGGTGTGTTTTGGATGTGGTGTGGAATCTGCACAGAATTTGTTGCAAATTCAAAGCTCAAAAGTGTGAACAGGCACTTAGGATGCTTTCACACTGGGGCGCTTTACAGGCTCTACAGCGTTAAAAATAGTGCCTGCAAAGAGCCCCTCCTCCCACTCCAGTGTGAAAGCCCAAGTGCTTTCACACTGGAGCGGTGCGCTTGCAGGAAAGTAAAAAAAGTCCTGCAAGCAGGATCTTTTCAGCGCTGTAGGAGCGGTGTTGAAATCAATGGGCAGCACCACCTCTGCAGTGGCACTTTGACCCTTTTAACCCTTTTTTACAGTAAGAGACTAAGGCTGCTTTCACACTGAGGCGTTGGGGGCGTCAAGCGGCGCCGACGCCCCTAACTCCTCAGTGTGAAAGCAGCCTTATGCCGCGTACACACGGTCAGAAATTCGGCCAGCAAAAGACCAATGAGAGCTTTTGGTCGGAAAATGCGACCGTGTGTACGCTTCATCGGACTTTTGCTGGCGGAATTTGATTTTGATTTGGTTGCATTTGGTAAGCAGTAGTGCCCATCAAATGCAACTGGTGATATAATTCTTGCCGCAGTCACGGATCAAAGCATCGTGGCTCCAGCATGTGTACACCCCCAGCTACTGCCTTGTTAGCAATTCATTCCAGCTGCTGCATTACAACATTCTGTGCTTTCTTTTTTAACCACTTGCCAACCGTATATATATTTATTTATATACGGTGGGGAAGCGGCTCTCCTGCGCAGCATCATGTACCTAGTACATGATCCTGCACTTCCAGGTCTGGAAGTGCAGTGCACACGCCACTCTCAATCAGCTCCCACTGTGATTGGACACAGCGGGAGCCAAACAGTAGGTCCGGCGGGCTTGATGTCTACCAGCACCTGCGATCGCTCGGGAGACTAGCAGAACAGCACACTGCCTATGTAAACAAGACAGACTGCCGTTCTGTCAGTAGGGAAGGTATTGATCCTGTGTTCCCGCAAAACAGGAACATGGATCAATGCTTTCCCCTAGTAAAAGCACTTCCCACACAGTAACCAAGCACAGGCTAGGCACACAGTTAGCAAGCACTCCCTAGACACACATTTAACCCCCGGGTATCATTAGTACAGTGACAGTGCATGTTTTTAGCACTAATCACTGTATTGGTGTCACTGGACCCCAAAAAGTGTCACTTAGTGTCCAGTGATTTGTCACAGTCTCTCTATAAGTCGCTGATCGCCGCCATTACTAGTAAAAATAAATGAATAAAAATTCCATAAAGATATCCCATAGTTTGTAGACGCAATAACTTTTGTGTAAACCAATCAATATACACTTATTGGGATTTTTTTTAACAAAAAATATGTAGCAGAATACATATTGGAGATTGAATTTGAAGAAATTCGATTTTTTTGTAAAAAATTTACTGGGCATGTTTTAAAAAGTATTTTTTTTTTTTTTTCTAAATTGTCGGCCTTTTTTTTGTTTATAGCACAAAAAATAAAAACCGCAGAGATCATCAAATACCAGAGTATTGAAAGCTCTATCTGTGGGAAAAAAGGACATCCATTTTGTTTGGGCGCAGCGTCGTATGACCACACAATTGTCAGTTAAAGCAACGCAGTGTCGTATCGCAAAAAATGGCCTGGTCAGGAAGGGGGTAAATTCTTTCTGGGCTGAAGTAGTTAAGGAATATATATACTCAGTCCCTTTCTCTGTCTCAAAAGTGAGACATCAGGGGTCTGTTTAGACTTCTAAAATATTTCCCCATAGACCCCTCCCCCAAAATTGTTGTGAAAAAAAATTGTAAAAGAAAATGATTAAAAAAATATCAAAGAAAGTGCGGGATATGGCTGACTGAGCCGGGAACTCCGCATCACCCCTACCCCGCGATCGTAACAGCAGGCACAGCAAGTCCCTAAATGGGACAAAAAACACGAGTCTGTGAACCGACAGCCCCCAGGATCTCCCCTAGATGCTCAGATAGGCTGGGAGAGGCGTCCTGGGACTGGATTTCAAAGGAGCAAGCTGTGGCAGGTGTACCAAGATGGCCACCGCCTCCTCCTCCATGGGAGGGAACTCCAGCCTCCACAGTGGACACAGCACATCCCTGCAGGTGAGAACAAGGACCCACTAGCAGTCAGGACTCCCCCGGGACCCCCCCTGGATATCCGGACCGGCTGGAAGAAGCATCCTGCGACCGGATTACCACAGAGCAAGCAGCGGCGGGAGTACCAAGATGGCCGCCACCTCCTTCTGAGGAGAGAGCTCCAGTCTCCACAGCAAGCACAGCACTTCCCTGCAAGGGAGAACAGAGACCCACCAGCAATCAGGATGCCCCCGAGACCCCCCTGGATGCCCGGTCGGGCAGTTAGACGAGACCTGGGAACGGAATTTGATGGAGCAGATCGAGGCGGGCGAAACAAGATGGCCGCCACCCCTTCTTCAACACAGCCACATGCGGCCTACGGAGAGCAGGCTCAAGACATGAGGCAAGTGATTTCACCAGCCACACTGGCATACTCCCAAGTAGCCCAGGGATCCCCTCAATACCCTCAAGTTTCCTCCCCAGCCTCCACTGAATCATTGCTGAGAAGGATGATGGAGGAATACAACTTGTCCCTGCCTGGGCCAGCTCCTCCATACCTCCATGCTACCCCCTCCCCAGTCTACCAAATCAGGGCCTATCCTCTCTGCAGAACGACCTTTTCACCAAATTCTCAGCTCTTTTGGAGAGGGGTCTCGCTAATACAGCCTCCAAAATCACCAGAGACATCAAATCCGATTTCGCCAACTTAGGCATCAGAATGGAAGCAATAGAAACCAAACTGGACATTACAGTCACTCATACCAATCAGAACGCAGCCCACATGAATGTCCTTCAGGACCAACTGGAAACTGCCCTCTCAAGGTAAGACTACTTCGAGAACAGGTCCAGGAGGTACAATTTCCGAGTCCGAGGCCTCCCTTTACAGACATCCCCCCAGTGATACAGGACCTCATCAAGGAGCTTATACTTAACACTCCCCCCCACTGCCTAGAGCTGGACAGAGCCCACAGAGCCCTCGGTCCCCTCAGGAAAGATGGCTCCCCGAGGGATGTAATCATCAAGCTTTACTTTTACGCCGTAAAGGAGGAAGTTATGAGACAATCCCGCCTCAAACAGCGAGCCACCTGCCGAGGCTACCAAATACAAATATTTGCGGATTTGGCCCCGTCAACTATCCAGAAGCATCGAACCCTCAAACCGCTCCTCACTGTATTGTCCCAACAGGACATCAAATATCGCTGGGCCTTCCCATTTGGAGTGAAATTCACCATTCAAGGTAGAGCCTACTCCTTCTCCACCCTTCCAGAGGGAGAGAAATTCTTCCTCCACCTAAAGCTGATTTCCCAGGAAGCACCCATGGACTTCACTTTGGCACCGGGAGGCCCCACCAAAAGACCTCCACCACAAAGCCCAGTAATCCCACTCTGGGATACAGGAAAAACCAAGAAGGCCAAAGAAGGAAGACCCCCTTAAGGAGACCTCATAAAGCTACTTTTTCAAATTGTCCTCAATAGGGCATCCCACTATGGGACAGTAGTCCCCTCTGTCGAAGGAGCTAGGGCTCCTTACCTTCCCTTAGTTGCCGATCTTCAGGCTTTCTCCCGTTTGAACTCCCAGTTCATCGTTCCACACAAGTTACCTGTATTTTTGAGTCCTTTGAAGCCTTATGAGAGTCCTGTCAGAGACACTCGTCCTTGAACATTTGGACATTTTTATCTAGGTCATGCATATCTCAAGGAGACTGTCAGGAACTTCCATGTATGCTAACTAAGCTCTATCCCTGCATCTCTTCACCACATGTTGGGAATTCAGCAAGAAGAAACAAGACCATCAGAACCTGCTGAGCTTAGGGATACCCTGCTGGACCCAGTATAGGATCCCAACATTGACGGCTACAAGGACACTAAACGGGTCTCAATTTGTGGGGGATCTCCCCCCACCCTCCCCGCCTCGATTGGGGGGGCAGGGTACGGGGGAAGACCGCTGCAGAAGAACCCAATATAGGCTGTGCTAGTTGACATCAGGTCGCTTTTTTCTTTATTATTAACCACTTCAGCCCCGGAAGGATTTACCCCCTTCCTGACCAGAGCACTTTTTACAATTCGGCACTGCGTCGCTTTAACTGCTAATTGCGCGGTCATGCAATGCTGTACCCAAACGAAATTTGCGTCCTTTTCTTCCCACAAATAGAGCTTTCTTTTGATGGTATTTGATCACCTCTGCCGTTTTTATTTTTTGCGCTATACACGGAAAAAGACCGAAAATTTTGAAAAAAAATGATATTTTCTACTTTTTGTTCTAAAAAAAATCCAATAAACTCAATTTTAGTCATACATTTAGGCCAAAATGTATTCGGCCACATGTCTTTGGTAAAAAAAATGTCGATAAGTGTATATTTATTGGTTTGCGCAAAAGTTATAGCGTCTACAAACTAGGGTACATTTTCTGGAATTTACACAGCCTTTAATTTATGACTGCCTATGTCGATTCTTGAGGTGCTAAAATGGCAGGGCAGTACAAAACCCCCACAAATGACCCCATTTTGGAAAGTAGACACCCCAAGGAATTTGCTGAGAGGCATGTTGAGCCCATTGAATATTCATTTTTTTTGTCCCAAGTGATTGAATAATGACAAAAAAAAAAAAAAAAAAAAAAAATTACAAAAAGTTGTCACTAAATGATATATTGCTCACACAGGCCATGGGCATATGTGGAATTGCACCCCAAAATACATTTAGCTGCTTCTCCTGAGTACGGGGATACCACATGTGTGGGACTTTTTGGGAGCCTAGCCGCGTACGGGGCCCCGAAAACCAAGCACCGCCTTCAGGATTTCTAAGGGCGTACATTTTTGATTTTACTCCTCACTACCTATCACGGTTTTGAAGGCCATAAAATGCCCAGATGACATAAACCCCCCCCAAATGACCCCATTTTGGAAAGTAGACACCCCAAGCTATTTGCTTTGAGGCATGTTGAGTCCATGGAATGTTTTATATTTTGACACAAGTTGCGGGAAAGTGACAATTTTTTTTTTTTTTTTTTTTTTTTTGCACAAAGTTGTCACTAAATGATATATTGCTCACACAGGCCATGGGCATATGTGGAATTGCACCCCAAAATACATTTAGCTGCTTCTCCTGAGTACGGGGATACCACATGTGTGGGACTTTTTAGGAGCCTAGCCGCGTACGGGACCCCGAAAACCAAGCACCGCCTTCAGGATTTCTAAGGGCGTACATTTTTGATTTTACTCCTCACTGCCTATCACAGTTTCGGAGGCCATGGAATGCCCAGGTGGCACAAACCCCCCCCAAATGACCCCATTTTGGAAAGTAGACACCCCAAGCTATTTGCTGAGAGGCATGGTGAGTATTTTGCAGCTCTCATTTGTTTTTGAAAATAAAGAAAGACGAGAAAAAAAAATTTTTTTTTTCTTTTTTCAATTTTCAAAACTTTGTGACAAAAAGTGAGGTCTGCAAAATACTCACTATACCTCTCATCAAATAGCTTGGGGTGTCTACTTTCCAAAATGGGGTCATTTGGGGTTTTTTTTTGCCACCTGGGCATTCCATGGCCCCCGAAACTGTGATAGGCGGTGAAGAGTGAAATCAAAAATTTACGGCCTTAGAAAGCCTGAAGGCGGTGCTTGGTTTTCGGGGTCCCGTACGCGGCTAGGCTCCCAAAAAGTCTCACACATGTGGTATCCCCGTACTCAGGAGAAGCAGCAGAATGTATTTTGGGGTGTAATTTCACATATTCCCATGGCATGTTTGAGCAATATATCATTTAGTGACAACTTTGCGCAAAAAAAAATAAAAAAAATAAAAAATTGTCTCTTTCCCGCAACTTGTGTCACAATATAAATTATTCCATGGACTCAACATGACTCTCAGCAAATAGCTTGGGGTGTCTACTTTCCAAAATGGGGTCATTTGGGGGGGGTTTGAACTGTCCTGGCATTTTATGCACAACATCTAGAAGCTTATGTCACACATCACCCACTCTTCTAACCACTTGAAGACAAAGCCCTTTCTGACACTTATTGTTTACATAAAAAAATAATTTTTTTTTGCAAGAAAATTACTTTGAACCCCCAAACATTATATATTTTTTTTAAAGCAAATGCCCTACAGATTAAAATGGTGGGTGTTTCATTTTTTTTTTTCACACAGTATTTGCGCAGCGATTTTTCAAACGCATTTTTTGGGGAAAAAACACACTTTTTTACATTTTAATGCACTAAAACACACTATATTGCCCAAATGTTTGATGAGATAAAAAAGATGATCTTAGGCCGAGTACATAGATACCAAACATGACATGCTTTAAAATTGCGCACAAACGTGCAGTGGCGACAAACTAAATACATTTTTAAAAGCCTTTAAAAGCCTTTACAGGTTACCACTTTAGATTTACAGAGGAGGTCTACTGCTAAAATTACTGCCCTCGATCTGACCTTCGCGGCGATACCTCACATGCATGGTGCAATTGCTGTTTACATTTGACGCCAGACCAACGCTTGCGTTCACCTTAGCGCGAGAGCAGGGGGGACAGGGGTGCTTTTTTTTTTTTTTTTTTTCTTTATTATTATTATTTTTTTATCTTATTTTTAAACTGTTCCTTTCATTTTTTTTTTTTTTAAATCATTTTTATTGTTATCTCAGGGAATGTAAATATCCCCTATGATAGCAATAGGTAGTGACAGGTACTCTTTTTTGCAAAAATTGGGGTCTATTAGACCCTAGATTTCTCCTCTGCCCTCAAAGCATCTGACCACGCCAAGATCGGTGTGATAAAATGCTTTCCCAATTTCCCAATGGCGCTGTTTACATCCGGCGAAATCTAAGTCATAAAATGCTCGTAGCTTCCGGTTTCTTAGGCCATAGAGATGTTTGGAGCCACTCTGGTCTCTGATCAGCTCTATGGTCATCTGGCTGAATCACCGGCTGCATTCTCAGGTTCCCTGTTGAGACAGGAGAGCCAGAGAAAAACACGGAAGACGTTGGGGGGGGGGGGCATTCCCTCCGACTGCTTGTAAAAGCAGTCTAGAGGCTAATTAGCCACTAGGATTGCTTTTACATGAAAGCTGACCGCTGGCTGAAAAGAATGATACCAAGATGATACCTAAACCTGCAGGCATCATTCTGGTATAACCACTCAAAGTCGTGAATGGCGTACCTGAAGACAAAAAAATGGTTAACAATAAAGCACAGTAAACGGTAAGGTATAAATAATTACATACCTGAAAAGCAAACATGATAAAACATAATAACAATAAAACATTGCAGAATAGAATACAGTAAAAAAGAGCAGAACAATAGAGAGAGAATAGAGAGAGAGAGAACAATAAAACGCCAACTATTTTTTTTTTTTTTTTATATTTTTGTTTGTGTTTTTTTTTTTTTTTCACTTTTTTTTGTAACTAACTTTTATAACTGTAACCGGTTCCAGGTTCGGGTCTCTCAAAATGCGATGGCATCTTGGGAGACCCTGTGAAAGTGTGCCTAGTCTGTGCAATGCTGTACCCTACGCTAATAGTCAACTAGTGAATGGTAGCATTCAAAACATTCACCAATGCAAAGACCAGGATTGTCAGGACAGGTGGGACAATAATAGTGGGTGTCACGCCTATATCCGCGCTTGCTGCAGACACGACATCTTTTTTGGGGGGGTTCGTTGGGTAGGGGTACTCGGGAGGACATAAAAATGCCTCTCATGCAGCCGACTGCATTTGGTTGGGGATGTGAATGGGGGAAGTACGGGCGCTGCAGAAGTGGTGGGTTCCCAATTAGGATTGGCGAATGCAGCAGGAAGGGCACTATGGGCACGACGGGACTGTGTTTGTCTTTTTGGTGGCAGCGGGACACTACTTGTGCTTGCCACCTCACCAGCTTGAACTGCACTTATGGGACTCGCCACGTCACCAAGTGTTACTGCAGTGCTGGTTTGACTACGACCGGGGTGTACTAGGCCGCTGGCGCTTGCCAGTTCACCAAAACGCTACCAAAAAAACTGTTAGCGATCGCAGGGATCAGGCCTGACTCTGCGAACGCTGCAGTTATGCGTTTAGTGTTTTGTAAGTGTCAGTGATCGATCGATACTGCACTTGGGTGGGCTGGGCTGGGCCGGGCGGAGGGGCAAAACGCAGGTGCTAGCAGGTATCTGGGCTGATCCCGCTAACACTGCGTTTGTGGGAACCCTAAACTGCTGGGGACGCTAGTATAGATCTGATCGGATCAGATATTGATGCGATCAGATACTATGCCACTAAGGGAGGTGTATGCTGCGTGCGCGGGTGTCAGCGGTACTGGCGCTAATCTGACGCTGCCTGGGGCTGGTGCTTGCCAGTTCACCAAAACGCTACCAAAAAAACTGTTAGCGATCGCAGGGATCAGGCCTGACTCTGCGAACGCTGCAGTTATGCGTTTAGTGTTTTGTAAGTGACAGTGATCGATCGATACTGCACTTGGGTGGGCTGGGCTGGGCCGGGCGGAGGGGCAAAACGCAGGTGCTAGCAGGTATCTGGGCTGATCCCGCTAACACTGCGTTTTTGGGAACCCTAAACTGCTGGGGACGCTAGTATAGATCTGATCGGATCAGATATTGATGCGTTCAGATACTATACCACTAAGGGAGGCGTATGCTGCGTGCGTGGGTGTTAGCGGTACTGGCGCTAATCTGACGCTGCCTGGGGCTGGTGCTTGCCAGCTCACCAAAACGCTACCAAGAAAACTGTTAGCGATCGCAGGGATCAGGCCTGACTCTGCGAACGCTGCAGTTATGCGTTTAGTGCCTTGTAAGTGACAGTGATCGATCGATACTGCACTTGGGTGGGCTGGGCTGGGCCGGGCAGAGGGGCAAAACGCAGGTGCTAGCAGGTATCTGGGCTGATCCCGCTAACACTGCGTTTTTGGGAACCCTAAACTGCTGGGGACGCTAGTATAGATCTGATCGGATCAGATATTGATCCATACAGATACTATACCACTAAGGGAGGCGTATGCTGCGTGCGTGGGTGTTAGCGGTACTGGCGCTAATCTGACGCTGCCTGGGGCGACGCATATCACCGCCGGGCGATCGGGGGGCTAAACCTTTATTCGGTAATAAACGGCGGGTCCCCTGACACTATAAAAAATAAACGAACTAACCAGCGTCAACCGTAACGGTTATACGGTGATCAGTGGTGAAAGGGTTAACTAGGGGGCAATCAAGGGGTTAAAACATTTATTAGGTAGTATAGGGGGATCCCTGTCGCTATAAAACGCTGACGGCGAACCTAAATATTTACCTCACTAACTAGCGTCACCAGCGACACTAATACAGCGATCAGAAAAATGATCGCTTAGTGACACTGGTGACAGGGGGTGATCAAGGGGTTAAAACTTTATTAGGGGGGTTAGGGGGGTACCCTAGACCTAAAGGGGGCCTAAGACTCACTGCCCTAACACACTAACTGACACCAATACAGTAATCAGAAAAAAAAAAAAAAAAAAAAAAAAAACCTGCTTGGTGTCAGTTTGTGACAGGGGGGGGGGTGATCGGGGGGGGATCGGGGGGCGATCGGGGGGGGGGATCGGGGTGAAATGTATGCCTGGCATGTTCTACTGTGTGTGTGTGTTTGTGTAACTCACAGTTCAGTCTTCTCTCCTCGGCCCGGAACGGAAAATACCGAGCCGAGGAGAGATGACATCATTTCCTCTGCCTCTGTTTACAATACAGAGGCAGGGAAATGATTCCATTGGCTGGGAGCGATCGCGAGGGGGGGGCCACGAATGGATGGCCTCCCCCTCACCACCGATCGCCGGGGGACATTTGCCGACCGCCGCAGGCACCAGGGGGGGGGTCCGATCGGACCCCCCACCCGCGGGCAGGCAGGGACGTACAGGTAAGCCCTTTTGCCTGCCCGTGCCGCTTTGCCGACGTACATCGTCGTGCGGCGGTCGGCAAGTGGTTAATCTGATGTTTTTCCCCTTCTTTTGTTTTCTGTTTTAAACGCTGCCATTATGCTGTGTTAGTTGCGTTCTTAGAATACCAAGTTTAACATAGAAGCAAGGGTCAGGGGTGACACCCTTGCGACTCCACCCATCCCACAGTAGCGGATTTTTCACCTCTGTGGCATGGGTCATCGGCCCTCTGTTAGAGGTTGCCGAGGCCTAATGGATGGTGTCAGGCGCTGAACGTCTTCCTAGTTTTGCTCTTTTCCCCCCTCCCCCTCCCTGCCTAATCTCTTCCTTTTCTCGAGCCATTCAGCAGGTAATTTGATGCACTGGATCCCAGGTGTGTTACGAACGCAGCCCCCTCAACTTCCAGGACCCCTAAGGAGAAGCCATCTCAGGGTAAGTGGCGGACACTCCTACAGCATTCCACTACTCTGTCAGATGCCTAATGTGAATGTGCCAGGGAAGGACCTTAGAATTGCCACTCACGATGCACAAGGTTTAAATTCCCCTAGTAAACGTAGACTAGTGTTTGAAAATTACCGTTCCCTGAAATTAGACATAGTCTTAGTCTAAGAGACACATTTTCAGATCCGATACAGCCCCAAATTCCTACACTCACACTACCCAACATTCTATCTAGCTTACACCGCTAACAAAACTAAAGGAGTAGCAATACTGTTCTTGAAGAATAGCAAGCTTTCCCACATCTCTGACTACAGAGACCCGGAGGGTAGATTTATCCTTGTCAAGGGCTCTATTGAGGGAAACATTTACTCCAGAATTCCCTCACTAGGCCAATGGGTACACACTGGCGACTTAACGAATCCATCCTGAGTGACCCTATAAACATTACAGAGATAGAGAAATCCCTGAAGGAATACATTCTACTCAACAATGTAGATGACATCTCTCCCGAGACCCTCTGGGCCGCACACAAAGCCACCATTAGGGCAAAATTATCAGCATAGCAACCCAACTGAAGAAAGAAAGACTGTTAGACAATAAAAAACTTGAAAAGACTTTTGCGGACCTCAAAATCCAACACAAGAAGAACCCCTCTAAAACACTACTAGATTGATTGGACATTGTCAGGCTGGAACTGAATTTGGCCCTCACAGTAAAAGCGGAGAAACACATCCGCTGGAGTGGAGCTAGATTCTACAACCAAAAAGATAAAATAGGACCGATGTTGGCCTCTAAGATATCCCCACGATTGCATACCCACTGTCTACCTAAGATTAGAGAATCAGGCAATCCCCCCTCAGCCGACCCCAACAAAATTTTAGAAGCCTTTTGGGGTTTCTACACCAACCTCTATAGCACGACTCCAATGAATAAAGACCCCTTGTTATCTGGTTTTCTCCGGGACCTACCGATCCCCAGGTTAACCAAAGATGTTATGGAGGCGAGCATCGCAGTCGAAGAAATAAGGGAGGTCATTGAAAACCTATAAACAGGCTCAGCGCCGGAGCCCGAAGGTCTATCCGTGCCATATTACAAAGCCTTTACAGACACCTCATATGGCAAAATTCTTTAACGCAAAGACACTTGGTTCTCCCTTACATCCTCAGCTTAATACCGCCTATGTAACAGTCCCCAATCCAAATAAGAATCCAGAAGAGGTTGAGAATTACAGACCAATCTCCCTCATTAATAATGACCTCAAGATTCTAACGAAAATCCTAGCCAACCGCTTAGCATCCTTTATTAATCGGTATGTTCACAAGGACCAAGTGGGGTTCATTCCAGGCAAACAGGCTCCAGACCAAACCAGAAGGGCCATTGATCTAGTCTCCCTCCTACAATCCGGTTAGGACGGGGGCCCCAAACAAGAAGGGATGCTTTTATCCCTTGTCCTGCACAAGGCCTTCGACACAGTCACATGACCTTATTTATTCACTTTACTAGATCAATGGGGGTTTGGGAAGCGCTTTCTGGGCATTCTACACTCACTCTACTCTACACCAACAGCACTGATTCGCCTCAGTGGACACCTATCCAAACCTTTTAACATAGCAAGGGGCACCAGACAGGGATTCCCCCTGTCCCCTTTAATATTCGCCATAGCCATTGAAACACTGGCAGTAGCGATCCGCTCCAATCCCAATATTCAAGGCATCTCTTGTGGTTCCCAAATACACAAATGCGGCCTCTTCGCGAACGACATGTTACTTTTCATAACTGCTCCCATTACGTCCGTCCCAATCTATGTAAACTCTTGAACAATTTTGAAAGGATCTCGGGCCTCGGGGTAAACTACGACAAATCCCATGTCCCCAATATATATCTGAAACCAGTCACAGTAGAGACGCTGCAAAGCTCTTTTAAGTTTAGATGGAACACCTCTTCAATTGAATACCTTGGGATTAACCTTACCGCCAAAATAGACCAACTGTACTCTGCAAACTTTCCTCCCTCCTACCGGAAACTGGAATCAGAGTTTAAGACCTGGGTCAATAAAGAACTATCCTGGCTGGGTAGGATCCACTCAATAAAAATGACACTACTCCCCAGACTGCTTTACCTATTTAGAGCTATTCTGATTAACCTTAGGAAAGACCATATGCAATCACTTCAAAGGAAAATTGTCAGGTTCATCTGGGGGGGAGCAGGCCATAGGTTGCCTAAAAACACTCTATTCAGACAGTGCACACAGGGAGGACTAGGACTGCCAAAGCTGCTTTGGTACTATCAGGCGGTGAGATTAGCTCAGATTTCTACAGTCTACTCCAGAACAGAAAAACCTGACTGGATCCAAATAGAGAGACAGGCGACACCCACCTACACCCCTGACTATTTACTTTGGATCTCTTCCAAAGAAAGACCCCCCATTCTCTCTCTGATCCTTTCACAATCCCTATCCCCTTAGGACACATTAAAAACACATACCTCTATAACCTCTGAATGCCATCCCCTGGCTCACATATTCAACAACCCTGACTTTGCTCCCGGTCTGAATATAAAATCCCTTAAGTGGTGGCTGGACAAGGGGCTGTATCGGATCAGACACTTCTTTACTGCAACAGGCCCAATAACTACAAAACTTTGAGAGAAACAACTGGATATCCTGAGGAGGGAGAAATACAGATTTCACCAAATACAACACTATCTTCACAAAATATGGAAAGGGAAACCCATCCCACCTAGGTTCACTCCCTATGAGTTATGATCAGAACAGGCCATGGATCAGAGAGGTGGAATCTCTGTAATATACCAATCTCTAGCCCTGCAGGCAGACAAAACTCCTTACATCTCAGCATGGGAAACTGATCTCCAAATTCAATGGGATCGCGACGAATGGCAGACATCCTTTTCCAGAGCCTATAAGGGGATAAAGAATATTTCCTTAATAGAATATAATCTCAAAGTGATGTCCAGATAGTACCTCACACCTTCTAAATTAGCCCCCATGTATCCTTCCGCAAACCCACAGTGCTTCAGGGGATGTGAAATGAATGGCTCCATTGCCCATATATGGTGGGAATGCCCCAAAATTAGGCCTTTCTGGAAGAGGATGTTTAACCTTATCCAAAAAGTGATGGACCTCCAGATCCCCAGAACCCCCACGGTAGCCCTCCTGAATGCTAACATCCCAAAAACTCCTAAATGGAATCGCAAACTTATTCACTTTATTCTCCTGGGCGCTAAGCTGACAATTGCCAAGGCTTGGAAACAGCCAGGGGTATCTTTCTCAGGTGCCAAGCGTAAAATATCATGACTGATGTCCCAAGAGAAATTGAGTATTTTGCTAGACTCCAAAGCACAGTTCGAATCCATCTGGGAACCTTGGGGCAAACACATGCGTATCCCCCTAATACCTGGGATGCAAGCATAACAAGTAAGCTTCACCAATGTCCCTACAGACGACTAGCTGCTGGATGGCTCCTAGTCCTCCCCCCCCCCTCTTCTTCCTCTCTTTACCTCTTTTTCTTTTTTCTTATTTAATTTATATTTTCTTACTTGTCTGACCTACCTCGCTTAGGTATGATGTAGACTTACACTACGCCCTACGTATAAGAGGAATACAAGTGCCTCTGCGCTTTTAAGTAGAAGAGCCCCCCCTAGAGGCTCTGAGGCTGGATGCTCATACCATCTCAACACAAGCAGTGCTTGTTACCCACCATTGCGAGTGGCTGCAATCCGGATGTCCCAGAGTGGCCGTTCCGACACAGTATGATCCCTTTAGGGGTGTCAGGGGAGCTCCACGGGATGTCTGGAACCAGACATTGCAAGGAACGTATATCGAGAGACATTGTCTAACCCGCCTCAGAATTCTCACACTGTTCAAGAAAGGGTTTTTTTCCAAAAATATTGTAAATATACCCCCTCAGTCCTTTTGTATGGCATGTGTCCATCATGTTGAGGAAGAAGGATGTTGTGCTTTAGAGGTTTTTCTACACACACTTAACAAGGCAGTATCTTCTCTTATGTTTAGAGTACTACTATCTGTGTTATGAAAAGTGTCTATTAGACTATATTCTTTTGGATTTGAGATCAAGATTTTTGGATGGTATGTCATTCCTATATTTTTTGAGGTGGATAACCTTTTGAGCAGAAATGAAACGTAACATTTTAAGTGGTGCACAGAAGAGAAAAAGAGCTGCAGAGGAAAAGGAGAAAATTCACAAACTTCCAAAACTAACATCTTGGCTGAAATCAAATTCCACATCATCCACTAATATTATCTCTTCAAGTGCAGCATCTACTTCCACATCTACACCTGAATCCACTCCCCCAGTTCCAGCAGATAACCTGAGAGTATCAGTAACTCTTCCTGATGTTGAAGACATCCCAGAAGAGGAATCACTTGAATCTGTAATGTAACAGAGATTTTGACCCAAGGGACAGATCCAGGACCATGGAATTATAAGGATACTACTACAGTGAATGACTGGAGTCATACTGGGCCATCATCATATCCGAATAGTAATTCATGTCGAATGTATAAAGAAGCTGGAAGTGAGAGTAATATAAAGAAAAGATATGTAACAAAGAATGTGTTTGAGCAAAAACTGAATGCGGAATGGCTAGTGTATAAAACATGAATGGCTACTATATTCACCATCTCAAGGTCATTTGTACTGCTTTGTATGTTGCTTACTGTCTAATGCCCCGTACACACGATCGGATTTTCCAATGGAAAATGTCCGATTGGAGCGTGTTGTCGGACATTCCGACCGTGTGTGGGCTCCATCGGACATTTTCCATCGGATTTTCCGACACACAAAGTTTGAGAGCAGGCTATAAAATTTTCCGACAACAAAATCCGATCGCGTCAATTCCGACCGTGTGTGGCCTGTTCCGACGCACAAAGTGCCACGCATGCTCAGAAGAAATTCCGACACGGAACAGCTCGGTCTGGTAAACTTAGCGTTCGAAATGGATACAACACTTTCGTCACGGTGCAATGTTAAAAATGGTTTAATACAGCGCACTCTCTTCTTCTTTATAATGTGAGAAGAATGAGGTAGTTTTGCTGCTCATATTCACACAGACTTCTCACAAACTTATTTCTTTATTATTTAGCGGGATTCCCTTAAAATATTTAGATTTGTCACATCTGACAACATTTTTTTTGTGTTGGAATTTTTTTTTTAGGTTTTAAGGCAGATTTTTTTTTTGTTTGTCTTTTTTTCAAGACTGATCTTTGTTTTATTGTATTTTTATTTTTACTCAAGAATATTTTTGTGTATTTTTTGTGTGTCAAGTTACCACAACACTATTGATATGGTGTTCTATTTAATCTGTAGGAGATTGTTTGGTGTTGTTGTCTCTTGTTAATTTCACATTGTACTTTAGAAATGTACCTGAATCCTCACCAACAAACTGTCCTTTTTGGATGAAAACACACATAGGAGAGTATAATTTTCCCAAAAAAATAATTTATTAAGGGCTCACAACTAAACAAAGAGGGAGGCAGCACTGGAGAAACAGCAGAAATGGGTGAAGCCTTGGACCCCCAGTGCACACATCAACTATTTTCAAGCAAAATTTGTGGCCTGAGGAGTCCTTATCTAAGAGAGTGCAGTCTGGTCCAGAAGTCCCAGAGATCCGGAAAGCAGCAGATGACATCTGTGTCCCCAGGCTGTGGTCATACAAGAGACTGCAGCTTTTGTCAGACCAGACTGAACCCAGGTTCATCACTCTCTTGTCTTCTTTCCACGCTTCCTTCCATGCTGTGGCTGTGGTGGTGGAGTTGTGGCAGCAGGAGGAGTAGGAGGATGGTCCAGCTCAATCACGTCGGTCTTGGGTGTGATTTCGCCACTCACCCCCTTAGTTAGGACTTTATAAATAAGTTGCTCACACATGAGGCGTTGACCCTCCTGCATGCCCTGCAGTTTGGTGGCAGCCATGCAGGCAAAGGCCTCTTCAGGATTGGGTAAGGCTCGGAGGGGCGCAGAAGCCTCCTGAATGAGCCTGAGCGCAGAATCCTGCATGTGAGTCGCCTTCCTCGCTCTTTTGTATGGAAGGCGGAGGGGAGGAACCTGCGATTCGGTCAGGCTTCGACTTGTCCCAGGCTTCTCCTAGCTGACACTTAGCCCCACCTCCTCCTGGCTGCCACATTCCACAGCCTCCTCCTGGCTGAGGTCTTCCTGTGTATGAAAAAGGGACATAGTTTTAGTTTTTGATTCATCAATCCCACACAATTTTCACCTCCTGACTGTTGCAAATTGACTGTTAACAAATATAACAGACTATCATTCTGAGCCCAGCATTTTTCATTCTTGTCCCAATTTTGGGTGCCCACTACTGTCTATTGATATGTAAAACACTTTATTAAATCAGCAATTAGTGATCAATAATAACATCTAGTAAACATCATTTATTTATTGACCAGAAATCTGTAGAACAATGCTATACCTGGCTCAAGCTGGGCTAATTCCACTTCTTCCTGGCTGGAAGGCCCAGGTTGGACATCGGAAGCCTCATCTGGGGTGGAAGGAAGAGTGGAAGGAAGAGTGGAGAGGGATTCCCTGACTTCAGTGTGGTCTGACAGAAATCACAGTCTCTCATAGTACCACAGCCTGGGGACATAAACGTCATCTGCTGCAGCTCCAGACCTCTGGGAATCTGTGACCTTCTTGCGCTCCCTAAGATAAGTGCTCCTCAGGCCACCAATTTTGGCTTTTAAATAGGGGATGGTTGCTGTGGGGACCACTGGCTTCACCAACTCCAGCAGTTTCTCCAGTGCTGCCTGCCTCTTTTGTTTATTGTTATAATGGGGATGTCTCACTTGCCACAGACAGGACAGCTCCCTGTATTTGTCTATGAACAGGGGGAGGAAGTTACGTTTTATACACGCTGTGCATGCGTGTAACTCCGCCCGCCCCTGACGTTCTTTCTAGTCTATTCCCCACCCCTTTTCGTTCTGCGCAGTGGGGGAAGAGCACATGGCGGATACACAGCAGGTGCGTGCTCATTACAGGAACGAGGAGGAGGAGGAGGAAAGCCCGGATCCGGAGACGTCCCGATCCAGAAGGAGATTTAGGCCCTCAAATATGTCCTTTGGGGAGATGTTGGAGATGGTGGACATCCTGAAGAGGGCCGACTATGATGGAAAGTATGGACCTTACCCCAACCCCAATGTCAGAAAGGCCAAGATCATGGCGAAAGTGGTCAAAAGTCTGCACCGGCATTTCGGGGTACGTCGATCGAAAGATCAGCTCAGGAAGTGGTGGTCAGACCTCAAATTAAGAGAACATGAGCAGTACAGAAAGATCCAGAGAGTGCTGCAAAAAAGTAAGTAGTTGTGCTGTGTTCCTATTCTTTTTGTGTATATTACGTTCGTGCTGCTCCATGTGCTTTTCTTACAAGTGTACATTTTAAAATGGCAACTTTCTGGTTCATGGGCACATTATTCGTTCATATCAAACATTTTTCTTTCGGCCTATAAAACACCATTGTTTTGGCCATATGCATTTGGCCACATTTTTTATGCCCTACTTGTATGAAACTAATTTGGTTGTGTAGATGGCTTTGTTACTAGAATGAAATGCAAACTAGATTCTGTGTAAGGAGGGGACACTGAGCAGCGGTTTTCACATCTGGACACTGGAACACTAGTGTGGGACCCCAGAACACCATTTTTATTAGGGGGGCCACACAGGTGCTCCAGTGTATACTATAGGGGTGACTCCATCTGGGAAGCTTGTACCAAACAGGTAAAGTATTGCAGCTTGACAAAGGACACTGAAAATGATACATTTTGGAACTCTGCCAAAATAGACAATTGTACCCCACTTCCAAGCAATGTTTCCTATTTATAGTTCTGCCATCAAATATCTGTGTGCTAAGTATAGCATTTTTGTTTTACATAGGGGAGAAAAGACTCAGGGGACACCCCTCATCCGACGAGTCCACAGACCCCCCACCTCTGAAAGAAAGGAAAATACCCCCAACCCAAGAAGAGCAGGAGGAGGAAGACGTGGTGGAAATTGTCACCACAACAGGTGAGTGTCTGCGACCACAGGCTCAGGTAAGAGATGGATGACGGCATATTTTTGATACCTGTTTTTGTTTGGTTTCTCTCTTTTTAGGTGATCGTGATGTTCTGGATCCAGATCCTTTCACATCAGAAAGTGCCCAGATCCTGATCGGGGAGATCAAGGGGTGTAATTTACAATTGGAAAACCTCAAGAAAAACATCAATGATGTTATTCAAAAAAATAAAAACATCATTGATGTTTTGGGGCGAGTTTAAAACCCCTCCAAAACACTTTGTTTTTTTGTGTGCTACAATGTTAAAAATGTTTTAGCGATTTTTAGAAAAGCAAAATTTGGAGGATGCACACAGTGTGCCAACATGTGCTATCTGCCATCACGGGAGATCAGTGGATGCGTTTTGGGGGGTGCAACTTCTTTCTCAATAATAAAGTAGCTGAGAGGAAGGGGTTTCTCCCCCAAAACACGTCCCTTGATCCCCCGTGATGGCAGCTAACACATGTTGACATTGGGAAATTTGTGTGCATCTTCCAAATTTGGCTTTTCCTGGGGTGACTTCACCCCATCTGAACGCAATATCAAACACAGTTTCTAAATACTCATGTCTGATATTGCCTTCAAGTTCTACCAAATGTGAACTTTGTAAGTTCAAGATTTGTGTCTTTCTTGTTGGTTTTACACATGCCTGTTTTATCTTAAATGGACATTTATATTTTTTATAATGCCTCCCCAAAAATTGTTATACAACAAAAATGTTGGTTTGTTTTAAAAGCCTTTTCTAAATGCACATGTGATTGTGCAGGGGTCAAAAAGATTGTTAATCAAGAATGTATGGATTATTGTCTCAACACTACTACACTTTTGTGGTGATGTAATTGCTGCTTTCTGTGAAAATGGGGGTTATTTCCTAAGGGCAAATCCTCTTTGCACTACAAGTGCAGTTTTAGTGCAGTTTCAAGTGCACTTGTAGTGCAAAGTGTCTTTGCCTTTAGTAAATAACACCCAACAGTGCTTTGTATAAGGTTACACAATCATGCCATTTTCAGGACTCTGTCAGGGTCAGCTAAAACAAACACAAGCAGTAAATGTCAACAAAGATTTGTTTTTTTTTGTTTTTATTTGATAAAGGCTTCACAAATTTGCTGGCATATTGATGGCCCCCCTACCCGCAAAGAACTCAAGGTATCTTAACCAGACATAACGGGCACTCAGGGAGGGCAAACGAGGACGGCCACTTTCAAGCGCCGTCAGGGTTGTTTCATTTATCATTCTGGCTCAGGCCCAACTGAGCCAGCATAGTTGGCAGAATGTTGGCGTAAAAAGTTATGTAGAACACAGCAGGCCAGGAATATATGATTAAGTTTATACTCCGCCATATGGATGGGTGTCAGAAATAGGCGGAACTGGCTGGCCATTATTCCAAATGTGTTCTCCACCACTCTTCTGGCTCTGGCCAGCCGGTAATTAAAAACCCTCTCTTCCGAGGTGAGGGTCCTCATCGGGAATGGCCGCATAAGATGGTCCCCCAGCGCAAATGCTTCATCCGCAACGAAGACGAATGGGAGTCCTTCCACATTCTCTTCTGGAGGTGGCAAGTCCAAGCTGCCATTCTGGAGATGCCTGTAAAACTCCGTCTGGGCGATGACTCCACCATCGGACATCCGGCCATTCTTCCCCACATCCACATACAGGAAGTCGTAATTAGCCGACACCACCGCCAACATAACAATACTATTGAACCCCTTGTAATTATAATAGTATGACCCCGAGTTGGGTGGTGGGACGATGTGGACGTGTTTCCCATCAATTGCCCCTCCGCAGTTAGGAAAGTCCTACCGCTGGGCAAAGTGGGAGGCCACAGTCTGCCATTCCTGTGGCGTGGAAGGAAACTGTTGAGGAAAAAAACAAAAATGATTATTTTTGCACGTAAACATGGAAAGCAGATTAGACACAAACCTTCTTGGCCAACATTCAGATAACATTTATTAAGGGGAATTTTACAACACCAAAGTATAAGGTATACCTATCATATTCCCCCTCCCCCCTCTCATGGGCCATTTCTAACATTATAGGGGGGGTGAATCTTGGACAGGTAACCCTCTTCACTTCATTGAGAGATGAATGCCTAAATAATGGGTATTACTTGGAACAGTCCCTCCTTAGTTACACTATTGGCAGCCCACTGGATAGGTAAGAAGTATCATAATACAAAGATATTAATACACACTGTACACATTTGAGCACATTTGGACATACTGCTAGATAATAATAGCATACAAAAACTTTAAACAGTACAATTTGAAAGTATACAGGCAGGCCCTTGCACTACATGCTTTGGGGAATTCATCCATACATCTCACCACAAATGAGATGGGTATAGTGTGTATGGGTTTGGCAAAGTCAGCAGATAGATGATTGAGGATAGATAGAGAATTGGAATCAGCTGATTTAGCAATTGGGGGAGGGAGGGTTAATAAAAATGATTTGGGGACACCACAAAAAAAAGCCTCTGGCACTCTGCCTGAATTTAAAGCACATATCAGATTTGTAAACATTTTAGGGGGTGTTTGGGGTAAAGCACTACTATGGAGCTGATAAAATGCATTGTTAAGTGACTACATGAGGTGAATATAGGGCCAGGAGAACATGCTGGGGAGGTAAGTGAAGGCAAATATGTATGAAGGACAAAAAAATAATTACATACAAATCCAGCATGCATGAGGACAGAGGGGACATTCACAGCATATTACAATCATGGTAATTAGGGAATGAGGAAAGAAATACAATACATTATCAAACATTAAATACAATAAAATGTGATATTAAAGGATAAAAATCTTACCTTCATATACTCCTTCTGCAGGACCTGGATGATGGCAGAACAGGTCTCTGGGATAATGATACCCAGAGCCTGGGGGGAGATGCCTGTCGAGAACTTCAAGTCCTGCTGGCTTCTCCCCGTCGCCAAGTACCGCAGGGTAGCGATGAGCCTCTGCTCCAGAGTGATGGCTTGCCTCATGCAGGTATCCTGCCTGCTGATATAGGGGGTCAGCGAAGCCAACAAACGGTGAAATACGGGGTCCGTCATCCTGAGAAAGTTCCTGAAATCTTTAGGATTATTCTCACGGATCTCACGGAGCAAAGGCATATGAGAGAACTGGTCACGCTGAAGCAACCAATTCTTGGTCCATGAACTCCTCCCCACCCATGGACTGTTCATGGACTGGACTTGTGTCAAGGTCAGGACCCCAACACCAAGCCCCCGCGCAGCACAAACTCTACGAGGAGTACGTATACGCAACATGGCTATAAAACGGTCGGCTGCTCAGAACGAAGTAACAGAACGCACTGAAGAACAGCAAGGCCTTTGAAGAGCGACCTGAAAAACAGTAACGAATGAACAAGAACACAATGACTAATTGAAGTCACACGTAGCTTGCTTGCACGCACTGAAGAGCAGATACAAACCCACAAGCACAAACTGAACCGCAGAAAACGATCTGAAAGCCACGAGTCTGAAAAAGCACGAATCGTCTCTCACCAAACTTTTACTAACACGAGATTAGCAAAAGGAGCCCAAAGGGTGCCGCGCTTGGTTCTGAACTGGTCTTTTCTAGTCTCGTCGTACGTGGTGTTCGTGACCGCGTGGTTGGCGATCGGAAATTCCGACAACTTTGTGCGACAGTGTGTACGCAAAACAAGTTTGAGCCAACATCCGTCAGAAAAAATCCTAGGATTTTGTTGTCGGAATGTCTGATCAATGTCCGATCGTGTGTACGGGGCATAACAAAGAATCTCCTTTTGCAACATTAGGATTCAATGACTGGAAACATGGTACTGAAGCTGTAGCAGAACATGAAATGGAAATATACATTAGAGATGCATGAGGACATATTTGATTCGCCATAAAGAAAGTGGGAGTATAGATCCTTTATTACTTGAACAATATCACTCAGAACAGGAGTATTGGCAGAAAGCACTAATACGTGTAGTTTCTGTGATTCGCTTTCTTGCTGCTAGAGGTTTGCCATTTCTTGGAGAAAATCTAATTATTGGGTCACCAAAAAATGGAAACTATTTAGGTATACTAGAGCTATTGAGTGAATTTGACCCTTTTTTGGAAGAGCATTTGAGACCCTATGGAAACTGTGGAAAGGGGAATCCATCTTATCTATCAGCAAATATTTGTGAGGAATTTATTGACTTAAAGAGACAACAGGTTTTTAGTGTTGTTCTTAAAGGAATAAAAGAGTCAAAGTATTACTCAATAAGTGTGGATTCTACTCCAGACATCTCACACATTGATCAACTAACATTTACTGTTTGGTATATTCAAGGATGTGAGCCTGTGGAACGTTTCATTAAATTATACCAATAGCTTCTCATGGAGCAAAGACTCTAGCAGACATAGTCATAGATTTTCCTAATGAAAATGAAATTCCCTTAGCAAACTGCCGTGGTCAATCATATGACAATGCATCTAACATGGCTGGATGCTATACTGGACTGCAAGCACGGATTAGAGAACTGAATGAGTTTGCTATTTATGTCCCTTGTGCTGGACACAGCCTGAACTTGGTGGGAGTGAAAGCAGTAGAGAGTTCTCTACAATCAGTGAAATGTTTTGATTTTATTTAGCGACTATATTCCTTTTTCTCTGTTTCAGCACATTGATGGAATATTCTAGTTTCATCTTTAGGAAAAGATATGGTTGTCAAGCACCTGTCTGAAACAAGATGGTCATTACATTTCAATGCTGTTCATGCTCTATGTGTAGGTTTTGAGAAAATTAAACATGCACCTAAATCTATATCAGCTGATACCGAACAGAAAGTAAATGCAAGGGGAGAGGCTAAAGGACTATGCAAGAAAATGGAGACCATAGAAATGATCTTTTTGGCAATTCTTTGGATGACATTCTTGAAAGAGTGAACAAAACAGCAGTGTTTTACAGTCAGAGGATGTGAATATACTTACTGCCATGAATCTTTTACAGTCTCTGAAAATCTATCTTCAGGAAATTAGGTACAAATTTAATGAATACGAATCAAAAGCCAGGAATGGGTGTCCTGACTATAGCTATATATAAAAAAAGGAACAAAAGTGAAGTGTATGTCTTACTAGATATGATGGAGCAGAAGAGGAGGCATTTTTCAGTGAAAGTGAAAAATTTAAGGTAGAAATATTTCTTACTGTTCTGGATTCTTTAATCTCTGAATTAATAAAATGTGCAAACGCGTATTCATTGATTGGAAATCAATTCTACTTCTTTGGGGAATTGAAAAGAATTGACTCCGATGAGCTGAACAAAAAGTGTGAACATCTTGCTTATATATATCACCAGGATCTTGATCATAATGATCTATTCAATGAATGTGTCCAACTGAAGCACTACATAAGTATTGATGAAAATTGTGAGACACTGTCTGCATTATATAAAAAAATAATTTCAGACAACTTGAAAGCTGTGTTTCCCAATGTTGAAATTGCACTCAGGATATTCATGTGTATGATGGTTACTAACTGTACAAGAGAACGTTCATTTTCAAGGCTTAAATTGATAACAAATCAGCTTCACAGCACAATGGGACAACAGCGTTTGAACTGGTTTTCAATTATGTGCATTGAAAGTGATGTATTGAAGACTAATGATTTTGCAGTAATAATTAAACAATTTTTGGAAAAGAAAATTTGCAACGTTTCTGTTAAACAATAAAGATAAATATTTGTAGTAATTTTATTTTATGCCAATATGGTGTGTATTTTTTCTATCAAATCTGGTAAGCGGCATTGTCTGTTTTACTTTATGGAAAGAAGCATCTAATGATTTCTTTAGTGTCCCGTAATATCATTCACCGTTGGAGCACCTTGCTTTTGGGATTTTTCTATGTTGTTTTAAAGTGTATCGTTATCACATATTAATATCATTTCTTTCCCTTTATATTTTAGAGAGTTTATATATTGTTTGGTTGCACACTTTTTCCTTTTTATACACATGTATTTTAAGGACTAATACAATAACTTTCTGTAAAGAAAATTTTCAAATGTCTGTGCTAAATACTTTATTAAAAATAAATTATTCATAGTAATGCTCTTGTCATCTTTATTTGTATAGTATAACAACATATTGTGTATAGACTGAAATTTTGTTGTTCAAAACTTTTTATACTGTTTGTTCAAATCTATCAACTATTTATACTTTGATTCTTGAGAGTAGGTGCGTAAATTGGGAAAGGCTTGTAGGGGCCCCAGTGCATTACTTTGCCCAGGGGCCAATGATGCTATTAAGATGGCCCTGTGTGGGGATGCTTTTCTTCAACAGGAACAGGGAAGCTGATCAGAGTTGATGGGAAGATGGATGGAGCCAAATACGGGGAGATCTTAGAAGACAACTTGTTAGAGTCTTCAAAAGACTTGAGACTGGGGCAGAGGTCCACCTTCCAGCAGGACAATCACCCTAAACATACAGCCAGAGCTACAATGGAATGGTTTAGATCAAAGCATATTCATGTGTTAAAATGGCCCAGTCAATGTCCAGACCTAAATCAAATGGAGAATCTGTGACAAGACTTGAAAATTGCTGTTCACAGAGGCTCTCCATCCAATCTGACCAAGCTTGAGCTATTTTGCAAAGAAGACTGAGCAAAAATGTCACTCTCTAGATGTGCAAAGCAGGTAGTGACGTCCCCAAAAAGACTTGCAGTTGTAATTGCAGCTAAAGGTGGTTCTACAAAGTATTGACTCTAGGGGGCTAAATACAAATGCAAGCCACACTTTTCACATATTTATTTGTAAGAAATTTTGAAAACCATTTATCATTTTTTGTACACTTCACAACTATGTGGCACTTTGTGTTGGTCTATAACATAAAATACCAACGAAATACATTTACGTTTTTCATTGTAACATGACAAAATGTTGAAAATTTCAAGGGGTATGAATACTTTTTCTAGGCACTGTACCACTTTGACATTCAAAAGTCAGACATAAACATACCACCATGGAGGTTAAAGCAGTATTGCATTTCTTTCTTCTATTCCAACCTGGTGATGCAGCCAGAAAGTCTGTTGTTTTTCAAAAGAACCAGCATTACAGCAGAATGCATCATTAACAAGATATAAACTATGTAACTCTGACAGGGGTGCTCACAATGATCAACTTTTATTTATTCATGTAAAACCTTTATCCTAACAGGAAAAAAAACTGTTGTTGTAACCGATTTTAAAGTGTTAGCTAGAGTTTGGCTTCAGTTTGGTATTTAAAACTGCTAGTACATTTAACACTACTGCTATCTGCTGTGATCTCTGTTCTCATTCATCCAGAGTGGGGGCATTCTGGCCAGATCACCAGGTGAAAGCATAAAAAAATAACTAATGCTGCCACCACATCTAATGCAAGCTGCAATATATTACATTTTTGGTTTAACCACTTTCCGACCACCCGCTGTCGGCACTTTGAAGAGGAATATCGTTGCTATGGCAGCAGCTAGCTGCGATAACCCCAGTATCCTCTTCTATAGCGGGCCGTCGGCTTTCAGATAAAAATGGTCTCTGTGGCGGATTCTAGTGCATTTTAGTGTAAATATGAGATATGATGTATTTTTGACCCCAGATCTCATATTTAAGAGGTCCTGTCATGCTTTTTTTCTATTACAAGGAATGTTGACATTCCTTGTATTAGGAATAAAAGTGACACCATTTTTTTAATGAACAGTGTAAAAATAAAGAATAAAAATACATAATAAGAAAAAAATTTTAACGTGCCCCGTCCCGCCGAGCTTGCATGCAGAAGTGAACGCATACGTGAGTAGCGCCCGCAAATGTAAATGGTGTTTAAACCACACATGTGAGGTATTGCCACGATCATTAGAGTGAGAGCAATATTTCTAGCCTTAGAACTCCTCTGTAACTCAAAACATGCAACCTGTAGAATTTTTTGAACATCGCCTATGGAGATTTTTAAGGGTAAAGGTTTGTCGCCATTCCACAAGCGGGTGCAATTTTGAAGCATGACATGTTGGGTATCAATTTACTCGGCGTAACGTCATCTTTCACAGTATAAAAAAAAAGGGCTAACTGTTGTCTTATTTTTTAATTCAAAAAAGTATTTTTTCCAAAAAAGTACACTTGTAAGACCGCTGCGCAAATATGGTGTGTCAAAGTATTGCAACGACCGCCATTTTATTCTCTAGGGTGTTAGAAAATATATATATAATGTTTGAGGGTTCTAAGTAATTTTCTAGCACAAAAAAAGTTTTAAACCAGCAAACACCAAATCTCAAAATGAGGCTCTGTCCTTAAGTGGTTAAAGTTGCTAAAAGTTTATTTTGGCAATCAGCAGGGTTTAGACTGACTGATAGAGGGGTTTGTACATATTTTGTTAGTACCTGAATGGCTAGTATTTATTTTCTGTTCATTTTGTTTATTTTACTATTTTGCAACTTTTCAACAAAAATAAAGCTGCATGTGTGTTAGTTTTAAAAATAATGTCTATTGGAAGCCTTCTTGTGCATCTTCCTGATCGGAAAAGGTGATCCCAAACAGAGCAAACCCTTGCATAATATACATACGCACATAAATATAAATAGATACTATAAACATATATTTAACTAAACAAACTGCAGTTCTCCTTCTAGTAAAAATGTTGCTCTTTGTTAAAATAACATCATATATTTATGAATATTCCACAGTTCTGTAAGAGCTGGTCTCTTAGGTCATAGACAAATACATATCACAAATGTTTACTAATTTAAAAGTGTCCAGCTCATGTAGTCTGTTCCCTTGATATTCTGTGTAGACATAGCTATTAGTTCCATTGAACAGACCTAAGGGCTGAATTGATTTTTTTCTTCTTTAGAACAAAATTGATATGCTTGAAGAACCTTTAAAATACAGCAAATGCTTTAAAATATGTACATTTTATTATACTCAGAATATTGATTTATTGTTTTATACTATGTGAATGCAGAGCTGCTAAAATATAAAAGGTGAATGAACATAAACTTTAGATAGATCTATAGATAGATAGATAGATAGATAGATAGATAGATAGATAGATAGATAGATAGATAGATAGATAGATAGATAGATAGATAGATAGATAGATAGATAGATAGATAGATAGATAGATAGATAGATAGATAATATTGTGAAATAATACTGTGGGGATTCAAGCTGTCTGTGTTCCCATTTCAATTAGTGTATTACAGTATGTGTAAAAAAATCCCTGCACTATTATATAGAAGTAAGCCAAAGTACAAAAGCACTCAATTTCAGCCAGACTTCTAGTCCTTTAAATGTTTCCTCCACTCCTCCAGCAGGTATATATCGGCATGGCATCAGTGGTCCGCATGTACAATCACGTGGGTGCCCATATTACAGTAAAATATCATAATTAAGTGCTGTGTACATTCTTGATGTCCTTTCACCTGTCCTGCTATTGTAGGTTTTTGACACTTAACTTCATTAGTTAAGAAATTAATGTTGACTTTGGGACATGAGCATTGTGAGTCACCAATTAGACATGTTTGTTATTTTATTGTAAAAAAAAAACAAGAGTTTAGTAACACTTTACCTGGCATTTTAATATCTACAAACTTGATATAATTATTTTTGAATTTAGGAGGATAATATGGCACTTTTTAAAAGTGGTGCTATCAATAAGTATTTCATACTGGCACACGTGTGAGTAAAGCGACCAAAATGGATGGCAGGGATTTTGTTAGGGCTATGCCATTAGAAAATTGTTGTTAGGACTTTATTTAATTCCCCTGTATGGTTATGTCTGACTGTCTACCTGCTTTGATACTACAGTATGTACATGTGTATGTTACCCATGACTGTGACTCTGGGTATGTGTGTGTGTGCCCGCCCTGACACTGTGGGGGACATTTCAATTCTGGCACACATCAAAGCAATGTTAAATAGCAGCAGCGAGCTGTACAGTATTATGGGGCATATTTACTAATATCTTGTGTTTTGAATTAATTGATTCTATCCTTTGCTTCTCTAGAGCAACACAGTAACAACATACAGTATACTGCTGACTACTTCCTAACTGTGCCTGTGTTTGGAGTAAAATTAAGTCTATTTAGTGATACATCTGACTCATTTGCAAATCTGTCTCAGCTGCTCACGGATTCAGGTGCAGGGGTTTCTAATGCATATACTGTAAAATCTAATGTACAGTTTGGCAAAATGAGGAGGCAGCCTGATTTGCATTTAATTGTGTTGAAAATATGCTTGATAGATGTCCCTCTGTGTATGTATGTCCCTACATTGTGTGTGCATGTGTATGTGTGCACTGAGTCTGTATGTATGTGCTGACACTGTATGCATATATGTGTGTCTGCCCTGTCCATATGTACAGTATGTGTGAGCTGACACTGTGTGCACGCTGACACAGTGTGTTTGTCTGCCTTGTCAGTATGTATGTGTCTGCCCAACCCTGTGGGGGGTATTCAATCAGGAATTAGAATTAAAATGGCCTACATCAAATTAAAAAAATCTACTGCCTGTTCCAGTAACTTTCCCAACACGTGCATCAGATTCAGGTAGTTCTTAATAGCGCCACTTTTGCACAGCGGTGCTAATAATGCACCAAATTCAAAAATAATTAACTCAGTTCAGAGATAATGAAACTGGAGGTAATTAAGACCTACTCTAATGTGGCATACAGAGACAGACAGAGTGCCTGTTCCCATCTGCCTGTTCCCAAATTCACCACTGTTATGCCCCGTACACACGGTCGGATTTTCCGATGGACAATGTCCGATCGGAGCGTGTTGTCGGAAATTCCGACCATGTGTGGGCGCCATCGGACATTTTCCATCGGATTTTCCGACACACAAAGTTGGACAGCAGGAGATAAAATTTTCCGACAACAAAATCCGATCGCGTCAATTCCGACCGTGTGTGGCCTGTTCCGACGCACAAAGTGCCATGCATGCTCAGAAGAAATTCCGACACGGGACAGCTCGTTCTGGTAAACTTAGCGTTCGCAATGGATACAGCACTTTCGTCACGCTGCAATGTTCAAAATGGTTTAATACAGCGCACTCTCTTCTTCTTTATAATGTGACAAGAATTAAGTAGTTTTGCTGCTCATATTCACACACACCTCTCACAAACTTTTCTTTGTGTTTTTTTAGTGGGATTCCCTCAATATATTGTTATTAGTTGTCACATCTGACAGTTTTATATGTTTTATGTTTTTTTGGGGGGGATTTTAAGCCTTTTTTTTTCTTTAATGTTTGGATTTTTTCCAAGGCTCATCTTTGTTCAATGTTATTTTTATTTTTACTCCAGAATATTTTTGTGTGTGTTTTGTGTGTCAAGTTACCCCAACACCATTATTATCTTTTATTATTTAATCTCCAGGAGATTTTTTGTTGTTGGTGTCCCTTGTTCATTTCACATTGTATATTTGAAATGTACCTGAATCCTCACAAACAAACCGTCATTTTTGAAGGAAAACACATAGGAGAGTATAATTCAAAACAAAAATCCTTTATTAAGGGATCAGAACCAAACAAAGAGGAAGGCAACACTGGATCAACAGCAGAAATTAGTGAAGCCTGGGACCCCCACGGCAGACATCAATTCTTCAACATCAAAATTGAGGAGTCCATATCTAAGGGAGGGCAGTCTGGTCCGGGATTCACAGAGACTCGGATAGCAGCAGATGACATCTGTGTCCCCAGGCTGTGGTACCACAAGAGGCTGCATCTTTTGGCCGACCAGACTGGACCCAGGGCAATCACTGTCTAGTCTTCCTACTATGCTTCCTTCTGGGCTGTGGCTGTGCAGTTGGAGATGTGGCAGGAGGAGGAGTAGGACCTGGAGGAGGAGGAGGACTGGGGGGACCTGGAGGAGGACTGGGAGGACCTGGAGGAGAGGGAGGAGGAGGACCATCCCAAAGTTGTGTGTGAGGTGTAATTTGGCCCCTCATACCTTTCTCCAGAGCCTCTGATATGAGGGCCTGACACATGGCTTTTTGGCCCTCCTCCATCCTCTGCATTTTATATGCTATGAATGCAGCAATGTTCTCCTGCATGGTGTGTGGTGCTCCCAGGACCTCTGTAGCCCTCCAAAAGAATCTGATAGCCGCCTCCTCTAGGGCACTCGTCCTACTGCCACTTTCTGTTTTCAGGTGTGGTGGAGGGACCTGCAGATCAGCCAGCCGGCTTGGCCTGGCCACCTCCTGGCTGAGACTTCCTTGTGTATGAAAAAGGGACATAGTTGTAATGTTTTGCATCATCAATCACAATCCTAAATTAGTACTCCCAACTAACATCTAGTTAACATCATTGATTGGACAAGCAGAAATTTTTAGAGGAATGCTATACCTGGCTCAATCTGGGCTCCTCCACATATGGCCTGGAAGGCCCAGGTTGGGCGTCAGAAGCCTCAGCTGGGGGGGAAGGAAGCGTGGAAGGAAGACTGGAGAGGGATGGTCTGGGTTCAGTCTGGCCTGCAAGAAAGTGCAGCCTGTCATAGTACAACATCCTGGGGACATAGATGTCATCTGCTGCTCCGGATCTCTGTGAATCCAGGACTTTCTTGCGCTCCCTCAGATATGTGCTCCTCAGGCAACCAATTAATATCTTTAAATAAGTGATGTCTGTCGTGGGGATCACCTGCTTCACAATTTCACACAATTGCTCCAGTGCTGCCTTCCTCTTTGCTTGGTTCTTGAAATGGGGGTGGGTAATCTCCCACAGACAGGGCAGCTCACTTAGCATATTAATGAATAGTGACATGAAGTCAGTATCTCTCATTAAGATATCCATGTTCACTGCAAGACACAACACAAGACAAAGCCTAATGTCAGACAAAACTCTCCTAATCTTGTTACAATATAGGCCTCAATCTAGAAGCAGTATAGGCACAAGTTTGTCTCTTACCTTCGTTCTTACGATCGGCGCGTCCAATGCTCCTTCCTCCGCTCACAGATCGTACGTAATACGCACGCGTGTTACGCTTTATACACACTGCGCATGCGTGTAACTCCGCCCGCCCCTGACGTTCTTTCTAGTGTATTCCCTGCCCCTTTTCGTTCGGCGCAGTGGTTGAAGAGCATGATGGCAGAGTTACAGCAGGTGCATGCTAATTCTAGCAACGAGGAGGAGGAGGAGGAAAGCACGGATCCAGGCACGTCCCGATACAGAAGGTTTTTGGCCACAAATATGTCATTTGGGGAGATGTTGGAGATGGTAGACATCATGAGGAAGTCCGACTATGACGGAAAATATGGGCCTTACCCCCACCCCAACATCCGAAAGGCCAAAATCATTGGTAAAGTGGTCCGGAGTCTGGAGAGGAATTTCGGGGTACGAAGATCTAAAGATCAGCTCAGGAAGCGGTGGTCGGACCTGAAGTTGAGAGAGCCAGAGCAGTACCGAAAGATCCGGAGAGTGCTGCAAAAAAGTAAGTAGTTGTGCTGTGTTCCTATTCTTTCTGTCTTTATTACGTTCGTTCTGCTCCATATGCTTTTATTAATTGTAACGTTTAAAAGGGCAACTTTAATGTTCATGGGCCCATTATTCATTCGTATCAAACATTTTTATTTCGGCCTCTAGAACACCATTGTTTAGGCCATATGCATTTTTACACATTTTTTGGGGCCTACTTGGATGCCAAATATTTGTAGATGGGTTTGTTACTAGAATGAAATGACAACTAGATTCTGTGTAAGGAGAGGACACAGAGCAGCTGTTTTCACATCTGGACACTGGAGCACTAGTGTGGGACACAAGAACACCATTTTTATTAGGGGGGGCACACAGGTGCTCCAGTGTATACTATAGGGGGGTCTCCATCTGTGAAGCTTGTACCAAACAGGTAAAGTATTGCAGCTTAAAAAAGGGCAATAAAAAAATATACATCTTGGAACTCGGCTAAAATAGACAATTGTACACCACTTCCAAGCAATGTTTCCTATTTCTAGTTCTGCCATCAAATATCTGTGTGCTAATTATACCATTTTTGTTTTACATAGGGGAGAAAAGACTCGGAGGACAGCCCTCATCTGAGGAGACCACAGACCCCCCACCTATGGAAGAAGGTGAAATACCCCCAAACGAAGAAGAAGAGCAGGAGGAAGAAGAAGACGTGGTGGAGATTGGCACCACAACAGGTGAGTATCTGCGACCACAGACTCAGGTAAACGAGATGGATGGTGGCAGATTTTTGAGACCTTTTTTTGTTCTTTATCTCTTTTTAGGTGATCGTGATGTGAGGGATCCTGAACGCTTTACTTCAGAAAGTGCCCAGATCCTGATCGGGGAGATCATGGGGTGTAATCTCCAATTGCAAAACATCCAGAAACAAATCAGTGATGTTATTAAAAAAAATAATAACATCATTGATGTTTTGGGGCGAATTTTTTTTTTTTTTAAATACTTTATTTATTTGAAATTTTTCACATACAAAACCAAACCCCACAATGCAAAGGTAAATACATATTGCATCAGTAATCACCTCATGCAACCGATCCCCCCCCCTCCCCCACCCACCCCCCCCTCCCTGTTCCCGCAGAAGGATCCCCAGGAGACTGTCAATGCCTCCATGTGTATCTGACAGTTTCCGTCCCATCCACTCTTCATGTGGTGTTAATTATCTCCTCCACAAAGCTCCAGGTCATTTTATATTTTTGCCACCCTCCCCATTTGCCCTCCTGTACCACCCCCTCGTCTGGTGAGATGCCCCTACTATCCAGACTTTCTATATTGTATGTCTCATTTATGCTGAGGAGCCAGTCCCGTATACTTGGGCTGGCTGAATCTGTCCATTTTAAGGCTATTTGCTTCTTAGCTGCCTCCAACAATATGGGGACAATAGAAGAAAGGTAACTCTTCTTCGTTTTTGCTGTGCCGTGGAAGAGACACACCCATGGATCTAAAACTATATCTTCTCCTGATATTTCTCTGGACAATAATGTGATTTTTCCCCAGAACGGTTTAATACCGGGGCACTCCCACCATATGTGGGCCATTGTGCCCACATTACCACACCCCCTCCAGCATAGATTAGATTTGGTATTATCTATTTTGCTTAATTTGTCTGGGGTGGCGTACCATCTAGACAAACATTTAAAATGGCATTCGACTCTCCTAGTATCTAGTGAAACCGAGTGTACCAAATTCAATATCTTCTCCAACGTGCCCTTACTACACTGTGAGCCTAATTCCCCTTCCCACTTTTTAACGTATGGGGGCACCTCCAGCTCCAGACTCTCCCCCAAGACCCTGTATATCTGAGATATAACACCCTTTGGTTGTTCCTTCACACAGAGCCGCTCAAATGGTCTATATTCATCCTCACTTCTGAGTGGTCTTGGTAGTTTGTCTATAAAGTGCGAGAGCTGGAGATACCTCCACCCGTCTATATAACCTAACCCTGGTACTGACCTTAAATCTGATAAAGTACGTAATCTCCCCTTGTGTAAGAAATGTTTTAATTGAATTTCCTCCCCTTTTACCCAATTCCCTCCCACCTCCCTCCTCCCCGGCTCAAAAAACAAATTGTCTTTCATATAAATCAGAGGTGAATTGTGTGTCCACTTATTCTGAATGTGTATCATATCCCAGTGTTTTAAGGTGTTAAGTGTCAATACTGCTGTGTTTGTGCTCAGTGCTCTATACTTGGCGGGGTTCCAAATAATCCTTCCCAACTCAGTATTACTCATATGGTGTTCTACACTCACCCACCTCTTCTCCGAGTCCCTCCTAGACCATTCAATAACCCTAGATAATATAACTGCTAGATAGTACCTCCTAAAGTCGGGTAATGCTAGCCCCCCTGTTTTCTTCCCCCTACACAGGACTGCATAGGAGATACGTGGTTTTTTGCCACCCCAGACAAATTTTACTATCAAATTCCTTAGAGCTCTGAGGTAGTATTGAGGGAGTGGTAAAGGTAGCATCTGAAATAGAAATAATATCTTTGGAGTCAGTATCATCTTGACCGCGTTCACACGACCAAACCATGAAAGCGGTCTTGAAGATAATCTTCTAGTTTCCTTCCTGATCTCGTCCAGCATCGGTACATAATTCCCAAGGTACAAATCTTTATATGTATTGGATAGTCTAATGCCCAAATATTTAATTTCGTTTCTCCAGGGAAATGGGAAGACCTGTGATAAATGTGCTACCTCATGTTTTCCTAGACTAATATTCAGGATCTCCGACTTCTTCAGATTTATTTTGAAGTTTGATATTTCACCATATGTTCTAAGAATTCGGAGTATATTCGGAAGGGTGATTCGAGGATTGGTAATAAAAAAAATTACATCATCAGCAAATGCTGCAAGCTTGTGTTCGTCTCTTCCTACCTTCACCCCATTGCAATCTGGATTGTTGCGAATAGTGGCCAGCAGCGGTTCTAGGGACAGTACGAACAAAAGAGGGGATAGGGGGCACCCCTGCCTGGTACCGTTTTCCATCTTAAAGGATTTTGAAAAAACCCCATTTACCCTAACTGAGGCCATGGGGTTACTGTAGAGGGCCTTGACCCAAGAAATATACCTGGGGCCCAGCCCCATTACTTCTAATGTTTTCATCATGAACCCCCAGTCTACCCTGTCAAACGCTTTTTCGGCGTCTACCGACAGGAATAGAGCTGGGGGTCCCTCCCGTCTAATTAGTTCCAACAGGAGCGCTGCTCGTACCCCATTGTCTCTAGTTTGTCTCCCGGGCACAAACCCTGACTGATCTGGATGTACAAGAGATGTCATTTTGTCCTTTAACCTGCTCGCCAACACTTTTGAGTATAATTTGACATCTGCATTCAGCAGCGAGATGGGCCTATAACTGGAGCAAAGCTTGTTGTTTTTCCCTTCTTTTAATATTAATGTGATTGACGCTGTCAACGCTTCTTTGCCTATTTCACAGTTAGGGCCCAGCTCGTTCCAGAAATGACAGAGTCTAGGTACTAGGATATGTTTTAATTTATCCAGATAAAGCGTGGTAAACCCGTCAGGTCCGGGGCTCTTGCCCTTTGGGGTCGCCTTCAGGGCTGTCAGAACCTCTTCCTCCCCTATCGGTCTGTCAAGGGCCGTTCTCTCTTCCTCTGTGAGGGCTGGGACCCCTGCCCCTCTTAGAAATTCCTCAACCAAATCTGCCTGCCCTTTGTTGCCCCTTCCATTTTGCCCAATAGAGTACAGCGCCTCATAAAACTTTTTAAACTCATTTGCTATGCCTTTACTAGTCCCTATCGCTTTCCCATTTTTGTTATATATTTTCTCGATATAATTCCTGTCTCTTTTCTTTCTTAATATTCTGGCCAGGTGTTTGCTTGACTTGTTTGCTAACAGGTAGTTGTCCTTTGTTATCCTGTTTAAAGTACGCTTACAGTCCTGATCCATAATGTCCTTTAACTCCTCTCTTTTTAATACCAGTTGATGGAATAACTCCTGACTTACCCCCCTCTGCTTTTTATGGGTCTGTTCCAAAACAAAAATTTCCTCGATCAACCTCTCCCTTACTTCCTTTCTCTTCTTTTTAATTCCCGCTCCTATTGAGATAAAAACCCCTCTAATGTACGCCTTATGCGCTTCCCAGAGCATGGAGGGGAGGACTTCTCCTGTGTCGTTGACCTTGAAGTAAAAGTCAACCTCCTCCTGTATCTTTTCCAATACTTTTGCGTCCCTCAGGAGGAATTCGTCCAACTTCCAGGAAAAAGTCCTCTCCACCCTGTCGGGGAGCCTCAACCTCATAGTAACCGGAGAGTGATCTGAGAGAGTGGCAATTTCTATTCTAGTCTCCTCTACCCATTCCAAGAGACCATGATCGACCAAAATATGGTCTAATCGCGAATACGTCCCGTGTACCGGGGAGAAGAAGGTAAAGTCTCTATCCTTAGCATGTTGCAACCGCCATGCGTCGACCAGGCGGCAGTTAAAAAGTCGCCGCCCGATTGCACCTGTAGAGATCCTCCCTGCCCCCCCCGCCCGGGACGTACTATCGAGTGCAGGGTCGAAAAAAAAATTAAGATCTCCTGCCAACACCAACTCCCCCTCCTTGAATTTCATCAACTTACTCAGAACTTGCCCGAGAAAGCTAGTTGGGTTTTTATTTGGGCAATAAACATTAGCAAAAGTAAATGCTCTATTTCCAATTTTACCCTTGAGAAACATGTACCGTCCCTCTGGATCTGACATTCTGTCTATCAGGGAGAAGTTTAGATTTTTTGAAAAACCTATTGCCACACCCTTGGCTCTCCTAATCGGGGAGTCACCATAGTACCAATGCGGCAGACCTGGGGAAAAAAGTCTGATCCTGGACTCCAACACTAGGTGGGTCTCCTGTAGGAAGACAATATCAGCACCATAGTGTTTGAGCTCCTTCAATATTTTGTATCTTTTGGTGGGTGAATTGAGACCTTTTACATTGTATGTTAAAAACTTAAGGTCGATTATTGCTCAAGATCTAACCCTTCTCGACTTCCCACTGCACTTCCCCGAGCCCCCCTGCAGGAACACCCTCCCCCCCGCCCCCCCTCACCCTCCCACTCCCCCCGACTCTCCCCCACCCCTCCTCCCCCCCTCCCCTCCTCCCCCCCTCCCCCCACCCACCCCCATGGCTGTATCTCAGCCCATAGCCCACATGTAGGGGATACTCCAGTACCCATACTGCGCGCTACCATTCCAGGGGTGGAGCTCCAATGGCAGCACCTGAGAACCCCCTCCGAGAGAGGAGAGACAAAAAAAAAAAAAAAAAAAAAGGAGAAACCCCCCCTCGGAGGAGATCTATGAGGGCAAGGTACCAGCCGCACCCAGGGAATCCCCCCGCCCACCCGCAGCTTCCTATTTATATAATGATCCCAATATCCAGCAGCTGGAGACTCGCTTTCCTATTGACCCCACGTAACCACTCGGAAGTGGGAAGGAGAGAGAGAGAGAGAGAAAAAAAAAAAAAAAAAAAAAAAAAAAGGAAAACTTCCCCTCTCCCCTCCCTCCCACCCCAGGTGACCAGGGTTCATCTCCCGCTCGGACGGGAAATAATCTAAAGTTCCCTGCCGAGTCCTTCTCTATCCTTCCGGCATCGGAATCCCCAGGTCAGCGCAAAAGTCTCGCATCTCTTCTGGGAGTCTCATCCTGTGGGATCTCCCCTCTTTAACAACTATCAGTGATGCTGGGAACCCCCAACTGTACTTCAGGTTGGACCTCCGAAGCTGGTCCAGCAGTGGTCTCAGGCGTCTTCTCCTCGCCAGTGTACCCGCTGATATGTCTGCAAATATCTGTAAGTTTTTATTTTCAAAACAGACTGGGGGGGCCCCCCTAAGATTCCTCCATATTTTTTCTTTGTCTGTGTATGAATGGAACTTCACGATTACATCTCTTGGAATGTCTTGGTTTAAATTAGGGGGTTTCCTCACCCTATGGACCCGATCTATTCTCAGCTCCTCCTCCTCTCTTCTGCCTAGGATAGGATTGAAAATTTTTCTCATTGTATGCCCCAGGTCCTCATTTAAGTGTTCCGGAATGGATCTGATGCGCAAATTCTGTCGCCTGCTCTGGTTCTCCTGCTCTTCTATTTTAAGTTCCATCATGCGATTTTCAATTTGCATCTTGCTTACTTGCTCTTTAAGATCCGAAATCTCTTTAGCATGTTTTACTGACACTTCCTCCACCTCTTCTACTCTGTGCAGTAACTGGGCCATATCTGTGCGCACATTCATGATTTCAGATTTTATAACATTTTCGAGTTTTGCGAACATTTCCAGCATTTCCATTCTATTCATGCCGGGTTCCATAATTCTTTGCTCTTCCGGAGTGCAGCTCGCTCCAGCTCCTTCTAGGTCAAATTGCTCATTGTTCCTGTCCCCTTGTCCCCCCTTCTGTTTCTGTTGGTCTTTTTTTTTTTCCTTTGTTCCGGCTTGTTTCATTTCCAGGTCAGGACTTTTTAAATTTGCTTCTTTAAGGTACCTTTGAATAGAGCTAGAGTTGAGGCTCTCCCTTGGATTTTTAGTTTCTGTGGTTCTTTGTGGCCGCCCTCTCATAGTTCCGCTTCTACCAGCTGAACCTTCACACTGAACTTTGCAGTTGTCTGCGCTTCACCTCCGCCACTAACTGTATTACATGCCCCCGCACTCTGATGCGTAACCTCAGTGTGTATAATGCAAAAGCAGACCGTGCGTATAGCCTCCTCCCCCTCCTCAACACTTATTGACTTTGTTGCGCACCTTTATTTATGTAACGACTTTAAACTTTGGACTCTTGTCATTTGTTATTTTGCGCATATATGGCCCAGCCACTAAGGTCCTGTTTGTTTATCTTAATAGTCTCTGACAGTACCCCACATCAGTGGAAGCGGACCAGGCCAGAGGGGGAAAGTGATCTCGCTAAGCCCCCCCTTTTTATTGGAGGCAGTCCACCCAGACACACTGTCAGTCCTTATACAGCTTTATAATTAGGGAAGGAAATTTTCATACCTTTGCTTCTGCTGGTTTTCAATCCTGCAAAGCTGCACCTCTCCTGTTACATCATTTTACTTCCCCGATCCATGTCCATAATTAACAATAATGGAGCAGAGAGAGGAGGGTAGAGGACAGGCTGGTGGGACCGGTGAAGGAAGCAGCAAACCAGGGCTGTTCAGCCAACTCAGGGCTGCTAGGTGGAGCCTTTTCTCCGCTCTGGACTCCAACTACTCACTCCTTAAACCACCGTTACTGCAGCTCCGCTCTTCTTAGTTTGTCAGCTTGACAACTCAGGGCTTCAGATCTGATGGCGTTCTGACTCTGAGCCGGTTAGGGCCGGGAACGTGCTTGTCACCAGCTGCCGTCTGTAGCTGCTTATGGCTGCGGGGCGCGGGGGGTGGGCGCCACCTCAAGGAAGGTACCGAGTCTCGGCTTTAGATCCGGCACTCAGCGGTCTCTCACCCCGCTCCTGTTGTTCACCTTCCGATGGCGGCTCGCATCGCACCCTCACCTCGGCGCTGCCCTTCGGCCCCTCCCCCTGCACGGACGTCCTACGTCACGTCCTCATCCTCCTTGTGTTTTGGGGCGAATTTAAACCCCACAAAATCACCTGTTTTATTGTGGTCCAATCTTCCAAAAATTTTTAAAATGTTTAGAAAAGCCAAATTTGGAGGATGCACACAGTGTGCCAACATGTGCTATCTGCCATCACGGGAGATCAATGGACGCGTTTTGGGGGTGCAACACCTTCCTCAATTATAAAGTAGCGGTGAGGAAGGGCTTGCTCCCCCAAAACATGTCCCTTGATCCCCCCTGATGGCAGATAGCACATGTTGACATTCGTAAATTGGTGTGCATCTTCCAAATTTGGCTTTTCCAGGGGTGATTTCCCCCCATCTGAACGCTATATCAAACCCAGTTCCTAAATACTGATGTCTGATATAGCCTTCAGGTTTTACCATATGTGAACTTTGTAAGTTCAAGTTTTTTGGCTTTCTTGTTGGTTTTACACAGGCCTGTTTTATCTGAAATGGTTATTTCGAGTTTTGATAATGCAACTGCAAAAATTGTTATACAACAAACATGTTGGTTTGTTTTAAAAACCTTTCGTAAATGCACATGTGATTGTGCAGGTATAAAAAAGTGCCTTACTCAAGAATGTGTGGATTATTGTCTCAACACTACAACACTTTTGGGGTGATGTAATTGCTGTTTTATGCAAAAATGGGGGTTATTTCCTAAGGGAAAATACACTTTGCACTACAAGTGCAGGTTCAGTGCAGTTGCAAGTGCACTTGTAGTGAAATGTGTTTTTGCATTTAGGAAGTACCAGCCAACAGTGTTTTTTATAAGGTTACCCAATCACGCCATTTTCTGCACTCCACACATTTCTGTCAGGGTCAGCTAAAACAAACACAAGCAGTAAATGGCCACAAAGAATTTCTTTTGGTTGTTTTTTATTTGAAAAAGGTGTCACAGATTGTCTGGCATATTGATAGCCCCCCTACCCGCAAAGAACTCCAGGTATCGTAACCGGACATCACGGGCATTCAGGGAGGGCAAGCCAGGACGGCCGCTTTCAAGCGCCGTCAGTGTTGATGGATTTGGGATTCCGGCCTCAGGCCCAACTGAGACAGCATAGTTGGCTGAATGTTTTCGTAGAAAATTATGGAGAACACAGCAGGCAAGTATTATATGGTTCAGTTTATTCTCCGCCATATGGATGGGTGTCAGAAATAATCGGAACCGGCTGGCCAGGATTCCAAATGTGTTCTCCACCACTCTTCGGGCTCTGGCCAGCCGGTAATTAAAAACCCTCTGTTCCGGGGTGAGGGTCCTCATCGGGAATGGCCGCATCAGGTGGTCCCCCAGCGCAAACGCTTCATCAGCAACGAACACAAATGGGAGACCTTCAACATTGTCCTCTGGAGGTGGCAAGTCCAAGCTGCCATTCTGGAGACGCCTGTAGAACTCCGTCTGGGCGATCACTCCACCATCGGACATCCGGCCATTCTTCCCCACGTCCACATACAAGAACTCGTAATTAGCCGACACCACCGCCAACATCACTATACTATTAAACCCCTTGTAATTATAATAGTACGACCCCGAGTTGGGTGGTGGGACGATGTGGATGTGTTTCCCATCAATTGCCCCTCCGCAGTTAGGAAAGTCCCACCGCTGGGCAAAGTGGGAGGCCACAGTCTGCCATTCCTGTGGCGTGGAAGGAAACTGTTGAGGAAAAAAACAATAAACATTACTATTTTTTCACAGAAACATGGCAAGCAGATTAGACACAAACATTATGGGGCAACCTCCAGATAGCATTTATTAAGGGGAATTTAACGACAACAAAGTATAAGGTACATCTATCATATTCCCCCCCCCCCTCATGGGCCATTTCTAACATTATAGGGGGGGAACTCTTGGACAGGTAACCCTCTTCACTTCATTTAGAGATGAATGCCTAAATAATGGGTATTACTTGGAACAGCCCCTCCTTAGTTACACTATTGGCAGCCCACTGGACAGGTAAGAAGTGTCATAATACAAAGATATAAATACACACTGTACACATTTGAGCACATTTGGACATTCTGCTATTACCTATCAAGATCATAATAGGATACAAGAACTTTAAACAGTACCATTGGAAAGTATACAGGCAGGCCCTTGCACTACATGCTTTGGGCAATTCATCCATAAATCTGAGCACTAAAGAGATGGGTATAGTGTGTATGGGTTTGGCAAAGTCAGCAGATAGATGATTGAGGATAGATAGAGAATTGGGATCAGCTGACTTAGCAGTTGGGGGAGGGAGGGTTACAAAAAATTTGGGGACACCACAAAAAAAAGCCTCTGGCCCTCTGCCTGAATTTAAATCAAAAATAACATTTCCAAACATTTTAGGGGGTGTTTGGGGTAAAGCACTACTATGGAGCTGAAAAAATACATTGTTAAGTGACTACATGAGGTGAATATAGGGCCAGGAGACACCATGCTGGGGAGGTTATTGAAGGGCAAATATGTATGAAGGACCTAAAATAATAATTATATAAAAATCCAGCATGCATGAGGACAAAGGGGACATTCACAGCATATTACAATCATGGTAATTAGGGAATGAAGAAAGAAATACAATATATTAGCAAACATTCAATACCATAAAATGTGATATAAAAGGATAAAAATCTTACCTTCATATACTCCTTCTGCAGGACCTGGATGATGGCAGAACAGGTCTCTGGGATGATGATCCCCAGAGCCTGGGGGGAGATGCCTGTCGAGAACTTGAGGTCCTACAGGCTTCTCCCTGTGGCCAAATACCGCAAGGTAGCGACCAACCTCTGCTCCGGAGTGATGGCTTGCCTCATGCAGGTATCCTGCCTGCTGATATAGGGGGTCAGCGAAGCCAACAGACGGTGAAACACGGGGTCCGTCATCCTGAGAAAGTTCCTGAAATCATCCGGATTATTCTCACGGATCTCACGGAGCAAAGGCATATGAGAGAACTGGTCACGCTGAAGCAACCAATTCTTGGTCCATGAACTCCTCCCCACCCTGTTCATGGACTGGACTTGTGTCAAGGTCAGGACCCCAATACCAAGCCCCCGCACAGCATGAACTCTACGAGGAGTACGCATACGAAACATGGCTAGAAAACGGTCGGCTGCTCAGAACGAAGTAACAGAACGCACTGAAGAACAGCAAGGCCTGTGAAGAGCGACCTGAAAACCAGTAACGAACGAACAAGAATACAGTGACTAAAGTCACGCGGAACTTGCTTGCACGCACTGAAGAGCAGATACAAACCCACAAGCACAAACTGAACGTCAGAAAACGATCTAAAAGCCACGAGTCTGAAAAAGCGCGAATCGTCTCTCACCAAACTTTTACTAACACGAGATTAGCAAAAGGAGCCCAAAGGGTGCCGCGCTTGGTTCTGAACCGGCCTTTTCTAGTCTCGTCGTACGTGGTGTACGTGACCGCGTGGTTGTCGATCGGAAATTCCGACAACTTTGTGCGACCGTGTGTAGGCAAAACAAGTTTGAGCCAACATCCGTCGGAAAAAATCAGAGGATTTTGTTGTCGGAATGTCCGAACAAAGTCCGACCGTGTGTACGGGCCATTACTCCTTCCCTGTCATTGGTTGTTAAGGACCCTTCACAGCCAACAGCCTCCAAACAACCAATGGTTCTGCAGAGGGTGGAGTCTGATGAGGAAACTGAGACACTTGCCTGTTGTCATTTACAAGTTGAGAGCAGACCTTCTTTAGAGGGTTCTTTAGCCAATAGCAGGCTTTCTATTGTCTAAAAATCCACCCACTGTCTGCTGCCAATCACAAGGGGAATCCCTTGAGAAAGTCCTTCATGGATGAAATGCATTCGGGAATGGCCAAGCAGTGGGAGTGTACTGTCTGTCTGAGGAACATGGTATCTTGGTTCCAGCAGCTCTTTAAAGGAAGCACTCAATGGTTCTTGCAATACTTTACAATCTGTATCATTGTGAGTAGGTTTTTTGCTTTTAATAAATTGTGTTTTAATCAAGGAATTACACTATTGGGTTGCTTTCTTTTATTACATACCCTCTGAATGAGACCTTTTGTGGATGGTGATTTAAGAGAACAGTAGGCCATCTCTAAAAAACAGCTTTTTACCTGGAGGATTCAAATGCTTTTAATTGCCAATCTAGAAATAGAAAGGCATGTTAAACTGGTGAGTTGCTGTCTTATAGATGTTGGTCACTGAACATTTTGAGTTACCCGGTTACGTAATTGGGTGGCCCCAACCCCTCTGATGCTACAGGGAAGCCATAGGGATGTCCCCGTGCGTCAGAGGGGGGCTGACCAGGTGGCCCCGCCGCCCTCTGACGCTACGGGGAAGCAATAGGGATGTCCCCGTGCATCAGAGGGGGGCGGGGTCACCCGGTAATGACATTGTGTGGCCCTGCCCTCAGTTATAAAAGAGCTGTCACCTGAGAGGCCGGTCATTATGGTGGGTGCCTCCCATGGAGGCAGATCATAGGCAGCGTGTGGCTTTTTTCTTTTTTTTTTTTTTTTCGGGGCGAGAGAAGAAGAAGAAGAAGACTTCGTGGGACAGTTTTTTTTTTTTTTTTTTTTTAATAAAGGACTTGTCATAAGTCTTTTTTTTACCATTTTCACACATTTTTTGTGAAATGGTAGGGGTAGTACCCCGTTACCATTTCACACGGGGGACAGGATCTGGGGGTCCCCTTGTTAAAGGGGGCTTCCAGATTCTGATAAGCCCCCTGCCCGCAGACCCCCACAACCACCGGGCAAGGGTTGTGGGGATGAGGCCTTTCTCCCCATCAACATGGGGACAACGTGCTTTGGGGGGCTACCCCAAAGCACCCTCCCAATATTGACGGCATGTGGCCTGGTACGGTTCAGGAGGGGGGTGCTCTCTCATCCCCCCCTCTTTCCCTGCAGCCTGCCAGGTTGTGTGCTCAGATAAGGGTTTGGTATGGATTTTTGGGGGGACCCCACGCCAAAAAAAATTGGGGTGGGGTTCCCCTTAAAATCCATACCAGACCTGAAGGGTCTGGTATGGATTTTGAGGGGGACCCCACACCATTTTTTTTTAAATCTTGGTGCGGGGTTCCCCTTAATATCCCTATCAGACCTGAAGGGCCTGGTATGGAATTTGGGGGGACCCCCACGCATTTTTTTTTAAATTTTCGTTCAGGGTTCCCCTGTGGGGGAATCCCATGCCGTTTTTATCAATGTAAAAATGTGAAAAAACACTGTGCTAACCGGTGACAAAAAGGAAAAGCAGCTACATACAATGTGACAAACAAACCATGAAAACTATAAAAAATGTAGCGCATATGGATACAAATAATGATGAGTGTTGCTCCCAGAAACCACAACCTAGCAGTATGTAGCAAACGCAGCAAATAAAAATAACACTCAGCGAATCAAAGAGCCAATAGGTAAGTAATGACCAAAGTCTCTGAATGTACATATAAAACAAAAGTCTTTGAAAAGTGATGGATGTTCAGAGTGTTGAAAGAAGACTAGGAAGAAATTGGGAAAATCACTCCATGGACACCTCCTCAAATCACAATGGCATCAAAACAGAAAATGGTAGGCGTAAACTCTTACCGGCTCCAGTGGACTCCCCTGTCAAAGACATGGAGTCATGAAGGCATGGTGCCACCCGGGGCATATAAAACGATATCCGGACCCTCAAGATAGGCAGGTGCGTGGTCCGGATACTCTTTTTATGACAATAACTTGCACATTAACCTTTAAAATTAGCACTTTTGATTTCTCCCATAGACTTTTAAAGGGTGTTCCGTGGCTTTCAAATTTGCTGCGAACACCCAAAATTGGAATGGGCGAACTGCCAATGTTCGCGTCAAACTCATGTTCGACCCCAACATAAAGCCCATCCCTAGCGGATATATAGATACCCACTGTCATATTTATATATGTGTATATGGTTATATGGAGGTGTTTTTTTACAGTATAATTTTGATCATGTGGTTTACAACGTTAACTCCTTTTTGAACTTTTCTTTGGATTCTATTTCTTTGCCTTATTGGGGGTTTTTTTTTGGGGGGGTTGGGCTTTTTTACCTTGTTGATTTTTTGTACTTGTGGTATGGTACAATGTTTTTGGTTATTTGACCAGCTACCATTTTTCTTCTTTATTATTACTTATTTTTTCTATTTTTCTGCTAAAGGTAGTTCCTGGATCTCCCAAATCGTCATCATATGTAAAACGAGGGTCCTTGCTATACTGTCTCCCAATTACCATTTCTTCTGTTTTGTCCGTTATACGTAATGAAAGAACATTCGCAACATCGTCTTCACATTTCAATGAATAGAGTGATTCATAGACTGGATTTGCTCAACAGTTCTTTTGGACATCACTAGAATGCTCATAGATGCATATATATACAAATATTTTTTCATCTGGTGTATATACTATGATACAGTTCTTTTATACATAAATGAAATATTTTTAATTTTGTGATAACAATAACATGTATAGAATTTTTCAATGATGATTATTGTTTAATTGGATAGGAAATTTCTTATTTTTTTTATATGATGATAAATATTTAAGTGTTTACTTATACCAGGAGTCTACGTCCACAGTTAGTTGTGCATACAAGGATTATGTTTATATGTGTATATATATATGTACATAGGCTCATGTATACATCCTTTGGAACATATGGGACTTCATGATATACCTATTGCATATACAACAACAGAGATCTGGTTGATCCCATATCAAAATATATAAAAGGGATATATATATATATATATATATATATATATATATGCATACACGTTCCTTATACACAGTTGGTGTTAGACAGCACTTATTCATTTATTTATTTACATATACCCCTGTGATTAAGTATGTTTTTGCACACTTATATATATACAAATATATTTTTCTATATTATCATTAACACAGATTTATTATTATCATATAGATACTCATTTTATTCTGTTTTATTCAAATGTTTAATTCTTATCACATTTTATTTTTATTTAATTTCATTTAATTTATTCACCAACTATTCAGGTGTTCACATATTTATTGGACATATTTACAGCTCACAGTTCATTGGAACAATTTATTAAAACAAAATAAGTTATTTAGACACTTTATTTTAGTTGGTTTAAATTAAATTTAATTCATTATAAAAGCATTTGCTTCATCTTCACATATTCATACTTACATACTTTGAACACGTTTGTTAATCAAGGGTTCCTTTCAATTGGAGATCTAATTGAGTTATTAGACTCAATTAACTACACATGGATTCACATATTTGAAACATTTTAGTATATATATTGCACTGTTTTTGGTGATAGGGCAGCTATGATTACTGTTAAGTGTGAAATGCTTCAGCTCGTTTGTCCCATTTTTTGCTGTGGCTTATATCTGTTGGACTTTTTACAAACAAAGGCTATATTCCAGAATGCGGCTGTCCAGAACTTCCTTTTTGCCTCAGACCCAAAAGGGCATCGTAATGGACTGTGGGGGAATCCCATGCCATTTTTTCAATGACTTTTATCTCTATTGCTGGGACCGACAATTTATTATAGCTGCAAGTACTTTTAAATGATTTTTTTTCCTTTACAAATGTCATTTTGTGCAGCGACTGTTCTAAACACTGGAAAAATGTGCCACTTTACAGGCTTACTATAGATACCCCCCAGGCATGAAATTTAAACGAATATTTCACTTTTATTGTTTCACTTTAAGCATTATTAAAATCACTGCTCCCGAAAAAATGGACGATTTTAAAACTTCTTTTTGCATTGATTTTTTTTTTTGTTTCAAATATTTTATTCAAGGTAACATATAACAAGTATCATGAAAATGACATAGCAATACATGACCTTATAATTAATTAAGAAAGAAAGAAGTTTTACAGGTATTACAAATAGAACAAAACTGGGTAAAAACTGTTGTAGAGAGGTCAGTGAGCAATATGTAACATACAGGAAATGCTTGTGTATAGAACGTTCCTGAGAAAGATAGAAGTATTATCGTCAATTCTAGGAAGAGAACAATTATTAAGAATATGGGCGATCTATTGATCTGGGAAAAATTGAGACTATTTTCTAAATATGTATGGTGTTTGGGTGTAATACAGGTATACCTGCTAGAATGCATAGATGAATTGAAGACCAGGGTGTGACCGTTCATGTCCCTCGCACCCCTAGTGGGTTCAAACTGTGCGAGGGGAGACGATGGGAAATGCCTAAGATCAGTTATCGTTTGAATTGGTCTGTTTTGTTATGTAATGAATTTACAAAATAGTTAGGGTTATTGATGTAACCAGGTTGTAGTTAATATTTTGGGAGTTCAGTGTTGTAATTTATAGGGGGAGGGGATGGGGTGATAGGGATATATTGAGATTTCAGTTTAACGTCAGGTAGGGAATTCAAAGTGTAGAGGGAAGGTAGTGTATCTGGTAGGTTCAACGTGGAATAAGGATAAAGTCAGGAAGAGCCTAATACAGATTGCACATGTATGTAGTGGGGTATACCCTCTGGGTAAATGTAGAAGAGATAGGGTAAGGTGATGGAGGTGTATGATAGACATTCCGAGCCTGTGGAAAATAAGTATTCCAGAGTCAATTATTAAGAAGTTTATGATGTGAGTCAGGTTTGGGAATTTAACATCATAGATTTATATTCCTGGGAGTTTTTTAAATGAAACCAGCAAGCCCAGGTGTTTCGGGAATTTTGTGAGCATTTCTTTAGCTTGGTGAATTAAGTCCTCCATTTCCGCTTTTTTTTCCACCCATTTAAGCCAATCAGATAGAGAGGGAGGACTAGCGTTCTTCCAACGTTGTGGGACACATTGTTTAGCAGCGTTAATCAGGTGGAGTGTTAATGATTTTCTGTAATGGGATTGTGGTATGAGTGTATGGTGGAGTAAGTATTGAGCAGGGGAAAAATCAAGGGTATAGGTTGTAATGTGGGCTATCGTTTTGTGTATGGTTTCCCAAAATGGTTTTACTTGAGCACATTCCCACCAGATATGGAGGAGAGAGCCCACTTCGGAATTACATCTCCAGCACAACGGAGATGTAGTTGGGTGAAATACGTGTAGACGTTCGGGCGTGTGGTACCATCTGGAATACAGCTTGTAGTTGTTTTCTTGTGCTGTGACATTCATTGAGCCTTTATGTATATGTACATGTATATTCCCCCAATCTTCTTCAGTAAGGTCAAGGTTGAGTTCGCTTTCCCATTTCTGATTGGTCGGATTGGATTTGTATTCAGTGGGTCCGAAAAGTAGAGAGTAAATCGTTGAGATCAAGTGACACTGAGGGCCGGCGGAGAAACAAAGGGCCTCAAGAGAAGTTTGGTTTCTACACCACTGTGAAGTGGGGTTGATGGAAGTTAGGAAGTGTCTTAACTGTAGATATGTAAAGAATGGGATATGTTGATCAAGGAGTTTAGAGGGCAGATCTGACAATGGGATAATAGATCCCTTGTGAAAGAGTTGGTGGGCTCTTAGGGAATGTTTCCCGTTTGCAAAGAGCACATTGTTCTCCGAAAGACCCGGTGGGAAGTCAGGATTGCCGGTTAGAGGGGTCATTGGACCTGGGAAGGGTGTTAATTTTAGCGAGTGACATACTTTACGGAAGCTTTCTAAAGTAGGACCTATCAGAGGGTGGGTGGAGTATTCTTTAGGAGTATTCGTGGAGCTACACCATGGTATATGTGAGAGAGGGATTAAGGCGTTTGAGTCTTCGAGAGAAATCCAGTCTTTAGAGCGTGTGTGTATGTGCCAGTCTATCAATCTGGTGATGTGACGTGCTTCATGGTATTTACGGATATCTGGAAGGCTCAGTCCTCCTATAAGTTTGGGGAGAGTCATTCTGCCTAGCTGATTCTAGGGGCTTTGTGAGCCCAGATGAAATGCCTGCACATTTTTTTATAATTTCTAAAAAATGTTAGAGGGAGTTTGATTGGGACAGTCTGTAGAACATATAATATTCAGGGTAATATGTTCATTTTTAATATGGCAATTCTCCCAAACCAAGAAAACTGTCCAGATGACCATTTGGCGAAGTCTGTCTTTATATTGTGGAGGATGGGAGTGTAGTTCCGTACGTAGAGCTCAGATAGTTTAGAGGGTATTTGAATACCCAAATAGGTAAGGGCATGATTCTCCCATTTAAAAGGGAAGTTAGTTTGGCATAAAGAGACTGTCGTTAGAGGGAGGGTGATGTTGAGGGCTTTTGATTTGGTGAAGTTTATTTTTAAATTGGACAGTGTATGAAAAAGCTTGAAATCTTTAAGGAGGTTAGGTATGGTGATTAATGGGTTAGAGAGGAAGAGGAGAATATCGTCGGCGTAAGCGGCAATTTTGTATTGTTTGTGCCTAATATCAATACCCGATATATTTGGGTTATTCTTAATTTTGTGTAACATGGGTTCTAAAGAGATTACAAAAAGGAGGGGAGATAGGGGGCATCCTTGACGAGTGCCGTTGGAGACGGAGAAGGCGTCCGACAGGCATCCTTTGACCCTTATTCTGGCAGTAGGGGAGTTATGTAATGCGAAGATCATTTGGAGGAAGTGTGCAGGGAATCCCATAGCCTGTAATACCGCAATCATATAGTCCCAAGCCACCCTGTCGAATGCCTTTTCCGCGTCCAGAGAGAGAAAAAAACCTTTTGTGGGGGAATTAGAAAGCCAATGATGTATATTAAGAGCTTTAATGGTATTATCCCTAGCTTCCCTGCCAGGGACAAAACCCACTTGATCTAATGAGATTAGTTTGGGAAGAAAAGGGAGTATGCGATTGGCGAGAATTTTGGCGTACATTTTAAGGTCTACGTTCAGGAGTGAAATGGGTCTGTAGTTAGATACTAATGTTTCGTCCTTTCCTGGTTTGGGTATAAGCGTGATGTGTGCTTCAAGAAGGTCTCTATTAGTTTGTGTCTGGGAAGAAAGAGCATTAAATGTCTTTGCATGTTGGGGAGTCAGTATATCTTGAAAAGTCTTGTAATAACCCACCGTCAGTCTGTCTGGGCCAGGGCTTTTACCCGGTTTGAGTTGTTTCAGTACTTCTGTAATTTCCTCAGTGCTAATGGGGCGAGCTAAGTTAGAGGAGTCCTCTGATGAGATGGTGGAATCGCAGTGATGTGTTAAGAAGTCCCTAAGGATACTTTGTTGGTCTGGAATAATTCCTTGCCCTTTGGCGGGCGGAAGGTTATAAAGTTCTGAAAAATATTTAATAAATTGGGAAGCGATGTCTCGTGAAGATGCAAAGGAGGCACCAGACGAGTCTCTAATGGTGTGTATGGTGTGGGATGCTTTTTTGGATTGTAAAGCTCTCGCTAACAACTTGCCTGATTTGTTCCCTAGTTCGTAGAACAATTTTTGGGTGAGGATGTATTTGCGTTTAATGATTTGCCTAGTGCTTCAAGAAGTTCCTCTCTGGTTTTGATTAGGTCTTTAAGGGAACTAGCGGCCAGTGAGAGTTTATGAGTTCTCTCTAAGGTGTGGATTTTTGCCAAAAGTGTTGCTATGTGAGTCCGCCTTGTTTTGTTTCTGTGTGCAGACAGGGATATAATTTCCCCTCTTATAACGCATTTATGAGCTGCCCATATGTTGTATTGTTTTGAATCTGTAGTAGTATTTTCTGTGAAAAAGTGCATGAGGCGAGTATTAAGTTTTTGGGTAATATCAACATCGTTCAGAAGTGAGTTGTCCAGACGCCAGATCATCTGTTTTGAGTTAGTTGTCGGTATTTCCAGGGATATGGAGATTGGATTGTGATCTGAGAGAATCATAGGGTCGATAGTGGCTTTCGATAGGAGTGGTAGGTCTTTTTGGGAGATAAAGAAATGATCAATTCTCGTATACTTATTATGGGGGGAGGAGTAGAACGTGAAGTCCCTTTCGTTCGGATGTAGTGTTCGCCACGTATCATGTAATGTCAATGTTTGGAGAAGTTTTTTGATGGTTCTAAGGGCTCTGTATGGCATAGAGGATGCTCCAGTGGAAGAGTCTTGTGCAGGAGAGAGAGCTACATTGAAGTCTCCTCCAACAATGAGGATGCCTGAATAGAAATCAGTTAGTTTGAGGAACCGGTATCTGCCTTTATCGTCTGCTTTAACTTCTGAGATTATTAGAGGGCAATTTTTAGCTATCAGTATTGATACCCCTTTCATTTTAGATTCATCGTTGGAAGCATGGTATACCGTAGGGTAGTGGTGATTGGAGAATTTGGGGATATTGTCAGAGCGAAAGTGGGTTTCCTGGATAAAAGCTATCTGTATTTTGTTCTGCTTCAGTGTATGTAATAATTGCAATCGTTTCTCTGGTGTGTTTAGTCCACGTATATTTAATGAGCGGAAGTTTACTTGGGAGGATGTTAATGGTTTATTATGGCTTTGCGAACCATGGTTTGGAGTGTGTACTGGTGATGTGGGGGAAGCGGTGTGCATTTTAAATTATTGGTACGTAGGTAGTAGGTAGTCGTTCGATCTGATCAGGTATAGTAGAGCCAAGAATGTCTGTCCGTGTACTGAAGCTAAGTTTTGAGAGGGGGGAGGAGGGAGGGAAGGGGGGCTGAGTGTCCTCCTTGATAGGAAGAGGAGTATAGAGTACAGTGTGTCGTCAGAGGATATTGACCTTAACCGGTGTTAAGGTTGATCTGCTGAACTGTGTGGGGGTTGTAGACAGCCTTGCACAGAGGTATGTCAACAAGATAATAAATGTGAGTGGTATTGAGTGAACCCGCCGTCACCTGTCGGCGGAGCGTATATTAGGAGTAATGTGGATGACTAGAAAGTTTTCAGTGAGATTGTAAGTATTAGGGAATGTTGGATTAATAGGGCAGAAGGATTTTCGGTAGGAAGTCGTGAGGTTTGCGTTATGGGAGCGTTTGTGTGGAGGTAAATCTAAGAATTAACTATAGCAAAGTAACACAAGGTGTGGGGAGGTTAAGTGCGTCTAGCACTTAAGTGTACCAAAGTGTATCAGGAATATTCTTGTTCTGGTAGGGAGCTTACAAGCAATTCCGTGTAGTTCAGAAATCTTATGTTATCTGATCTATTCGGTCGTTCAGTAACATGAAACATCAAAGTGTACTTATATCGTTAACCATATTATAGTATAAGGATGAGGAATTGCATCTCTAAGAATAAAAAATGAAACCATCACAGTAAGTCAACTTAGAGAAGGCATATTCTTAAACCAGTAACCATAAACAGAAAAATAAAAAAATAAAGGTTCCCCTCGCTCTTTAGTCCTATATTATTTTTGGATCAGGTGATGTTTGTATGCAGGAGTAAGCTTATAGTGTGTGTAAGTATCTAGCATCAGAAGTGATTAAGTAGTCTGTCTGGTACGGGAGATTGTAAGGATTCAAGTGCCAGTTCTATAACCTACAGGCTATTTAGATCATCTAAGATCTTATAGAGAGTGCTGTGGTGTCTTCTCTGATAAGTATAGGGTGAGTAAGGAATGTAGTGATTATAGATTAGAGAAGGGTATAAACCCCTGGGAGGTATAAGGTGTAATGTCAGGCATGTAAATCTTCAGCGTCCCAGGTATCGTATGTGCTGGTGTTGTGTAATTCCTCTATCTGAAACTGCATCTTTAGGTAGTGAAATGTCGGAGGTATGTCTGTGCTGCTATCGTTGGTGTGAAACATAACTGAAAGTTTCTCCCCACCAGAGATGTGCAGCAAAATAACTCTCTTGTAGTGAGCACCTTTGAGTGGCATAGGGGTAAGTCTACACTCTTGAGTGTGTATTAGTGGATGAATTAGCGCTATGGTCGGGACGTAGTAGATCTTTGGGTGTATGAAAGGAGCAAGAGCGTTAGTTGATAAGGTGTGAGGGGAATAAAAAGTGTGGGGGGGGGAAAGACACCTTTGTATTATATATGTATGGAGGGTACAGGAAGGTCCTCATTGTAGTGTGTTGATTATGAAGAGAGGGAGGGGTATACTGTGGGGTTTTGTGTAGTGAAGTAAGTTAACCTGTAGAGGAAGAATAATAGGATTATTTGTCAGTGTGTCAGTCTGCTAGGGTAATCACTGAAGAGTAGTACATCTCTCAGTGTTTAATAGCGTTCCTGTCAAAGCTTACCCCATCCAGTACAATAGCGTGTAACAAGAGCTACCAAAGACAGTCAGAGTCTGATGCATATGGAAAGAGCTGTTAACGGTACACAAGGCAATGGAGCACAACAGTAGACAGGCTGACCGCTTATATGATCCTGGAGTTGGCAACGGGGTGAAGGGAGGAGGGGCAGTTTCAGTTTAGGTAGAGTCAGGATAAGGGACTCCTGGTGGGGGATGAACACTCTGAAGTCTGTAGCATTGTAAGCTTCGTAGGACAAATACGGAGTTGTGACATTGGATAACATCCAATCGGGTAACGATCAGTGCGGTTGAGTGTCATGGCTGTGCCTTAGAAGCAAAGCAGTCTCCGTTCTCATGCAGCAGCGGGATAATGTTACAGCATGTAGAGTGGGTCGAACTGAAGGTAACATAACAAAAAGAGAAAAAAAACTGTTCCGTCGGATTAAGCCGAATTTAGAAGTGAATCTTGTGACTGGTAAATTCAATATTCTCTTCTGGCTCTCCGAGACTGAGGAGAGTCAGAAGGACTCGAGCCGCGGTGATTAGTATGGCGAGGGTTTCTTCTCCTGTTGCTTGAAGGGGATCTCCGCCCGTGGGACTGTGCATCCTGTGTTTCCATCAATTCTTCTTGTGGCACCAGTTTCCTCGCGGTGGGGTATCGGAACTCTGCGTACCAATTAGGCACTTCCATGAAGAGGATATCCAGTGAATCGCAAAAAGAGGTAAGATCTTCAGGGATTCTTAGCAGGGCTGTGCGACCATGATGTGTGGCCGATAGGCAGAATGGAAATTTCCACCTATACTGAATGCCTTTGGTACGGAGGACATCCAGTATAGGTTTGAGATCACGGCGATGTTGAAGTGTGATACTGGACAGATCCTGAAAGATCTGGATATTATGCCCTTCGTGTAGCACCTGCTGACGGCTCCTTGCTTGCCTGAGGATTTCTTCTTTGAGTTTGAAATCAACTAAGCAGCAGATTATATCCCTCGGGGGATCTGTGTCTCTGCCTTTAGGGCGGAGGGCCCTATGAATTCTCTCCATGGCGAGTGGTGTCAGAGGTGTTCTGCTTAAGAGGTCATTAAACAAGTTGGTTATAGCAGGGGAGAGGTGTTCTGCCGTGACAGTTTCGGGCATTCCTCTTATCCGCAGGTTGTGGCGGCGTCCTCTGTTGTCGAGGTCTTCGACATGCCGCTGGTTTTTCTGAGTTGGAGAGTATGTGTGTCAATCCTTCTGGTCGCTTTTCTTAGCACTTGGTCGTGTTTAGCTGCCACTTGTTCAACTTCATGAACCCTGTCAGACAGCATGTGTATGTTGATACGTAAGTCAGTAATGGCTGCTGACAGGGTGTCCTTTATGTCGGCAGCTATGGTTCGAAGGTCCTGAATGTTGAGGTGAGGATGAGCTGATTCCTTCAGTGTGCCTTCTCGGGGAGCGAGATCTAGATGTCGATGAGGTTCTAGATGCTGTTCCCATTATCTGTAGCTATGTTTTCTGTAAAGGTTCTCCGCTTTTAAGGTTTAAAGCCAGGTGACAACAGGAGCTCCCAAGTTAAGCAGCCATCTTCTTGCTTGGCCAAGCCACGCCCCTTGCATTGATACATGTCCCCTGGGGCAGGACCCAGGTCCCCAAACACTTTTTATGGCAATAACTTGCATATAAGCCTTTAAAATGAACACTTTTGATTTTTCATGTTAATGTCCCATAGACTTTGTTCCTGCGGCTTTCGAATTTGCCCCAAACACCGCATATTGTTCGGTGTTCTGCAGAACACCCGAACTTATGCTCGGTCAAACTGTTCGTCCATCCCTAGTCTCTACACTCTGTGCATGCACTAGATTTATGTACCTGTGTACAACCTGCCATACACACCAACATTCGCCATGTAGAAGCGCATTGAAATTCTAAAGAGTGTCTTAAATGCTCTTTATGAATTCCAGGGTGTGTCTCTTTCCTAATGTTATGAAAGTGTATGTACCAGCCAGGGTAGTAGAAGTGAGCGTGTGTGTCTGCCTTTTTACTGTGTACGTATGTTTTTGCCCTTACACTGTGTGCATGCCTGTGCATGTTTGAGTGTGTCTAATTGTGATAGGGTCCTTTAAATGGATGCAAACTTTTTTTCTTGCAAAACAATAAGCAAACCATCATGAGCCAAGACTGCAGTCCAAGGCATCGCTCCCCTCCCACATCCTGGGAGAATTATTTATGCGTACATGAAACAATATAAAATATAAACTCATAAAAGAATGAAACACAATATATACAGTATTTGAAAATAGGTATACACAATGATATTGTTCCTTTTAGTGTTGTCATTAGAAGTCAAATCTGTTTGAATGTTAGGCACTTAAAAAATAACTCCACTTTTGTTAAGAAAAAAAACATTCCCCTCTGTGTGATCTATGTACATTACAATAATTTAAAAAAAATTTGTTGCAGATTCCTAACTTTTTTTTTTTTTTTTTAAGAAATCACTAAAAAAGCACTTGTCGGTTTAACTAATCTTTTTTTTTTTTGTATAATTCTCCTTTAAGGGGGAGTGGCAGGGGTGTGTCCTATGCCTACATACTTTTGCTAATAGATGTCCCTTGTTCCTATCTCAAAAAGTTGGGCGGTATGAATCAGCATGGGAGTGGTTTCATAATTATCAATCAGCTGCTACACTTGCAGGGCTCTAATGAGGAAAATTGCAGGCCCTGCATCCCTTTAGATGTGATTTCCTATTGGGAGTATCTCACCAAAATGACAGTTTTGTTGCAGGGGATGCCTGAACTCTGACTTAGTACAGACTTCTGGGAAAATCAGTGGGCCAATCACCCAAGCCAAAAATTATGTTTCTGGGGGGTGTTCTGTACACATTCTGTGTACAGAACACCTCCAGATAGCCATTTTACAGAACATTATAGAGTTGCAGATTGAAAAGCAAAGGTTATTTTTAATAAGATTCAAGTACAATATGACTTGTGTCGCAATTGTATATGCTATATATTTTTTTATAGTTGCATTTTTTTCCCATGAAAGTGGAAGTACCTTTTAATTACCTTGTGAAGTTAGAAGAAAGAGGGACAGAAGGAAGTGGCTTTTTGGGCCAGCATTGAAAAGGGAGGAAAATGAAAAAAGAGGGAGAGTACAAACAGCATAAGCAATATACTAAAAACATTCTTTAAACTGCGACTCCATCACACTCCCCAATATACAATATACAGTATCTCACAAAAGTGAGTACACCCCTCACATTTTTGCAAGTGTTTTATTATATCTTTCATGTGACAACACAATTAGCCATTTTCCCTCCCCGGTGTCATGTGACTCGTTAGTGTTACAAGGTCTCAGGTGTGAATGGGGAGCAGGTGTGTTAAATTTGGTGTTATTGCTCTCACTCTCTCATACTGGTCACTGAAAGTTCAACATGGCACCTCACGGCAAAGAACTCTCTGAGGATCTGAAAAAAAAAGAATTGTTGCTCTACATAAAGATGGCCTAGGCTATAAGAAGATTGCCAAGACCCTGAAACTGAGCTGCAGCACAGTGGCCAAAACCATACAGCGGTTTAACAGGACAGGTTCCACTCAGAACAAGCCTCGCCATGGTCGACCAAAGAAGTTGAGTGCACATACTCAGCATCATATCCAGAGGTTGTCTTTGGGAAATAGATGTATGTGTTCTGCCAGCATTGCTGCAGAGATTGAAGGGGTGGGGGGTCAGCCTGTCAGTGCTCAGACCATACGCCACACACTGCATCAAATTGGTCTGCATGGCTGTTGTCCCAGAAGGAAGCCTCTTCTAAAGATGATGCACAAGAAAACAAGGAAAAACAGATTGCTGAAGACAAGCAGACTAAGGACATGGATTACTGGAACCATGTCCGGTGGTCTAATGAGACCAAGATAAACTTATTTGGTTCAGATGGTGTCAAGCGTGTTTGGCGGCAACCAGATGAGGAGTACAAAGACAAGTGTGTCTTGCCTACAGTCAAGCATTGTGGGGAGAGTGTCATGGTCTGGGGCTGCATAAATGCTGCCAGCACTGGGGAGCTACAGTTCATTGAGGGAACCATGAATGCCAACATGTACTGTGACATACTGAAGCAGAGCATGATCCCCTCCCTTTGGAGACTGGGCCACAGGGCAGTATTCCAACATGATAACGACCCCAAACACGCCTCCCAGGAAATCACTGCCTTGCTAAAGAAGCTGAGGGTAAAGGTGATAGACTGGCCAAGCATGTTTCCAGAACTAAACCCTATTGATCATCTGTGGGGCATCCTCAAATGGAAGGTATAGGAGCTCAAGGTCTCTAACATCCACCAGCTAAGTGATGTCATCATGGAGGAGTGGAAGATGACTCCAATGGCAACCTGTAAAGCTCTGGTGAACTCCATGCCCAAGAGGGTTAAGGCAGTGCTGGACAATAATGGTGGCCACTGGGGATGAGCTTCGTGTTCGAGTCGAACCCATGTTCGACTCGAATATTGTCTGTTCGCCCATTCGCCGAATTGCGAACGATATGGGCCGTTCGCACCAAATTTGTGTGGTGCGTCACGGCCCATAATTCACTGTGGCATCGCAGTGCATTGCTGGCTGATGATTGGCCAAGCATGCACTATGACCCGCATGCTTGGCCAATCACAGCGCCGTCTGAACAGAGAGCCGTAGTTGGCCAAAGCCAAGGAGGCTTTGGCCAATTATGGCTCAGGGAATTTAGTACACGCCCCACACTATATAAGGCCACCTGCACGGCGGCCCTGTGTAGTGTGTGTTCCGGCGTTCATTGAGAGAGAGAGAGAGACAGACAGTGACATTTGATTTGAGTTAGATAGATTAGGCAGAACAGTCAGTCAGTTTAGCTGCACTTACAGTGTATTGTGTATATATATGCATCCCAGGTGTTGCATATATATATATATATATATATATATATATATATATATATATATATATATATATACACTGTATTCGGTTTAGCTAGATCCGTTCCTGTTATCTTCCTACTGACAGGCAGGCTTGTATTGTTACAGTATTTACAGCTACCTGAAGAAAATTACTGGTGTTCTTTTGATCCTATTAGTACCACAGTCAGGCAGCTAGACTATTTACAGTTAGTGCAGTGCGTCCTGCTCACAGTGTTCAGCTAGATCCGTTCCTGTTATCTTCCTACTGACAGGCAGGCTTGTCTTGTTACAGTATATACAGCTACCTGAAGAAAATTACTGGTGTTCTTTTGATCCTATTAGTACCACAGTCAGGCAGCTAGACTATTTACAGTTAGTGTAGTGCGTCCTGCTCACAGTGTTCAGCTAGATCCATTCCTGTTATCTTCTTACTGACAGGCAGGCTTGTCTTGTTACAGTATATACAGCTACCTGAAGAAAATTACTGGTGTTCTTTTGATCCTATTAGTACCACAGTCAGGCAGCTAGACTATTTACAGTTAGTGCAGTGCATCCTGCTGATAGTGTTCAGCTAAACCTACAAGTTAGTGGGGTGCATCCTGCTCACAGTGTTCAGCTAAACCTACAAGTTAGTGTGGTGCGTCCACCTCACAGTGTTCAGCTAAACCTACAAGTTAGTGCGGTGCGTCCTGCTCATAGTGTTCAGCTAAACCTACAAGTTAGTGAGGTGCGTCCTGCTCTCAGTGTTCAGCTAAACCTACAAGTTAGTGGGGTGCATCCTGCTCACAGTGTTCAGTTAAACCTACAACTTGGTGTAGTGAGACCTCTGCACAGTGTTCATCTAACGCTACAAGTTAGTGCAGTGCGTCCTGCTCACAGTGTTCAGCTAGATCCGTTCCTGTTATCTTCTTACTGACAGGCAGGCTTGTCTTGTTACAGTATTTACAGCTACCTGAATAAAATTGCTGGTGTTCTTTTGATCCTATTAGTACCACAGTCAGGCAACTAGACTATTTACAGTTAGTGCAGTGCATCCTGCTCACAGTGTTCAGCTAAACCTACAAGTTGGTGTAGTGAGACCTCTGCACAGTGTTCATCTCAAGCTACAAGTTAGTGCAGTGCGTCCTGCTCACAGTGTTCAGCTAAAACTACAAGTTAGTGCTGTGTGTCCTGCTCACAGTGTTCAGCTAAAACTACAAGTTAGTGCTGCGCATCCTGCTCACAGTGTTCAGCTAAACCTACAAGTTGGTGTAGTGAGACCTCTGCACAGTGTTCATCTCAAGCTACAAGTTAATGCAGTGTGTCCTGCTCACAGTGTTCAGCTAAAACTACAAGTTAGTGCTGTGCGTCCTGATCACAGTGTTCAGCTAAAACTACAAGTTAGTGCTGTGTGTCCTGCTCACAGTGTTCAGCTAAACCTACAAGTTGGTGTAGTGAGACCTCTGCACAGTGTTCATCTAAAGCTACAAGTTAGTGCAGTGCATCCTGCTCACAGTGTTCAGCTAAAACTACAAGTTAGTGCTGTGCGTCCTGCTCACAGTGTTCAGCTAAACCTACAAGTTGGTGTAGTGAGACCTCTGCACAGTGTTCATCTAAAGCTACAAGTTAGTGCAGTGCGTCCTGCTCACAGTGTCCACCTCACAGTGTTCAGCTAAACCTACAAGTTAGTTTTTTGCGAGCTCTGCACAGTGTTCAGCTAAAGCTACCTGTAGAAGGTTGTGGTGTTCTCATACTACAGGCAGGCAGTTGATTTTGCTAGCAGTATCAGTATATATATATATATATCCCAGCTTAGTGCAGCTACAGGCCATTAGTATGTCTGGAAGGCCAAGAAGGAGAGGCAGACAGTCACAAGCCAATAAGAGAGGGCAAGCAGGCTCTGTGTCTAGTGCTGGTCGTGGAGACGGTGCATACTCATCAGCGCGTGGCCGTGGGACACGCTTGGCCTTTTTTTTTCGGCAGCTGGCCGTGTTGAGCCGCAACATGCGGAAGACTTGGTCGAGTGGATGACCAAGCCGTCCTCATCCTCCTCATCCTCTCTCACCCATGCCCAGGGTACTTTGTCTGGCAAAGCAGCGGCCTCTTCCCTCGGCTCAATGTCATCAGTGACTCCTTCCCTAGCCCCAGCATGTCCTCCTGAGGAATCCCTCGAACTGTTTGACCACAGTGTTGGGTACATGCTCCAGGAGGATGCCCAGCGTTTGGAAGGCTCTGATGATGATACTGAGCTCAATGAAGGCAGTAACATGAGCACGGACAGAGGGGGTGCCCAAGAAGGACAGCAATCTGGCAGTCATGGTCCCCCTGCTGCAGCATACTGCCAGGTTTGCTCCAGTGATGAGGAGGGAGGGGATGATGAGGTCACTGACTCAACGTGGGTGCCTGATAGGAGTGAGGAAGAGGAGAAGGAGGAGGAGGCGGCACATCAACAACGAGGCAGGATGGCCAGGGGCCAGCCTAAGGGCAGCACATTGACTGCATCACACCCCAAAGCTCCACATGTGCAGGGCGCTGCAGTCTCTGCGAGTTATTAAAAAAGTTCTTTGGTGTGGGCCTTTTTTGAGACGAGTGCATCAGATCGCACCGCTGCTATTTGCAACATATGTCTCAAGCGTATCTCGCGTGGCCAAAACATCTCCCGCTTGGGTACCACATGCTTGACCAGACATATGTTGACCTGCCATGCAGTTCGTTGGCAAGCGTATCTAAAAGACCCACACCAAAGAACAAAGAGGACCTCTCCTTGCTCCTTATCAGCTGAGATCTCCAACCCCACTATACCTTCAGTCCTCTCTGAGACCTGCACTGAGAGGAATGAAGGTGTAGAATTAGGTGTGTCACAGCCAAGTACTTGTGGGCAATCTGCTTTCGGTACACCGACGTCAGATTGTACCAGGCAAATTTCCCTGCCCCAGCTGCTGCACCGCCGAAAGAAGTTTGCTCCCAGCCATCCACATGCGCAGCGGTTGAATGCTAGCTTGGCAAAATTGCTAGCACTTCAACTGCTGCCTTTTCAGTTGGTAGACTCTGCCCCCTTCTGTGAGTTTGTGGAATGTGTGGTTCCTCAGTAGCAGGTACCCAAACGCCACTTTTTCTCACGGAAGGCGATTCCGGCTCTCTACCGGCATGTGGAAGGCAATGTCCATGCCTCGCTGGACAGGGCAGTCAGTGGTAAGGTGCATATTACCGCTGACTCATGGTCCAGCAGGCATGGACAGGGACGTTACCTAAGCTTCACGGCGCATTGAATGACTCTGCTGGCAGCTGGGAAGGATGCAGGACAAGGTGCAGTAGTGTTGGAGGTTGTTCCGCCACCACGCCTCCAAAATGCTAATGATTGTGACACACCTCTCTCCTCCACCCCCTCCTCTTCTTCTTCCTCCATGGCCTCTTCCTGTGCTTTGTCCTCGGAACCAGCGGTGCTCCGTAGCCGTTCAAGGGGCTACGCAAGTACGCAGGCCAAAAGATGCCATGCGGTGCTTGAGCTGGTGTGCTTGGGGGACAGAAGCCACACTGGGGCAGAGGTTCTGTCAGCTCTGCAGGTGCAGGTTCAGAGGTGGTTGACGCCACGCCAACTTAAGGCAGGAATGGTGGTTTGCGACAATGGCACCAACCTCCTCTCTGCCCTCCGACAGGGACAAATGACCCATGTGCCCTGTTTGGCTCACGTCCTTAACTTGGTGGTGCAGCGGTTCTTGGGCAGGTACCCGTGCTTACAGGATGTCCTGAGGCAGGCCAGGAAAGTCTGTGTGCATTTCCGCCGGTCATATAATGCCAGTGCTGGGCTGACGGACCTCCAAAAGGAGTTTAACCTGCCCAAGAACCGCCTAATCTGTGGCATGCCCACTAGGTGGAACTCAGCGTTGGCCATGCTGCAGCGGCTGCACATGCAGCAGAGGGCCATCAATGAGTACCTGTGCGACTATGGCACCAGGACAGTGTCAGGGGAGCTTGGTTTTTTTTCCCCACGCCAGTGGACCATGATCAGGGATGCATGCACTGTCCTGTCACCATTTGAGGAGGCCACGAGGATGGTGAGCAGTGACAGTGCATGCATCAGTGACACTGTCCCCCTTGTCCACCTGTTGGAGCACACGCTGCGTGGAATAATGAACAGGGCACTTGAGGCAGAACAGAGGCAGGAAGAGGAGGAATTCCTTAGCTCTCAAGGCCTCCTTTATCCAGAGAGTGTTCCTGCGTGCCCGCGGATCGCACAGGAAGAGGAGGAGGATTGTGTCAGCATGGAGGTGGAGCCTGGCACTCAGCATTAGCAGCAGTCTTTAAGGGATCATTTACAGTCCCAAGAAACACATGGACTTGTACGTGGCTGGGAGGAGGTGGCTGCGGACCATGTCGTCCTTAGTGACCCAGAAGACTCCGCAAACCTACGCTGCATGGCCTCCCTGATCCTGCAAAGCCTGCGTAAGGATCCTCGTATTCGTGGCATCGAGGAGAAGGACCAATACTGGCTGGCAACCCTCCTTGATCCACGTTACAAGGGTAAGGTTGCGGACCTTATCTTATCATCGCAGAGGGAGCAGAGGATGAAACATCTTCAGGAGGCCTTGCAGAATGGTCTGTGCAACGCGTTCCCAGAGACTGGGAGGTTACAAACTCCTGTTTCTGGACAACGTGTTGCTGAGGCTTCGGTCAGTCAAAGAAGGAGCGGTGGAGAAGGTGGCTGTCTGACTGATGCATTCAGACAATTTTTTGGTCCGCAGCCCCAAGGTATGATCGGTTCCAGCAACCATCGCCAGCGTCTGTTTTACATGGTGCAGGAATACCTAGGGGCAAGATCAGACTTGGACACCTTTCCCACCAAAAATCCTCTGGGTTACTGGGTCTTGAGGATGGATCACTGGCCAGAGCTTGCACAGTATGCAATTGAGCTACTGGCCTGTCCTGCATCCAGCGTTCTTTCGGAATGCACATTCAGTGCTGCTGGGGGCGTGGTAACCGATCACAGGGTGCGTCTGTCCACCGACTCGGTCGATCGACTGACCTTCATAAAAATGAATCAGTTTTGGATCACCACCAGCTACCAAGCACTTGATGCTGATGTAACCGAATAATTTTTTTTTAAATCTCAGATCCCTTCAAAGACTGCCTATGCTGATGCTGAGTGACTATCCCTGAGTAATTATCCTCTTCCTCCTCAATCATCACGCTGATAGCTTGTAAGAACATTTTTGGTTCTGGGCGCCACCACCAGTGCCTAAGGCCCAATTTTTCTGCCCCTGTTTAACAGGGGCGTGTAATTACAATTTTTGATGCAATACTTTGCAGCAGGGCTTGTTCCTGAGTTCCAACTAGAGTGTCTGTGTGGGGTTGCAGTGTTGTGGCACCAGCACCAGTGCCTAAGGCCCAATTTTTCTGCCCCTGTTTAACAGGGGCGTGTAATTACAATTTTTGATGCAATACTTTGCAGCAGGGCTCGTTCCTGCATTCCAACTAGAGTGTCTGTGAGGGGTTGCAGTGTTGTGGCACCAGCACCAGTGCCTAAGGCCCAATTTTTCTGCCCCTGTTTAACAGGGGCGTGTAATTACAATTTTTGATGCAATACTTTGCAGCAGAGCTCGTTCCTGCGTTCCAACTAGAGTGTCTGTGAGGGGTTGCAGTGTTGTGGCACCAGCACCAGTGGCTAAGGCCCAATTTTTCTGCCCCTGTTTAACAGGGGCGTGTAATTACAATTTTTGATGCAATACTTTGCAGCAGGGCTCGTTCCTGCATTCCAACTAGAGTGTCTGTGTGGGGTTGCAGTGTTGTGGCACCAGCACCAGTGCCTAAGGCCCAATTTTTCTGCCCCTGTTTAACAGGGGCGTGTAATTACAATTTTTGATTCAATACTTTGCAGCAGAGCTCGTTCCTGCGTTCCAACTAGAGTGTCTGTGAGGGGTTGCAGTGTTGTGGCACCAGCACCAGTGCCTAAGGCCCAATTTTTCTGCCCCTGTTTAACAGGGGCGTGTAATTACAATTTTTGATGCAATACTTTGCAGCAGGGCTCGTTTCTGCGTTCCAACTAGAGTGTCTGTGAGGGGTTGCAGTGTTGTGGCACCAGCACCACCACCACCACCACCACCAAAGGCCCAATTTTTCTGCCCCTGTTCAACAGGGGCATGTAATTACAATTCTTGATCTAATATTTCACAGCAGGGCCCATTTCTGCACCCACCAAGAGCGAGTGAGGACTTACAGTGTTGTGGCACCAGCACCACCACCACCACCACCACCACCAAAGGCCCAGTTTTTCTGCCCCTGTTCAACAGGGGCATGTAATTACAATTCTTGATCTAATATTTTACAGCAGGGCCCTGTGAGGGCTTACAGTGTTGTGGCCACAACAACACCTAAGGCCCAAATTTCTGCTGAGTATATAGGGCAGGCCCCTACTTTCAAACATCTAACTTACAAACGACTCCTACTTGCAAACGGAAGGAGACAACAGGAAGTGAGATGAAATCTACCCCTAGGAAGGGAAATTCTCTCCTGTAAGAGTTAATATGGGAAAAACATTTCTCCTTTCCACTGATGCTTTCCAATCCTTGTTCCACAAAAAAACCCAAATTCTCAAAAAGCATTTGTCATTGGGACAAAAAGTGAGGTGAAATCTTCTAAAGAGGAGGAAAGACAGCAAAACAAATGTCACGGGGTGATAACCCTTCCCTATGTTTTCCAAAAAGCTTAAAAAAGATTTTTTGGCTGGAGCTAAACATGTTAAAAATGTACCCATTCAAAATGACAAGCAGATTCTACTTAACAACAAACCTACGGTCCCTGTCTTGTTTGCACCGCCTGTATACTGCTGTTCAGAGTATATAGGTGGACCCACACCTTTCCTTATTTTAATTTGGGTGCGCGGTTCCCCTTAATATCCATACAAGACCCAAAGGGCCTGGTAATGGACTGGGGGGTACCCATGCCGTTTGTCTCACTGATTTTCATCCATATTGCCAGGACCGGACATTACATTAAACCCGCAAGCAGTTTTAAATGAGATTTTTTCCTTTAAAAATGACATTTGGTGCAGGGACTGTTCTAAACACGGGAAACACGTGCCACTTTACAGGCATACTATAGACACCCCCCAGGTACAATATTTAAAGGAATATTTCACTTTTTTTTTTTTTACTTTTAGCATAATTAAAATCACTGCTCCCGAAAAAACGCCCGTTTTTAAAAGTTTTTTTTGCATTGATACATGTCCCCTGGGGTAGGACCCGGGTCCCCAAACCCTTTTTAGGACAATACCATGCAAATTAGCCTTTAAAATGAGCACTTTTGATTTTGAACGTTCGAGTCCCATAGACGTCAATGGGGTTCTAACGTTCGTGCGAAATTTCGGTCCGTTCGCAGGTTCTGGTGCGAACCGAACCGGGGGGGGTGTTCGGCTCATCCCTAGTGGCCACACAAAATATAGACACTTTGGGCCCAATTTGGACACTTTCACTTAGGGGTTTACTCACTTTTGTTGCCAGTGGTTTAGACCTTAATGGCTGTGTGTTGAGTTATTTTGAGGGGACAGCAAATTTACACTGTTATACAAGCTGTACACTTACTACTTTACATTGTAGCAAAGTGCCATTTCTTCAGTGTTGTCACATGAAAAGATATAATAAAACATGTACAAAAATGTGATGGGTGTACTCACTTTTGTGAGATACTGTATATTGTATATATGTGTGTGTGTGTGTGTGAGTGTGTCTGCCCTATGTTAAATATAAAAACTCTGATGTAAAGCTGATTTGCATCTAAATGTGTTGCTAATTAGCTTGAAAGTTATCCCTTTGTGCATGTACAGTATGTGCCCACCATAACATTGTGTGTGTGCGCTGACGCTGTGCATGCATGTGTGTGTATGTTTTTCCTCCCACTATGAAAACATACCTCCTAACTGTCCCTGAATGGGTGCAAAGGGAAGGCTGTCCCGCTATCCCGCATATGCAGGCCGAATCCCGAAGGCTGAGGCTGGTTTTCTCACTGTGTAAAAACCTTCTTTAGATGGACCTCCTGGCTGCTTTTCATATGTTGATTGGCTGCAGCTCATAGCAATCACCCTGTACTGGTCACCCACTCTGTGCTGTGGGGGGCGGGGTCAGTTGCCAATCTGTGCTGAAGATGAGGAGGCACTTTCCCATGGAGAAGAGCAGGTCAGTCTGTGTGCTTTTATAGAAAAGTTGCTGAAGTTACGCTGTTGCAGTGTCCTAGCAGATGACAGACGGATTTCTGGTGAAGCCTGTGTCCAGAATCTTATCAGATCATTGGAAGACAGAAGCTGGGATCAGGCTGCAGACACAGTGCACCACTCATTCTGTCTGCTTCATCTGTACAGGACTCTGAAGCAGGAGATAAGGACAGTGAGTGTGCTGAGAACGGGGGAAGTGATCTGTGTCTCAATCTGATTTGAATCTGAATTGCACTGTTTTATGCTTTCTCTCTTGAGCTCTCTGTTCACCCCAATTCATCCTGAATCCTGAGGTCTTCCTGCGATCTCCCCATCCCATCCTGTCATCTCTCCATCCAATGCTGTCATCTCCCCGTCCAATACTGCCATCTCCCCATCCAATGCTGCCATCTCCCCGTCCAATGCTGCCATCTCCCGTCCCATCCTGCCATCTCCCCGACCCATCCTGCCATCTCCCCGTCCAATGCTGCCATCTCCCCGTCCCATGCTGCCATCTCCCCGTCCCATCCTGCCATCTCCCTGTCCCATCCTAAAGCCTCGTACACACAATCAGATTTTCGGGTGGCCGTTCGTCCATTTTTTTGTTGCATGGTGGTCTCAAAAGTGAAGAGGTTACTCACAATATGAACATTTTCCTATGACAGAATACAACATCAGAACGTAATGTGTTGAATAGTTTTGTATGTATTCCTTTGTTTCTGAACATGCGTAGTCTTTCTCTTTTTTTCGGACGAAAACTGTACTTATTAAATGAAAATCTGATGTTGAGTTCACATCACAAAAATTTTATAGCCTGCACATCCAGATTTTGTCAGACCAAAAAGCAAAATTAGCTGTCGAAAGCACCGCACTAATGATCCGAAAACAGGCAGATCGTTCAGACAAAATATTTGTTCCGATTGTCATATCATGTGTACGGGCCTCAAGTGTCCCTCATTGTCAAGTTCGAAAGTTGAGAGGTATGTAAAAATGCTTCTCCTGACACTGTATGTGTGTATTCATGTCTAATTGCCTTTAAGTTTTGTGTGCCTGTCTGCCCTTACACCCGTGTCTTTCCTGACCTTGTGTGTATGCATGTCTTCCATGGCACTGTGTTTGTATCCACTCTAAAACTGCGTGTGTCTGCCCTGACGCTGTAAAGTCCACAGAATAGACTCCAGTGTGGGCACAGAAGACAACATAAAAAAGAGAGAGAGGCAGACACAGAGAATAATAATTTAGCACCATGGAGGACATAGGGGTGTGGGAGTGGAGTGCAGCTTAAAGGAGGAAAACAGAGACAGAGGTGCTGTATGTGACATGAAGGTGTGAAGCTGGAGGAACAGCTGATTGGAAAAATTGACCTTATACAAAGGAGAGCCGGGAGGGGTAGTGAACACTGAATAAGAACACACAGGGAGTTGGATCATTCTCACTCCTAGTGTATAGCTGTATGAGTGACAGGAGCCTACAAGTGCTTCTGACTAGAGATGGCCGAACGGTTCGGTCCGAGCACAAGTTCGGGCCGAACTTTGGTTGTTCAGATGTTCAGCGAACACCGAACAGTATACAAAAACCAATCAATAAACGCTTATTGTGATTTTTTTTACCAAAAGTAAGTAGAAGAATATGTATCGGCTGAAACTGAGGAAAGAAAAAAATTTTAAATATTTTTGGGGGTATTTATTATAGCAAAAAGTAAAAAATAATGCATTTTTTTCAAAATTGTCGCTATTTTTTTGTTTATAGCGCAAATAATAAAAACTGCAGAGGTGATCAAATACCACCAATAGAAAGCTCTATTTGTGGGAAAAAAGGACGTCAATTTTGTTTGGGAGCCACGTCTCATGACCACGCAATTGTCAGTTAAAGCGATGCAGTGCCGAATCGCAAAGTGCTCTTGTCTTTGGCCAGCCAAACGGTCCGGGGCTTAAGTGGTTAAGGGGAACCCCGAACCAAAAATGTAAAAAAAAAATTGCATGGGGGTCCCCCCAAAATCCATACCGGGCCCTTCAGGTCTGGTATAGAAATTAAGGGGAACCCTGCGCCAATTTATAAAAAAATGGTGCAGGGGTCCCCCCAAAATCCATACCAGACCCTTATCTGAGCACGCAACCTGGCAGCATGCAGGAAAAAAGGGGGACGAGAGAGCACCCCCCTGAATCATACCAGACCACATGCCCTCAACATGGGGAGGGTGCTTTGGGGTCTGACCCTAAAACACCTTGTCCCCATGTTGATGGGGACAAGGGCCTCATCCCCAAAACCCTTGCTCGGTGGTTGTGGGGGTATGTGGGTGGGGGCCTTATCGGAATCTGGAAGCCCCCTTTAACAAGGGGTCCCCCAGATCCCGCCCCTATGTGAATTGGTAATGTGGCATCAGAGGGAGGCGGGGTCATCTGTTTATGTCACCGGATGGCCCCGCCCTCGAGAATATAACAGCTATCACCAAGAAGAAGTGTCACTCGGTGGGAGCCACCGGAACTGTTGCTTTTTTTTTCTTTTTTGGTCAGTCTGGCATTTACATTGCGGGACATCTCTCCAGCGGTTGAAAGGACTCCAGGGGAAGGACCACTCCTTCCCCAGCAGTGGGTATGTTCTACAAGAGAGGCAGAGGTTGGCTGGGTGAGTAATGCTCTATTTGGGTAATGTGTTTAGGGTACTGTGTGGGTACGGGCATTGGCGGAAGGGAACTACGGGCTAACTTTGAAGTCAACCGCTTGAGATTTCCTTCTATGTTAGTCTTCTGCTGAAAGGGGAGTCACTTTGGCCGGGGGGCTTGTGGAACCCAGATTACCTTAGAGTGCTCTGGAAACTCCTTGTCCAGCTCCCCCTGGCCCCTCCTATGTGTTACCCTGTGTCTATTAGAGGCACAGGGTGACCAGGAACCCCAGCCGGGTCTCTGCTAACCTGACTCACCATACAACCACACTGGACTCAGCATGGTTTGTATTGAAAGAATAAATGGGCTCTTTCACTTTGGGCAGTAATATTTCTGAGCAATATCCCTCATGAAAATAAGAAGATACAGTGATTTTAATAATGCTTAAAGTGAAACAATAAAAGTGTATTATTCCTTTAAATTTCGTACCTGGGGGGTGTCTATAGTATGCCTGTAAAGTGGCGCATGTTTCCTGTGTTTACAACAGTCTAAAGGAAAAAAGGTCATTTAAAAGTACTTGCGGCTATATTGAATTGTCGGTCCCGGCAATTCACATAAAAGTTCATTGATTAATATGGCATGGGATTCCCCCACAGGGGAACCCCAAGCCAAAATTAAAAAAAAATGCGCGGGGGTCCTCCCAAATTCCATACCAGGTCCTTCAGGTCTGGTATGGATATTAAGGGGAACTTTGGGCCAAAATTTTAAAAAATGGCGTGGGTGTCCCCCTCAAAATCCATACCAGACCCTGAAGGTCTGGTATGCATTTTAAGGGGAACTATGTGCCAAAATGAAAAAAAAAATGGTGTGGGGTCCCCCCAAAAATCCATACCAGACCCTTATCTGAGCACGCAACCTGTCAGGCTGCAGGAAAAGAGGGGGGGACAAGAGAGAGCCCCCCCTCCTGAACTGTACCAGGCCACATGCCCTCAACACTGGGAGGGTGCTTTGGGGTAGCCCCCCAAAGCACCTTGTCCCCATGTTGATGGGGAGAAGGGCCTCATCCCCACAACCCTTGCCCGGTGGTTATGGAGGTCTGCAGGTGGGGGGCTTATCGGAATCTGGAAGCCTCCTTTGACAAGGGGACCCCCAGATCCTGGCCCCCCTGTGTGAAATGGTAACAGGGTACAAATGTACCCCTACCATTTCACAAAAAATGTGTGAAAATGCTAAAAAAAACACAATACACACCTTGGGACAAGTTCTTTATTAAAAAATAAAACTGTCCCACGGAATCTTCTTCTTCTTCTCGAGCTCGGATGGACCGAAAAAGAAAAAAAAAAACTCACATCTCCCTAAAGCTCCTGCTGAGCTTATACCCCATTAAAACGAGTGGCTGGCTCCTCACCCGATGATCGTGAAATACTTGAATTATGTGGATAAATCTGCCATCCTGCAATGCTTCTGCCTTTATTTTTCACTGATGGAATTAAACTTCTGCTTTTTGCCGATTACTCGCTAGAGGTGTTACGCAAACCCAAAGCACTTCAGCAGGCCTGCTCCATGCTTTTCCAAAAGCAGATTAAATTTACTTTGGCCTACTTGGCTATACTACATCTTCACCTAATGGAGACCAACTCACTTTCCACTAGCCCTCAGAGGCATAAGCCTTCATTTCATGCAATCCCTTAATACAGAGACTCCTGTAAACTCTCTTTTGGGGCAATCTAACTCTCTTTGACCACTGGATCAGCATAGCCCCAGAAAAGACCCTCTTAAATGACCCCAGAATCTCCTTTTCAAATGAATGCTACAAATCTCACTAAACACATATAACTAACTTCATGGTCCTCCCCTTTATGAATGTCTAAATGGACTCTCAATAAGTTTTGCCATGTCTGCCTGCTGCTATTCTTACGGTCTCCTCTATGGGATGTACTTGATTGATGCTCAAACTAGTAGTGTTGTCCACTTTTTTCTCAATGGACCATTTGCAATCCATGGAGCCCTTACAATTTTTAGTTGATGGTAACCTTATCTACATGCTTATCTACATGCTCCCATAGGCGAAACCATACCCTGAGGAAATTAGCTAAACCCGGTACTGCTATCCATGCCTCCCAAATCTTAGAAAATCTGTTGGGATTACCCCATACACTTACAGTGGGGAAAATAATGTTTTGATCCCCAGCAGATTTTGTACGTTTACCTACTTACAAAGAAATAAAGGGTCTATATATTTTTTTTGTCATAGGTGTATTTTAAATGATAGACTCTTCTTTACAGATCTTCTCTAAATCCTTAAGGTTTCTTGGCTGTCTCTTGGCAACTCAAAGTTTCAGCTCCATCCATAAATTTTCTATAGGGTTAAGGTCTGGAGATTGACTAGGCCACTCTGACATTAATGTGCTTCTTCTTGAGACACTCCTTTGTTACCTTGGCGGTATGTTTTGGGTCATTGTCATGCTGGAAGACTCGTCCCAACCCATTTTCAGTGTTCTGGCTGAGGGAAGAAGGTTCTCATCCAAGATTTTAAAATACATGGCCCCGTTCATTGACCCTTCAATGCGGCCAATTCGGACTGTATCTTTAGCAGAGAAACAGCTCCAAAGCATCATGTTTCCACCTCTGTGCTTGACTGTGGGGATGGTGTTCTTATGCCGCGTACACACGGTCGGACTTTTCAGCTACAAAAGTCCAACGGACGCTGACGGACTAAAGCTGGCTGGTAATCCGATCGTGTGTGGGCTTCTCCGGACTTTCAACGTACTTTTTTAGCCTCAAATCCGACGTACTTTAGATTTGAAACATGCTTCAAATCTTTACGTCGTAACTACGACGGACCCCGAAGTCCGCTCGTCTGTATGCTAGTCCTACGGACAAAAAAACGACGCATGCTCATAAGCAAAAACTAAACGGAAGCACTCGGTCTAGTAAAACTAGTGTTCGTATTGTAGGTAGCACATTCATCACGCTGTAAAATCTGTGATCGTTGAATGCAGCGCATTTTATTTCTTCTTTACGAATGTTCTAAAGAACGAAGGTGTTTTGCTGTTCATAATCAGAGTTCTCCCAAACTGATTTCTGGATTCTTTTTCTCTTTGATCTCATGAATGATATAGTATGCTTTTTAAAAACAATGTTTCCATACTAATAATACTTTTTCCCTTATATTTTTTTTTTTTTAGGTTTGTAAAGTTACCACAAAGAACCCATTATTCTATTTTTTTTTTTCGAGTGATTATTTTTTAGTTTTTAGATAAAGTTAACCCAAAGCACCGTTTTTGGTTATGTAGATTTTTTTATTTTCAAGACTTACCACTTGAACATTATTAACATTAGTAATGTATTTTTGGTGTGTTTTTTTCAAACTCAATGAGATTGTTGTCCCTTGTTAATTTAACATTGTGTGTAAAATCAATGATTTAAAAGAAAACACATAAAGTCTTTTGCTAAACTCAAAAAAGATCCATTTATTCATGGTCAAAATAAAATAAAGAGGAAGTCAACGCTGGAAAAAGTCGTTGTACAAGAAAATTGGGATCTTGCGGAGTCCATATAAGAGGGAGCACAATCTGGTCCAAGAATCCCAGAGATCAGCACCAGCAGATGATCTAGATGTCCCCAGACTGTGGTCCTACAACAGCCTGCGTCTTCTGTCAGACCAGACTGAACCCAGGTCATCACTTTCTTCTCTTCCCTGCAGCCTTTCCTCCACGCTGCCCTGCAGCCTTCCCTGCAGCCTTCCCTGTAGCCTTCTTTTGAGGCTGTGGCTCTGGTGTTTCAGTTGTGGCAGGAGGAGGAGGAGTAGGAGGAGGAGGAGGAGGAGGAGGGGGGGCTGCCTCATGTAGTTGGGTGTTTTGTGTTAGCGTGCCCTGCAGCCCCTTATGGATTGTTTCCCCAAATAGTCGCTCACAAATGAGGCGCTGCTCCCAATCCATCTGAAGAAGCCTGCTGGCTAAGTAGCAGCCATAGGATTCTTCCGCTTCGGGGGGGCTCGTTAAAAAACGGGTGGCCTCTTGCATGAGGCGCAGGGATGCGTCCTGTGTGACCATCCCCTTCCTGGCCCTTTTTTTGGGAAGGTGGAGGGGAGGCACTTGGGATTGGGTCAGGCTCCTACTGGGCCCAGCCACCTCACTTGGCCCAGCCACCTCACTTGGCCCAGCCACCTCACTGGGAGCAGCCACCTCCTGCCTGACACTGGGCCCAGCCTCCTCCAGGATGATGGTGAATCCGGCCTCCTCCAGGCTGTCCATGGGCCCGGTCTCCTCCTGCCTGCCACTTTCCCCACATTCCTCCTGGATGGACTCATCCTGTGTATAAAAAAAGGACAATAGTTTTAGTATATTTTTTTGGGTTCATCAATGACACACAGTTTGCTTCTCATGACTAGCAAATTCAATGTGAATACATCTCTTTAATAAAAGAGTCTAATCAGACACCCTAATTATTTCAAGCAGGTGCCAAACATATTTAGCCACTACTGTCATTTGATATGTCTACACAATTTTGAGTGCAAAATTATTTTAGACAATTATAACATCCAGTTAACATCATTAATATTAGTACAGTAAATATTTGTTAAAATAATTTACCTGACTCCAGATGGTCATATCCGGTTCATCCAGGATGGAAGACCCAGCTTGCTCCTCATCAGCCTCTGCTGGGGTGGAGGGAAGGGTGGAGGGAAGGGTGGAGGGAAGGGTTGAAAGTGATGCCCTGGCTTCATTCTGGTCATCAAGAAAACGGAGTTGATTGTAGTACCACAGCCTGGGTACATAAACATCATCTGCTGATGCTCCTGATCTCCTTGATTCCTGGATCTTCCTATGCTCCCTCTTATACATGTTCCTCAAGACTCCAATTTTCTTGAGCACTGTCTCCATTGTTGCTCCCGGGATGGTCGCCTGGACAAAGGACAGAAGTCTCTCCAGCGTTGACTTCCTCACATGCTTTGCATAATACTGAGGGTGTTTCACCTCCCACAAATTCCTCATCTCTCGATATTTCGAAATAAAAGCTGTAAGGAACTCTGGATCCTTAAATAGGGGATTCATTATATCTGGAAAAGAGAAAGTCACAAGACCAAAAACACTTATTATAGGTTTCTGCTAACCCCTCATCATCTTCTCCCTATGTAGGCCTCATCAATCTATCAAGCCATATAGGCCGCTTGCTACAAAGTCATGACCATAAACCCCCCCCCCAAAAAAATAAAAAAAATAAAAATAAAATTACCTTCGTTTTGTAACGTCCTGGTCCACTATCACCTACGCACAGAACGTACGTACGACACGTGCGCAAGGCCCCTCTTTATACACTACGCATGTGTGAAACTCCGCCTGCGTCGCCCGCCCCTGACGTTCGAAATTAACTCATGTTCTCCGCCCCCTAATTCGACGCACAGAACGTACGTACGACACGTGCGCAAGGCCCCTCTTTATACACTACGCATGTGTGAAACTCCGCCTGCGTCGCCCGCCCCTGACGTTCGATTTTAACTCATGTTCTCCGCCCATTTTTAGTTACGGCGCGTAGTGGGGTAAATAATGGCGGAGACACCTGACATGTCCTCAGGTAGTGGAAAAAGCCCGGAGGCTGGAACGTCCACAAAATCTGTGAGGCCTAGATTTAAGGCCTCCAATATGAGTTTTAAAGAAATGGTGGAGATGATGGCCATTCTTCACAAAGACGACTATGATGGGAAGTATGGGCCGTACGCACGGCCAAATTTGCGCAAGGCCAAAATAATGGCGAAGGTCGTGGACACTTTGCAGGCTTCTTTTGGGGTACAGCGCTCCCGAGAGCAACTTCGCAAAAGATGGTCTGACCTGAAACTCAGGGAGCCGGATCAATATAGACGGATCCGGAAAGTGCTTAAAAAAAGTAAGTACTTGTCGTGTTTTTCTCTTGTGTTTATTACCTTGTATACTGCTCCATGTGCTTTTCCTTCCTATACGATTTTTTTTGTTCATCGTTTCAAACGATCTTTTACAAAACCTCGTTACATATAGATAGATCTATCTAAAAATATATATATATAAAAAAAATATATATATATATATATATATATATATATATATATATAAAAATATATATATATATATATATATATATATATATATATATATATATATATATATATATATATATATATATATATATATATATATAAATATATATATATATATATATATATATATATATATATATATATAAATATATATATATATATATATATATATATATATATATATATATAAATATATATATATATATATATATATATATATATATATATAAAATATATATATATATATATATATAAAATATATATATATATATATATATATATATATATATAATATATATATATATATATATATATATATATATATATATAAAATATATATATATATAAAATATATATATATATAAAAAATATATATATATATATATATATATATATATATATATATATATATATATATATATATATATATATAAAATATATATATATATATATAATATATATATATATAAAATATATATATATATATAAAATATATATATATATAAAATATATATATATATATATATATATATATATATATATATATATATATATATATATATATATATAAAACTATATATATATATAAAAATATATATATAAACATATATATATAAAATATATATATATATATATATAAAAAATAAAGATATAGATATAGATATATAGATAGATAGATATAGAAATGTAAAACATTCTTTTGGAATATTTTAAGTTATCTTTTTTTATTTACATTTAGTTAGATATTTATAGATTTTGTTCCAGATATAGAGAGAGAGAGAGAGAGATCAAAAGATTATTAACTATATTTTGAGATATTGATATCTAGATATCTATCTATCCGATATGTCTTTATAATTTTAAATATTGAGGTAAAATAGGAACTCTACACAAACCACTTCACTACAAATGTTAGAAAATGACTATGTACTAAAATATCTGTGTGCTAAGTAGATTAATAATTTTTTCTTTCACATAGGGGAAAAATCACTCAGCCAACAAGAAGACAGTCCACCCCAAGCCAAACATGATTGGGAAATCAGCCCAAGCCCCACTGAGGATGTGGAGGAAGGAGAGGTGGGCGACATGGGCACCCCACCAGGTGAGTGTCTGACACACCAGCTTACGGTAATCTATGCATGGCTGCCTTTTGTTTAATGTAATTTTTCTACTCTATTTTAGGGGATCTGGTTGTGCTTGATTCAAGCAACAGTGCCACCCCCGAGGATGTGGAGGAATTAGGCTACATGGGCACCCCACCAGGTCAGTGTCTGAGACAACAGCTTTATTATGGTAAGGTAAACTATGTATGTGTGCATATTTCTAAATACATTTTTTGGTTTCATTCCACTTTAGGTACACAAAGTGACTATTTCACTTCAGAAAGTGCCCAACGGCTAATTGGTCAAATAATGGCCTGGAATAAGGACATGGATAAAATGCGGAATCGGCTGGATCGTATGCAGCAGGAAATGAAGGACATGATTGATGTTTTGGGTCGAATCTAAATGCCCTTTTTGAAACCCCAAAACATCGATCATGTCCTTCATTTCCTGTTTTGCTGACCCCATTCTGGGCCTTCTCTTTTTTTTTTTGGCTGAACATAAATGGCTGTTTAACCTAATTTAAAAAAAGAGGGCTGTTTCTCGAAAATACATAAAAAATCCACAAAAAAATAAAACTTGATTTTCAAAAAAACAACAAAAAAAAAAAAATTGATTTTAAAACCCAAAAAAAAAAAAAAATTGATTTTAAAACCCCCCAAAAAAAAAATTGATTTTAAAACCAAAAAAAAAAAAAAATTGATTTTAAAACCAAAAAAAAAAAAAAATTGATTTTAAAACCCAAAAAAAAAAAATTGATTTTAAAACCAAAAAAAACAAAATATTGATTTTCTCAAAAACCAAAAAAAAAAAAACTTGATTTAAAAAAAAAAAAAAAAATTGATTTTAAAACAAAAAAAAAAAAAAAAATGTATTTGAAAAAAAAAAATAAAAATAAAAAACTTGATTTTAAAAAACGCAAAAAAGTAAAAAACTTGATTTAAAAAAAAAAAAAAAAGCCTGTTTGCGAAAATCAAGGAGCCAAAAATATTTTTTGTGGATTATGTATAAATATTTAAATATAATTATATTTTTCGAAATTATTAAGATATCATTATATTTTTGTCTATGAACATTTTATACTAAATGCAGAACTGAATGCATAACAACCATTAATAAAAACATCTCCTTATAGGAATTAAATAAATGTGTGGTTTGTTATTTCAATGCTCAGTATCAGTTTGGTTATAATTGTCAAAAAGTTGTTTACAGTGGCAATGGAGCTTTTATTTAGACATTTAAAATGAAAATACAGTTGGCACTACAACTGCTATACCATAACCTAGGAGAAAGCCCAAAAGAAAGGCAAGCAATAAATATAATTCAAGATTTCATCCATATTTTTTTTATTGTAAAAAATTAAATATCATGGCCCATTGCAATGGCCCCCCTACCCATAAAATAATTAACATATTGCTGTCTAACTTGACGGGCACTTTGGGGGGCCAAGCCAGTACGGACATTATCCAGGCCCGTAAGGTTGTCATCTATAAGTCCGGCCTCAGGCCCAACTGTGCCTATATAATTCTGAGAATGTTTGTTTAAAAAGTTGTGCAGAATGCAGCACGATAAAATGATAAAATTAAGTTTGTATTCCGCCAAATTAATGGCTGTTTGAAACAGGTGGAACCGGCTGGCCAGAATTCCAAACGCATTCTCAACCACTCTTCTAGCTCTGGCCAGCCGGAAATTAAAAACCCTCCTCTCCGGGGTGAGGGTTCTTTGGGGGAATGGCCTCATGAGGTGCTTGCTCAGAGCGAAGGCTTCATCGGCAATAAAGACAAAGGGGAGTCCTTCCACATTATCCGCATCAGGTGGCAATCCCAGGCCACCACTCTGGAGACGCTGGCAGAACTCCTTCTGGGCAAATACTCCTCCATCCGACATCCGGCCATTCTTCCCCACGTCCACATATAAAAATTCATAGTGTGCTGACACCACCGCCATTAAAACAATACTGTGGAACCCTTTATAATTGAAATAGTATGACCCCGAATGGGGTGGTGGCACAATGTGGACATGTTTCCCATCTATAGCCCCTCCACAATTGGGAAAGTCCCAACGGCTGGCAAAATGGGATACCACAGTCTGCCATTCCTGTGGCGTTGAAGGAAACTGGGGAATCAAACAAGAAAACCAAAATCAATTAATTTGGAAGCTAACATTGCAATAAAATTAGACAATTAAAAACCTTATTCCCCAGCATCAGTATAACATTAAATAATTTAATTCTTCAGGAAAAACTAATATGGAAAGGCACACTTATCAGATTGCTCACCCCCTCTGATGGAACATTGATTACAACTGGAGATTGTCCATAGCAACCAAAAAGTGTCCCTTTACGTCAAAAGTGGCTTTTGACCAGCTAGAAAACAGCGATAGTAAATTAGAACACTTGCAGAATTGAGTGATAGTAAATCGTGGGGAAATTTATTTTATTATTTATTTATTTATTTATTTATTTTAATTATTTTTTTTATTTATTATATTATAATTTATGTTTTTGTGTTTCAAACTTTATCATACCCGGGATATCTACTAGACTCTTGTTTGGACAGATTTAAGTGTGTTATTGTTAAGAATTACAGACCTACAATATAAAACGCCAAATTTCCATGCAAAATAATTGTACAGCTTTTAGCACCTAAAATCCGAAATAATCATACCGCCAGGGAGGTTAAGGTACAGACCGACCTTTCCTCGTTGAGGGGCCAATGTATGGGGCCATATATTGTAAAACCTTGGATGAAAGGCCAGCTCTTACTGTCCTTATTATTCTGTTACAACCCTACATCTGTTGAATCAAATTTTTTATTATACTCTACTTCCCAAGGCCTCTACTGCCGCCATTTAGTCTCCCCACATTACTCAAGCTAGATGCACTTGGCTTCATCTAGGCACTGGGCTCCAATTTGCATCATCGCTTGGGTCTGTGCAGGGAGCTGTCTCTCACTCCATGCGGAAAAAAAGTGAAGTTCTACTGCTATGCAATGTTGTTTTTGTTTTTGTTCCATGCTGTTACGTGTTCGCACTCCCCCCATCTCTTTCACCCTTACCTATTGGCACACATTCAACACAAGGCACTCAGACACCACTTTCCCAGCAAGAGAATGTCACCATATCCCAAGCAGTACTGACAACTCCTCACCATACACTTAAACACGACAACTATACAATAACGGCCCAACCCCCCCCAGTTCCATTCCCTCACTATGAAAATCATCTCCTGGAACATTAAAGGGCTCCGGTCCCCCAACAAGAGACTAAAAATCCTACGGCATCTTAAGAGACTCAAGGCTGACATTGCCCTACTTCAGGAAACCCATCTATCTACCCCCGATTTCCACCGTATGAAAAGACTCTGGGTGGACTCAGTTTCATGTTCTGCTGCCAATGGTCGCAAAGCCGGGGTTCTCATCTTAATACACAAAAACCTCCCCTGTACGGTCTTGTCCATTGATTCAGACACTCAGGGTCACTTCCTATCAGCACATATCCAACTAGGAAATAGAGACCTAATGGTCTCAAACATATACGCCCCTAATAGCCCAGGCAAACAGTTCTTTGGAGAATTGTCAACCTGGTTACTCCGCAACACACATCTCCCACACATAGTTGGAGGCGACTTTAATACCACTCTACATGTGACAGATGACAGGTCTTCTCACAAACATCACCACAAGGTACCTGACCCTAGCAATTTAACACACTTTGCATTCACTATGGACTCCATTTGCCTACAAGATATTTGGTGCCTTCTTCACCCAGCTGACAGAGAATTCACCTTCTACTCGAAACCCACATAATGTTTTCACCAGGATTGACTACCTCTTCTGCTCAGATAATCTAATCCCAATGGTGTCCAGTGCGGACATTCACAACAATGCTATCTACGACCATACCCCCGTCTCATTGATGCTAGATAACCCTGACCTACACCCTAACCCAAAAGTATGGCGTTTCCCATCCTATCTGCACAACAAGGCTGACTTCCAGCAGTACATGGAAAACACATGGGCAGAATACTCGACAGCCGACGGTCAACACCCCACACTCCAATAACCCGAATCTCCTTGTTGAAGGTGAATGAGAAAATCCGGACAGCCGCACTCCAGGAGGATGTGGTTCAAAAATTATTTATTGTAATAGATTCTTGAGCATACAGTCACAAAAAACTGTGGCAGAAAGTACAAGCAATCAGCTAACGCGTTTCGCACTTATCCCAAGCGCTTACTCATATGTGGTTAGCTATGAGTAAGCGCTTGGGATAAGCACGAAACGCGTTTGCTGATTGCTTGTACTTTCTGCCACAGTTTTTTGTATACTGTATGCTCAAGAATCTATTACAATAAATAATTTTTGAACCACATCCTCCTGGAGTGCGGCTGTCCGGATTTTCTCATTCACCTTCAACATGACTCAGCATTAGCCAGCACCTGGGGCTTTCTATCCTGGGAGATAACCGAGTTGACACCTGAAAGCAGATCCATGCCTGTGCGGTGAGAATTTTTCCAACCCGAATCTCCTCTGGGAAGCTGGCAAAGCCTTCCTTAGAGGTCGGATCATATCCTATGCAACTTCTTTCAAAAGAAACACCCTGGCAACTATTATGCTGCGTACACACAAGCGGAATGTCCGTCAGAAAAAGACAGATGGAAGCTTTTCATCGTATATTCTGATCGTGTGTATGCCTCATCGGACTCTTCTTTTAGAAAATTCTGACGGACCTAGAAATAGAACATGTTCTAAAGGAACCAATTCCTATCAGGAAAACCGCTCTTCTGTATGCTGTTCCGACGGACCAAAAATGACGCATGCTCTGAAGAAAGTACGAGACGGAATCTATTGGCTACTGACTATTGAACTTCCTTTTTCTAGTCCCGTTGTACGTCACCGCGTTTTTGACGGTCGGACTTTGGTTGGACCGGATGTAGGCAAGACCGCTTGAATGGAATTCCGTTAGAGTTCCTTCAGAGTTTATTCCGACGGCAAAACCGGTTGTGAGTACAAGGCATAAGACAGCCAGCGCTAGGTTACACCAGGCACAACTTTCCCAGTACATCACAGACTCACCTGACCATAGGAAGGAATGGCAGACAGCCAAGAGGGCTTTTGACACTTGGGTAGACACCCTCGAACTGACAAAAAGGGCACATATGGATGCCACCCTGCACAAATTTGGCAATAAAGCAGGAAAATTGCTAGCAAGACTTTGCAAGGGCTCATTCTGCCCAGCTCACATTACTTACGAGACACCTCGGGCAATAATCACTCCTCGCAACAAGACATCAACAAAGTCATGCTCCAATACTATTCTTCATTGTATGCCCCAGACCCCATAGACAAGAGGACTGCACACTCCTTCCTTGATAAAATAGACATGCCCATGGTCACCCCATCCCAACTTGAGGCCCTCAATGCGCCTATCTCCCTTTCTGAAATTTCAACCACCATCCGTAATTTAGCTCCCTCTAAAGCCCCAGGCCCAGACGGGTTTACTGGTGAATTCTACAAAACCCTCCAGACAATAGTTGAACCCACTCTCCACAAGGATTATTGCGGCATATTGTGCCCCTTACCCACCCACGGGAAACCAGGCCATTATTAAACTACTATTGAAAAAGGGTAAAGACCCTCAAGACCCTGTCGACCCATTTCACTACTAAATTTAAGTGTCAAAATCCTCTCCAAAAAAATCGTTGCCACTAGACTAGCCGCCATTGTTCCCTCTCTGATCCATCCCACCCAATCGGGCTTCGCGAGAGGAAGGACAGCCACTCTAAACATCAGGAAGGTAATGATGGCTCTAGAACATGCAAAATGCAACCTGAGAGGCGACTACGCCATCATCACATTGGACGTGGAGAAAGCCTTCAATAACGTCAGCTTTGACTGGCTCTCCATGACCATGTCAAAAATGGGGTTCCCTGGCCCCTTTACTCACCTCATTGATGCCATGTACACGTCCCTCATGGCCAAACTTATGGCAGCGAGCCTCCTTTCAGAGGAATTCCGCCTTCACAAGGGTACGAGACAAGGATGCCCCCTATCCCCGCTCCTTTTCAACCTCGCTTGGAACACCTGTGCAGGTACCTATCTCAAAAGGCCCCTCTACACGGCATCAATATTGGCAAGTATGAACTACGCACATCCCTTTTCACGGACGACGTACTTATATTCTCGGCGGACCCCTCATCCGACATGTCCATATAAAAAAAATTAGAAGAATTCAGACTATGCTTGGGTCGCCGCATAAACTATACTAAGAGTAAAATCCTACCTATAAGCACCCTCTTTAACCCGCCCTGGGCCCAACACTATCCCTTCACAGTTGCTAAATCCCACAAAACCTACCTAGGAATCAAAATAGGAAAACTGCATTCTTCTATTTACCATCTCAACTACCCCCCTCTGGTCACAAAAATCTCCCAAGAGTTCGGTAACTGGATGGATCTCCCCCTCTCACTCCTGGGAAGATGCCACTTACGGTTAATGGTCAGTTTTGCACATTTACTTTACCAGCTTCAAACCATTCCACTACATCTAAAACATAAAGATACAAAATCTCTTAACGCAATTTCAAAATTCCTTTGGCATAACAAACGACCATGCATAGCTTTTGCAAAACTATATCTTCCCAGATGCGAAGGGGGCATTAGTCTTCCGAATTTAAGAGCTTATACTTTAGCATGTCTACAGAGGATAGGCCTAGATTGGATTTTGCATTCCTCCCGCTACTCAAACTTCTATCTAGAATTGGAAATGACCCAACCCTACTCCTTAGTAGCCCTTCTTCACTGTAAATAGAAGTCTGTTTCACCCTTACTTCAACATAATCTTCTACTACGGGACACTGCTATAGCCTGGAGAGATATCAGGAAGAGCCTCAAACTCTCCCCCTTCATATCCAGACACCTTCCGATACAAGGAAAGTTTCCCTCCAGGAATGGAGCATAAAGCCTTTTTTGGCAACAGAAAGGCCTCACCAAATTATCTTCAATATGTGACATGGAAACAGGACGCCCTCTGAACTTCTCTACCATAGCTGAAACTTTTTCACTCCCCCAATCCCATGCTCTTCATTTTGGACAATGCATCAGTTTCTTAAGGGACACCTGCAGAGAGGAAAACAAGAGATTTCAACTAACCATTGCAGATAATTTGCTTCAGGACTGATCTTACACAATCTCAGATATCTACAAACCCTTCCTACAAAAGACCTCCCCTACACTGGCTTCCTTGTTGGCAGCCAACTGGGGTAAAGACTTCCCGGATGCGGAACTGGTGGACAAACTCCTGCTAGACAAAATTCATCAACTAATCCCCAACGAAACATGGAGAGAAACCCAACTAAAGATACTCCACCGAGCCTACATACCCTTCTTATCAACCAGGAAAGACCAGGGAAACACCAACTTTCCTCTCTGTTACCACCCAAGACCCTCGCTAACACACTGCTTTTGGTCTTGCTCCTACATCTCCACTTTCTGGGACCAGGTTATATCCTACATTTTCGATGTATCCCTATTGAAACTACCAAAGTACCCTCTACTCCTCATATTCGGACACTGGGACTCTCAACTTCTACCTTGGTCCCTTAACACCCACCCCCCATACAAAGACTGGTCTCTGATTTGTCTCCTAATCGCCAGATGAGCCATATTGAAAAATTGGACTTCCACCCACTACCCAAACATTTCACAAGTCAAACGAGAGCTTCTGCATCTACTATTCAAAGACAACACTTACCTCAAACACAAAAAGTCCAAAACCCAATTCCTCTCCAGATGGCAAGCTTTCATGGACTCGTCACTATCTCCCGAGGACCGGGATAACTTTGAAAGGTACTCATTCTCCTACTTTGGGATTTTTCCTACAATCCCAGGAAAGACGACCTCCCCTGTCGATCAACCCTCTACTGGTGGTCCTTAATCTCTCAAAACGTCTGACTGGACCTCACAACTCTTCATCATCACCACCTTCCCCCCTCCATCACCATCGTGCCTGAGAGAACGCTGCTCTATACTATGGACAAAGCCTTGGTGCCTCCAATCCTCTTCCTGACGTACCAATAACTTGGTGCACCCTCCTCCCTCACCCCTTTCTTTCTTTCTTTCTTTCTTTCTTTCTTTCTTTCTTTCTTTCTTTCTTTCTTTCTTTCTTTCTTTCTTTCTTTCTTTCTTTCTTTCTTTCTTTCTTTCTTTCTTTCCTTTCCCTGTATTTTGGTATACTACCTTGCAATCCTAGGGCACCCTCCCAACATATCCATCCAGGTACCTCCACCTAGTAACTGCTATCTTGGTAAGTTGTACCTTAATCCTGGGGCCAACCCACACATATTTATATTCCCTAGTTACCGTACTTACTCCAACTACTTTGTAAAACAATCTTGTTACCATTGTTGAAATCTGTATACCGTAACCTTTCGATAAAATCTTTGGAAAAAAAAAAAAAAAGATCCTTTTCTCATGCTGTGTGGCTATGGCACCTTGACAACTTGGATCATTCAAGCTCACATGGAGAGGGTCAACTGCAACAAGGCCTGAATCTATATCTGCCTGTCAGTCACTCACAGAGCTATGCTATAAAAATGGACAGCATCCACAAGGCCAACCGTCACAGAGGTAAAGAAAAATAGCTGAAAACTTTCCTATATCGTGAAATGGCCATGTTACGTTCAATCCCTGTCCACTCCAGATGGCAAGCATTTATGGACCATACTCTACTAAAATCAGAAGTGTCTGCCTTTCTATCTTGTAGAAAAGAGAGCTGGGTACACACTGCTCACAAGCCACTTGCAGGATCTCATATGCTGCTGAATGAATCTGGTGGCCTGCCTGGTCCCCAGTCAGAAATATCCAAGTGAAACAAAGAAGGGTGGTAGCACAACCAGGAATAAAAATCAATACATTTTATTGAAGATCCATAAAATCAAGGAACATGACAAACAACAATCCTAAAAGGTGTTCAGTGGACTAGTTTGACACAAACGTGATTACTTATCACATGTACATGTGAAAAAAGATAAAGAAAAATAACCTTTCCGCATACATAAAAAACATGAAAAAAATATGTGAACAAATAATGTAGGTATATGTAACCATTAAAGTACACCTATATACTACACCCATATAATAAATGCACATATATAGATTACACATATATATATAGAGAGAGAGAGAGAGAGAATACATATACATACTTATGATATTGCATATCCGTAAACCAAATATATATATAACAAAAACAAACAGAAAAAACGGGACACTTGAAAATTTTAAAACCAGTATCAGAAACCACTGGAGACACTGCACCTCCTCGTTTGAATGCCACACGAGAAAAGGATAAGGGAAAGAGAAAAGAGAGAGAATATATATCATCCAAAAGTGAATGTTGATCAAATAAAAACCATTGTTAAGGAATTGGAAATGGACATATGTAATTTGCAACAATATATATACATGGACATATAAATGCCTGAAAAAGTAATGAGGTGAATACAAACAGCTACCAATGTTACCCAAATGGAGTGACAAAAGGGAGACATATATGCAACAAAAAACTATTTTAATTGCAAACTAAACATCACGGGAACCATTAAACATGGAAAGTATGAAATGCATCCAAAATAATGCCTTTTCATTATGAAAATATTTAAAAAATGTTTACCAATAAAATGCATATATATTCAGGAAAATATACTGTAAAGCGTACTAAAAAGAATACACATACAAATATACCATATATCCATGTACATATATCACAGGGGGCAAACCAACATCACCAGATCATAAAGCCTAATCAAAACAGAGGGAAACATCCCATTCAAATGTAAGACCAGAGGGAATATGAGTACATAAATTACAAATCCAAAAAAGTCCCTTTTACATAACAATCTAAACAAATCACCACCTCTAACTGGAAGTTTGACCCTCTCCACAACCTGTACATGTACTAAGGCAACATCCCCATCATGGTGGTCTTGCCACATTGGTGGATTTGCCCACTGTAATGTTGTTTAAGTGTTCAGGGAAACAATCTCTCACATATTGAATTTTGCAAAATGTATATGTGATGACATAGATCAAATATGTGGTGTTGCAATTAAAGAAGTGTTTCAAGCTAATTATCTTATTGTTACTACTAGATGTCAGTTCATGACCTCTGATAATGTGTGGTCAACAAGGACAATCTCTTGTGCCACATTTAAAGTTTCCTTTAAAATGTAGTCAACTAGTGGATTGCTTAGATGTAAGACAAAAGAAACGAGAAAGAGAGAGTATTTCCTAGGGACCAGACTTTGCCGGGTATAACATTGATCCCATTGTGTAAAATCTCCAGCAATGACTCATCCTCAAAAAAAAACATCCGATATCTGTTCACCGTGTCCCTAATTTGGTAAAACGCCTGACTAAAGGGGGTAACAAAAGCTGGTTTGTCATTATATTTACGTTGGGGTCGTTGGTGATTAGTTAATAGATCCTCCCTGTTCTTGTTTTTCGCAATAGTGTATGCACATTCCAACATCCATTTTGGATAACCACGCTGACTAACGCTGTCTAAACCTATTGTAGAGTGCTGTAGCCTCTCTGTCAAAATCATTGTTAGATCGTTGTGAGTCATGTCCCTTGATTTTACGGATGTTCCATAAAATTTATTGATTTTAATTCCTGGATGTGTCGCCACCCTTCTTTGTTTCACTTGCTTTTCTATCTTGTTTCCACATTTTGGACTGGCCTCCTCAATCTAATCCTTATACTGCAATAAGGATGGGCCGAATACCCCCTGGTTCGGTTCACACCAGAACATATAGAACAAGCAAACAATTTGGCAGAACACATGAACACCTTTATGGTTCAATAAGTTTTTATTGTTTTTAACAGATAGTCAAACAAAAAAGAAAAGGGAAAACATTGCCAGTTGCACCTATGGTACTAATCATGAATCACATCCTTGGGGTTTTCCCAGATCCAACCAGGGATTAAAAAGGCCTGTAGAAAACAAAGAGGAACCAGAGGGGGGAGGAAAGCAAGATCCAAAAAAGAAAAAAGTATAACGGCGGAGGGTATCTTCAATCTTAGTACTCAGGTTCTGACCCAATCGGAACTGGCGCTATTAAATAAGGGTTTAAATTTGCACCTCCAAAAAAATTAAATAAATTCCAAACATACATGGACGTCCACAAATACGTTAGGAGGATTAACATCAAAAGGCATTTCGCCAGTATCTCCGACGGGTCAAGGCCATCGGTCCAGCATGTGTATCAACACACTGGGCTGGCCAATGCTTCAACTTTTAATCCCCCTGGCTCTCTGGCACCCTCTCTAAGGGTGTTTAGGGATGTGGTCCTCCGTGATCTGGACTCTCTTAAAGTGGGTAAGCATAAGATCAATAACACACTGAAGGAAGGATTGGATTCCCTTTGTAATAATAGGGGAATTGTTATCCGGCCTGCAGATAAAGGTGGGGGGATAGTAATTCTTGATAGGAAAGATTATTTACAGGAAATGTCTAACATCGTAGGTGATCAAGACACGTACACCCTCTTACCGGGCAACCCAGTGATCAAATATAAGAGTGATTTAGAAAAATTAGTAACCAAGGGACATCAGGAAGGGATACTCAATGATAAAGAGAAAACCTTTTTGGTCCCCAAGGCCCCACGGGTGCCGATACTTTATTGTTTGCCCAAAATCCATAAAAGTCTGACTTGCCCCCCGGGACGACCCATAGTCAGTGGCATCGATTCGGTCACGTCCCGGGTGGGCAAGTACATAGACTTCTTTTTGCAACCCCTAGTACAGCAAATGCCTTCCTACATAAAGGACACCAAGCACGTGATACATTTACTATCCCAGCTGAAACCCAATAGTTGAACATGGATGGTTACAGTGGATGTAACTTCATTATACACCATAATTCCACATCAGTTGGGATTTGCAGCTGTTAAGCATTATCTCAATGCACTTTCCAAAATCCCAATCAAACAGCAGGATTACATCATGGAGCTATTAGATTTTGCGGCGAACCATAATTATTTTTGGTACAATCAGGAGTACTATCGCCAGCAAAGAGGGGTTGCTATGGGCGCTAAGTACGCCCCTAGCTTGGCTAATCTTTTCATGGCCAAGTGGGAGGAGGACGTCATCTATAAGGACCGTAGTCCACACCTGGCCTTTTGGGCCAGGTATATAGATGACGTCCTCCTCCTTTGGGAAGGATCTATTCCTGAGTTAGATGATTTTTTCTCCCTTATCAACAATAACGAAAGGGGGATAAAGTTTGTGTATGAAGCCAGTCAAGAAAAGATCAATTTTTTAGATTTGACTATCCAGAGGGAATCAGATTCTTTCAAAACGATCACTTTCTTCAAAAAGACGGATCGAAACGCATTTATACCCCTTGACAGTTGCCACAAAGACAGCTGGCTTAAGTCGGTACCTATGAGCCAGTTTGTCAGGATGAGAGGCAACTGCTCAAATGTGGAAGATTTTAGAGTTCAGGCAAACATTCTGAAAAAGAGGTTCCTAGAAAAGGGGTATGACGGAGAGCCATTGGAGATCCTCATAGAGGAAGTGGAAAGACGAGACAGATCGGAACTTTTAGACATGGCCCCTAAGAAAAAGAGAGAGAGTCCTGTCATCCCCTTCATTACTTCCTACTCAACTCAACATTACCAAATTAAAAAAATTATTAGCAAACATTGGCACCTGTTGGGCAACGATGGATTGATTAATACTTTTTTACCCAAAAAACCTCAGATAATATTTAGAGGGGCCCCCTCTTTGAGGAACATCATTGCCCCAAATGTAGTTGACCCCCCTGGCAAAAGACTATCCTTCTTTCAAGGCCTCTCTGGCTATCACCAATGCCGAAGATGCCAAGTGTGTAAACTTAATTTAATTAAAAATAAGAAAACAGTATCATTTGTTTCCACTAGTACCTCTAGGGAGCACAAAATAGAACCATTCATTACATGCAGTTCCATTGGGGTAGTGTACCTGCTCCAATGTCCATGTGGTTTTCAATACATAGGCAGAACCAAATGCACTATGCAGGTTCGTCTCGGGGAACACATAACCAACATCAAAACAGGCTTCAAATTCCATTCCGTTTCCAAACATTATGATTTGGTCCACAACCGAGACCCGGCTAACACAATCTTTCTAGCAATAGATAAGTATGAAGCACATTGGAGAGGCGGATCTTTAGTTAGGGAACTATCAAAAATGGAGATGGCGTGGATCCATAGAGTACGATGTTATACCCCTTATGGTCTTAATATAGACACAGATGTTAATTCTTTTATTGACAATAGTTAGGGAAATTGTAATTGAACCAGTCCTGAGTTCCTAGTGGTACCGTGAGGGCGGGGGGTATACATTGAGGCCCATTTCTAATTTTTAGTTTTTTGGTACCTTATACTTTATTGCATTATTCTTATAAAGTATGAGTTTGGGTGATTTGTTATTTCTGTGCCCATTCTGCTCCTTTAAGTGTCCAGAAGAGTGCCCAGTATTTTTGTGGCCTGATTTTAGATGACTTATGGAGGTGTAGTGCACTCATATGACAGTCATTTTTTAATAATTTATGTTCGTAGTTTTTCTTTTTTCTTTCTTTTTTCTACAGTGGTGGGGCATCTTAATATATATCCAATGATATGTGCCAACACTTATGTCTTCAGATTCCTTTATTATTAAGGAGACTGTGTAAATTACATTTAAGGCGATTAACCGTGCAATTTGGAATCTGACCACTAGATGCCACCACTTCGCTCGGCTGATACTATTTATATAGTATCGGCACGAATTATTAAATTTAGGGGAAAAAGTGGTATATTTAATTTTTGCCCTCTCTTTATCCATTTAACACAAGTTGAGCATATACAATTTTTATTTAGGTTAAGGGGGATTACCCATTAACACTGGAACGCCTCTTAGGTATTATACTGGCATCTGCCCCATTGCAATATGGCAGCATTTGCATCACGGACGGCTCGGATCTCAGAACTGGGCGGTCTTTCTTCTGTTGAACGAGGATATAAGTGGTGGTGATCAGCACGCCGCCCGTGCCCCTGGACGACGTCAGGTTTGACGAAACGGCGTAGGGAGAGCGGCGTGCTGACGCCACCAACATACCAACACGCAGTCCCGGATGCTACGGGTGTTTTTTCTTAAAGAGCTGGCCGGCTTGTTTTCTTATTGATGCCTTAATAATCCGGACGTATGTAAGTGCATTACTTTTTTAACAATAAAAGTTTTATACGTTTTTACACTATGGAAGCCTCTCTTTCTCATACATGATTGGCCCATGGATATGCTGTTGAGATCTATCCAAGGAAATCACGGGGAGTATATCTGAGGTTCCACTTATTGTATCCAGAGACTGTAGCTGGGTCATAAGCTGAAAAGCGTATTTGATCTCCATGCCAGAGATCAAGGGAGCTGGTAAGAGGCAGCTGTTTTATAGGTGGAGGACTTTCCTATCCCCTGCACTTGTTTCTGCGGTGGTTCTGAGTTTGTTGTCACCTTGATTCAAGAAGAGGATACATACCTTCTGTGAACTCTGCATAGACTGATAATTGACCTCTGTTCATTCGCATTTGATGGACTTGTAACAATATGTGTGCATACACTCAGTTGTAATCCTTTTTATTCTTTATCTAGCGCAGTTTTTTTGTGTTTGTTAATATCTTGTTTAATGTGGGTATCCCATATTTTTTAACTGCAGCTTAAATACGTGTATGGACAACAGATCATGTGCTGTATGTCCTTTAATTCTTACTGACAGCGCTGTATTTTTTACATATTTTGCATATAGAACAAGCAAACAATTTGGCAGAACACATGAACACCTTTATGGTTCAATAAGTTTTTATTGTTTTTAACAGATAGTCAAACAAAAAAGAAAAGGGAAAACATTGCCAGTTGCCTGATATCAGGTCTCCTGGTCTACAAATATGGTTTATATAGATAACAAATACAGTGCAATCGAAAACATGTGCAAAAGTCATTAGAAATCAAACTTAACGTTAGGCTCGTGAATCTGTGTCTAATTGATATGTAAATGTTGTTCTCCCATAACTCTGGGCGCCCTGTTGGGAACCTGCTGCACCCAGAAGTCCCGGGAAATTGAGCAAATAAACAAGAACCAATGTTTTCAGAATTATCTTAATGACAAAATTCCAGGTCTCCTAAAGAGTGGAGAGTGGAAAAACACACAGTGAAGGGAGAGAAAAAAAGAAATTTAAAATATATTGTGCCCAAGGTTTGTCTGAGGAGACAGGGAAAGAGAAGTAGGAAATAACAGAATAGAAAAGAAAGAAAATGAGTATAGGAGAGGTTGTAGGGGGGTAGAGAGGGGGGGAAGGGGATATTGAGACAGCGAGCCTCAGTCCAAGACAAGGATCATAGCCCGAGCATATGGACCTACTGATGAGAAGGTTTAAGCTCTTAGGTGGAATTCATCCTCGAGAGCCTTTGTTTAAATTTATCTGAAGTAGAGTAATTCCTCCAAATACTCCAAAGGAAAAATTTGCTTGTTTGTCCAAAGCTTTGGCTTGCATTTCCTCCATGAGCATGATGTCATTTAACTCACCTACCCATTCCATTAGAGAGGGAGGCGTAGTGATTTTCCGGTGCCTGGGTATTAGTTGTCGTCCAGCACTGATAAAGAATTTCAGAAGGTTATTTTTTTGTGACTTGATGGTGCTGGGAAATATGGAAAGAAGGGTGATGAAGGGTGAGGGCACTAGTGGTTTATCATAAATTGTGTAGATCTGGAAGATTTGTGTCCAAAATGGGAGAAGTACATCACACTCCCACCAGATATGGATGTATGAACCTTTAATTGATTTGCATCTCCAGCATGTGTCTGAGCTAGACGAAAACATGATCCTGAGGGTAGTTGGCACCCGATACCACCTCAATAACAGTTAGTAGTTTTTTTCTTGTGTGTAGCTCGAAATGGATGTCTTATGTGTGAACAGAAAGGCTTTATTCCATTCTGCCTCAGTTATCTCTTTCCCAATCTCCACTGACCATTTTGTGGTGTATGTAGGTAAGGTGCCATGGGTGTGTTCTAGGATCAATTGATACGTCAATGATAAGGTCTGTCGAGGAGTGTCAGAAAATGTGCATAGTTGTTTGAACCCGGTCAGGGGTCTGTGAATCTGTTTAGAGTCGTGGAGCTTTTTACAGTAAAAAGTCAGATGTCCACGGGTGAGCCATGTCATTTTGGCAGTATCTTCCAATGGGGTAGATATAAAGGTGCCTAAGGTATTGTCGACAAACTGCCGTGCTGTGGGCCAGGAGTCCCTGTTATAATTATCTATAGTGTGTGTTGAGCTGCCTTCCGGAAAATTTGGGTTATCAAACAGAGGGGTGAGGGGGCTTGGTTCAGATGACAATGAGTAGCTGTCTCTCCTGCGATACCAGATCACAAGGGCATCTCTGGTAAGAGGGGACAACGCTAAAAGTGATTTGTAAGTCCACTCATAGCCCCAAAGAAGCTCTCGGAGATCATGTGGAGATAGATCTTGTTCCACAGACATGGAGGCTTTGATCATAGGTCGGGGAAACCACTCGAGGATGCAGGAGACCACTGCCGATGTATGATACAGCTCAAAATCGGGCAGGCCTAACCCGTCTTTTGTGATAGGAGAGCATAGAAGTTTATGTTTCAGCCTCGGATGGCTACCCCTCCACACAAATCGGATAGCCATTAATCGTAAGGAGCGAAAAAACGCAGAAGGAAGGGCAATAGGAAGGGCCTGAAATAAGTAAAGCAACTTGGGGAGTATGTCCATCTTTAATGTGTTCATGCGACCTACCCAGGACAATGGTAGATCCATCCGAACCTCTGTGAGGTGTCAAAGTTGTTTGAGTAGAGGGCCAAAGTTCAGAGGATAGATATCTGAAGAGTGTTTTGGTATGGCCGTGCCTAAGTATGTTATAGAGTTTGCTCGCCATTGAAACGAGAAATTGGATTGGAGGGAGGAGAGTGTAGAATGTGACAAAGAGAGGTTTAGGGCTTCCATTTTAGAGATGTTTAGCTTATAATTACTAAAACGACCAAATCTATCTATCTCTGCAAGTATGGAGGGTATGCTAATATGAGGTTGGGCACATGAACACCTTTAAAGTCTATGGGACACGAACATGAATAATCAAAAGTGCTAATTTTAAAGGCTTATATGCAAGTTATTGTCAAAAAAGTGTTTGGGGACCCGGGTCCTGCCCCAGGGGACATATATCAATGCAAAAAAAGTTTTAAAAATGGCTGTTTTTTCAGGAGCAGTGATTTTAATAATGCTTAAAGTGAAACAGTAAAAGTGAAATATTCCTTTAAATTTCATACCTGGGGGTTGTCTATAGTATGCCTGTAAAGTGGCACATTTTTCCCGTGTTTAGAACAGTCCCCGCACAAAATGACATTTCTAAAGGAAAAAAAGTAATTTAAAAGTACTCATGGCTATAATGAATTGTTGGTCCCGGTGTCTTGCCGAATAAGTTCCTTCGGCGGATAAGTTTTCCCCCCTGTACTGCGCAGGCGCAGCGCCTGCGCAGTACGAACTACTAACAGCCGCAGGAGATAGCCGAAGCTCAAGATCGACAATCAGCTGTACACGACGCCTGCGCTCTGGGTCCAGGTTCCTTCCCTACCATCCAAGTGGACCTAGAGGGGGAATCTAAAAGAGCCGAGCGAAGCGAGGCCGTGCCCGAAGCGTGGCGAGCGAAGCGAGCCCGCGAGGGGCCCTCTTACAGGCGCCGTGTACAGCTGATTTTCAGCTATTCTGCTTCGTCTATTTCAGCCGGATCCTACTGCGCAGGCGCAGCGCCTGCGCAGTAGAGGGGGAACTTATCAGCTGAGCAGAACTTTCTCGGCAGAACACCGGCAATACAGACAAAAGTCATTGAAAATAACGTCATGGGATCCCCCCAGTCCAATACCAAGCCCTTTGGGTCTGGTATGAATATTAAGGGGAACCCCAAAACAAAATTTAAAAAATTGCGTGGGTGTCCTCCCAAATTCCATACCAGGCTCTTCAGGTCTGGTATGGATATTAAGGGGAACCCTGCGCCAATTTTTTTTTTAAAAATGGTGTAGGGGTCCCCTTCAAAATCCATACCAGTCCCGGTTACGTAAACGGGTTGCCCCGCCCCCTCTGACACCATGGGGAAGGCATTGGGAAGTCCCGCCCTCAGTTATATAAGAACTGTCAAAATGAAGACGTGTCATACAGCGGGAGCCTCCCATGGAGGTGGGTCAGTCGCAGCTTTGTTTTATTTTTATTTTTCGGTCCGTCTGCAGAGCGAGAGAAGAAGATGAATGAAGTTTGTGGGACATTTTTATTTTTTAATAAAGGACTTGTCCCAAAGTGTGTCTTGTGTTTTTTTTTAACATTTTGACGTTTTTTGTGTGAAATGGTACGGGTACATTGTACCCGTTACCATTTCAGACAGTGGGGGCTGGGATCTGGGGGTCCCCTTATTAAAGGTGGCTTCCAGATTCCACTAAGCCCCTCACCCGCAGACCCCCACAATCACCGGGCAAGGGTTGTGGGGATGAGGCCCTTGTCCCCATCAACATGGGGACAAGGTGCTTTAGGGGTCTACCCCAAAGCACCCTTGCCATGTTGAGAAGCATGGAATAAAGACCTGAATGGCCTGGTATGGAATTTGGGGGGGACCCCCAAGCCATTTTTTTTTTAAATTTTGGTTTGGGGTTCCCCTTAATATTCATACCGAAACCGAAAGGGCCTGGTAATGGACTGGGGGATCCCATGCCATTTTTTTCAATTACTTTTATCTGTATTGCCAGGACCGACAATTCATTATAGCCGCAAGTACTTTTAAATGACTTTTTTTCCTTTAGAAATGTCATTTTGTGCAGGGACTGTTAACTAAACACTGGAAAAATGTGCCACTTTACAGGCATACTATAGACCAGTGTTTCTCAACTCCAGTCCTCAAGGCGCCCCAACAGGTCATGTTTTCAGGCTCTCCTTTATTTTGCACAGGTGATTTGATCAGTTTCACTGCCTTACTAATTACCATAGCTGTTTCATCTGAGGGAAATCCTGAAAACATGACCTGTTGGGGTGCCTTGAGGACTGGAGTTGAGAAACACTGCTATAGACACCCCCCAGGTATGAAATATAAAGGAATATTTCACTTTTATTGGCCGTTTTTGAAAATTTTTTTTTGCATTGATACATGTCTCCTGCGGCAGGACCCGGGTTCCCAAACACTTTTTATGACAATAACTTGCATATAAGCCTTTAAAATAAACACTTTTGATTTTTCATGTTAATGTCCCATAGACTTTAACGGTGTTCCGGAGGCTTTCGAATGTGCTCGGGCCAAACCATTCGCCCATCCCTATACTGCAAGGGCCAACCTGGCTCTTTCTAGTTCCACCATCATGACTATAGCTTCTTCGGCATTGAGATCACTGTCACCAATCCAGGGTCTCTTGTCTGTGGTGTTATTTTATATTTGTTTTGTTTGTTGTTTAGTTTAGTGTTGTTTAGGTGTTGTCAGAATGTTTATACTGAAATAGTAAAATAGTATTGTAATCATGAAAATATCCGGGGGCGTGGCCAGGATGGAAGACTGAGCGGACGTGTTCCTGAGCTCTCCTGGAGTGTGATCCGGTAAATTATCCGTTCTATCTATTCTTACCTGCTAAAAAGAGACCTAAAATATCTGGATGCCTTCTAGAACTCCGGGCTACCAGAAGAGGGGCAAGAAATTGAAGTTCCCCCCTGATTTACCTGTAGAGATTGCTTCAGGCTCCGGCTCCACGAGATCCCCTGCGCGCCATAGCAACATGGCGTCGCAGACAGACCACGAGGAGAACTCAGTATCGGCGTCTCCGGGATTGTCAGAGATCATGGCGGCAATTACAACCTGCCAAGCTGCCGTTACCTCCTGCCAATCTACCTTAGCCTCAAAAATAGAGGAGGTGCAGTTGGATGTCGGCCTGATTAGGCAAGATCTGGACAAGATCCATGCCAGAGTGACGGAGGCTGAGAACAGAGTCGGAATGGTGGAGGACACAGTTAACGACTATGCTACTTCCATTCGCATATTGCAAACTAAGGTCAAGGCGCTTGAATACCGTGCAGAAGATGCCGAGAACCGGAACAGCCGGAACAATTTGAGGATCGTCGGCCTCCCGGAGGGAGTAGAGGGCCGTTCCCCGTCGCAGTTCACGGAGGAGCTGCTACGCTCCCTGCTACCGGCAGCTCAGCTCTCCCCTTATTTTGCGGTCGAAAGAGCCCACCGTGTACCGCCGAGACCTGGTCCTGAGGGAGCCCCTCCAAGAACCTTCATCCTCAGGCTATTGAACTTTCGAGACCGAGACGAGTTGCTCAGGGCGTCTCGTGCTGCGTGAGATTTACCCTTCCAGAATACCAAACTCCTACTATTCCCGGACTACAGTATGGAAACACAAAGACAGAGGCGATCCTTTGATGCGGTGAAGGCATCCCTGCGGAAGAAAGGTATAAAATACAGGGTTTGTTCCCGGCCAAATTGAGGGTGGTTGATGGAGAGACGGCGCGCTTCTTTACCAGCCCCAGAGATGCTTCAGCTTGGCTGGATACTCCGCCCTCATAAGAAGCCCACTCTACAAGGCTCGGCATTACCAGTAAGCTGTTTCTCCTATCTTGCTATGCTGACTATCCCTGGTGCTTCCTGACTCTGATTATTTCCACATAACCAAGGCTGGGGCTCCAGCCTCAACTAATGGGCTTGACAAAGTTTATGCTAAGTGCCCCCAGCTCTTGGGGATTTTGTTATACCGGTCCCTGAGCAAGTTGTCTGCTTTGAGGCACAGGAAGTACCCATACACTGACCGTCAGCTTCGACAGTGAGTTACTTTCGATTAAGACTATACTGGTGATCTCCCTGGTTTCTCTGGAGACGATGCAACTTATGGTAACGAACTCTAAGAATGTGCCCCTGTTTTAGGCAGGTGAATGCTGCAATTTCTCTACCTAAATATGCCTGGTTACTTTTATTTTTGTTTTATCTCTGTTTTTTGGTCCCTTCATTTATTATTTTTCCCCTTTTTCGATCACTCCAATGGCTCTAAAAGGAACTTACTACTCCCACATACGTCCCTGGTCCAGGGGATATGTGAGGTCTATATCCAAGCTCGCAACCCTGACTTAGGTTTACAACTCAGTATTATGGGTGTTTGGGGATCCAAGCGCAACTCCTGTTTCCGAGGTGCGTGGGGTGGGGGGGGGGGTGTTTTGGGATGCTAATGGTTGGGCACCCATGTTATTTTTTTGTTTTATTGTTTTAACCTATTATTTTTGTCTGCAAAAATGTAAACGAAAATCACAGTTGGTCTGTATAGACAGATGTGTGTGGGCACATCCCTATCGCATGGAACTCGATTTTATTGAGGTTCTGTGTGTTACGGATCCTCGGTGTGGCTTGGAAGAGACAGGTTTTCCCCTGAAATTATCTTTCCTGTATACATCTAACATTATACCATTTATATTTTTATTGACGCGCCTATCCCATGGCTAAGTGTTTGGTGGTTTCTTGGAATGTGAGAGGCCTCAACTCGGCAGTTAAGCGCTCCCTGGTACTTGCTTACCTGCGGAGACTCCGCCCACAAGTGTGTATACTCCAGGAGACACATCTTGTCGGCTCTCGCATTTTGAGTCTAAAGAAGGCCTGGGTGGGCGCGCACTACCATGCACCATACTCTAATTATGCGAGAGGCATTAGTATCCTAGTACATAGATCCCTCCCATTTCAGATTGTTGAGGTGAAGTTAGACCCAGGGGGCAGATACATTCTATTACATGCCTTAATCTCTGAAATCCCTTTTGTAATAGTGGGGCTGTACTTACCACCACCGGCAGATGTCGCTATCCTCCATGAACTTATGCAAAAGGTTGTATTATATAATGTCGAAAATGTGTTATTTATGGGTGACTTCAATCTGGCCCCTTCCAGAGACGTTGACAGACTCCATGCTTCCGGTCCTCCCCAGCATGGACTCTCTCATTGGGCCTCCGCCTTCCACATGACGGATGTTTGGCGCCACTACCACCCTTCGGATAGGGCATTCACATGCTTATCTACCACATACCGGACCATGTCCCGCATTGATTTGGCTTTTGCCTCCTCTACGTTACTTCGGAGGATTGAATCCTCGGAGATCCTTTCTAGAGGTATCTCGGACCATGCTCCGGTATCGGTTACTATCCGACTCTCTAATGTGGTGGGTGAAAGAGTGTGGAGGCTGTCTAAATACTGGATTATGGACCCCGATATTCAGGAGGAGCTCCCAGAGGCCCTATGCAATTTTTGGCTACACAACGAAGGTTCCACCGGGCCTCTAGTACAATGGGATGCTTTTAAGGCCTGGCTTAGGGGGGAGTATATGACCCGCATTGCAGCCAAGAAGCGCGATTCTGTGCAGTCTCTGAGGGATCTGGAGGAGCGGACGAAGTTGAAAGAGGAGGAGTATATACAAAACCCTGATCAGAACCACTATGTGCCCTGGCAAGACTCTCTGAGGGAACTGTCCCTTCTAAGAGTCGAGCTAACTCGGAAATCTATGCTTGATAGTGCACAGAGAGTATTCGAATTCGGGGACAAGAACGGGAGACTATTGGCTTGGTTAGCAAAGGGGAGGAACGGTGTCACCCATATTGGCGGGGTGAGGGCGCTGGATGGTCGGCTATTGACGACCCCGGAGGACATCAATGCAAGGTTCCTTGAGTTCTATCAGAACTTATACTCAGCTAGAGCGGGATTTAGTGGTGAGGAGCTACTCCGGTATCTGGAGAGGATCCCCTTCCCCTCCCTGACGGAGGAGAAACGTGAGGAGCTAGAAAAGGACATTTCATTAGAGGAAGTGCAGAAGGCATTGGGCGCCATGCAGTCTGGGAAATCCCCGGGACCAGACGGTATCCCTATAGAATTCTATGCCACATACCAGGAACTCTTGGCACCAAGACTTACCTCGCTACTCCTGCGGTCGGCGGAACTGGGATCCATCCCGGATTCGTTATCCGAGGCGATTGTTGTTTTGGTGCCCAAGCCTGGCAAGGACCCGGAGGACTGCGCCTCCTACCGGCCTATTTCTCTCATTAATGCAGATGCTAAATTACTGGCCAAAATATTGGCCATTAGAATTGGTAAGGTGATGGAGGACCTGGTGCAGGTGGATCAGACTGGTTTTATGCCGGGCAAGGGTACCGACATAAACATCCGTCGCTTATTTTTGAATCTAGCTGCCGCCCATGACAACAGAGGAACCAGAGTCATAGCCTCTCTGGACGCAGAAAAGGCTTTTGACTCTGTTGAATGGGAGTACTTATGGGCGGTCATGCAGAAGTTTGGAATAGGCCCTCGCTTCATGCATTGGCTCCGGGTTCTGTATAGGGGTCCTAGGGCAAGAATTCGAGTAAATGATACCCTCTCGGATTTCTTTCTCCTCCAGAGGGGCACTCGGCAGGGCTGTCCCCTTTCCCCCAGCTTGTTTGCACTTGCCCTGGAGCCCCTGGCGATTTTGGTCCGGGAATCCAGCCGTATAGTGGGACTCAGGATTGGCCCTCTGGAGGAGAAAATATCATTGTATGCTGACGATACCCTGCTTTACCTGCAGGATGCTGGTCCCTCATTGGAGGCTGCTCTGGAGGCCTTTGATGAGTTTGGGCAGTTTTCAGGGATACGTATAAATTGGTCCAAATCAGTCCTTTTCCCTTTAGATGGGCGGGCAAAAGAGCTGGCTCCTCAGACAGCATTGAGATGGGTAGAAGAATTTACATACCTAGGTATAAAGATTACTAGAGAACCTCAAGCATATCAACGCCTAAATCTTTTTCCAATAATTGCGCAACTGAAAGAACACTGTTCCCGATGGGCTAATCTACCCCTAAATCTCCTTGGAAGGATTAATGTCCTGAAAATGATATACCTGCCCAAACTCAATTATGTGTTCCGAAACTGCCCGACGTGGATACCCCAAAATTTCTTTAAAAATTTGGATAAGTGTATTGGATCCTTCCTATGGAGGGGATCGTCTCCACGTATAGCTCGTACTACTTTGCAGCTCCCTGTGAGTTTCGGTGGCCTAGCTTTACCTAACCTGACGGTGTACTACTGGGCGGCTGTCCTGGTCACGGTGAGGTGGTGGTTCGAACAATCTAGAGCTAACGCAGCGGTGTGTCTTGAGGCGGCTATCGTGGGATCCCTTGCTGAACTAAGCAACCTGGCTTACCGCGGGACGTCGTCGTACCCCTCCCTGCCTGTGCCCACAGAAACTACTATAAGAGTCTGGGGAAGGGCTAGAAAAAGGTTCTTGACTGCCAGCCAGTGGTCTCCATTCTGCCCGTTGTGGGGGAACTCCACCCTCCCGCATTTTCGGACCATTCCGGATCCGCAGGTCTGGGCCAGATATGGTATCAGGGTTTTAAAAGATATTGTAATGTCAGGAACCCTTATACCATTCCGCACACTAGCGACTAGGCATAATCTCCCGAGATGGATGTTTTTTCGCTACTATCAGCTGCGACATGCCTTCCAAGCACAGTTTCCGACCCCGCCGATTATTCAGGCAGATGCGGTTGAGGAGCTGCTAGCACAAGAGGCCTTGCCAAAACCCTTGTCTACGCTTTACTTTACAATACTTCAGAAAGGCTAACCTAAGATGGAAGCCTTGTGGGTTAAGTGGAAGACAGATATTCCAAACCTAGACAGGGAAGCTTGGGAAGAGTGTTTTGATGATGGTCTCCAGGTATTGATCTCCTCTAGGGATAAACTAATCCAGACCAAGTTCTTGCATAGGGTGTACTTCACCCCTCAGAGGCTGCACAGAGCGTTTCCGTTGAAATCCCCGAATTGCCCGAGGTGCCAGTCGCTGGATGGTGACTACATCCACATGTTCTGCAGCTGTCCTCGACTCTCCGGATATTGGGCTGCTATAGAGGAATTTATATGGGTCAGACTACAGTTGGAAATCCCCCTGTCGCCAGAATTGGCCCTGTTGGGTATCCAAGATGACGAACAGAGACCTCGCTACACCAAGATACTACTGGCCCTACTCTTATTCTATGCAAAAAAAGTGATTCTGTTGAAATGGACGTCTAGTCGTCCACCTACAATAAGAACCTGGGAAGACTCAATAAATGCGGTTATACCGCTCTATAAATTAACTTATATAAGTAGAGGTTGTCCCCAAAAATTCGCCAAAGTCTGGCAACCTTGGACTGACCCGATTTGACCTCCCTGCTGGGTCTCTGGAGGCTGTGGAGCTGGGTAGGCTTTGTGGTGTGTAGAGGATGTGCTGCCCCCCCCCCTCCCCTCCCCTCCCCCCCCCTATGTATTGTGCATTGATTATCTGTATCTTATGCTGACGTGCCCCCCCCCCCCACCTACCTGGTAAGACCAAACTGTACAACACTTAATTGCTGAACTAATAACGCCTGCTGTATAATATCTGTATGATGTATAACTGTACTGTGTACTTGTCACACTATTTTCGTTTTTTTTTCTACATTCTGTATATCATTTTCTCAAATAAAGACCAACCTTGTTGTTAAAAAAAAAAAAAAAAAAAAAATCATGAAAATATCCAAATCTTTGATTTGGGAGATTTACAATTTTCTACCAATACCAACAAAAAATTCAAGTTCGTTTATCCGTGCTATTTTGAAGACAAGTGATACAAATGATGTTGCTTAAAAATATATATTTATTTACTAAAAATACAGTGCAAAATAATATCAGGTATATTTTGTGATAAAACAAATAAATGGATATACTTCTACATATCAAAGATAAATGATGGTTCAGATAATATTCACAGTTCTCTTATTCAATTTCTTATAACAAAATACCACATTTCAATACTTAAATGATACTTGTACATTTTAAACCTGGTAACTTGTGAATAGCCTTCCGTGACTTCACGGACTTGTGTAAACAAATATTGTTTACCTTAATACTATGATGTGATCTCTTCTCAAAACCAACAGACCTTCTTATTACACTCTTAAATGCACAAACAAAATTGTTATATTGTGCACAGCTTGATAATTTAATCAAAGCTTATATTTTAGATTTAGAATGAATCAATGGTTTAACACATACTATAACCAATCCAATTCTAAAACTTTGAAGTCAGTTTTATGAGATATAACAATATATATGTATCTTCCTTGGTTTAGAAGCAAAACAAATTCATACTGCAGTTAGAATTCACTTCACTTCAAAGCAGAACTAACAATGGATTGGATTAGTCAAGAATATGCTCAACCAAACTACAATTACCTAAAAAGGTATACTTTGGAAAGATTAATACTTTACCAGGTCTTTAAGAATTCTGTCAGTTTGAGAAGCAAAGTCCCTAAAGAGACTTCTTTCCACCTTTAGAGACAGACCCGTCCAGCCATCCTCAGAGCTCCTCCAGATCTTCCCATAGCTCTCCTCCCATAGCTCTCTTCCCATAGCTCTCCCTTTTCGGCTATCTATCTCTCCTTTTTATCTCACCCCAAAAATGGGTGTAGGTCTCATTACTATGTAATGGATGATGTCATATGACAATGGAATTACCTATTTTACCTTAACAACCAAGACCAACGCCATTTTGAATAACTACCAATTTCAGCCTCTTAGGGGCGGTGTTGGATCAGAAATTACTTTTAATGTGATTGACATAACCTTCTGACCTTGGTTTAGCAAAACACCACTAATTGTCTAATGGTTGACAATCAAGTGTCAATATCCCCAGCCGTCCAGGCGCTTCTTAAAATATATGTGTATGAGAAAATATACCCCACACAATTTACTGGGGTTGTAAATGCCATGAGAGTGTAGTCAGGATTCTTACGATAAGCCTACCAGTTATTTATGAATGGTTTCCTAAATAAGATACCATAATTGCACTCTATTAATAATATATATATATATATATATATATATATATATACAAGTTTATATAATGTTACCTAATAAAGATACATTGTAAAGATGTAAAAAAGAAACAATATTATTTAAAATATATCATTTGTGGATAAGCCCTTTTTGTTACGTGGTTTATTCTTGTTTCAATAATTTTTATTGAGTATTTATAGATAAGGGTACAAACAGATAAAAATGTGATACAATTTGTACAGTACATCTTTTGTGAAGAGCACACATAGTATACCATAGCATATAAAGTAACTTTAACTTGAGCTGTAGAGGTAACCACAATATTTATCTTACAGTTGAGGTACTGTCACTTAGCCTATGCACCCCTACTGGAAACAGACTGTGTCCACGTTAATGTGGAATCACAGTCAACTATACTTCAATAGTTTAGTTATTTAAGTAAAAAAAGAAGACAGTAATAGTCAGTAACAATAGTATGTCAAAACAGTTACACAATACGGTTTAGAGTACAGGTGTAAAGATAACTATGAGACCAGTGTTTCAGGACCAAATAGCAAGGGTAGAGTAGGAAGGGACTTGCGGCAATATACTTCTTCACGGTTTATTAACAGTAAGTAGTATGTCTATGTATTGGGCTGGGTCAACTCTCCCTAAATCCCCTATTGGGATCTAATTGTGTGGAAGAGAGCTCAGCATCTTCAATGTTGTCAGGAATATTAGTAGGAGGTGTCAGTGGAGAGGGAGCAAGTCAGTGTTCCGAAACCAGGAGGACCAAGGAGACCACTGAGTGGTGTAGGATTGGACATGTCCGGAGCAGGTCAACATGATCTGTTCATATGAGCAGTGTAAATTTATGAGGTCTATTACCTCAGAAACCTTTGGGGATGTGTGGTCTTTCCAGTGTCTAGTTAGGGTCAGTCTTGCCGCTAGAAGTATATTTATTATGGTGTTATGGAGTTTAGGAGGATAGTCCTCAATGCCTATAGAAAGTATAGCAAGTGCTGGGTTAGGTGGTATTTTGGTTTTAGTAATGTCAGATATGATATTGAATATCCCCAACCAGTATTGGAGAATGTTGGAGCATTGCCAGAGAACGTGTAGAAGATTAACTAGTAATCCGCATTGTCTCCAACAGCAATCGCTGTTTATCGGATTGAATTTGGAGAGTTTAGCAGGGGTGATGTACCATCTCAAATTTATCTTAACAGTGAGTTCCCACAGTGTGGAACATCTAGTGGCTCTCTGAGTGATCCTACATGCCCTCTGCCATTGTAGAAGGGAGAATGTTTGTTGTAAGTCCGTTTCCCACTGCAGGTGTGAGGTGGATTTGGAGAATGTGGTTTTCTGTTGGAATAAGTTGTAAAAGAGGGTGATACCTTTTTTCATTGTCGTGCCCGATGTTAGGAAGGCCCATGCTACAATCGGTATAGTATGATGGATTTTTGTTAGGTTCCTAAGGCAATGTTTAATTTGCAGATATTTGTATAGGTCTTTGGAGGAATGTGGTATTCTGTTTGAATATCAGAGAAAGATTTAAGAGCTCCTGAATTATATAAGTTGTGTAAGTGTGTTATTCCTTTTCTAGTCCATGGTGTGATGGAGATCTGGGCTATGAGGTGGTGCAGAGCTGGTAGGGGAATTTGCAGAAGCGTATTGGACGTATGTTGGTGGGTGCCCTGTAGTAATCTCATCCAGGATTTGATTGAGGCAATCATTGGAGGAGAGAAGTGGGATGGTATTTTTGCTCCTAGTTGAGTGCTGTAAAGCCATATGTTCAAGGGGTTATGAGGACTGTATTCTTTCTCAATAGATCCCCACAGTGTGGATGGGGGTGTCAAGAACCATTCTTTTAGTTGTGTCAATATTGAGGCAGTATAGTAGTCCTGGAAATCTATATATCCTACACCACCGAACATTCTATGTTTGATCAATTTGGCATGGGAGCACCTGGATCTTTTCCCATTCCAAACGAATTTTGATAGTAAAGATTGTAGGGATCTAAAATAGCTGTTTGGGATTGGTATGGGGAGAGATCTGAAGAGATACAGTATTTGTGGGAGTTGTATCATTTTAAAAGCTGCAAGCTTTCCCCACTAAGAAAATTCAAATTTGGCTGTTTTTTGAAGGTCATTTTGAATTTTGGACCTTAGGGGAATGTAATTATGTTGAAAAAGGAGATTGGTGGATCTTGTGAGCTGAATGCCCAAGTATGTAATACTGGAGTCTGCCCATATGTAGGGGAATTGATTTTGTAGGAGGATTTTATTCACAGCATCTACTCCGAGGTCTAAAATTTGAGATTTAGTTGTATTTACCTTGTAGTAGGATATTTTGCTAAACCAGTTTAGGGTGTGTTGGACTTCAGGAAGGGAAGATGTAGGTTGTGTTAGGATTAATATTACATCGTCCGCAAATAGACTGATTTTGTGTGTTTGAGATCCAATTTTGATGCCTGTTATTTTGGGATTAGATCTTATGTGTTCAGCTAAAGGTTCCATTATTAGATTGAAAATTAGTGGGGATAGTGGGCAACCTTGTCGGGTTCCATTTGTAATGGTGAACGGGGTAGATAAAAGATTGGATGTGTATACACGTGCCGTTGGGTTAGTATATAGGGCAAGTATGGCCTGTAGTATTCGTCCCTGAAAGCCAAATTTCTGTAGTGTGAGGGATAGGTAACTCCAATTGACTCTATCGAACGCCCTCTCTGCATCCAAGGATAGGAGCAGAGAAGGCGTTCCAGCAGAGTTCGTGTGGTGGATAATATTGATCAGTCTTCTAGTTGCGTCCGAAGTCTGCCTACCCTTAGTGAATCCCGTTTGATCGTTGTGTATTAGTGATGGCATAATGTCCATGAGTCTGTTAGCTATCATTTTGGCATATAATTTAAGATCGAGGCTCAATAAGGATATGGGTCGAAAATTTTGGGGAGAGGTGGGTTCCTTCCCCGGCTTTGGCAAGGTAATTACTAGGGCTGATAACATTTCTGCTGGAAAGTGCGAGGACAGTGTTGCGTGGTTGTAAAGTTCACATAGATGTGGGGCCAGGATTGAGTGGAAGGATTTTAAATATTCTCCGGTAAATCCGTCTGGGCCTGGGGATTTAGAGTTTGGGAGTTGTTGTATAGTTTTTTGAATCTCCTCTACTGTAAATGGTAAATTTAGTTTGGCGAGGTGATCAGACGTTAATGAGGGAAGTTTAATATGGTCTAGGAATGCCTTAATCTCTATTTGGTCTGGTTGTGGTGTGTTGCAATCTGTTTTGAGGTTGTAAAGCTCACCGTAGTAAGTGCTAAAAGCGTCTGCTATCTCTTGAGGATTCAGAAGTTTATCGTGGGTTTTTGGATGAAAGAGATGTGTTATTTTAGTTTTTATACGGTGACCTTTAATTTTATTTGCCATAGTTTTCCCCGCTTTATTATTGGTAACAAAGAATCTAGCTTTAAGTTTACGTTGTGTTTTTTCATAGCTGTCAAGAAGTAGTGTTCTAAGTTCGTGTCTTAGCTTAAAAATCTGGGTTTGTAATGCTGGTGATGGATGGGTTTTGTTTTGTTTGTCTGCATTTGCAAGAGATGTAGTCAGTTCTTGTATTGTCCGCATTCTATGTTTTTTAAGGTTGGACCCTAATTTTATGAAAAATCCCCTTATATATGATTTGTGAGCATTCCACAAGATCGCCGGGTCAGCCACAGATCCCACATTTGTGTTGAAAAACTCTTCCAGTTTTTGGGATAAAAAAGTAGCGTTGGATTGGTTTTGTAGGAGGTAATTATTCACTCTCCATAAGTAGGATTGTGGTTTGGAATTTTTGTTGGTAATTTGGATGCTGATGGGGGCGTGGTCTGACCAGGTGACGGTATGGATGCATGAGTTATGAATATTTTGTAGGAGCCACTTATCTGCAAGAAACAGGTCTATACGGGAGTAGGTGTTGTGACGCGGGGAGAGGAACGTATAATCCCTCTCAGCCGCGTGACAGCACCTCCAAACATCATACAAATCATTATTCGTCAGAAAAGAGTTCAGAGGGGATGCAAATCTTTTGGGACCCGAAGAGGAGTCCATGACATTATCCGGTACTAAGTTAAAGTCCCCGCAGATCAGTAAACGGCCTTGCTGCACACTTTGGATTTTTTTCAGTGTAGATTTGAGGAACGGTATTTGTCTCTGATTAGGGGCATATATAGATGCAATGGTGTATACGGTATTTTCTATAGAGCATATTAAGATTATGAATCTTCCCTCTGGATCCAGAATACTGTCCTGTAGCTGGAAACTGACAGTGTCTCTAATGGCTATGAGAACTCCCCTTTGCTTCTTAGAATAGCATGCTTTGTAGATGTGAGGAAATTTTATGTGTTGGCAGTTGGGGATCTTGTCTTGGGCAAAGTGCGTTTCTTGTACGCATATGATATCACTGTTGTGGGCTAATGCTGTTTTCCATAACGATGCTCGTTTTGCAGGATGGTTCAACCCTTTTGCATTTATGGATAGTATGTTGATATCCATACTTGTGGTAGTGTGGGAGTAGTGTACTATATCGTAGGCTTACTTATCTCTGATTAGGAAGATGTCCACTGTTGAAGGGTCTGGGATGGGCATCCGATGGTTGTTCCTTGGAAGTCCTGGTATCAATTGATGAGCTTGCGTCTCTTAAAGGTGTAGTCTGTGATCAACAAAACATATAAAACTGTTATTGCTCAATAGGTCAAAAATGTTAAATCAAAAGAGATGTTCCACCTGAGAGCTGTGTAAGCGATAGCGTGGATCAGATAACTGTTGTGAAGCAGCCGCTACTTAACAAAGAAAAAGAAAAAACTAAAAGCAAAAGAGAAATATAAAAGATTTTACCAATGTTGGCAAGATAGGAGCGAGGTCAGTGTGCTAAATAAGTAACTGACCAGGAGTGGAGGCAGTGTTCAAAATGGTAAACAAACTGAGTGTAACTTAGCAGGGAGTCAGACCAGGGATGTAAGGCGCTCTTGTAGTAGTTGCCAGGGGATATATCATTTTTTAGTGGATCTTCGGAATTCCCGCTTTTGACGGCCTAGTGGTGGCGGGCCTGAGATGTGTGGGCTAGGATCGTATGATGATTCATTGCTTGGAAGCTCTGGAATGATGCCCCATGTGTGTAGTAGTCTGAGGCCTTCCTTAGGACTATACACAGTGTGCGTTGTACCATTCTTGGTAATCACCACTGTGGCCGGATGGCGCCATTTGTAAGTGATCTTATGGTTGTTAAGCGCTTTAGTGACGGTCTTCATTTGTCTTCTCATGTTAAGGGTGTACTGAGATAGATCTGCATACAGGTGAATGCCCTGATATGGTGCTGGAAGATCAGGTTCAGATCTGGCTTTTGCTAGAAGCTTTTCTTTAGTAGGGAAAAAATAAATTTTCATCAGAATGTCCCTAGGTACGGATGCTTCAAGGTGTCTGGGTTTTGGTATGCGGTGAATGCGATCTACAATGCGTTCAATCTGCGATACTTCAGGGATCAATTTATCAAACATGTCCGCTGCATATTTGGGTAGATCAGCAGGAAGAACCGTTTCAGGGACACCTCTTATTTTAACATTATTTCTTTGCGAGCGGTCTTCTAGATCCGCGAGTTTCGCTTTTATTCGATCGTTGTCGTCAGCTTGGTCTTTGTATGCGTCTATGAGGTCATTCACTGTCAGAGAGCATTCATCCATTTTGTGTTCAATATGTTGAACTCTCTCCCCCATGCCTTGCATCTCAGCAGTAAATTGGTGTATCAGTGTGGAGAAATTTACCATGAGGGATGAGTGAAGAGATAATAACATATCCTTCATTACTGTGTCCAGCACCGGCTGACCAGAGGTTGGAAAGGATGCTATGGATGGCTGTGTAGTGAGGCCTGCTGCGTCTGTGTGGGGGATGCTACTCACTGCGCCTGAGGCCTGTGTGACAGGATCCAGCCTCATCCTCGCCTTGGCAGGGCTGTTGGAGAGCGAGCTATGTGATGAGGGGTCCCGGGATGATATTGGTCCCACTCCGTCCTCCCAGTCTCCATTGTAGTCATCAGGCAGGTCAGTGTATGACGATGAGGCCTGTGCTGCCGCGCCGCCGCCGCCATCTTGCCACGTCTCCCCCTCTGAAGCCGGCATTGTGAAGAAGTCTGTGAGTTTCTTTGGCTGTCTTGTGTCTTTTCGTTTGCGGGACAGCATGAGGGCAGGTTCCGACTTGTGGTGGGAGCTCCGTATGGGCTCCGGTGGTTCTGTATCCCTCCGGTTTTGTCGATAAGTCCCTGGTCACTGACAGAGCTAACGGCTTAAGCGTCCATTACAGTTGCGCGCAAGCCACGCCCCCTTACGTGGTTTATTCTGAAAATACTATTTAGTTTTGCAGACTGTAAGTTTGTACCAACTCCCCTTATCTAGTGTCAAAGACAAAAGATATTTAACCTGGGATACTGGTATTTTTACACAGTCTCAAGACATAAAGCAACTTTTGCAACAATGCCTATTCATGGGCTATGAACTCTGATTCAACTTTAGAGCCAAAATGGCTCCTCTCATGTTCATTTGAAAAATATACAATATAAATGCCTATATACTGTATATACTCGAGTATAAGTCATCCCGAGTATAAGTCGAGGCCCCTAATTTACCACAAAAAACTGGGAAAAATTTATTGACCCGAGTATAAGTCGAGGGTGAGAAATGGCAGAAGGTCAACAATGCCCATCTGCAGCTGCATGCCTCCCTGTGTCCTGTGCAGCCTACCTGTACCCTGTGCATGTGTCCCGTACATGTGTGTGTGTCCTGTACATGTGTGTCCTGTACATGTGTGTCCTGTACATGTGTGTCCTGTACATGTCCTGTGTCCTGTACATGTCCTGTGTGCATGTGTCCTGTGTGCATGTGCAGCCTACTTGTGTCCTGTGCAGCCTCCCTGTGGCGATCTCCATCCTCCCTGTGGCGATCTCCATCCTCAAACGGCGGCCGGCGTGTGATGATAGTGTTCGGCGGCCATTCCACAGTTCAAAAGCCGCGCCTCCTCCTCGTCTGTGATAGGCTGACCGCTGACTGCCTATCACGGACATTCTCTCATTCTCATACCACGGACGAGGATAAGAGAATGTCCGTGATAGGCTGTACACTGACAGCTGTTCAGCCTATCACAGATGAGCAGGAGGCATGGCTTTTGAAAGCTGCAATAGCCGGCGAACAGTATCATTACACGCCGGCCGCCGTCTGTCTGCATGACACGCTGATCATGCAGACAGATGGCAGGGACTCGAGTATAAGTCGAAGGGACACTTTCAGCCCAAAAAAAAGGGCTGAAAAATTTGACTTATACTCGAGTATATACGGTATATATGAATATAAATTCTTTTAACCCCAAATGTTCTGACAGTGTGCTACTCCCAATATTGGGTAATCCCCAATCAAGTGCTTCCATGCTCCACCAGTGCTCTAAGAAATAATAGCCTCTTACCAGATAGTCATGATCTCTAATTTATAGGAGATCATGAGAAGCATGAAATAAAGAGGTATCCTTTAGACCAGAGATATGCAATTAGCGGACCTCCAGCTGTTGCAAAACTACAAGTCCCATCATGCTCTGCCTCTGAGTGTCATGCTTGTGGCTGTCAGAGTCTTGCTATGCTGCATGGGACTTGTAGTTCTGCAACAGCTGAAGGTCCGCTAATTGCATATCCCTGCTTTAGACGGCCAATATCATCATCACAGCTGCATTAATCAGAATTGATCCTATGCTCAATGACCAGCGTCCCAGCCTCCACACATGCATATTAAAGCTTTCTGCAAACCACAAATCTGCTTTCCCTTTCACTCGGACCATGGTATATAATTCATGTACAAAAGAGAAGAGGGCTCATCGTGTAGTAATTCTACACTGTTTATTAAATACTAAAAATATTTCACTTACAGGATAAGCAGGTACACCAGCAAGTCAGGAATGTAGTGACATCACAACTCCTGTTTCTATCGACGCGTTTCCCCATAACAGGCATAATCTGGGGTTGGAGGATCATGCGAGTGAAAGGAAAAGCTGATTCATGGTTTGCAGCATGCTGTGATATGCATGTATGGAGACTGGGACGCCCGCCAATGAGCATAAGATCCATTCTGATTAATGCAACTGTGATGACGAGATTGGCCATCTAAAGGATACCTCTTTATTCCACGCTTCTCATAATCACCTATAATTTAGAGATCATGACTATCTGGCAAGAGGCTATTATTTCTTGTGGAGCACAGAAGCATTTGATTGTGGATCACCTATTATTGGGAGTAGCGAACCTTGTATCAGTTTTTTTTTTCTTGAATACAATATGGACACTTGTTTATATTTTATTGTTTTGATTGTTCACATTTTTTGATACATTTATATCACGTTTCTTTTTTCACTGTTTTTATAAACACCATATTTAGCTATTGATTAATAACACAAAAGCTTACGCACAAGAAAGCACAACCTTTATTTTTTCACTTTAGATGTGGCATGAGAGCCTCAGCTGTCCAGGACTCTCTCTCCTCATTGACTGACACGGGGGGTGCCATTGGCTTCCGCTGCTGTCAAAGTCAGACAATAAGGAGAGATAAGGGCAGGGCAGAGCTGCGGCTCCATGTCTGAAAGGACACACAGAGCAGTAGCTCGGCTCAAATGCCCTCATAGCAACCTGATTGCTGTGAGGGCACTTGGAAGGAGTGAGTGTCCAGGAGCACCAGCAAGAAACCCGAGAAGAGTAGAAACTGGGCTGCTCTGTGCAAAACCACTGAACAGAGCCGGTAGGTATAACACGTTTGTAACTTTTAAACAAAAAAAAACCAAGACTTTAATATCACTTTAAGGGCACTCCAATCCATTTACATGATCTCTTTTGTGCCAGCTGCAGGGGAGAGGCGAGAGTGCTTGACAATCACTGGTAATGCCTGGGAGCAGTGGCATCAACCATTGGCCTACTATGGCCCATCCATAATCAACGCTCTCTCTTGTCCACTGTAGCCATCAATAGCTAACATAGGGGAACCAGATCACCTGACCAGGCCAGAGCGGCTTGGTATATATACAGATTCTTCTTACACAAGTTAGTCAGCATAGGTGTCGGGGGAGCATTTTTAAGATAGTTAGGTTTTAGCTGGAATTCTACCTTAACAATAACCATATCCAAAGCAATGTTCCTGGACTATGCATTGTTTATGACATCTCTTAGGAAGAGGAGGGGCCATTTATACTAAGCTGGGTATTATTGGGGAGGCAACAGAAAGACTGGTTTTAGTAAGAGGTGTTGATGTGTCAGTCTCTTTGGCACCTATGACTTACCTTGAGCTGTGACTACGAAAATACAAATATAGTGCAATATACTTTATTAATGGATTTTTTTATGTTATGTTTTAATATTTTTTATGCAGAACCCAGGAATATATTAGGAAATGTACCATATGTTGATTATTCAATAGAACTATCTATATAGTTTGTGCTAACTGTTCTAAAGTATATAGATTCCTATATAAAATAAGTGCAAAAAAAATAAAGCTGTTTTATCACAAAGTATTACATATGACATTCGATCATTGATTGATTGAAGTATATATTCACCCAAATGTAGTAACATAAATCTTAGCATACACATTTTTCATTTTGTCATGCTTCATAATTATTATGTCAATACTAAATAGGATGCATCATGAATAGAAATAGATCCTTTAGGTTATTCACCCCTTGAAATTGTTATGGCCACAAAGTCATACATCATTTAAAGACCTGAATAAAATAATCTACATACTAAAGTATTCCATAATGCTTTTTTGTTTTATACTGTGTTCTGTATAACACTATTGTATAGGACTTAAGCAAAGTTTGCAATGATATCATGATTGCTTCTAGTGCCATGCTCCTCAACCTGTGTAAAAGTTGCTTTAAAATAATTCTATAACCCAAAAACGTTGTCACTGCATCACAGCTGTAACAAGATCTTTCAAAACATATTTATATTCAACAGCAAGCTTCCCATTTGTAAATGTAAATTATCACTTTTATTTATTTCTACAATTTATTTTAGATTATTAAATTAAAGTTATTTACATCCCTGTTTCATAGCGCTTAAAAATTCTCTAGCAGAATGTATTCACCCTTTTCCTAACTCAATTAACAGCACCTATATGTCTCCTTTTGTATCAAAGAATATGATTTTTTGATTTGCATTACAAAATGTGTATGTTTCTTCTGGAACTAATTGTACTATAGCAAAGAATTAAGATCTTAAATGCAATGGTGTTAATTACTTATGGTTGCAGTATCTGTGTGCGGTATCTGTGTGCAGTATCTGTCTATGGCCAACTTTGATTCTTCCATATCCTCAGTCTTTTATGAGGATTGCATAACTGAGTGAGGGTTTGTTTTCTTCAGGAATTGGATAAAAAGACTGCAACAATGAGGAGATAAACTGTTATCTAGTGTCCAGGATAGAGACTTGGTTCCATGTCTGTGACAACAGGTGACCAAGGAAATGATGGCATGCAGGCAATTAGATGTTTACACAACTGCCTCATCCAAATCCACTTTATTATTTTACTTTTCTTTTTATAACTAACATTAATTTATGAAATTATAACTTGAATAGATTATGTGCCTGTTTGTTCTAGAACAATGTATATGCTTGAATAAACTGAATGGGATGACAGAATGAATTGAAACATTATGACAACTTGGCAGCAACAATAATACCCAAAATAAATTGTAGCACAGCTTCCATTTCAGGATGGAAATAAATCCAGTTAATATGATTTCAAAAAGAAAAATATCTACTTTAAATAACATTATTACAAGACGAACTACCAAGGCTAAAAGGAAATCAGTGATTTATATGGAATACAATTTATTGATTTATTTATATAAATTCATTATCAGCACATTTAATGCTATCTGAAGTTTTAATCATATTTCTCCAAATTACCTTTATTGCAATGTCACGTTCAATTTTTCTTTTTTTAAAGTTATTTCTTGCAATCTAAATTACTTTGTATTTATTGTGGGTGCTTGACAGCGTGTGTTATTAGTATTTATACTATACAATATAATAATGATAAACAGCTATAGAGTTGCATTGGTTGTCAAATCTGTGTTGTTTTGAATGAATTAAATTACAAAATGTACAGAAAAAATGCTAAGCTGACTACTTTATTATTATCTGGCGATTCACTCAAGTGGAATTATGTGTGCATAAAAAAAGAACATTATTAACCACCAGTTAACACATTTGTACCTTACTGCCTCAAAAGATTGATGTGTTGTATTCCTTATAGATGGGTATTGTGCACTTCATACACTTTTATTTCACATTTTAGATTAATTATAGTAAAGGCTAAAATCCAGAGAAATAGGTAAATATGCAGATCACGTACATATATGCTAGCTTTTTTACCTGACAAAGGATTTGTGTCCATTCAGTCCTGAGATTTATACTTTTGCCCATAGAACAGCACAGAGGAGCAGATGAAACCTCTTTCTGCTAAAAAATTTGAAACCACAGAAATGCCCTGGTCTGGATCACCTTTCGGACACCTATTATTAAAAAAAATGCCGACCTCCTTTCCCCATTACTAGTTAAAGCATTTAATTCTCTCCTAAAAGATCAAATTTTCAGACCTGAAACCCTGACAGCTGTTATAACAATGTTACCCAAACCACATACAGACGATACCTCATGCTCCCACTATTGCCCAATTTCCCTTCTCAACCTCAACATCAACTAATAGCTAAGATTCTTTCTACCTGCCTGAACCCAATTATTGGTTCTTTGATCCGTAATGATCAAGTGGGCTTTATTCCGGCCCGACAAGCAAGAGATAACATCCGCCGGGTGGTTCTTTTGGCCCATGCAGCGCACTACCATAAAATACCCTCTTGCTTTATAACCCTAGACATAAGAAAAGCATTTGACACAGTCTCATATACTTATCTACAACCAGGGCTGTGTTTAATATTGATTGGACCCTGGGCAAACATTTTCTGAATTAGTAATGAAATATGTTCCCACCTAATAGGACCTCAGTAAACAGTCCAGTCCAGAGAACATATTTATAAAGCATTGTTAGTTGTAGTGCCACAGAGTATATCATTTTTTGTGGACCATTATTTATGAAGATTTTGTTTTCGCCTATTATTTTGAATAATAACTATTATTATTATTATTATTAAGCAGTGAGATATACATTGTAGAGCATATAAAATATGTAGCTCAAGCTGTTAGATTTTGATCATGCCTGTCTGTCTTCTTCACATTTTCCTCGGTATTCTGAGACATTAAATTGTTAGAATGAGTTGTTTTTAAGCCTTCCAACTGTTATAATGCTTCTTATTTTTCACTGAAGTATTCTTGGCCTCTCCAGCACTCTGAAAGGTTGCTGATTGTGTTTTTAAGGAGGCTCTTATTGTCATAGCACTCACAGTAGCATGAATTTAGATCTAGGCTCACTTATGTTTCTCTTTTTAAAAATGCTTTTTACTGTCTAGTATTGCATTATATTTGACTAGTCTTCTAAACTCTAGGAAACCACTTACATTTTCTTGTCTCTTCAAAAAGAAAATAACTGTCTAATCTTATGCTGATAGATTTCTTTATTAGAATATTTGTGACTATTGAACTTTCATTTTATAACATTCAATTTTACAGTTTACACTTGTTAAATGTATACTATATGTCACTGCATTAAATTAACATACTGTACTTAACTTTGTTGTTTCAGTGCTTATTAACAGAGGCAGGGAAGTGAGATATTGTGTGTATATATAGAGCAGGAGCTCTAATGTTATGGACTAGAAAAAATAATATAGTGTATATTGTAAATCATGGCATAAGCTGAACCCTAATGTATGTATTGAGGTCCAGAATTGCAGTGAAGTATGGCCCATCTTTTTTAAAGTGGATCTAAACTAAAAAGGCAAGCAAAGGGCGGTGGATCAAGCTGGCCATGCATTGTGTGAATTGCTGCCTCCCACCTAACACCCCTTGACTGAAACATCAATAACAAATTATCACTTCAAATGTAGCTGATGATTGCCACTGTTCCTACTGCATAAACTTTCTTTACAGAAACCTCTTATTGGGACCTTATAGACAACCAAAAAAGGGGTATACACACATATTCATTATTAAGTTAAAAGTAGTTTTACATCTTTATTTCCATCATACAGCATATCATAAAAGCAATTCTCCCTTTGGTGTCGGAGTGTTTAAAAAAAGTAAAGTACATCAATGTATTGTATAAACAAAGAAAGGGTCAACATCATTGCACTTCATAATAGGTGGTACATCCAGTTGTTGTTTGCTGTCACAGAGGTGAACCCCCACAGTGAACTTCCAACCGGAATTATCCATTGCATTTTGATTGCCAATGAATGAATAATATGATAATTCAACAGTATCTCAACAATTCAATTGGAAAATCCTCGTATACAGAAAAATAGCTTACATCATTATCCAATGTGACTTCATCTATGACCCCCAGAATTGAGCACAGACCCCAGACAGAGGAGGGTAGAACAGAACACATCCCTATTTATATACTAGAACTGAGACATAAAACCTACAAAAGATGTATACCGCTTTACGGACACTCACTTTAGGTACACTTGCGAGTACAGACATGCCCGCGAGTATACATTAAGTGCCTCACAAGTACGGACATTCCGGACATTCCCATGCCATGCAGCCGCAGTATGACCTGGAAGAGGCGGAGCTGCTGCCCGGAGTCGTAGAAGGAAGAGGTAAAGTTCCTGTGAGCCAGCCCAGCGTTGCCAGCAAGCCAGCCCAGCATTGCCCACTGGCCCAGAGGTACCCACCAGCCCAGCATTGCCTGTCGGCCCAGAGGTGCTGGCCAGATAGCTCAGAGGCCCAGAGGTCCCCACCAGCAAGCCCAGCATTGCCCAGAGGTTCCACCAGCCCAGAGTTGCTCGTCAGCCAGCCCAGCATTGCAGTCTGCATAAACGTAAGAATGGAACAGTACTGTAGCCCCGTATTATTGGCCCTGCTCCCCCCTACAGGCCTTGGACCCCACATTGCAGCCCCTGACCCCCCCCACTGTTCTCATTGTTACAGGTGCCTATCATGTACTGTGCATTGCCTGCCAATCCAGAGGTGCCTGCCAGCCAGCACTGAGGCCCAGAGATGCCTGCCAGCCATCCAAGCATTTCCCAGAGGTGCCAGCCAGCCCAGCATTGCCCGCCAGCCCAGAGACCCACAGTTGCTCGCCAGCCAGCCCAGAATTGCAGTCTGCATAAACGTAAGTGGAGTATAGCCCTGCTACAGGCCCTGACCCCCCCACTACAGGCCCTGGACCCCCACTACATCCCCTGACCCCCTACCACATCCCCTGAACCCCTCACTGCAGCCCCTGACCTTCTAAAAAGAAACTTATTTAGTACTGTACAGTATTTGTTCTTTTCATTGTTACAGGTACCTATCGTGTATGTGCTGTGCATTGCCTGCCAGCAAGCACCAAGGCCAAGAAGTGCCCACCAGCCAGCACCAAGGCTCACAGGTGCCCATAAGCCAGCACTGAGGCTCAGAGGTGCCTGCCAGTCAGCCACCTCAGTGCCAGTCAGCCAAGCGTTGCCCAGAGGTGCCCACCAGCTAGCCCAGCATTGCCTAGAGGTGCCAGCCCAGCTTTGCCTGCCAGCCCAGAGGCCCACAGTTGCTGGCCAGCCAGCCTATCTCTGCAGCCTGCATAAATGTAAGAGGAGTACGGTACTGTATAGCCCCCCCATAGGCCCTGACCTCCCATTACAGCCCCTGGACCCCCGACTACATCCTTTGATCCCCTACTACATCCCCTGCCCCCATACTACATCCCCTGACCCCCTCATTACAGCCCCTGACCCTATAAAATACAGTTAACGTAAATTTTTTAGGAACCTCTACAGTACTGCACTGTACAGTATTTGTTCTTTTGATTGTTACAGATGCACATTAAATAATGGCAGATAGTACCAAAAAAAGCAATAAATCTATTACCTTTGGATATGAAGACTAAAATTATTGTATGATGAAGGTGTAACTCAAGCTGAAATAGGCCGAAGGCTAGGCTACACTCAGACTACAGTTAACACTGTCATGAAAAACTACACCTGTTAACACAACAATAATTCAAAAAGGGGTAGCATTGTTGCAGATATGGAGAGACTCTTAATACTTTGGATAGAAAATCAGACTACATGTCATGTTCTTGTTAACCAGGCAATTATACAAAGTAAAGCCTTAAGCCTATTCAATGACCTGAAGTCTAAGAAAGGTGAGGTAGCAAAGGATGCAGAATTTTCTGCAAGCCATGAATAGTTTGATAGGTTCAAGAAGAGGTCTAACCTATATAACATTAAAGTACAAGGAGAGGCAGCTGTTACAGATACTAAGGCTGCAGAAATCTATCCAAGCGATCTTGCCAAAATTACTCAAGATAGAGGCTACTCCATGGCTCTGATTTTTAATGTGGATGAGACGGGGCTATTCTGGAAGAATATGCCTTCAAGAACCTTCATTGCAAGACAGGAAAAAATCAATGCCAGGCTACAAGCCAGCTAAAGACAGAATAACCCTTCTGTTAGGTGGCAATGCTTATGGTACCTTAAAGCTAAAGCCTTTGCTAATTTACAGATGGCAAAATCCAAGAGCTTTGAAGATCTGTGTTAAAACTAGACTTCCAGTGCATTGGAGAGCTAACAAAAAAGCATGGGTAACTGCAGCCCTTTTAAAAAAAATTTGTTTGACACCTGCTTTGTTCCAGAGGTGAAAGCCTATTGCAAGGACAACAATATCCTTTCCATTTTTTTACTGCTTAATGATAATGCCCCTGGACACCCTTTAATGCTAGATGAGCTGAACCCTAACATTTTAGTTCAATTCCTACCATCAAATAGCACCTCACTACTGCAGCCAATGGATCAATTTGTCATTGCCACCTTCAAGTTAAACTACTTAAAAAGAACATTCAGTAAGGGTATTGCAGCATTAGACAAAGAATGAGCAGGTAAAGAAGTTCTATCCAAATTCTGTAAAAGCTACAGCTTGGATTGCATTAAAACTGTAATGCCACGTAAAGACGATTGGACATTCCGACAACAAAATCCTGGATTTATTTCTGACGGATGTTGGCTCAAACTTGTCTTGCATACACACGGTTGCACAAATGTTGTCGGAAATTCCGATCGCCAAGAACGCGCTGACGTACAACACGTACGATGGGACTAGAAAAAGGAATTTTAATACCAAGTGCGCCACCCTTTGGGCTCCTTCTGCTAATCTCGTGTTAGTAGAAGTTTGGTAAGAGACGATTTGCGCTTTTCAGCCTCGTGCTTTTCAGTCCATTACTGCTCTTCAGTTTGTGCTGGTGGGTTTGTATCTGTTTTTCAGTGCGTGCAGTCAGTTCATACCTGGTTTTCAGTTCGTTCTTGTCTGCTCGTTTCTGATTTTCAGCTCGCTCTTCTCAGGCCTTTCTGATTTTCAGTGTGTTCTGTCCAGCTGACCGTTTTGAAGCCATGTTGCGGGTACATACTCATCGTAGAGTTCGTGCTATGCGGGGGCTTGGTGTTGGGGTTCTTACTTTGACCCAAGCCTAGTCCATGAACAGGTGGAGGATGAGTTCATGGACCAAGAATTGGTTGCTCCAGCGTGACCAATTCTCGCAAGTGCCTTTGTTGCGGGAGATCCAGGAGAATAATCCTGATGATTTCAGGAATTATCTCCGGATGACGGACCCCGTTTTTCACCGTCTGTTGGCTTTGCTATGCCCTTATATTATGAAGCAGGACACCTGCATGTGGCAATTCATCACTCCTGAACAGAGGCTAGTCACCACGTTGCAGTACTTGGCGACGGGGAGAAGTCTGCAGGACATCAATTTCACGACTGGATTCTCCCCCCAGGCTCTGGGACTCATTATTCCAGAGACCTGTTCTGACATCATTCAGGTCTTGCAGAAGGACTATATTAAGGTAAGTTTTATCCTTTAACATCACATTCTATATATTTAATGTTTGCTAATGTATTGTATTTCTTTCATCATTCCCTAATTAGGCTCCATGCACACTGGAGCTCATAAACTGCCTTTTTTGGAGTTTGGGCGTTTTTTTTAAAAGCCCATAAACTCCACTCTACGTTATCCTATGTGTCCATGCATACATGGACGTTTTTGGTAGTTTATCAGCAGTGGCGTTTATGGGTTGTTTTCTGAACGCCATAAAATCACGTTTAAGAGCAATACTGGAAATGCCAGACATCGGTAAAAGGTGTTAAACAAGGGTTAACGTTGTAAAAAGAGCGTTAAGTCTCGTTTGGCATTTCTCTGCCTCTATTCAAAATTAATGGTTCCCTATGGGAGCCCATTGATTTGAATAGAAGTCGCACTAGAAGTCGGATCATCATGATCCGTCTTGCGGTGCGACTTGTATGCTGAAGATAAAGGGGAAACCCCGCCAAAATTTTTTAAAAAATGGCGTGGTGTTTCCCCCTCAGACACTACCAGGCCCTTCGGTCTGGTATGGATCTTAAGGGGAACTCCCCTTCGTCTAAAAAATGGCGTGGGGTTCCCCCCAAAATCCATACCAAACCCTTATCCGAGAACGAAGCCCGGCCGGTCAGGAAAGGGGGTGGGGATGAGCGAGCACCCCTCTTCTGAACTGTACCAGGCCGCATGCCCTCAACATGGGGGTAGGTGCTTTGGGGCAGGGGGGGCGCTGAGCCAACCTTCAAAAAGCACCTTGTCCCCATGTTGAAGAGGACAAGGGCCTCTTCCCAACAACCCTGGCCCTTGGTTGTCGGGGTCTGCAGGCGAGGGGCTTATCGGAATCTGGGAGCCCCTTTAATAAGGGGGACCCCAGATCCCGGCCCCCCCACCCTATGTGAATGAGTATGGGGTACCTTGTACCCCTACCCATTCACCTGGAAAAAGTGTCAAACATAAAACACACTACACAGGTTTTTAAAATAGTTTATTAGGCAGCTCTGGGGGTCTCTTCTGACTTCAGGGGTCTCTTCCTTCTTCTCCGGCCTCTTCTCTTGCTCTCCGGTGTCTTCTACTGGGCTCCTCCGCTATCTTCTGCTCTTTTGCCTGCTCTTTTGCTAGCATTGGCCCAGTCTTCTCCATCATCTTCTGCCCTCTGCTCTTCTTCTGATATTAACATGACACTCTCTCCCGCTGTAATGCCGTGTGCGCAGCAACTTATATTGGCATAGGACGTGGTCACCGGGTGATGTCATCCGGTGACCATGCCCCTTATGACATCACCACCCAGGGCATGATGGGACGGTAATGTCATAAGGGGCGTGGTCACCGGATGACATCACCCGGTGACCACGTCCCATGCTAATATAGGTCGTTGCGCACCGCGTACACGGCATTACAGTGGGAGAGAGCATTGTGTCAACATCGGAAGAAGAGCAGAGGGAAGAAGACGACAGAGAAGACTGGACCAACGCTAGCAAAAGAGCGGGCAAAATAGCAGAAGATAGCAGAGGAGCCTGGCAGAATACACCGGAGAGTGAGAGAAGAGGTCGGAGAGCGTGGAGAAGAAGGACGAGACCCCTGAAGTCGAAGAGACCACCGGAATTGCCTAATAAACTACTTTGAAAACCTGTATAGTGTGTTTTATTTTTGACACTTTTCCCAGGTGAATGGGTAGGGATACCATGTACCCCATACTCATTCACATAGGATGGGGGCTGGGATATGGGGGCCCTCTTATTAAAGGGGGCTCCCAGATTCTGATAAGCCCGCAGACCCTGACAACCAACGACCAGGGTTGTCGGGAAGAGGCCCTTGTCCTCATCAACATGGGAACAAGGTGCTTTGGGGTGGAGGGCGCAGCGCTCCCCCTGCACCAAAGCACCAACCCCCCCATGTTGAGTGTATGCGGCCTGGTACGGTTCAGGAGGGGGGGCGCTCACTTGTCCCCACCCCCTTTCCTGACCGGCCAGGCTGCGTGCTCGGATAAGGATTTGGTATGGTTTGGGGGGACCCTCACGCTGTTTTTTCGGCGAAGGGGGTTCCCCTTAAGATCCACACCAGACCAAAGGGCCTGGTATTGTCTGAGGGGGAACCCCACGCCAATGTTTTTTTTCATTTTGGCGGGGTTTCTCTTCATCCTCAACACAGAAGATGCACTGCAAATCGGATCATGATGATCCGACTTCTGGTGCGACTTCTATTAAAAACAATGGGCTCCCATAGGGAACCATTGATTTTGAATAGAGGCAGAGAAACGCGGTTAAAAGCTAGCGCCGCTAAACATGCATTAACAGCAATGCAAAACGCTGATAAAATCACGTTTTTAAAGCAGCGACTTCCTGACAGCATTCTGACGTTCAGAATGGCCGTTTATGAGCTCCAGTGTGCATGGAGCCTGTAACGAGCCCCTTGTTCGCTCGGTTCCACTCTCCCGACACTCCTCTGCAGCTATTGAATCAGATTGCAACGTCTGATGGTTCAGTCATCCAATGCTCCGGGATTAGAACTACAGCTCTGTGCCGTTCTAACCCAGCTCAGAACAAACACCAGGCAGGATGTAAGTTCAAACAGGAATATCCTTTATTGCAAAATACAGGCTTTTATACACTCAAAGTGGAGACCTCCTACTCATATTACTCTAACAATACAGCTGTAACCTAATTAACCTAATTAACATGAGCTAATTAACTAATCCCTTTAGATAGCCTAGATGACTCAGTCATGACCGTTAGGCCAGACTGGCCGTCTTGTAGCTCAAAAAATCCAATCAACATTATCACAATCAACATAGACTCTTCTTCACACAATAGCAGAGTTAATTAACACAAATAACAATGGGGATCTAATGACTCTTAGATCCCATAGTAGACTTATTTACAATACAAATTTTAGCAGACAATAGACAGACAGGTGTTGGAATTTACATCAGCATCTCCTAACAGTATCTGTCCCAGCATTATGAATCAGCCACTATTCCAATATGGCAAATCCAGGGTCCCCAGAGTCTGTGTGTCCTGGGGGACCAGGACCCGAATCCACAGTAATACCACCTCAAGGGTCCCCAGGCATACAGCTCACAAAGAGCACAGTTCCCCCAAATGCAAGGACCCCCGATCGATCGGCAGGAGGCTAGCATACAGTACCCTCCAAAAGTCTCTTTCCCGGCTAGGTCTGTCACAGAGCCTTACCATGATTATAATATGCTGTGAATGTCCTCTTTATCCTCATGCATGCTGTAAGTTTTTAAAGTTCCTTTTTTGTCCTTTTGTCCTTCATGCATATTTGCCTTCACTAACCTCCCCAGCATGCTATCCTGGGCCCATACACACCTAGCCTAGTCACTTAACAATGTATTTTGTCAGCTCCATTGTAATGCTTACCCTAAACACCCCCTAAAATGTGTTTAAATGTTATTGTTGTCCTTAAATTTAGGCATAGTGCCAGAGGCTTTTTTTGGGGGGGTCCCAAACTCATTTCGAACCCTCCCTCCCCCCAACCGCTAAGTCAACCGATACCAATCCTCTATCTGCTGACTTTGCCAAACCCATACACACTATATCTACCTATTTTGTGGTCAGATTTATGGATGAATTCACCAAAGCATGTAGTGAAAGGGCCTGCCTGAATACTTTCAAATGGTACAGTTTAAAGTTTTGTTCTCCTATTATCTTGATAGGTAATTGCAGAATGTAAAAACGTGCTTCAATTTGGACAGTGTATATTCATATCTTTGTATTATGACACTTCTTACCTGTCCAGTGGGCTACCAATAGTGTAAGTAAGGAGGGGCTGGCCAAAGTAACACACATTATGTATGCATTCAGCTCTCAATGAAGTGGAGACGGTTACCTGTCCAAATCATACCATCCCTAAGATTTTTACAATGGGCCATTAGAGGTGGTGAGGAATCTGATAAGTGGACCTTATATTTTTGAATTTAAATACTCCTTAAAATCAATGTTATACTGATGATGGCCAAGAATGTTTGTGTCTAAACTGCTTGCAATGTTATGTGCAAAAGTACTATTTTTTTTTCTTGTTTCATTCCACAGTTTCCTTCAATGCCACAGGAATGGCAGACTGTGGCTTCCCAATTTGCCCAGCGGTGGGACTTTCCCAACTGTGGAGGGGCAATTGATGGGAAACACTTTCACATTGTCCCACCCCCCAACTCGGGGTCATACTATTTTAATTACAAGAAGTTTAATAGTATAGTGATGTTGGCGGTGGTGTCGGTGACATACAAGTTTTTGTATGTGGGGAAGAATGGCCGAATGTCGCAGTCATCGTCAGTTCTACGGATGGCTCCAGAGTGGTGGCTTGGGATTGCCACCTCCGGAAGACAATGTGACTGGTCTACTATTCATCTTTGTTGCTGATGAAGCGTTTGGGCTTGGTGAACACCTGATGCGGCCTGACCTGCGGTCTGATCCCTCACCCTGGACCAGAGGGTTTTTAACTAACGGCTGGCCAGAGCCAGAAGAGTGGTGGAGAATGCTTTCGGGATAATGGCCAGCCGGTTCTGCCTATACCTGATGCCAATCAACATGGTGGAATATAAACTAAACCATATAATACTTTAATGCTGCATTCTACATAACTTTCTAAGGAGAAATGCTATAAACTATGTGACCTCAGTTGGGCCTGAGGCCAGATTTCAAGAACAAACAACCCTGACGGCACTTGAAGCTGGCCATCCTGGCCTGCCCCCCCAAAGCACCCGCGAGGTCCATCAAAAATATATGGAATACTTTGCGAGTAGTGGGGCCATTGATATGCCAGCAAATGTTTGGGAAACATTTTTAAAATACATTATTTATTTAAACTGAAATAATATTTCATTTGCTTTACTGCTTGTTTCTTTTAGCTGTCTCCTAGGTTCTCCAATGGGCTTTTCTTTTTGGCCATGTTCTTCAATAGTGCAAACATAATTTATTTGATACATGAGGTGACAATCTCTTCTTCAGCTAACTATTATGTTGTGGGTCTGATACACACACACCTTGTTTTTGTTTTATTGTATGTAATGCATTAATGCTAAAAAAACACATTCTTTTTTAGCACCATGAATTATTAATTTTTTTGAGTCCCGAAAATGGCCTGATTGGGGCAAATTTTAGAGGGTGTGGGGGTTATTTACTAAAGGAAAATCCACTTTGCACTACAAGTGCACTGCAAGTGCACTTGAAAGTGCACTGAAACTGCACTAAAAGTGCACTTGTAGTGTAAAGTGGATTTGCCTTTAGTAAATAACCCCCATTGTCACTGTAAACACCGACTTACTCGAAAAACTGGTATTGAGCATTGAAAGAAGAAGCCACACATTGTTGAGTAGAAAACATTTTACTCAAAGCACATTCACATGTGCGTTGGAAAAGGGTTTTTGAACAAACCAACATATTTGTTGTATAACATTTTTAGGTTTGACAGCACAAATAGCCTTTTTTGGGTTAAACTGGCATGTTTAAATCCATAAAACATACACAACTCAGGAACTTAAAAAGTTCAACTTTGACAAAGTGAAGGCAATATCAGACATTAGTATGTTTAGTACGAACGATTACTGTGCCCACGAGCCTGAAACTTGCCACTTTAAACACCATTTTAAATTGTACAACAGTGAAGAAAAGCCCATGGAGCAGCACAAAAGTAATAATAATAATATGAACACACAACAAAATACTTACTTTTTTGCAGCACTCTCTTGATCTTTCTATACTGATCCTGCTCCCTCAATTTGAGGTGTGACCATCGTTTCCTCAGTTGATCCTTGGATCGCCGTACCCCAAAATTCTTCTGCAGACTTTTTACAACTTTAGCCATGATCTTGGCCTTTCTCACATTTGGGTTTGGGTAATGCTTCCTATCATATTCGGCCCGCTTCAAGATGGCCACCATCTCCACATTTCTACAAAGGACATATTCGAGGCCTTAAAGGGGGAGTCCAGCGATCTATCGTTTTTTTTTTTTCTGTTCATTGAGAAGCTTTGATTATCCAAATTTCATACTTACAGTTTGTGTTTAATATTGCTGCCTCTCTCAAATTTCGTCCGCAAGAATAACCTATATAATTCGATCTTGGCAGTTTTCATTTTGGTTGTGGTCAATTGAAGCCCACAAGCATTTATTTCCGGGAGGCGGTGAATGCTGTGCTCCCAGCATTCACCGCTCATTCCTGCGCATGCTCATTGGTAACAGGCAGGCATCTGCGGTCAGCATGGAGTCTGTACCTATCATTAGCATGTTGCAAAGCCTCCTGGACTTGTGCCCAAGTGGAACGAAGACCACAGAGATGCTCTTCTAACACAGAATACTCCACGGAACAAGTGAGTCAGGCAACATGGAAGGTTGGAAACCATAGTTTGCCATAAACGGGGGCAATCGGGAAGCAGAATTCAAGGCACTATTGTGAGCAAACTTCACCCATGGTAAGAGGTGTGACCAGTTGTTATGATGGACAGAAATATAGCAACATAGGAATGGCTCCAAGGACTGATTGGCTCATTCTGCAGCCCCATTAGACTGCAGGTAATTTGCAGAGGAGAAGGCAAGCTGAATTCCCATCTGTGCACAAAAGGCTCGCCAGAACTGGGACACAAACTGACTACCCCTGTCCGAGACAACCTTGGGTAGCCTATGTAAGCGAAAGATCTCCCAAGCAAAAATGGAAGCCAGTTCCTTAGAAGTGGGCAACTTCTTAAGTGGAATACAATGGGACATTTTCGAGAACTGGTCAACCACCATAAGGATAACTGTGTTGCCCTGGGAGTTGGGTAACTCCACAATGAGATCCATAGACAGGTGGGTCCAGGGCCTTTCTCCATTAGGTATGGGTTGTAGGAGGCCCACTGGAAGGTGACGTGGAGTTTTACTCTGAGCACACACGGAACAGGCAGCTACAAAGGCGGTTACATCAGCACGTAGACTAGGCCACCAGAAATGTTGAGAAATGGCCCAAAAGAGTTGATTCTTCCCAGGATGGCCAGCAGCCTTGGGAGAATGGTAAGTCTGGAGCACGGCAATACAGAGACTCTCTGGGACAAAGCAGCAGTCACAAGGTTTCTCAGGAGGAGCATGGACCTGAACATCAAGAATGTTGTCACCCAAAGGAGAAGTGAGACTGGTATGAACCGTAGCCAGAATACAATCAGGAGGAATCACAGGAACCAGAACCGACTCCATCTTGGAAGTGGAGGAAAATTGTCGTGACAAAGCGCCAGCCCATACATTCTTAGTACTGGGTAAGAATTAGACAATGCAATTGAAACTAGACAAGAAAAAAGAGCCCATCGCGCCCTTCTGGGAGAAAGGTGATTAGCCTCAGACAAGAATGGGAGATTCTTATAGTCAGTAAGAATGAGAACTGGCACAGTGGTACCTTCGAGGAGATGTCTCCATTCTTTCAGGGCTAAAATGATTGTTAACAGCTCTCTGTCACCAATCTTGTAATTGCACTAAACAGGTGACAATTTCTTGGAAAAGTAGCCACAAGAATGCACAGTGCTCTCAGAGGTCGGACGTTGAGACAGAAGGGTGCCAACTCCAGTCTCGGAAGCATCAACCTCAAGGATAAAAGGTAACATAGGATCAGGATGTGCCAACACAGGAGCAGAAACAAAGGCAGCCTTGAGACTCTCAAAGGCCTTAATGGACTCTGGAGACCAACTCTGTGGGTTACCGTCCTTTCTGGTCATATTAGTCAGGGGCTTGACCAGAGACGAGAAGTTGCGAATAAACTTCAAATAATAGTTGGCAAAGCCAAGAAAACTCTGCAGAGGACGTAAACCCACGGGTCTGGGCCACTGTAGGACTGCTGAAAGTTTCTCTGGGTCCATTAAAAAACCAGCAGTGGAAATGACATAGCCCGGGAATTTACCTGTTCATGATGGAATTCGCACTTCTCCAATTTACAATAGAGATTGTTGTCTCTTCTGAAGCACATGACAGACATCTGTGTGGTGGCTCTCCAGAGACTTGGACAATTTGAGGATATCGTCAAGATAAACCATCATACAATACTGCAACAAATCTCGGAGAACACCATGAATAAATTCCTGGAAAACTGCCGTGGCATTACAAAGCTCAAAAGGCATTACGAGGTACTCATTATTGCCTGTTCTGGTATTAAACACAGTTTTCCACTCATCGCTCTCCTTAATCCTCACGAGATTGTATGCCCCTCTCAAATCAAGCTTCGTGAAAAACAATTCTCCCTTGAGGCGGTCAAATAACTCTGTAATCAACGGAATCAGATAGGCATTCTTAATCATGGAACGATTGAGACCCCTATAATCAATACAAGGTCTCAGTTCTCCACTCTTCTTCTTCACAAAGAAGAAACCAGCACCAGCAGGAGACAAGGATTTGCGGATGAAACCTCGAGAAAGTGCTTCTGCAACATACTCCTCCATGGCCTTATCCTCCAAGACTGACAAAGGGTAAACCCGGGCACGAGGGGGTATGGCACCAGGTTGAAGGTCAAATGCGCAATCATACGACCGGTGTGGAGGCAAACTGCCGGCTTGACCTTTGTCAAAGACATTGCTAAAATCGTGGTACTCCTCTGGCAGGGAGGAGAGTGAAGAGGTGCACAGGACCTTGGCTACCTTCTGGAAGCATGTCTTACTGCATTATGGTGACCAGGAGAGAACCTCAGCATGGAGCCAATCAAAAGAGGGGTTGTGCCTCTCTAACCAAGGATAACCAATAACCAGTGGAAAATTAGGTGAGGAAATAACTTGGAATTGGATTATCTCATGGTGAAGAGCCTCTACAGCCATGGACAATGGAACCGTCTCATGAGTCACATGGGCAGGCTGTAGAGGTCTCCCGTCAAGAGCCTCAATGGCAAGTTGAGTGTCAGCGAAATCGAGTGCTTCGATACAAAGGCAGCATCAATGAACAGGCCCGCAGCCCCAGAGTTGATTAGAGCCTGTATCTCGACGGATGACTCAGCCCAAGAAAGGGTAACTGAAACCAGGGGCTTATCCTTCTGGACAACTGGGGACGAAACATGGCAATTTGATCCATGCGATGATCCTGCTGCTCCAATCTGGATACATTTTACCAACACATGGATTGACTGCATCTTCTGAATTTAGGCCTTTGCCTACTATAAGAAACCATGAAATCAAGAGAAGAAGAAGTACAGTTAAATCACACTTGTTTAATAATAATAATAAAAAAGGTAAACAGAGTAAACATAGTCAAAACAGAGTTCAGGAACTGGAACGGATAGTCTGACGAGCCAAAACGTCAGGGAGCCAGAGAGAAGCGTAGTAGAACAGCAAGCAGGATCTTGAGCCAGAAGGAATGTCAGCCAAGCAAGTCTTTAACAGGAACACAGGAGAGCATCTCTAGAGATGTGACCAAGGCAAAGGCAGAGATCATCTGGACTGGACGGCTTAAGTAAGCAGGACTGACGAGCAGCATATCACCAACAGGTGAGTCACTGTGGAGAAATAGGAGCTGGCAATTAGCTGACAGCTGAGCGGCCAGCTTTGAGAAGGAAGGGCTCAGCCCAGCCCTGACACTGGGGGGCCAGTCACTGCCAGGTGTTTTTTTCACCTTAATGCATAGGATGCATTAAGGTGAAAAAACACAAGGGTTTACAACCCCTTTAAAGACTTTTGTAGGGTTGATACACCTTTGTGTTTCAACATTAAGGAGATGGATTAGAAAGAGTAAAGTAAGCAGGGAAATCTGGACATTTTGAAAAGGTGGCACCTCCAAAAAAAGAGTGAGAGGGGGCTTGTGCCATGTTTTCAACTGTTTCACAATTTTAGAGAGAAGAGGAGAGAAGTTGAGCTGGTAGAGAGTTTCAGGTGTTTTGCCTATTTTTATACCCAGATAGGTGATGTTTTCTTTCTCTGTTGTGAAGTTAAATCTGGCTGAGGCAGTAAGAAAAAGTATTTTGGTGAGCTGGATGTGTAACTTTGCAAAGGAGTGAAAATCCTCAAATATGCTTTATGGGAAGATCAGTCATGGCCTGAGAGGTGAATTAGATATTATTGTCAGTGAATAGCGCAGACCCTATTTCCATTTTACCAACAGTGTCTCCCTGGATTTTATATGTCTGTAATAAGTACCCATAGAGGGGGCTCCCAAAAATAGATTAAAAAGGAGGGGGGGTAGTGGGCAACCTTGCCTTGCCTTGTGCATTTTTTGGAGGGTGAAATGATTTGATAGATGTTCCAGGGTACAAACTCTGGCCGTGGGTGCCGAGTACTGTACATGAATTAGAGAAAAGAAAGAAGATTGCCCTTGACCCTGAAAGCTGTCAATGCCTGAAATAACCAGCTGAGATTAATGTTGTCAAAGGCCCTTTCGGCATCTAGGGCAAAAATAGATATTGGAATGAACGGGTGATTTTTGGTGATTTTTTAATCTAATACTGATAAGACTTTTGTTATATTTAGGACCCCCACTCTGCCTTTCAATAAGCCAGAATGAACTGGGTGGATTAGTGATGGTATTATAAAGGCAAATCTTTCTGCTATTATTTTGGATAGAATTTTGAGATCAAAGTTTTTAAGTGAGATGGGGCAGTAGGACCTGGGTAATGTCAGGTCTTTGTGCTTTCTTGCAAAAATCTTAATGTGGACTTCATTGCTGGATATCAGGTAGGGGGACCTGTTCCAAATGTGCTTTTACAAGGAGTGTGGAGTGTCTATAGCTTCTCATTTAAGCACTTTATAGAACTTGGATGTGTAGTCAACTGATCATGAGGCCTTGGAGTTAGTGAGGTTAGAAATGGTGGTGAAAATTTCTGTTGTGGTGATAAGATTATGTAAGGTATCCAAATGAGCAGGGGATACTTTGAGGTAATTAAAGCTGTGTTAAAAATTCAACCCCTCTTGTATTGGGTAAGGAGGTCTCAGTGTACAAATTTTTGTAAAACTCTTCAAGAAGAGCATAAAAAATCTATTTTTTAATCTCTGAAGAAGTCATAACTAGGCTTCTCTTCATAACATCTCCCCTTATCTCAACCCTAGGGATGAGCCGAACACCCCCCAGTTTGGTTCGCACCAGAACCTGCGAACGGACCGAAAATTTGCACGACCCAAGTATTTAGGGCCTAGTTTTCTGGACAGACAGGCCATCTTAAGGTTAGTAGTAGATAACCAGAGTTGCCCGGTTCCAGAGCAAGTTCTCCACGTCTCTTCCTGTCAAAAATTCTTTTGTAGTCTTCTTGAGCTTTGGTCATGGTATCCTGCAGTAGTTTGTTATTATTTGAGAAAAAGTCCAAGGTTTCGGATACTGCAGGGACAGGGCACTCGGGAATAGACCCAGGCAAGAAGGATGGATGGAAACCATAGTTAGCATAGAATTGTGACTGATTGGTAGCTGAGTGCAGTGAGTTATTGTAAGAGAACTCCGTGATGGGGAGCAGGGAGGCCCAGTCATCCTGGGAGAATGCAGAAAAACAGCGGAGGTATTGCTCCAAGGTCTGATTCGTCCTCTCGGTTTTTCCATTTGACTGGGGGTGATAGGCCGAAGAAAATGATAATTCAATCTTTAGGGAGCCACAGAGGGCTTTCCAGAATCTGGAGGTAAATTGGACGCCTCTGTCGGAAACTATGTTGGTTGGTACTCCATGCAATCTGATGATTTCTTTAATAAAGATGGTAGCGGTTTCCATGGCCGAAGGGGTGCCCTTTATGGGGAGAAAGTGGGCCATTTTAGACAGCCTGTCTACCACAACAAAGATGGAAGAGAAACCTTCTGATGGGGGAATTCAACAATAAAGTCTATTGAAATCAAGGCCCACGGTCTCTCTGGGACTGGTAATGGTCTCAACAGACCCCATGCTCTTGCCCGCCTACTCTTGCTTCTGGCACAAGTATTACAGGACTCAACGTATTCCTTGCAGTCTTTAGCAAGGTGAGGCCACCAGAAGGTGCATTGGATGAGATCAATTGTCTTCCGTGTGCCGAAGTGACCGGCCAATTTGTGATCATGGCACAAGTTTAACACCCGTACTTTTAGCTCCTCAGGGACCACAATTTTTTTTTTTATTTTTTTTTTTTTTTATTTCAATAGTTTTTTATTGAAAGTTTCTCATTTTCATAGGTTGCATGTTATGCATCATAAAGTACATGGGTATACAGTTGTAAGTGCAATGACATACTGTACAGATGATAGCAAGAGCTGGGTGACCAATCATGTAACTGTAGATATTGAGAGAGTATAGTTCAAGGTAACTAATGTTAACTAACAGCATGTAACAAAGGTATTCTTATCAAATTCTAAAGGTGATAACCTGTGGGGGAGGGATGGGAGGGGGAATGGGGAGAGAGGGAGGGGAAGGAGGGGGGGGGAGGGGTATAGGTGGAGTAAGGGGGGAGGGGGAGGGAAGGGGGGGGAGAGCAGTATTGGTGAAGCATCTATCAAGGTAAGACTGTTACCGGTTGTTGTTTTGCAGTGTGCCATTTGTACCAAGGATTCCAGAGGTCTAGTGTTTTAGAGTGGTGTTGTGACCCTCTTGATAGAAGTGTTTCATATGTGTAGTGTGTATGGACTAATTTAACTACTTCCGCAATTGGGGGAATGGTGTGTGATTTCCAGTTTCTTGTTAGAAGGAGTTTAGTTGCTAGGAGGATGTGTACAGTCACCTGTCTGAGCTGTGTAGGTAACTCATCAATGTTCAGGTTGAGGATCGCTAACTGAGGAGTGAGAGTGATGGGAAGATGGAGAACTTCTTGTAATATGTTTTGTACCTCAAGCCATAACTGTTGTAAGTGAGGGCATGTCCAGAGGATGTGTAGGAGAGTGCCAGTTTGACCGCAGCCACGCCAGCAATCATGTGAAGCGTGGATATTAAATTTGGCAAATCTATGAGGGGTTAGGTACCATCTCATTAATGTTTTTTGTGTCAATTCCCATAGAGATGTACAGGAAGTTGCCTTATACACTGAGTTGATTGCTATTAGCCATTGGTGATCAGTGAATTGTAGGTTTAGGTCTTTCTCCCAGTCTAGGAGTGGTTTGGATTTGCAAAATGTGTTTTTTTCCTGCAGAAGTAAATAAATGAGGGAGACTCCCTTGTGCTTGGCGTTGTCAGAGAAGAAGAATTCCCATAGTTTCATGGGGAGTGCTCCTTCTAGGGATGGGTAGGTTGTGAGGCATTTTTTTAGTCTATAGTATGTTAAGAAGTCTTTAGTCTGTGCATTGTATTCTTTTTGGACCTGTGGGTAGGATTTAGTGGACGTAATGTTGCGGAGGTCTTGTGTGTATATAAACTTATCAGAGATCCATTGTGGGAAGGATAAATCTGGGGTTAGATGTTTTAAGGTGTTGATAGGAATTAGAAGGGGTTTGGTCGGGAGGAGTGACCATCTGGTATGGTGTAGGGTTCTCCAGGCTTTGATGGTAGCTTGGATAGGAGGGGAGTACTGTAATAAGGAGTGGTTGTTCACGTGGGTACTGAATAACCAGTCGGTGAGGTTGGGGCCCGGTGTTTCGTTGTTTTCTATGGCGCTCCACAGGGTGGTTGGTGTAGGTTGAAACCAATCTCTGAGTTGAGATAATATAGTGGCTAGATAATAATCTTTTATATCAATGTGTCCCATGCCACCTTTAGATCTGTGTTTTATGAGTTTAGAGTGGCTACATCTAGCCTTCTTTCCTTGCCAAATAAATTGGTTCAGGATAGATTGGAGGGAGTTGAGGTATGATGTTGAGAGTGGGATAGGTAGTGTGCGAAAAATGTATAGGAGTTTAGGGAGGGCCATCATTTTGAATGCTGCTAGGCGTCCTGACCAAGTGAGTTCGAATTTAGAAATGTTTGTTGTTTCCTTAATGAGCATTTGCCTAGCTTCTACGTAGTTATGAGTAAATAGGCCTTTCGTGGATTTCGTCAGAGTTATTCCTAGATATGTTATTCCTTGATCGGCCCATGGGTAAGGATATTCAGACATCAGGATGTTACTGGCTACCGCATCTAAACCTAGATCTAGTATGAAGGATTTGTGTTCGTTAACCTTATAATACGAAATATCGCTAAATTTTTTCAACAGCTTTTGTACCGAAGCCAGGGAGGAGCGAGGGTTTGTGATCATTAATATCACGTCATCAGCAAATAAGTTGATTTTGTGTTCTGTATCCCCTATCTTAAAACCTGTTATCTTGCAAGATTGTCTGACATGTTCTGCTAAGGTTTCCATTATTAAGTTGAAAATGATTGGTGAGAGCAGGCAGCCTTGGCGGGTGCCGTTTGTGATGGAAAATGGTTTGGAAAGCATTTCTGATGTATACACCCGAGCAGATGGTGCAGAGTAGAGTGCCCTTATGGCAGTTAATATAGGACCCTGAAATCCAAATTTGCTCAAAGTAGCCTGTAGATACTTCCAATGTACTCTATCGAACGCCTTCTCTGCGTCCAGAGAAAGGAGCAGAGAAGGCGTTCGAGTCAACTCGGCACTATGAATGATGTTGACAATCCTGCGAGCTGCATCGGATGTCTGTCTGCCCTTAGTGAAGCCTGATTGCTCTTTATGGATCAGTAGTGGCATTAAGTTGAATAATCTATTGGCTATTAGTTTAGCATACATTTTTGTGTCTAGGTTAAGAAGAGAGATGGGTCTAAAATTTTGTGCGTGGGTGGGTTCCTTACCTGGCTTCGGTATAGTGACGATTAGAGCATTGAGCATTTCAGGAGGGAGAGAGGAGGATGAGGCAGCGTCATTGAATACTAAAGACATATATGGTGCTAGAATAGTACTGAATTTTTTGTAGTATTCGCCTATAAGGCCGTCAGGTCCCGGTGATTTGTTAGGGGTAAGGTTGTAATTATGGTGCAAATTTCTGTGTCTGTAAATGGGGTGTTCAGTGCGGATAGTTGGTCTGCGGTCAGTTTGGGAAGTTTGATTTCTTGTAGAAATGATTCTATGTCTTGTAGGGAAGGTTGTTTGACTGAGATATCATCTTTCAGATTGTATAGTGTGTTATAATAGTGGCTGAATGCGTCCGCAATGGATTGTGGGTCAGTCAGTTTTTGTTTGGTAGCAGGATGGAATAAATGCGTTACTTTAGTTTTTGAGTAGTGTCCTTTTAGTCTATTAGCCATAGTTTTTCCGGCCTTATTGCCAGTGGAGTAGTGTTTCGCTCTAAAGTATGTATGTGCTTTCTCATAGGTTTGTAATAGGTGGGATCGTAATTCTTGTCTAAGTGTGTCTAACTGTTTTTTGAGTGTTGGGTCAGGTGAAGATTGGTTTTGGGTTTCTAGAGTTTTGATGTTAGAAGTCAGTGAATTTAGACGCTGTGATCTCATCCTCCTTTCCCTGGCTCCAATTTGTATAAGAATCCCTCTTATGAATGCTTTATGGGCATTCCAGAGTATGGAATTGTCTTGTACAAAGCCTGAGTTGGAGTTGAAGTATTCTTCTAGGCAGGTCCTGATGTGGGTCACGTGGGTAGGCGAATTAAGGATTGCGGCATTCGCTCTCCAGAGCCGAGTTCGGGAGGTTGTTGGGGATTCTTCTAGGGTGATAGAGACTGGCGCGTGGTCAGACCACGTGATGGTGTCTATAGCTGATGAGGAGATTTTGGGTAGTGTCCATTTGTCTACTAGGAAGTAGTCTATTCTTGAGTAAGAATTATGCCGGGGTGAGAAATAAGAGTAGTCCCTTTCTGTGGTGTGGTGGCATCTCCATACGTCATAAAGGTCATTGGATCTGATGAGTGATCCCATCGGGGAGGGTAATCTGTGCGAGTCAGTGGAGGAGTCTACGGAGTTGTCTGGTACTACGTTGAAGTCTCCGCATATTATTAGGTGACCTTGTTTGAAGCGGTGAATTTTTTTCATCAGTTTGGTGAGAAAATGGATTTGTTTCCGATTAGGGGTGTAGATTGTGACGATGGTGTACCTGGTGGTGTCCAGAGTGCAATCTAAAGCTAGATATCTGCCTTCCGTGTCTATAAGACTGTTGTGGAGAGTGAAGGAGCAAGAGTTCTTGATGGCTATCATGACCCCTCTCTTTTTTTCTGGACCGGATGCTTTGAATATGTGTGTAAAATTTTTGTTGGTACAGAGGGGTTCCGCAGAAGATTTAAAGTGAGTTTCTTGAACACAGAGTACTTCACAGTGGGCATCTTGGGCGGTGCGCCACAGAGAAGCTCTTTTGGATGGGTGGTTTAGTCCCTTCACATTAAGTGACAAGAATTTGGGCATTATGGTATTGTTGTGGAGGAAGTGTATGTTCCGTCAGTACTTACAGTTCCTTGTGTTGTCAGCGTAGTAGCTGTGAGATCCTTGGTACTGGTTGATGAAGTCGATCAGACTGGATGGTGGGTTGAAGATGCTCGAATTCTGGGGAACTGAGGCTCTCCGGGAGGGAACGGGTATCAGACCAAAAAAGGAGATAAGAAAAACAGTTAGTAAGGTCTTGGTAGGGTGAAGGAGGAAGGGTCGGCAGTAATCTGGAGGACTGCCGGTCAGTGTGAGGGTCAAGTTCGTGAACTATCTGCAACGAGCAGGCACCGGATCGGAGTGCGAATGATGATTTAAGAACATCACTACCTGGTGTTCAGGTGTTGAAGTTAGCATGCGTTCCTTTAGTGTGGGCTTGGGGGTTTCCTGGATGGGACGGCTGGGTTGGCTGGTCTACTTCAGGGATGATGCCCCAGATCCGGAGCAGCTTTATGCCTTCTTCCACTGTGTGGATGTTGTGCCGTGCCCCATTTTTGGTGACTACTAGCTTGGTTGGAAATCCCCATTGAAACGGAATTTTGTGGTTGTGGAGCGGTTTTGTAATGGTCTGCAGCTGTCGGCGTTGTTGGCGGGTAAATTGGGAGACATCAGGAAAGAGTTGTAGATTGGAGTACGGGGCTGGTAGTTGTCCCAGACGTCTGGATTGTGCCAGCAGCATATCTTTGGCATGGAAGAAGTGTATTCTCATCAAGGTGTCTCTGGGGACTTCTGAGGGTAGGTGTGGCGGCTTTGGCAATCGATGGATTCGATCGATTATGGTTTCTATCGGTGGTAGGTCAGGCAGGAGAGTGGACATGAGTTTCCTCGCATATGTATTCAGGTCAGCTGGGAGGATGTTTTCAGGTATGCCTCTAATCTTAACATTGTTGCGTCTCGAACGGTCTTCGAGATCCGCCATTTTGGCTCTGACCCAGTGTTGTTCTTCACGGGTATGATCGTGGGCATCCACTAAATCGTTAACCGTTTTGGTCATGATAGACATCTGCTTTTCAATTTGGCCTATCTTTTTGCCTGTGTGTACCATTTCTGATTTAAAGGCAGTGAACATGGAGGATATGTCATTGTGGAGGGAGCTATGAAGTGAGATCAGCATCTCCTTCAGCATTGTGTCAATTACAGGCTGATTAGATGTGGGGAAGGCCGCTATAGGGGAGGATGGGGGTGTCTGGGTGAGTAGCTGATCTAGTGCAGGCCTTACCTCCTGAGCCTGTGCAGCTGTATCCAGACGCATCCTCGATTTGGCTGGGCTGTTTGAGGTGGAAGATGATCCTGATGGCGGATGGAAGCTTGATGAGAGTTCCTGAGGTAGGATTGAGGGGTCATCTTCATCAGGCAGATCTGTGTAAGAATCTGCAGTATACTGTCTCTGAGGGCTGTGAGGCGCCGCGGGCGCCATCTTGGATTCGTTCAGCCTGAGTGACTGTGTAGAAATCTGTTAATTTCCTAGGTTGTCTGTATTCTTTTCGCTTCCTGGATGCTCCGGTCTGGTTCCCCGCTATGTGGGGGTTAGAGGAATGCATTTTTGTGATCCTGTGGAGTGATTTTAGAGGCTGTTGTCTCCGATCGGTGCAGGAGCTGTGAAGTCAGGCTTCCATACTGCTCGGCGGTTAGCCACGCCCCCCACAATTTTGTTTTTGTACCAGAACAGCCCATCTTTGGTACAGGCTTCAGCAGGTGATGACATTCCCATAGAGAACCGTCTGATCTGAGAGATAAGATCCTCCTGTAAGATCAGGAAATTCCCAGAAGGGAGGATGGTGTCTGGAGGCAGGGTCTTCTCTGAATCAAGGAACATTCAGGAGAGGGCGTCGGATTTGACATTCTTGGATCCGGGTCTGTAGGTAATGTGAAAAATAAATCGGGAAAAAAAAAGTGCCCATCTGGCATGCCGGGGTTTAAGTCTCTTAGCCGTCCTGTGTAGACCAAAATGGGGTGAGCTGCACCCTCCAGGAGATAACGCCATTCCTCCAGAGCTGCCTTAATGGCTAGAAGTTCCCGATCTCCCACGTCATAGTTCCTCTCGGAAGAGGAGAGCTTGTGTGAAAAGAATCCCACAGGGTACAGGAGTGCTTTAGCACCTTGTCTTTGTGAGAGCATGGCTACAACCGCGACTTCAGAAGCATCCACTTCTAGGATGAAAGGCCAGGCAGGATTGGGGTAGTTGAGGATGGTGGCTGAAGTAAACAGAGCTTTGAGTTTTTCAAAGGCCACTTGCGCCTTAGGGGTCCAGCAGAACCGGATTCCCTGTTTGATGAGTTCAGTAATGGGAGTTATTATTGAAGAGAATCCTTTAATGAATTTTCTATAAAAATTGGCGAAGCCAATAAAGCGCTGTACTCCTTTCTTGTCTACAGGTGCAGGCCAATCCAAGATAGCAGATACCTTTTGCGGGTCCATTTTGATACCATCAGGAGAGATGACCAAGCCTAGGAACTGGATGGATTGGAGCTCGAACTTGCATTTTTCGAGTTTGGCATAAAGCCCATGTTGTCTAAGTTGGGTAAGTACGTTTCGTACGTGTTTGCGATGGTCAGCCAGGGAAGCAGAGAAAACCAGTATATCGTCCAGATAAACGATGACGTATAGGTCCAGAAAGTCACGAAAGACATCGTTGACGAAGTGCTGGAATGTGGCTGGCGCATTGCACAGGCCAAAGGGCATGACGAGGTACTCGTCCTGCCCGAATTGAGTACGAAAGGCCGTCTTCCATTCGTCCCCCTCTCTTATGCGGATCAAATTGTAGGCTCTGCGGAGGTCCAGCTTGGTGAAGACGGTAGCAGATCCTAATCTCTGAAATAGTTTGGGCACTAGAGGTAGCGGATATCTGTTCTTTATAGTAATTTTATTGAGTTCCCGGTAATCGATGCAGGGACGTAAGGAATGATCTTTCTTCTCTACAAAAAAGATGCCTGCACCTGCTGGAGATGTGGAGGGACGAATGAATCCTTTCTTTAGGTTTTCGTCAATATAGGCTTTCAAGGTGCCCAGCTCCTGCTCAGTTAAGGGAAAAATCCTCCCGAAGGGAACTTTAGTTCCGGGTAAAAGTTCTATCGGGCAATCGTAGGGTCTATGTACCGGAAGAGTTTCTGCCCCCTTTTTGTTGAATACATCCAGGAAATCCCGGTAGGGTTCGGGAAGGTTTTGATAAGACTTGGTTTCTGAGTCTAGGCAAAGGCATTGAGAGGATGTCATGGGGGTCCCCCGTAAACAGTGTTGTTTGCAATACTCAGATGAAAACTGGATCTTGCCTGTGGACCAGTTGATACTGGGATTGTGAGCCTGTAGCCAAGGCATTCCTAAAATAATTGGAAAGAGAGGAGATGAGATGACATCCAGGCGTAAAAGTTCCTGGTGTTCCGGGCCAATGGTGGCCAGTAGAGGAACAGTTTCCTGGGTAACAGGTCCGGAGCTGAGGGTGGAGCCGTCCGATAAGAAAACTGCCAGTCCCTGGGCCTTGGGTTGGAAAGGAATATGATGATTTTCAGTGAAGGTCCGGTCAATGAATCCGCTACATGCTCCCGAATCAATAATGACCGGTACTGGGATGTTCCTTCCAGGTAGCTGTAATATAACAGAGAGTGTTAGATGGTTACCGGATCTGGGTGAAACAGGTGCACACAAAGAGGAGGACGGCAGGCACTTACGTCTCTTGTTGGGGCATGCCCTTGCAAAGTGTGCAGACTCTCCACAGTACAGGCACAGATTGAGTGTGCGTCTGCGCGTTTTCTCTTCTGGGGTCAAAGAGGGACGGAGCAGTTCTAGATGCATGGGTTCAGGAGCTTCCTGAGTTGAAACAGACGGGATAGGAGGAGCTTGGTTCGGGGCACTAGGAGCCCTGGGCAACATCCAAGTGAGGCGTGGATGGCCAATGGACCTCTCAGAACGTCTTTCTCTAAGGCCGCTGTCAATCTGGATTAAAAGGTTTATGAGCTCATCCAGTGTCTGAGGTACCCCTACCCATGCTAATTCGTCTTTAAGAGGGTCAGACAACCCCAGCCTGTATTGGTGATGCAAGGCTGCGTCGTTCCACTCCGTATCAGAGCTCCAACGCCTAAACTCCACAGCGTAATCTTCGGCCGCTCTGCGGCCTTGTTGTAGGGAGTGCAAGGCGGCTTCTGCCGTGGCTGTTAGCTGGGGGTCCTCATATAACTGAGACATTGCAATGAAGAGGTCATTCAAGGAATCCAGAGATCTGGCTTTTTGCTCCAGCAGGTGATGGGCCCAGGTCTGAGGCTCGCCAGTCAAAAGAGATATGACGAACCCCACCTTGGGGGCCTCCAGGGAAAACGTATGGGGTTGTAAGGCAAAATAAAGTTTGCATGCGTTGCGGAACGCCCGGAACTTGCAACGTTCTCCGGAGAACTTTTCAGGTGTAGGCACCCTGGGCTCTGGTGGGAGCATTACTACAGAGGGCGCTGAGGCAGGATTAGCAGGTGCTGCTCCCTGAGGAGATGCTGAGAGGGCCTGGACCTGTCCTTCCAGTCTTGTATAGCCCTCCTGTAAGCTTTTAACTGCTTGGGTGAGGCCCGCTAGGTGCCTGCAAAGTTCGTCCATGGGGGAGGCCCCCTGCCCGGACTCAGTCATGGCTGCCTGATACTGTCAGGTCCCTCACTTACCAGACAGGTGAGTCCGCTTGGGCAGAGGGTAGGCTCCCTTACGTATCTGATTCGGGGCCCCTGATAGAGCAGACAGGAAGCCCGCGAATACGGAGTGGTATGAGGGCCTGGTGTTTGGATCCTGGAGAAAGGTGGTCTTTCCAGCAGCAGGTAGAACTCAGGAATACTGGAACTGATGCTGAGCAGGAGCTTATCAGGCATAAAAATTATATAATTGTGCCTGCGCTGAGAAATATACAAAAAAACGTGCATAAATAGTAAATTAATCCACTATAAATGAGCTGTGAAACCATATATGTATACTATAAAAGTGCAAAATTTAGCCTCAAAGTGCATATGACATAGTGCAAAAAGCAATATAACCCATTGAAAGTGCACCATGCAAAAATAAAAACAGCAACAAGTACACAGGTAACCTGTGTATTGCAAGTGTCCAGCTCAATCCACGGGTTAAAACCCATAAAAATGTGCAAAAACAGTGTCCATAAAATAAAAAATAAAAGTTCCTCCGAGATGCTCAAATCACAGCAAACAATCCGTGCTCTCCCGTGACACCCCACATGTGCTTGCGCTCACCTCTACTCGTGTGACCCAGTATTTAAACTGTGTCAAACACGCAGTGGGGCCAATCCTGGGCTCCCTCAGGATGAAAAGATAAGAATACAATCCTCACAGGTGCAGTCAGTATCCACATGTATAGGAGAGAAGTAAAAACTCCATAGTGTAATAAAGCAGGGATATTTTATTAAATCAAAAGAAATTCTCCAGGAGGGTACTCACATTGAGTGGGTGCTTCAGTGCACCAACCTTAACAAGCGTATAAACAAGCTGCAATTCAGATGACGTGCGGTGTGGTGTGTAATGTCTCCTCCACTGCTGACAGCTCCGTCCTACCCCTCCCCGACGCGTATTCGGCACAGGGATCACGTGCCTTCCTCTGGGGGATATCATTGGACGGACATTCAGTGTGGTTTTATATATGCTGTCGGCGGCCATTTTGCCGAGGACCGCCGACATCCTTATTGTAGAACCAATAGCTCAGGACGGCCAGCGGCCATTTTGCGTGTGATCCTCAGTCTATGATGTAAATAGAGATAGCTTGTGTATGCTAATTATACATCGCCCACCATCCAATAGAGATGTATCAGCGGCCATCTTGCCTAAGACAGCAGACAACTCTAGTGATGGGCTACAGCTAAGATCTCTCAGTACATTATGTTGGAAAACGATAGCGCTATTATGACGACTTTAAACTCCTCTCCTAGTAAGATAACCCAAATGTAAATGGCATAATAAGCCCTAAGGTGCATAACCATGATACTACTCTATATTGATGAGAACAAGGAAGGAGCTGTGCATTTAGGAGCTACCACACCGCACCTCATATTGTAACAATGATAATCATATGAATCTAAGTTAGCCATACAAAACATAGAATAATAATAAAACACCATACTCATGACCTATATATAAAACTAAAATACCTAATGAAATGTGTGAGTATTCCTCCATAAAAAACAAGCACATAATATCTAAAAAGAAATCCGGGTCTCAGAGCCCTATTTTAAAAAATATTAAAATAAAATACAATAAAATCTATACGTATCTCTAAACCATCCGTCTATGTCAGAACTGTGAATTTACACTATATTATGTGATGCTAAAAATCAATATAGTGATAAAATGGAATATTAGAATGTAACTACTGTTATAATAAAATACTCTTGCAGGTAACTCCTATACCAGCAGACGCAGGAAAAAACATATGGGAACCAATATAGAAGATAAATTCAACCCCCAAAACTATATCTGACTGTCTAAGTGGTACAATAATATAAGAATATATAAAAAAAAAAAATTATAAAAATATACAAAAATATTAAAAGTGTGAAATATTAAAAAATCCCTTTATTCAATATTAAAAAACTAAAAATTGCTGAGAAAACATGTTAGATCAAAATCCCTATTGAGCCCCCCAGGAGATAGAGAACCCAACTGGTGTATCCACCACGATTCCCGTTTGCTGATTTCTCTCGTAAAATTGGACCCCCTCCAATGGCGTCTAGGGGCCTCTATCCCCCAGAATTTCACCCCCACCGTGCTCTTACTATGTACTTTCTCAAAGTGGATATATAAGTGGTGTTTGTCTGACCCTTTGTGGATATTCCGTACGTGCTCCTCTAACCTATCTTTCAGGGCTCTAGTAGTGCGCCCCACGTAAATTAAATTACATGGGCACTTCAAGGCGTATACCACCCCAATAGTGTCACACGAGATAAAATCCCTGATGGTGTAAGACTGATCTCTATTTACATCATAGACTGAGGATCACACGCAAAATGGCCGCTGGCCGTCCTGAGCTATTGGTTCTACAATAAGGATGTCGGCGGTCCTCGGCAAAATGGCCGCCGACAGCATATATAAAACCACACTGAATGTCCGTCCAATGATATCCCCCAGAGGAAGGCACGTGATCCCTGTGCCGAATACGCGTCGGGGAGGGGTAGGACGGAGCTGTCAGCAGTGGAGGAGACATTACACACCACACCGCACGTCATCTGAATTGCAGCTTGTTTATACGCTTGTTAAGGTTGGTGCACTGAAGCACCCACTCAATGTGAGTACCCTCCTGGAGAATTTCTTTTGATTTAATAAAATATCCCTGCTTTATTACACTATGGAGTTTTTACTTCTCTCCTATACATGTGGATACTGACTGCACCTGTGAGGATTGTATTCTTATCTTTTCATCATGAGGGAGCCCAGGATTGGCCCCACTGCGTGTTTGACACAGTTTAAATACTGGGTCACACGAGTAGAGGTGAGCGCAAGCACATGTGGGGTGTCACGGGAGAGCACGGATTGTTTGCTGTGATTTGAGCATCTCGGAGGAACTTTTATTTTTTATTTTATGGACACTGTTTTTGCACATTTTTATGGGTTTTAACCCGTGGATTGAGCTGGACACTTGCAATACACAGGTTACCTGTGTACTTGTTGCTGTTTTTATTTTTGCATGGTGCACTTTCAATGGGTTATATTGCTTTTTGCACTATGTCATATGCACTTTGAGGCTAAATTTTGCACTTTTATAGTATACATATATGGTTTCACAGCTCATTTATAGTGGATTAATTTACTATTTATGCACGTTTTTTTGTATATTTCTCAGCGCAGGCACAATTATATAATTTTTATGCTTTATATTACACGATATGAAACGTGGTTGGGTGCTTGCTGCTAATTAAACAATGATTGTCACCCCTTAGAGCAGTGGTTCTCAACTCCTATCCTCAGGACCCGCTAGCAGGCCAGGTTTGCAAGATAACTGAAATATATCACAGGTGATATCATTTGCTGCTCAGTGATTGCAGTATTCTAGTCTGCATCTCCCCAAAGTAATACTTAAAATCTGGCCTGTTAGTGGGTCCTGAGGACAGGAGTTGAGAACCACTGCCTTAGAGGCATTGATCCAGTTGTGGCTCGCAGGAAATTCCCATTTTTTGTTTGCATCTTTTTTTCATACACTTGCTAGTAGCCTATGGATCCCTTTGCCTTTTTTGAAAACAGGGAGATAGACCTGGAAGGTCTATTCTCAGTTAACAGTAATAAGGAGGATGACATAACACACCTTTTCAGGAAACTGGGGCACTGTATGGACAAAAAAAGTAACTTATGGTGGGATCGTTCCACCATGGATAAGTATTTAAAGGATGGCATGGTCCCCAGAAAATTGAGATGGGATGTTCCCATAAATGATGGGTTACTAGGCGATGGTGATATAGAGGAATGGTATTCCTTCTTTTCTAAGAAGGGAAGGGAGGTTATGGAATTTCTCCTTAAACGGAAACAACGTAAATTATCACTAATAGAGGGCCAAATCCAAGAAATTAGGGATAAATTAGTTCCCTTCATTAACACACCAGAGTATGAAAGGCTTATGGGGGACCTACATAAGAGTATGCAGAAAAAGGATCTAGAGAATAAAAATACCAAGAGGAAGAAATATCTCAGGGATTTTGAGGACTATCAAAATAAGCAGGTCTTTCGATGGCAAGCTACAATATCGGCTAACGCCAACGCTAGCGCACAGCCGCAGGCAGCAAACAGTGGTTCGGGTGATACGAGAATATCACAACCACAAGGACAGCATCTTCATCAACAACAAAATACAAAACAACCAGGGAGAGGATTACCCGCATACCAACAAGAGGACAGGCAACCACAAACCCCTCGCCATCAACCAGTAAGGAGACCACACTATGACCAACAAGATAGAACAGGCTATGGAGGCAATCACGCCCAATACCCCAACCATGGTCCACCGAGTAACCAGGGAAATTGGCGTAATGGAAGACCACCCTATCAGGGGGAAGGAAGTAGAGCCCAGCATAATTATTATGATAGGGGATACCAATCCAATCCCCCTCCTCAACGACGGGGTGGACAATATAATTCCTATGGCTACAATAAACAGCATGGATACCAGCAGGGTACCCCGTACAAGTCCCAAGGTAATTATGGGTATCAACAGGGAACGCCGTATAGAGGAAATTACCAACCCCATAGGGGTCCCCCACCGAACCATTATCAACAGAATGGACACCCCTTGGAATCTAATGGGGACACACAGAGGGGAGCTGTATATTATTCACCAAAACCCCAAAGAGTGAGATACGAACACCCCCCGCAAGACCAATATAGGATACCAATATATAATAGTTATCAATCTTTGGAGGATAATGAAGATTTCTTCTCTGATGAGTCTTTTTTAGGGGGGACCAGGGGAGGACCCCCCCACGAGAGAAGAAACCAAGGAAGAGAGGGGGAAGAGCAGGAAAGAGAGTACAGCAGAAAAAGAAGGCGAGAAGATTAGGGGAGGGGATTTTCAACCTCAGTGGAGCTCCGCTTTCAAGGGAAGAACTGCTGGTACTCGATAAAGGTATTAAGTTCGCCCCCAAGAAAGGACTCAACAAGTTTGAAACCTATATTGGAATACAGAAGTTTGTCAGGAAGCTGTATATAAAAAAATACTATGCCCTTAATCCTGTTGAAAAAGTTATTGGAAACACTAGGTACACTAACTTGCGGAATAACTCGACATTTAACCCCCACATAGCCAATAATAAATATGTCGATCTATTCAAGAAATTAGTGACTACTGAATTAGAGCAATTACCCGTTAAGAAGTTTTTTGAGCATAGGGATTTCACAAAAGGCTTGAATCAACTAAACAAAAGAACAGATATAGTGGTGAGGCCAGCGGATAAAGGAGGGGGGATAGTTGTACTATCCCTGCAACAGTATAAGGCGGAAATGGAAAGGATATTGAGCGATACCGATACCTACCGACTATTAGAGAGAAATCCATCCAAATCTTTCAAAACAATATTAGAAACTATCATCCACAATGGCGAGGAAGTAGGACTCCTAAGCAAACAGGAAGCAAAATATCTTGTCCCCACGGCCAGCAAGACTCCTGTAATATACTTCTTACCGAAGATACATAAAGATAGTAAAAACCCACCGGGAAGGCCAATAGTAAGTGGCATTGATTCTTTGACGTCCCGTTTGGGGGAATATATAGATATCCACTTGCAACCACTGGTCAAAAAAACAAAAGCCTACCTCAAGGACACTAAAAACACATTGCAGTTATTAAGTGAATGCAATGTAAGGGAGAATATTATCATGGCCACTGGAGATGTGGCCTCACTTTATACCAACATAGATCATGAGGGGGCCCTGAAAGCAGTGGAATGGGCTCTTTTAAAGGAGGAACCCGTCGATAGAGAATTTATCATATTTATCCTTAAGTGTCTGGATTTTTGCTTACGGCACAATTTTTTCTGGTATGGGAACAAGTTTTATTTGCAGACAAAAGGTGTCGCCATGGGCGCCAAATTTGCCCCCAGTGTGGCGAACTTATATATGGCCAAGTGGGAAGAGGGAGGGGTTTTAAATGGAAAGTGCGATGATATTTTATTATATAGGAGATTTATTGATGATCTGTTGATTATCTGGAAAGGGAATATGGAGGGATTAAAAGACTTACTGGAATCCATGAACCATAATGATCTCAATATTACCCTAACCTGGGATGTTAGCAGAGAAAGCATCCATTTTTTAGATCTAGAAATTTTTAATACTAATGAGGGTATCATTACTAGATCATATTTTAAAACAACAGATCGTAACTCTTATATACCCATCACCAGCTGTCATTATAAACCCTGGTTGAAGAATATACCCAGAGGCCAATACACAAGGATGAGAAGAAATTGCACGAAAATGGAGGACTATGAGCTACAATCTGACAAACTAAGCAGTATGTTTCTTGATAAAGGATATCATAAGGATTTTTTACAGAAAGAAAAATCGGAGGTTGCATGTCTCGATAGAAATAGCTTACTAAGGGACAAGATTGAAACCACGAGAAGTGCCAATAGTGATAATATCAGTATCGTTCTTGATTATTCCTTACAAAACAATGAAGTGCGAAGGATCATACGCAAATATTGGAATGTCCTGAAGCAAGACAGTCACCTCAAAAGTGTGCTCCCAGAGAGACCTAAAATTGTTTTTAAAAAAGCGCCCAGTTTAAGAGATAAACTGGTACACAATGTAGTGGAACCACCGCCCCCAAATCCTAAAATGTTCTGGGACCTTAAGGGCTTCTATGCATGTGGGAGATGCTACAGTTGTGTGAGAGTTCCGGGGAATGATAGGAGGTTAAAGGATTTTATAAATCCCAGTACCCATCAGTCTTACACCATCAGGGATTTTATCTCGTGTGACACTATTGGGGTGGTATACGCCTTGAAGTGCCCATGTAATTTAATTTACGTGGGGCGCACTACTAGAGCCCTGAAAGATAGGTTAGAGGAGCACGTACGGAATATCCACAAAGGGTCAGACAAACACCACTTATATATCCACTTTGAGAAAGTACATAGTAAGAGCACGGTGGGGGTGAAATTCTGGGGGATAGAGGCCCCTAGACGCCATTGGAGGGGGTCCAATTTTACGAGAGAAATCAGCAAACGGGAATCGTGGTGGATACACCAGTTGGGTTCTCTATCTCCTGGGGGGCTCAATAGGGATTTTGATCTAACATGTTTTCTCAGCAATTTTTAGTTTTTTAATATTGAATAAAGGGATTTTTTAATATTTCACACTTTTAATATTTTTGTATATTTTTATAATTTTTTTTTTTTATATATTCTTATATTATTGTACCACTTAGACAGTCAGATATAGTTTTGGGGGTTGAATTTATCTTCTATATTGGTTCCCATATGTTTTTTCCTGCGTCTGCTGGTATAGGAGTTACCTGCAAGAGTATTTTATTATAACAGTAGTTACATTCTAATATTCCATTTTATCACTATATTGATTTTTAGCATCACATAATATAGTGTAAATTCACAGTTCTGACATAGACGGATGGTTTAGAGATACGTATAGATTTTATTGTATTTTGTTTTAATATTTTTTAAAATAGGGCTCTGAGACCCGGATTTCTTTTTAGATATTATGTGCTTGTTTTTTATGGAGGAATACTCACACATTTCATTAGGTATTTTAGTTTTATATATAGGTCATGAGTATGGTGTTTTATTATTATTCTATGTTTTGTATGGCTAACTTAGATTCATATGATTATCATTGTTACAATATGAGGTGCGGTGTGGTAGCTCCTAAATGCACAGCTCCTTCCTTGTTCTCATCAATATAGAGTAGTATCATGGTTATGCACCTTAGGGCTTATTATGCCATTTACATTTGGGTTATCTTACTAGGAGAGGAGTTTAAAGTCGTCATAATAGCGCTATCGTTTTCCAACATAATGTACTGAGAGATCTTAGCTGTAGCCCATCACTAGAGTTGTCTGCTGTCTTAGGCAAGATGGCCGCTGATACATCTCTATTGGATGGTGGGCGATGTATAATTAGCATACACAAGCTATCTCTATTTACATCATAGACTGAGGATCACACGCAAAATGGCCGCTGGCCGTCCTGAGCTATTGGTTCTACAATAAGGATGTCGGCGGTCCTCGGCAAAATGGCCGCCGACAGCATATATAAAACCACACTGAATGTCCGTCCAATGATATCCCCCAGAGGAAGGCACGTGATCCCTGTGCCGAATACGCGTCGGGGAGGGGTAGGACGGAGCTGTCAGCAGTGGAGGAGACATTACACACCACACCGGACGTCATCTGAATTGCAGCTTGTTTATACGCTTGTTAAGGTTGGTGCACTGAAGCACCCACTCAATGTGAGTACCCTCCTGGAGAATTTCTTTTGATTTAATAAAATATCCCTGCTTTATTACACTATGGAGTTTTTACTTCTCTCCTATACATGTGGATACTGACTGCACCTGTGAGGATTGTATTCTTATCTTTTCATCCTGAGGGAGCCCAGGATTGGCCCCACTGCGTGTTTGACACAGTTTAAATACTGGGTCACACGAGTAGAGGTGAGCGCAAGCACATGTGGGGTGTCACGGGAGAGCACGGATTGTTTGCTGTGATTTGAGCATCTCGGAGGAACTTTTATTTTTTATTTTATGGACACTGTTTTTGCACATTTTTATGGGTTTTAACCCGTGGATTGAGCTGGACACTTGCAATACACAGGTTACCTGTGTACTTGTTGCTGTTTTTATTTTTGCATGGTGCACTTTCAATGGGTTATATTGCTTTTTGCACTATGTCATATGCACTTTGAGGCTAAATTTTGCACTTTTATAGTATACATATATGGTTTCACAGCTCATTTATAGTGGATTAATTTACTATTATTGCACGTTTTTTTGTATATTTCTCAGCGCAGGCACAATTATATAATTTTTATGCTTTATATTACACGATATGAAACGTGGTTGGGTGCTTGCTGCTAATTAAACAATGATTGTCACCCCTTAGAGGCATTGATCCAGTTGTGGCTCGCAGGAAATTCCCATTTTTTGTTTAGGAGCTTATCAGGCTAGTCACACACAGGCAAAGGTCGGCAACGGGCTGGCAGCAACGGTACAAAGGGAGCAGGCAGAAGCAAGGTCAAACAAGCCGGGGTCGGGTTCAGGCAGCAGTCAAGGAAGTCCAAAGGGCAAGCCGGGTCACAACGGGTCAAACTTCAGAGATACAGAACACAGAGAGGATCACGGAACTAGACACAGAGCTGTTGATCAGGCAGCACCGAACAGGGATAGAGGCAGACTTAAATAGGCCGATTGGTGCCAAAACGCCGCGCTCGTGCACGCGCCAATTCGCCAAAGCGCCCTGCGCCCCCGCACGCGCCCGAGTGCGCCCTCGACACCGGCGTGCACGCCAACACCACCGGGCACGCCCGCGGTAACGCCCACAGGCGAACGCGCGCTAGCGCGAACGCGCGTACGCACGCACGCCCGGATGTCACCCTGCACGCCACGGCCGGCCAGACCAGACACGCCAGTGCCCCCAGGAACACGCACCCCAGCATGCACAGGAACCCGAGCATCAACGCGCCCCGGTGCGCACCTGCGCCCAACCAGGTAACCTCTCTGACACATACTGTGCAAGCTCTGGCCAGTGATCCATCCTCAAGACCCAGTAACCCAGAGGATTTTTGGTGGGAAAGGTGTCCAAGTCAGATCTTGCCCCTAGGTATTCCTGCACCATGTAAAACAGACGCTGGCGATGTTTGCTGGAACCGATAATACTTTGGGGCTGCGGACTTAAAAATTGTCTGAACGCATCGGTCAGACAGCCACCTTCTCCACCGCTCCTTCTTTGACTGACCGAAGCCTCAGCAACACGTTGTCCAGAAACGGGAGTTTGTAACCTCCCAGTCTCTGGGAACGTGTTGCACAGACCTTTCTGCAAAGCCTCCCGAAGATGTTTCATCCTCTGCTCCCTCTGTGACAGCAAGATAAGGTCCGCAACCTTACCCTTGTAATGTGCATCAAGGAGGGTTGCCAGCCAGTATTGTTCCTTCTCCTTGATACCACGAATACGAGGATCCTTCAGCGGGCTTTGCAGGATCAGGGAGGCCATGCAGAGTAGGTTTGCTGAGGCATTCGGTCCAGAGTCCTCTAGGTCACTAAGGACTACATGATCCGCAGCCACCTCCTCCCAGCCATGTACAAGTCCATGTGTTTCTTGGGACTGTTAATGATCCCTTAAAGACTGCTGCTGATGCTGAGTGCCAGGCTCCACCTCCATGCTGACACAATCCTCCTCCTCTTCCTGTGTGATCGGCGGGCACACAGGAACACTGTCTGGATAAAGGGGGCCTTGAGAGCTAAGGAAGTCCTCCTCTTCCTGCCTCTGTTCTGCCTCAAGTGCCCTGTCCATTATTCCACACAGCGTGTGCTCCAACAGGTAGACAAGGGGGACAGAGTCACTGATGCATGCACTGTCACTGCTCCCCATCCTCGTGGCCTCCTCAAATGGTGACAGGACAGTGCATGCATCACTGATCATGGCCCACTGCCGTGGGGAAAAAAAACAAGCTCCCCTGACCCTGTCCTGGTGCCATAGTCACATAGGTACTCATCGATGGCCCTCTGCTGCGTGTGCAGCCGCAGCAGCATGGCCAACGTTAAGTTCCACCTGGTGGGCATGTCACAGATTAGGCGGTTCTTGGGCAGGTTAAATTCCTTTTGGAGGTCTTCCAGCTGAGCACTGGCATTACATGACCGGCAGAAATGCACACAGACTTTCCTGGCCTGCCTCAGGACATCCTGTAAGCCCAGGTACCTGCCCAAGAACTGCTGCGCCACCAAGTTAAGGACATGAGCCAAACAGGGCACATGGGTCAGTTGTCCCTGTCGGAGGGCGAAGAGGAGGTTGGTGCCATTGTCGCAAACCACAATTCCTGCCTTAAGTTGGCGTGGCGTCAACCACCTCTGAACTTGCCCCTGCAGAGCTGACAGAACCTCTGCCCCAGTGTGGCTCCTGTCCCCCAAGCACACCAGCTGAAGCACCGCATGGCATCTTTTGGCCTGCGTACCTGCTTAGCCCCTTCAATGCCTATGGAGCACCGCTGGTTCCGAGGACAAAGCACAGGAAGAGGCCATGGAGGAAGAAGAGGAGGGGGTGGAGGAGAGAGGTGTGTCAGAATCACTAGTAGAGGCATTTTGGAGGCGTGGTGGCAGAACAACCTCCAACACTACTGAACCTTGTCCTGCATCCTTCCCAGCTGCCAGAAGAGTCACCCAATGCGCCGTGAAACTTAGGTAACGTCCCTGTCCATGCCTGCTGGACCATGAGTATCTTTGTTATTCGTTTAATTTATCTTTGTTAAATGCAGTAATATTAATCATAATAATAATGTGAAAATATAAGTTCTGTGCAAATAACCTGGGGCTCACTACGCTTGCGCCTCAGATTGCTTTTTATATTTTTATCACTCGTGATCACCAGTATTCTGTACGCATTCAATTTTTGATGCACTGTATTTTGAATAAATACCTCTATGGTTTTTGACATACACCATATGGAGCCTCTCCATTTTTTCTTATCTTTACCTTAGTTCAATTGAGTCAATTTTTACATACCATTGACCTCCAGAAGGCTCCCCCATAGGTTGGAAGTTTCATATCGCATTGGAGAGTCATAAAGATCCAGGAACTTTGGCTGGACCATTATGGATGAGCAGTGGAACCATCCCGTTTGGAGTGATCCTTTTCCTGTCACTCCTAACCCTGTGGCATTCGGCCTACACAAGCTCGATTGACCCACTACAATTGGTAAGTGGGTCCACCATATTCTGGTAAGAGTACTCATCTATATTCCTTTTAATAGAGGATTTCTTCACATCCACAGCTTTACAGCTAGTTTCATACTGTTTGCAGTGTCCTTGTTTCAATCGAGGATTCGCCATTGTGTATGAGATGGACACATTCCTTTGAACTTTCACAAATTTTTTAGTTCACACTCAGTGAACATTGGACTTCTTGCTAGTTCACCTGACTTGTTCAAATGTTATACACATTGATTATTAGAGTTTCTTACTGTTATATCACTTTAGTGCTACACTGTATTTTGATATTTTTTTGGACCTTGTGTGTTTGAGTGTTAGCTGCTTTTTGGCACATTTTTGGTTTAGCACATTAATTTCTCCAATTCCCGTGCAAATAACCTGCACACTAACATTGAAGTAACAATGGTTTCTTACTCCCATAAACCATTCAAAACAGCATAAAAAAATGGCTGCAACATATCTTAATGAATCCACATGTATTCTGCAAATGCATCTGCATGATATAAAAACAACAAAGAGGAAGAGATGTGGGACTTTGTAGGTGCTTATTATATAGAACCATACTTCAAAATCTGTTAAAAACAGTAATATTTATTAAATCACAAAAATTGAGATTAAAAACATAAATACATTCAAATGTTATCTTTCATTAGAGGTAAATAACAATTACTATTTAGTAATATTGTTGATTCCATGCTTTAATTTCAACATGTTTTGCCATGTAGGCTTCTTCAGGAAAAGGTATGGTATAATAACTACTAAATAAACAAATAAGCATGTGTCAGAAAATACATATATGCAGAACATAACACGTTACATGTAATTAAGTTCATCATACAAAGATTGCAAATATACGGCAAACATAAGGATGCACCCCATCATTTGGCAAAAGTTCCCAACATGGCTTCTTACCTCAATGACAATAAGGTGATGAAACCATAAAAGCAAGTTCACAGTGGAGGAAGTCTGTTCTTGGCGTTGGCAGTCGTGTGCATCTGCCAACTAGATATACAACTGCCAAGGACATATAATAAGTGTCATGAACCTTGGAATACTGGATTGTCATGAAGCTTGGAATACTGAAGTATTTCTCCTTTGATTCTATTACACAGTGGGGGGTCTTCTGCCCTGTCTTAAGGTTAACCCCCTGCAGACGGCTCCATGGTCTGAAAGGAAGGCATTGTTCTGTGTTTGACCATTTGTTTATGTACTTTAATTACCCCCAGGGGCTTCTCTGTGTCATTACACATATCAGTCCTCCTATTCAAGCTATCGGACCAATCTCTGCTGACCCTGTTTCAAGTCCTCATTTGTATGGACAAGAGGACCTGAGTGAATACTAGAGTGTACTTTACAATTGACCAATAGGAAAGTGGTTGTTGGGGGCGGGGTGTTCAAACTGCTGTGTATAAAAGTGTGTTGTGTGCATCAATAAAAGTGAGATCCCTGTTTTAACTTACATACAGCCTGCCTGGTGTTTGTTCTGAGCTATCACAACTGGAGTCGATCGGCACATAGCTGTATTTCGAATCCCGGAGCATTAGATGACCGAACCATCAGATGTTGCAATCTGCAATCTGATTCTATAGCCCCAGAGGAGTGTCTGGAGAGTGGAATCGAGCGAGCAGGGGCTCATTACAATATGCACCTACAAAGTCCCACATCTCTTCCTTCTTGTTCTAAATTTCCATATTTATGGGATGTTGGTGCATATATTGATTTTTTTGGAAAATTCTGGGCTTGTCCACATAACCCACCAGATGATATAACAACACTCTCGAAAAGAACTTGGTTCTACTTCTGCACTTCCAGTACTCCTGGCAGCTCATTAAAGCTCAGAGATGGGTTGGATTTGCCATTACAGAAGCATCCTATTTCCAGCTCAAAGAGGTAAGCACTACATTTTTACTGTTAATTTTGTCAGACAATTGTCAGTAAAATGCAGTACTTTCTCTATAGGAAATGCCACATTACACTGTTGTTTACATAGTTTGAATTTACTTTAGGACATGTTAAACTACTATGAAATCAAAATGCTACCAGTCTTTAAAATGTGACTTTTATACATAAATAATAATAATTACTTCGTATATGGATCCTCCAAAAACTTTAACATTCACAGTTCAAATTATTTTAAGATATGCTGTACTCTACAGCTACTGTAACCTTCAACAGTAATTAGTAATATCAGCTATTTCATGCTAGGAAGAGCATGTTGAACAGGTACATACTATTGACTTTACAATGACTGTTTAGCAAAATACCTCTCCAAAATTATACAATTTCTTTTCTCAGATGTTCATTTACAATTTGAATTATTTTCATACAACTAGCTTAACTAGTATGAGCCTATAATAAAAAAAAATAAAAATAAAAACACACATCACATCAACGAGACATATGTCACTTTTCCCAAATCACACTAATATTTTTAATTAAAGAAATAGTATCTTGTTTTTATATGAATAATTAACTCCTTCCCTTTAAATATACATCTAGAGTCTAAACTATAATCATGTGGTATATGGCTACTAGAAGCGTTGTGGATGTTTCATATTATTAGAAACCAGAAAGGGTTTATTATTTTCATTTATAGAGAAAATGTCTTGTAAATGTGCAGTGACATAAGTGGATCAACAAAGCACAATCAAAAAGCAGAGCTTGTATGTACAGTATATGTAATTAATATGGCAAGCACATGAGCATATACCATATACATACAAAATATTACCCAAAACAAGGTTTTTAAAACATGGCCATTTGTTAACAGAATTATTAGCATTAAGCTTATCTTTTTTTATATTTATAATATATCTAAAAAAAAAAAAATAATCAACCCATCAAAACAAATAGTTCTTTATTTTGTGATCACAATTCATGTTTTACATGTAATGGTTAGAACTATGCCTTAACTTTACATTTCACAAACCTGAGTATTATACAGGACATCTTTAACATCTACACCTTTTACTTTGATGTTACTTCAAATAACAATAATGCTTTGAACTTATTTTCAAAGACTGGATTTAATGGAGTTGATGTCATTTTACAGTTTTCTTTATTGTTGGTTCCTCTCTCAAATACTTGGAAACTACTATAAAACATTGATAACAAGTCTAAGAACAGATTTTGATACATGCATCCAGAAACATAATACAAATTCTCAAAGCAATAGCGCTCATAATTAGGTAAAGGTAGATCGTGCATAAGCACAAATACCAGTGAAAGCACAAGTTTGAAAACTTATATTTTTTATTTATTTATCTTCTTATCACTTTTAACTTTAGTTACAAGACAAAGATATGCCAATTATTGAGAGACTACAATTTGTTTTAAAGAAAATGTAAAGCCACTCCACTTGTACCTACAGGTAAGCCTATAATAAGGCTTACCTGTAGGTACTATGATTATCTCCTAAACTGTCCCGGTTTAGGAGATATTCACACTTCAGCACCTGGTGATGTCACGCGCATGCGATCTGAAGGTATACCTGAGCCACCCCTTCAGAGCTCTGTGCCGCAGTCCGTAACTCTTGTGCACTTGCGCGTGAGTGATGTCATGGCGATGATGCCATAATTGTGGCGTGCAGTAATTGTGGCGTGACAGCATTGCTGCAATGCATACTAGCACATTATGCTTTTACTTTGCCGGGGTTAAAATAAAATAAAAATTGGGCACGGTTTACTTCCTTTTTAAGGCTTTCAAGACTCACATGTGAAATAGGATTACAAATTGTTTGATATGTTACCTATATTAACATATGATTTTCTACATCCTCCTCAGAAAACTCCACTCCTTTGATCTCCGTGACTGTACTCTTTTCTGGATCTCATCCTATCTATCCCACCGCACCTTCAGTGTCACTTACAACTCTACTTCCTCCTCTTCTCTTCCTTTCTCCCCTGAGGTCCCCCAAGGTTCTGTTCTTGTACCTCTCCTTTTCTCAATCTACACCTCCTCCCTGGGTCAGTTGATTGCCTCCCATGGCTTTCAATATCATCTCTACACTGATGACACCCAGATCTATCTCTCCAACCCCCAGTTCACTCCATCTGGTTCATCACGCATCACCAACTTACTAACAGACATATCAGTCTGGATGTCACATCACTTCCTCAAACATAACCTATCCAAAACCAAGCTCATGATATTTCCTCCTCCATGTGCCAAGGTCCTAGGTATAATCCTGGACTCTGAACTATTCTTTCAGCCCCACATCCAATCGCTGTCCAAAGTTTGCTCCCTCAACCTCCGCAACATCTCCAAGATATGTCTCTTCCTAACCAATGTCACCACAAAGCTTCTAATCCACTCCCTGATCATCTCTTGCCTTGACTACTGCAACTGCCTCCTCATTGGTTTACCTTTAAATAGGCTATCCCCCTTCAGTCCATCATGAACATGCTGCCAGGCTCATTGCCCTTACAAACCACTGGGCGTCTGCTACTCCTCTCTGCCAATCCCCCCATTGGCTGCCACTCAACCAACAAATTAAATTCAAGATAATAACAATAACTTACAAAGCGATCCACAACCTGGCCCCAGCTACATTACTGACCTGGTCTCAAAATACCAACCAAATTGTTCTCTTCGCTCCTCCCAAGACCTCCTGCTCTCTAACTCCTTTGTCACTTCATCCCATGTTCACCTCCAGTACCTCTCCCAAGCCTCTCCTATCCTCTGGAATGCTCTACCCCAATCTATCTCCTACTTTGTCCACTTTCAAACAACCCCTGAAAACTCATCTCTTCAGAGAAGCCTATCTGCCCCCCACCCAATAACTGTACATTTATTTTCTGGAACAGCACACCCACCACAGCTATTACCTCTTGTATCTTTTGACCCTCCCTCTTTGATTGTAAACTCTAAGGAGCAGGGCCCTCTGATTCCTACTGTTTTAAAATGTATTGTATTTGTACTGTCTACCCTCAAGTTGTAATGTGCTGCGTAAACTGTTGGTGCTATTTAAATTCTGTAAATAATAAATAATAATACATAGACATATGAAAAGCTTGGTCTGAAACTGGTAATCAGATATGAATGAATTGATGATGAGAAAAAACAAAAATCCTTACTAAAAACAAATGTATCTAATCTGCTCTTGTAGTCTAATTTCAATATCTATATTATTTCAGTCATCATAATTAATACTTTTTGTTTTTTGTTTTTAAGAACAGAAAGAGAAGGTTGTACAAACCCTCTACCACAAATGTTCTAGCTCATGTACTAATTATACAGTCTGGTGTTAATGCTGAACTCCATCATGCTAACATCAGCTCCCATCCTGTATTTGAGCAAAGTGTCTCAAGAGAAGTGCCCTAAAAAATATCCTTATGAAAACACCAGTGTCCATTGCAGAATGGCTTTTATTTACATCTAATGGATGGGATGTTGCTACCTTTTATCCCTATAAGCTACCAACTTTTATTTTTATGTTATGCTTGCTTACCCCATTTAAAAGTGTTAAAAAATACAAACACGAAAAAAAAAAGTTTCACTAAGTTTAAACCGGCAAGCTAACCTCTGACTGTAAGGCAAAGGCATGCATACAAAAAAGATAAACCAAGGGTTTAAATAGAAGCTTCAGCTTGAACACACTGTGGTACAAAAAACTTAAATTGATGGAAAAAAGCAAACAGAAATGTTACAGCTGACCAATGAGCCAAAATATAAAAACATTATGGCAACATTGTCACAATATAAATAAATAAAAACAGCCCGGCCAAACTTGCAGAAACAATCACTTCTCACATTCATGGGGGGGAGGGGGGGTGATTAGATGTTTGACAGTCTATGAATTGGCATCTGGTGACACTAAGTACTGGGGAGCATGAAGTTCAGGGATCCCCTGAATCAAATGATGAGTCAAAAATGTCACAAACTCAGAACCAAAGATACCACTCTGGAAGAACAGCCACAGTAAAACAACAGTATGGTAATAGCTGAGATGTACTGTCCAAAAATCATTCATATGGATGTATGCCGATAGATCCCAGATGGAAATGATGCAGACATAGAGACTATCAATGAAGGAGCATACAAGTGGAGATGGATTATCTCTAATGTGTGAAACTGCAGCAATATATTGGTGTGAGAGTCTTTCTAATCAAGGCACATTGTGAAGACATAGAGCGGGACAGACCGTCCCATAGAAATATCTCACCCGTCACGTAGCCTGCTCCACTGGTCTATCTGTGACCATGACCAGGGTCTCCCAATTAGTCTGTCTTATGTTCCATAACACCATTGTAATGAACCTCATACAGGTATGTATTGGTTAGAGCTCTTCCACTCTGGAACTGTGCAGCGGGGCTGTATAGTAATTTTCCGTGTTACCGTGATGCCAGACCAGTTCCGTGCTTTGCGGTGTGAGGTTGGGGAAAAATCTGCATGTGTGCGGCAAGAGAGGCGGGCTGTAGGACACTGAGATGTCAATGCATTTCGCTCAACTCTGTGAGCTTTGTCAGAACAATGCAGTGGGCTTCTTGGCATGCTTATAAAGGAAATATTCCTCCCCTTCAAGATTTTTCACTTTTAAAGGGCCACTGTCTTACAACTATAGTGTCAAAACTTTTAAATGAAATCCGTTGAAAAAGTGTTACATTTAAAATCTGTGATAATACTGGTATCACTACTACACATTCTAACCAGTTAAGTAATTAATCTACAGCATTCATACCAGGCAATCACATTCTCAAAATGGTGAAAAATGTAGTGCTAACTGCTATACACAAATATCGTGATATATGTGCCAAGTAACAATAAGTAATGGAAAGGACTCAAAAGTCCACCTGCAAAAAAAGTCCATCTACAAAAAAAAAATAGTGATTAACCAGGGAAGAAATCTCTAGCATTCAATGATGTAAAAAGGCTGGAAAGTAAGTGTCCAGCTGTGTAAACAAAATTATCCAACACCAGATGGTAAAAATCCAAGAGCCGTGGAAATGGGAATACAACATCAAATGGAAAATCTTCAACAACTGAATGACATATGATTGCTCTTACCGGAACAGGTGAACTCTAATGTCAGCGACATAGAGTCATATAGGCAGTGTGCCGCACAGGGCAGATGTATGGATATCCAGATGGCTCGAACCTCTAAGGTGGGATCCAGGGGAACCGAGGGTGACCTCCAAATCCACCCCCAATCCTAAGACTGTCAGGGTTGGATCATGATGGTAAGTTCACCAAAACCATGTATCCACTCACATCAGGATGGTATGTGGAGAAAAAAAATGCTTCCACATAGTGCAGGTCAAAAGGGGTATTTTATTTCTAAAAACCGACTTATTGATAAAAAGTGATCACAAATAAACAAGGGCAGTATGGTGAGTGACAAAACGGCCCTATGCGTTTCAACCGATGGGTCTTCAACAGGGTCTTCATAAATTATGTGATGGAGCCACTGGATACGTCTTCACATTCCAGATCTATAAAGGCAAAGACTCCCAGCTTCAGCCCCGTGAATGCCCCACATACATAGGAACCAGTGGTAAAATTGTGTGGGACATTGCATACCCCCTGTTCAAAAAAGGTTACCACTTATATGTAGATAATTACTACAGCAGCAGCACCATGTTTTTGCCTGCCACTTGGACTGATCTTTTGCCCTTCTACTTCAGTACACAGGGGTCTCACATATGTGAGGGTCTTCAGAATAGCATTCTGAGTAGAGAAAATCAGTTTTTGGTTTTCTGTGTTCCCAGAACAGGGTCTGGTTGCCTGGAGGCTTCAAAGAGATTTGGGTGGGAGAAGCCTCTACCCTGTCCCCCTGGCCCTAAGCTTGATGGTCTTTCCTGCTTTCCTGCTGCCTGGACCAATACTTTAGCTGTGCTGACCATATCACTGCCTGTAATGACCCAGGACTTTATGGACTGTGTTTATTTCTGCTGCCTGGACCAATACTTTGGCTGTGTTGACCATATCTCGGCCTGCTGCCTCTACTGACTATGGACAGTATTTTTGCCTGGACATCTCTGCCTGCTACCTGGACCAATGCTTTGCCTGTGCTGACAGTATCCCTGCCTGAACTAACTATGGACAGTATTGCTGTCTGGACGATTGCTTTTGCTGTCGCTGACCACATCCCTGCCTGCTGCCTGAACCAATGCTCTCCTCTGTTGACCACTACACTACTATAACCACAGGTAATCTTTTGTTATTTGGTATGTACATGTTATGTATTAGAAATATGAAGGACCTTCAAAAAGTCATGAAATTATATGTGTAATTTATGCTCCTAGAATGACTGGAGGTGCTATTTGGATGTTGGGCCTCTGTATCTGCCCAGACTGTGTAAAAGTCTCACACATGTGGTATCGCCATACTCAGGAGGAGTAGCAGAATGTATTTTGGGTTGTCATTTTTGCTATGTACGTGCTATGTGTTGGAATTATCTTATAAATGGACAACTTTGTGTAAAAAAAATGCGTTTTTATTTTTTTCCCACGTTTTCCAAAAACTTCTGGAAAAAAATGACCTGTTCAAAAGACTCATTATGCCTCATAGATTATACTTTGGGGTGTTAACTTTCCAAAATGGGGTCATTTTGTGGGCGTTTCCATTGTCCTGGTGCTCCAGGGCTTTCAAAAGGCAGATAGGTCGTCATGAAATTATATGTGTAATTTTGCTCCTAGAATGCCTGAAGGTGCTACTTGGATGTTAGGCCTCTGTATGTGGCCAGGCTGTGTAAAAGTCTCACACTTGTGGTATCGCCATACTCAGGAGGAGTAGCAGAATGTATTTTGGGGTGCCATTTTTTCTATGTACATGCTATGTGTTGGAAATATCTTATTAATCGACAACTTTGTGTAAAAAAATGCATTTTCATTTTTTTCCCAAGTTTTTCGAAAACTTCTGGAAAAAAATGAACTGTTCAAAAGACTCATTATGCCTCATAGATTATACGTTGGGGTGTTTGCTTTCCAAAATGAGGTCATTTTGTGGGCGTTTCCATTGTCCTGGTGCTCCAGGGCCCTCAAAATGGAGATAGGTTGTCATGGAATTATATGTGTAATTTTGCTCCTAGAATGCCTGGAGGTGCTCCCTGCATGTTGGGCCTCTGTATGTAGCCAGGCTGTGTAAAATTCTCACACATGTGGTATCGCCATACTCAGGAGGAGTAGCAGAATGTATTTTTGGATGTAGTTTCATGTATACGCATGCTGTGTTCAAGAAATAACCTGTCAATGCAATAAGTTTGTGTAAAAAAAAAAAGTCTTAATTTTCACAAAAAATGTGGGAAAAAAATTACAACTTCAAAAAACTCACCATGCCTCTTACTAAATACCTTGGAATGTCTACTTTCCAAAAAGGGGTCATTTGGGGGGAATTTGTACTTTCCTTGATTGTTAGTGTCTCAAGAAATGAGATAGGCCTTCAGTACATCAGGTGTGATTAGATGTGATCAATTTTCAGTGATTTGCACCATAGCTTGTAGACTCTATAACTTTCACACAGACTAAATAATATCCACTAATTTGGGTTATTTTTACCAAAGATATGTAGCAGTATAAATTTTGGCCCAAATGTATGAAGAAAAATGACTTATTTGCAAAATTTTACAATAGAAGCTAAAAAAAAGTGATTTTTTTTCAAAATTTTCGCTCTTTTTTTGCTTATATCGCAAAAAAGAAAAACCCAGCGGTGATTAAATACCACCAAATGAAAGCTCTAATTGTGAGAAAAAAATGATAAAAATTTTGTTTGGTTACAGTGTAACATAACAGAAAGCTGAAAATTGGTCTGGGCTGGAAGGTGTTTAAGTGCCCTGTATTGAAGTGGTTAAATACTGACTATGAAGTAGGTCTGTTTCTGAGGTTGAGGAACCTTATGGTATCAGAATTACATCTAGAGTAGGACATAGCGTTCTTGGAGCAATATTGTAAAGAACGCATGGTTCCTAGAGGTTTGAGGTGGGACGTCCATCCCCAACAATGAGATCTTGAACTAGAATCATGGTTTTGCTACTTTAATGAGGCAGGAATTTCCTTTTTAGAATTCCTGGTCAAAAAGAAGCAAACCAGAGTAAGTAACATACAGTACATCTCATAGCTCTCAAAAGTGAGTACACCCCTCACATTTTTGTAAATATTTTTTTTCTTTCAATATGTTTATTGTAAGTTTTCATAAAATACGATAAACCATACAATACATGTAAAAATAGTGAACAATTTCGCGCCAGAAAATATTAATAAATTTGGATAAATTAAAGCAGCTACACCCTAACTGGATGAATGAATCATCAGTACATAAGTGAAAAAAGGCTGCTGCGATCAGCTGAGAACCTTGTTGCAGTGCAGGTTCGCCACCAAAGATACGCTTTCCAGCCTCAGTGCCGGGCGATGGCACCTTATATGTGAGTAGCCTTTTGGCTATGGTTGTTTTTATAAATTTTTAAATAAACGGTGTTACACTATGTTCGGTTCCTCTCCATCTGTTTTATATCCCATACGTGAGACCCTGTGATGTGAAGATAAGAGTCCGGTTTACCTCTCTCCATTGCAGCAAGCATTATCTTGCTAAAGCCTATTTGACCTTTTTTTCATTAAATTGGTCAACTCCATCTGGTAAGCTGACACCCGTTTCCATAAGCACATTGGTATTTTTCAGTGATGGTGAAGGGATTCTGCTGTTCACGCTTTGATGTCATGATTCAGACCAGGATTTCACTTCAAATATTTTTTCACCTTTGATGGACTTTCTTTATATTTATTGCAATTTTTTCATTATGTTTATTTGAATTATCATTATTTGTATCACTCATTTGTATTATGGTCGTTCAACAATCACCGTACATTATCATCTTTATTGGTTTTAGTCCCAGTAACTTATTTGTTTGATTCACATATGTAGGCTGGTTATTATACACTAGAATTTATCATTTGTGGTCAGCACTGGGTGTTTATAATTTTATTTTTATACCTAAAACATACAATATATAATTTTATATATATGATTTTTATCTTTATTTAGCGCATACAATACATGTGGCAATCGTGGATGCGGAGCGGCCCGAGAAGAAGAAGGGAAGAAGACGCCGCGGAGGAAGATGCCGGACAAGAACACTGGAGGAAGAACCAGAAGAACCAGAAAAACCAGAAGAACCAGAAGAAGAAGAAGAAGATGGAGGAAGAAACCGAAAAAAGATAGAAGATAGAAGAAAGAAGCTGGAAGATAGAAGAAAGAAGAAGCATTTAAATAAAGGAATTGTCAAAAACTGTCTCTTGTCATTTTTAACATTTTTGACAGTTTTTTTGTGAAATGGTAGGGGTACAAGTACCCCCTTACCATTTCACATAGGGGGAGGGCCGGGATCTGGGGGTCCCCTTGTTAAAGGGGGCTTCCAGATTCTGATAAGTCCCCCGCCCGCAGACCCCCACAACCACCGGGCAAGGGTTGTGGGGATGAGGCCCTTGTCCCCATCAACATGGGGACAAGGTGTTTGGGGGCTACCCCAAAGCACCCTCCCAATGTTGAGGGCATGTGGCCTGGTACGGTTCGGGGGGGCGCTCTCCTCCCCCCTCTTTTCCTGCGGCCTGCCAGATTGCGTGCTCGGATAAGGGTCTGGTATAGATTTTTGGGGGGACCCATGCCATTTTTTTTTTAATTTTGGTGCGAGGTTCCCCTTAAAATCCATACCAGACCTAAAGGGTCTGGTATAGATTTTTAGGGGGACCCCACACCATTTATTTAAAACATTTTGGCCAGGGTTCCCCTTAATATCCATACCAGACCTGAAGGGCCTGGTATGGAATTTAGGGGGACCCCCAACATCATTTTTTTCTTATTTTGGTTTGGGGTTCCCCTGTGGGGAATTCCCATGCCGTTTTTATCAATGAACTTTTATGTGTATTGTCGGACCGGCAATTCATTAATAGCCGCAAGTAGTTTTAAATGACTTTTTTTCCTTTGAAATGTCATTTTGCTGTCAGACTGTTCTAAACACGGGAAACATGTGCCCCCTTTACAGGCATACTATAGATACCCCCCAGGTACAAAATTTAAAGGAATATTACACTTTTATTGTTTCACTTTAAGCATTATTAAAATCGTTGCTCCAGAAAAAACTGCTGTTTTTAAAACTTTTTTTGCATTGATCCATATCCCCTGGGGCAGGGCCCAGGTCCCCAAACACTTTTTATGACAATAACTTGCATATAAGCCTTTAAAATTAGCACTTTTGATTATTCATGTTCATGTCCCATAGACTTTAACGGTGTTCACGTGTTCGAACAAATTTTTTGCCTGTTCGCAAGTTCTGGTGCGAACCGAACAGGGGGGTGTTCGGCTCATCCTTAGTGGTAACCAAAGGTTAAAGCCGATTTGTGTGTATTCCTTCAGTGGAGAAGTACTTACATTGAAAGATAAAGATTTAGGATGGAGCATATTAGGAGGTAATAGCAGTGAAAAGTGAGAAAGGAAAGGGAGGTATAGAATATAGTGTGGATAAGATGTAAGTAGGCTCATCTTCTAGTATAGATCATACCATATAGGAGCATGCCATTGTTCACCATGTGTCCATTCCACATATTTTCAGCATCAAATCATTCATAGCAACAAAACTACATTGAGATGACAGTAATTGTCTTTTATAGAATAGAAGGTTAAATCCTGTCTAGAGCCAGACAGGGAAGTGTAGACCTTCCTAACCAGCTGCTTTTAGGTTCTCAAATGCCTGAAAGAATTTGAACATGAACCAGGGAGTCCAAGTTTTATGAAATCGTTCGGAGTTATGAGTTGACTGAGCAATGGTCTCCTCCATATCACAGATATCAGCTACCCTATGAAGCCAGTCCTATATGGTTGGGACTCAAGAGGATTTCCAGAAAAGTGGTATGAGTGCTTTAGCTGCATTCAGTAGAGGTTTGGAGAGTGAGTTTTTATATCTTTGAAATGAGACCCTTGTGATATGAAGTAGACAACATCCCACATCAAGTTTCAACTTCATATCCATGATCAGATACATCACCTCTTTGACTTTGGCCCAAAAAGGTGATATTAAAAGGCATTGCCACCAAATGTGGAAAAAGAGTTCCTTTGTCCTTTTGGCAACGCCAGCAGATGTCAGGGGTTTGTAGGAACCAAGAGTTTCACTGGCATGGCGTACTAATGGGTGAGTAGCTTATAGGCTGTTTCTTGTGTTCTAGTACTGAAAGAACCTTTGTGGGTGAATATATATGCCCTTTGCCATTACTTGTCCTAAATTGGCATGTACAAAGCCTTCGAACAGCTCTCTCTAAATCTATCCCCGAAAGGTCCACAGCGGTCTCAAATCCATGTATAGGAGAGAGAGGTAGCCTTCTGGATGGGTTCACCTTCCAAGGACACTGACTCCAGCTTGGTTGGTTGTCTGCTAAAGTTGCCTTATATAGAGGGGTGGTTGAGATAGCTCCCAACCTGAAAGTAGGTCCACAATGGTAGGTCAGGGTTGTTGTCTGTTTTGAGCTCTCTGCGCTCTTTGAACAGATTGTTGCAGAAGCAATTCATAGCTAAAAGGGTCTTGGTTGAATTTAACCCCTTCCCGCCAAGCGTACACAGATGTGCTTACTGGGCTTTCGGGTGTTATACCAGGATGATGCCCGCAGCTGCAGGCATCATTCCAGTACCATTTTTTAGAGCGGGCAATCGGCTTTCCTGGTATAACAACCGATGTGGCTAAAAGCCACTCGGCTGTTATACCGGAGGAGAGGGAAGGGACATCCCCCCTCCCGCCGCCTCCCGCCACTCTTACCGGGCCTCCCGTTCCATCGGGAGGCCCAATGACCAATCGGCCGCCTCCAGCGGCTGGGGGCGGGCTGGAACAAAGCTTTGGGTGGCTTTGTTCCAGCCTCCTAATCGTAAACACGGAAGCAACATCATGACGTCACTTCCCGTTTACTCAGCTGCCAATGGCGCCGGTTTTAAAAAATACACAGTTTTCAGAATCGCCGTTTTCAACGATCTGAATACTTTGAAGTGCAAAGGAAGGATCGGGGGTCTAGACCCCCGATCCTACCATAAAGAGTAATAATACAAAGAAGATGCGGCGCTAAGGAAAATATAGTGAATATAGCACAATAATCAAAATATTAGTGAAAATTGCATGATGCAGTGTCCCAAAACTAATGAAAAAGACAGATGGAATCCAAGACAAAACAAAAAGTCCGTGATAAATCAAGGAAAAGTGCAAATAGGGGTCATAGCAGAGATGAGGGTGCAGTAGAGACAATCTTCCGTAGTTCCTCACACCCGAGGTGATATATCAATTATGCTCACCAGATCCCGTTGACCGCCATTACAGCGGTCAAAGACAGCACAGGGAATTTCGGGGCTCCCCACAACCTCAGCTCAATATTTCCAAAGGGCGACAGATGGTATCTACTCCCGTCTTCCACGGATGCGTAAAGGCCAGAGCGGTATACTGAGGCAAAAAAAAGGAATCCCTTTTTGAAGCAGATTTGAAGTAAGCCAGTCACGCATCCCAGCATCCAGCATATACAGCGCTCGAGCGCTGTATATGCTGGATGCTGGGATGCGTGACTGGCTTACTTCAAATCTGCTTCAAAAAGGGATTCCTTTTTTTTGCCTCAGTATACCGCTCTGGCCTTTACGCATCCGTGGAAGACGGGAGTAGATACCATCTGTCGCCCTTTGGAAATATTGAGCTGAGGTTGTGGGGAGCCCCGAAATTCCCTGTGCTGTCTTTGACCGCTGTAATGGCGGTCAACGGGATCTGGTGAGCATAATTGATATATCACCTCGGGTGTGAGGAACTACGGAAGATTGTCTCTACTGCACCCTCATCTCTGCTATGACCCCTATTTGCACTTTTCCTTGATTTATCACGGACTTTTTGTTTTGTCTTGGATTCCATCTGTCTTTTTCATTAGTTTTGGGACACTGCATCATGCAATTTTCACTAATATTTTGATTATTGTGCTATATTCACTATATTTTCCTTAGCGCCGCATCTTCTTTGTATTATTATTTTGGTGGGATTTGGAGACTAGATCTCGATGCAGGCTGCTTAGTTTTTCACTACATTGTATTTTTGGTTCACCTTAAGCGCAGCTTTTATTTTTGTTTTGTTGGCTACCATAAAGAGTGCCTGTCACCACCTATTACTGTCACAAGGGATGTTTACATTCCTTGTGACAGCAATAAAAGTCATCATTTTTTTTTTTTTAACACAATTTATAAATATAAAAATAAATAAAACAAATAAGAAAAAAAAATGTTTTTAAAACGCCCCCGTCCCCGTGAGCTCGCGCAGCAAAGAAAATGCATACGGAAGTCGCGCCCACATATGTAAACGGTGTTCAAATCACACATGTGAGGTATCGCCGCGATCATCAGAGCGAGAGCAATAATTCTAGCACTAGACCTCCTCTGTAATTCTAACCTGGTAACTGTAAAAAAAATTAAAGCGTCCCCTATGGAAATTCTTAGGTACCGTAGTTTGTCGCCATTCCACAAGTGTGTGCAATTTTAAAGCGTGACATGTTTGGTATCTATTTACTCCTCGTAACATCATCTTTCACATTATACAAAAAAATTGGGGTAACTTTACTGTTTATTTTTTTTTTATTCATGAAAGTGTCCCTTTTCCCAAAAATTTGCGTTTAAAACACCGCTGCACAAATATCGTGTGATAAAAAAAATATTGCAACAATCTCCATTTTATTCTCTAGATTCTATGCTAAAAAATATATATACGGATTTTAACTTGTAAACACCAAATTTCAAAAATAGGCTTAGTCATGAAAGGGTTAAGGGATGTAGGAAATAGTTCCCAATCCTGTGTTGGAAATCAGGGTTGTTCTGCAGGGGTGTAAGGGGACTTAATGGGGTAGATATGTCAGTTTGTTTGACCAGTCAATGAAAGATTGCTAGAGTGGTGCCTATTAAAGGGTGTGTTTTCAGAGATGGGGGTAACTTGACAAGGGGATCCAGGGGGAAAATTATAGGGGGATGGGACTCAGTTCATCTTCTATGGAGATCCAGTCCTTGAGATTTCTATGGCAGTGTCAATCGATAACTCTTGTGATATGGGAGGCAAAATAGTAGTTTCGGAAGTCTGGCACTCCCATTCCTCCTGCTGTCTTGGATTTGGCCAGCAAATTAAATTTAATTCTGGGAGTTTTGTGTACCCAGATGAATTTCAGTTGGATTCAGGAGATTGCTTTAAAGAAGCTCTGGGGTATTTAACAGTAGATTCCTAAATAAATAAATAAAGAATCCTTGGCAAAATAGACATTTTGCAGATGACTGCTCGATCAAACAAAGAAAAGTTTTGTGGATGCTGTCATGAACCTTGGAATACTGGATTATCATGAAGCTTGGAATACTGAAGTATTTCTCCTTTGATTCTATTACACAGTGGGGGGTCGTCTGCCTGTCTTAAGGCTAACCCCCTCCAGACGGCTCCTTGGTCTGGAAGGAAGGCATTGTTCTGTGTTTGACCATTTGTTTATGTAATTTAATTACCCCCTGGGGCTTCTCTGTGTCATTAAACATATCAGTCCACCTATTCAAGCTATCAGACCACTCTCTGCTGACCTTGCTTCAAGTCCTCATTTGCATGGACAAGAGGACCTGAGTGAAGACTAAAGTGTACTTTATAATTGACCAATAGTTAAGTGGTTGTTGGGGGCGGGGTGTTCAAACTGCTGTGTATAAAAGTGTGTTGTGTGCATCAATAAAAGTGAGATTCCTGTTTGAACTTACATACAGCCTGCATGGTGTTTGTTCTGAGCTATCACAACTGGATTCAAACGGCACATAGCTGTAGTTCGAATCCCGGAGCATTGGTTGACCGAACCATCAGACGTTGCGATCTGCAATCTGATTATATAGCCACAGAGGAGTGTCGGGAGAGTGGAACCAAGCGAGCAGGGGCTCGTTACATTGGTTGGCAGCGGTGGGATTTGCTCTCCAGTTACTGGGACACTCCAAACCACCACAGTGAATGGCAAGCTATGCAGCTTGCAGGAGAGCCACGCTGAAAGACTTACTTGAGAGCCATGGAGGGACCGGTGGGACAAAGAACAAGGCCACCCTGATCAGTGAGCTAGCCAAGATGGATCAGAGGGATGGTGATGCGGGACCCCGGTCAGTTGAAGACTTGTTTCAGCAACGAGTTTGAGAGCGGTTGGCATTATACGGTGCTAACCTATCAGAGACCGCCATACAGAATGCCATTAGAGACATCCAGCTGCAGGATGAGCGACAAGAGAGAGAACTAGATCAGCAACATGAGCGGAGAATGGCGGAAATACGGCAATATCAGAGACAACACCTAAAGATACAGCTCCTTTCCGTAAGTTGCCCTTTTGGGTGTTCAAACTATTTAAGGAAGGCGAGGAGGAAATTGAAGCGTTCCTGCAGGACTTTGAGAGACTATGCCAGATACATAATGTACTGTCCCAAGATTGGGTTGCCTTACTGGCGAGTAATTTGACTGGCAGAGCAGCCAATGCATATCAGGCCCTGGAGGGTGAGGACGCTAAAGATTAGGACCGGGTAAAAGAAGCTCTACTAGCCTGATTTGCCATTACACCCGAAGCCAGTCAGATTAAGTTTAGAGAATCCCGGAAACAAGCCAACATAACATACGTGGAGTGGGCACATTGTCTGCAGCGGAACCTTAAGGGCTGGTTCCAGGGAAGCCACGCTCATACCATAGAGGACAGCACCCAGCTAGTACACTTAGAACAGTTCTTTAACCACACCCCTCTGGTAGTATGGGATTGGGTGCGAGATAAGCAACCACAGACTGTACAGCAAGCGGCTACTTTGGCCGAAATCGAGCGCTATCCACTATCTTGGCCCAGTTTACCAGCCTCTAACCCAACTTCAGTACCTCAGTGGTCTGCCTCTAGACCCCCAGCCCGACCCAACCCTCCTAACGGACCTAAGTGCTATACCTGTAACCAAACCGGTCATCTGCAGCGATATTGTCCTACCCTATCCACGAGGTACCGAGAGACATCCATCCAGACCAGTGGCTCATTGCTTCCAGAACGAGCCCAACCATCGAGATGTTCAGGAAGAGTGTGGTGAACTTTTTGAGGGTGATCCAGTCCAAGCTGCTGCTGGAGATAATCGGCAGCACCATCGTCAGGCAGTATGGGTTAATGGGCAGCCAGCCCAGGGACTTCACGATTCCGGGGCTACGATTACCCTCATCCAGCCTCACATGATTCCCCAGTCGGCCCGGACCGGCCAGACTGTTGCAGTCAGGGAAGCAGGGGGCAAGGTGCTACGTTTATCCACCGCCCAAGTCCTCTTGGATTGGGGCTCAGGGGAGTGACAAGTGCGAGTGGGATTACTACGTGAGTTACTTTTGGGGAACGATTTGGGGCATTTGACTTCCTCATATGCCCCAGAAGCCCGACGTCAGAGCCAACTTCAAGGCAACTCCACTCCTATGGGGACCCAGGTAAGACCAAATCCTCCTACATTACCCCGACTTGACAACCCTGTGTCCTGGGATTCTCTCTCCGACATTAGGCAAGAGACTCAGAATGACCCAACATTAGCTGGTTATTGGGGCAGGGTGGGCAATGATCCAGGGGGGTTGGGGGAAGACAGAATAGAGTGGGAGGGAGGGTTTCTTTATCGTTACACTGAGGGAATGGGTACCGGGAAGCGACAGGGTCCCCACAAACAGCTAAATGTACCCCAGAAATACAGATGGGAGCTATTGTGGCTGGCTCACGACATCCCCTTGGCCGGACATTTAACAAACGATAACGAAAGTGCAGAATCCGAAAAACGAAAGATCCGACATAAACAAATGCTTTGTTTTCGTTTTCGTTGCTACAACAGCAACAGTTCGATATAGATAGAAGATTCGACATGATGATGACCATAACAATCTGTGTCCATCAAACCTGTGGTCGAATGTGCCTAACCTTAACTCTATTAGACCAAGATTATTCTACATAGAGAGAAAAGATTCGACGTAGGGGAGCAAGATTCGACGTAGGGGAGAAAGATTTGACGTAGGGGAGAAAAGATAAATAAAAATAATGATGATGATGAATGTTATTGGCTGATTGTAACCAAAGAGGAGGAGCAGTAAAATAGCTAGAACTAAGTACACACGTACTTTGGCTTATGGTGTCTGTTGAAAGTTCTAAGAAGATTCGACGGAGCAGGTAAACTATACGGCATCCTACAGTTTAGCTGCTCCATTGAATCTTCTTTGAACATTTGACAGACACCATAAGCCTTCAATGGCAGATTCAACCTTAATTTGGATTTTCGGACAAATGCAATTTTTAACGAAAAACGAAATAAATAAAAACGAATTTCGGGAGTAACTAAATAAATTTATTTTTTGGACGAAAACGAAATTCCGAAACGAAATATTTCAGTGTGCACATGTTATATTCTTAATATCTAACTTTTAATTGGCTTTATAAAAAGAATATGCATTCACCTTACAATTGTATGAATGGTAGACTTTGAGTTAATGACGTCCAGATGACGACTCATTAAAGGAGACTGCAAGTCTGGAACCTGTCAGAAATTGATGGATTTTGTAAATAATATATGTATGGGTTCAAATATTCCTATGTAACCAATACTCTGTTTGATATATGCGTTTTTGTTTTACGTGGTCTGATAGTCTCTCTCACATATATCTTGTTTCATGTTTGGAAGGTTTGTTAAAGTTAAAACAGATGTTAAAGAGGCTCGTATATCTACTCTAGCACCCACTCTAAGGAAGGAGGAGAAAGGGGAGTGTATAGGAGGGATTTGTGTTTGGGTGCAATTTTGAAAGACTGAGTTCATATAATCAGAAGAAAAACAGCTTTCTTTCTCTTGCTACTTCCTGCTTCCAAGCCACACACATTTCCCTCTTTAAGACACACAGCTCTTTCTTCTATGCATAGAGAATTTCTTCCAAGATACAAGGAGATAATCGGCCATCTTTAAAGAGCCAAGACAAAGGAAAGCACATGGTCTAATGACTTTAAGAACTCTTTTCAGATCTTTGAAACAAATGAACTATACTTGAACATTTTTTGCATATATGAAACAACACTAATTCTGAATATGAATGTACTATTTTTGTAAGTATTTTCCAAGTTTATGTGTGTACAATAAAACACACAGTTTGATTTAAGCTGACTCAGACATAATTCCAAAATTCGTCTTGCGATCAATCATCATTATTGAAAGCTTTTTATACAATATTAAGCTATTTATTTCATTGGTTCAGCCAGCCAGTTTCAATCGTCAGAAGTCTTTGCCACTTTATTCTTCCAATGATTAGAGGGGAAAAGTGATGAACAGGAATTATTTTTGCAATTATTGAAAGAATCTAGAAGAATATTCAATTGATGATTGATTATTGTGAAGACCAGAAAATTTTGGATCAGAAGTCTTGACAGACGGTTTAATTAGAGTCCAGCGGAAAACGGAAAAGTTTTATATTCGGTGAGTACCAAAATATGAATTTTATTAATGTGATAGCCGAAAAAAGTAATTTAGAATTTGAAGGTTTAGCCAGTCATATTTCAGACTGAGTTATAGCAATCAATGTATAATCAATGCCTACAGGCAAATAATGAAATTGAGAAGAATAGATTTTCATTAGCTAAATCTAAGAGAAAATTAAGTAATGTAATGAAGCTAGTTACGGTTTTCAATGCAATGGTTTTTGATATGCCAGGAAAACAAAGGCAAAGTGTAACAGAAATTGCACAAACACAGGAGAATTTACATATTGAACAATTAATGATTGAGAAAGGTAAATTGGAATATAAAATGAATGTATTATTGGAATCGTTTAAAGAAAAAGAAAGTTGTATTACTTTTTTAACTCAGAAAGAAATTGAACAAGAGGATGTTATAAGTTTGCTTAAAACGCAATTATTGCAAGCTCAGTCTTCTGCACATGCTCAGTGTTTAGCTTATGAACACGTGACAAAGTCAAAGGCGAGGGTTAATGATGCTGATTCTGGAGTTAACACAGTGGAGACATTTGAGGAGGTTAATAATTCCTCAGACAATGAAAGTGTGAAGTCTGTTGATTTGAATAATAGTAATATTCAACAGAAATGTAAATTTTCATCGCCATATACTCAAAGAAAGGTATATGAAAAAAAAAACAACTCTTAAATGTTTAGTTTGCAAAAGAGAGGGTCACATAGCTACGTTTTGTGTGATGGCTAATAATAACGATATACAAAAGAGATTGTTTTATCCGAAAACGATGCCAAGGCGCAATGAAGTGTATTCTGTGCGCTGGTGTAGTAATTTGAAGTATAGAGGCCATAATATTCAAACTAATTTCCCTTTTAAGACCCAAATGCAAAGATTGCAAACTGCAAATAGTCCATTAAGACAGGAAAGGTATCATTATGTATCATATAACACTGTGAAAAACAATGTTAGCAGTCCTTAAATGAACTGCATGAATGGTAAGCATTTTCTGGTTATTGATTCTTTGCTATGGATAATAAGGTTATGATTTGAGGTTCAGAGATTTGCTTTTTATTTGATATATTTTTAGTATTTTCAAGGATAATCCTTTGGATTATTAATTTTTTTATTAATTTTTCCAAGTTATGATTATTATGATTTTAATTTTTTGTTTTGTTCAGATGGAACATTGAGAGGTTTAGTTCACCTGAAAAGGGGGTAATTAACAGCTTTGTAATCAATTAACAAAGGATGCAGATTTGTATGCAGAATTAGTGATTTTAACCTGAATATGGTCAAAATTATGTTGTGGAAAAAACAAATATAAGATTTTCCTTCGTTTTCAGAGGATTAAAAGGTGACAAATCTTTTAAGTTCTATTCGGGTGATAAAAGATCAAAATTTTGTTTATGAAAACTGGATCTAATATTATGACTTAAACAGATTTTCTATATTTTAATGTACCATAACACCTACAGGTGGAATTCACTAAATTTAACTATGACAGTTTATATCACATGGGTAAGTAACAAATTGCTTGAAATTCTTAAAAAGGGGTGCATGCGCGGAGTCTAGCAGGGCAGACATGCATTGTTAGAGCTCCACACCGCTGAGGAGAGAAGAGAAGGACAAAGCGGAGCCTGCAGGCTCAAAAGTTATCCATTTGAACCTTTTTGCCCCAGGGAACAAACTGTGAAAGTTTGGGCAGGAAAAATGGTACTGGGAGGAAGCCGTATCAGAAATAAAAATCACCTCACAAAGAGCTCACAGGCACTCACTGCAACTAAAGCAGCTCCAGTCACCTCACAATATACAGCATCAGGGCGCTCTCACAGACAGAAAATGTCACAGCAAGACTCTCCATTTGAGTCAGATACAGAACAAATCCTCCCACAAACTTCTCCACAAGCCTCCTCAGCATCCCCAGTAATATTATTACAATTTGAAACGATGCTTCATAAGGCTTTAAAACAAACCTCAGACCAAATAACAAACAGCCTAACCAAAGAAATAAGAGAGCTGGGAAACCGCACCGCAGCCTTAGAAATAAAAATGGATGAAATTGAAATTACAACCCAAGAAAATATAACAGAATTGGAACAATTAAAAGAAGAGAACTTAGGGGCGGAGCTAGCCGGAGACCAAGATGGACGCGCACTAGCGGAGCTCCGGTACCAGCGGGACTTCAGCGGCTACTATCTACCCACCAGACCCAGCTTACCTTCTCCATACAAGGCGAATCTGATCCCGATCGACCGGGGAACGATTCCCAAAAATGCCGCGGAGAAAGAAAGAGGATAACAGGCCGAAACGAATGACGGAGTTCTATCCCCTCGAGCCCCGGAAAAATGGCGCCGGCTCTTCATCCACGCCAGCAGCAGCAGCCCAAAATAACAGGCCACAACAGAGCAAATCACAAAAAAGAGGCAGCCCACCTAAAGGATCGCAATCTCCCCCATCTACACCGTCCTCAGGAAGCCCTGAAAAGACGAGATTCAAGGCGGATGCAGCGGATGCAAACCATGAGGTGAGCTACCTTTCAGAATCAGGGGATGACACTAGGGAACTTCCAGACTCCATAGATGCGTTCCCCACTAACGGCCAGCCAGTTCTAGATACAATGCTAAAGGAGATGCTAGTATCATTAAGGGGGTCACTCCATGCTGATATGATTTCATGTATGCACAAGTTTAGCACTGAAATACGATCGGTCTCAGACAAGGTAACACACGTGGAACAAAAAATGGCGGAGTTCGCCACTACAATCAACGATTTGGTAGATGCCAATGAGGATAGAGAGGATGATATAGAAGGCCTGCAAGCCAAAATGGCGGACATAGAGGATAGATCAAGGAGGGACAATGTGAAGATAAGGGGGATCCCTGAATCGGTTAAACAACACGATCTGAGGGACTACATGTCCCAGCTCTTATCCGAAATACTACCGGACATGTCAGCACTAGATTTTACAGTGGACAGGATTCATAGACTGCCTAAACCTTCCTTTCTATCAGAAAACATCCCACGCGATGTCATCATGAGACTTCACTTCTTTCACACGAAAGATAGACTTATGACTGCAGCAAGACAAAAAGAACAAATTCCCGTATTCTATGCTAATCTCCAATTCTACGCTGATTTATCCCAGTACACATTGCAGAAACGCAGAAATCTAAACACCATAACAAAAACCCTCAGGAACAACAAACTGGGGTACAAATGGGGGTTCCCAACTAAATTGATTGTATCAAGAGAAGATAAAGAATACGTAATTGACTCAGTAGCAAAGGGCATGGCTTTGCTAAACACATGGGGGATAATCCCAGATCCTCAACCATTCCAGCACCAGAAAAATTCCTCCACAAGACCTGAACCGGAATGGCGCACAGTTGATCGTAAAAACGCACGATCGCACAACTGACCCTAAGGTGGGTGTACAAATTATCACTTTTCCCGCTGAGGAGAGTTACATCTCCGGTCCATAAAAGTCTAAGGACTACATAACCCCAAGTTACAACATGAGTGACTACCAGTCACACCTATCTTCTTTTCATGTTAAAGGGCACCAAGCCAAAGTTTTATTGACTTTATGTTTCTGCACAATTTTTTTTTGCTTTGTTATTTTCACAGTCAGCACAAATACCTCATCTCCACAGAAAATGGAAAAGAAATATGCCTCACTACCAACACCTCTGCAATCTCAGGAACGATCCCAACTACAAAGCCTACGGTCAACGACCCCATCTAGTGTAAGTGTCTTTAACTTCACTCAACGTCACATGCACTCACCTTTTTTCCTTAACACATGGCGCTAAAACTTTTGACTATTAATGCAAAAGGTCTCAACCACCCAGCCAAGCGCAGGTCTCTGTGGAGGGAGGCACTACAGAGGAACTGCGACATATTATACACCCAAGAGACCCACTTTCAATCCACAGCTCCACCAAAATGTTTACACCCAAAATTCCCGTTTATTTACTTAGCGAATGCAGAAAATAAATCAAAAGGGGTGATGATCACCATCAGGGACACGGTGACCTTCCAACTACACAAAAGCGTCATTGATCCTCAAGGACGTTTCATCATCCTAGTGTGTGAAATCAACAACCACACAACTACACTAGTTAACCTATACGCTCCCAATACCAAACAATCCAAATTTTTCCATAAATTAATGAAGAAGATCCAAACTATCCAAAAGGGCTCATTGCTAATCGGTGGTGACTTTAATATTACCCCTGATCCATCCAGTGACTCTACAGCAAAATCCAAGAGACTTCCACCATCCCTGTTACCAATATTACGGAAATATGATCTTTTCGACGCTTGGAGATTGTCAGGGGCATATCAGTGGCCGCCGGGCAAATATGCGTGCACACAGGTGCACAAGAAGCTCTTCCAGGGCAATTCTGCTCAATTCCCCACCAGGGGGCGCCGGAGCGCTCCCGCGTGCGCGCGTGCGCGCGCGCGCCCGTGCGCGCGCCCGTTCGCGCTAGCGCTGTTTGGCGCCAAAGCGCCTTTAAAAGGATGACAGGTGCTTCTGTCAGATGCTGTTTGTCTGCAGCTCTGTACCTGCGTTCCTGTTTTCCGTTTGATTTGTATTTACCTGTGACCCGGCTACGTCTGACTACTCTCCAGTCTCCAATCCGACCCGGCTTGCCTGACCTTGCTTATTTGATCATCTGTTGCCGAATCTCTGCCTGCCTGACTACTCTTGGATCACCCCTTTGCCATACCTGCCTGATCTCCTGCTGAAACGGACTGTCTGACTTGCTTCTGCCTGTGTCCTGGGACGCTGCTTCCAGCCTGCCTGTCAAGCACCCTGCCGCTGCCTTCTCAGCTACCTGCCTGTCTACCGGCCTGCATCCGCATACCTGCATCCGCAGCTCAGCCATCCCTGAGGGACATTCTTCCAGATCATCATCTGCTTCTGCTGGAACCGCATCAGGCCCTCCTACCCACTGTGCTCAGGAGACTACTGTCCCCACTCCAGTGGCTCCTGAACCAGCGCTTAAGAGAGGTCTCCTTCTACCAGTCAGGCTCAACTACCAGGTACCTTACAGTACAAACAGCCATGACTGAGCCTGCAGGAGAGACCTCTCCCATCCAGGAGATCTGCACGCACTTAGCAGCACTTACCCAGGCGGTACAAACCTTACAGGACAGTTACAACAGACTGGAGGGCCAAGTATTAAACCTCAGTGGGCCCAGTAATATGGCCCCTGCTGCAGCCGCTCCAGTACAGGCTGCTGCACCGCCCTCTGTGGTAATGCTTCCACCTGAACCAAGAGTGCCTACCCCCGAAAAGTTTTCTGGTGATCGAACAAAATTTGTGGCCTTCCGCAGCACTTGCCAACTCTATTTTGCCCTACAGCCACGGACTTTTTCCTTGGAGGCCACCAAGGTGGGATTTGTTATATCCCTCCTTCAGGGGGAACCCTTGACCTGGGCTCACCGCCTGCTTGAAACCAACGCTGCACAGGTCCAGTCCCTGTCCGCCTTCTTTGAAGCCATGGCCCAGCTCTATGAAGATCCTCAACGGACTGCCACCGCTGAGGCAGCTCTGTTCGCGCTCCAGCAAGGCCGTAGGCCGGCCGAGGACTATGTAACAGACTTTCGACGCTGGAGCGCGGACACTCAATGGAACAACGCAGCCCTGCGCCATCAGTTCCGCATGGGGCTGTCTGAGGGTCTGAAGGATGAGCTTGCTCGAGTAGGGATGCCTGATACCCTTGAGGAACTCATCACCATTACCATCCAGATTGACCGACGCCTTCGTGAGCGCCGGTCTGAACGCTCTTCCCAACCAACACGCCCTATGTGGATGACTCCAAGAGTTCCGGTTCCTGCCTCCCGATACCTACCTTCTGCTTACCCGAGTCCAGTCACCCAAACAACCGAGGCTCCTGAACCGATGCAGCTAGGACTTATGCGGGCTACCCTGACCCCGGAGGAACGGGCACGCAGACGCCAGTTAAACCTCTGTCTCTACTGTGGTGGGACGGGCCACTATGTGAACAACTGTCCAGTAAAGACTCGTAAGTGCTTTTCTTCTACTCCAACCTGTTTATCTGCTTTAACCACCAATACAACTCAACTTGTCCTTCCCCTCTCATTGCAGCTCCAGGGAAGAACAATCCAGGTCAACGCCATTGTTGACTCCGGGGCATGTAGTTGCTTTGTGGACTCTGCTTTTGCCACCCAACAGAATCTGCCTTTAAAAAACAAAACTCATAGACTCTCAGTTTTCTTGGCCGATGGTTCCCATATGAAATCCGGACAAGTCTCTCAGGAAACCTTCCCGCTGCCTGCCACCTGCTCATCCCAGCATCAAGAGATCCTAACCCTGGATGTTATTTCATCCCCATTATTTCCAATCATCTTGGGCATGCCCTGGCTTCAGGCCCACAACCCTCTGGTTGACTGGGTCACGGGCGAGATCAAGTTCCAGTCACCCTACTGCCAAAAACATTGTCTACCAGAAGCCTCTAATCCTGCCACTACCTTACTTTGTATGGACATTGATCCAGACCTACCCCAAGATGTACCAGAGGTCTATCGGGAATTTGCGGATGTGTTCAGCAAAAAGGGGGCAGACACCTTGCCTCCCCATCGTCCCTATGACTGCCCAATTGAGCTGCTTCCTGGGGCTGAAATTCCTTTCGGGCGCATTTTTCCGCTGTCTGAAAAAGAGCAAGAAGCACTTAAGATTTATTTAGACGAAAACCTTGAAAAAGGCTTTATCCGACCTTCCACTTCACCAGCTGGTGCCGGAATTTTTTTTGTTTCTAAGAAGGATCAGTCTCTTCGTCCCTGTGTGGACTATCGGGAGTTAAACAACATTACAGTCAAGAACCGTTACCCACTGCCACTGATACCTGAACTGTTCCAGAAGCTGAGATCTGCTACTATCTTTACCAAACTGGATCTGAGAGGGGCCTACAATCTGGTCCGCATTCGGGCCGGGGACGAGTGGAAAACGGCTTTCAGAACCCGTTTCGGACACTACGAATACCTCGTCATGCCCTTTGGTCTATGCAATGCCCCCGCCACGTTCCAGCATCTGGTCAATGACGTGTTTAGAGATTTCCTGGACATCTTTTTAATTGTCTATCTGGATGACATTCTAATCTTCTCCAGTTCACTTGAGCAGCACAGGGAACATGTCCGTAAAGTCCTGATCCGACTCCGTTTGCACAGACTGTATGCTAAGGCGGAGAAGTGCGAGTTCGAACAGCAGGAGATTCAGTTTTTGGGATTGGTAATCTCTCCAACCGGCATCAAAATGGACCCTCAGAAGGTATCTGCTGTGTTAGAGTGGCCTGCTCCCATGGACAAAAAAGGTGTACAACGCTTCATTGGGTTCGCAAACTTCTATAGGAAGTTCATTAGGGGGTTTTCTGCTATTATATCCCCCATCACGCAGCTGACCAAGCAGAATTCCCGTTTCCATTGGAACTCAGAAGCCCAGAGAGCCTTTGAGGAATTAAAGAAACGTTTTACATCAGCTCCGATCCTCAGCCATCCGGATCCATCCTTACCTTTTATCCTGGAGGTTGATGCATCCGAAGTAGCCGTGGGTGCTGTTATTTCCCAACGACAAGGCAACAAGGACTTGATGCACCCCGTAGGGTTCTTTTCCAGGAAACTTTCACCTGCAGAGCGGAACTATGATGTGGGGGATCGAGAGCTACTCGCTATCAAGACAGCTTTGGAGGAATGGAGGTACTTGCTGGAAGGTGCAGTTCACCCAGTACTGATTTACACAGACCACAAAAATCTCGAGTACTTAAGGTCCGCCAAGAGGTTAAAACCCAGACAGGCCCGTTGGGCTCTATTTTTCACTCGATTCTGTTTCCATATTACCTATCGGCCCGGATCCAAGAATGTAAAGCCGGACGCGCTGTCGCGCATGTTCGATAACCCTAAAGACTCTTCGGTACCTGACACTATCTTGCCGGCAAATAGCTTTCTCCTTCTTCAAACAGACCTTCTGTCCATGATCAGAGAAGCATCTCCAGAACCTTCAAGCCTTCAGGGATCCTCTTTAACACCTCGTGATGGACTTTTGTGGAGAGGAAGTCAAATTTTTGTACCAGAGAGTGCCCGAGTCAAGGTGCTGACACTTCTGCATGACCACCCACTTGCGGGACATTTTGGGGTACGTAAGACCCTTGAGCTGGTGCAGCGCACTTTTTGGTGGCCTAACCTAAAAGAATTCTGCAAAACATACGTCAACTCATGTTCTGTCTGCATCCAGAATAAAACTCCTAGGAACAGAGCTTGGGGTTTACTGAGACCATTACCTATACCAGATAGGCCCTGGAGGATGATAGCGATGGACTTTATAGTAGAACTGCCTTGCTCAGAAGGATGTTCGGCGATCCTTGTGGTGGTCGACCGACTATCCAAAATGGCCCACTTCGTGGCCCTAAAGGGAACACCTTCTGCTGTGGAGACGGCCCGTGTATTCATCAAGGAGATTGTCAGGTTACATGGAATCCCTGCAAATATAGTGTCCGACAGAGGGGTGCAATTCACATCACGTTTTTGGAGAGCACTTTGTGAGATCCTGAAAATTGAACTAGCCCTGTCCTCAGCATACCATCCCCAAACAAATGGGCAGACTGAAAGGACAAATCAGACTCTAGAGCAGTACATAAGGTGTTTTACATCTTTTGTACAAGATAATTGGGTATCTCTGCTGCCCCTAGCGGAATTCGCTTACAACAATGCCAGCCACTCTGCTACCGGTCAATCCCCTTTCTTTTCCAACTATGGTTTTCATGCATCTTTTTTACCAGATTTTCTTTCAGAATCTCCAGTTCCAGCGGTCCAGGACACAGTGCAGTTCCTTAGCCATAATAACCAGATCTTACGGGAAGCAATATCCAAGGCACAAGCGGACAACAAGAGGTTCTTTGATCAGAAAAGGAGAGGAGACCTAAACCTTCAGCTTGGTGACAAGGTATGGCTGTCTACTGATAATATTAGATTAACCTGTCCCACTAAGAAGCTTGCTCCTAAGTTCATTGGGCCCTTCCCTGTGAAAAGAAAAATTAATGAGGTGTCCTATGAACTGTGTCTACCTGATTCACTCAAGATTCACCCTGTGTTTCACGTGTCACTCTTGAAACCTGCTGTAGATGACCCTTTTCCTGACAGGGGCACCAGGGTCCCTGAACCGGTTCTGGTGGACGGCAATGAGGAATATGAAGTGGAGGCCATCCTTGATTGCAGGAAGAGAGCTGGGCAAGTACAGTTTTTGATTAAATGGAAGGGGTATGGGCCTGAAAATAATTCATGGGAACCTGATTGTAATATCCATGCCAGACGTTTAATCCATGCTTACTTCTCTGCTCATCCTGAAAAGAAGGGTATTCTGGGCATCCGGAGGCTGCCCGTTGGGAGGGGGCAATGTCAGGGGCATATCAGTGGCCGCCGGGCAAATATGCGTGCACACAGGTGCACAAGAAGCTCTTCCAGGGCAATTCTGCTCAATTCCCCACCAGGGGGCGCCGGAGCGCTCCCGCGTGTGCCCGTGCGCGCGTTCGCGCGTTCGCGCGTGCGCGCGCACCCGTGCGCGCGCCCGTTCGCGCTAGCGCTGTTTGGCGCCAAAGCGCCTTTAAAAGGATGACAGGTGCTTCTGTCAGATGCTGTTTGTCTGCAGCTCTGTACCTGTGTTCCTGTTTTCCGTTTGATTTGTATTTACCTGTGACCCGGCTACGTCTGACTACTCTCCAGTCTCCAATCCGACCCGGCTTGCCTGACCTTGCTTATTTGATCATCTGTTGCCGAATCTCTGCCTGCCTGACTACTCTTGGATCACCCCTTTGCCATACCTGCCTGATCTCCTGCTGAAACGGACTGTCTGACTTGCTTCTGCCTGTGTCCTGGGACGCTGCTTCCAGCCTGCCTGTCAAGCACCCTGCCGCTGCCTTCTCAGCTACCTGCCTGTCTACCGGCCTGCATCCGCATACCTGCATCCGCAGCTCAGCCATCCCTGAGGGACATTCTTCCAGATCATCATCTGCTTCTGCTGGAACCGCATCAGGCCCTCCTACCCACTGTGCTCAGGAGACTACTGTCCCCACTCCAGTGGCTCCTGAACCAGCGCTTAAGAGAGGTCTCCTTCTACCAGTCAGGCTCAACTACCAGGTACCTTACAGAGATGCTTAAATGCGAACGAAAGGGACTATTCCTTTTTTTCTCACTGTCACAAAACTTATAGTAGGATAGATCTCTTTTTGGTAGATAAGCAATTGTTGTTCAAATGTAAGTCAGCTAAAATTCATAGTATTACATGGTCGGACCACGCTCCAGTGGAGTTGGTTATTGGTGGACCTACTAGTCATAAGAATACTTTTGTGTGGAGAGTTAATTCTCGCCTTCTCCAGCATGGTCCGACTAGGTCATATATTGAACGGCACCTTAAAGAATTTTTTGTGTTAAACCAGCCCTCGGTATCGAACCCATTTTCCTTATGGAACGCCCATAAGGCTTTTGCCAGGGGTGTTTTGATACAACAAGGGACAAGGGCTAAAAGGATGAGACAGCAGCACACCGAGAAAATTGTTAACCAAATTGAGATATTAGAAAAACAAAATATAACTCACACCTCCAAGGTATTAACTGATCAAATCACCCAATTAAGATTAGAACTAAGACTACTCTTACTGGAAGACTTTGACAAAGCTTCCAGGAAACTAAAACTGTCATACTATACTTGTGGCAATCGAGCAGGTAAATTACTAGCCCAACAACTCAGAGGTTACAGATACAAAACAAACATTCAGCATATAATACATCCTAAAACACAAACAAAACATCAACATCCTCAAGAAATTGCTGATGCTTTCAGCCACTACTACAGTTCACTGTATAATCTTAACCACTTGCCGACCGCCTCACGCCTATATACGTGAGCAGAGCGGCACGGGCAGGCAAAATCACGTACCTGAAACGTGATTGCCTTCCCGCGGGTGGGGGGTCCGATCGGACCCCCCCCGGTGCCAGCTGCGGTCGGCATTTGGTTGGGAGCGATGACAGACGAGGGGGAGGCCATCCGATCGTGGCCCCCCCCTCGCGATCGCTCCCAGCCAATGAGAGACATCCCCTGCCTCTGTATAGTACACAGAGGCAGAGGATGTGATGTCATCTCTCCTCGGTCTGGCAGTTTCCGTTCCAGCGCCGAGGAGAGATGACATGTAAGTGCACAAACACACACACACAACACAGTAGAACATGCCAGGCATATATTACACCCCCGATCCCCCCCCGATCGCCCCCCGATCCCCCCCAATCACCCCCCCCCCATCACAAACTGACACCAAGCAGGTTTTTTTTTTTTTTTTTTTTTTTTTTCCTGATTACTGCATAGTGTCAGTTTGTGACAGTTAGCAGCAGTGGTGGGACAGTTAGTATTACCCCCCTGTAGGTCTAGGGTACCCCCCTTACCCCCCCTAATAAAGTTTTAACCCCTTGATCACCCCCCCTCACCAGTGTCGCTAAGCGATCATTTTTCTGATCGCTGTATTAGTGTCGCTGGTGACGGTAGTTAGGGACGTAAATATTTAGGTTCGCCGTCAGTGTTTTATAGCGACAGGGACCCCCATATACTACCTAATAAATGTTTTAACCCCTTGATGGCCCCCTAGTTAACCCTTTCACCACTGATCACCGTATAACCGTTACGGGTGACGCTGGTTAGTTCGTTTATTTTTTATAGTGTCAGGGCACCCGCCGTTTATTACCGAATAAAGGTTTAGCCCCCTGTAGGTCTAGGGTACCCCCCTTACCCCCCTAATAAAGTTTTAACCCCTTGATCACCCCCTGTCGCCAGTGTCGCTAAGCGATCATTTTTCTGATCGCTGTATTAGTGTCGCTGGTGACGCTAGTTAGGGACGTAAATATTTAGGTTCGCCGTCAGTGTTTTATAGCGACAGGGACCCCCATATACTATCTGATAAATGTTTTAACCCCTTGATGGCCCCCTAGTTAACCCTTTCACCACTGATCACCGTATAACCGTTACGGGTGACGCTGGTTAGTTCGTTTATTTTTTATAGTGTCAGGGCACCCGCCGTTTATTACCGAATAAAGGTTTAGCCCCCTGATCGCCCGGCGGTGATATGCGTCGCCCTAGGCAGCGTCAGATTAGCGCCAGTACCGCGAACACCCACGCACGCACCGTACACGCACCGTACACCTCCCTTAGTGGTATAGTATCTGAACGCATCAATATCTGATCCGATCAGATCTATACTAGCGTCCCCAGCAGTTTAGGGTTCCCAAAAACGCAGTGTTAGCGGGATCAGCCCAGATACCTGCTAGCACCTGCGTTTTGCCCCTCCGCCCAGCCCAGCCCAGTCCAGCCCACCCAAGTGCAGTATCGATCGATCACTGACACTTTTCTTTGTAGCGTTTTGGTGAACTGGCAAGCACCAGCGGCGTAGTACACCCCGGTCGTAGTCAAACCAGCACTGCAGTAACACTTGGTGAATGTTTTGAACGCTACCATGCACTAGTTGAGTATTAGCGTAGCGTACAGCATTGCACAGACTAGGCACACTTTCACAGGGTCTCCCAAGATGCCATCGCATTTTGAGAGACTCGAACCTGGAACCGGTTACAGTTATAAAAGTTACAGTTACAAAAAAAAAGTGTAAAAAAAAAAAAAAAACACAAACAAAAATAAAAAAAAATAGTTGTCGTTTTATTGTTCTCTCTCTCTCTATTCTCTCTCTATTGTTCTGCTCTTTTTTACTGTATTCTATTCTGAAATGTTTTATTGTTATTGTTATTATGTTTTATCATGTTTGTTTTTCAGGTATGTAATTATTTATACTTTACCGTTTACTGTGCTTTATTGTTAACCATTTTTTTGTCTTCAGGTACGCCATTCACGACTTTGAGTGGTTATACCAGAATGATGCCTGCAGGTTTAGGTATCATCTTGGTATCATTCTTTTTAGCCAGCGGTCGGCTTTCATGTAAAAGCAATCCTAGCGGCTAATTAGCCTCTAGACTGCTTTTACAAGCAGTGGGAGGGAATGACCCCCCCCCCACCGTCTTCCGTGTTTTTCTCTGGCTCTCCTGTCTCAACAGGGAACCTGAGAATGCAGCCGGTGATTCAGCCAGCTGACCATAGAGCTGATCAGAGACCAGAGTGGCTCCAAACATCTCTATGGCCTAAGAAACCGGAAGCTACGAGCATTTTATGACTTAGATTTCGCCGGATGTAAATAGCGCCATTGGGAAATTGGGGAAGCATTTTATCACACCGATCTTGGTGTGGTTAGATGCTTTGAGGGCAGAGGAGAGATCTAGGGTCTAATAGACCCCAATTTTTTCAAAAAAGAGTACCTGTCACTACCTATTGCTATCATAGGGGATATTTACATTCCCTGAGATAACAATAAAAATGATTTAAAAAAAAAAAAAAAAATGAAAGGAACAGTTTAAAAATAAGATAAAAAAGCAAAAAAAAATAAAGAAAAAAAATAAATAAAAAAAAGCACCCCTGTCGCCCCCTGCTCTCGCGCTAAGGCGAACGCAAGCGGCGGTCTGGCGTCAAACGTAAACAGCAATTGCACCATGCATGTGAGGTATCACCGCGAAGGTCAGATCGAGGGCAGTAATTTTAGCAGTAGACCTCCTCTGTAAATCTAAAGTGGTAACCTGTAAAGGCTTTTAAAGGCTTTTAAAAATGTATTAATTTTGTTGCCACTGCACGTTTGTGCGCAATTTTAAAGCATGTCATGTTTGGTATCCATGTACTCGGCCTAAGATCATCTTTTTTATTTCATCAAACATTTGGGCAATATAGTGTGTTTTAGTGCATTAAAATTTAAAAAAGTGTGTTTTTTCCCCAAAAAATGCGTTTGAAAATCGCTGCGCAAATACTGTGTGAAAAAAAAAAATGAAACACCCACCATTTTAATCTGTAGGGCAATTGCTTTAAAATAATATATAATGTTTGGGGGTTCAAAGTAATTTTCTTGCAAAAAAAAATAATTTTTTCATGTAAACAATAAGTGTCAGAAAGGGCTTTGTCTTCAAGTGGTTAGAAGAGTGGGTGATGTGTGACATAGGCTTCTAAATGTTGTGCATAAAATGCCAGGACAGTTCAAACCCCCCCCAAATGACCCCATTTTGGAAAGTAGACACCCCAAGCTATTTGCTGAGAGGCATGTCGAGTCCATGGAATATTTTATATTGTGACACAAGTTGCGGGAAAGAGACAATTTTTTTTTTTTTTTTTTGCACAAAGTTGTCACTAAATGATATATTGCTCAAACATGCCATGGGAATATGTGAAATTACACCCCAAAATAAATTCTGTTGCTTCTCCTGAGTACGGGGATACCACATGTGTGGGACTTTTTGGGAGCCTAGCCGCGCACGGGACCCCGAAAACCAAGCACCGCCCTCAGGCTTTCTAAGGCCGTAAATTTTTGATTTCACTCCTCACTACCTATCACAGTTTCGGAGGCCATGGAATGCCCAGGTGGCACAAACCCCCCCCCAAATTACCCCATTTTGGAAAGTAGACACCCCAAGCTATTTGCTGAGAGGTATAGTGAGTATTTTGCAGACCTCACTTTTTGTCACAAAGTTTTGAAAATTGAAAAAAGAAAAAAAAAATTTTTTTTTCTGGTCTTTCTTCATTTTCAAAAACAAATGACAGCTGCAAAATACTCACCATACCTCTCAACAAATAGCTTGGGGTGTCTACTTTCCAAAATGGGGTCATTTGGGGGGGTTTTGTGCCATCTTGGCATTTTATGGCCTTCAAAACTGTGATAGGTAGTGAGGAGTAAAATCAAAAATGTATGCCCTTAGAAATCCTGAAGGTGGTGCTGGGTTTTCGGGGCCCCGTACGCGGCTAGGCTCCCAAAAAGTGCCACACATGTGGTATCCCCGTACTCAGGAGAAGCAGCTGAATGTATTTTGGGGTGCAATTCCACATATGCCCATGGCCTGTGTGAGCAATATATCATTTAGTGACAACTTTTTGTAATTTTTTTTTTTTTTCTTTTTTTTGTCATTATTCAATCACTTGGGACAAAAAAAATAAATATTCAATGGGCTCAACATGCCTCTCAGCAATTTCCTTGGGGTGTCTACTTTCCAAAATGGGGTCATTTGGGGGGGTTTTGTACTGCCCTGCCATTTTAGCACCTCAAGAAATGACATAGGCAGTCAGAAACTAAAAGCTGTGTAAATTCCAGAAAATGTACCCTAGTTTGTAGACGCTATAACTTTTGCGCAAACCAATAAATATACGCTTATTGACATTTTTTTTACCAAAGACATGTGGCCGAATACATTTTGGCCTAAATGTATGACTAAAATTTAGTTTATTGGATTTTTTTTATAACAAAAAGTAGAAAATATCATTTTTTTTCAAAATTTTCAGTCTTTTTCCGTTTATAGCGCAAAAAATAAAAACGGCAGAGGTGATCAAATATCATCAAAAGAAAGCTCTATTTGTGGGAAGAAAAGGACGCAAATTTCGTTTGGGTAGAGCATTGCATGACCGCGCAATTATAGCAGTTAAAGCGACGTAGTGCCGAATTGTAAAAAGTGCTCTGGTCAGGAAGGGGGTAAATCCTTCCGGGGCTGAAGTGGTTAAGGATGACACAACAATCTCACAACCAACACCTGACATCATAGAATCTTTTCTAAAAACAGTTAATCTACCAAAACTGACAAAAGACCAACTTTCCTCATTAAACTCACCCATAACTGATACAGAGGTAAAACAAATAATAAATTCCATGCCACTAAACAAATCTCCGGGGCCTGATGGGTTTACCGGAGAATATTATAAAACATTCAGCGAAATTTTATCCCCTTATTTAGTGGGCATGTTTGGTGCTGCTGCTGCCTCCTCTTCCTTTCCCCAAGAAATGCTAAAAGCAACTATAATAGCATTACCCAAACCAGGAAAAACCCCAACAACTCCACAAAATTTTAGACCTATCTCTTTATTGAACAATGATGTAAAGATGTACGCAAAACTACTAGCTAATAGATTGATTAACATCCTACCTACACTGATTGACTTAGATCAATCTGGCTTTACTAAGGGGAGACAGACGTCGGATGCTACCCGACGTCTGGTAAATGTAATACATATAGCTAATAAACAAAAAACGCCTTCTCTGCTCCTAGCGCTGGATGCAGAGAAGGCGTTTGATAGAATACACTGGCAGTTTCTGGCACAGGTTCTCCAAAAATTTGGGTTTGAGGGCTCCATCTATCTAGCCATAATGGCCCTTTACTCCCAACCCTCAGCCCAGGTGCTTATCTCAGGAGCAATATCTACCCCATTCACAATAAGCAACGGGACTAGGCAGGGGTGCCCCTTGTCCCCTTTGATATTTAATCTCTTAATGGAACCATTAGCCTCACACTTACGCTCAAACCAACTAATAAAAGGTATACAAATAGGATCAAGACAACATATCATTAGTCTGTTTGCAGACGACATCATATTGATGCTTTCGGAAGCAGACACCTCATTGAGGGAGGTTCACAAGGCGCTAAACACCTTCAATAGGGTATCATATTACAAAGTGAATGAGTCCAAATCATATATACTTAACTTAGGAATCCCAGAAAAAACTAAACAAAGATTAGAACAACAATTCCCTTATATCTGGAAATCTGATGGTATTAAATATCTGGGTATCATGTTAACCCCTAAAACAGAAGGCCTATTAGGTGCGAACTACACTCCCTTTTTGAAATCTCTAGAAAATAAACTAAAAGCAATAAACAGAAACGAACTCTCTTGGCTAGGCAGACTAGCAGCTTTTAAAATGCAAATACTACCACAACTATTATACCTCTACAGAACCCTCCCAATACCAATACCAAATTCATATTTTAACACACTTCAACCTATATTAAACAGGTTTATATGGCAAGGTAAAAAGGCCAGATGCACATTCAATAAACTAATTAAACACAGAAAAGCAGGGGGGATGGGGCACGTACACCTGCAGGATTATTACATTGCGACTGTACTGGCCCAACTCCAACAATGGTTAATTCCAGATTCTAAAACATTATGGTCTGAAATAGAACACACACAAATACCAAAAGGATCTTTAAAAGACTTCATAATGACAGCTCACTCTAATACAAACCTAAACAGCAAACTAGCTCCCACGATATTAGCATCCATACGAGCTTGGGGATACCTCCGGAAAAAACAACAATGGTCTAGTCCGACTCTACCCTTGAAACTTCCTATTTCTGCCCTTAATCAACTAATTCCAGACCTAAACCTAACACCATGGAAAAATAAAGGGATTCAATATCTGGAAGATATCTTAGACAACACCTCTATTAAACCATTCCATGAATTACAATCAGAATTCCTTCTTCCATATACAGATCAGTATAAATACACACAGTTGTCTCAACTCCTAAAAAAATCCCCTCAAATACTAACAATCTTACCCAAACAAATAACTCTCTACTACTCGCAATCACCGACAATACTGAAAGGAATATCAATCCTCTACTCAGGGCTCCAAGAAAAAAACACATGCGTAAAAACAGAAACTATGAAAGCTTGGGAAAGGGACATAGGAGTGGAATACTCAGTAGATCAATGGAGAAATTCACTTAAACTGACTTATTCATCCACCAAAAGTACTAATTTACTGGAAATGCAACAAAAAATTCTCCTTAGATGGTACTTGACCCCAATCCGCATTTCCAAATTTCTAAAAAACGTATCACCAACATGCTGGAGACAATGCGGGGAAACTGGTACATTGTTACATATGCTATGGAGTTGCCCAAAACTAACTAAAATTTGGAACCAAACTGAACAGATCATAAGAAATGTCACCCAGTCGAGCCTCTCGCTCTCACCAGGAGTGGCCATTCTCTCACTAGAATTAGAATCCATACCACCACACTCCAAAATGATAGTATCCCACATTATTCTAGCTACCAGACTTATTATCCTTAGAAACTGGAAAGATACAGAAATACCAAAGATTTCAGAGGTAATAACAAGTGTTAACACACATGGCACATATGAGATGTTACACCACTCCGCGAGGGGGAGGTTCGAATGGGCCTCCAAAACATGGGCTCCATGGCAAAAATGGTATGCCAGCAGATCTATGGTTTAAAGGTTTAACAAAATGATAATGATAACATTTACTGAGGCACCAATACATATGCTGACTGACCACTTAGTCTTATTTTATTATTTCATCCTTTTTCTTTCCCTTTCCTTTTTATTTCTACTCTTCCAATAAGTTAATATAGAAAAGTTACTTAAAAAGCTATCTCGAACCTAAACAGTTCTTGTTTGTTAATATACAGAATTCAACAACACTTTGTAATTTCGGTGCTTGGAGGGGCGGGGGGCGGCCGGCGGGGACGGGGGGACCAATATGAAGGATCTTGAGTGCCACGCCGGCCGATGGACCCGTATCACGGGCACCATGAACAGATTCTTATAACTTACTCAGACTGGTTATACAGTTAATACCAATGTGTAAGATGTATCTGCTATGTAATAACTACAATAGAAGTGTGTATACTGTCAATCTTCTGTATAACAATTATTGTTTATATAATAAAAAAGATTGAAATAGAAAAGAAGAGAACTTAATACTTCAAACTAAGCTCGAAGATTACGAAAATAGAGCCAGACGTTCAAACTTACGCATAAGGGGAATACCTGAAACTGTGACAGACCTGCAATCTACTATTACTACTCTATTACAAGAACTAAAGCCAGATATCCCTATTGAACGTTTAGAACTGGACAGAGTACACAGAGCCCTCACAGCCAAAAAGAAAGATGGACCCCCACGTGATGTAATCACAAAATTTCATTATTACAGAACGAAAGAACAAATACTAATTGCTGCAAGAGAAAAAAAGGAACTTAATTTTCAAGGACACAATTATCAAATTTTTGCTGACCTATCCCAACTTACTATTACTAAAAGACGATCCATGAAACCCCAACTATTGGAACTGCAACGCCACAACATTATGTATCAATGGGGTTTCCACTTTTCAGTCAGATTTAACTACCAAGGTACAATTTACAGAAGCAGATCAGCAGATGAACTACAACAAACCCTTTTAAAATTAAATCTGACAGAACCCACAAGCAGCAACTCTCCCACACGCAGAAGAATGGCATCATCTTCACCTTCAGGCAGCACCCAGAAAATATCAGAACAAAATGGGAATCATCATTCTCACAAAAGAGGCCGTTATGCCACATCATCCATGGACTAAGAAGATTCAATGGACTGACATCCTATTTCCTGATATCTCTTCATTTATTATACTAAGAGATGGTTCTCTATAAAAAAACTGTATTTATAACTGAATGTAACTGCATTCTGATAGTCACACACTGTGTGGGATCATGTTACATTCCAGTTATATTTCTTATTACTTCTGATTCATATAGCCTTAGAATTAATAAGTGAAACAAGGAAATTCTTGTTCAGTTATATATTTTCAGGTAATAACAATAGATTTATTACTTTTTAGGACCAATATGTTCAATAATCCAGAAGTAATGGAAGCTTTTTCTTTCTTTTCTTAAAACAAATATATTATTACCTAACTAGTTCCTAGAACTATGTTTTTGTTTATTCTAATCTGAAGCAATACAACCTCAATTTTATGAGTTAACATATCTAAACAGTTACATATGAATAAAATATGTAATTGTTTACTCTAAAAGGGTTAACATCCCAAAATAATTCAAACCATCTTCATCAATACCAAAGTTATTAACAGTACCCTTTTAACTGAATTATTTAGCCTAGGGCAAAACTAACCATATACAACCACCCTGGAATAAATAATTTCAACAAAAACTATATTCTGCACTCCAATTAATGAATCATCATTTTGATGTCTTTTGACATAGCACTTCTCTCCTGTAAGCGGAAGATCCGTGTACCCCCATTAGCCCTCCTCATTTTCCCAACCATATTATGTGGGAGTGTGACGAAGGCACTTATTCCCCCCGAGAGAGATATTTATTCTCTTTCACGGGTAAATTGTGATTACTTGCAAAAAATAATTTATACAATGTATCATCTAATCTCATATGTTTTTTGTTTACTCTTTACTCCAGAATTCACTGGTTTCTTTCCTATCTTTTCATCTCTTCAGTCCACACAGGTTGATCTGCGCAGTCAGCTCTGCATAACAAAAAGTAAGTCAAAACTATTTGATCTGTTACCATGGCACCACTGAATATACTTTCCCTGAATGTTCAGGGAATAAATGTCCCTCAAAAAAGGACCAAAGCCTTCCGTACTTTCCATAACAAGAAGGCTCACATAGTATGCCTCTAAGAAACACACTTCACCAAAGATTCTACTCCAAAATATATTTCTCCTTTTTATCAACAAATTTACACGGCTTCTGCCTATACCAAACAAAGGGGTACTCTAATTGCATTTCACCGATCCACACCATTCACCTTATCATCAGAAATTAAAGACCCAGAAGGTAGATACCTGATACTCATGGGTTATATAATGGATAAAGCAATCACGGTGATTTCCTACTACGCTCCTAACAAACAACCTACACCATTCCTCTCACATATATTACAAGTGATTAATACACACAAAATAGGAACAGTGATAATGTGCGGGGATTCGAACCAGGTCCTCCTCCCATTTCTAGATAAATCACCTTTTACATCATCTAAAATAACCTCTAGATTACCTTTTCCTCAACTTCTTTCCAAATACAATCTGGTAGATTCGTGGAGAGAAAGTAACCCAATTAAAAAGAAATTCACTTATTTCTCGCACCCTCATCAAACCTTCACCAGAATAGATCATGATTTTCTAACAATAGGAATGATACCAGAAATTATTGCATCAGATATAATTCCGATTCCGTGGTCTGACCATAATGCAGTATACACTACTATAGCCTCAGCCATACCAAAAGCGCATGACCCAACGTGGTACTTACCGGACATAATGCTCAAACACCCACTACATCAGATGGCCATTGAACAAGCTTTAAAGGAATACATAACAATTAATAATACAACAGACATTTCCCCAATAACACTGTGGGAAGCTCATAAGCCTGTCTTGCGTGGTACAATACAAAGACAAATGGCACTATTTAAACGGGAACACAAAAATCTAGCAAAAAAACTAGAACTCAATTTTAATGCAGCCTACATATCATTCCAAGATAATCCATCTCAGAGTACAAAATCTCATCTGGAAAAATCTAGATTGGAATACGATCTATTTCTCACTGAGTCAGTTGATAAATCCCTCAAACGCTCCAAACACAATTTCTACATGAATACAAACAAACCAGGCACATATTTGGCACAGGCATTAAATTCAACTAACAAATCTTTCAAACCAATACATTTGAAATTATCAAAAAATGTTTATACTTGTAATCCAGTTAAAATAGTCCATAAATTTCACTCACACCTCGCAACTTTATACAAGACAAACAATGAATTTAATCCTACAGAGGCTGAATCCTTCTTCTCAAAAATAACCTTACCTGAGTTGTCTCAGAATCAAAAAAGCAGTTTGGATGAGCCTATAACTATAGATGAAGTTGCTAACGCCATAAAAGACCTAAAACTTAACAAAAGACCAGGCCCAGACGGCTACTCGGCTTTATACTATAAAACATTCTCAGAAATACTCTCTCCCATTCTCACTGAAACTTTTAACAAACTTCTAGAAGGACATTCTTTTCGGCAAGAAACATTAATGGCAATTGTTTGTATGATCCCAAAACCCCTTTCTGATGATACTTCCTGTGTGAATTATCGGCCTATCTCTCTGTTAAACCTTGATATTAAATTATTAGCAAAAATAATAGCAAAACGCCTCAATAGCATTATAGGAAAATTAATACATAGAGATCAAGTAGGCTTCATGCCAAATAGACAGGCAGGCGATAATATACGCAGGGCAGTGTTATTGGCACATATTGCTAAAAAACGGAAAATCCCTTTATGTTTTCTATCTCTCGATATTAAGAGGGCATTTGATACAGTATCCTGGCAATATATGCAATATTCATTACAAAAATGGGGTTTTGGACCCCACTTTTTAACATGGATCAAAGCATTATATAATAAACCCAAAGCCTATATAAAATATGCTGGATACAAATCTGATGCCTTTAATATCGAAAGAGGTACCCGACAGTGTTGCCCATTATCTCCCTTATTATTTGCCCTTATACTCGAACCCATGGCCCAATACATCAGAACAAACCAAACTATAACTGGCATTGAAGTAGGAGGTATTACACACAAATGATGTATATTTGCAGACGATATATTACTTTTTCTATCATCACCACAGGTCTCTGGTCCTAACTTAATACCAGCTCTTGATGGATTTGCAGCCCTATCCGGCCTTATGATTAATCCTAAGAAATGCCTAGTGCTTAATATTTCGCTCACAAACATGGAATTGATCCCGGCTAGGGCTGCACTCCCATTCACATGGGCAGAAAAATCAATCCCATATCTTGGAATTCATTTAACAGCATCTCATTCTGACTTATTCTCAACCAATTATCCTCCTGTATTAAGACAGATCACAAATCTAATAAAACAATGGTCGCAACTTCCTTTATCCTGGATAGGGAAGATTAATGCAATCAAAATGACTATTCTTCCCAAATTTCTTTATCTATTCAGAGTCCTCCCTATTCCAATTCCTTCCTATTTTTTGAGAATAGTACAAAAAAGAGCAACTTCGTTTATATGGGGCTCTTCGAAACCATGTATACCTATACACACACTACATCTTCCCAAAAATAAAGGAGGCCTGGGATACATTAATTTTACTAATTACTACAGAGCAGCACATTTGGCCAGTCTGTCCAAAAACTATGCAAAACAGGAAATCCCATTATGGGTATTTATAGAGGCTTCAGAAAATGACCCTCTATTAATATCAAACTTGTTATGGCTTGATCCTAAAGACCGCTTTAAAATTCATAATCCCATAACTAAACACTTCTTATCTCTCTGGGATAAACTAAAAACCAAATATCAGTTACAATCTCCACACAATCCTCTCCTTTCTTTTATCAAAAATCCGGCCTTTTATCCGGCATGGATCTACCCAAATTCTTTTAAAGCTTGGACAACATCAGGCATTCAGACACTAAATGACTTCATAGCATCTAAATCATTCCTTTCATTCCCATCGCTTAGAGAAAAATATGATCTACCAAACTCTGAGATATTTAGATATCTCCAAATTAAAAATTTCTGTACACCATTCCTAAAGGAGGATACACCATTATCCCAATTATCCATTTTTGAATCAATCTGTACAAAAGATCCATTTGCTAAAGGTACAATTTCATCACTTTATAATCAATTTTATGGAGTAGTAAATCTTAATAGACCCTCTTACGTTCAGAGGTGGGAGGAGGACCTGGGACGAACTTTTGAAGATACGGACTGGTCTAACATATGGCTCACATCTAAGTCATCTTCACCCAACATCTTAGCACTGGAGACAAATTATAAAGTCATAACTCGCTGGTACCTTGTACCCGCTAGAGTGGCAAAATATTCACCTAATACCTGAGCTCTTTGTTTTCGAGGATGCCCAGAAATAGGCACACATTTACACATATGGTGGACGTGCTCAGTAATCCAAACCTTCTGGAAGGAAGTCTTCGTGATTGCATCTAAAATATTTTAAAAAAATAATACAACCAGATCCATATATAACTTTACTTAATCTAAAACCGGAATGGTTAACACTCTCTCAATTCAAACTTATGATCCAACTAATAACGGCTGCAAAACAAACAGTGGCAAAGGCATGGAAATCTCCTACATTGGTACTAGCAGAAACAATTCACAGAATGAATAATACAATGTCCCATGCTAAGATGGTAGCCATCGATCAAAATCAAATTCCAAAATTTGAAAAACTTTGGCATCCTTGGATAAAACAACAGTTCCTGTCAAATTTCAATGACTCTGTCCTGTTGCCATGGTAACAGATTAAATGACTTACAGAGATACCCATTCTAATGCCCCATACACACGGTCGGATTTTCCGATGGAAAATGTCCGATCGGAGCGTGTTGTCGGAAATTCCGACCGTGTGTGAGCGCCATCGGACATTTTCCATCGGATTTTCCGACACACAAAGTTGGACAGCAGGAGATAAAATTTTTCCGACAACAAAATCCGATCGCGTCAATTCCGACCGTGTGTGGCCTGTTCCGACGCACAAAGTGCCACGCATGCTCAGAAGAAATTCCGACACGGGACAGCTCGTTCTGGTAAACTTAGCGTTCGTAATGGATAAAGCACTTTCGTCACGCTGCAATGTAAAAAATGGTTTAATACAGTGCACTCTCTTCTTCTTTATAATGTGACAAGAATTAAGTCGTTTTGATGCTCATATTCACACACACTTCTCACAAACTTCTTTCGTTACTATTTATCGGGATTCCCTCAATATATTTTGATTTCTCACATCTGACAACATATTTTTTTTTTTTTTTTTTTACTTTAATGTAGAATCTTTTTTTGTGTTTCTCTTTTTATTTTTTTTTTTGGTGATTTTGATTTGTACTCCCGAAAATGTTTGTGTGTTTTTTGTGACAAGTTCCCACAACACCATTGATATGTTGTTCTATTTAATCTGTAGGAGGAGATTGTTTGGTGTTGTTGTCCCTTGTTAATTTCACATTGTACTTTAGAAATGTACCTGAATACTCACCAACAAACTGTCCTTTTTGGATGAAAACACACACAGGAGAGTAGAATTTACCTAAAAATATTTTATTAAGGGGTCACAACTAAACAAAGAGGGAGGCAACGCTGGAGAAACTGCAGAAGTGGGCGAAGCCTTGGACCCCCAGGGCAGACATCAATTATTTCAAAGCAAAATTGGTGGCCTGAGGAGTCCATATCTAAGGGAGGGCAGTGTGGTCCAGAAGTCCCAGAGATCCGGAAAGCAGCAGATGGCATCTGTGTCCCCAGTCTGTGGTCATACGAGAGACTGCATCTTCTGTCAGACCAGACTGAACCCAGGTCATCACTCTCAGGTCTTCTTTCCATGCTTCCTTCCAGCCTTTGCCTGTGGTGGTGGAGTTGTGGCAGCAGGAGGAGGAGGAGGAGGAGGAGGAGGATCGTCCCTCTCCATGACATCTGTCTTGTGTGTCAGTTCCCCACTCTCCCCCTTCCGAAGGACTTTATAAATCAGGTCCTCAGAAATCTTGCGTTGGCCCTCCTGCATGCCCAGCAATTTGGTGGCAGCCATGCAGGCAAAGGCCTCTGCAGGACTGGGGAAGGCTCTGAGGGACGCCGAAGCCTCCTGGATCAGCCTGTACACTGAATCCTGCACAGGACTGGGAGTGGCCTTCCTGGCCCTTTTATATGGCAGGCGGAGGGGAGGGACCTGAGACTCAGTCAGGCTGCGACTTGTCCCAGGCTTCTCTTGGCTGACACTTAGCCCCGCCTCCTCCTGGCTGCCACTAATCCCTGCCTCCTCCTGGCTGCCACTAATCCCCGCCTCCTCCTGACTGCCACATTCCACAGCCTCCTCCTGACTGAGGTCTTCCTGTGTATGAAAAAGGGACATAGTTTTAGTATTGTTTTTCACCTCCTGACTGCTGCAAATTGAATGTTAACAAATCTAACAGACTATCCTTCTGAGCCCAGCAGTTTTCATTCTTTTCCCAATTTTGGGTGCCCACTACTGTCTATTGATATGTAAAACACTTTATGAAATCAGCAATTAGTGATCAATAATAACATCTAGTAAACATCATTTCTTTATTGCCCAGAAATCAGTAGAAGAATGCTATACCTGACTCCAGCTGGGCTCCTCCACTTCTTCCTGGCTGGAAGGCCCAGGTTGGACATCGGAAGCCTCACCTGGGATGGAAGGAAGCGTGGAAGGAAGAGTGGAGAGGGATTCCCTGACTTCAGTGTGGTCTGACAGAAATCGCAGTCTCTCATAGTACCACAGCCTGGGGACATAAATGTCATCTGCTGCAGCTCCGGACCTCTGGGAATCTGTGACCTTCTTGCGCTCCCTCAGATAAGTGCTCCTCAGGCCACCAATTTTAGCTTTTAAATAAGGGATGGTTGCTGTGGGGACCACCGGCTTCACTAACTCCAGCAGTTTCTCCAGCGCTGCCTGCCTCTTCTGTTTGTGATTATAATGGGGGTGTCTCACCTGCCACAGACAGGACAGCTCCCTGTACTTGTCTATGAACAGGGGCAGGAAATTGTGGTCGTTGAACCCATCCATTTTCTCTGCAAGACACAACACAAGACAAACCCTAATGTCAGGCCAAACTCCCCTAATCTTGTTACAATATAGGCTTCAATTTCGAAGCAGTATAGGCCCAAGTTTAGATCCTACCTTCGTTAGCACGATCGGCGTCTCCGATGCTCCTTCCTCCGCTCACAGTTCGTGCGTAAGACGCGCGCGTTACGATTTATACACACTGCGCATGCGTATAACTCCGCCCGCCCCTGACGTTCTTTCTATTCTATTCCCCGCCCCTTTTCGTTCGGCGCAGTGGAGGAAGAGCACATGGCGGAGAGACAGCAGGGTAGTGCTAAGTACAGCAACGAGGAGGAGGAAAGGCCGGAGGCTGAAACGTCCCGATCCAGAAGGAGATTAAAGGACTCAAATATGTCCTTTGGGGAGATGTTGGAAATGGTGGACATCCTGAAGAAGGCCGACTATGATGGAAAGTATGGGCCTTACCCCAACCACAATGTCCGAAAGGCCAAGATCATGGCGAAAGTGGTCAGGAGTCTGCACCGGAAATTCGGGGTACGACGATCGAAAAATCAGCTCAGGAAGCGGTGGTCGGACCTGAAATTACAAGAACAAGAGCAGTACAGAAAGATCCGGAGAGTGCTGCAAAAAAGTAAGTAGTTGTGCTGTGTTCCTATTGTTCTTGTGTTTATTACGTTCGTGCTGCTCCATGTGCTTTTAGGAACTGTTGTACAGTTTAAAATGGCAACTTTCATGTTCATGGGCACATTATTCGTTCGGATCACACATTTTTCGTTGCAAATATAAAATAACATTGTTTAGGCCATATGCATTTGGCCACCATTTTGAGGCCCTATACTTGTCTTCAAAGAATTGGGTTGTGTAGATGGCTTTGTTACTAGAATGAAATGCAAACTAGATTGTGTGTAAGGAGAGGACACTGAGCAGCTGTTTTCACATCTGGACACTGGAGCACTAGTGTGGGACCCCAGAACACCCTTTTTATTAGGGGGGCCACACAGGTGCTCCAGTGTATACTATAGGGGGGTCTCCATCTGGGAAGCTTGTACCAAACAGGTAAAGTATTGCAGCTTGACAAAGGACACTAAAAAAGCTACATCTTGGAACTCGGCTAAAATAGATCATTGTACCCCACTTTCAAGCAATGTTTCATATTTATAGTTCTGACATTAAATATCTGTGTGCTAATTATACCATTTTGGTTTTACATAGGGGAGAAAAGACTCGGAGGACACCCCTCATCTGAGGAGACCAGAGCCCCCCCCCCTGGAAGAAGGGGAAATACCAACACAAGCTGAGCAGGAGGAAGAAGACGTGGTGGAAGTAGTCACCACAACAGGTGAGTGTCTGCGACCACAGGCTCAGATAGGAGATGGATGGCGGCATTTTTTTTTAGACATAATTTATTTTGGGTTTCCTCTCTTTTTAGGTGATCGTGAGGTTGTGGATGAAGATCCTTTCACATCCGAAAGTGCCCAGATCCTGATCGGGGAGATCATGGGGTGTAATTTACAATTGGAAAACATCAAGCAAAACATCAATGATGTTATTCCAAAATATAAAAACATCATTGATGTTTTGGGGCGAGTTTAAAGCCCCTTCAAATCACTTTCTTCTTTTGTCTGCTACAATGTGCGAAATGTTTTTGTGATTTTTCCCAAAGCCAAATTTGGAGGATGCACACAGTGTGCCAACATGTGCTATCTGCCATCACGGGAGATCAATGGACGCGTTTTGGGGGTGCAACCCCTTCCTCAATAATAAAGTAGCGGTGAGGAAGGGCTTTCTCCCCCAAAACAGGTCCCTTGATCCCCCGTGATGGCAGATAGCACATGTTGACATTGTGAAATTTGTGTGCATCTTCCAAATTTGGCTTTTCCAGGGGTGATTTCCCCCCATCTGAACGCAATATCAAACACAGTTCCTAAATACTCATGTCTGATATTGCCTTCAAGTTCTACCAAATGTGAATTTGTAAGATCAAGATTTGTGTCTTTCTTGTGGGTTTTACACAGGCCTGTTTTCTATAAAATGCACATTTTGATTTTGGATAATGACACCACAAAAATTGTTATACAACAAACATGTTGGTTTGTCAGAAAAACCTTTGGTAAATGCACAGGTGATTGTGCTGGTATTAAAAAGATTGTTCATCAAGAATGTGTGGATTATTGTCTCAATGCTACAACACTTTTGGGGTGATGTAATTGTTGTTTGATGAGAAAATGGGGGTAATTTCCTAAGGGCAAATCCACTTTGCACTACAAGTGCAGTTTCAGTGCAGTTGCAAGTGCACTTGTAGTGAAAAGTGTCTTTGCATTTAGTAAATAACAGCCAACAGTGCTTTGTATAAGGTTACACAATCACGCCATTTTCTGCACTCCACACATTTCTGTCAGGGTCAGCTCAAACAAACACAAGCAGTAAATGTCCACAAAGAAGAGCCTGGGGGGAGATGCCTGTCGAGAACTTGAGGTCCTGCAGACTTCTCCCTGTGGCCAAATACCGCAAGGTAGCGACCAACCTCTTCTCCGCAATGATGGCTTGCCTCTTGCAGGTATCCTGCCTGCTGATATAGGGGGTCAGCGAAGCCAACAAATGGTGAAATACGGGGTCCGTCATCCTGAGAAAGATCCTGAAATCATCAGGATTATTCTCACGGATCTCACGGAGCAAAGGCATATGACAGAACTGGTCACGCTGAAGCAACCATTTCTTGGTCCATGAACTCCTCCCCACCCTGTTCATGGACTGGACTTGTGTCAAGGTCAGGACCCCAACACCAAGCCCCCGCACAGCACGAACTGTACGAGGAGTACGCATACGAAACATGGCTAGAAAACGGTTGGCTGCTCAGAACGAAGTAACAGAACGCACTGAAGAACAGCAAGGCCTGTGAAGAGCGACCTGAAAAACAGCAACGAGCGGACAAGATCGCACAGAAAACTCCGATACGAACTGACTGCACGCACTGAAGAGCAGATACAAACCCACAAGCACAAACTGAACGGCAGAAAATGATCTGAAAGCCACGAGTCTGAAAAAGCGCGAATCGTCTCTCACCAAACTTTTACTAACACGAGATTAGCAAAAGGAGCCCAAAGGGTGCCGCGCTTGGTTCTGAACTGGCCTTTTCTAGTCTTGTCGTACGTGCTTGACGTCACCGCGTTCTTGGCGATCGGAAATTCCGACAACTTTGTGCGACCGTGTGTAGGCAAAACAAGTTTGAGCCAACATCCGTAGGAAAAAATCAGAGGATTTTGTTGTCGGAATGTCCGATCAATGTCCGACCGTGTGTACGGGGCATATGGCTTCAAAGAGAACTAAAAAGAATAATAAACTGACGAGCGGGACATCCTTGTGGACCATACCTCTGCCTTTCTACCCTTTTTCTTCTTTCTCTTTCCTTTTCTACACCTTACGATTAAAGCTCATTATCAGAATTTATTTGACCTATATACACTCTACCTGTAAACAATATGTATAGTAGGTATAAATCATTTAAATACCTACAAAAGTAACTAAGGAAATGATATATATCTTTAATTTAGGTTTACGTGAACCCAATGTTTAATATTTGAAATTTCATGATATTTACCTATATAAACCCTACTGTAAAACAATGAGCTTACTTTATAGATCCTTGTAAACTTACTTTATGTATCTTTATAATATTGTATACTCAATAAACTTCTTTTGACAAGGAAATTCTTAAAAAGAAATTCTATTGGGGCAAAATGGAAGAGAGAGTAGACAGAGTAATTAAATCTTGTCTAATCTGTGTACAAAGATATTTTAATTATTGCCAGGATGTTGATTAATCATGTTTTTCTAGTTTGGGGTATACTAGCAAATCTCAGTAGTGACAGAGGATTCTATTTTATAGGTAAAATCATGCAGGTAATGTGTAAATTCTTGGGAATAGAAAAGAGATTTCATGTATCATATCATTCACAGTTTGCAGGTACAGTTTTTCCAGTTACAAAGTATTCTTCATTTGAATTAATGACAGGAAGAAATTACTTTGTCACTTGTGTTTCACAATGAACTTTTGTTGGCAATACACAGCAAGGATTGTTAGTGTCCCTCTGAAGTGTATTGTACTGCAATGCTTGTGATTTGAGAAGGGATACTAGGATGTTATTTAAAATGTATTGAATGCCCAACAGTGCTTTGGTTCTAGATGATACAGGACAATTTGAACAGAATTGTGTCACATGCAGTTACTTGTATGAAAAAATGGTCCTTCCACACATTTTTAAGTTTGAGTTAAAAAAATCATAATTTCTTTATTTTACAATATTCCTTGTTTAGGAGATTATTAAGAGACAATTTGTATATATACTGATATGTAGTATTTGTTTTAGATGTTTAAAGAAATTTTTATTGTAAGTTAAATGGTTACTCACATATCACCCTTAGGAATTTGAGAGTGAAGTGACACCCACCTTTTTAAAAAGGAGGGGGGATACTCCTCATCGAGAGCCTACATCTGTGGGACTACAAGAGAGAAATGAACCTTTCTGACTAAGATAAGGAGGGGGTTTGTTTTTTTAGGAGTAGAATGCTGGTAACAGAGTTTTTTTGGGCAGACATGCACTCCAGCAGATGCTGCAACAGATTTTCACTCCAGCATACACAAGACACATACACAGCATGAGAACTGCTGTTACATCCACACACACATATCTGATTCTTGTAACATTTTGTTATTTTATTAATAAAACCAAAATTATCTTTTATTCAAGATACAGTTTATCAAGATTGATAATTAAGAACAGAAAGATTTATTTAAATCAAAAATTAGATGCTGTTAGCATAAGTTTATACAGAAAGAAATATAATGTTTAAAGAGTTGCCATGTGTAAGGTCACACCCAGAGATGGTGAGATACACCTCACAGGCGGAACTAAAGGTTCAGGAGAAGTGGACTATGGCAAAGTAATTGGGAAGGTCCATTTGACATCTTGGATGTTCAAGAGGTAATGGTACTAGTTCAAGGATTTCTTAATTTAGTGAAAAAGCATGTATAAATAAAAATGTGGGTATAACAAATGTAAAATTCTGAGATAAATGATGCTGCTTTTATTTTTCCTAGGAATGATGTATATTTCATTAACCTGGAGGAATCATGGATTCCAAAAAAGAAGAAAGATGTCAGTTCAACAAAAGAAAGTGTTAAAGAGAGAAGATTTTTCATCATCACAGGATTCATCTTTTACCTAGTGACAATTTTATCTGTGGTAAAATATATCACAAACTGTTCCAGCTATGCAGAGGTTAACAGGATTGAAGAATTACACAACAAAGTCATTACATTTTTCAGAGACAAAAGAGATCTAGATATTGATATCAATATAGTTGACAAAAGTGATAAAGACATTGATATTAATACAGAGGACAAGAGTAATAAAGATATTGATCTTAATACAAATGACAGAATATAATTCTAGATACGTTGATAACAAAACAGCTGAAGAATTTTATGTATATGTATGTGTAGGACAGGGATATGATTGCTGTATGGAATTATATTTAATTCATAGTAATAATGTTGAGGTCAACGTTAAAATAGAATCCAAAACAAATTTTGTTAAAATGCAGGGATCTTATAGACTAAACAACAGAACTGGAACTTTTGAATGTAATATACAGTAGGTGACCGTGATATTGTGTCAATCTCGCCGCATTTCTCTGCGAGATTTGACACCTGCGAGCTCCGTTGCAGGAGCCAGCGCCTAGATGGCTCACTCATCGGGAAAGGAAAACTTTGTTTTCCTCCCGCGATGAGTGACAGGCAGTGCTGACAGCTGTCTGGTATGAATCCTAAGGCGGGAACACCGCGCCAAATTTTAAATGAAAAAAACGGCGCGGGTTCCCCCCCAGGAGCATACCAGGCCCTTAGGTCTGGTATGGATTGTAAGGGAAACCCCCCTACGCCGAAAAATTGGCGTGGGGGTCCCCCCCAATCCATACCAGACCCTTATCTGAGCACGCAGCCCGGCCGGCCAGGAAAGGGGTGGGGACGAGCGAGCGCCCCCCCTCCTGAGCCGTACCAGGCCGCATGCCCTCAACATGGGGGGGTGGGTGCCTTGGGGGAGGGGGGTGCCCTGCAGGGGCCCCCCCACCCCAAAGCACCTTGTCCCCATGTTGATGAGGACAAGGGCCTCTTCCCGACAACCCTGGCCGTTGGTTGTCGGGGTCTGCGGGTGGGGGGCTTATCGGAATTCAGGAGCCCCCTTTAATAAGTGGGCCCCCAGATCCCGGAGCCCCACCCTGTGTGAATGAGTTTGGGGTACATGGTACCCCTACCCATTCACCCAGGGAAAAGTGTCAATATAAAAAAAACACAGTACACAGGTTTTAAGAGTAATTTATTAGTCAGCTCCGGGGTCTTCTTCTGACTTCGGGGGGTCTCCTTCCGACTTCTCCCAGTGTTCGGCCTCTTCTCCCGGGCCCCGCCGCTATCTTCTTCCAGCTCTATTGCCAGCGAGGGGCCCGGTCTGCTGCCGCTGTCTTGTCGCCGCTGTCTCGCCGCTGCTGTCTCGCCGCTTCTTCTCTTCTTCCTCGATGTTGACACGACTCTCTCTCCGGCTCGAATGCTGTGTGCGAGCTGCGGAGCCATTTATATAGGCAGTGACCCCGCCCCTTTACGACGTCATGGTCCCAGCATGTGCAGGGACTCTGGAATCATAAGGGGGCGTGACCCCAGAGTCCCTGCGCATGCTGGGACCATGACGTCGTAAGGGGGCGGGGTCACCACCTATATAAATGGCTCCGCAGCTCGCACACAGCATTCGAGCCGGAGAGAGCATCGCGTCAACATCGGGGAAGAAGAGAAGAAGCGGCGAGACAGTGGCGAGACAGCGGTGGCGAGACAGCGACGAGACAGCGGTGGCGAAACAGCGGCGACAAGACAGCGGCAGCAGACCGGGCCCCTCGCTGGCAATAGAGCTGGAAGAAGATAGCGGTGGGGCCCGGGAGAAGAGGCCGAACACCGGGAGAAGAGCAGAGGCCGAACACCGGGAGAAGAGGCTGAACACCGGGAGAAGTCGGAAGGAGACCCCCCGAAGTCGGAAGAAGACCCCGGAGCAGACTAATAAATTACTCTTAAACCCTGTGTACTGTGTTTTTTTATATTGACACTTTTCCCTAGGTGAATGGGTAGGGGTACCATGTACCCCAAACTCATTCACACAGGGTGGGGCTCCGGGATCTGGGGGCCCCCTTATTAAAGGGGGCTCCCGGATTCCGATAAGCCCCCCGCCCGCAGACCCCGACAACCAACGGCCAGGGTTGTCGGGAAGAGGCCCTTGTCCTCATCAACATGGGGACAAGGTGCTTTGGGGTGGGGGGGCCCCCCGCAGGGCGCCCCCCTCCCCAAGGCACCCACCCCCCCATGTTGAGGGCATGCGGCCTGGTACGGCTCAGGAGGGGGGGCGCTCGGTCGTTCCCACCCCTTTCCTGGCCGGCCGGGCTGCGTGCTTGGATAAGGGTCTGGTATGGATTGGGGGGACCCCCACGACAATTTTTCGGTGTAGGGGGGTTCCCCTTACAATCCATACCAGACCTAAGGGCCTGGTATGCTCCTGGGGGGGAACCCACGCCGTTTTTTCAGGCGCGGTGTTCCCGCCTCAGGATTCATACCAGACAGCTGTCAGCGCTGCCTGTCACTCATCGCGGGAGGAAAACAAAGTTTTCCTTTCCCGATGAGTAAGCCAGCGCGACATGCACAGTACCCTGTCGCCGAGAGCCAGCGCGATGGTATTGCGCTGGAAACACAATCTCGCGGTCAGGTACTGTATTGTTGAGGAGTTTCTGGGCTATATACTTAAAGGGTAATGACTCAACAATTTGGTCTGGAGATGTTACTAATACTATGTCAAGATCTGGGAAAGTATTTTATCCCTTAGATCACTTTTATTACCTTTTTTAAAATTTCGTAAAAATATTAAATCCAGAACATTTAAATATAATTGGAGATGAAAAAGGGAATGTTGTAAGAACATGGCATTTTAAAGTAACAAGACAATTAACACAAATAAGGGTTAAAGTTAGTATTTCTGTGGTCAACATGATTATTCCGGAAATTTATATTTTTCCACAATCTTTAAACATTTTTTAAGATAAAGATAGTTTGCATTTGATAGGTAATACAAAAATATATGTACCTCAAGATTCATTGGTAACTTGGAAAAGGAACGATGAATTTTTGGGAAGTTTTCTTCACAGTTCTACTATGATAATTTCATAATTTATTATGATTTATTTCATAAAGGAATTTTTGGTAGTGTGAATTGGATCAATAATACATTTGTCTATCAACAAATGAGAGTATCTTTGAATGATACTGGTATATAAGAATGTTGCATATCAATAGGAAATTATCCAGTGAAATGTGCAAAGGCAAGTGTTGTTGTAATGTCTCCTAGGAAAACTCCATGTGTTGGTAAGAAAAGTATCTCGGCAAATCCATTTCAGATTAACCATTTACAATCCAGAACTCTTTTGAGAGAGGGAAAGTTTGTCATTATATTGTGGAACTTTAATGTTTCAGAATGGAAAATTTCTACAAGGTTTCCACAATGTCAAGGACATTTGGTTAATATGGAATTGGGTATTGAAAGATGGTTTGGAATTAATAGTAGAAATCATAACAGAAATAAGTGTGGTATTGTTGAAGGTATTTTAGGAGGGATTGGCACAATTGGGAGTATAACAAATAGTATGGATATTAATACTTTAAAGTCTGATATTGAGACAGCTGGTTTAGTGGGTAGTAACGGGATTAAAATACAGAGAAATTTAAATGAAATTTTTGAAAATATGGTTATTAAAACAGCTAATATAATGGGTCCATCTATTTTACATCTTCAAAATATTACTCTTGATTTAATGTTAAGTGAACAACATTCTCATATTGCCAGAGCATGTTTAGAGATCCAGACTGAATATTCCACTAATTTTAAAATAATTGCACAAGCATTTCAGAGTGGAATAACCCCTCTTGGCATTTTACAGAATTTACCCAGAGAATATGTATATGCTATAAATCATACAGATTTATGGGTAAATAAATGGATAGGATGTAAACAGGATGTTTGTTATAATTCTTCTATGATTCCAATAGCAGGACAAGAACAAATTTTGGTTCCAATCACTGTCTTGGGATTACCCGTCAGCAATACACAATTATTGTACTATAAATTACAGTATACAGATTTCGCATTTAACAATGAAAATTCTGAATTAGAACAATTAGATCTGTCATCATGTTTACAATTTCAGTCTAAAGTTATCTGTTTACCCAATCAAGACAAAAATATTTTTCATTCTTGTTATCATAATCATACATTATGTTCAGCAAGAATAGAAAAAGTTGAAACAATTTCTGAATTAATTACTCGTGTAAATAAAAAGAAGGTTTGTTTTCAGATCATGTCAGATAGAGAAAGGGTTAAAACTTTTTTTTCTTCTTGTAAAAATACAGAAAACCTAAATCAAGGCTTGTATTGTATAGAAGGAGATATTGTAGCAATAAGTATTAATGGGTTTAGAACAAATTTAACAAATATGCTTATGAAAAATATAAGTGCTCTTCCCACACAATATAATATATCTCAGATAGATGAATTTCCTTGGGAAGAATGGGCAAATGTAATTCATAAGGATAAAGGTTTATTGATAGCTTTGGCTAAGGAACTTCAGAATGCAGAAATATTGTTTAAACATGAACAAGGTAATTTGCAAGAGATATCTCATCAATGGTCAGAATTTTCAGGAAGTAATTGGTGGAAAAAATTCAGTAATAGTGTATCAATTTGGGGAAAAACTTCAATAACCTCAGCAGCAGGAAATATTTTATCACATCCTATAGTTATTCTTTTTATTATTATTATGTTATTCATTATATTCCAGTTATGTTTGATGTTTAGAATGAAAAAAATTATATTATCGAATTAGAAATGAAATCAGGAAAGGAGATGATTAATTGCAAAATAAGCTTAAGAGAAAGATGGGTTTTGGTATTGCAAACTCAGTTAATGATGGAAATACATTTGGAGTTATTGGATCAAAGTCACAATGAATGGGACATGAATGTTATAAATGAATTTAAACCTTGAAAATATGATTGTTATTCATATTTCAGAGGGGAATGTTATATTCTTAATATCTAAATTTTAATTGGCTTTATAAAAAGAATATGCATTCACCTTACAAATGTATGAATGGTAGACTTTGAGTTAATGACGTCCAGATGACGACTCATTAAAGGAGACTGCAAGTCTGGAACCTGTCAGAAATTGATGGATTTTGTAAATAATATATGTATGGGTTCAAATATTCCTATGTAACCAATACTCTGTTTGATATATGCGTTTTTGTTTTAAGTGGTCTGATAGTCTCTCTCACATATATCTTGTTTCATGTTTAGAAGGTTGGTAAAGGTAAAACAGATGTTAAAGAGGCTCGTATATCTACTCTAGCCCCCACTCTAAGGAAGGAGGAGAAAGGGGAGTGTATGGGAGGGATTTGTGTTTGGGCGCAAATTTGAAAGACTGAGTTCATATAATCAGAAGAAAAACAGCTTTCTTTCTCTTGCTACTTCCTGCTTCCAAGCCACACACATCTCCCTCTTCAAGACACACAGGTCTTTCTTCTATGCATACAGAATTTCTTCCAAGATACAAGGAGTTAATCGGCCATCTTTAAAGAGCCAAGACAAAGGAAAGCACATGGTCTAATGACTTTAAGAACTCTTTTCAGATTTATGAAACAAATGAACTATACTTGAACATTTTTTGCATATATGAAACAACACTAATTCTGAATATGAATGTACTATTTTTGTAAGTATTTTCCAAGTTTATGTGTGTACAATAAAACACACAGTTTGATTTAAGCTGACTCAGACATAATTCCAAAATTCGTCTCACGATCAATCATCATTATTGAAAGCTTTTTATACACTATTAAGCCATTTATTACAGCACATGTCTATACAATATTGGCCAGGGCCTCAAAACGGGAATGCGGATGGGTTATCCCGGCAGATGGACCTGGAACCTTGAGACTACTTTTCCAACATCCTTTGAGTGACCCGTTCGGGGTCCCACTGTGGCTGTTGGACTGTTTCCCAGGGGGGGGGGGGTATTGTCATGAACCTTGGAATACTGGATTGTCATGAAGTTTGGAATACTGAAGTATTTCTCCTTTGATTCTATTACACAGTGGGGGGTCGTCTGCCCTGTCTTAAGGCTAACCCCCTCCAGACGGCTCCTTGGTCTGGAAGGAAGGCATTGTTCTGTGTTTGACCATTTGTTTATGTACTTTAATTACCCCCTGGGGCTTCTCTGTGTCATTACACATATCAGTCCACCTATTCAAGCTATCAGACCACTCTCTGCTGACCTTGTTTCAAGTCCTCATTTGCATGGACAAGAGGACCTGAGTGAAGATTAAAGTGTACTTTATAATTGACCAATAGGAAAGTGGTTGTTGGGGGCGGGGTGTTTAAACTGCTGTGTATAAAAGTGTGTTGTGTGCATCAATAAAAGTGAGATTCCTGTTTGAACTTACATACAGCCTTCTTTGTGTTTGTTCTGAGCTATCATAACTGGATTAGAACAGCACATAGCTGTAGTTCGAATCCCGGAGCATCGGATGACCGAACCATCAGACGTTGCGAACTGCAATCTGATTCTATAGCCACAGAGGAGTGTCGGGAGAGTGGAACCGAGTGAGCAGGGGCTCGTTACAGATGCCATGCCTGGAGGTCCTTCTCAATTGTTCTGAGGAGGGGTGGGAAATTGCGTTCGTTCCTCCCACTTAAAGGGGCAGTTCGTTCTTATATTTTTAAGGGTGTCTTTAGAAATAATAATGTTCATTGCTTCTGATTTCGAGTAATACATTTTTAGGTTGGACACATAGCCAAATAGGGAGAATTCCTTCATCAGGGCGGATAGAGAGGTGTGTGAACTGATCAGGAAGAACAGCAAGTCATCTGCGTAAGCTGCGACCTTAAACTCCCTATCTATCCTGAATCCCTGTATTGTTCTCTCAGCTATAGGGGTTGGCGAATGGTTTGGCCCGGGCATAACTTTGGGCCAAACTTTGGTTGTTCGGACGTTCGGCGAACAACGAACCTTATGCGGTGTTCAAGGCAAATTCGAAAGCCGCGGAACCCCATTAAAGTCTATGACACACTAACATGAAATACCAAAAGTGCCTAATTTAAAGGCTTATATGCAAGTTATTTTCATAAAAAGTGTTTGGAGACCCCGGTCCTGCCCCGAAGGACATGTATCAATGCAAAAAAAAGTTTTAAAACCGTCCGTTTTTTCAGGAGTAGTGATTTTAATAATGCTTAAAGTGAAACAATAAAAATGAAATATTCCTTTAAATGTCGTGCCTGGAGGGTGTCTATAGTATGCCTGTAAAAGGGCACAGTTTTCGGCTTGCGGCTGTAATTAATTGTCGGGTCTCTGCAATATAAATAAAACTAACTGAAAACAAATGGCACGGGTCCCCCCCCCAGTCCATTACCATGCCCTTGGGGTCTGGTATGAATATGAAGGGGAACCTCGAACCTAAAATTTAAAAAAAAATTGCGTGGGGGTCCCCCCAAAACCCATACTAGGCCCTTCAGGTCATTCCATTGTGTGGATTCAGAGAGAGGTGGGGAATTGGGAAGCTTTAGATGGTGATAAAGTCAGGGACCCATCCAACAAGGTGAGGCTTGCAGAGCAGCCTTGTGTGTCAAGGCAGGGACCGAGCAGGCAAGCAGGGGTGAAGCTTAAGAAGTATCGGGAGTGCCAAGCTAGGGACCCAGGAGAGAGGCAGGGGTGACGATTGAGGAAGATACCACGTGAAGATTGAAGGAGCTCAAGGGATTCAGTGACAGTGAATCAGAGGGTCTAGTAAGAGACCAGGAGCTCAGTGTACTGAAGAACTACAAGGCGAAGTTGTAGTGAAGGTGAAAGAACTGTTACTCTTTGTGTTAGGAACCTATTGAGGACTGCTGCCATGGGAGACAGCGTTCCTGCATGTGCAGATGTGGCTTCTTGTTGGAGGCCTTGCCCTGCATGGCTGTTGAAGGAACCGATGCAATATTATACAATCTAATATATCCTATATAACTATTGCATACATGTATTAAATTGTCTAGTCCCTATAGTTGCTAGTCTATAAGAGTCTGATAAGCACAATGATATAACAAACACCTCTGCTTACTAAACAAGTTACATTTATTTCCCAAGAAAATAGGAAACTAATATAAAAGTATTAAAAGGTATTACAATACTACATAGCTTACAATCAGAACTCAATACAAGAATATACTTATCACAACCTCTCGGCTGGTCTCCAGCCACCCCCCATTTGCCATCCATCCAATAGAAATCACCAAGAGGTAATCCTTCAAATGTCTGCCCATTCTTCAGAAAGCATGCTGTATTGTCCACTAGGGGCAGCGTCTCTATTAGCCCTGGGCCGTCTTAGCTAGCTCTTACTCTCTTTGAAGCCTGTAATCACACATATCACAGCAGGTGGGCTTGAGCCAAGCCATTGTTCTTCTGATTACAAAGCTTTGATGTGTTTCATTCCTACCTGGCTGTGTCAACCATGAAGTTAAATAACAGAAGTAAGATATTAAACCATGTTGCTATCCAACATATACCGCTTTGCGCCTAAAGGGCGCATACCACCCTTCTTCAGACACGGCTTCGTTTGAACAGTCCATAACTGTTTTCTCCCCAACATGTGTTTCCGAACCAGTACCTATAGAACAGTCCTTAACTGTCTTAACATGTTGCGTTTTTCAGCTCCTATAGAACATTCCAAAATGGTCTTACTGTGTTGCGCTTTTCAACATATGCTTCAGAAACAGCTCCTGTGGAATAGTCCATAACGGTCTTAACGCACTGTGCTTCCCAACACGTGACACACCACCATCATTCTTCAGCGACAGCTTCCATGTCACCATTCTGTATCTTCTGTATCTTCTCCTCCCGATATCTTCAGGACAGGGTGCAGTACAGGCAAGGGGTGTCAATTCACTCACCATTCACCAACACACATTCAGAGCAACATATCAACCAGCTTTCAGATTTAGAGTCTTGAGGAGGGTCTTTTGCCCATATTACTGGCATAAAATACACCTTTATCACACTATACCATAACATGAATCAACCCATTACCATAATACATACATATATACCTATGATCCATCAAATTACGCATCCCGCTCCCAACCATCCATTAACTCTTTACTGTAAATATGGGTCGGGATTAGGCAGGCTTGCTCATAATGGCCTTTCCTACCGCACTTTTGGCATGTCAGCTGTATTGCAGGGCTCTGACTTGGCAGCAAAGTCTCTAACTAGTACACAGAGACCCTACCATCACTTCATCCCCCAGCTTGCATAGATAAATGGGAGACCCTTCTATATAAATATTGAGCCTAACACATATAAACCTGAAACAACAACACAACCCACATAATTCCATCCCTGTGCCTGGATTTCAGAGACCATGCCCAGGGTATACCATGCACCTCTACCTATAGTTAGGTTCAAGGAACGCTCTAGTTCCATGACTAACGTTACATCGGTATTCTTTAGGACAAAGAAACAAACTTGTCTATGTCCCAAATAATACCCAGGTGCTTTCTTCCCAGCAATGACCTCTCCATCCAGAACACAGAGTGCAATATCTTCCCAACATTTTTCGTTCATAACCATGTATTGACCTGGCATACAAAGGACGTCATGGTCATGCTTCTGACAGAGGGAAATATCAACCTGCCTCCAGCTTCCATCTTCTCTGATCACATGTGGGTAATTTAGCCTCAAATGCAACAAGATAGAATCCCCAGTCATTAAGCCCATTAATGCCACCAAATATACAGACCGAGTCTGCACTTCTGTATATGGGATCATACGGCATAACACCTTCCATTATTTAAACTAGTACAGCCCATCCAGGCATTCGACCACCACTTTGGATTAGTGTAAGAGATTTGTTTTGGCAAATTCTTACTGAGCGGTGATGCTAACTCATCAGGCCACTGCCCCTCATACTGCTGTGGGCACGCCAGAGCCAATGACAGATTTCTGTCCTATACCATCACCCTCTCTACCAACCTCTCAACATGGTTGACCAAAATCCAAAACCACTTTAACCTGGGTGTTTATGTGACTTTGTTGAATGCTATCCTAGATGCCACCAATCTCTCTGAGCAACAAAGCCCCGCGTAGCCTTCCTGGCGGTTTTCCCGAGTGTGGCTCGGAGTTAAAAATCAGGACCATTAGCGGTAACCCCGAGCCACACTCGGGATTACATCGCAGGATCCTGGTGTGGCATTATTTACCTTGTCCCCGGGATCCTGCGATGTGTCCTCTGCCCGAAGCCTCTCCTTGCCAGGCTCCATTCCCTGCGAGCATCGCGACGCACGGGGGCGGAGCCTGGCGGCAAATTCAAAAAAATTTCAAAATCATAACACATACAGTACTGTAATCTTACAGATTACAGTACTGTATGAAATGATTTCACATCCCTTTTGTCCCCAGTGCTTTGGCCAATGCCCTGCATGCAGTTTTATGTGATATATACTGTTCTTTCTGCCTGGAAACTGGAGATTGTCCATAGCAACCAAAAAGTGTCCCTTTACGTCAAAAATGGCTTTAGACCAGCTAGAAAACAGCGATAGTAAATTAGAACACTTGCAGAATTGAACGATAGTGAATCGTGGGGAAATTTATTTTATTACCATTTATTTTAATTTTTTTTAATTATTTATTTTTATTTATTATATTATAATTTATGTTTTTGTGTTTCAAACTTTATCATACCCGGGATATCTACTAGACTCTTGTTTGGACAGATTTAAGTGTGTTATTGTTAAGAATTACAGACCTACAATATAAAACGCCAAATTTCCATGCAAAATAATGGTACCGCTTTTAGCACCTAAAATCCGAAATAATCATACCGCCAGGGAGGTTAAGTTATGGCTGAAAGTTTCTTCCTCAGGAGACTGATGTCCACTGCATTAACAACACCCATCCCAGCACCTATTCCCCCAATATAGTGCTGAATACATCCCTCCTCTTTCGGGTTACTCCTTAGAAATGAGCGTCCTGCATGAACCTCATCCTGTGTCCGCACATCTCTGGGAGCAAGCCACTGGTACAATGGCCGTACTTGATTCAGTGTATACTCAGCACATATAGGGTAATAGGTTTTTATCAACCACTGTGAGATGTTCCAGCGGTGAAAGCATATTGTACCCTGGTAGCCAGCATTTGTTCCCTTTGTCTAACGGAGCATGCTCCTGTGTGTAGTCACTGGCATTACCTGTGCAGGGTTTCAACCTCTCAGGTGAGATATTAACCAGGAGTATCTCCCCCATGTCAAATTCTGGTGTCCCATGTGTCCAGTAATTGAGAGCTGTAGGACTGAGAAGACTGAGATACCGCCCACCACAAGGAAGTTTTCACCCCATTGATGTGTCACCTGGCAACCTCTAGTCTGGCCAACCGACACCTTATTATGTATCCAGTCTCCTGGGTACCTGCACCATATTACTTCCATTATATCAATACATGTCATACATTAAAAACCTTTTCGTCTTTCAATTCCTCCCTCCAACAAAAAAAACATATTTTACATTTCATGTTCTGACGGATTGGATGTGTATATTCCTTCCCCAACCTCCAACCCATTGCACATGTATTAATAGCATGTTTGCATTCATCAGGAGAGACTCCGGCGAAAAATGTTTCCCAAGTCCTGACGATGGGCACAGTCTTTCAGGTTCAGCATTAGCACTACATTGTCCATAAGGAAAAAACAAGTATTAAACTGAATCATTTCATTTGTCCCTTCTCTCCTGAATGTTTATCAGAACAAATTTTCAGTGTGGTATGGCACAGACAAACTGCCAACCAGATGAACATCTTTCATCTCTGTTCCAGAAACCTCTCCAATCTCGCTTCACCAGGATTCTGGAAGTGAAAAACAAGAGCAGAATCAAATTCTTATCCACAATATCTGCTCACTTACTATGTTTACTTACAGTTCCTTCTTTGGAACCCAGGAACTTAGTATTCCTGGCTTCTGCAACTCTGACCAAACTATCAAAACAGCCATGACCTCTTTAGGCTGAACCCACTCTAAAATGGATCCCCATGGTATGATCAAAAATTTTTAGAAAATGAACGTCAATGTTGCTTCTCAAATATTCTCAATTTAAACACTAAAAAAAAAACAATGCATTTATCTGTATCTTAAGACCTATGCACTAACCCCACTTTCAGGTGAACAAAGCATGAACCTTTTGGAACTCTTTGCACCTGAATGAAAATAGAAACAACGGAAAAAAAAATGAACTCCAGAGGCTAGAGGTTACCAATTCTTGTCTTAAACAAAATGTATCCAGCTGGAGGACATAACCCATGACCATCTATTTAGCTGCTAATTGATGGAATAGTCAATTACCCCCCCCCCCCCCCTTCAGGTGGACTAAACAATAATGTTTCCACCTGAACAAAACAAAAATAAAATAGATGACTAAATAAATACCAAAAAATATAAAAAAAAAAAAAAAAAAATAATAACAAAAATAATTCAAAATCTGGCAGTTATCACACAAAAACATGACAAGACAACCACCATAAAACAATGACAAACACTCAACTTTTAATTAAAGACATCCATGGCCTTTTCCTCATGAGAAGAGTAAGTGCTCATTTCCATCTGAAAGACAATTAGTTAATGGGAAAAACAAAACACAAACTATCTGTACCTCATCACAACATTTGTAACTTCAATTGTAACTTTTGAATCCATTAATGTCTGATTATTGTTTATCTTATTTTTTCATTGTTTGCAAACAATTACTAATTAATGAGCTCATATGATAATCGATTATGACTTTATAATAACCTAACCCCAGGGGTTTTGCTAAATTTGCCCACTGTTGTTCTCACTTTGAAGGACCTGCAAACAAAAACACATACATTAGTATCCAAACCAGTTTTAACTTCTTCCAAGGTCTCTGGGAAAGGAACACAAAGACAGTGATTACACACAATTATCATGATAATTGACTTTTTGAGTCCCCCAAGCCTTTTCCCATTAATTGCAAAGCTAGGGGAACAATTGCCATATTTAATTTAAACATGAAGCTCACATCTAAACCTTATTCATAGCAAGGAAACATTTACCAGAAAATTCTTAGCATTCATGCAGCTCACTAAGTGCTGCTAACATTGTTTCTCCCAGTGCTACATTTGAATAACCATGCGGCTACCTCCATTTTGACTTTACGTAACTGTTCTACATATTGACGATTTTCAGTTTGTAGTCTTCGCATTTGGGACTTAAAAGGGAAATGGGTTTGATTACAATGGCCTCCATGCTTTGGGTTGCTACCCCATCGGGCAGAATACACTTCATAATGCCTTGGGATCTTTTTCGTGTGCTACGATCTTCTTTTGATATCATTATTCGCCTACCAACAATACTTAGCGATGTGACCCCCTTTTACACAAAAAAACATTTTAGGGCTGGTCTTTCTGTATAGGCCTTCTTTGAGCATATGGCGCTGGAACCTCACATTTCTGGACATTATTACTACGATTACTTTGATTGTAATAAACAGACTTTACATTTTCATCGTCCGAGGAGTCATCAGAAGTTTCCATTGTTTCAACTCCTAAATCAATTTCAAGCGCAGTTATCGCACTTTTATTTAAATCTCCAACATTGATTTCTGTCATAGTAACATAACTTGCAGCAATAAGAGCGTCTGGTTTTTCTGCATGTTGTTTCACTTCTATCTTTGCTGTGCACTGAGCCTGTGCGGAGGGTACCTCCACCATTGCACATTCGGCTCTTGCATGTTGGGTGGATAACTCCATTAGGGCTGCTTGTGCACCCTGTAATTCCTCCCTAAGCAGTGTGACAACACGCAAATTCTCAGCCTCTTTTTGATTTAACGATGCGATACATTGTTCCTTCAACATACATGTTTTCTCCAACTTATCTAATCTCTGTTCCAATACACATTTCTCAGTCACTAATTGTTGAATGTGATCAGCAACATTTGCATCTGCTTTTGCAACTATTGCTAATATATTCTCCGTTACACTTTGTACCTGTTCCAATAATCGTTTTCTCTTACTATACCATTCTAGTTCTTTTTGTTCCGCAATGTTTTTCATATTCAACAACATGCTTATAACATTGGCCATTCTTTGTTTCTTGCCTCTTTTGGAAGACTTTTTATACTTTATGGCATCATTATGAGTATTGCATTGTTTTAATAGATCATTGTATTGGTGTGTTGATGCATTTTTTTGTATAGAATCAAATCGAACACAGCCATACTTGTTAACAAAGTCTTCAATGGCTTCCATTGATATGCTAATTTGCACCTTAGCCTACACTGAAGCTCGTCTAACCTGTTTTTACAACAGTTGCTTACAATGCATACAGACACACAGACAGATACAAAACACACACAGATAAAAGCTGTTTAAAAGCAAACTTTCACCTGTAGTCCCACAACCAAAAAAAAAAAAAAACAGATACAAAGCCGTTTAAAAACGACTTTGTTCCAGAGAACACACTCTTAATCAATGCTCTCTTCTCTTAAATTGCAGGCCACATTGAACTCCTATTGGAACAGAGAGCTGTTTCTATTAAAAAATAAACTAAATAATAAAAAAAATTAAAAATTAATCTAAAAAATAAAAAATAAAAATAAAAACCTTTATTTCTCCCACTTTTTCCTCAAAGTTGTATGGTAGTTCCTGTCAATCTAACAAAGGTTGATCAGTCCCTTCCTAGCTGGCAAACTTGCTCAGCTACACAGGCCTATAACAATTTGCATCAGCAATGCAATATAACAATGTTTAACATATATACATATATCAGCCAAAGATCTCACCAGGCTCTATGCGTCTGTTTCCCTGTTGAAATATTTCACATAATCTTCATGACCATCCAAGCGTGGTTTCAGAATTTGCGAGCCAGCGCCAATCTTGTCCACACTAGAGATGATTTTCAGTTCTGGGTGTGTTTGAGGATTTATGCTTACAGGGACTCAAAAAGAAAAAATACATTAGGGTTTGTGAATTATGTGCAGAAAAAAAAATAATGCACGCCTTTGGGGCGCCAAATGAAGGAATCGATGCAATATTATACAATCTAATATAACCTATATAACTATTGCATACATGTATTAAATTGTCTAGTCCCTATAGTTGCTAGTCTATAAGAGTCTGATAAGCACAATGATATAACAAACACCTCTGCTTAGTAAACAAGTTACATTTATTTCCCAAGAAAATAGGAAACTAACATAAAAGTATTAAAAGGTATTACAATGCTACATAGCTTACAATCAGAACACAATACAAGAATATACTTATCACATCCTCTCGGCTGGTCTCCGGGTGTAGTAAGCAAGAGCTCTGTGCCGCATGGAGTTTAGGTCCAAGCCAGCATTCAGAGCAAAGTCCCAAGATGGCAGAGAGACAACCTCATGGTAAGGTTTTGCAGCAAGAAAGAGAAAGAGAAATTGCCCGTGTGCTCCTTTCATTCAAACATACACGCCCACTCATAGCCACTCCCATTTGCCATCCATCCAATAGATATCGCCAAGAGGTAATCCTTCAAATGGTTGCCCATTCTTCAGGAAGCATGCTGTATTGTCCACTAGGGGCAGCGTCTCTATTAGCCCTGGGCCATCTTAGCTAGCTCTTATTCTCTTTGAAGCCTGTAATCACACATATCACAGCAGGTGGGCTTGAGCCAAACCATTCTTCTTCTGATTACAAAGCTTTGAAGGGTTTCATTCCTACCTGGCTGTGTCAACCAGGAAGTGAAATACCAGAAGTAAGATATTAAACCATGTTGCTATCCAACAGCTGTCCTCCTGTTGAAGTCTCAGAGACTGCTAGTTGAACTTGCGGCTATGTAAGGGTGTCCTTGCCCTTTCCCCATAAAAGTTTGTAAGAGAAATAAACATCTCTTTTGCATTCAAGAAGTGTCTGGTGCCCAATAACTTTATCCATCAAGCACCCACTATGCCTCACAACCCACCACATACAGCAGGATGTCAGATATCTCTATCTATGGCCCCGGAGGTTCTCCTTGGACCTTGCTACACTTATGTATAAAACCTAAAAAAAAAAACTATTGCAAAAAAAAAGAACCACAAAAAAAAGATCAGTTTCAGCACCATGAAAGGCTAATGAAGGCTAACGAACACTAATTGTACATTAAACATACAATGGTTCTTCTCCTGCAGCTGCATTCACCTGGCGCACGCACATGTATTCTATTATAAATTGAATTAATTTGACTGTGGATTGCAGGGAGTTATGGTGGGTGAATAATATATCTACCAACTATTCACTGGGAGAATTGCCCAGTGAAAAAATAATAATAAACACAACTGTAAATTGCAAAAATGCTCATAAATTGAATTTATTGCTTAGCCCATAGGAAGCCAATGTATTCAGTATAAAGATCTAGAATAACTTATTTTGTAATAACACCCTATTCATATAATTCCTTATCATAGAGAGGCTGAGATCTTATAATCCATAAAGATATAAATATAGAAATTTTTTTTATTAAATTCATCTTGCATAGAACTGTTATTTTGGAGAGTACAGGGAATGAGAGATCAGATAACAGCCTATATGGATAGAGCTGTAGTATTGAAAACAGGAGAATCATGTCCTGGATTCTGTAAAGCTCAGCATACACTATACAATCTGATTATACAATCTCCTTTAGATCTGCCATCAATTATGTAGTGCAAGGGCCTGCCTGATTGGATACAGAGTGATCAGATAGACAGTGTGTCCTCCCATTATATAGTTTTGGTAAATCTAAAGGAGATTGTACAGAGCTTGTACAGTCAGATTGTATAGTGTATGGCCACCTTTAGCCAATTAAATTTAACTATTTTCTAACTACTTCTAATCCTTGTTTGCTTTGCAATAACATTTTTTAAATACAAATCCACTTCAGTAACATTTAGAAGGTTAGAGGTAGCTCTTAATTGTGTCCAGGGAACTCTAAGTAGCTTTGTGGAGTGGAGTTGTGCTGCCTGCCACAAATGGATGTAACAACATGAAATTGGTAAAAAAAATCAGCGTGGGGGTCCCCCCAATCCAAACCAGGCTCTTAGGTCTCTATTACTCTATATGATAACTAATTGTTAATGTCTAAATAGAATTGTATTAGAATGTTGACTTCCAGTTATATATGTTTATGCTTTCATCATGGTACTACTATATATTCTAGGTAAAAACCTGATCAACACAGTGACTTAGTGGGTAGTGCTCTGATATAGCGACAGTCAGGTCATGGGTTCAAATCCCACCTATGCTACCTACCACCTCCCTAAAGTTTCAATGGGGATAGATATGTACCTAGGGGAAAGCCTATTCTGCCATCAGTGTGATACAATTGATCTCTTGCTGATGGCACTTATGCATTTGCCAAAGTACATATGAATTTGGCAATTCTAGGGAGGTGGTAGCATGGGTGGGATTTGAACTCACGACCTAAGTAAGCTAAGTGCTAGCTAAGAGTGCTAAAGATTAAGCCACTGTGCTGAGTACAGTTGTACCTAGAATATAAAGAACTACCATGATTACAGAATGAACATATATAAATAGAACTCAACATTTTCATAAAGTATGAATTAGACATAAAAAAGTTTGACATATATAGAATAGAGATATAACTCTTACATCAATGATAATGACATAAATATCAGCAAAAGAAGCAAAACCAGTCACCATTCTGCTACAAACCAAACTGGGGGGTGTTCGGCTCATCCATAATGCTCACTTTTTCATTTGCATGTTCACCTAGCTGAGGTCTTAATTGGCTTAATTTGGAGTAACTAAATGTAGAGTGACTACTTTTTCTTCTTATTCTTAGTGAATTAGGCCCTGTCTCAAAAAAGCAAAAAGTTTCATATGAGTACAGTGTTGCATGACCACGCAATTGTTATTCAAAGTCCATTAGCATGGAAACCTGAAAATTGGCCTGGTCAGGAAGGTGATATAAGTGTCCAGTAAGCAAGAGGTTAAAGAATATAACAAAGTTTATGAGTGGTTCTAAAATTTTTCAAGTTAACTGAAAATTACACTTAAAGCCCTCTGAATTGAAAAAATAGTGTTCTATTTTCACAGTTCACCTTTCAAAGAACTGATCTAATGTTTTTTTGATGGCAAACATTGTTTGCAGATCTCTCATTCAAAGACACTTTGTAGATCTGTTTTCATTGAAGTGGTTATCAATAGATTTTAGAACTCATTACCCCAGATCCAAGGCTGAAACACAGTCTGCATGTTCCACATAATAACTTATTTTGTATCCTTTCAAATGTAAAGTCTCACAGCTCCTTGAATATTTTACTTTTTTTTACTCAAAAGCTGCCTTTCTCTGTATTTGAACAGGAACAGTAGAGCAGAATTCTAAACTTTAGCTGTTTCTAACAGAACTACTTCTGCTCCAATTCCACATTCTGCACTCAAAAAGACTTCTCAGCACATTCCAAGCTCCTAATCAGGACTGGTATTTTACCTACTGAGGAACCTCAGGCACAAAACAGTATAAAAGAAGCCATACTTTAAAGACAAAATGTCAGTTTTGTTTCCTTAAGCAGACAGTGGATCTCTTCTAACTCATAAAGTCTAAGAAGAAAGAAGAAGCATTTAAATAAAGGAATTGTCAAAAACTGTCTCTTGTCATTTTTAACATTTTTGACAGTTTTTTAGTGAAATGGTAGGGGGAAGTACCCCCTTACCATTTCACACAGGGGGGAGTGGGATCTGGGGGTCCCCTTGTTAAAGGGGGCTTCCAGATTCCAATAATCCCCCTGCCCACAGACCCCCACAACCACCGTCCAGGGTTGTGGGGATGAGGCCCTTGTCCTCATCAAAATGGGGACAAGGTGTTTTGGGGGGCTACCCCAAAGCACCCTCCCAATGTTGAGGGCATGTGGCCTGGTACGGTTCAGGAGGGAGGGGGGCCGCACTCTCGTCCCCCCCTCTTTTTCTGCGGCCTGCCAGGGTTGCGTGCTCGGATAAGGGTCTGGTATGGATTTTTGGGGGGACCCCACGCCATTTTTTTTTTTGGTGCGGGGTTCCCCTTAAAATCCATACCAGACCTGAAGGGTCTGGTATGGAATTTAGGAGGGAACCCCACGTCATTTTTTTTTTTAAATTTTGGTTCGGGGTTCCCTGTGGGGAATTCCCATGCCGTTTTTATCAATGAACTTCTATGTGTATTGTCGGCAATGCAATAGTAGTTTTAAATGGGTTTTTTCCTTCGAAATGTCATTTTGCTGTCAGACTGTTCTAAACACGGGAAACATGCGCCCCTTTACAGGCATACTATAGACACCCCGCAGCTACGAAATTTAAAGGAATATTACACTTTTATTGTTTGACTTTAGGCATCATTAAAATCACTGCTCCTGAAAAAACAGCCGTTTTTAAAACTTTTTTTGCATTGATCCATGTCCCCTGGGGCAGGACCCAGGTCCCCAAACACTTTTTATGACAATACCATGCATATAAGCCTTTAAAATTAGCACTTTTGATTTCTCCCATAGACTTTTAAAGGGTGTTTCGCGGCATTCGAATTTGCCGCGAACACCCCAAATTGTTCGCTGTTCGGCGAACTTGCGAACAGCCAATGTTCGAGTCGAACACGAGTTCAACTCGAACTCGAAGCTCATCCCTACTGCAGACACACTACAGGAGATAGTCATAGACTGCAGTTCCTAAGGATGGCAGTAGATAATGGCCGACCAGCCCTCTCACCAGGCCTGGCGATACAGCAACATCAGTTTCTCTGATCAGGAGTCAGCTCACTCTGGGTTGCCCATGGCGACACCACTGGGTAGTGCTCAGATCTGTATTCTGGCAATGACTCCACTCCTTTCTTCACCAGGGATGGCGCCAGTCTGTGCGGCTTTCCCTCTGGTGGCGCAGGGCAGTGGGGTTCTCTTTCTGATGGCCTCCCCTCAGCACTGTCCTTTCCCTGAAGTCCTGGATGCACTTCCCTGAAAGCTTTCCCGGGCTCCTGGCGCTCTCTCTCTCTCCCCCCTCTCTTATTCAGCTGAGCATGCTGTGTGGGTTGCAGTTTCCGGGTCACAATGGGGCCGCCAGTCCTCAGGACTTCATGTCCCATAATCCTCTTCTCTGCTCCCTTTTTATTGTATTTCTTCTCTGGCCAATATGAAGAAGGGAGAAGAAACATAGCGGGCAGCTGACCTGGCAAGCGCCGCTCACTAGTACAGCAGTGCGAGGAGGAGAGGGAGGGGGTCTAAGAGCCCACAGCTGCTCTCTCTCTGCTCAGACACGGGCGCTCCGATCTCCGGCTGTTTCGCTCTGCTCCTCTGACAGGAGGAGGGGGGGATGGGCAGTAAACACAGAGAGCCCTCTTCCCGTTGATAACAGGGACGGCGGTGGCACAGTCCCTCCTCCCCTAATCCGCTCCTGCATACCTCCCAACTTTTAACGTTGAGAATGAGGGACATTCTGGGGAGAGATTGACCTGCGGCACGCGCAGCTTATATCAAAGTCCCCATCAGAGTCCCTCCTTACATCAGGGTTCCCATCAGAGTCCCCGCACAGCAGGTGTCCCCCATCAGAGTCCCCCCACAGCAGGTGTCCCCCATCAGAGTCCCCCCACAGCAGGTGTCCCCCATCAGTGTCCCCCCACAGGAGGTGTCCCCATCAGAGCCCCCCACAGCAGGTGTCCCCCATCAGAGCCCCCCACAGCAGGTGTCCCCCATCAGAGCCCCCCCACAGCAGGTGTCCCCCATCAGAGCCCCCCCACAGCAGGTGAGTAATAGTATTTGTGCTGAATATCATTGCGTACAATAACCATTCCCACAGGAACTGGACAGAGCCTTTATTTTTATTTTTTTCCTTTCCCTGTTCCCTTGTTTTTATAGTTCTCTTCTCTTGTTACTTTTTCCCTAACACAACTGTAAAGATATGAGAATCAACATATGGCTAGCTTTGAACAAAGCTCTAGCTACATGACTTTTTTTTTTTTTATAAAATGACTTGGTATTTTGGAAGCTGCTAAGGGGGCATGTGCAAGTAAGGTGTTGAATGTATTTTTGGTTTGCAGTTTGATATAGCACGCCCTTTAAAACAGAAAACACTTTACAGTAAAGTGAAATGAAAACTATCATCTAACAAATATAAGAGACAGAGACTGACAGCTTTTCAATGAAGAAAAGAATCAAAGAATCAATCAAGAAAATTTTCTAAATCACAGGTATGCTGGCGAGTACTGTGAATATTCAACGTTTCATTTTTTGGCTTAGATTTAATCCACTAACAAAATGAACTGGACAAACTGTGCAGGGACAACATTAAATGGTGACCTGACAATGGCAGTGCTTGCTTTATGCTATGAATCTTAGTAAAACATGATTTTAGGTTTGGATGTGCCTGCCGTGTTTGCTTTCAATGACTGACCAATTTGGATTGCTCCGGTAGGTAAGGTGGAAATCTGGAGTATTTGTTTTGTACACAGGTATATGTACCTGTCAGCAACATTATTTGTGGGTGAATGGAAGATGCTCTAAGTAGCCCTGCAGCCCTAGGCCACAGCCTATGTTGGTGAGGTGAAAATCCAGCCCTGATGAGCGTACTTAGAGCAGTATGATATATAGAGAAGAAATTTTTCATTCCTTTACATTCCAACTAATGCTAAATTGACAATCTAATGGCTGTCACAAAGCTTTCCGACCCTTGTTGCCAATGATAAAAGATACAGTTACTGGATCAATGGAGGTCAGCAAAGTTCCCAAATATGCAGCAGTATTCTGGAGAGTTTTTCATTCATCCCTTAGTTGCATAGTGTAGTTGATACCTTGTTCACATTCTAACCTTTTAGTTAACAATTTGGTTAAGTTAAATAGTTAACAATGTGTTAATTTTGAATTAAAACACACACATACAATTGCAAGTAATCTTCATAAATGAAGCAAACTACCATCCATTTAAATTGGTAACTAGAATGTATTAGATTGTGAAGCTGAAAAATAGGCAACAAATCAAAAGCCTCTATATATTTATTGAAAATAGGGATGAGCATCTGTGTTTGGGTTTGGTTCATGGGGTATTTGTCAAATGCATTGTTAGGTTAAAAAATTGCAAACTTAAATCTGTACCTCCAATAAGATCTATGGGGGAGGGATCTTTAAAAAAATTCTGGACATTTTCAAGACTAATATTCAAGGTATTGTCAACAAAGGGCAAGGCAATCAGTCACTGCCATGGGAGACATACCCTAATGCAAAAATGACCGTACAGCAGGGAGAGCATCTTTCATTTAACGTGACTTTAACATGGGGAAACACCACTCCTGTAAGCTACACACTTGAGAGCTGTCTTCAAGCTGTATGTGATATTACAGAACAATATGATTTTCCTGGGTAAGGTCAGTGACACTGTATTCTGTTATTACAAATTTTGCATGTGTAATTTATTTTTACTTTTACATTATTTCTTGAATAAAATGCAGAAGCAACCCGATCTGATTCCTACAAAAAAGGCTTTTATTACAATAATTTACTATTTTACAAAAAGGTCTATAAAAAAAAAAGTAGCCAGCAACAACTTGGAAATACAGTATGCCCTGTGAAAACATACATGCAGTGAACTGCACATGGTCTTAGGGATGGTTTGTGAGAAAAAGAAACAAACAAATTACAGCCAGCCAGAGGAGAACTCACAACTTATGGGGCCCCCAGGTAATAGAAGATCATGGGCCCCCTGTGTCTCCGTCCACACTCAAGCCATACCTGCACAAAGCCCCACCTACATATTACACTGTCCAAATTACATGCGTTTGTCACAGAATTTATCTACACTATGTTTAACATAAATGTTTAATAAGCTAAGAAAATAAAAAAGAATAAACTTGCATTGAAGTGAAACTATGGTACATTTCCAAAATGTATCAAAAAAAAATTCCATAGTACACAGGGGGCAATAGGGCAGAGCACGTGGGGGGAAGCATGGCAAAGTATAGGAGTCAGCAGGTCAGAGCACAGGGGGTCAGGAGGGCACACTACATGGGAAGCAGCAGGACACATTATGGGGCACACCAGTGCCTATTACAGGGGTGCAGAAAAGCAGGCCACGTTATAGGGAACACCATGACACATTATATGGGGGGGCAGCAGGGCACTTCATGGGGCACAGTAGGACACATTACATGAGGGTGCAGCAGAGCATATTATGGAGCAAAGCAGGGCACATTACAGGGGCTAGTAGGAAACATTGTGGGGCACAGCAGGGAACATTACATGGGGCAGGGGGGCACACTATGTGGCACAGCAAGTCATATTACAAGAAGGATGAGGGCACATTATGGGGCACAGCAGAACACATTACAGGTAGGGGGAACATGGCAAATTTTGGGGCATATTGAAAATAAATTCTAGACATTTTCAAGACTAATATTCAAGGGATTGTCAACAAAGGGCAAGAGACATGCCCTAATGCAAAAATGACCGTACAGCAGGGAGAACATCTTTCATTTAATGTGACTTTAACATGGAAAAACACCATTCCTTTAAGCTACACACTTGAGAGCTGTCTTCAAATTGTATGTGGTATTACAGAACAATATGATTTTCATGGGTAAGGTCAGTGACACTGTATTATGTTATTACATATAATTTCTTAATTTCGTAATTTCTTTTTACTTTTACATTACTGCTTGGATAAAATACAGCAGCAACCCAATCTGATTCCTACAAAAAAGGGCATATTACATGGGGGGGGGGGTCACATTGTGGGGCACACAGTATGGCAGATCATGGGACACAGAATAGGGCACATTAAGGGGCACACAGGAGGGCACATTGAATTAAACAGCAGAGCATGTGGGGGTAGGAGTGCACATTATGGGGCACAGTAGAGCATATTACAGAGCACACAGCAGGGCTTATTATGGAGTACACAACAGGACACATTATTGAGCACAGAATGGTGCACCACAGGGCACACAGCAGGGCACATCATGGGGCACACAGCGGGGCACAGGACACACAGTAGGGCACATCACTGGGCACACAGTAGGGCACATGGCAACTCATGAGGAACACAGTAAGGCACATCACATGGCACACATTAGGGCACAGGGCACATCACAGGGCATGGGGCGCACAGTGGGGCACACAGCAGGGCACAACAAAGGTCATGGGGCACACAGTAGGGCACATCATGGGGCACAGGGCACATATCACATCACAGGTCATGGGGCACACAGTAGGGCACAAGGCACATCATAGGGTACATCACAGGGCACATCATGGGGCACAGGCACTTTAGGGGTTACACAGCAGGGCACATCACAGGGCATGGGACACACAGTAGGGCACATCATGGGGCACAGGGCACATCAGAGGGTACACAGCAGGGCACATCATGGGGAATGGGGCACATAGTAGGGCACATCACAGGGCACACAGCAGGGTTTATTATGGTGTACACAGTATGGCAAAATATTGAGCACAACATGATGAATCGCAGGGGGCACAGAGGACATCAGTGGGTACACAGCAGGGCATGGACACACAGTAGGCACATCATGTGGCACACTGGGCATGGGGCACACAGTAGGGCACATCATGGGGCACAGGGCACATCAGGGGGTACACAGTAGGGCACGGGGCACATCACAGGGAATGGGGCACACCACAGGGCATGGGGCTCACAGTAGGTCACATCAGGTGGTACACAGCAAAGCAGAACACAGGGCACACAGGCCATCCAAAAAATCCACCCACTAGCCAGGGTTGTACACATGTTGCAGCTGCAGCAGGAATTACACACCCATGTGACATCGTGTGATGAGGACACAGGGGGACATGGTGGGGACGACACAGGAGGTGCCGTGGGGGAGGACACAGGGGGTGTCGTGGGGGGAGGACACAGGGGGACACTGTGAAGGGACGACACAGGGGGATGCTGTGGGGGGATGACACAGAGGGATGCTGTGGGGGGAGGGATGACACAGGCAGATGCTGTGGGGGGGTGAGACAGGGAGACTCCATGAGGGGAGGACACAGATGGACGCCATGGGGGAGGACACAGGGGGATGCTGTGGGGGGGTGACATAGGGGGATGCTGTGGGGGGTGACACAGGGGGATGCCATGGGGGTGACACAGGGGGATGCCATGGGAGAGGACACAGTGGGACACCATGGGGGGACACTGGGGAATGCAATTGGGGAGGACACATGTCCTCTGTGGCAGGCGGCATCTCTTTGATTTGGGGGAAGAAGAGAATTTGTGCTGGGGGTGCTTTGGAAGGGGAGAGCCCCAACACAAATTCTCTTCCTCCCTATGGTCACTCCTCTATGTGTGCTGTGCATACACAGTAACAGTCCTCAGATCATTAGCCAGCTCTAGCAGTGCAATGTCCCACCTCCTGTTTTCGAGAACACCGGAGCCAAGGAGGGGGGATCCTCAGTAGCTAGGTGTGGTGTGCAGGCTGTCAGCGGAGGGATGGAGGTGTTGACTGCCACAGAGGGGCGATTGCTGAGTGTGGGAGCCTGGGCAAGAGATGCAGTGAAGGTGTCCTTGGTGGCCTGGAAGCGTCAAGAAATAAAGAGCTATTGTTTGGAGCATTACAAGTCCTTCCAATATAAAGCGTTTAACCCATTATGAGCTGGTGAGTGAGGGCACATAAGAGGGGAGCACGGCATGGCACTTTATTGATAACACTGGCACTCGCAGTTTGTTATCAACCACACTTCAAATGACTTATTGTTTAAACAAAGGAATTTTTTTGCACAAGCACCGATTGCACTTTTTGTTATGAAAGTTTATATGAATTGTGCATGTGGAATATGATATAAATATTATGTTGTAAAGTTGTATACAATTTAATGTTGAGATAGCGCTGGTTATGTATTTGCTTGCTTTGGCATTTTGACAAAAGTGTAATTGACAGTTTTACCACTTTTGTCACATTGTCATGTGTATTGCCAGCTTAAACCACTACTATGGGCAAAACATGATCCTCCCCTCACCACTCTCTAACCCATCCTGTTTCTAACCCATCCTGGGTTTTAATGGGCTGAGTGCAGTGGAAACTCCCTACACTCTCTACCTTTCTAGACTAGTGTTTAATTTAGTGAAATGAACAATAGAGAATGAACAAATGCAGTAACCCATACTATTCTCATTACTGTGCTTACTGTATATTTAAATAAGTAATTGTTCTTGTAATTTTAAATTCACATATTGACATAACATTGCCTACAGTAAAAACAATTTGGGTACAATCATGCCATTGGCAATCTAACTGTGTATAGCACTAAACAGATTATTGATCATAAAAAAGCTTTTAAACTCAGCTAAGTGTATTTGTCTCAGTTCTTTCTTGAAAATGTGGATGGCCTACAAGCTTAAACTATGTACATGTTATATAAGAAATGAATATCATGTAAAAAGAGATCTTCTGAGGGTATGATTGTGGAGTTGCTAATATTCAGCTTTAATATTCAGCTTTAATAAAGGACTGCAAAAAAAATAACACTAAATTGCAGCTTTAATATTTTTTTCTTTTTATCTTGCTTATGACACAATAGTTGTTTTTACTTAACATTAAATAGACAAAGGAATCTTACAACACAATCGTATCTCTCAACAGCTGATAAGATTATATATTATCCTTTGTCATTTTACTTAATTGACACATAATAAGGTTATGTATTTTTTTTTCAAAGATGACTAAGCAGAAATGAGTTTTAGATCATTTGCATTCTTTTTTTTTTCAGATTGGAGCAAAGATTATCACTGTAGCTGTCACACACAATTACATTTTACTTTTTCAGATAAATTGAATATTTAAAGTTTTAGCACATTATTAAGGTTCAGAGATGAGTGAAAAGATCCACTTAATTCAAGATATGTGTCCTACCAGGCAGATTCATGGTAAGTGGATTAACAGTATGCAACTATTAATCAACCCACATGCCAAACATTGTCCTCTAAGTTCTTTTTTTTCTTCATATTAATTTTACATTGTTTTAGATGTAAAACCTCATAAACAGTGTCCTATACCCATTGTGTTTATTCCAGACTTCAAAGTGAGTGCCCCTCCATGTTATTCAGTTTAATAATTTACATGCTATAATACCGTAATTCATAAGGTTATTTAAACATTCTTTGTCCCATAATAGGCACCTCAGTGATTGTTTATATTTTCTATTTAATAAAAAGAAGAATAGGTTTAGACTGATTGATGAGCTAAATAACTACTTTACCAGTTGTACCAATTAAAGTAAAAAGACATAAAAGGTATTTCTTCAATTTCCAAACCAATGTTGTGGGATATAAGTGGTTCAGGAGAGCCCAGAGCCCGTCAGCACCATAATGGTGTTTTAAGGTCACAATCGAATCTTTTTTTGTAAAGTTACCTTTAAAGCACTAGCACAAAGCTGAATGACATATGGTATGTTCATACATAGAAATGAGTCTTTGTGCTCACAACCCTTCCGCAAAAAACAAAACAAAACTTGAGCCTGGTGTGCTGGGTTAGTGTCAGGGAGATATTGCCCATGTTATTATTGTTTAAAATACAACAATAAGAGTTGCATCTCTGTGAAGAAAGAAAAGTGTGAAAAAGAAAGCAACATCACCCAAACTGAAAAGCAAACTATGACCTTGAGCTTTACCACTTATCTAGGTCACATAAAATATACATTTGGCATGCTTGCAAGACTTTGTCAATGATGAAGTATGTTAATCATCTGGGCTGACATTAATTACATAAACAATGTAGAAACTTGTTCTAATTCTAGTTTTTCTGCATTTCATATATACTGAACAAGTGTCCAATGAGGCAAAAAGCAGTGGTTTTCATGGCTCCACTCACTGTCCTGAAATGAGGACCCTTATTTTGGGATTAAGTATGTGATGGAATGAGACATAAATACTTTCTGTTTAGCAAAGGCTTTACTGTGCTTATGCACTGATTACAGTAATGACTTTTGTTTGCTTTAGTCCATTCCCCCTTTCTTCCACCTACAACCTATATGGTTATACTGCCTCACTGGGTCCCGGACCCTACTCCATAGAAGCCATGTTTCCATACACTGCACTAGTGATGGCTTAATAGCCCAAAACAATTGCATTCAGTTTGGAATAAATGGCTTTTGTTTGCTTTAGTCCATTCCCCCTCTCTTCCACCTCCAACCTATATGGTTATACTGCCTCACTGGGTCTCGGACCCTACTCCATAGAAGCCATGTTTCCATACACTGCACTAGTGATGGCTTAATAGCCCAAAACAATTGCATTCAGTTTGGAATAAATGGCTTTTGTTTGCTTTAGTCCATTCCCCCTCTCTTCCACCTCCAACCTATATGGTTATACTGCCTCACTGGGTCCCGAACCCTACTCCATAGAAGCCATGTTTTCATACACTGCACTAGTGATGGCTTAATAGCCCCAAAAAATTGCATTCAGTTTGGAATAAATGGCTTTTGTTTGCTTTAGTCCATTCCCCCTCTCTTCCACCTCCAACCTATATGGTTATACTGCCTCACTGGGTCCCGAACCCTACTCCATATAAGCCATGTTTCCATATACTACACTAGTGATGGCTTAATAGCCCAAAACAATTGTATTCAGTTTGGAATAAATGGCTGTATAATATTAGGCTATATTTGTACTTTATACCACGGATTTTGTGCTTCTGACTTTTCCCACTGTCGTGAAACAAGGAATATGCTCTGAGACTTTGGAGAGCAAGCAGAAAATATGCAAGTGGACTGAAGCGGTTAATGCCTACCTCTAGGCAAAATTTTGAGTTTTACACAGTCCTACCAGACAGCACAGACAGGTGACATGAATTACTCTGTTACGGTTCAAGTGTATCCAAACTATTTTATTTTGGGTCAAGCTCTCAAACTTAGATGCAGGTACAGCCCCCTTTAGCTCCTTTTCCCACATTTAGCTGGCTTCCTGGACTTGTCCAGGAAAAATTAATTTTTAAAACAGCTTACCTGTAAAATCCTTTTCTTGGAGTACATCACGGGACACAGAGCACCATAGTAATGACTATCTGGGATGTCCTAAAGCAATGCTTTTGAGGGGAGGGAACATACCTAAATCCCCTTTATTTTAGGCTCCAAATTATAAAGCTGCTTGCAGCACGCTCTGGCCAAAAATAATCTCCTTTTGAGATCTAACATCCAGTTGGTAAAACCTGGTGAATGTATGAACCGAAGACCAAGCGGCCGCCTTACAAACCTGAGCCATCGACACTTGTTGGTGCACTGCCCATATATAATTCCTCTGGTAGAGTGAGCCTTGAGATATTGAGGTGGAACTTTGTGTTTCAACTCATAGGCCTGAATAATGACCTGACAAATCCACCTAGAGATTGTAGAACTAGCTGCTGCCTGTCCTTTCTTAGAACCCTCAGGCAGAACAAAAAAGGAGTCAGACTTCCAAAAAGGGGCTGACATATCCAAGTAAACCTTAATAGCTCTCACCACATCCAGTGAATGGAGCAATCTTTCCTCCTTAGATTTAGGGTTAGGAAAGAAGGAAGGTAAAACGATATCCTGATTTAAGTGAAAACTGGAAACCACTTTGGGTAAAAACTCCGGACGGGGCCGCATTACCACCTTGTCCTGATGAACAAACAGAAAGGGTTTCTCACAAGAAAGGGCGGCCAACTCCGAGACCCTTCTTGCTGAGGTTATAGCCACCAAAAAAAAACAATTTCCTAGTCAATAGGATCAAATGAATATGCTTAATAGGCTCAAAGGGTTGATTCTGTAGAACTGAAAGCACTAAGTTCAAGTCCCATGGGCACAAGGGTGGCCTAATTGGTGGCCTCAAATGTAGTACTCCCTTGATAAAGGTTAGTACCAACGAATGAGACGCAATTGGCCTCTGGAAAAAAAACGATAAGGCCGAAATCTGTCCTTTAATGGTTCCTAAGGACAACTTTAAGTCAATTCCTGCTTGCAGGAAGGCAAGAACCCTCCCAATTGTATACTTGCGAGGGTGCCATCTTCTCTTCTCACACCATGAGATGTATGACTTCCAGACTCTATGGTAAATTTTTCTAGACACTGGCTTTTTAGCATTTATCAAAGTAGCAAGAACAGAACCACTGATACCACGGTCTTTTAGTACTCTGGTCTCAATAACCATGCCATCAAATTCAGCGACTGTAAAGAAGGATGGTATATTGGACCTTGGGACAGTAGGTCTGGGCGGAATGGAAGACACAATGGGACCCCTACTGCCATCCTCACAATCTGTGAAAACCAAGACCTCCTTGGCCACTGTAGGGCCACCAGAATTACTGTTTTCTGCTCCATCTGTATCCTGCGTAACAGGTGCGGCAGCATTTGGATCAGAGGAAAGGCGTAAATTAGAGAATACCGATCCCAGGGAACCACCAATGCATCCGTCCCCACGGCAAGTGGATCCCTGGTTCTGGACACAAAGCTGTCCACCTTGGCATTGAACCTGAATGCCAGGAGATCCACCTCTGGCATCCCCCAACGCTGGCATATTTGAAGGAAAACTTCGGGGCTGAGGGACCATTCCCCTGGCAACAACTGCTCAACTGCTGACGACTTAGGTAGTCTGCCTGCCAATTGTCCACCCCTGGAATATAGACTGCCGACAAACATGGCACGTGTCTCTCTGCCCAAGTCAGTATATGATTTATTTCTTTTTGGGTGCCCAGCTCCGGGTACCCCCTTGGTGGTTGATGTATGCCACCACTGTGGAATTGTCGGACTGGACTCTGACCGGAGACCCCCGCAGCCTGGTCATCCAGAATATGAGGGCCAAGCAAGCTGCTTGGATTTCCAACTGATTGATCGGTAAGGTTTTTTCTACCTGGGACCATTTTCCCTGTACGGAGGCCTCTTCCAATACTGCTCCCCAGCCGAGACAACTGGCATCTGAAGTTACCACCTTCCAAGTTACTGGTGGAAAGGACTTCCCATTTTTTAAGTTGCTGGTCTTTGACCACCAAGAGAGGTCCTGTTTTACCTTTGGGGATAAAGAGAATGGATGACCCAGGGCTAGGACAGACTTGTCCCAAGCCTCTAGGGTCGTTCTCTGGAACAACCTGAAGTGAAACTGCGCATAAGGAACTGCGCTTAAAGATGACACCATCTTCCCCAGCAGTCTCATGCATAATCGAATTGAGGGTCTTTCTACCCTTTTGACTTTCCTGACCAGCTCCACTATTGAGCTGACCTTCAAGGGGGGTAAAAACACCCTTTCCTGGGTTGTATCCAGGATCAAGCCTAGATATGTCAAGATTTGAACTGGATGAAGAGCTGATTTGTCCATATTCAGAATCCAACCTAGTCATCTCAGAACATGAACTGTAGTTGAAACGCTCTCTATCAGGGTGGAATAAGACTGGTCCTTCAACAGAAGGTCGTCCAAATAGCCTATCACCGATATCTTCTGAGACCTTAAAGAGGCCAATACCGGAGCCAACACCTTTGTGAAGACTGGAGGGGCCGTAGCCAGACTGAATGGTAGTGCTACAAACTGGAAATGACACTCTTCCACTGAGAAGCGTAGAAACCTTTGATGTTGTCCGAAAATCGGTACATGCAGGTATGCATCCTTGATGTCTATGGATGCTAAATAGTCCCCTTTTCTTAGAGATGCTATTACTGAACAAACCGATTCCATCCGGAAGGTTCAGACTTTTAGAAAGGAATTGAGGGATTTGAGGTCCAGAATGGGCCTTACTTCCCCATTTGGCTTCGGCACTGTGAATAGGTTTGAATAAAACCCCTTGAACTTTTCTTTGTGCGGAACCTTGATAATCACCCCTTGCCTTTTTAGCTGTTCTAAGGCTAGGAATAGGTTTTTCTTCTTTTCTAGATCCGAAGGAACTCTTGATCTCAGAAATCGATTTGGGGGAAAATCACGGAACTCTATTTTGTAGTTATAGTGGAGATAACCCACTTGTCCTGCACCCACCCTGCCCAAGCATCTGCGAACCGCCGCAGTCTCCTTCACAAGGAGGACTTGGCATTGGCCTTATTCGGCTTCTGAGTCCAAGTTCTTTTCTGACCCCGAGGTCTTTTAAAGGCAGGTGGTTGAGGCCATCGATACTTCTTGGGAGAAGATGCGCCTGGCCCAGGAGTGTTCGGAATCTTAAAGGAAGGCTGCTTATTCCTTCTTTTCACAGGAAGCAAGGAGCTTTTTCCTCCTGAGATCATTTGGATATACTTATCCAGATCTTCTCCAAACAAACGTTCCCCATGAAAGGGAAAAGCCACAAGTAGCCTCTTGCATGGCATCTTGGCTGACCAGTTCTTTAACCACAAAACTCTGCGTATATGCACTGAGAGTAGCGCAAAGCGAGACATCTGCTGGATTGAGTCTTTTAATGCGTCTACTGCAAAACATAAAGCGCGAGGAAGTTCTGTTAATTCATCAGAATATTTCCCCTGAACAAGTAGGTTCCTGACCAGTCTTTTAAAACGGTCCTTCAGGGATTGACAGATCCCAATAGCCGCAACAGCTGGTAGTACTGCTGATCCGGCCACCGCAAAGGAGGCCTTTAGCAAAGATTCCAGCTTTTTATTTTCTGGGTCTTTAAACCCTTGGGCATTATCCACTGGACAAGTTAAGCTTTTATTTACTGAAGAAATAGCAGCATCCACTAAAGGTGTATCCCACCTTTTTTTGAACTTTTCCTCCATCGGGTACAAAAAGAAAGCCTTTTAGGAGGTAAGTATATTTTGTCCGGATGTTCCCAATCAGCGTAAATCAATTGCTCCAATAATGGATGCACAGGAAACGCCTGAGAACCTTGCAGAGGTCGCAAGGATCCCAATGTAGAACAGGAAATTTCTGGCCCTTGTACAGGGGGCAACTTGAAACCTGCTCTTACCATTTCGGTTAAAAACTGGATAAACAGCTTTTGGGATTGCGAAGCCGTCAACGGTTCCTCCAAACCTGAGTCCCCTGCAGAGGACTCCTCTGCTTCGGGATCTTTATCCCCTATGGCCACCTCCTCAAAAGCCTCTGCCCATTCAGGATCCAAATCACAAGGACCCAATTGGCTAAGGGAGTCCTGGTGCTCAAGTGACTCAGCACTGGAACCAGGCTCAGGAGAGGGAGATCTATTTTGTTTCTTCCCTCCCTGCGTTACTGAGGCAATCATACCCGCTATTTTGCCTTCAAGACCAGCGAGAGCTGACGTTAAGCCATCCTTAGTAACATAAGCCGAAGCAGGGATATTGGTGGTGGCCACAACGCCTGACAAATGCAATGGCTCAGCCAGGCCAAATGCCAAATGGGATGCAAGCTGACGCTCTGGACGCAACAGTTCAATGATTGGTTTCCCCAACAGGGCCTCAAAAGGATCCCTCTTTATAGTAGTATTGAAAAGGTTTCAGAGAAGTGTATACACTCTGATCCACAGTCTGCTTACCTTAGGACACTTCCACCAAATATGTGCCATCGTGCCCTCTTGTGAGCATCCTCAAAAATATAAAGGGGAATATGATGGGATGAACCTCGCTATTCTGGCAGGGGTGTAGTACCATCTATAAAAATTTTATAAGCATTTTCCAAGAACAACACATTCTTGGAGCACTTGGATAATGAAATTGTCATGGCCTGCCAGTCCTCCGGGTCAACTTTTTTACCCAGCTCTGCTTCCCAATGAAGATGATATGCTCTTGTGGGCGGTTTTGTTGAGCCAATAATGGCTGCGTAAATTATTGAAATCAAACCTGGGGACTGGGGTCGTGATCTGCAAAGATGTTCAAAGGGGGTTAGTGTATAAGGGGGGGTCATGAGATTTTATAAGAGTTAGTAGGAAATGTCGTATTTGCATATATCTAAAATGCTCCCTTAGGGGGATGTCATGTGAGGAGCGTAAAGCCGCAAATGTTGTGATCCTAGTTGGAGAAAGCATTGAGTGGACATCCACAAAGCCTTGCTCAGTCCACCATTGAAACTGCTGCGGATTATCTTTCCCTGGTGGAAACAATGGGCAGTGAAGAAGGGAGAGTAGGGGAAGATGTGGGGAGATTAAACCTGCAGAATATTTGACAGAATCCCATAACCGTAGTGAATGGGCCAGACATGGGCCCATAACACTAGGGCGATGTTCTCGAGGAAGCCATGGAAGAGAAGCCAAGGGTATCGGGTGAGAGTCTACCATATCCATAGCGGCCCATAATGGCATCTGAGATTTCTCATGGAGATGAGAGTTTGCAGTTTTATTTTCATTCATACTGTCACCATAGCAGGTGCAATGTCACTATGGTGACATTGTAAAGCTGTGGCGGTGATCATGTGCAATGGCTGGCTGCTCTGATATGTATGTCAGTGCCACCAGTGATTATCTCTGATCACTACCACAGCAGTACAATGTTTGCACCAGTCAATGCCTCTAATCACTGCCACCCATTCAGAGTGTCCCTGATCACCATTGTTCACTTACAGTGTCCCTAATAACTGCCATCCACTCACAGTGTCTCTGATCACAGCTGCACCAGTCAGTGTTCTTAATCCCTGCCACTCACTCGCAGTGCCCCTAATCACCACAGTCCACTCACAGTGTTCCTAATCACCATCCGACACCCACTCACAATGTCCCTAATCACAGGCAGTCCACTCACGGTGTCACTAATCACTGCCATCCACTCACAGTGTTCCTAATCACCATCCGACACCCACTCACATTGTCCCTAATCACAGGCAGTCCACTCACAGTGTCACTAATCACTGCCATCCACTCACAGTGTCACTAATCACTGCCATCCACTCAGTGTCCCTAATCACTGTCAAACCAAGCATATTGTCCCAGATCACTGCCAAATCAGTTACTGTGTCCCTAATCACAGCCAAACCAGTTACAGTGTTACTGATCACAGTCACACCAATTATTGTGTCCCTGATCACTGTCACACCAGTTACAGTGTCCAGTGTATTTTTTTTTGTTCCAACAATATTTTATTAAGGATAAAGGAATGGTTTACAACAGCATCATGTAAACAATAGTATATTCAACCAAATAGAAACACGGTGTAGTATAATTTCAGTGGAAGATGCCATCATCCAGAAAAAGTGAGGTGGGGGGGTCACTTCTGGCAGTGACCGGCCCCCCAGCCGCCCCATTTTACTTACTGAGCCCCAAATTTCCTCGCTGGAGATGTGCTCTCTCTCTCTGCACAGGATCCCAGCTCTTGATTGGATAGATTGATAGCAGCGCAGCCATTGGCTCCCTCTGCTGTCAATCAAATCCAATGACGCGGGGGGCGGGGCCGAGTCCACCATACGTGTCTGTGGATGCAAATGCTGGACTCGGGAGCGTGCCTACATGGTAACCCCCGGAAGAGCGATTCTTCTAGGGGGTTATCTGATGCGAGGAGGAGCCGCGAGAGCCGCCGAGGGATCCCAGAAGAGGATGATCAGGGCACCTCTGTGCAAAACGAGCTGTACAGTGGAGGTAAGTATGACATGTTTGTTATTTTTGAAGAATAAAACATAAAGGTGTATAAGTGGAGGCCCATAAAAAAATACCCATGACCCATGACTGGTGGTCAGGGGCTTTGTCTCATCAGGTGTTTGTATCCTTCAGTAGTGTGAAAGTGAATCCAGCAACACCAAATACACAAGAATTTAAAGGAGGAGTCATGCGCTATAGAGATTAATTTCTCCATCTCTTTGATGTTACGTAGACACGTCAACCATTCAGATACAGACAGAACATGGCCTAGCATACCGGAATACATGTCCCAGCGTACTGGAATACAGAGTTTGGCAGAATATGCCATATGCATGGTTAACAATTTGTAATAAGTCCTCACAGGCAGGGCTTGCCCAAGACATTGTGCTGCCTGGGTCCAGCAATGAAATGCTGCCCCCCATCCCTTCCCACCGCCCCCTCCCCAAAAAAACACACCCACCAAAAGGCCCCCACATCCATTAATCAAGTCAGATTTACATGCAACAGGGGTGGTGGTGGGGTTCAGACAGAGGCGATGGTGATGGGTTCAGTCAGAGGCAGGGGTGGTGGGGTGTTCAGATAGAGGCGTTTGTGGTGGTGGTGGGGGCATTCAGACTGAGGCAGTGGTGGTGGTGGGGGTTCAGACAAAGGCAGTTTTAGTGGTGGGTTTCAGTCAGAGGCAGTGGTGATGGTGGTGGGTAGGAATGAGTTTCGTGTTCGAGTCGAACGCATGTTCAACTAGAACATTGTGCGTTTGGTCGCTCGCTGAATTACGAACGATATGGGCCGTGATGCGACACTCGAATTTGCATTGCTGGCTGATGATTGGCCAAGCATGCACTATGACCCGCATGCTTGGCCAATCACAGCGCTGTGTGTACAGAGAGCCGTAATTGGCCAAAGCCAAGGTGGCTTTGGCCAGTTATGGCTCAGGGTGTTTAGTACACACCCCACACTATATAAGGCCTTGTGTAGTGTGTTGCGGTGGAGACTGGAGAGAGATAGATAGACAGAGAGACAGTGTCATTTGATCAATCAATTTAAGTTAGATAGAGTAGGCAGGTTAAGTCAGTTAGCTGCACTTACAGTGTATTGTGTATATATATATATGCATCCCAGGTGTTATATATACACACTGTATTCAGTTTAGCTAGATCCTGTTCTTCTCTTCCTAATATACTGACAGGCAGGCAGGTGTTTTTACAGTATTTCCAGTTACTGTACTGTGTACCCTGCACAGTTGCACCTGCAGTATAGCTACCTGAAGCCATTTGCTTGTGTAGGCTCTTGAAGTATTTCCAGTTACTGTACTGTGTACCCTGCACAGTTGCACCTACAGTATAGCTACCTGAAGCCAGGTGCTTGTGTGGGCTCTTGACGTATTTCCAGTTACTGTACTGTGTACCCTGCACAGTTGCACCTAGAGTATAGCTACCTGAAGCCAGGTGCTTGTGTAGGCTCTTGACGTATTCCCAGTTACTGTACTGTGTACCCTGCACAGTTGCACCTACAGTATAGCTACCTGAAGCCAGATGCTTGTGTAGGCTCTTGAAGTATTTTCAGTTAGTGTACTGTGTACCCTGCACAGTTGCACCCACAGTATAGCTACCTGAAGCCAGGTGCTTGTGTAGGCTCTTGAAGTATTTCCAGTAACTGTACTGTGTACCCTGCACAGTTGCACCCACAGTATAGCTACCTGAAGCCAGGTGCTTGTGTAGGTTCTTGATGTATTTCCAGTTACTGTACTGTGTACCCTGCACAGTTGCACCTACAGTATAGCTACCTGAAGCCAGATTCTTGTGTAGGCTCTTGACGTATTTCCAGTTACTGTACTGTGTACCCTGCACAGTTGCACCTACAGTATAGATACCTGAAGACAAGTGCAGGTGTTCTCATTCTAATATATATATATATATATATATATATATATATATACACATCCCAGTTTTGAGCAGGTACATCTCACTGCAGGCCAATAGTATGTCTGGAAGGCCAACAAGGAGAGGCAGACAGTCACAAGCCAATAAAAGAGGGCAAGCAGGCTCTGTGTCTAGAGGCAACAGTGCTGGTCATGGACACGGTGCATCCTCATCAGCACGTGGCCGTGGGACACGCTTGGCCTTTTTTTCGGCAGCTGGCCGTGTTGAGCCGCAACATGCGGAAGACATTCTCTCTCACCCAGGCTCAGGGTACTTTGTCTGGCAAAGCAGCTGCCAACGCGGCCTCTTCACTCGGCTCAATGGCACTAGTGACTCCTTCCCTAGCCCCACCATGTCCTCCTGAGGAGTCCCCCGAACTGTTTGACCACAGTGTTGGGTACATGCTCCAGGAGGATGCCCAGCATTTTGAAGGCTCCGATGATAGTACTCAGCTAGAGGAAGGCAGTAACGTGAGCCCAGACAGAGGGGTGCCCAAGAAGGACAACAATCTGGCAGTCATGTTCCCCCTGCTGCAGCATACTGCCTGGTTTGTGCCAGTGATGAGGAGGGAGGGGATGATGAGGTCACTGACTCCACGTGGGTACCTGATAGGATAGAGGAGGAGGAGGAGAAGGAGGCACATCACCAAAGAGGCAGGATGCCCTCCAGGGGCCAGCCTAAGGGCAGCACACTGACTGCATCACACCGCAGAGCTCCGCATGTGCAGGGCACTGCTGTCTGTGTGCGTTATTCCAAAAGTTCTTTGGTGTGGGCCTTTTTTGAGATGAGTGCTTTAGATCCCACCGCTGCTATTTGCAACATATGTCTCAAAAGAATCTTGTGTGGCCAAAACATCTCCTGCTTGGGCACCACATGCTTGATCAGACATATGTTGACCTGCCATGCAGTTCTTTGGCAAGCATACCTAAAAGACCCACACCAAAGAACAAAGAGGACCTCTCCTTGCTCCTCATCAGCTAGGATCTCCAAACCCACTATACCTTCAGTCCTCTCTGAGACCTGCACTGAGAGCAATGAAGGTGTAGAATTAGGTGTGTCACAGCCAAGTACTTGCGGGCAATCTGATATCGGTACACCAACGCCAGATTGTACCAGGCAAATTTCCCTGCCCCAGCTGCTGCACCGCAGAAAGAAGTTCGCTCCCAGCCATCTACATGCCCAGCGGTTGAATGCTAGCTTGGCAAAATTAGTAGTACTTCAACTGCTACCTTTTCAGTTGGTAGACTCTGCCCCCTTCCGTGAGTTTGTGGAATGTGCGGTTCCTCAGTGGCAGGTTCCCAAACGCCACTTTTTCTCACGGAAGGCGATTCCGGCTCTCTACCGGCATGTGGAAGGCAATGTTTATGCCTCGCTGGACAGGGCGGTCAGCGGTAAGGTGCATATTACCGCTGATTCATGGTCCAGCAGGCATGGACAGGGACGTTACCTAAGTTTCACGGTGCATTGGGTGACTCTGCTGGCAGCTGGGAAGGATGCAGGACAAGGTGCAGTAGTGTTGGAGGTTGTTCTGGGAGGAGGTGGCTGCGGATCATGTCATCCTTAGTGACAAAGAGGACTCTGAACCGAATGCCTCAGCAAACCTATGCTGCATGGCCTCCCTGATCCTGCAAAGCCTGCAGAAGGATCCTCGTATTTGTGGTATCAAGGAGAGGCATCAATACTGGCTGGCAACCCTCCTTGATCCACGTTACAAGGGTAAGGTTGCAGACCTTATCTTGCCATCGCAGAGGGAGCAGAGGATGAAACATCTTCGGGAGGCCTTGCAGAAAGGTCTGTGCAACGCGTTCCCAGAGACTGGAAGGTTACAAACTCCTGTTTCTGGACAACGTGTTGCCGAGGCTTTGGTCAGTCAAAGAAGGAGCAGTGGAGGGGGGGCGTGGCTACCGCCGAGCAGTATGGATGCCTGAATAAACAGCTCCAGCGCCGAATGGAAAAACGATTGTCAACACCGCTAACCCACTAATCCAGGATGGCTACGAGTGATCCTAACATTCCAGGGCAGCAACCGGGCTTGTCTAGAAAACAAAAAGATTATAGACAACCCAAGAAATTGACAGATTTCTACACAGTGCAGTCCGGTGGCCAAATCCAAGATGGCGCCCGCGGCTCCTCAGATCACAGCACCGCTGCTTACACAGATCTCCCAGATGCAGAAGAAGGGGTAATATCCCCATCAGATGATAATCCTCTACTCCTCAAGTCCTCACATCCATCATCAGCGAGTAATAGCCCTGCTAAAGCGCGGATGCGCTTGGATTCAGATCACCACTCTCCTGAGGTAAGCCCTGCTCTGGACACTATCATCATACAGCAGGCCCAAACTTCCCCTATTACCGAAGCCAGGGAAAGAACCTACTTCCTAACGAAATTTTAGGCCTATATCGCTCCTCAACCTCGACACCAAAATCTATGCAAAACTCATAGCCACAAGACTATTACATTTAATGCCAGTACTGATCCATAAAGACCAATCAGGTTTCACTGTAGGCAGACAAACGTCCCTAATCCCCCCTCCCCTCCTGCCCTCAGCCTTCTACCTTCCCTACTATCTTCCTCACACTTCACTTAACACCTCCTATTATCTTCTACTGCTTTCCTCATTACACCCAACTAATGGTAATGGTAGTACATTGTTATTCTAGGCTTATGTTGTACTTATAGTGACAGTTATCAGCTCAACTTCAAACCATTCAAACCCACCATACATGTATTATCGACAGATTGTTATGCTAACATTGCCTATTATACTACCTGTTATGTATACAATGTCTTGATGAACTGTATGTAGAAAAGAGCTTTTTTCAATAAAAATTATTTGAGAAAAAAAAAAAAAAGGAGCAGTGGAGAAGGTGGCCATCTGACCGATGCGTTCACACAATTTTTTAGTCCGCAGCCCCAAGGTATGTTCGGTTCCAGCAACCATCGCCAGCATCTGTTTTACATCGTGCAGGAATACCTAGGGGCAAGATCTGACTTGGACACCTTTCCCACCGAAAATTCTCTGGGTTACTGGGTCTTGAGGATGGATCACTGGCCAGAGCTTGCACAGTATGTAATTGAGCTACTGGCCTGTCCTGCATCCAGCGTTCTTTTGGAACGCACATTCAGTGCTGCTGGAGGCTTTGTAACCGATCACAGGGTGCGCCTGTCCACCGGCTCGGTTGATCGACTGACCTTCATAAAAATGAATCAGTCTTGGATCACCACCAGATACAAAGCACCCGATGCTGATGTAACCGAAAAAATGTTTTTTGAAATGTCAGATCCCTTCAAGACTGCCTATGCTGATGCTGAGTGACTATCCTGTTATGCTGAGTGACTATCCTCTTCCTCCTCAATGATCATGCTGATAGCTTGTAAGAATATTTTTGTTTCAGCAGTGGCTAAGGCCCAATTTCTCAGCCCTTGTTTAACAGGGGCATGTAATTACAATGTTTGATGCAATTCTTTGCAGCAGGGCTCTTTCCTGCGCTCCAACTAGAGTATCTGTGAGGGTTTGCAGTGTTGTGGCATCAGCACCAGTGCCTAAGGTCCAATTTTTAGACCCTGTTTAACAGGGGCGTGTAATTACAATTTTGATGCAATTCTTTGCAGCAGGGCTCGTTCCTGCGCTCCAACTAGAGTATCTGTGAGGGGTTGCAGTGTTGTGGCACCAGCACCAGTGCCTAAGGCACAATTTTTCAGCCCCTGTTTAACAGGGGCGTGTAATTACAATTTTTGATGCAATTCTTTGCAGCAGGGCTCGTTCCTGCGCTCCAACTAGAGTATCTGTGAGGAGTTGCAGTGTTGTGGCACCAGCACCAGTGCCTAAGGCCCAATTTTTCTGTCCCTGTTCAACAGGAACATGTCATTACAATTCTTGATCTAATATTTCACAGCAGGGCCTGTTCCAGCGCCCACCAAGAGTAACTGAGGATTTACAGTATTGTGGCAACAGCACCACCACCATCACCAAAGGCCCAATTTTTCTGCCCCTGTTCAACAGGGGCATGTCATTACAATTCTTGATCTCATATTTCACAGCAGGGCCCTGTGAGGGCTTACAGTGTTGTGGCAACACCAACACCTAAGGTCACAATTTCTGCAGAGTATATAGGGCAGGCCCCTACTTTCAAACATCCAACTTACAAATGACTCCTACTTGCAAACGGAAGGAGACAACAGGAAGTGAGATGAAATCTACCCCTAGGAAGGGAAATTCTCTCTTAATATGGGAAAAACGTTTCTCCTTTCCACTGATGCTTTATCACCAATCCTTGTTTCACTAAAAACCCCACATTTTCTAAAAACATTTGTCATTGTGACAGAAAATGAGATGAAATCTTCTGAAGAGGAGCACAGACAGCAAAACAAATGTCACAGGGGTGATAACCCTTCCCTATGTTTTCCAAAAAGCTTAAAAATAGATTTTTTGGCTGGAGCTACACTTTGAAATGTACCAGTTCAAAATTACAAACAGATTCTACTTAACAACAAACCTACAGTCCCTGTCTTGTTTGCACCGCCTGTATACTGCTGTTTAGAGTATATAGGCCCTGGGGGCCCCACGCCTTTCCTTTTTTTAATTTGGGTGCGGGGTTCCACTTAATATCCATACAAGACCCAAAGGGCCTGGTAATGGACTGGGGGGGGTACCCATGCCGTTTGTCTCACTGATTTTCATCCATATTGTCGTGACCCGACATTACATTAAAGCCGCAAGCAGTTTTAAATGATTTTTATTTTTTTTAAAATTTAATTTTGTGCAGGGACTGTTTTAAGCACGGGAAACACATGCCACTTACAGGCATACTGTAGACACCCCCCCAGGTATGATATTTAAAGGAATATGTCACTTTTTTTTCACTTTAAGCATCATTAAAATCACTGCTCCCGAAAAAACGGCCGTTTTTAAAACTTTTTTGCATTGATACATGTCCCCTGGGGCAGAACCCAGGTTCCTAAACCCTTTTTAGGACAATACCATGCAAATTAGCCTTTAAAATGAGCACTTTTGATTTCGAACATTCGAGTCCCATAGACTTCAATGGGGTTCTATTGTTCGTGCAAATTTTCGGTCCGTTCGCAGGTTCTGGTGCGAACCGAACCAGGGGGTGTTCGGCTCATCCCTAGTGGTGGGGGGGGTTCAGCCACAGGCAGGAGTGGTGGGAGGGGGGTTTACATACAGGCAGGGGTGACGGGGGAGTTTAGACACAGGCAGGGGTGATGGGGGGTTTATACACAGAGGCAAGGATGGTGGGGAGTTTAGACACAGGCAGGGGTGGTGGTGGGGGGGTTTAGACACAGGCAGGGGTGGTGGGGGGTTTAGACACAGGAAGGGGTGGTGGTGGGGTTTAGACAGAGGCAATGGTGATGGGTTAACTCAGAGGCAGGGGTGGTGGGGGGTTCAGAGGCGTTTGTGGTGGTGATGTGGGTGTTTAGTCTGAGGAAGTGGTGGTGGTGGTGGGGTTCAGACAAAGGCAGATGTGGTGGTAGGATTCAGTCAGAGGCAGTGGTGATGGTGGTGGGGGAGTTCAGACACAGGCAGGCATGGTGGGAGGGGGGTTTAGACACAGTCAGTGGTGGGGGCGTTTTTAGACACAGGCCGGGGTGACAGGGGAGTTTAGACACAGGAAGGGGTGATGGGGTGGTTTAGACACAGGCAGGAGTGGTGGGGATGTTGAGACACAGGCAGGGGTTGTGGGAGTTTAGACACAGGCTAGGGTGGTGGGGAGTTTAGACACAGGCAGGGGTGGTGGTGGGGGAGTTTAGACACAGGCAGGGGTGGTGGTGGGGGAGTTTAGACACAGGCAGGGGTGGTGGTGGGAGAGTTTAGATACAGGCAGGGGTGGTGGTGGGGGGGTTAGACACAGGCAGGGGTGGTGAGAGGGGGGTTTAGACACAGGCAGGGGTGACAGGGGAGTTTAGACACAGGCAGGGGTGACAGGGGGGTTTAGACACAGGCAGGGGTGACAGGGGGGTTTAGACACAGGCAGGGGTGACAGGGGGGTTTAGACACAGGCAGGAGTGGTGGGGGCTTGAGACACAGGAAGAGGTGGTGGGGGTTTAGACACAGGCAAGGGTGGTGGGGAGTTTACACACAGGCAGGGGTGGTGGTGGGGGGGGTTAGACACAGGCAGAAGTGGTGGGGGGGTTTAGACACAAGCAGGGGTGGTGGGGGTGTTTAGACACAGGCAGGGGTGGTGGGCGGTTTAGACACAGGCAGGGGTGGTGGGTGGTTTAGACACAGGCAGCGGTGGTGGGAGGTTTAGACAAAGGCAGGGGTCAAGGGGGGGTTAGACACTGGCAGGGGTGGTGGGGTAGTTTAGACACAGGCAGGGGTGGTGGTGGAGATTTAGACACAGGCAGGGGTTGTGGGAGGTTCAGACACAGGCAGGGGTGTGGATGTTTAGACACAGGCAGGGGTGGTGGGGTGGTTTAGACACAGGCAGGGGTGGTGGGGAGGTTTAGACACAGGCAGGGGTGGTGGGGGGTTTAGACACAGGCAGGGGTGGTGGGGGGCTTTAGACACAGGCAGGGGTGGTGGGGGGGGTTTAGACACAGGCAGGGGTGGTGGGGGGGTTTAGACACAGGCAGGGGTGGTGGGAGGGGTTTAGACACAGGCAGGAGTGGTGGGGGGGTTTAGACACAGGCAGGGGTGGTGGGGGGTTTAGACATAGGCAGGGGTGGTGGGGGGTTTAGACACAGGAAGGGGTGGTGAGGGGTTTATACACTGTCAGGGGTGGTGGGGGGTTTAGACAAAGGCAGGGGTGGTGGGCGGTTTAGACACAGGCAGGGGTGGTGAGAGAGTTTAGACACAGGCATGGGTGGTGGTGGGGGTTTAGACACAGGCAGGGGTGGTGGGGGGTTTAGACACAGGCAGGGGTGGTGGGGGGTTCAGACACAGGCAGGGGTGGTGGGGGGTTCAGACACAGGCAGGGGTGGTGGGGGGTTCAGACACAGGCAGGGGTGGTGGTGGGGGAGTTTAGACACAGGCAGGGGTGGTGATAGGGGAGTTTAGATACAGGCAGGGGTGGTGGTGGGAGAGTTTAGACACAGGCAGGGTGGTGGTGGGGGGTTTAGACACAGGCAGGGGTGGTGGTGGGAGAGTTTAGACACAGGCAGGGGTGGTGGTGGGGGGGTTTAGACCCAGTAATGGGTGGTGGGAGGGGGGTTTAAACACAGGCAGGGGTGACAGGGGATTTAGACACAGGCAGGGGTGGTGGTGGGTTCAGACACAGGCAGGGATGGTGGGGAGGTTTAGACACAGGCAGGGGTGGTGGGGAAGTTTAGACACAGGCAGGGGTGGTGGGGAGGTTTAGACACAGGCAGGGGTGGTGGGGAGGTTTAGACACAGGCAGGGGTGGTGGGGAGGTTTAGACACAGGCAGGGGTGGTGGGGAGGTTTAGACACAGGCAGGGGTGGTGGTGGGGATTTAGACACAGGCAGGGGTGGTGGTGGGGATTTAGACACAGGCAGGGGTGGTGGGGAGGTTTAGACACAGGCAGGGGTGGTGGGGAGGTTTAGACACAGGCAGGGGTGGTGGGGAGGTTTAGACACAGGCAGGGGTGGTGGGGAGGTTTAGACACAGGCAGGGGTGGTGGGGGTTCAGATAGAGGCATTTGTGGTGGCGATGGGGGCATTCAGTCAAGCAGTGGTGGCGGTGGGGGGTTCAGACAAAGGCAGATGTGGTGGTGGGATTCAGTATGAGGCAGTGGTGATGGTGGTGGGGGGATTCAGACACAGTCAGTGGTCAGAGGGGGGTTTAGACACAGGCAGTGGTGGTGGGGGGTTTAGACACAGGCAAGGTTGGTCGGAAGTTTAGACACAGGCAGGGGTGGTGGTGGGGGGGTTTAGACACAGGCAGGGGTGGTGGGGGTTTAGACACAGGCAGGGGTGGTGGGGGTTTTAGACACAGGCAGGGGTGGTAGGGGGTTTTAGACACAGGCAGGGGTGGTGGGAGGGGTTTAGACACAGGCAGGGGTGGTGGGAGGGGTTTAGACACAGGCAGGGGTGGTGGGAGGGGTTTAGACACAAGCAGGGGTGGTGGGAGGCGTTTAGACACAGGCAGGGGTGGTGTGGGGTTTAGACACAGGCAAGGGTGGTCGGGAGTTTAGACACAGGCAGGGGTGGTGGTGGGGGGGTTTAGACACAGGCAGGGGTGGTGGTGGGGATTTAGACACAGGCAGGGGTGGTGGTGGGGATTTAGACACAGGCAGGGGTGGTGGTGGGGATTTAGACACAGGCAGGGGTGGTGGTGGGGATTTAGACACAGGCAGGGGTGGTGGTGGGGAGGTTTAGACACAGGCAGGGGTGGTGGTGGGGAGGTTTAGACACAGGCAGGGGTGGTGGGGAAGTTTAGACACAGGCAGGGGTGGTGGGGAGGTTTAGACACAGGCAGGGGTGGTGGGGAGGTTTAGACACAGGCAGGGGTGGTGGTGGGGATTTAGACACAGGCAGGGGTGGTGGTGGGGATTTAGACACAGGCAGGGGTGGTGGTGGGGATTTAGACACAGGCAGGGGTGGTGGTGGGGATTTAGACACAGGCAGGGGTGGTGGTGGGGATTTAGACACAGGCAGGGGTGGTGGTGGGGATTTAGACACAGGCAGGGGTGGTGGTGGGGAGGTTTAGACACAGGCAGGGGTGGTGGGGAAGTTTAGACACAGGCAGGGGTGGTGGGGAGGTTTAGACACAGGCAGGGGTGGTGGGGAGGTTTAGACACAGGCAGGGGTGGTGGTGGGGATTTAGACACAGGCAGGGGTGGTGGTGGGGATTTAGACACAGGCAGGGGTGGTGGTGGGTTCAGACACAGGCAGGGATGGTGGGGAGGTTTAGACACAGGCAGGGGTGGTGGGGAGGTTTAGACACAGGCAGGGGTGGTGGTGTGTTCAGACACAGGCAGGGGTGGTGGGGAGGTTTAGACACAGGCAGGGGTGGTGGGGAGGTTTAGACACAGGCAGGGGTGGTGGTGGGTTCAGACACAGGCAGGGGTGGTGGGGAGGTTTAGACACAGGCAGGGGTGGTGGGGAGGTTTAGACACAGGCAGGGGTGGTGAGGAGGTTTAGACACAGGCAGGGGTGGTGGGGAGGTTTAGACACAGGCAGGGGTGGTGGGGGTTCAGATAGAGGCATTTGTGGTGGCGATGGGGGCATTCAGTCAAGCAGTGGTGGCGGTGGGGGGTTCAGACAAAGGCAGATGTGGTGGTGGGATTCAGTATGAGGCAGTGGTGATGGTGGTGGGGGGATTCAGACACAGTCAGTGGTCAGAGGGGGGTTTAGACACAGGCAGTGGTGGTGGGGGGTTTAGACACAGGCAAGGGTGGTCGGAAGTTTAGACACAGGCAGGGGTGGTGGTGGGGGGGTTTAGACACAGGCAGGGGTGGTGGGGGTTTAGACACAGGCAGGGGTTGTGGGGGTTTTAGACACAGGCAGGGGTGGTGGGGGGTTTTAGACACAGGCAGGGGTGGTGGGAGGGGTTTAGACACAGGCAGGGGTGGTGGGAGGGGTTTAGACACAGGCAGGGGTGGTGGGAGGGGTTTAGACACAGGCAGGGGTGGTGGGAGGGGTTTAGACACAGGCAGGGGTGGTGAGAGGGGTTTAGACACAGGCAGGGGTGGTGGGAGGGGTTTAGACACAAGCAGGGGTGGTGGGAGGCGTTTAGACACAGGCAGAGGTGGTAGGGGGTTTAGACACAAGCAACGGTGGTGGGGGGTTTAGACACTGGCAGGGGTCAAGGGGGGGTTTAGACACTGGCAGGGGTGGTGGGGGAGTTTAGACACTGGCAGGGGTGGTGGGCATGGGCGTCCGCAGGTAGGGGCAAGGGGGGTAAAGTGCCCCCCTGGAATCAGGGATCGGATCTTAAATTCAGCACAGTTGTGTCGCTAACGGGGTGCGGGCAGCCCGCACCCGGGTGACACCATTAAGGTGCTGTCAAGCCCCTCCATCAGGGTAGTGTGACTTTGGGCTCTTTTCCCTACTCAGTCCAGCAGAGAACTCGGCGGCACTGTGACAGGAGAAAGGCGAGCTGCGGGCTATCAGAGGTTTTCCCTGCTCCCCCCCCTTTTCTTCTGTCAGGGAGAAGAGACGGCTGCTCTCACCAGGTTCCCCACCCAGCTTCCTGCCCACTCTGTTTCTTTCCTATTGGCCATAACTGAGGGCCCATCAAAGGAGACTAGGAGAGCATCAGGGGGCATGTAGTCCCAAAGATTGGCGGCCCCATTTTCCACAGGGAGGAGGCTACAGCTCGATCAAGAGAGAGATTGAGAGACTGCAGCCTAGAAAAAAGCTCAGGGAGAGAGCGCTACAGGACAAAGAATAAGGAGTGTGCTGGGCAGAAGCCAGAGAGAGAGCCACACTGCCCAACACCACCAGAGAGAGAGCCACGCTGCCCAGCACCACCAGAGAGAGAGACTGAGCCATTACCAGGGTACAGACATGCTACACCAACTACTGACCAGAGTCACCCCTGGGGAACCCAGAGTGAGTGATCGTCCAGCCGGAGGGATCACTGCTGTAGTTTCAGTGGGTCTAGTAAGAGGGCTGGCCATTATCTATTACTTATCCTAGGGACTGTACTACGTCTGCAGTCTCTGATCATGATAATGTGATAATTACATTGTCGAAAAGGGGTGGTGCATAGGTGACCCTAAAATGATGCCCCCCCTGAAAAAAGTTCTGCGGACGCCCATGGTGGTGGGGGGTTTTAGACACAGGCAGCGGTGGTGGGGGGGTTTATACACAGGCAGGGGTGGTGGGGGGTTTAGACACAGGCAGGGATGATGGGAGGGGTTTAGACACAGGCAGGGGTGGTGGTGGGGGGTTTAGACACAGGCAGAGGTGGTGGGGGTTTAGACACAGGCAGGGGTGGTGGTGGGGGGTTTAGACACAGGCAGGGGTGGTGGGGGTTTAGACACAGGCAGGGGTGGTGGGGGTTTAGACACAGGCAGGGGTGGTGAGGGGTTTATACACTGGCAGGGGTGGTGGGGGGGTCTAGACTAAGGCAGGGGTGGTGGGGGTGTTTAGACACAGGCAGGGGTGGTGGGAGAGTTTATACACAGGCAGGGGTGGTTGGGAGGTTTAGACACAGGCAGGGGTGGTGGGGGGGTTTAGACACAGGCAGGGGTGGTGGGGGGTTTAGACACAGGCAGGGGTGTTGGAGATGGGATAAATGGCACTGGCGCTTACTTGCTCTCATTGCCAGCTGTGCCTTCAGCGATGCCTCTTTCAACATGGGGCCCCCGTGCACAGCAGAAAGCTCCTCCCCTTCAAGCTGTTGGCCATCAGCTGGTCAGCTGACTTTCTCTTGTCCCGACATGGCATTCATCAGCAGCAATAGGGGTGAAGCCGCGGAGAGGATGGGTGGTCTGCTGTGTGGGTATGGCAGCAGTGCTCTGCCATTACCTCCTAACAGCGGTGCCGGGCCTCGCTCAAGTGGGATAAGCGGTGGTCCCCCTACACTGAAATAAGGAGCAGGGCGGGCAGAGCAGAGCGATCAGGTGGACGGGAGTTCCACCACTGTCGTCTTGGGTGTCAATGTGCCACCAGGGTCGGTGCTAGACTATTTTGCGCCCTATGCGACACCAGCTACTTGCACCCCCCCAAAAAAAAATTAATTCAATAATTTTGGCAACAGGGATAGAGCCAGGTTAACAGGAGGAGCGTAGCCAGGTTGAGGGATGGAGCCAGGTGGAGGGATAGAGCCAGGTGGACAGGAGGAGGAGTGCAGCCAAATGGAGGGATGAAGCCAGGTGGAGGGATGGAGCCAGGTGGACAGGAGGAGGGGTGCAGCCAGGTGGAGGGATGGAGCAGCCAGGTGGAGGGATGGAGCCAGGTGGACAGGTGGAGGGATGGAGCCAGGAGGAAGGGTGCAGCCAGGTGGAGGGATGGAGCAGCCAGGTGGAGGGGGTCACATCAGTGATAAGATCTGGAAGCCTTCATCCCCAGCACCCCCCCACAAGTTCTTACCTGGGTCACTGGCACATGTCAGGCAGCGGGCGGCAGTCTATGTCACCAGTCCCACTGTCCCAAGATCAGGAGATGGGGTCTTCTACAGGCTGTGACTCTCAACTCACACACAGGAGACCTCCTCCAGCTCCTCCCCAATCAGATCAGCTGATCATTTGATTCCATCCCCGGGCTTCGGCAGCCAGCTGCGGAGAGGCAGGGTGAGTGGGGCGGGCTGCAGCAGCAGCTTTCCATTGGGCTCCTCCAGGACAAGTGGCCTGTCAGCCTTGGCCCAGCATGTGTCCTATGTACAGTCCGGACCTGGATGGACCCAACCTGGCTGTCTGTGTACAATGCCACCCACCCTGCTCCTCCAATGGCTGCACATCACCTAGGGAGGGAGACGAGCATTGAGCAGACATGGCTGCTGGACATCGGCATGGTCGCTCCGGGGGAGGAGGGTCTGCCTGCTCCTCCTCCCCACCTAGTAACTCTGCAGCCAGCCATATGGAGCCAAGGAAGCCGTCTCACGCTACACTCTGCACCACACCATCCACAACCCACCAGAGGAGAACCAATCCTCTCGAGGGGATCCAGCGGCCCTGTGTGCCACCACTCTGAACCTGCAGCCCGGGTCCCATGGACCCAACGGGACCCATGGTAGGGCCGGCCCTGCTCACATGTAGTCAAGAAATTATGTCATGGATAGGGATGAGCCGAACACCCCCGGTTCGGTTCGCACCAGAACCTGCGAATGGACTGAAACTTTGCACGAATGTTATAACTTCATTAAAGTCTATGGGACTTGAATGTTCAGAATCAAAAGTGCTAGTTTTAAAGGCTAATTTGCATGGTATTGTCCTAAAAAGGGTTTGAGGACCCGGGTCCTGCCCCAGGGGACATGTATCAATGCAACAAAAACTTTTAAAAATGGCCGTTTTTTCGGGAGCAGTGATTTTAATGATGCTTAAAGTGAAAAAAAGTGAAATATTCCCTTAAAGAGGAGTTCCACCCAGGGAGTCCATTAAAAAAAAAAATTAAAAGTCAGCAGCTACAAATACTGCAGCTGCTGACTTTTAATTGGACACTTACCTGTCCCTGGGTCCAGCGATGCGGGGGTTCAAAGCCCCGCTCGTCCCCCCCCTCCGCTCGTCGGCGCCGGCATTTCAACTGTGGGCACCGGGCTGTGGCTTCACAGCCTGGCACCCACTGCGCATGCGCGAGCGGCGCCACGCACCGTGATTGGCCGCTCAATCACCTGGGACCTGTAATGGGTCCCAGATTGACAGGAGGGAGGGAGCAGAGCCGAGCCCTTCCTGTGCCAAGGGGGAAGTGATGTCACCAGCCCAGGCAAAGGAAGAGGCAGACTACGAGGGACCACCTAGCAACAGGCATTTAGAGGTAAGTAAAAAAAATATATATCGTACCTGGGGGGTGTCTACAGTATGCCTGTAAAGTGGCATGTGTTCCCCGTGCTTAGAACAGTCCCTGCACAAAATGACATTTTTAAAGGAATAAAAGTCATTTAACCACTTCAGCCCCGGAAGGTTTTACCCCCTTCCTGACCAGAGCACTTTTTACAATTCGGCACTGCGTCGCTTTAACTGCTAATTGCGCGGTCATGCAATGCTGTACCCAAACGAAATTTGCGTCCTTTTCTTCCCACAAATAGAGCTTTCTTTTGATGGTATTGGATCACCTCTGCCGTTTTTATTTTTTGCGCTATATACGGAAAAAGACCGAAAATTTTGAAAAAAAATGATATTTTCTACTTTTTGTTCTAAAAAAAAGTCCAATAAACTCAATTTTAGTCATACATTTAGGCCAAAATGTATTCGGCCACATGTCTTTGGTAAAAAAAATGTCAATAAGTGTATATTTATTGGTTTGCGCAAAAGTTATAGCGTCTACAAACTAGGGTACATTTTCTGGAATTTACACAGCCTTTAATTTATGACTGCCTATGTCGTTTCTTGAGGTGCTAAAATGGCAGGGCAGTACAAAACCCCCACAAATGACCCCATTTTGGAAAGTAGACACCCCAAGGAATTTGCTGAGAGGCATGTTGAGCCCATTGAATATTCATTTTTTTTGTCCCAAGTGATTGAATAATGACAAAAAAAAAAAAAATTACAAAAAGTTGTCACTAAATGATATATTGCTCACACAGGCCATGGGCATATGTGGAATTGCACCCCAAAATACATTTAGCTGCTTCTCCTGAGTATGGGGATACCACATGTGTGGGACTTTTTGGGAACCAAGCACCGCCTTCAGGCTTTCTAAGGGCGTAAATTTTTGATTTCACTCTTCACTGCCTATCACAGTTTCGGAGGCCATGGAATGCCCAGGTGGCAAAAAACCCACAGAAATGACCCCACTTTGGAAAGTAGACACCCCAAGCTATTTGATGAGAGGTATAGTGAGAATTTTGCAGACCTCACTTTTTGTCACAAAGTTTTGAAATTTGAAAAAAGAAAAAAAAATGTTTTTTTCTCGTCTTTCTTTATTTTCAAAAACAAATGAGAGCTGCAAAATACTCACCATGCCTCTCAGCAAATAGCTTGGGGTGTCTACTTTCCAAAATGGGGTCATTTGGGGGGGGTTTGTGCCATCTGGGCATTTTATGGCCTTCAAAACTGTGATAGGTAGTGAGGAGTAAAATCAAAAATTTACGCCCTTAGAAAGCCTGAAGGCGGTGCTTGGTTTTCGGGGTCCCGTAGGCGGCTAGGCTCCCAAAAAGTCTCACACATGTGGTATCCCCATACTCAGGAGAAGCAACAGAATGTATTTTGGGGTGTAATTTCAGATATTCCCATGGCATGTTTGAGCAATATATCATTTAGTGACAACTTTGCGCAAAAAAAAAATAAAAAAAATAAAAAATTGTCTCTTTCCCGCAACTTGTGTCACAATATAAAATATTCCATGGACTCGACATGCCTCTCAGCAAATAGCTTGGGGTGTCTACTTTCCAAAATGGGGTCATTTGGGGGGGTTTTGAACTGTCCTGGCATTTTATGCACAACATTTAGAAGCTTATGTCACACATCACCCACTCTTCTAACCACTTGAAGACAAAGCCCTTTCTGACACTTATTGTTTACATAAAAAAATAATTTTTTTTTGCAAGAAAATTACTTTGAACCCCCAAACATTATATTTTTTTTTTAAAGCAAATGCCCTACAAATTAAAATGGTGGGTGTTTCATTTTTTTTTCACACAGTATTTGCGCAGCGATTTTTCAAACGCATTTGGGAAAAAACACACTTTTTTACATTTTAATGCACTAAAACACACTATATTGCCCAAATGTTTGATGAAATAAAAAAGATGATCTTAGGCCGAGTACATGGATACCAAACATGACATGCTTTAAAATTGCGCACAAATGTGCAGTGGCGACAAACTAAATACATTTTTAAAAGCCTTTAAAAGCCTTTACAGGTTACCACTTTAGATTTACAGAGGAGGTCTACTGCTAAAATTACTGCCCTCAATCTGACGTTCGCGGTGATACCTCACATGCATGGTGCAATTGCTGTTTACATTTGACACCAGACCGACGCTTGCGTTCGCCTTAGCGCGAGAGCAGGATTTTTTTTCTTTATTATTATTATTTTTTTATCTTATTTTTAAACTGTTCCTTTCATTTTTTTTTTTTTAATCATTTTTATTGTTATCTCAGTGCATGTAAATATCCCCTATCATAGCAATAGGTAGTGACAGGTACTCTTTTTTGCAAAAATTGGGGTCTGTTAGACCCTAGATTTCTCCTCTGCCCTCAAAGCATCTGACCACACCAAGATTGGTGTCATAAAATGCTTTCCCAATTTAACAATGGCGCTGTTTACATCCGGCGAAATCTAAGTCATAAATTGCTCGTAGCTTCCGGTTTCTTAGGCCATAGAGATGTTTGGAGCCACTCTGGTCTCTGATCAGCTCTATGGTCAGCTGGCTGAATCACCGGCTGCATTTTCAGGTTCCCTGTTGAGACAGGAGAGCCAGAGAAAAACACGGAAGACGTTGGGGGGGGGGCATTCCCTCCCACTGCTTGTAAAAGCAGTCTAGAGGCTAATTAGCTGCTACGATTGCTTTTACATGAAAGCCGACCGCTGGCTGAAAAGAATGATACCAAGATGATACCTAAACCTGCAGGCATCATTCTGGTATAACCACTCAAAGTCGTGAATGGCGTACCTGAAGACAAAAAAATGGTTAACAATAAAGCACAGTAAACGGTAAGGTATAAAAAATTGCATACCTGAAAAGCAAACATGATAAAACATAATAACAATAAAACATTGCAGAATAGAATACAGTAAAAAAGAGCAGAACAATAGAGAGAGAGAGAACAATAAAACGCCAACTATTTTTTTTTTATTTTATATTTTTGTATGTGTTTTTTTTTTTTTTACACTTTTTTTTGTAACTAACTTTTATAACTGTAACCGGTTCCAGGTTCGGGTCTCTCAAAATGCGATGGCATCTTGGGAGACCCTGTGAAAGTGTGCCTAGTCTGTGCAATGCTGTACCCTACGCTAATACTCAACTAGTGAATGGTAGCGTTCAAAACATTCACCAGTGCAAAGACCAGGATTGTCAGGACAGGAGGGACAATAATAGCGGGTGTCACGCCTATATCCGTGCTTGCTGCAGACACGACATCTTTTTTGGGGGGGTTCGCTGGGTAGGGGTACTCGGGAGGACATAAAGAAAATGCCTCTCATGCAGCCGACTGCATTTGGTTGGGGATGTGAATGGGGGATGTACGGGCGCTGCAGAAGTGGTGGGTTCCCAATTAGGATTGGCAAATGCAGCAGGAAGGGCACTATGGGTACGACAGGCCTGTTTTTGTCTTTTTGGTGGCAGCGGGACACTACTTGTGCTTGCCACCTCACCAGCTTGAACTGCACTTATGGGACTCGCCACGTCACCAAGTGTTACTGCAGTGCTGGTTTGACTACGACCGGGGTGTACTAGGCCGCTGGTGCTTGCCAGTTCACCAAAACGCTACAAAAAAAACTGTTAGCGATCGCAGGGATCAGGCCTGACTCTGCGAACGCTGCAGTTATGCGTTTAGTGTTTTGTGTCAGTGATCGATCGATACTGCACTTGGGTGGGCTGGGCTGGGCCGGGCGGAGGGGCAAAACGCAGGTGCTAACAGATATCTGGGCTGATCCCGCTAACACTGCGTTTGTGGGAACCCTAAACTGCTGAGGACGCTAGTATAGATCTGATCAGATCAGATATTGATCCAAACAGATACTGTACCACTAAGGGAGGTGTATGCTGCGTGCGTGGGTGTTAGCGGTACGGGCGCTAACCTGACGCTGCCTGGGGCTGGTGCTTGCCAGTTCACCAAAACGCTACCAAAAAAACTGTTAGCGATCGCAGGGATCAGGCCTGACTCTGCGAACGCTGCAGTTATGCGTTTAGTGTTTTGTAAGTGACAGTGATAGATTGATACTGCACTTGGGTGGGCTGGGCCGGGCGGAGGGGCAAAACGCAGGTGCTAGCGGGTATCTGGACTGATCCCGCTAACACTGCATTTTTGGGAACCCTAAACTGCTGGGGACACTAGTATAGATCTGATCGGATCAGATATTGATCCGTACAGATACTATGCCACTAAGGGAGGCGTATGCTGCGTGCGTGGGTGTTAGCGGTACTGGCGCTAATCTGACGCTGCCTGGGGCGACGCATATCACCGCCGGGCAATCAGGGGGCTAAACCTTTATTCGGTAATAAACGGCGGGTGCCCTGACACTATAAAAAATAAACAAACTAACCAGCGTCACCCGTAACGGTTATACGGTGATCAGTGGTGAAAGGGTTAACTAGGGGGCAAGCAAGGGGTTAAAACATTTATTAGATAGTATATGGGGGTCCCTGTCGCTATAAAACGCTGACGGCGAACCTAAATATTTACCTCCCTAACTAGCGTCACCAGCGACACTAATACAGCAATCAGAAAAATGATCGCTTAGCGACACTGGTGACAGGGGGTGATCAAGGGGTTAAAACTTTATTAGGGGGGGTTAGGGGGGTACCCTAGACCTAAAGGGGGGTAATACTCACTGCCCTAACACTGTAACTGTCACAAACTGACACCATGCAGTAATCAGAAAAAAATACTGCTGGTGTCAGTTTGTGACAGGGGGGGTGATTGGGGGGGGATCGGGGGGGGGGATCGGGGGGTGTAAAGTATGCCAGGCATGTTCTACTGTGTGTGTTTGTGTTGTGTGCACTTACTTGTCTTCTCTCCTCAGCGCTGGGACGGAAACTGCCAAGCCGAGGAGAGATGACATCACATTCTCTGCCTGTGTGAAACTACACACAGGCAGAGGAGGATTCCCATTGGCTGGGAGCGATCGCGAGGGGGGGGCCACGATCGGATGGTCTCCCCCTCGCCTCCCGACGCTCCCAGTGAAATGCCGACCGCCGCTGGCACCGGGGGGGGTCCGATCGGACCCCCCGCCCGTGGGAGGCAGATCACGTACGGGTACGTGATTCTGCCTGCCCGTGCCATTCTGCCGCAGTATATCTGTGTTAGGCGGTCGGCAAGTGGTTAAAACTGCTTGTGGCTTTAATGTAATGTCAGGTCCTGACAACATGGATGAAAATCAGTGAAACAAACGGTATAGGTACCCCCCCCAGTCCGTTACCAGGCCCTTTGGGTCTTGTATGGATATTAAGGGGAACCCCGCACCTAAATTAAAAAAAAGGAAAGGCGTGGGGCCCCCAGGCCCTATATACTCCTAACAGCAGTATACAGGAGGTGCAAACAAGACAGGGACTATAGGTTTGTTGTTAAGTAGAATCTGTTTGTAATTTTGAACTGGTACAATTTTAAAGTGTAGCTCCAGCCAAAAAATCTATTTTTAAGCTTTTTGGAAAACATAGGGAAGGGTTATCACCCCTGTGACATTTGTTTTGCTGTCTTTCCTCCTCTTCAGAAGATTTCACCTCACTTTTTGTCCCAATGACAAATGTTTTCTGAAAATTTGGGGTTTTTGTGGAACATGGATTGGAAAGCATCAGTGGAAAGGAGAGAACACTGTCTGGATAAAGGGGGCCTTGAGAGCTAAGGAATCCTCCTCTTCCTGCCTCTGTTCTGCCTCAAGTGCTCTGTCCATTATTCCACGCAGCGTGTGCTCCAACAGGTGGACAAGGGAGACAGTGTCACTGATGCATGCACTGTCACTGCTCACCATCCTTGTGGCCTCCTCAAATGGTGACAGGACAGTGTATGCATTCCTGATCATGGCCCACTGGCGTGGGGAAAAAAAACAAGCTCCCCTGACCCTGCCCTGGTGCCATAGTCGCACAGGTACTCATTGATGGCCCTCTGCCACGTGTGCAGCCGCTGCAGCATGGCCAACGTTGATTTCCACCTGGTGGGCATGTCACAGATTAGGCGGTTCTTGGGCAGCTTAAATTCCTTTTGGAGGTCCGCCAGCCGAGCACTGGCATTATATGACTGGCGGAAATGCACACAGACTTTCCTGGCCTGCCTCAGGACATCCTGTAAGCCCGGGTACCTGCCCAAGAACTGCTGAACCACTAAGTTAAGGACATGAGCCAAACAGGGCACATGGGTCAGTTGTCCCTCTCAGAGGGCGGAGAGTAGGGATGAGCCGAACACCCCCCGGTTTGGTTCGCACCAGAACCTGCGAACGGAGCGAAAGTTCGCACGAACGTTAGAACCCCATTGACGTCTATGGGACTCGAACGTTCGAAATCAAAAGTGCTCATTTTAAAGGCTAATTTGCATGGTATTGTCCTAAAAAGGGTTTGGGGACCCGGGTCCTACCCCAGGGGACATGTATCAATGCAAAAAAAAACTTTTAAAAACGGACGTTTTTTCGGGAGCAGTGATTTTAATGATGCTTAAAGTAAAAAAAAAAAAGTGAAATATTCCTTTAAATATCGTACCTGGGGGGTGTCTATAGTATGCCTGTAAAGTGACGCGTGTTTCCCGTGTTTAGAACAGTCCCTGCACCAAATGTCATTTTCAAAGGAAAAAATCTCATTTAAAACTGCTTGCGGGTTTAATGTAATGTCGGGTCATGGCAATATGGATGAAAATCAGTGAGACAAACGGCATGGGTACCCCCCAGTCCATTACCAGGCCCTTTGGGTCTTGTATGGATATTAAGGGGAACCCCGCACCCAAATTAAAATAAGGAAAGGTGTGGGGCCACCAGGCCCTATATACTCTGAACAGCAGTATACAGGCGGTGCAAACAAGACAGGGACTGCAGGTTTGTTGTTAAGTAGAATCTCTTTGTGATTTTGAACGGGTACATTTTTAACGTGTTTAGCTCCAGCCAAAAAATCTTTTTTAAGCTTTTTGGAAAACATAGGGAAGGGTTATCACCCCTGTGACATTTGTTTTGCTGTCTTTCCTCCTCTTCAGAAGATTTCACCTCACTTTTTGTCCCAATGACAAATGTTTTCTGAAAATTTGGGGTTTTTGTGGAACATGGATTGGAAAGCATCAGTGGAAAGGAGAAATTTTTTTTCCCATATTAACTCTTACAGGAGAGAATTTCCCTTCCTAGGGGTAGATTTCATCTCACTTCCTGTTGTCTTCTTCCGTTTGCAAGTAGGAGTCGTTTGTAAGTTAGATGTTTGAAAGTAGGGTCCTGCCCTATATACTCAGCAGAAATTTGGGCCTTAGGTGTTGCTGTGGCCACAACACTGTAAGCCCTCACAGGGCTCTGCTGTGAAATATTAGATCAAGAATTTTAATTACATGCCCCTGTTGAACAGGAGCTGAAAAATTATGCCTTAGGCACTGGTGCCACAACACTGCAACCCCTCACAGACACTCTAGTTGGAGCGCAGGAACGAGCCCTGCTGCAAAGTATTGCATCAAAAATGGTAATTACACGCCCCTGTTAGACAGGGGCAGAAAAATTGGGCCTTAGGCACTGGTGCTGGTGCCACAACACTGCAACCCCTCACAGACACTCTAGTTGGAATGCAGGAACGAGCCCTGCTGCAAAGTATTGCATCAAAAATTGTAATTACACGCCCCTGTTAGACAGGGGCAGAAAAATTGGGCCTTAGGCACTGGTGCTGGTGCCACAACACTGCAACCCCTCACAGACACTCTAGTTGGAACGCAGGAACGAGCCCTGCTGCAAAGTATTGCATCAAAAATTGTAATTACACGCCCCTGTTAGACAGGGGCAGAAAAATTGGGCCTTAGGCACTGGTGCTGGTGCCACAACACTGCAACCCCTCACAGACACTCTAGTTGGAATGCAGGAACGAGCCCTGCTGCAAAGTATTACATCAAAAATTGTAATTACACACCCCTGTTAAACAGGGGCTGAAAAATTGTGCCTTAGGCACTGGTGGTGGCGCCCAGAACCAAAAATGTTCTTACAAGCTATCAGCGTGATGATTGAGGAGGAAGAGGATAATTACTCAGGGATAGTCACTCAGCATCAGCATAGGCAGTCTTTGAAGGGATCTGAGATTTCAAAAAAAATTATTCGGTTACATCAGCATCAGGTGCTTGGTAGCTGGTGGTGATCCAAAACTGATTCATTTTTATGAAGGTCAGTCGATCGACCGAGTCGGTTACCACGCCTCCAGCAGCACTGAATGTGCGTTCCGAAAGAACGCTGGATGCAGGACAGGCCAGTAGCTCAATTGCATACTGTGCAAGCTCTGGCCAGTGATCCATCCTCAAGACCCAGTAACCCAGAGGATTTTCGGTGGGAAAGGTGTCCAAGTCTGATCTTGCCCCTAGGTATTCCTGCACCATGTAAAACAGACGCTGGCGATGGTTGCTGGAAACGATCATACCTTGGGGCTGCGGACCAAAAAATTGTCTGAACGCATCGGTCAGACGGCCACCTTCTCCACTGCTCCTTCTTTGACTGACCGAAGCCTCAGCAACACGTTGTCCAGAAACAGGAGTTTGTAACCTCCCAGTCTCTGGGAACGCGTTGCACAGACCTTTCTGCAAGGCCCCCCGAAGATGTTTCATCCTCTGCTCCCTCTGTGATGGCAGGATAAGGTCCGCAACCTTACCCTTGTAACGTGGATCAAGGAGGGTTGCCAGCCAGTATTGGTCCTTCTCCTTGATACCACGAATACGAGGATCCTTACGCAGGCTTTGCAGGATCAGGGAGGCCATGCAGCGTAGGTTTGCTGAGGCATTCGGTCCGGAGTCTTCTGGGTCACTAAGGACAACAATGTCCGGAGCCACCTCCTCCCAGCCACGTACAAGTCCATGTGTTTCTTGGGACTGATCCCTTAAAGACTGCTGCTGATGCTGAGTGCCAGGCTCCACCTCCATACTGACACAATCTTCCTCCTCCTCCTCCTCGCCCTCTTCCTGTGTGATCGGCGGGCACGCAGGAACACTGTCTGGATAAAGGGGGCCTTGAGAGCTAAGGAATCCTCCTCTTCCTGCCTCTGTTCTGCCTCAAGTGCCCTGTCCATTATTCCACGCAGCGTGTGCTCCAACAGGTGGACAAGGGAGACAGTGTCACTGATGCATGCACTGTCACTGCTCACCATCCTCGTGGCCTCCTCGAATGGTGACAGGACAGTGCATGCATCCCTGATCATGGCCCACTGGCGTGGGGAAAAAAACCAAGCTCCCCTGACCCTGTCCTGGTGCCATAGTCGCACAGGTACTCATTGATGGCCCTCTGCTGTGTGTGCAGCCGCTGCAGCATGGCCAACGTTGAGTTCCACCTGGTGGGCATGTCACAGATTAGGCGGTTCTTAGGCAGGTTAAACTCCTTTTGGAGGTCCGTCAGCCGAGCACTGGCATTATATGACCGGCGGAAATGCACACAGACTTTCCTGGCCTGCCTCAGGACATCCTGTAAGCCCAGGTACCTGCCCAAGAACCGCTGCACCACCAAGTTAAGGACGTGAGCCAAACAGGGCACATGGGTCATTTGTCCCTGTCGGAGGGCAGAGAGGAGGTTGGTGCCATTGTCGCAAACCACCATTCCTGCCTTAAGTTGGCGTGGCGTCAACCACCTCTGAACCTGCCCCTGCAGAGCTGACAGAACCTCTGCCCCAGTGTGGCTCCTGTCCCCAAGCACACCAGCTCAAGCACCGCATGGCATCTTTTGGCCTGCGTACTTGCGTAGCCCCTTGAACGACTACGGAGTACCGCTGGTTCCGAGGAAGAGGCCATGGAGGAAGAAGAAGAGGAGGGGGTGGAGGAGAGAGGTGTGTCACAATCATTAGCATTTTGGAGGCGTGGTGGCGGAACAACCTCCAACACTACTGCACCTTGTCCTGCATCCTTCCCAGCTGCCAGCAGACTCACCCAATGCGCCGTGAAACTTAGGTAACGTCCCTGTCCATGCCTGCTGGACCATGAGTCAGCGGTAATATGCACCTTACCGCTGACCGCCCTGTCCAGCGAGGCATAGACATTGCCTTCCACATGCCGGTAGAGAGCCGGAATCGCCTTCCGTGAGAAAAAGTGGCGTTTGGGTACCTGCCACTAAGGAACCGCACATTCCACAAACTCACGGAAGGGGGCAGTCTACCAACTGAAAAGGCAGCAGTTGAAGTGCTAGCAATTTTGCCAAGCTAGCATTCAACCGCTGGGCATGTGGATGGCTGGGAGCAAACTTCTTCCGGCGATGCAGCAGCTGGGGCAGGGAAATTTGCCTTGTACAATCTGACGTCGGTGTACCAAAAGCAGATTGCCCACAAGTACTTGGCTGTGACACACCTAATTCTACACCTTCATTCCTCTCAGTGCAGGTCTCAGAGAGGACTGGAGGTCTAGTGGGGTTGGAAATCTCAGCTGAGGAGGAGCAAGGAGAGGTCCTCTTTGTTCTTTGGTGTGGGTCTTTTAGATACGCTTGCCAACGAACTGCATGGCAGGTCAACATATGTCTGGTCAAAACGTACTAAGTATAAAATTGATGCGCTTTAAATAAATAGTGCACAATATGCTGCTGCGACTAAGCTTAAATCCAGGAATAAAAAATGCATACATGTGAATAAAATAAATTAATAATTATGGCGCTAATACATGTGTTAAAATTGCCAAAATAAATCTTCAAATTGGTGATGTGACGGTGAGTATAAATAAAATAATAATGACACTCTAAATACAATGTCCAGGCAGAGATAAATAGTGGGAGAAAGTAAAAATAATTAAACAGTTCCTTCCCTTAATCCAGATTGATTGACTCACTGGGTTAGATCGTTTGTACCAGGATATTTAGTTTTTCTTGTATCCCACTTCAGCATTTACACTGCTGGTGATTCGGCTCTCAGGATAAAGGTTTTATGCAAAGCAAGCAAAGAAAAAATAGATCATTGTGCAGTGAACTTACTAGATAGTACATAAGTAAAACAGGGACAAAAGATACACTCACAAACTCCCGGTCTATTAGAAGCATTCAAATAAGCAGATTGCAGTCAGCCGCTGTGGACGAGGTTTCCCATAGAGAAACAGCTGCTGTTAACCTTCAGGTGTATTGCAGCACTGAACGTCCTAAGCTCCTCCCACGCGTTACATCACTGACACGTGACTTTTTCAAGGAAAAAAGTCATTTCGTTTATGGTGGATGTTTCCGATTCAATTTTATTTTATTTTTCATCTATAATGAATTTATATTCACTCATATTATTTATAATTCACTCTTTAATTTCTATGTTTTATTTTTATCTTTATTTCTATTTTATTTTTGTATATTCTTTTTTCATTCATATATTTTCTTATTTATTTTTTTATTTATTTATTTTTTATTTTTTATTTTTTTTTCATTTTTTATTTATTTATTTTTTTTTTTTTTCATTTTTCATTTTTTATTTATTTTTTATTTTTTATTTTTTTATTATTTTTTATATTTTTTATATTTTTTTTTTTTACTTTATTTTTATTTTTATTTTTATTATTATTATTTTTATTTTTATTTTTCTCATTTTATTTTATTATATATTTTTTATTTTATTTTATTTTTATGTTTTTTCATTATTATCCATGTATTTATGTTAAATCATTCCTATCCATATATTTGTTTTAATTCTCAATTAGTCATAAGCTGTAAATCTATGAGATTGAGACGTTCACATTTATATATTATTTGTCCTATGTACACTAATTGTATGCTGTTCATCCTTTGTAATAAAGTTGTGGTGGATTGTAACAGGATATGATGATTCAGGACATGTGGAGGCGGGTGCGTCCCACTAGCCGTGATTGGCTGTCACTTATCCCACACATCCTATATATTCTTATGGCTGTGGGTTGGATGTTGAGTCCTTTGATGACGCCCTGGGGGAGGGGCGAAACGCGTCGACGTAACATCCGGCTTTTGCACAACCAAGTGACGTCTTCCTTCCTGACTCCGTGGAACGCACGCTGTAAGCGGCGATCGCGGAGACTGTCTGATATGCCTGATTACAACCAGGAGTATGTGAGTAGCGGTTTGTAGCGCTAGTGATTTGCCAAACACTCACAGTACTTCACTATATGCTTTTTCCTCTGTTTTGGGTGGTCAATTGTCTACTTATGGCTTATTCGATTTGAGCATCGGTCATCTCTTCCACTGATCCACGTTAGAGATATACCTTGCATATTACCATTAAGAAAGGCTGTCAGCCTGGGAGGAGGAGCTGCTGTAACATCGCAGGATCGTCCTGCCAGCTGATTTAGTGACAAGTCTTGTTGTTATCCATCTTGGGACTATTGCTAGGATTCATATTTCTGTCTTGGGAGCAACCACTGTTTATATCCATCAGTTCAGCTGCCAATATTTATTGGTCAACACTTATGGTTTATTTTATTTTTTTATTTTCCACATTATATGCGTTATGCCTATATGTGTAATATTCTTGTGCAATCACCTATTATGTTTCACTATTTACATCCAATAGTTATATGTGTAACCCTAGACTGCATGTGATATGTAGTCCATCATTTAGTGTTAGCACATTGGTTAGCACTCAGCACCTTTAGTCACGTCTTATCAGCGCTGTATTTGTCTGTTTTATATTTTCAAAGTACTATTACTTTTTTTACAGCAGCGATAAGGTTTTGGTTCATGTGTCGCTAGCGCTGCTTTTTTCATTTATATCTGTTTTGGGGTTCTAGTATCCTTTGAGCAGCAGCTGCGATTTCTTCACACATTGTATTTATAATATATATTTTTTCAAGCCCATTCTGTTGGGTTGATGCACTTTTTCACTTAGATGTGTTTGATGGAATTTGGTATCTTATAACAGTTACGGTTTATTGGTTTTGTTTAAACGTCCAGCGATTTAGTTGGGCCTAGTCGCTATACTGATGGAGATATTTTCTTTCATCCAAGATCGGAGTCTGGATGTTGATGACTTTTTTTCATCCAGTACCGATCATTCTGATATCAATCAAGATTTTAAGCAGTTAAAAAATGCCCTAGATAAACAAATCAGGACTTGGTGGGATATTTTTTCTTTGAAAAAATATGTGAAAGATAAAATTACCCCCAGGCGTCTAAGATGGGATATTGCTCCCAATGATGGGCTTACTGACAAAGATCTTGAAGATGAATGGTTTTCGTTTTTCAATCTTACAGAGAGGAAACTCCTGGAAATGTTGATAGCGAGGAAAGAGAAAAAAATCAAATTAATTGAGGCCAACATCAATGGTATTAAATCCAAATTAGGTCCTCTTATTGCTTCAGGTGAACACAAAGATAAATTAAAACAGCTCCAAGAGTTTGTGGATAAGGTGGATAAAGACACTCAAAAGAAAAAAATAAAAAAATTTATTAGAGACACCAATGACTATAAGTCTAATAAAGTATACAAATGACAGGAAGTGGTAGAAGAACCTACCATAGAGGCAGGTCCCCCATCCAGGGAGCCAGAACGGGTTTTTGATACCTTAAAAACACCTGTTCGTCGTTATGATGGTTCATACCAGGATTACGTTAGAGGTAATCAACAGAACAATGAATATTACAATTCACCCACACCTGCATATAATGTGGCCACATATAACCACTACGAGCCTCTGGGTTATGATTATCCCCAGCCATCTCATAGGGGATCCCATAACACAAGAGGTCATGAGCAGAGGAGAGGGAACCATGGTGGACAATCCTGGCCTCCCACCCAGTCCAACTACCAGCCTCCGCCCCATAGGGGCAGGGGTAGAGGTTGGTATCCCAATAATCAAAGAGGGGATTTTCAGCGGAGAGGGTCGGGGGGACCTCCCCCGAGAGGGAGGGGAACCATGACCCCCAGAGGACGTGGGAGGGAACAGAATCCATCAGAGGAATGGAGACCCTGGTACCCGACAACATCACAGTGGCCAGGAGAGGGAGAAAGAAGAGAAGAACAAGAGGTTACAGAGGAGGGAAAAGGAAAACGGAAAAGATTAACTTGATGGAAGGAATTTTTAACCTTAGTGATGCGGTATTCTCGCAGGAGGAATTAAAGGTTTTAGATTTGGGTCTTAAATTTGCCTTGGATAGGAATTTTAATAAATTTGATGCTTTTATTGATTTCCAGAAATTTATTAGAAAAATAAATATTAAAAAGTTTTTTTGTAACAGCAATACCCCATCAAATATCCAGATAGAGGAGTATTTGCATACTTCTCTTAGGAATAATTCTATCTTTAATCCCCAAATCTCTAATAACCATTTTGTGGGTGTTTTCAAGTCTTTGGTTGAGCGAGATTTGGATAGGCTTGCTATACAACCAAAAAGGCACAAAGGGGATTTGGAGAAAGGCTTGAAGGCCTTAGAGAAAAACAAAAACATAGTAATTAGGTCGGCAGACAAGGGTGGGGGAGTAGTAATACTCAATAAAACTGATTATTTAGAAGAGTTGAATAAATTGGTCGGGGATCGTGCAACATACGAGAAGTTAAAAAGTAATCCCACTAGAAATTACAAAGCCCAGCTCAAAGACTTAATCAAAGAGGCCAAAGAAGAAGGAATCCTAAAAAAGAAGGAGTCAAGATATTTGGTCCCGAATGCTCCACGAATACCGGTGATATATCAGTTACCGAAAATACACAAAAACTCTACAAAACCACCGGGTCGACCCATAGTCAGTGGCATTGGGTCCTTATTTTCCAGACTAGGCGAGTATTTGGATCATTTTCTACAGCCACTCACCAAAAGATATCCCTCCTATCTCAAAGATAGTAAGGATTTGATAGAATTAATTAGCCCAATGTCAATATCTGGTGATTGTTAGTAAGTATGGATGTCAACTCGTTATATACAAACATCCAACAAAAACATGCCCTTCAAGCCGTTGAGTGGGCATTAGGAAGTACCAACATGAAATCCAAACAGAAGGAGTTCCTCTTGAGGGCACTTGACATGGCAATGAGCCATAATTTCTTCTGGCATGAAAAGGAGTACTATAGACAGATCAAAGGTGTGGCAATGGGGGCCAAGTATGCCCCCTCAGTAGCAAATATTTTCATGAGTTTTTGGGAAAACCAAGCCATTTATCAAACCAATATACCAGAGCTTAGACTCTATAAAAGGTATATTGACGACATTTTTATAATTTGGGCAGGATCACCAGAGTCTTTTTTTGAGTTTTTGGGGAAAATTAGTGAAAATTCTCTGAATATCTCTTTTTCTGAGAATTTTAGTCATACAGAGATCAATTTCTTAGATCTTACTGTCTTTAGGGAGGGGGACAAATTATGCATGCGCACTTTCTTTAAAGATGTGGATAGGAATGGATACATTCCGCTGTCCAGTTGCCATCATCCGAGATGGTTGAGGGGCATCCCCAAAAGCCAAATGCTTAGAGTAAGAAGGAATTGTAGTAAGGAGGATGATTATAATCTACAAGCCAATGTCATTTTGGAACGTTTCAGAGCTAAGGGATACAAAGTGGAAGATTTGGAACGGACCAAAAGGGCAGTTGGTGAGATGGACAGAAAGGAGTTATTTAAACCTAAAGTGAGGAAAGATAAAGATTACAGCATAGCGTTCAAGACAGGTTTTAATAGGCAATACCGTCAGTTTGAAAAAATTATTAGAGAGCACTGGCCTTTATTGATGGAAGATGCCGACCTGAAGAAAATCCTACCTGCCCGACCTAGTTTCATCTACACAAAACCACCGGCACTCAGACTGCAATTGGCGCACAATGTGGTGAACCCACCCAGAAAGGTACTTACCTTTCTGGACAGGACTGGGTTCTACAGTTGTGGTAGGTGCATGATGTGTAGGACCTCTAAATTCCGGAAAAAGAAAACTACTCATTTTAGATCAATATCTGATGACAGGGTTTTTGAAATTAAGAAATTCATTACATGCAATACCACGCATGTAACGTATTTATTATCCTGTCCATGTAATCTACAATATGTAGGGAGGACCACTAGACAGCTAGGGGTCAGGCTCAGAGAACATGTCAACAGAATCAAGAAAGGCTATAAACATCATGGCCTTTCAAACCATTTCAGGCTAGTCCATAATAGGGATCCTAGTCTCCTGACTTTTTGTGCATTGATAAAGTGGAGGCACACTGGCGGGGCTCGGATCTCAAGAGAGCTATCTCACAAAATGAAACCCAATGGATTCGTAGACTTCGCACTTTACAGCCTCAGGGGCTCAATGTTGAGCTAGATCTTAACTGTTTTTTATCTAATTTGTAAATTATCATTATTTATTATTTCTGAGACTGGGGAAGAGGGTTTTGGTTACATCTTTTATATTTTATGTCTACTATGGGTGAATGGGTGGTATATTCCTTTTCAGGATCCCATGGAGTATGCATCCCATTCATTCATTTCGTTTATGGTGGATGTTTCCGATTCAATTTTATTTTATTTTTCATCTATAATGAATTTATATTCACTCATATTATTTATAATTCACTATTTAATTTCTATGTTTTATTTTTATCTTTATTTCTATTTTATTTTTGTATATTCTTTTTTCATTCATATATTTTCTTATTTATTTTTTTATTTTTTATTTTTTATTTTTTATTTTTATTTTTATTTTTATTTTTATTTTCATTTTTATTTTCATTTTTTATTTTTTTTTTATTTTTATTTTCATTTTTCATTTTTTATTTATTTTTTATTTTTTATTTTTTATTATTTTTTATATTTTTTATATTTTTTTTTTTTTACTTTATTTTTATTTTTATTTTTATTATTATTATTTTTATTTTTATTTTTCTCATTTTATTTTATTATATATTTTTTATTTTATTTTATTTTTATGTTTTTTCATTATTATCCACGTATTTATGTTAAATCATTCCTATCCATATATTTGTTTTAATTCTCAATTAGTCATAAGCTGTAAATCTATGAGATTGAGACGTTCACATTTATATATTATTTGTCCTATGTACACTAATTGTATGCTGTTCATCCTTTGTAATAAAGTTGTGGTGGATTGTAACAGGATATGATGATTCAGGACATGTGGAGGCGGGTGCGTCCCACTAGCCGTGATTGGCTGTCACTTATCCCACACATCCTATATATTCTTATGGCTGTGGGTTGGATGTTGAGTCCTTTGATGACGCCCTGGGGGAGGGGCGAAACGCGTCGACGTAACATCCGGCTTTTGCACAACCAAGTGACGTCTTCCTTCCTGACTCCGTGGAACGCACGCTGTAAGCGGCGATCGCGGAGACTGTCTGATATGCCTGATTACAACCAGGAGTATGTGAGTAGCGGTTTGTAGCGCTAGTGATTTGCCAAACACTCACAGTACTTCACTATATGCTTTTTCCTCTGTTTTGGGTGGTCAATTGTCTACTTATGGCTTATTCGATTTGAGCATCGGTCATCTCTTCCACTGATCCACGTTAGAGATATACCTTGCATATTACCATTAAGAAAGGCTGTCAGCCTGGGAGGAGGAGCTGCTGTAACATCGCAGGATCGTCCTGCCAGCTGATTTAGTGACAAGTCTTGTTGTTATCCATCTTGGGACTATTGCTAGGATTCATATTTCTGTCTTGGGAGCAACCACTGTTTATATCCATCAGTTCAGCTGCCAATATTTATTGGTCAACACTTATGGTTTATTTTATTTTTTTATTTTCCACATTATATGCGTTATGCCTATATGTGTAATATTCTTGTGCAATCACCTATTATGTTTCACTATTTACATCCAATAGTTATATGTGTAACCCTAGACTGCATGTGATATGTAGTCCATCATTTAGTGTTAGCACATTGGTTAGCACTCAGCACCTTTAGTCACGTCTTATCAGCGCTGTATTTGTCTGTTTTATATTTTCAAAGTACTATTACTTTTTTTACAGCAGCGATAAGGTTTTGGTTCATGTGTCGCTAGCGCTGCTTTTTTCATTTATATATGTTGCAAATAGTAGCGGTGCGATCTGATGCACTCGTCTCAAAAAAGGCCCACACCAAAGAACTTTTTGAATAACACGCAGAGACTGCAGCGCCCTGCACATGTGGAGCTTTGGGGTGTGATGCAGTCAATGTGCTGCCCTTAGGCTGGCCCCTGGAGGGCATCCTGCCTCGTTGGTGATGTGCCGCCTCCTCCTCCTCCTCCTCCTCCTCTCTCCTATCAGGCACCCACGTTGAGTCAGTGACCTCATCATCCCCTCCCTCCTCATCACTGGAGCAAACCTGGCAGTATGCTGCAGCAGGGGGAGCATGACTGCCAGATTGCTGTCCTTCTTGGGCACCCCCTCTGTCCATGCTCATGTTACTGCCTTCATCGAGCTCAGTATCATCATCAGAGCCTTCCAAACGCTGGGCATCCTCCTGGAGCATGTACCCAACACTGTGGTCAAACAGTTCGAGGGACTCCTCAGGAGGACATGGTGGAGCTAGGGAAGGAGTCACTGATGACATTGAGCCGAGGGAAGAGGCCGCTGCTTTGCCAGACAAAGCACCCTGGGCATGGGTGAGAGAGGATGAGGAGGATGAGGACGGCTTGGTCATCCACTCGACCAAGTCTTCTGCATGTTGCGGCTCAACACGGCCAGCTGCCGAAAAAAAGGCCAAGCGTGTCCCATGGCCACGTGCTGATGAGGATGCACCGTCTCCATGACCAGCACTAGACACAGAGCCTGCTTGCCCTCTCTTATTGGCTTGTGACTGTCTGCCTCTCTTCCTTGGCCTTCCAGACATACTAATGGCCTGTAGCTGCACTAAGCTGGGATATATATATATATATATATATATATATATATATATATATATATATGTACTGATACTGCAGCTAGCAAAATCAACTGCCTGCCTGTAGTATGAGAACACCACCAACCTTCTACAGGTAGCTTTAGCTGAACACTGTGAGGTGGACGCACCCCACTAACTTGTAGGTTTAGCTGAACACTGTGAGCAGGATGCACTGACCGTGGTACTAATAGGATCAAAAGAACACCAGTAATTTTCTTCAGGTAGTTTTATATACTGTAACAAGACAAGCCTGCCTGTCAGTAGGAAGATAACAGGAACGGATCTAGCTGAACACTGTGAGCAGGACGCACTGCACTAAATGTAAATAGTCTAGAAGATAACAGGAACGGATCTAGCTAAACTGAATACAGTGTATATATATATATATATATATATATATGCAACACCTGGGATGCATATATATACACAATACACTTTAAGTGCAGCTAACTGACTGACTGTCCTGCCTAATCTAGCTAACTCAAATGAAATGACACTGTCTCTCTCTCTCTCTAAGCACACCGGAGCACACTGCACAGGGCCGCCGTGCAGGCGGCCTTATATAGTGTGGGGCATGTACTAAATCCCCTGAGCCATAATTGGCCAAAGCCTCCTTGGCTTTGGCCAATTACGGCTCTCTGTTCAGGCGGCGCTGTGATTGGCCAAGCATGCGGGTCATAGTGCATGCTTGGCCAATCATCAGCAAGCAATGCACTGCGATGCCGCAGTGAATTATGGGCCGCGACGCGCCACACGAATTTGGAGCGAACGTCCAATATCGTTCGCAATTCAGCAAACGACCGAACAGCCGATGTTCGAGTCGAACATGGGTTCGACTCGAACACGAAGCTCATCCCTAGCGGAGAGGAGGTTGGTGCCATTGTCGCAAACCACCATTCCTGGCTTAAGTTGGCGTGGCGTCAACCACCTCTGAACCTGCCCCTGCAGAGCTGACAGAGTCTCTGCCCCAGTGTGGCTCCTGTCCCCCAAGCACACCAGCTCAATCACTGCATGGCATCTTTTGGCCTGCGTACTTGCGTAGCCCCTTGAACGCCTATGGAGCACCGCTGGTCCCGAGGACAGAGCACAGGAAGAGGCCATGGAGGAAGAAGAGGAGGGGGTGGAGGAGAGAGGTGTGTCAGAATCACCAGTAGTGGCATTTTGGAGGCATGGTGGCGGAACAACCTCCAACACTACTGCACCTTGTCCCACATCCTTCCCAGCTGCCAGCAGAATCACCCAATGCGCCGTGAAACTTGGGTAACGTCCCTATCCATGCCTGCTGGACCATGAGTCAGCGGTAATATGCACCTTACCTCTGACCGACCTGTCCAGCGAGGCCAAGACATTGCCTTCCACATGCCAGTAGAGAGCCGGAATTGCTTTCCATGAGAAAAAGTGGCGTTTGGGAACCTGCCACTGAGGATCCGCACATTCCACAAACTCACGGAAGGGGGCACAGTCTACCAACTGAAAAGGTAGCAGTTGAAGTGCTAGTAATTTTGCCAAGCTAGCATTCAACCGCTGAGCATGTGGATGGCTGGGAGCAAACTTCTTTCTGTGGTGCAGCAGCTGGGGCAGGGAAATTTGCCTTGTACAATCTGACGTCAATGTACCGATAGCAGATTGCCCGCAAGTACTTGGCTGTGACACACCTAATTCTACACCTTCATTCCTCTCAGTGCAGGTCTCAGAGAGGACTGAAGGTATAGTGGGTTTGGAGATCCCAGCTGATAAGGAGCAAGGAGAGGTTCTTTTTGTTCTTTGGGGTGGGTCTTTTAGGTACGCCTGCCAATGAACTGCACGGCAGGCCAACATATGTCTGGTCAAGCATGTGGTGCCCAAATGGAAGATGTTTTGGCCACACGAAGTACGCTTGAGACATATGTTGCAAATAGCAGCAGTGGGATCTGATTCACTCTTCTCAAAAAAGGCCCACACCAAAGAACTTTTGGAATAATGTGCAGAGACAGCAGCGCCCTGCACATGCAGAGCTCTGTGGTGTGATGCAGTCAGTGTGATGCCCTTAGGCTGGCCCCTGGAGGGCATCCTGCCTCGTTGGTGATGTGCCTCCTCCTCCTCCTCTCTCCTATCAGGCACCCACGTGGATTTCAGTGACCTCATCATAACCTCCCTCCTCATCACTGGAGCAAACCTGGCAGTATGCTGCAGCAGGAGGAACATGACTGCCGGATTGCTGTCCTTCTTGGGCACCCCCTCTGTCTGGACTCACGTTTACTGCCTTCCTCTAGCTGAGTACCATCATCGGAGCCTTCAAAACGCTGGGCATCCTCCTGGAGCATGTACCCAACACTGTGGTCAAACAATTCGGGAGACTCCTCAGGAGGACATGGTGGGGCTAGGGAAGGAGTCACTGATGCGATTGAACCGAGGGAAGAGGCCGTGTTGGCAGCTGCTTTACCAGACAAAGTACCCTGAGCCTGGGTGAGAGAGGATGAGGAGGATGACGGCTTGGTCTTCCATATGTTGCAGCTCAACACGGCCAGCTGCAGAAAAAAAGGCCAAGCGTGTCCCACGGCCACGTGCTGATGAGGATGCACCGTGTCCACGACCAGCACTGTTGCCTCTAGACACAGAGCCTGCTTGCCCTCTTTTATTGGTTTGTGACTGTCTGCCTCTCTTTGTTGGCCTTCCAGACATACTATTGGCCTGCAGTGAGATGTAGCTACACAAAACTGGGATGTATAATATATATATATATATATATATATATATATATATATATATATATATATATATATATTTATTATACTGCAGCTAGCAGAATCAACTGCCTGCCTGTAATATTATTAGTATGAGAACACCTGTACTTGTCTTCAGGTAGCTATACTGTATGTGCTACTGTGCAGGGTACACAGTACAGTAACTGGAAATATGTCAAGAGCCTACACAAGCACCTGGCTTCAGGTAGTTATACTGTAGGTGCAACTGTGCAGGGTACACAGTATAGTAACTGGAAGCACGTCAAGAGCCTACACAAGCACCTGGCTTCAGGTAGCTATACTGTAGGTGAAACTGTGCAGGGTACACAGTACAGTATGAATCAATAGTTAATTTAATCCTAAATATCGGTTAAAAAACCAAAAGTGGTGAACCGACACATAGGGTAAATTAGAAGGCGCTCAAAAGCAGTCCAGGTATACCTTGCAGTATACAATATTGGTGACAATCTCTATTGGTCAATAGGTTTCCTGGGTATAAACAATAAAGGTGTATCTGCAGTGTACAATAGTGGTGAAACCCTCTATTAGTGAATCAATCACCTAAGTGTAACACGCCTCTATTATTCAATAGATTAACTGGGTGTAAACAATAAGGGTATACTTTATAGGTCCTGCTCACCCCTTAATTCTCACTACCCATTCTTTCCCTGTTGCTCCTTCCCCTCTTCCCCCTCCCCCCCCTTGCTTTCCTCCCCCCCCCCTCTCCTTTTTCCCCCTCCCCCCTCCCCCTTTACCCCCCCCTCCTGTCCTCCCTTCCCCCTTTTTTTTTCCCCCCCACCACCCCCCTTTCCCCTTTCCCCTCCTCTCCTTCCCTATCCCATCCCTCCCTTATTTCCCGGCTTTCTCCCCTTCCTCCTCCCCCCCCCCTCTTTCCTACCTCCACCTACCCCCTTCTTTCTCCCCCCTTTCCCCTCCTCCCCCTCTCCCTCCTCTCCCTTTCCCCCCCCCTCCCCCTTTCCTTCTTCCTTTTCCTCCCTCCTCCTTTCCTTCCCCTCTCTCCCATCCTCTTCTAACCACTAAATTTCATTTTTCTCTCCCCTGCACACTGGGTTCCAAACTTAGAGCTACTCTATGGGTACCCCTATACTCTACCATGCTTTGCTTTATCTTGTGGTTTAGTGACCCACACATAAATCAATTACTTAAATATTTTACCCACCAGAGGCTGTTCTGTTATCCCCTGTGTTCGTCGCAGGGGGAATTGTATGGGGCCCCACATATCTACAGAGAATACCTGAACGGGTGAGCCTGTCCTTTCTATATTCAACTTGTATACCATTGTTTAATGTATTATTCAATGACCTCGCTGCAACCACCACAAAAACTTTATGCACCTGTTAATTTTTGTATATTTATTACTTGTTCTCTATGCTACATTATAGACTTTACTCTCCTGAGGAAGCGGTGAATACCGCGAAACCGGTCGAGAACTCAAGTCACTTTTGCAATCTCTGCTATTACTGGATGCAATTCATGTGGTTGTATATATTGCCTTGCCCTGTATTACAACTGTATATGTTATTGTAATATTTAGATATATATATCTTTTTTAAAACGTTTTCTATTAAAAATATAGTTTTTATCTTACCACCTTCTTTCTACCTTTTTGTACTAATACCTAACTACCCTCAGTACCGAAATAGTCCCCTGTGCTTTTTCCTGTGTGTGGGGGGTTGGGACATCTGCCGACAGAAGCAGCGAACTGCGGCTTTCCCTACCCCCTGCCTCCCTTTGTAGTAGATTTTTGGGATGATGGTACTTTACACTCGGTAACCTAACTATTTGATCGTAGGCGCTCTCTCCTATTGTATACACAGGGTGGATAACACACCCATAACTTCTCTGGACCCCAGGGTGAACAGCAACACCCTCTGGCACGTCCTCATTTTCAGCGCCTGGATTTGTATATTTTCTTGATTTTGCCACTAACCGTACCCTTTAGTTTTTTGTATTGTGTCAGCATAACATACTTTAGGGATTGCCGCCGGCAGCCTGGTACAATATGGATGTTCTAGGCACAGACTGGACGGGCTTTATGTCCAACCTGAAAACCACCTGTCTGAATGAACATAAAACTGATGATGATATTTCAACGTTCTTTGCGCGAATGTTCAAACTCCTTAAACGTAAGTCCCATTTACATTGGCACATTGAATACTTTAAACTCTATGTCAGTGAAAAAGTCTGCCCCTTGGGTTTGAGAGGTCAGATCTTCCCTACCCTTAAGGACCCCTCGGTGGGTTTTAAAAAAACCTGGGAAGATATCCTAACTAAAAATAGTCTGGAATTAATCGGATTACTGATTACTCAATACACCCTTGATATGACCCTTCTTGACAGTGATATCGAGCGACTCAATTCCGAATACTCTCACTTGATTGACAATACTATTTTCAAAACCAAGTGGAAAGACCTTAGAGAATGCTTGGAAATTATGAATAAAGATATTATCGTCAAGAAACAGATTAAATTTGGAAAGGACAAAGCTGCTTTCACTGAGGGTTTGGCCTATCGCTGGCCTGGGAGAGGCCGAGGTAGACGAGGCCCCCCCCCGTACCAATAATAGAAACTTCACCACTGACATCGAATCAGACTCATCACTGTCCTCTACGGTATCCTCTTTAAATACCACTCAACCCACTACTTCATCTGCACTTAATGCTTCATGGAAGAGACTGCGCTTTGGAGGCAACACCCCACCCACAAATCCCAAAAAAGATAAGAAAGGCCCTAGAGGCCCTAGACCTACCCAGGCACCTCCTACACAAACTTCACAGGATACCAATACCCCCGTGGAAGGGGCAACTGGTTACTCCACATTGCACGGCACTATTCCAAAAATTTTGAATTCGGGTTTAATGACCAATAAATACACTAAAGTCAATGAAGATGCTATTTTTTTAGATCTAAAAAAACAACAGAGCAATCTAGATGCGTACGTCCTAAAACCCCCACCGTCTTAATAGCACCTTCCTCCTCACATCACACTGACCGCAATGTCATCAACCTTACCCCCTACACACTTAATAATGAGGAAATTTCGATACTTCAATTAGGACTGGGCTTCTGTCCCCTGGATGCGCTTAGGGTTACTGAAACAATTAAAGATCTTTACCTATTTGCACGTAATTTAACCTTCAGATTCATGTATGATAAAGATCGCATCAACCAGGGACTGGAACGCGAGCTCACGGAGCGCACCAAGGGTTTCTTGATGGAGGAATTCAGGGCGCTCCGCGATCTAATGCTTCTCTTCGACGAGGGAGATACCGGAGACCCCGTAGCCTCACAGGATAGCATGGATCGTGTTAATATCTCCCCAAATGTATCGGTAGCAGGGACAGACGTACCTGCCCTCCCTGCACCTAATAGGTGTGACCCTTCGGTCGACCATAGACACATACCCTTGCCGAAATCCTTCCGTTTACGATCTCGCAGGTTCCCCGACCTTAATACCTGCCCCGAGATATGGGCCTTTCTGCGAGCCACAATCAGTGACCTCAAGAAACAAAAATGGCCCGATTTCTCCCCAAACCTCGATTCTAGCCAAATTCGAGCCCTCCGGTCCCTACAGCAACGTTCTGATATTATGATCAAACAATCAGACAAGGGTGGGAATATTGTCCTCATGACCAACCATCAATATCAATCTATGTGCCTTGCTATCTTGAACAATAAACACTGGTATAGACCCATTTCCCCCACTCAAGTTCTGTCCTTTGCACAGGAACTCCGGGCTCTTTGCACTGAGGCCTACTTCTCAGGCCTCATTGACAAAGACACCTTGGAGTTCCTGGTCCCCAAATTTCCTCGCACCCCTACCTTCTATTCCTTACCCAAGACTCATAAAGATATGCATCGCCCTCCCGGAAGACCCATAGTGTCGGGGATAGGCTCCTTAACAGACAATGCAAGTAAATTTGTTGACGCCTTCCTAATGCCCCATGTCCGTAGCCTCCCGTCGTACATCAGGGATACTACTGACCTGCTACAACATCTTGAAGGTATCCAGATCCCTCCTGATGCCCTGCTCGTGGCTGTTGATATTGAGGCTCTTTACTCCAGTATCCCCCACGAGCAGGGCGTACAGACGGCTGTATCCTTCCTAGCTGAACAAGATACAACGACCTGGCCCCTGAATCAGTTTATATTGACACTACTGTACTTTATTTTAACCAAGAACTACTTTACCTTTAACGATCAATTATTTTTACAAATACAGGGTGTTGCAATGGGGACGTCTTGCGCCCCAGCATATGCCAACTTATATCTAGGGGGCTGGGAGCGACAGATTCATGCTCATGACCAATACACGGAGTTCCTAAACGATATCTTGGTATGGTATCGTTTTATTGATGACCTGTTCATGGTCTGGTCGGGCCCCAGGGAAAAACTTCTACAATTCCTACGTCAACTTGATAACAATGATCTAAACCTTAAATTTACCTTCAAAATCGAGACGGAACAAATCCCCTTCTTAGACCTATTAATCATCAAACAACCTGATGGTACCTTAGGAACGGACCTGTATAGAAAACCCACGGCGGGGAACACCCTATTATTTGCCACGAGTGCCCATCCCAATTCCTTGATACAGAGCATACCTTATGCCCAATACCTACGACTACGCAGGAATTGCACACACGACAGTGACTTCAAACGCCAGGCTAAAGCATTGCGCGACCGCCTCCTACAACGAGGCTATTCCTCTACCACCTTGCGTAAAGCTTATAACAAGTCTTTGTCACGTTCGCGAACCTCTCTCCTCTTTAAAGATAGGAAACCGTCTCCCCCCACAGAAACTGTAAGATTTATTACCACCTATTCTGCACACCACCACGTGTTGCGGAATATCCTAGCCAAACATTGGCACCTCTTGGCTGAACATCATACTCTAACCAAATACATCAGACACACACCGGAAGTGGTCTTCCGCAGAGCTCGATCACTACGTGATCAACTAACTGCCAGCCACTACAACCCCACCAAACCTGTGCGCAGTGGCCCCAATGGCACATTTCAATGTGGGGAATGCCCCCGGTGCCCTTGGGTCCACGAAAGCAGAACAGTGACCCTACCTAACGGAGAAATTTTGGTTCCACGGACCTTCGCGAACTGTGCTACAAAGGGGGTTATCTATCTCATGAAATGTGTATGCAAAGCCTTCTACGTGGGCAAAACCATTAGGGAACTTAGGCAGAGAATCGGTGACCACCTCTACGACTCAGAAAATGGTAAACTGACCACTATCGGCCGACACATAGGACTTTATCATAGATTCGACAATTCCGTGGCCAAATTTCTGGTATTAGAGGTGGTCCAACCCAGTCCTAGAGGTGGCGACTGGGATTGCTCGATATTGCAGAGGGAGTCCCTCTGGATCGAGCGACTCAACGCCACCACCCCGCCTGGCCTAAACGAGTCGGTGTCCTATAAGGCCTTCTTATGAGATCATGGTTTATTCCCTTCCCCCTTTTCTCCTCCCCCCCTCCCCCCTGTTTTCCCCCTCCCCTTCCCCTCCCCCCCCCCCTTTTTTCCCCCCTCCCCTCTCCTTCCCTCCCCCCTTCGCCCCCTTTCCCCCTGTTCCCCACACCCCTCCTGGTCCCTTTTCCCGTTTGCCCCCCCTCTTTTCTCTTTCCTTCTTCCCCGCCCCCCCTTTTTCCCCTCCCCCTCCCCTTCTCTTTTCCCCCCTCCTTCCTAGTCCGCCCTCCCCCCCTTCCTTCCCTTTCCCCCCCCCCTTTTCCCCTCCCCCCCTTCCTTCCCTTTCCCCCCCCCTTTTCCCCTCCCCCCCTTTTCCCCTCCCCTTCCCCCCCCCTCATTCCCCCCTCTCCCCCCTTTCTCCCTCCCCTCCCTTCCCCCCCCCCACTCCCCCACCCTGGCACTCCTAGGGCCGAGTATCAATGAATTGACCATGTCTGCCTAAGATTCATCCTCAAAAGCTATGGGTGGCTGACACCCCCATATAATTTCACACGATTCTTGTATATAAATTTCTTTTATTTTTATTTTTATTTCATCATGCTGTATTATGTTGTTTTACTTTGTTGCTGTTCAAGGTCAGGCTTCCATCCCCCGTTATCAGACTCTGTTGGTGGGATCTGCCCCGATCCTTCTCCTATGCGACGGACACATGCTCGCCCTGGCAGCCTTCTGACTGCTTGCGTCTCCTTGTTTGGGAACTACATTCCCTTTGACAGGAGCGCGCGCTTGCGCAGTAGCACTCACAGTGCACCTGCGCAGTGCGGGCGAGCAGACCCGGTGACGTCAGGGACCGCCCTCGCTATGCCGTCCCTGACTTCCGGGTTGGGGTGCTTTTATAGCGGCCGGACACGGCCGCTGTATGAGCCTACAGCCCTCTGACGTCGCGCTCAACGAGGAGCAGCATTTGGGGTAAGTCTTACCTCCCCCCCTCTTCCATCCTTTCCCGTCCCCTCCTTTCCTTCCCTCTACTCCTTCCCCGGTGGTTGGCTTCTCTCCCCTTGCTTCTCTTCCCATCCATGCTGGGCTTGGTTATCATTGCCTCTACACACAGTGGCTGCCTGCAGCGTCTATTGTGTGTGTTCTTATGCTGGTATCTTAATATCTCTTCCTCCTGGGGGACTACATATAATCTGTTATCCCGACACCTCTTGGTACTTGCTACCTATCCTTATTACCTATGTTTTGGTACTCTTTATTCTAGTGAGCTACCGCTGTTGTCCCCCTCTGCTTTGTGGGTAATCTTTTTTCCCCCCCTCTATTACTGCGGAGTGTAAATTTACCTTACTCTATTACAGCTGCTGCGGTGATTATTCCTCTTGCGCATATTATTGGCTCCAGCTCTGTGGAGCTTTCATCATTAACCCATGAGCGATTGGATCGTTTAAACCACTTTATACCACGATCCCTATCACTGTATGCTCCCCTTTTATTTCATTCCACCGCCCTCGTTGATCAATGCTTTAGGGGTAAGTGATGGCTCTTATTACCTGTGTGCATTTTCTTTCTTTCTTCTTAGTCCCACTTATTTTTCACCTGGATCTAAGTTATAGGTCCTGCTCACCACTTAATTCTCACTACCCATTCTTTCCCTGTTGCTCCTTCCCCTCCCCCTCCCCCCTTGCTTTCCTCCCCCCCTCTCTCCTTTTTCCCCCTCCCCCCCCTCCTGTCCTCCCTTCCCCCCCTTTTTTTTTCCCCCCACCACCCCCCTTTCCCCTCCTCTCCTTCCCTATTCCATCCCTCCCTTTTTTCCCGGCTTTCTCCCCTTCCTCCCCCCCCCCCCTCTTTCCTACCTCCACCTACCCCCTTCTTTCTCCCCCCCTTTCCCCTCCTCCCCCTCTCCCTCCTCTCCCTTCCCCCCCCCCCTCCCCCTTTCCTTCTTCCTTTTCCTCCCTCCTCCTTTCCTTCCCCTCTCTCCCATCCTCTTCTAACCACTAAATTTCATTTTTCTCTCCCCTGCACACTGGGTTCCAAACTTAGAGCTACGCTATGGGCACCCCTATACTCTACCACGCTTTGCTTTATCTTGTGGTTTAGTGACCCACACATAAATCAATTACTTAAATATTTTACCCACCAGAGGCTGTTCTGTTATCCCCTGTGTTCGTCGCAGGGGGAATTGTATGGGGCCCCACATATCTACAGAGAATACCTGAACGGGTGAGCCTGTCCTTTCTGTTTAATGTATTATTCAATGACCTCGCTGCAACCACCACAAAAACTTTATGCACCTGTTAATTTTTGTATATTTATTACTTGTTCTCTATGCTACATTATAGACTTTACTCTCCTGAGGAAGCGGTGAATACCGCGAAAGCGGTCGAGAACTCAAGTCACTTTTGCAATCTCTGCTATTACTGGATGCAATTCATGTGGTTGTATATATTGCCTTGCCCTGTATTACAACTGTATATGTTATTGTAATATTTAGATATATATATCTTTTTTAAAACGTTTTCTATTAAAAATATAGTTTTTATCTTACCACCTTCTTTCTACCTTTTTGTACTAATACCTAACTACCCTCAGTACCGAAATAGTCCCCTGTGCTTTTTCCTGTGTGTGGGGGGTTGGGACATCTGCCGACAGAAGCAGCGAACTGCGGCTTTCCCTACCCCCTGCCTCCCTTTGTAGTAGATTTTTGGGATGATGGTACTTTACACTCGGTAACCTAACTATTTGATCGTAGGCGCTCTCTCCTATAGTGTACAATAGTGGTGACACCCTCTACTAGTGAATCAATCACCTAAGTGTAGCACACTGATCTAACAGTGGACCACAAAAGTATATAAACCTGTAAACATAAAATAAAACTTTCAAAATGTATAGTGTGACTATATAAATAATTACACACATATAAAAGTGATAGCGACCAGAAAAATAAATTTGTGCAAGTATTTCAGTTCATGCTGTAAAAGTTAAAAACTCCATATACAGTCCATGAATGAAACCAGCCTCCAAACAGGCTGCAGGTGATAAAAAATAGTGACGATAAAATAAAGATCAAATGTCCCACACAAATGATTCCTCAGTGATATATGTCAAATAATGAGTAACTTCGTGCTTCTTCCACCTCACCATCGTGCCAGTGAATCACACTCTCCAGACATACACTCACCGAAATATAATGCCAGCATTCTCATGCAAGGCAAAACAAGCTCTCTTTACCACACTCCAGGGTAAATAGTGCATACGAAGTTCACAGCGATGGTGTTCAATGGATCCACATAAAAGAAAGTAAATGCTCCAATAGTGTAATTCAGCAACAACAATTTATTAAAATCACTGCAATTGTGTAAACGTAAAAAAAGCACAGAACGTGTAATCAACGGCAAGCCTCAACTTTGTGGATAAAACAATAACCAATGGTCACGGCGGACCCGAGGTGTGCAGCTGCTGGGTATGCTCTCACCCCTCCCTCGGGATACCTCCGTCCCTCCGTGCGCTCGTAATCCTATCCTCCTGTGTGGCCGACAGCATGTACGTCACAACTCACAGCCACGCCCCCGACATGTTTCGTCATGGATAGACTTCTTCATGGGATTGGCTGTGTTCGCTGCCACTCAACCCTTTTATCTGCTCTGAAATACACGCCCACTGGGTTACGTACTGCGCATGCGCACACCTCGCGTCCCCGTGCGCTGGATACAATGATGTCTCATACAGCAGATACAAGTAGGAATCAGGCACATGAGAAGATTCTAATAATGATTGGTACAGTTAACGGGATTTAAGCAGTCTACCCAAATAGTATGCTTATATGAGTGTAAACCGCAATACCCTAAATACATAAATATGCCACTTCAATACCAGCCAGCAGTTACAATGATCTTTCACATGGTTAACCTGCTACCTAAATAAGAAGATGGTTCATATAGCAAACCCATTGCAGGGTTCAGAGACTGAGATCGAATATTAACTGGTCTGAACCTACTCATTTCTCAGTCATAATACATAAACAATATAAATAAAAAATTAAAGGCTACGTTCTTCCTGTATAACATAATAACAATTAAATCCATATTACATAAAAATGTTGAACTGAAAGAGAAAAATTTTCTTTAAAAAATCCATAAGAATTAATATAGATCCTCTAATAAAATATAATATAAAAAATAAAAACCATATGGTCCGATGTTGAATTCCACTTAAGGGATAAGTGTAAATGTAAAATGTAAACAAATATTTATGTTACATAAATATTCTATAAGGATACGAATTAAAAACCAGCGAAGGTTGCTTACAATATTAACTGACCCCTCAGGCAAGTACTGAACAACGATCCATGACCCACCTTATGTAGGTATTCAATATTCAGTGTTCAGTGATTACCAGGGTGATAACCGAAAACGTATAACATCCATATAAAATGTCTGTTAGAAAACAGGCTCCCTTCTCTCCCCCCCTCTTTGGGACTACTACCTTTCCCAAGAAAATTTTTTTTTTACAAAGTATAGCACCAGACGTATACTCTGTAAAAAAGTATATCCCCTACTCTCCCTACTACAGTACATACAAGGGTGGGGAAATATGTGCGAATGCCAATTACTAAAACATTCCCTAAAAGTGCACCAAAATATGTAGACAGCATCCCTAAGAGTACACCAAAAATTTGTAGACAGCATCCAAAAATCAGAGAGTTCTCAAGGATAGGATAACCGCCAAAAAATCAAATATTCAAATATCCTAATCCTCCAAGCTCCAATATCCATAGCGAATAATGAGCTAGGATAACCATATCTAAAAATTATTGATGAAGCAGTTTAGATCTAGTAACTGGAAATACATCAAGAGCCTACACAAGCACCTGGCTTCAGGCAGTTATACTGTAGGTGCAACTGTGCAGAGTACACAGTACAAAAACTGGAAATACTGTAAAAACGCCTGCCTGTCAGTATATTAGGAAGAAAAGAACAAGATTTAGCTAAACTGAATACATTTGTGTGTGTGTGTGTGTGTGTGTGTATCTATCTATCTATATATATCTCTATCTATCTATCTATCTATCTATCTATCTATCTATCTATCTATCTATCTATCTATCTATCTATCTATCTATCTATCTATCTATCTATCTATATATATATATATTACACATACATACATATACACACACACACACACAATACACTGCAAGTGCAGCTAACTGACTCGACCTGCCTACTCTAACTTAAATCAAATGACACTGTCTCTCTGTCTATCTATTTCTCTCCACCGCAACACACTATCATGACAATGTGAGGTATTTACATAGGTTACAATTGAAAATAAATTTACTCATTTTTAATGAACAAAGCAAAGAGTGCACAGATACTAGCACAGTTAATTTAAATATTGTAAGTGCAGCTGGCAGCAATGTTGTTTTTTTTATTTATTTGTTATAACATATATAAATTAATTTTAATACTCCTGGATTTAGGTTATGTATGTATAGAGTGGACCATACACTATACTCAGTGCAGTTTCCTTTGCATTCACACAGTGTGTAATCAAGGGGCCTGGAAGATTGTATAGAAATTGATTGGACTGTAAAGGTTCATGCTTATATTGCTCTATTTTGGTGTGTTTAATTAGATTGTACAGCTTTTGGGGCGTGGTCTGGAGCTGCATGGAGTAAGACGTGTGCGGTGAGAGCTCCGCTCGGGACTTATCCTTCATACCGATCTTAGGGGATATATTCTCCACAAACAGCCTGTTTTTCCTGCCCTGTCTGCCCACCCGCACACCAGCATGTCTCCCCCTAAAAGATCAGGCACTGCGGCAAGGCTGGCACAATACCGCCATGACGAGCGGGACCCGGGAGAGGAAGATGGCGCCACTCAGCTTCCTGCACCCGACGATCACACCTCTGGAGATACAGCCAAGTTACTAGAAGCCATCGCCCTCTGCCAGTCTACTCTCACCTCCAGAATTGAGGAGGTGAAAATTGACATCTCCTTAATCTGGCAAGATATTCAAAATCTGCGTGACCGAGTGACTGAAACGGAGCGCCGAGTTGGACACGTGGAGGAGGACCTGCATCCACTCCAAATCTCCACCAAACAACTAAAGCATCAACTTAGCATGGTTCTCTCTAAACAGGATGAGATGGAGAACCGCCTTAGGAGATGTAACCTTCGCTTTGTGGGGCTCCCAGAGCAATCTGAAGGCGCTGACCCCCCACCTTCTTGGAAAACCTCCTCATCCAGACTTTTGGCAGAGAGGCCTTCTCCTCCACATTCATTGTGGAGCGCGCTCATCGCCTGGCGGCAAGGCCCCCACCTGCTGGAGCCCCACCGAGAACCTTTATAGCCAAGCTTTTGAACTACCGTGACCGGGACACAATACTTCGGCTTACTCGCAAAAGAGGCAACATCCCCTTGGGCAATGTCACTGTGGCAGTGTATCTGGATTTCTCCGCTGAGGTGCAGAAGAAAAGGGCGTGCTTCACCGAAGCGAAGCGGCAACTTGGCATACACCATCTGAAGTATGCCATGCTCTTCCCCGCACGCCTCCGCGTGGTGCATGACGGCAAAGCACAATTCTTTGAAGATCCTCAGGCTGTCCTCTCCTGGCTGGAACAACGTGGCGAACCTGACCTGGGCCCGGCTTAGAACCCCACTTGATTTGTACTGTAACCGCTGGCTATTTGAATCTGGGTATTGCGCCCTACGCACTTCAGCCGCTACATTCAACTATCTCCGGGAACTGTGAGTTTTATTCTATCATACCTTACCTTGACGGATGTTTGCATCACCCCTTTGTCTTCTTTAATACCACTATGTTTAACCTGTTGGTTTTGAGCGGTGCAATTGTGCCCGCTACCCGAGAGATTCATTACATCTCCCGCACCATTGTGCGCTCTTCAGTTTGTCCACCCCCACCGACCTTGCTGGTCATATCAAGACTGTGGTACACTTGCCACCTTTGACAAATGTTTCCCTGTCCAGCCTCTGCCCCCTCAGCTTCAAGGGATGGCAGTGAGTTAAATCTGCCTTGCTGGCTCAGAGTATACGCAGATAGTTCAGGTTCAGTTTTTATTTATGTTGTGTTCTTTTTTTCCATTTTTATGTCCACATTGACGAAAAGTAAGTATAATTTTAGTCTTATGGTGCAGCTGGTATTACTGAGTGTGACCCTCCCCCCACGCCCGGGGGCACGGGGCGGTGGCCCGTCTTTCACTGCTGCCTTTTGGCCCCGGGTTTGGAACCCCCCCGCTGATCCTCATTATCTCTGTGTAACCTGCATCCATATCTGTATAGCTAGTTACTGCCTTGTGATGTATGCATTGCTATGTACACTGTTACCCCCTGGGGCTCCGACTGCACTTCTTGGCCCTCACGCTTAAAATCTTAACTTGGAATGTCCATGGCCTAGGCGAGAGGGCTAAACTCTACACAGTGCTAGACTACGGTTCTCTCACACCTAAAATGCCAACAAGCGGATATTTCTATCCTTGTTGAAACTCATCTTACAGGCCAGAAACCGCTGCGCCTCAAAAAGCCATGGGTGGGCTGGATGCACCAGGCCCCTCACACTTCTAATTCCCGTGGGATTACGGTCCTTATAGCTAAAACGGTGCAATTTCAACTCCACACCTTACAGTCGGATCCCCAGGGCATTGTTTTTGCATGTTACCATAGGGGGACTGGAGATCCTTCTTCTGGTCTTCTACATCCCCCCCCTCCATTCCAATTTGCAATGCTACAGATGGGTATCACTTTTATGTTTCAGTATCCTTCAGTACCAGCAATCTGGGCAGGGGACTTCAACGCAGTTGTAACCCCACATCTGGATAGGTTAAGTCTCAACAACCCTACACCTCCCACAATCCACACCACCAGGTTTGGAAAATTCCTCACAGAATTCGCTCTCACAGATACCTGGAGATAATTACACCCGACACAGCAACGTTTCTCCTGCTTCACTCCTTCAAGATCATCTATGTCCCGCATAGATTTCATCTTCCTTGCCTCCCCCCTTCTCCCTCACCTCATTGATGTGGGATTCGATGCCAAAGTGCTGTCCGACCATTCTCCCTATTGGATCAGGTTACGACTGCCATCTCCCCCCCACTGCCCGAGTCTGGAGGTTGAACCCTTTTTGGCTCACCATCCTCCCAGACTTGGATGGTCTTCAACGCGAATGGGACCATTACTTCTGCATGAACGATGGCACTGCCCTGACTGGATCCATATGGGAGGCTTTTAAGATGCACGCTCGCATGGTCCTCTCCACGCGCATTAACTGACACAAGGCCACATCCAAACAACTGCTCCGCCAGGTGGAGGACCACCTTCACACTCTAGAGCAAGCCTTTCAGAATAACCCCACGGCTGCAAACACATCCCTGGTGCATACTCAGTCCAGACTTACAAATCAACTACACTTTGAAAAGGCCAAACAAGGTATTTTCTTTAGCAAACAACGTATTTTTGAACACGGCGAAAGAGCAGGCAAGCTTCTTGCTTACATGGCTCACCTGGATCACAAACCCCAGGTAGTGGTCTCCCTTCAGACAAGCTCTGGGGTAAAAATTACTGACCCCGATCAGGTGGCTGAGGAGTTCAGGTCTTTCTACTCAACACTATACTCCTCCACTTCCCAACTCTCCCAAGCCGAACTCATAGAATTTCTACAAGCCATAGACTTCCCCACACTCTCGCCACCGCAGATTGCCCAAATGGAAGCGCCTATAACTGCAGAATGCATCGCAGAGGCTCTGGCTTTACTCCCTACATCTAAAGCTCCTGGCTCTGACGGGCTTCCCCTCGAATTCTACAAACAGTTCAGCGACACTCTAATCCCCGGGTTATGTAAATTATATACACATATATTCGACACTAACGCCCTCCCAAAATCCATGAACGAAGCCCTCATTGTCCTCATACCTAAACCAGGTAAAGACCCTTTACTTCCTGAATGATATAGGCCCATATCCATCCTCCAACTCGATGTCAAAATACTAGCCAAAATCCTTGCCCTACGCTTCAACAAAGTGATCTCCAGCCTAATACACCCCGATCAGACTGGCTTTATGCCGGATAAAAACATGGCCTTTAATCTTCGGCGGCTTCACATGAATCCCCAGTCCCAGCACACAAATGCTGGTAGCAGAGTAGTGGTCATCCTTGACGCTGCCAAAGCGTTCGATTCAGTGGAATGGAGCTTTTTATGGGAGTGCCTCAGAAGATTCGGCTGTGGCCCAAAATTTATAAAGTGGCTTCGGCTACTTTATTATGCCCCCACAGCATGCATCCAGGTAAACGGTAGAATCTCTCCCTCCTTTCCGCTATCGCATGGCACGAGGCAGGGCTGCCCCATCTCACCTATGCTTTATGCTCTTGCAGTAGAGCCTCTTGCGTTAGCACTTTGGTCCCATCCTGATATCAAAGGCCTCCGTAGTGGGTGTCTAACTGAGGTGATAAGCCTCTATGCTGACGACATGCTCCTCTACCTAGCCGACGCAGGTCCCTCACTTCAGGCAGCTTTACATGTAATTACAGCCTTTAGGGCGTTTTCTGGGCTTCAGATAAATTGGGCTAAATCCCAAATCCTCCCATTGGACTCAGACGCCCCCACGTCCGAACAGGCCACTCTCTCACTTGTCAGAGCAAGCACCATCAAATACCTAGGTATCCACATCTCCCGCTCACTCCACGATTTTATAGCACTTAACATTGAACCACTATTTAATACTCTAAAACTCAAAACACAGGTGTGGTCCAGGCTTCCCCTAGGGGTTATAGGTCGTATTAATCTTGTGAAGATGATCCTTCTTCCCAAATTACTGTATATATTTTGGCAGTCCCCAATACATCTTCCCCCACGTATTTTCAAAGCAATGGAATCTATCCTCAACTCCTTCATATGGGGCTCCTCCCGTCACAAACTGTCGTGGAAGGTCTTGAAGTGCCTGACTGAACTAGGCGGTACCGCACTCCCTGACCTTTATGCATACTACATAGCGGCCCAACTCTCCCACTTTTTCCATCTCAATCTCTCCGACAAAGTTTGCTACTCTCAAATGGTCTGTCCACAGTCCGCTGGTCCGATCTCGCACCCTTTTCAAATCTTTTTCTGTGAGCCCCGTGGTTCAATTCATACTAGTAAAGGGGGGTCAATGTTAACACATCATTGCAAAATCTGGCGAGCTGCTATGCGCCTGGGTCAGGCGCCCTCCCCTCATTCCCACACCCCCCTGTGGGACAACCCAAATCTTCCCGAACTTACCTCTGTTCCTGATCACGGTCTTTGGGTCTCCAGAGGTGTCATCTACTTATCACAAGTTGTAGCCCATGGGACGGTCAAGTAATTCCAAGCTCTTAAAGACGACTTTGTCCTACCAAACCACATGTTTTTCCGCTACCTCTAACTTCGACATGCACTCAACACGCAGCTTGGCAGCCCTGTCCCAGCCCTCAAGGTCCCACTCCTAGTAGATATAGTTGTGGGTAAGGACTCCAAAAAACTGATTTCCCAATTTTATAACTACCTTATGAGGCCTGCAGCTGACACCATTGCTCACCAGCTGAAGTTACGTTGGGAGTCGGACCTGGGCAGCCTGACCGATGAGGACTGAGAGGCCCTTGCCAATTGCAAAATTGTTTCCCCCAAACTCTCTGGCCGCTTATCCCATCTGTATATCCTCCACAGATCGTATCTAACCCCACACCACATGTCTAAATACAGACATGACCATAACCCGAGTTGTCCAAACTGCGGTCATCATACGGCCTCCTTTTTTCATCTGTTATGGGCTTGCCCCTCCATATAAGGGTTCTGGACCCAGGTGGTAAAGTTTCTGCACAATCGTATGGGCTCCCCGTTGTCCCTATGCCCCCGTCAATGTGTATTAGGGCTCCTCTCGCTTTCTGAAAGCGACAAATACTTGAACACATTTTTGCAAGAAACATTATTCCTTGCCAGGCTACAGATTGCTAAAACATGGTTGAGGGGGATCCCTCCCACTTTACAACAATGGATCAGAGCAGTCAACACCACTCTATCATACAAAAAAATACTCTACATGCACAGGGGCTGCCCCAATAAATTCCACAAAATCTGGGATAGATGGCTCGAGGATACCTCCACTAGTGATGCAAGGGACTGACTCTCTAGTTAACTGTGCTGACTTTATTAACCCATCCTTCAACCTCTCTACCTATGGCTATATCCCACTCTACTGTCTATTAGACCTTAATATGTAAGTCTGCCTCCCCACACCACCAACCGATTCACTGCATGCATCGGCTGTAATGTGATACCATTAATGCTTTGTATGCTATGTATGTCAATTGGACTAATCTGTAAGTGTAGTGCATGTTGCACTAATTTTAACCGTGTATTGATGTACTTTTTTCTTTTATGCTCAATAAAAGTTGCTTTTGATTAAAAAAAGATTGTACAGTGTTTGTACAATGGAATTGTAGTATGTATGGCATCTTTAGCACTTCTTCAGTTTTTATTTTACATTGTGACTTGTTGACAGTGATATAGCCGAAAGATGGCTACAGTGCGGTCGTCCAGTTCTGGGAGGGTGTGAATAGATGTCCTCCCAGAACCCCGCCCCCTGCACACCTCCTGAGGTGCACATTGGCTGCGCTCTGTGACCGTTGTGTATTTCAGACACAGCTGATCATAGATCAGGGTAAATAATGACCAATCACAGCGGCCCTTTACCATGTGATCAGCTGTGTCCAGTCACAGCTGATCACATGTAAACAGGCTTGCCAGTTATCGGCAGTCCTTTCCTCCCACGCTGTGTCTGTAGGAGGATAGGAGAGACTAGGATAGGAGAGATTACCTGGCATGCCTTCCAGCCCAACATTTACACAAATAATCAGGACACTGATCATCAATGCCCTGATTATCAGTGCAGCCCTATCAGTGCCATTCAGTGCTCATCAGTGCCAGAGAGAGAGAGATTTGTATAGATATCCTTATTATTTTTTTTTATATCATCTATAGTTTATATATATATATATATATATATATATATATATATATATATATATATGTGAATTAGATTGTTAGACATGGTTTTTTTATATACTTGTCATATATTAATTAAGGGAAAGAGCCATGACTGCTATTTTTTTAAATAAACTTTTACATTACTGCTGTACCGGCAGTGATCTTTGGCTATCAGAACTAGCGATTACAAGGTAGCTTGGATAAATAAAAGAAGCTTCCTTGGTTGCCGTTTAGACTTGATAAAGGGGGCCACTCCCCCAAAACAGATTGTACCGGCAACCCAACAGAACAACTTGTCTTATGCCATCTTTAGCAGTCTTCTTCCTTTTTCTGAGCTATGGTTCTTGCTGATCAATCTGCACAGGGGAGAGCAGCCACTCAAGCCTCCCGGCAACACACTCTACCTGACCCACAACTGACATCTTTTCCGGGCAGACACAGGAGTGCTGCACAGACTGATATAGTACCATCGGTATTGTTTGGCCCTCCACAGAGCACCCAGGAGAACAAATGAGGACTGCTGCTTAGATTTTTCAATATTGGTGGGCTCTTTACAAGTTCCCCCTTTGTGAATGCAATGAATTATGCTTTTATTTTGTGTTTGCTAGGTTAACTTGAATGGGTAACTGTACTAGGGTCTGTGCGCTCTTTGCTTTGTTCATTTTGCTCCCACAGTTATTGGTTCCTGCTGGTACTGTTAGAGCTGCATTGCCCCCTGTCTGACAGATTTGTGTTTTTACTGACAGAAGAATTGGACATTGGGCTTAATATATGGTGGCTTGTTTTATGTTTTATTAATGCAAAGTCACATTCATCTGTGGATGTTATTTCTGTTTCCAATTTACAGAACAAATACCAGACATGGAAATAAAACATTTTAGGATGGCCTTCTGTCTGTTGTCACAGATTTCTGATTACATGTTACAAACAAATAGCAAATACTGCTTTTCCAGTATTAATTTAATGCTAAAAATGTACATGCACTTCAAGAAATCTGACATCTAGCTGCCCTGACTTGCATATGAAAACATGAAATAGCAAAAATATCTTATGTTCTAACATCTTTTGTGCCCTTCTGTTCTTTTGAAAATTTCCCAGGAGATTTGCAGTGTAATGTTCCTTATAGAATGGGCACTGGTATATTTAGTACCTTATCATTTTGTACTAAAACTGTAGCTTGTGACCTTTCTTGTTGGTTTTTTTTTTTTTTTCTATCTTCAGCACAATGATATGCTGCATAGTATTTTATGAAGGCAATATTTTAGTTTCATAATATAAACCCAACAGGCTGTGAGCATTACAGAAGATAGTTTAGCTGTGATTGCCATTTTATGTCATGCTCCTTAAAAAATTGTCAATGCATTTATCCTTTGGGCTTCTATTAACCTAATACTTGCGAAAATACTACAACCGTTGTGCCACTAGTATACTTATATTATTGTATGAAATGAACAAGAAAAAAAGACTAGTGTTAAAAGAATATGCATCCTTTGCTAGTTCAGATATAAAAAGAAAGCAGAGCTCATATGAAATCTTGCAATAATGCACAAAAAGTAAAAAGGCATAAAAAATGTATTTTGACATGGGGCATATTGTATAAATAAAGCAGTGAATGTGACATTCACTAAACATTCACTCAAAGGGGATCAATTAGCACAGCCTGCACATGCAATGTGCAGTCATGGTTGCCACATATACATATCTAAATCCAAAGTTAAAGTAGAACTAAACTTATTTTCCTGATAGACTCCATGGCAGCAACGTGTGGGTTTAGTCCCGCCTCTACTACCCTATAGGACACTACTCCCATAAATCCTTGCTCCCTTCCCCCGGCCGTGTTCTTTTTTTGTCCTCCTCCGCAAGGACCTAGTGGTGGTCTTTCTACCCGAAGATGTTTTATCCCCACGATCAAGGTTGGCCGAGCTGCGACTTTGGGATTGGATAGTCGCATTACTCCGCTAAGCCCTAGCTATTAGCAGGGTATGGAGTGGGGCATTGGAAGAGGCGCTGGAAGAAGCCAGTATCCTAGCCACTGGCAGGAAAGGCTGTGCATTCATCGAATAGCAAAGCTATTAGCAGGTGACCCCTTGTTGCCCCTGGAAAAAGTCCGGTGTTGTCATCCTACCTTCGGCCATGGTGATCATGCTGGGAGTGGTGAGATGTTCCTTTTTGTCATGGAAGCAGTGTTTATCACATACTTGTCTTTTCTCCTTTTGTGTGTCTTTTTCAAAATTACCTGCAGTGTGTACTGGCATGGCAGCTGGTTCTTCCTGCATTCCAGCCACTGTTTTACTTTTGGTTACGTGTTTTCGGCCGTACTGCGCATGCGCGAGTATGGTACGAAAACGAGGCCTGGTTTCGCACATGCGCGATAGCGGCAAAGTGACGCTAATCGTGCATGCGCACTGGCGTATGCTCAGCACAGGCAGTGACATCACAGGGGCACCCTATTTAGACAGGGTAAATAGCCTGCAGGCTTTGGGAATGTTTGCAGGCTATTGTGTGTGACTTCCCCATACCCCAGAGAGTCAGCTACTGGTAAGTGGCTTTCTTAGACAGGCGACCAGGCTCTCCCTGTCCCTTATACTGATTTTCATGTCTTTAGCAATTGGATATTGCTGGAGACATGGATTCCCCACAGCCTGCCTGTGGCCAGCCTCCTCTTAAAAAGGTACCGGGACTGGTTTGCCATTCCTGAAGGACCAGTGGTCTGGGGGGAGTAATTTTGTCTGGTTAATGCTTCTCCTGACTATTCTGTTTTCTGTGGTTCCTTTTCTTTTGTGCTTTAGCCCTTCTAGGTCAGAAGAGCGACGCAGCTCTCACAAAGGAAGTGACTCTTCTAAATCGCATCACTGGCAATCCTCTTCCAAATCTAAACATTACGGTTCCTCCTCAAAATTGGGACACCGTAGCGAGGAACGCTCTCATTCCTCAGTGGCGCACTCCAGTCACTTAGCCAGTGTCTGCTGGGGATGCAGAATACAAGTACCTGCAGGTACATCTCTGTGTGATCCCTGCTTCGTCAAGGCATCCAAAAAGAGAGGGGATACAGACCAGCAACTTAAAACCCTAGTTGGGAGGGTTGTTAAAGAGTCGCTTAGGTATTTAGTGGACCGGTCTGATGTTCCTCCGGCAGAGCCGTCACATTCCCCAGTGAGGGAAACTCAATTGCAGGACACTTGGGAGTCCTCTTTGCCTAGCCATCCTTCAGTTGCAATCTCTGATAGTGACTCAGATGAAGATAACCCCTGTGTGAGATTTGACTTAGCTCTGCTTCCTCCCTTGGTCAAGGCTATCAGAGAAACCCTAATTCGGGAGGATCCGGTGGCTGTTCCTCCCAACCATAGGAAATTCTTCAAACAGTTAAAGAAGGAACGGGTTAATTTTCCACTCTTTACTGAATTGGGCGAAATGATCACAGATGAATGGAGCAAGGTGGAGAAGAAGAACTCCATGCTTACTAAAATTTCAAAACTCTATCCCTTCAAGGAGGAAGAGGTGAAGCATTTGGAGTCGGCCCCGTTGGTGGATGCAGCCGTGATGAGGCTGGTTAAACATGTGACACTTCCTTTGGAGGACACAGTATCCTTTAAGGACCTGTTGAACAGACGGATTGATGCTGATCTGAGGAGAGTGTATCTTACAGCAGGTATGGCCTGTAAGCCAGCTTTAGCTTTGGCGGCTTTGTCCAAAGCTATGGAGGAATGGGCTCAAGGCACTGTCATCCCCGTTCCAGTCAACCAGCAAGGCATGGGAATGTATCCCCCCCCCTCTTTATGGTCCAGAAGAAGAGTGGGGTCGGGAGGCCTGCCATAGACCTAACTCATCTAAACCGCTTCATCAGAAAAGAAAGGTTCAAAATGGAAACGCTTTCAATTCAACAGTCCGTCCAACACAATTCAACAGTCCATCCAACCAAGGGACTGGATGGTTTCCATAGACCTCAAGGATGCCTATTTTCATGTTCCTGTTGCGGAAGACTTTCAGCAATTTCTCTGCTTCTCCGTGGGCAGGCTTCATCTACAGTTTATATCCCTTCCCTTCGGGCTATCAACTTCCCCGCGTGTCTTCTCAAAGGTGCTGTTGGCAGTGGTAGCTCTCCTGAGAACCAAGGGGATTCATCTGCATCATTACCTAGACGACCTTCTTCTCTTGGCTCAAGACAAGGATCAATTCATAGCACATAGAGGTCAGGTGATCTCCGAACTACAGGAATTCAGGTGGATCCTGAACCTGGAGAAGAGTCAGTTAGATCCATCTCAGTCTCTGGTGTTTTTAGGAGCCCTGTTCAATACAGTCAGAGGCACCATATCGTTACTAGAAGAGAAGATCTCAACAGTCAGACAGAATCCATCCAGCTCTTTCCGTTTCCTATCTCCATGCCCTCCCGTGCCTGAGGATCATCGGCACTATGGTAGCAACGATTCCGATGGTGAAGTGGGCCCAATGGAGGATGAGGCCCTTTCAGAAGGGTTTCCTTCATCAGTGGACAGGCAATAAGGCCCAGCTGATTCAAATTACTGTGTCCATGAGGAATTCCCTCCTGTGGTGGCTCCAGCGGGAGAACCTCTGCAACTGCCATTCCATCCTTCCCATCTCATGGGTAACTTTAACAACAGATGCCAGCAACAGGGGCTGGGGCACCCACTGCCTGCCAGAAGTAGTTCAGGGCACCTGGGATTTTCCCTCCAGAAAAGTAGGTGTCAAACATCCTGGATTTGAGAGCAGCCTTCCAGGCACTGCTGGTGTTTCCTCATCTGATTCTGGGAACTTTGGTTCTACTCAGGCTAGACAATACCACAGCAGTGGCATACATAAGGAGGCAAGGGGGTACTCGAAGTCTATCCCTACTACAAGGAGGTAGAGCCAATTATGTCCTGCACTCAGAAGAACCTGAAGGATTTAACAGCAGCATATGTTCCGGGTGTTTAGAATGTTCAGGCAGACTTCCTTTCCTGAATACTCTTAGACAACAAAGAGTGGTCTCTCCACAAAGAAGTATTCAATTGGATTCGGGGTTCTCCCTGGAAGTCGATCTGTTCGCCTCTCCCTGCAACAAGAAAATGGCGAGATACTATTCGAGGTACAGGGACCCTCAAGCTTACGGGTGGATGCCCTGATGGAGAAATGGTGGTTCACCAGAGCCTATGCCTACCCGCCAACTCCTATCATCCTTCAATTCCTGATAAGACTCAGGTCGGAGATAGCATAGGTGATAGCTATAATTCCCTACAGGCCCACCAGGCCTTGGTTTCCTCTCCTAATGCTCCTCAGTGTCCTGGATCCAATTCCTTTACCATCCAGACCAGACCTTCTGTCTCAAGGATCGAGACTACATCCTTGCCCGGATCACCTGCGCCTAAGGGCTTGGTTTTTGAAAGGGGAAGGTTGGAGGCGCTAGGCTGCCCTGAAGAGGTCATTCCCACTCTCCTTAGTGCAAGAAGAAACAGTACCAATCAGGTATATGAGAGGATTTAATCGAAGTTTGCCAGCCATATGTCTTCCAGGTCCAATTTCTGTAATAATCTGGTGGTTCAGGACATTCTAAGTTTCCTGCAAACAGGTCTGGATATTTCACTATCCGTCAGTTCTTTCATGTCCAAGTTTCGGCACTTTCAGCCTTCTCTGGAGTCACATGGGCCAAACATCCTCTGGTCCAACAGTTCTTCAAAGGGGCAGTCAAGCTTAGGCCACAGAGGAGACCCAAATTCCCCAAATGGGACCTGCCGTTAGTTCTGGATTTCTTTTCACAACTTGACAAATCACTCTGTCAGAAAATTAACCCTCAAGACCTTTTTTCTGATAGCCATAACTTCGGCGAGGAGGATCTCGAAAATTCAATCTCTATGGTCAAAGGAACCTTTTATCACTTTTTTTTTCTGGACAGAGTGGTCCTAATTCCAATGCTAGGGACGAATCCCAAAGTTACCTCGTTCTTTCACGAGAACCAGGAAATCAGGTTCCCTACCTTTAACTCTGCTGGGAGTCTGGATCCACACCCTCTTGATATGGGAGCTACTCTCAAACAATATCTGGAAATTACGGCCTCTTTTCGTCAATCTGACTCTCTTTGTTCTATTCCATGGGAAGAATAGAGGCTCCAAAGCTTCCGTCAGATCCATCGCGGCTTGGGTGGTCCAAGCCATCCAATGGGATTACAGAGAGAAGGGCTTGGCTCCTCCTGAGGGGGTTACAGCGCACTCTACTAGAAGTCTTTCAACCTCCTGGGCGACCTCACATCATGTTGCACCTGAAGTGATATGCAGAGCAGCCTCCTGGTCTTCAATTTATACTTTTCATGTCACATTACTGTTTGTTAGGGATGAACCAACCCCCCTGTTCGGTTCGCACCAGAACATGTGAACAGGAAAAAAGTTCCCTCGAACATGCGAGCACTGTTAAAGTCTATGGGACACGAACATGAATAATCAAAAGTGCTAATTGTAAAGGCTTATATGCAAGTTATTGTCATAAAAAGTGTTTGGGGACCTGGGTCCTGCCCCAGGGGACATGGATCAATGCAAAAAAAAGTTTTAAAAACTGCCGTTTTTTCAGGAGCAGTGATTTTAATAATGCTTAAAGTCAAACAATAAAAGTGTAATATCCCTTTAAATTTCGTAGCTGGGGGGTGTCTATAGTATGCCTGTAAAGGGGCGAATGTTTCCTGTGTTTAGAACAGTCTGACAGCAAAATGATATTTCGAAGGAAAAAAAGCCATTTAAAACTACCCGCGGCTATTGCATTGCCGACAATACACATAGAAGTTTATTGATAAAAACGGCATGGGAATTCCCCACAGGGAAACCCCGAACCAAAATTTAAAAAAAAAATAACGTGGGAGTCCCCCTAAAGTCCATACCAGGCCCTTTAGGTCTGGTATGGATTTTAAGGGGAACCCCGCGCCAAAAAAAAAAAAAAAAAAAAACAGCGTGGGGTCCCCCCAAAAATCCATACCAGACCCTTATCCGAGCACGCAACCTGGCAGGCCGCAGGAAAAGAGGGGGGGTGAGAGTGCGCCCCCCCTCCTGAACCGTACCAGGCCACATGCCCTGAACATTGGGAGGGTGCTTTGGGGTAGCCCCCCAAAACACCTTGTCCCCATGTTGATGAGGACAAGGGCCTCATCCCCACAACCCTGGCCGGTGGTTGTGGGGGTCTGCGGGCGGGGGGCTTATCGGAATCTGGAAGCCCCCTTTAACAAGGGAACCCCCAGATCCCGGCCCCCCCGTGTGAAATGGTAAGGGGGTACTTACCCCTACCATTTCACTACAAAACTGTCAAAAATGTTAAAAATGACAAGAGACAGTTTTTGACAATTCCTTTATTTAAATGCTTCTTCCTTCATCTTCTTCTTCTTCTGGTTCTTCTGGCTCTTCTGGTTCTTCCTCCAGCGTTCTCGTCCAGCATCTCCTCTGTGGCGTCTTCTATCTTCTTCTCCTCGGGCCGCTCCGCACCCATGGCATGAGGGGAGGCTCCCGCTCTTCTCTTCTTCAGAAGAACCAGAAGAAGATGAAGGAAGATAGAAGAAAGAAGAAGCATTTAAATAAAGGAATTGTCAAAAACTGTCTCTTTTTTAACATTTTTGACAGTTTTTTGTGAAATAGTAGGGGTACTTTTGTACCCCCTTACCATTTCACACAGGGGGGGGCCGGGATCTTGGGGTCCCCTTGTTAAATGGCGCTTCCAGATTCCGATAAGCCCCCTGCCCGCAGACCCCCACAACCACCGGCCAGGGTTGTGGGGATAAGGCCCTTGTCCTCATCAACACGGGGACAAGGTGTTTTGGGGGGCTACCCCAAAGCACCCTCCCAATGTTGAGGGCATGTGGCCTGGTACGGTTCAGGAGGGGGGGGCGCACTCTCATCCCCCCTTTTTTCCTGCGGCCTGCCAGGTTGCGTGCTCGGATAAGGGTCTGGTATGGATTTTTGGGGGGACCCCACGCCGTTTTTTTTTTGGCGCAGGGTTCCCCTTAATATCCATACCAGACCTGAAGGGCCTTCTATGGAATTTAGGGGGTCTCCCACGTCACTTTTTTTTTTTTTTAATTTTGGTTCGGGGTTTCCCTGTGGGGAATTCCCATGCCGTTTTTATCAATGAACTTCTATGTGTATTGTCGGCAATACAATAGCCGCGGGTAGTTTTAAATGGCTTTTTTTCCTCTCCTGTCATTTTGCTGTCAGACTGTTCTAAACACAGGAAACATGCGCCCCTTTACAGGCATACTATAGACACCCCCCAGCTACGAAATTTAAAGGGATATTACACTTTTATTGTTTGACTTTAAGCATTATTAAAATCACTGCTCCTGAAAAAACGGCAGTTTTTAAAACTTTTTTTTTGCATTGATCCATGTCCCCTGGGGCAGGACCCAGGTCCCCAAACACTTTTTATGAAAATAACTTGCATATAAGCCTTAAAATTAGCACTTTTGATTTCTCCTATAGACTTTTAAAGGGTGTTCCGCGGCATTCGAATTTGCCGCGAACACCCCAAATTGTTCGCTGTTCGGCGAACTTGCGAACAGCCAATGTTCGAGTTGAACATGAGTTCGACTCGAACTCGAAGCTCATCCCTACTGTTTGGAACCAGCAACTTTATCTTCTGTCAATTTTGGTTTGAAAGTGCTGTCGGTCGACAGTGTTAAATAAATCTTTTGTTCAGCATTTGGCCCACCCGGGTGTGTATGGCGAGTTATTTTCCACACGTTGCTGCCAAGGAGTTCCCTCCCGAATGGCTGAAGTAGGCTAGTTACCGAACACGGCCGGGGGCAATGAGCAAGGATTTATGGGAGTAGTATCCTATAGGGTAGTAGAGGCGGGACTAAACCCACACATTGCTGCCATGGAGTCCATCAGGGAAGGAAAATTACGGTAAGTATTTTGATAGGAATTTTTTTTTTTTTTTTTTCATTTTGGATTAAGTAATGGAGGGTTATAATCACTTTGTGCCATCTGTGTCCCATTGGGAGATTTCCCATCTATGCATGTTCTGGTGACATCCTGAAATTTTGGATTTTCTTTCACATTCACTCACACTTTCAGATAGCAATAAAAAAAAACTAACTGGTGTGACTGGTGGAAATCCCTCTCCAGTCTACCTAAAATGAAAAATAACTTTTGCCTTTGATTTTACTTTTGCCTTTGATTATAGGGCTCATCCCTATACATTAAGCAATAGCCAACATGTTCCTGGCTATTCATAAGTCACTGCTTTTGAACAAGCAGCTGTCTGGAATTAGTGGAGATAAAAGTAAATATTAAAAAAATACACTGCTAATTAATGCCGCGTACACACGATCGCACATTCTGACAACAAAATCCATGTTTTTTTTCCGACGGATGTTGGATCACACTTGTCTTGCGTACTCATGGTCACACAAATCTTGTCGGAAATTCTGATCGCCAAGAACGCAGTGACGTACAACACGTACGACGAGCCGAGAAAAATGAAGTTCAATAGCCAGTGCGGCTTTTCTGCTTGATTCCGAGCATGCGTGGAATTTTGTGTGTCGGAATAGTGTACACACGATCGGAATTTACGATAACGGATATTGTTGTCAGAAAATTTGAGATCCAAATCTCAAATTTTATTTGTTGGAAATTCCAACGGAAAATGGTCGGAATTTCCGATAACAAGCTCCCATCGAACATTTCCAGTCTAAAAATCCGACCGTGTGTACGTGGCATTAGAATGCATCAGTAAAATGTATTTATATACGTGTCTTTTTACAAGAGTTGCAATTTTACACAGCTACACATTGAGTGCTAGGTATTTATAGTGGACACTAGACAAGGTAACTAATCCACTTTTCAAAATGCTGTTGCTACTAAAAAAAAACTGTGGAGAAAAGTTAGTAATAATACTTTCCATATACCCATCTTCTCCACAGGAGATGATGATGTCATGACTCTACAGGCGCTATATAAATCCTGTGTATTATTATTTAGGGATGAGCGAATGGTTCAGACTGAGTATAACTTCAGCCAAAACATCACCCGTTTGGGTGCTTGCCAAAAACCCAAATCTTCTGTGTGCTCGGTGGGATGTTCGCCCACCAAGCGCACAGTCAATAGATTTTTAAGGAGCGGGGCCGGGAAGCTGGTCGCCACGTCCATAACAATGGATGAGTCATCAGCTGTCAGAGGGCTTCCCGCTGACAGCTGAATGAATAAAGAATGGTGTGGGGGTCCCCCCCAATCCATACCAGGCCCTTTGCTAGAAAAAAATACTAGAACCATTGTGCCACTAGTATACTTATGATATTGTTGATGGGGACCAGGGCCTCTTCCCCACAACCCTGGATGGTGGTTGTGGGGGTCTACCAGCAGGGGGTTTATTGAAATATGGAAGCCCCCTTTAACAAAGGGGGCACCCAGATCCTGCCCCCCATACATTGTACCCCTACCTATTCACCAAAAAAAACTGTCAAAAACAAATAAAGACAGGCTGGAAGAGCTGGATGCAAGGTCAGACAAGCCGTGTCATTAACAGGCGGGCAGATCAGGCATAGACGAAAGACAGCAGGATAGTCAAGCCACAAGATAAGTTGGCAACAGAAAATTGATTAAATAAGAGCAGAAGAGAGAGGCAGAATCTGGGGACAAGCCAAGGTCAAGGCAGGTAGCAGAGGGGAATAGTCAGGAGCAAACCCAGGTCAAGATCTAAGGTCAAACACAGAGATCAGGAATACGCTCACAGAATGCTGTAGACCAAACAGCAATTAACCATTGCAGTAGCTCAATTTAAATAGGCAGTTTTATGCCAGAATCGGTGACAGGCACGCACCTGCAAATGCGCGGGCATCTGCTCACGTCTGTGCACATCTGCTTAGCCCATTCTCGGCTGGCGCATACACATACGTGTGCATCAAGTAAAGCCTGACGAGACAGCTTTGTCATTTTTCTATATGCCTTTTTAAGGCAGGAACTGGAATACCCTCTTTCGAGGAGTCTTTCTCTTAGTTTGTCAGCCTCATCTTTGAAAGTGAAATCATCTGAACAGTTTCTATGTATTCTGAGGTACTGAGTATAAGGTATGGATGCTAGCAGGGGTTTGAGGTGAAAACTAGTCGCATTTAATAGCGAATTTCCTGCTGTGGGCTTATGATACAGCTGACTTGAGAGGCTACCATCCGGTTGTTTTTTCACAAGCACATCCAGAAAGGTAATCTCTGTTGTGCTATGTGACATGGTAAAACTGAGATTGAATTTGTTATGGTTGATAACAGCTAAGAACTCATAAAGGAGCTTGACTGAGCCATCCCATATGAGAAACACATCATCTATATATCGTCGTCATGTAAGTACATATATACGTATAGATGAGTAACGAGTCATTGGCAAGCAGTGAATGTTCCCACTCCCCCAGGTACAGATTGGCGTACGATGGGGCACAACATGTCCCCATCGCAACGCCCTGTACCTGGAGGTAGTGGGAACCGTCAAAGCAAAAGGCATTGTGATACAATATGAATTCCAGAGAATTCTAAATAAATTATGAATAATCAGGCTTAGATTCACTAAATTGCAAGAGTACATGACGTATCATCGCAAGGCCCTTAGTGTGGGGTATACTGCAGTATAGGGACTCAACGTCTATGGTGACTCACAAAACACCACTGGAAATATACAGATCAAGGGTTTGTAAAAAATGTACAGTGTCACGTATGTAAGATGATAACCATTTAAAACCCCTTGTTGAATGCCTATCTACCACTCGCCTGAGGTTTTCAGTGAGATTAAAGAAGCCAGAGATGATAGGTCTACCAGGTGGTTTTCTTTTTTGTTTGTGTAATTTTGGCAACACATAAAACGTAGCTTCTCTGGGGTAGCTCGTTCTGATAAATTCCCACACATGTTTAGTTATAACATTTTGATGGAATGCTGTATCTACAAGGGTGTAAAAGTCTTGAGTAAATTTATCGAGTAAGGACCATTCGATTGGTCGGTACCACTCAGTGTTACGGCGTATATTCATACACATCTCGATTTACTGGGCATTATCCATGACCACGACATTGACACCCCTATCGGATGGTCAGCTCCTTGTGTTCTGTGTACCCTGAATGCTGATGCTGGGTACTATAGAGCCAACTCAGTGCTTCAGGAAGTGGACCTATCACTTACTAATGCATGTCAGCTGTAGGTTACTTTTAAAAATTCAGGATGTGTTTAGGTTCGCTGGGTAATGATTAAGCGCTGATGAGAGCATGAAATGCGATAACCTTTTTGTCCGCTGCTGGGTCTGTCATCACCTGTAATTGTGGTTTTACTATCAATAGAGTGATTTGTTGGTGTGCAGCCATCATGATTGACGCCAACACGCAATGCACGTGATTTCCATCCCAGTTGCTCTGGCGGGGAATACAAGCTTCTGCAGAGGGCGGTGATTACCGCCTCCGCCTTAGCCCTTTCCTGCCCACGCCACGCTAGCGTGACGCTAGTAAAAGCCGACGTGCACGTGTGCGGGGCCCGTATAAACTGCCTCCCCTGACACACTTTTGCTGTCACACATTCCAGACACCACATCGCATCTCAGCACTCTACTTCGTTTCCAGCTTTGTCCCAACACGTGAGTTACTCACTAGGTTATTTACACCTGTCTTGTCACTTTTGTTTTCTCCCGTTTGTTTATTGCTTTTGTCACCAGTTTGATTTACACCTTGCCCCCACTATTCATTATTGGTTACCCACTCTATGCTACCTTAGTCATGCTCACATAGTTCACATATTGAGTTAATATACATCCTTTTTACACATATATTTTTCATTAATTTTTAATTTTTTTTATCCATACCATTCACACATAATCCCATGTACACTTTCTTTAGATCACTCCAGGTTGCCCTCACGGGTCACCGTGGCTCTTCACCTATGCACCAGCAATTTGTGTCTTGGGTCATCGGGAGGTTCTGTTGTATGCGCCCTGCTGCACATGGCTGTAATTACCTCAGTTCCCGGGGAAGACTGTCTTAGGACCTTGATTGCATGGTTGCAGCATTTTACCATATTGGCCAGTTTATGAGTATTTAGGATGGACTAATTTGCCTTTCCTTTATGTTATTAATTTGAACTAGATTAATGTTACCATTTCTTTACACTCTGCAGACATATTTGAGCATCCGTCTCTGAGGAGTGTATCTACATGAAACGCGTTGGGAATATGTGATGCTGACCTGTGTCTGTAATGGACATTGATTCTGGTCTGCAGTAGACTATCAATTTTGACATTCATGAATTTATCAACAACGGTCCTATTTCATACATTTATACTCTTGCTGCTAGTGCTGTCTATGTTTTATGTGTATATATATATGAATTTATCTAATGCAATGTAATAATGAACTGTTTTAGAATTACTATACCTATATAATCTCTTACCCATGCCACACCTGTGTGTTATGTGTGGGTGGAGTTAATATGAATCAGTATACCTACTGTATATGTGGTTTTTAACATTGCCATATTTCATACAATGTTCGTTATTAATTAGTGGGAATGCTTTAGCAGTCCCACTATTGTTGTTCGATTTTATTAGTGGGACTGCTTTAGCAGTCCCACTATTGTTATTCGATTTTATTTATTTTTAATTAGTGGGAATGCTTTAGCAGTCCCACTATTGTTATTCGATTTTATTTATTAGTGGGAATGCTTTAGCAGTCCCACTATTGTTGTTCAAACCTATTTATTTTTATTCCATACGTTTTTTGGCTCTGCGTAACTTCTGCATACTTTCAGCTATTAAAACCATTCGACTATTAAAATGTTCGTCTTTTAGCTGATGGGGCAGTTTTGATGGTGGCAATATGATGGGGCAGTTTTGATGGTGGCAATATGATGGGGCAGTTTTGATGGCAATATGATGGGGGCAGTTTTGCTGGGGGCCGTTTCAGCAATTCAGCATTCCCACGCATTTTCCCCAGGAAATGCATTTTCTAGCTGTTTTTATTAATTTTATTCCGTACGTTTTTTGGCTCTGCGTAACTTCTGCATACTTTCAGCTATTAAAACCATTCAACTATTAAAATGTTCGTCTTTTAGCTGATGTGTGCTTTTTTTCAACTTTTTTTCTACCATTTATACTTTTTAAAATATTAAGCTTTTTAACACTTTTTTTTAACATTGAAGTCAATGGGAGCATGCTTCAGATCCTTAAAATCTTCTTCCGCTACCAAAAGTTTCAGCTCCTTCATACTTTCACCTACAGACGCCAAACAAACTTTAAAATGTTCACAAAATATTCAGCTATCTGGCTATATCTTTTCAGTTTCATATCTTTTACAGTTTTTGAGAAAAAAGCTTTTTGTTTAGAGGTCATTTCAGGAAGTTTTAGCTATTAATCAGAGTGTACTGTGTTTGTTTTGTTGCCATGGTTACCAAAGCTTCTGTTATACACAGGGGGGGAGGTGGCTGGAGCATCTCAGCTCTGATTACAGAGCCCGGGGGAGGGGACAGACACATCATGTACTGATTTATAATAGAGGAATATGATGGGGCAGTTTTGATGGGACAATTCTGATGGGGCAGTTTTGATGGGACAATTCTGATGGGGCAGTTTTGATGGGACAATTCTGATGGGGCAGTTTTGATGGTGGCAATATGATGGGGCAGTTTTGATAGGGCAATTCTGATGGGGCAGTTTTGATGGTGGCAATATGATGGGGCAGTTTTGATGGGGGCATTTTTGATGGTGGCAATATGATGGGGCAGGATTGAGTGTGACAATTTTTATGGGGCAATTCTGATGGGGCAGTTTTGATGGCAATATGATGGGGCAGTTTTGCTGGGGGCCGTTTTAGCAATTCAGCTATTCAGCATTCCCACGCGGGGGGAAGGTGGCTGGAGCATCTCAGCTCTCATTACAGAGCCCGGGGGAGGGGACAGACACACCATGTACTGATTTTGAATTTGATGGGGCAGTTTTGATGGGACAATTCTGATGGGGCAGTTTTGATGGGACAATTCTGATGGGGCAGTTTTGATGGTGGCAATATGATGGGGCAGTTTTGATGGGGCAATTCTGATGGGGCAGTTTTGATAGTGGCAATATGATGGGGCAGTTTTGATGGGGCAGTTTTGATGGGGACAATTTTGATTGGGCAGTTTTGATGGCAATATGATGGAGGCAGTTTTGATGGTGGCAACATGATGGGGCAGTTTTGATGGTGGCAATATGATGGGGCAGTTTTGATGGGGCAATTCTAATGGGGCAGTTTTGATGGGGCAGTTTTGATGGTGTCAATATGAAGGGGCAGTTTTGATGGGGCAATTCTGATGGAACACTTTTGATGGTGGCAATATGATGGGGCAGTTTTGATGGGGACAATTTTGATGGGGCAATTCTGATGGGGCAGTTTTGATGGTGGCAATATGATGGGCAGTTTTGATGGGGACAATTTTGATGGGGCAATTCTGATGGGGGCGGTTTTGATGGCTGCCGTTTTTAGCAACTCAGCTATTCAGCATTCCCACGCATTTTCCCCAGGAAATGCATTTTCTAGTTAGTGGGACTGCTTTAGCAGTCCCACTATTGTTGTTAGATTTTATTTATTTTTAATTTTAATCTAAATTTTATTCCGTACGTTTTTTTGGCTCTACGTAACTTCTGCATACTTTCAGCTATTAAAACCAATCAACTATTAAAATGTTCGTCTCTTTCAGCTGATGATGGGACTTTTGCAACTTTTTTTTCTACCATTTATACTTTTTTAATATTAAGCTTTTTATCACTTTTTTTAACATTGAAGTCAATGGGAGCATGCTTCAGATCCTTAAAATCTTCTTCCGCTCCCAAAAGTTTCAGCTCCTTCATACTTTCACCTAGAGACACCAAACAAACTTTAAAATCTTCACAAAATATTCAGCTATCTGGCTATATCTTTTCAGTTTGATATCTTTTACAGTTTTTGAGAAAAAGCTTTTCGTTTAATGGCTAAAATTTCCTGAAATGACCTCTAATCAGAATGTACTGTGTTTGTTTTGTTGCCATGGTTACCAAAGCTTCTGTTATACGGGGGGGAGGTGGCTGGAGAATCTCAGCTCTGATTACAGAGCCCGGGGGAGGGGACAGACACACCATGTACTGATTTATAATAGAGGAATATGATGGGGCAGTTTTGATAGGGCAATTCTGATGGGGCAGTTTTGATGGTGGCAATATGATGGGGCAGTTTTGATGGTGGCAATATGATGGGGGCAATTTTAATGGAGCAGTTTTGAAGGTGGCAATATGATGGGGCAGTTTTGATGGGGCAATTCTGATGGGGCAGTTTTGATGGTGGCAATATGATGGGGCAGTTTCAATGGGGACAAATTTGATGGGGCAATTCTGATGGGGCAGTTTTGATGGCAGTATGATAGGGCAGTTTTGATGGCGGCCATTTTAGCAATTTAGCTATTCAGCATTCCCATGCATTTTCCCCAGGAAATGCATTTTCTAGTTTTTATTAATTTTATTCCATACGTTTTTGGCTCTGCGTAACTTCTGCATACTTTCAGCTATTAAAATCATTCAACTATTAAAATGTTCGTCTCTTTCAGCTGATGGGACTTTTTCAACTTTTTTTCTACCATTTATACTTTTTAAAATATTAAACTTTTTATCACTTTTTTAACATTGAAGTCAATGGGAGCATGCTTCAGATCCTTAAAATCTTCTTCCGCTCCCAAAAGTTTCAGCTCCTTCATACTTTCACCTACAGACGCCAAACAAACTTGTTCACAAAATATTCAGCTACTGTATCTGGCTATATCTTTTCAGTTTGATATCTTTTACAGTTTTTGTGAAAAAGCTTTTTTTTTGTTTAGAGGTAATTTCAGGAAGTTTTAGCCATTAACTAGAAAATGCATTTCCTGGGGAAAATGCGTGGGAATGCTGAATAGCTAAATTGCTAAAACGGCCGCCATCAAAACTGCCCCATCATACTGCCTTTAAAACTGCCCCATCAGAATTGCCCCATCAAAATTGTCCCCATTAAAACTGCCCCATCATATTGCCACCATCAAAACTGCCCCATCAAAATTGTCCCATCATATTGCCACCATCAGAATTGCCCCATCAAAACTGCCCCATCATATTGCCACCATCAAAACTGCCCCCATCATATTGCCATCAAAACTGCCCCATTAGAATTGCCCCATCAAAACTGCCCCATCATATTGCCACCATCAAAACTGCCCCGACTTCCAGTTCATGAGGAGGAGGTGAGCAGCTCCAGCTCCCGCACAGCTCCTCACAAAACCGGCATCTAAACCAGCTACAGCGCCGGGGGAAACCCCTACTGCCTCTGCTCCATCCCAGGCAGGCATGGATCGCTTCGTGGAGCGATCATACACTCGGGCGCTGACATAGCGGCCGACACAGCCAAGAAGGCGGCCGCTCCGGACATAGCAGAGCGGCCTCAGCAGCAGCCACAACCTCCCCCTGCCCCTACTATGGCAGAGACCGACCCCACATCCCCTGCTAACATTGCCCAGGCTGTTGTACAACTTCTGGGGCCATCCCTAACAGCCACTGTGGACGCAGCGGTGCACAGAGGGCTGGAACAGCTGCACATAAAGCTCCAGGCTCAGGCCCAGCGCCTCACTCAGGTGGAGGAAAGAATTTCCATACTTGAAGATGACTGCACAGCCTCATCTGCAGCACTTGCACGCATCAATGCTTCACATAGAGACATATGGGACAAGCTGGACGATTTAGAAAATCACTCAAGAAGGAACAACTTGCGCATAATTGGCTTGCCAGAGTCGATCCCAGCATCCCACCTTACAAACATATGTGCGAAAACCATCCCAGAGCAACTTGGCCTCCGCATACCCTGCACTGTTGAACGAGCGCACCGTATGGGTCAATATTCTGACACACGCGCTAAACCACGGCATGTGATAGTGAAATATTTAAACTACGCTGACAAAAACGCCATAATGCAAAAATTTTGTCGCACGCGCTCACTGGTGGTAGATTGCGCAAAACTGTTGCTCTTCGCGGACTATTCCATAGAGGTAATGAAACAACGCAAGGCATTCTCCTCGGTATGCTCCACTCTGCACCACAATCAAATCCGATTCTCCCTAGCTTATCCAGCTGTCCTCCACGTTCAAACACCTGAAGGGGAGCAACTCACCTTTCATACACCTGAAGAGGCGGAAACCTACCTAACCAACAGAAGCTCCGAAATGGAACACAGCGCCGCGGCAGAGGGATCACCATCGTCATCTTCACAGCATGCGTATGAACCCCCTAAACACCCCCGAAGCCCGACCAAACCTCCATACAAGCGCAGCCGCTTCACCAACCAGGAAGATCACTCTGGGAATCGTTGAAGGACTCCACATCACCACCTTTTTCACCTCGCCATCTTCTAAAGGGTAGTATCAACCCATCTTATACTTTTTTCTTTTCCTAAATTTTTTATCCTTAAGATGAGGATGCTTTTGATGCCTCTGTAAACTGCCGTACATGCTCTTTATGGAGCACTACCCCTACCAGCCTGTAGCTGAAAGTTATGCAGCTAAAAGTTATGCAGTTATAATGTTATGGTCATGTAACTCAATAACAGAGATGGCCCCCCACTACCTGGGAAACCTTCCTTTTCAGGGACACTTGCAATGTTTTGATTACTTGTATTTTCTATTTTCTGGTTTGTTTAAGCCTAATTTAAAGAGGGGGGCCCTCCCCCATGTTTAGCCTACCTCGCCATCAATTAATTTAAACCTGCACTGCCTCCTCAGGGGATTCCCCCCTAGACTACCCTCCCTTCCTATCCTGTACCCGCCCCATCCCCCTTTCCTCTCCCCTACCATCCCTATCCTCACCCCCCGTTGCTACCACCCTGCCCCTACGTGAGGAGCTGGCAATCAATGGGAGCTATGCTAACTAGATAGGTGGGACCTCATGTGGAAAAAAGAGAAGTCCACAAGCCACGTTATGTATTTCCTTATACGATATACTGCCTTATTAATGTTTATAACTTATTGTTGCTTAGAGAAGTTTAAGTTCATGTTTGCCAATCTAGTTCATATGTCTTCAGGGGCTCTGAGGCGCTTTGGTGGCTCCCAAAAGGTAGATAGCACATCTACAAAGGGGTTCTTATATAAACCCCTAAACCAAACCACTTTTAACTATCAATCATGTCACAATCTACAGATGGGAGTCACCTAAGGTTTGTCTCGTGGAATGTTAAGGGGCTGCGTTCCCCAAACAAACGCATGTCCATCCTCAGACACCTGCGGCGTCTCCGGGCTGATGTGGCTCTACTTCAAGAGACACATCTGGCTGCAGACGACTTGCAACGCCTTCATAGATTGTGGGTGGGCTCTGTTTATGGTTCACCAGCAGTAGGCCGTAAAGCGGGTGTTGCTATCCTTCTGCACAAGAATTTACAGCACACTGTTAGGGATGTCAAGGTTGACTCGGAAGGAAGGAAAATGACTCTACATCTGACTATAGATGACAAACCTGTAGCAATTACTAACATCTATGCTCCCAATTCTCCTGACACCTCCTTCTTTCAAGATTTAGTGAAATGGGTGCTAACTACACCAGAGACGTTACACCTACTGGGTGGGGATTTTAATTCAGTCATGTCTTCCCTAGCTGATCGCACAGGCCCCCCTACACATAGAACACACATCCGTACCCCCTCATCATCTGCATCTACCCTACTGTCACAAGCCGTCACCTCCATGCAATTTGTGGATGTCTGGCGCTTAATGCATCCAATGGATCGGGAATACACTTTTTTTTCGCCCCCGCACAATACATTCTCACGTATAGACTATTTTTTTGCCTCCCCGGCCCTAAGCTCCGTAATCAGCGCACCAGACATACAAGACGCAGTGATCTCAGATCACAGCCCAATTGTGGTTCATCTAACCCAAACGGCTCGCTCATCTCCCTCCCCTACTTGGCGCTTCCCCTCCTATTTAGTTGACAATGAGGACTTTCAACATACACTATACTGCGCCTGGGAGGAATACCGCACCATAGAGAACATACAAAAATGGAGACAGGCTAAAAGCACCTTTGACCTCTGGGCAGAACAGCATGAAGCCGCCAAAACGTCATACTCTCAGCTACATTTTCATAGATTTGGCAACAAGGCTGGCAGGCTCCTGGCCAAGATGTGCTCAGGCCCTAGAAGCCCTACCCGCATCTCTGCTCTTAGAGCTAAGACAGGTTCTCTGGTCACCTCCCCAGCTGAAATTAGCAACCTACTCGTGGAATACTACACTAATCTATACAAAGCTGACCCGACTGACTAACCTACTACTGACTTTCTGCTCGACAAAATACGTCTACCCAAACTCCACCACACGCAATTGGAGACGATTAATGACCCCATTACTGTTGATGATATTCGATTAAAGACATAGCCTCGGCCAAAGCCCCGGGACCCGACGGATACACCGCTGAATTCTATAAAATGACGAGGGAATTTATTCCGGATACCTTAAAACATGTATACGCAGCCATGTGGGACGGAGGGCCCTATCTTCCTACGGGAACACAGGCCCACATCAAACTAATCTCTAAGAAAGGGAAAGATCCCCTATAACCAGGCTCATACCGATCGATATCGTTAATCAATGTCGATGTCAAAATCCTATCCAAAATAATTGTGTCGCGACTAGCTCCCCTACTGCCATCATTATTACACCCAGCCCAATCTGGCTTTGTTTCGGGCAGATCAGCTACCCTAAACATTTGCAAAGTGTTAATGGCTTTGGAATATGCCAAAACCCACCCTAACCAAGACATTGCCATCATGTCCTTAGACGCGGAAAAAGCCTTTGACAACATCAGTTTCTCCCGACTCTTTAGAGTGATGACACAATTTGGATTCTCAGGACCGATTATGCGATTCCTTCTACAAATGTACGCATCCCCTACCACACGTCTTGTCACCCCTGACTTTATCTCAGATACGATTCCATTAACAAAAGGAACGAGACAGGGCTGCCCCATCTCCACCCCTGTTCAATCTAGCAATCGAACCCCTGTCCAGAATACTAAATTCAGTTGATGGAATCAGTGGCATCACTCTAGAGAACCACACTCTTCGTTCGGCGCTATTTGCAGACGACATACTATTGTTCTCCACTGACCCTATAACAGACTTTGACAGACTCAAACAACTTTTTTCCGACTTCAGACTTTGCTCGGGATTCAGAATCAATTTTGATAAGAGTGAGATCCTGCCATTGCCCCCCCATCTCTCCAGTAAATGGAAACACCTATCCCCCTTGGCCATAGCCAACCAACATATTACATACCTGGGCATTAAAATAGGACGTGAACCATCCTCTCTGTACTCTTTGAATTACCCCCCTTTGATAACCAAAATTGTGAAGGAGTTGGAGGCTTGGGGGACCCTACCTCTCTCGCTCTTTGGGAGATGCCACCTTTTCAAAATGGTATCTTTCGCACGCTTGCTTTACCCAATGCAGACCATACCTCTTCTATTAAACATTCAGATATCCAAAAACTCCAGAAGGCCCTAACTGCCTTCATATGGTCTCACAAGAAACCTTGCATAGCGCTGCAGAAACTGTCTCCCGAAGGGCGAGGGCGGGGCGGGACTGCCCAATATGCGTTTCTACAACCTGGCATGTTTACTTAGACAGGGCTCAGACTGGCTATCTGGTGGTTCTAAATATTCTAACCTATCCTTAGAAGAGGCTATGGTACACCCATATGACCTCTCGGCCATCCTCCATTCTAATCCCATTACATTACCCCCCCACCTCAAAACAAGTGTACTAATTAAGGATACGGTCATTGCATGGAGAGAAGTAGGAAAATTGCTCAAAGTGCCATCCAGCATCTCCAAATACCTCAAAATACAAGGCAACCCTATGTTCCTTCCATCTATCATCCATAAAGCTTTTGGCCAATGGAAACTTAAAGGCCTCACGGATGTCTCGTCTTTCTATCTCAACAAGCCGGGCAAATTCAAACCATTTCAAACCCTGATGCGGGAGTACTCCCTACCACCAACTCATGTTTTCTTCCATCACCAACTCATCAACTATCTCAAATCATGCTCTGGCCCCAATACCAATCCACTTGAAACATCCTGCATTGATACTCTCATCAAAAGCAATAACTACTCCATCTCCAATATTTACTCCTGTCTCATACAACATCAAACACGGAAGTATGCCCTCAAACCCTTTCAAAAGTGGTCACACGTATTAGAAGATGAATCTCTGCCAGAAAAAATCCTTGAGGGGTACAAGACAGTCCGCAACCTTACTGCTTCTGAATCTTGGAGGGAAACACAATTCAAGATCATTCACAGGGCTTATTTCCCTTTCCGATTCAACAAGAAGGACCCCACCCAAGCGCAATGTTCATGGTGTAACCTACCTCGCCCCACTTTGCTACATAGGCTCTGGGACTGTAACAAGATTGATGCTTATTGGACTAAGGTGATCACCTACATCAACGAGGTCCACAAAATTCAGTGCACTAAGGACCGCCTATTATGCCTGTTTAGCATACCCCTTCACCCTCATCGTCAACGAGGGTCTCACAAAATATTCCACATTGGGCTCACCTGTGTCTTCTAGTGGCTCGCAGGTCTATTATGTCTCACTGAATATCAGCTACTCCTCCTACCCTAACAATGTTTAAAAAAGCCTTGGCATCACTTTTCCATCTAGATTGGACACCATCACCCTTAATTTCCGATCAACTTCCCGTTTTTTTTAAAAGATGGAGGAAATACATCGAAGCTACATTCGCTCCGCAGGCACTGATGGATATAATGCACCCATTCCGCTACACGAAATGGTACTTGACAAAAGATCTCACCAACTCTCTTGGCCGACTCAAAATACCCCCCACCCCGGATTCCTTTACTTTTAACCCATCGTAGGATATCCACAAATCCATTGTGCCCCTTAGCATCCACCCCCCCACATTTATTCAGACGCTGCCTCCACTCCTGAAGGTATCTAGATGTTAAGATTTCATATGTCGAGCAAAGTTACGCTCCATAGTGTTGATAAGATGGCATACATGAACTCCCCCGTCTTCCCCTTCCCCAATTTTTCTTTTTATTTTTATGTTTTCTGTTACTTCTCTCTTGTTCTAACTGATAAGACAAGCTTGTATTTCAACCACTATGAGAAGTCATTGATCTTTACAGATTGTAACAATTAATACTCTGTAACTTTTGTTACACTCAGTTTTTATACTTTTGTATGCCATAAAACCCGATAAATATTTTTCAAAAAAGACCCAAAAAACTGCCCCATCAGAATTGCCCCATCAAAACTGCCCATCATATTGCCACCATCAAAACTGCCCCCATCAAAACTGCCATATCAGAATTGCCCCATCAAAACTGCCCCATCAGAATTGCCCTACCAAAACTGCCCCATCATATTGCCACCATCAAAACTGCCCCATCAGAATTGCCCCATCAAAACTGCCCCGTCATATTGCCACCATCAAAACTGCCCCCTTTAAAACTGCCATATCAGAATTGCCCAATCAAAACTGCCCCATCAGAATTGCCCAACCAAAACTGCCCCATCATATTGCCACCATCAAAACTGCCCCATCAGAATTGCCCCATCAAAACTGCCCCCATCATATTGCCACCATCAAAACTGCCCCATCAGAATTGCCCTACCAAAACTGCCCCATCATATTGCCACCATCAAAACTGCCCCATCAAAACTGCCCCGTCATATTGCCACCATCAAAACTGCCCCCTTTAAAACTGCCATATCAGAATTGCCCAATCAAAACTGCCCCATCAGAATTGCCCAACCAAAACTGCCCCATCATATTGCCACCATCAAAACTGCCCCATCAGAATTGCCCCATCAAAACTGCCCCCATCATATTGCCACCATCAAAACTGCCCCATCAGAATTGCCCTATCAAAACTGCCCCATCATATTGTCACCATCAAAACTGCGCCATCAAAACTGTTCATCCTATTGCCACCATCAAAACTGCCCCATCAGAATTGCCCTATCAAAACAGCCCCATCATATTGCCACCATCAAAACTGCCCCATCATAATTGCCCCATCAAAATTGCCCCATCAGAATTGCCCTATCAAAACTGCCCCATCATATTGCCACCATCAAAACCGCCCCATCAGAATTGTCCCATCAAAACTGCCCCATCATATTGCCACCATCAAAACTGCCCCATCAGAATTGTCCCATCAAAACTGCTGCATCAGAATTGTCCCATCAAAACTGCCCCATCATATTGCCACCATCAAAACTGCCCCATCAGAATTGCCCCATCAAAACTGCCCCATCATATTGCCACCATCAAAACTGCCCCATCAGAATTGTCCCATCAAAACTGCCCCATCAGAATTGCCCCATCAAAACTGCCCCATCATATTGCCACCATCAAAACTGCCCCATCATAATTGCCACCAATAAAACTGCCCCATCATAATTGCCCCATCATAATTGCCCCATCAGAATTGCCCTATCAAAACTGCCCCATCATATTCCTCTATTATAAATCAGTACATGGTGTGTCTGTCCTCTCCCCGGGCTCTGTAATCAGAGCTGAGATGCTCCAGCCACCTCCCCCCCTGTGTATAACAGAAGCTTTGGTAACCATGGCAACAAAACAAACACAGTACACTCTGATTAATGGCTAAAATTTCCTGAAATGACCTCTAAACAAAAAGCCTTTTCTCAAAAACTGTAAAAGATATCAAACTGAAAAGATATAGCCAGATAGCTGAATATTTTGTGAACATTTTAAAGTTGGTTTGGCGTCTGTAGGTGAAAGTATGAAGGAGCTGAAACTTTTGGGAGCGGAAGAAGAATTTAAGGATTTCAAGCATGCTCCCATTGACTTCAAATGTTAAAAAAAAGTGTTAAAAAGCTTAATATTTTAAAAAGTATAAATGGTAGAAAAAAAGTTGAAAAAGAGCACACATCAGCTAAAAGAGACGAACATTTTAATAGTTGAATGGTTTTAATAGCTGAAAGTATGCAGAAGTTACGCAGAACCAAAAAACGTACGGAATAAAATTACAATTAAAACTAGAAAATGCATTTCCTGGGGAAAATGCGTGGGAATGCTGAATAGCTAAATTGCTAAAACGGCCGCCATCAAAACTGCCCCATCATACTGCCATCAAAACTGCCCCATCAGAATTGCCCCATCAAAATTGTCCCCATTAAAACTGCCCCATCATATTACCACCATCAAAACTGCCCCATCAGAATTGCCCCATCAAAACTGCCCCATCATATTGCCACCATCAAAACTGCCCCCATCAAAACTGCCCCATCATATTGCCACCTTTAAAACTGCTCCATTAAAATTGTCCCCATCAAAACTGCCCCATCATATTGCCACCATCAAAACTGCCCCATCAGAATTGCCCCATCAAAACTGCCCCATCATATTGCCACCATGAAAACTGCCCCATCAGAATTGCCCTATCAAAACTGCCCCATCAGAATTGTCCCATCAAAACTGCCCCATCATGTTGCCACCATCAAAACTGACCCATCATAATTGCCACCAATAAAACTGCCCCATCATAATTGCCCCATCAAAACTTCCCCATCAGAATTGCCCTATCAAAACTGCCCCATCATATTCCTCTATTATAAATCAGTACATGGTGTGTCTGTCCCCTCCCCCGGGCTCTGTATTCAGAGCTGAGATGCTCCAGCCACCTCCCCCCCGTGTATAACAGAAGCTTTGGTAACCATGGCAACAAAACAAACACAGTACACTCTGATTAATGGCTAAAATTTCCTGAAATGACCTCTAAACAAAAAGCTTTTTCTCAAAAATGGTAAAATATATCAAACTGAAAAGATATAGCCAGATAGCTGAATATTTTGTGAACATTTTAAAGTTTGTTTGGTGTCTCTAGGTGAAAGTATGAAGGAGCTGAAACTTTTGGGAGCGGAAGAAGAATTTAAGGATTTCAAGCATGCTCCCATTGACTTTAATGTTAAAAAAGTGATAAAAAGCTTAATATTTTAAAAAGTATAAATGGTAGATAAAAAGTTGAAAAAGAGCACACATCAGCTAAAAGAGACGAACATTTTGAAAGTTGAATGGTTTTAATAGCTGAAAGTATGCAGAAGTTACGCATTACCGAAAAACGTACGGAATAAGAAGAAGAAAAAAAATAATAAAAAAAACGAATAACAATAGTGGGACTGCTAAAGCATTCCCACTAACTAGAAAAGGTACAATTTCTGGGGAAATTGTGAAAAGTGTTCTTGCCTCTACATCTGGAGTGAGCGGAGTAACTGGGGGGAGTGCCTGGAGTAACTGTTGTGTGGTTGGAGTAACTGTGGAAAGGTTGAACTGGGCAGATGGGCAGAGTAACTGTGTGGAGTGTTTGTAGTGAGTAAAGATAGTAAACATTACACTAACCAATTGATTGATCAAATTTAAAAAGTGCACAAGTGCTAATGATGTAAAAGGTAGAAATATCGGTAAATGACTTTGTCGGACACAGACTTAAGGGTTACCAGGATTTATTCCGCCCCAGCCAAAGCATAGCACCTGACGGACTCGCGTCCCAAAATCAAGTGTGTCAAAAACAGTTTACACAGTGTACATATAATTTCAATATATTGCATCACAAGCGAACTGGCGGTATATTTCCGTTATACATTAACATTAACATTAACATTTTGAACAGTCAACTTTTTGAACTTTTTGGATACAAGGCAATTCATTAAAGCATATACTTTAAACCCTTACAAATTTTCAGTTTCTCTGCAGTTTTGCTCCTTGCTGTTTCTTTGTCTTACTAATCAGCAAGCAGGCTATAGCACAGGAAGGAGAGGGTGAGTGTGATGAGGACAGTGTGATAGGGCGAGCTGACGTGCTGCATCTACCGTCTGTAGGACGGGTGATCGTTTTAGCCAGCCGGCTTCTTATGCTTATTTGAATCTGCTACACTGTAAGTGTTATTTTAATTCTTTTAATAAACCTCAAAACCAGGATTACGCTATGTTGTTTCCCTCTCTTTTCCCGGGGTACCCCTAAATGAGAACAACCCCCCAGCTAGGAGTCTTTTATTAATCTCCATGATAAGAGTGATTTCCTGTGACTTGGTGGACTAGTGGTATCATCACCCTTTGGCTGTATGAAGGGGCATGTCGTTTCCTAGAAGCCCATCCAATGAAAGGCCCTGACCGGGTTAAGGTCGCAAGCCCCCTTGTGCTTGCCGTTTGGTAAGCGCGCATTTTATTTTCAGCTACCACCGTGGTGCGGTGGAGGAATTTTTTCTATTTTACATTTCCTGCTTTAAAAAAATGGGGTCTGAGCCTATGTATTTTCACAACATTTATTTGGACTTTATTCACTGTGTTAGGACTGTCCAGTGAACACTTATTGATTTAGGTTTCAAGAACTGTGTTAGTTATTTAATTTGGGTTCTAACCAATTAGTCCTATTCAACACTGGTACTAGTATTTACTCCTATTTACAGCGCTGCTATATTTGTTATATTGTTGTATTAGTGTGTGTATCTCACATAGAGTGGCTGCTTTTGTTATTATGTTTTTTTTTTTAATTTTTTTTCACTAAGTTATTTTCATCACTATTTTGGTTATCCCCTATTTGGTCATTCACAATATTTCACGAACAGGTACCCTTTTTGGGTGCACTACAGCGCGGTATTCCTCTTACTATATGATGAGGACAGATGTCTGTGATGGATGGGGGGGAGTAAGTGAGTTCAGTGTCTAACAAGTACACCGAACATGAAATATAGAGAATGATGTTTAGCTAATTGTAAATGGTCCCACATAACTATGGCCACGTAAACTGACCCTCATTGCCACTTTATCTGTTTGATGACCACTGTCTCACAACCACTGTTTCCTGGCAACACTCATGCCCTGTTTATGCAGGCTCTAAGCGTGTTCACAACCACTGCTCAAAACACAATACACAGGATAATGGTAGCTGTAATAACTGTGCAGTACTCCTGACTGGAGACACTGCTGCACCCTGGAGATGTAAATGTGATCCAACAGTGTGTTTTTTTCTGTGGTGGCTGCCCAGACCAGTTGAGTATATCCTCTTGAGTGAAGAAGGTCAGATATTGGCTTCTTTTCTCTGCACAGAAAATCTTCATTGAAATCTCCACAGAGTATTATAGGTTGGCAATCCATTATTTCCAAAGATTCCAAGAGGCCCAGCAGGTTAGTAAGGAATTGGCCAATACTGTAATCCGGTGGCCTGTAAATGACAGCGATCAAAGCTTGTACAGGGGACTCCAGTTTGACAACCAAGAACTCCAAGTCAGTCACATTGTGATGATACTGCTTTTCATAGGCCTTGAAATGGTTTCTGACATACAAGGCGACACCTCCGCCACTTTTACTTGCAATGTCAGGAAGGTTTGTGTACGAGAGGTGTCTGTTGCGTTTGAACAGGTTGTAGCCCTCCAGCTGGAGACTTTCAGCAACAGAAGAGCCTGAGAGATGAGTTTCAGTGAAACATAAAACATCTCCAAGTGTCAACTCATGGTGAGATTTGATATCTTCAATGTGAGCTGGTAATCCTTCCGTGTTGTGATGGATAATTGTTAATGTTTGCTGTTTGTCTGTTGTCTGTAGAAACTTTAAGAGGGGCATAACACTTTCCAGTGATGCTTTCTTCATTGAATCCAGGGAAGCTGTGATTTCAGGATCAGCAAAGATCTTCTTCTCATCAAAGTCGGTTATGTACAGTCCTTGTAGTGTAGTCGTTCTACTCAGAGCAACATAGGCCATTCCCGGTTGGAAGACCCATTTCAATGAGACCACTGCCGACTGTATCGACATCCCCTGACACTTATGAATCGTACATCCAAAAGCCAACTTCAGGGGGAACTGCCTGCGAACAACTCCTTTCTGTCTCAGGTTTTCCTCTACCCTTTCTATGTACACCAAGTTGTCAGCATCACAAGACGACTTGTTACGGTATCTCTGTCCTGCATTTGGATTGTCCAGCACAAGCCCAAGCTTGTTTACCGTAGTAGCACCATTCTCAGTCTGGATGATTATTCTTGCAATCTTGCCAAATGTCCCGTTAACAAGCCCGTCTTCTACATCAATGTTTCTTGTGATCATGATACGGGCACCTTCAGCTGCTTGCAGTGTGTCAATCAGATTGTCTTTGTGTCCTTTGAAAGGTTGGTGTTGCCTCAGCATCACTCCTGTCTTAGGGTCTTTTCTGTAATCGTCGGCATCTATGTTGGTGATGTTTGAATGGAGAACAGACACAGTTGCAGCATTATGTTTGTGAACCTCTTTGTTGGTGGCAAATATGTGTAGCACGTCATTAGGGCAGTGGGTGGGATCTGTAAAAGCCTGAGCAAGCAGAGCTTTGTCATCATTGCTTAAGGTGACAGTCTTCTGCTTGACTCTGATTCTATTCAAAAGCTCAGCAAATGAAATGTCATCCTTCTGTCGCATGATCTCTGTCAGCGTGATCATCTGAAAGTTGTCTTTCCAGACGTCATTGGTATTTTCCTCAAACACGCAGAGTGGCTTACTTTTTCCCAGCGGGGGGACCTGGTAAAAGTCTCCTACTGCTAGTACTGACATACCACCAAAAGGTTTCTTACTGCCTTTGATTTGCTGTAATCTCCAGTTGATGTAGGCAAACAGAGGCTTTGAAATCATTGACACCTCGTCAATAACAATGATCTCCGCATTTGACAGCTGTGCCCTCACTTCATCTATTAGATTTCCAAGTCCTTGGTAGGGTGGCTTCAAGCTTCTTGGCAACTTCAGCAGAGAATGCAAAGTGTTGCCTGAAATGTTGAAAGCTGCTGTTCCTGTAAATGCAGTTAGTAAAACGCTGGGCATGGATATGTCTGCTTCCTCACGTAGTCTGGTAAGTTTACAGAGTATCTTTGTCGCCTCAGCATAGATGCACTTTATCAGGTGTGATTTGCCTGTCCCTGCACCACCAGTGACAAAGTAATAGAATGGGTCAGGATTTAGGCCACGCACACTGTTAGTGCACCAGTCACAAACTGAGTAGAATGTCTGAGCTTGTGTCCGGTTAAGGTTTCTGTACATTTTCCGAAGGAAATCAGGGCACATTTGTGGGGCCTTCACAGTAAGCGCAATTCCACCTGTTTGTTTGTGACGTGTATACTCCGGAACATCATCTTGTTCATTCTCATGAAGTGGCTCCCCTTCTTTGCGTTCCTCTATACATTCCAACCTATCCAACTCAGCTTCTGGGGCAAAGGTGTTCCAAGCATCTTCAACAGGGCCGTTTTTTACAAAGTCATCCAAGACTTGTTCCACAATTTTGTTGTGTTGTTCGAACTTCTTTTGGTTGCTGGTAACAATTGCAGACACTGCTCGGATTGCTTCTTCTCCTGGTAAGCTCACACAGGCGCCTTTGTAAAAATCCTGGTGTGTTGGGAACCTTACAGTTTTCAGTGATGACTCTGAACGGTGGGGGAGGTACAGTTTAAGCAGTCTGCCGTAGTAGTTCTCAGGGTCCTTCTTCTCTGAGAAGCGTGCGTACCTGATGATTGCAGGCTTCCCTCTCGTGCGTTTTTGAATCATTCCCATTTCATTCAATAGGCTGACACGCTTGCTGTCTTCCTTTTGCTTGCCATCTTCCTTCTGCTTGCCATAGACAACCCTGTAATGGGATGCAAAGTCTGCCAGACACATGGACTCAAACTCTGGTGTTTCGGGTCTGGCTCTGTATTTGTCGACAAAACTCGTCATCCACACATTAAGAGAATCGGCTGGTTTGTTCTGCAATGCACTGAGCGGGAGACTCATTTTCAGTGCGTTGTCCCCAGTTGGCAGAAAAACAACCTCACATGAGCAAGACTTCATTTTCAAGCTGCACGTACGGGCCACAGACTCCTGGGCGCTGACCTCTCTGTGTTTTGAATAAGCCTGAAGAACCTCTTTCATTTCTTCTCGTTCTGTCGCTGTTTCTGGGCTCATTTCTTTGACTATTGTTTTGAGATAGTCACTCAGCTCCCGTTCTGGCTTGGATATGTAGGACAACATGTACATGATGCAACCATACTCATCAAGAATGTACTGGATGTCCATGTTGGCGTTCCAGGCCGTCAGTAAATGTGGATTGTAGTTGTTCACCCAGCAGTCCTTGACATCACGCTTCATTAGAATCACGCTTGAGGAGGTCAATGCCTGAATGTACGAGTTGTACTGATTCAAAGTCATATCACACTGTGCCAGTAGCTGTAACATGTCTTCAAGCTGCACTTTTGGGTTATTAAGCAAATCCCAGACTGGTTTCAGTTTGTTTTTGGCTGCTTGTGGTTTCATTGCACAATCTCCTTGTTCTTCTGGCATCGGGTAAGTTATCCTCGTTTTTCTAATAGGTGGCTTTGGAAATCCAAATCTGCATACTCTGTTACCTTTCTTGCATGATTTTGAATGAGATCTGCTGTGCATTTGAAGTTCTGTTACAAATCTGTGAAGTAAGGCCTGTTTGGCTTCATCAGGCAGCTGGCATGAGATGTTATGATCTATAAAAGGCACACACCTTGTCATCACTGTCTTGTCCAAATATAGGAGCTCCTGCTACCCAACAGAGACAATGTATATGAGGGCTCCCTCTCGCCTGAAATTCAACCCGGTAAAAGTAATCGATAACTTCACCAATTGGCTGTGCAGGACCCAACAGCAGCTCTCGCATCAGAGCATCAACCCGTTTGTCAAACATGCGCATGGTGGTCACTGGGTTGCCTCGAAGAATGTCACACTTTTCAGCCCAGTCTAGCCCCGCAAAATCCACCTTTTGACCTTGTTGTGCCTTTATTGCCGTTATTACCTCTGGCCATCTGAATTCTGCAGCAGAGAAGGTAAGAAAAAATGTTGGCTTACCCAATTGTCTGACCATGGCTAGCAAATTCTTCAGATTTTTATCCCAGTAAGCTGGACTCCCTCTCAGTGGTTGCATGAACCTTGTGGCATCTCGGTTTCGCACCAACCTCTCAACCTCACACTTGTCCTGTAGCAGCTTGTTGGATATTTTCCGTCCATCCCTGGTATTGGGTTTTCCTTTCCTTAACTGGATGGACATGCTGCTTTTGGCCATGTGTGTTTCTGTGACAAACTGCGCAAAGAAGAGGTAGCTTGTGTCTCTTGCAAAACGACTATCAACACAAAAAAAGCCTTGCATTGAAATACATGCTCGGGGACAGTTTGACTTGTCTTGCCTGGTCCAATGTATTCTGTCTAGTAGGGAACTGAACAGGGAAAGCCATTGCCTCAAGCCTAGGAACTTTAAAGAAGCTGACAGGTGTGTTTCCTTGTGCAGGTGCAATGCTGAATATTCCATCACCGTGTGTCAGTGCTTCCTCTCCAAGGTCAGATGGCTGCAAACAACTGTCTAGGCCAATTCCAGGTCTTAGTGTATCCTTCTCATCCTCTGCATTGGGAGGTTGTTGGTCATGGCCTTCCTGTTGCTCAGAAGCAGCCGGTAAACATGCAGACTGTACCTCTGATGGATCACAATTTTCGATGCGTTCAAGTATCTCCATCATTTCAGTTTCGTCACAACTGTCGAGTTCCATCCCATCATCATTATTATCATCATCAGCGATTGTCTCATCCACTCTAATTGAAATGTCACTGTAGTCGGGGTGTGTGTCAATGAGTTTTGACAGACCTGCTACTACATTTCCCATGTTGACATAATGAAACAGCTGGTGGCCTTTGTAAGTCAGACGTCTTTTCAGCTTCACTCTGTGTAACTGGGATTTGCTGTGCGATCTTGGTAGAGTATTGACCGTGGTTTCCACCTCGGATGGCACACACACTACAGCGCCATGTATAGCTGCCTGTCGACCTTTGGGAAGTGTGATGATCTTGGCAAATGGCAGTATTTTGGCCAAAAGTTGTCTTTCCAGCACATTCAAATCGCAGAGCTCTGGGGGAATGGGCGCCAGCTCCATGTTGTTAGCTACAGCGATGGATGATTTGTGTCCTGCTTTTAAATGTAAATCACAGTTGTGACAAATCCATTCTTTGGTCCTTTCATCTGGTACGGTGCATTGTTCAGGTCCTTGACAGTGATTGTTGCACACATGGACATATTTCCCTGTCAAACAGGCAGCAACAATGTGTAGATTCTTCTTGTAATTGCTGTGAATGCAATGTTTCACTTGGTTAGGGAAAAGGGTGCGATGACACATCGTGCACACAAATGTTGGCCCAGCTTTAATGCATTCATGGAAAGTGGATATAGCTGTCTGCATTAGGCTGTTGTCCACTGGTTGACTGCATTCCCGCATGACACGAGTCCATCGTCTGTATTTCATTCTTATTTTGAAGGCACATTGCATCTTATGGGTTATGCGAAAATCTGCTTGAGTTTGACGCTTCATTTTCATGTAACTCATGCAATGTTGCAAGTGACGTTTTCTGTTTTCTGGTGATGTATTGCTTCTGCTTCAACTTGAAATCGACATTTGTGGCATATTTTCTGGTGATGTATTGCTTCTTCTTCAAGTTGTAATCTGCATTTGTCGCATATTTTCTGGTGGTGTACTGCTTCTGTTTCAAGTTGAAATCTGCATTTGTCGCATATTTTCTGGTGATGTATTGCTTCTGCTTCAAGTTGAAATTGGCATCTGTTGCATATTTGCGAATGATATATTGTTTCTGCTTCAACTTAAAATCAGCATCTGCTCTGTATCGGCTGGTGATGTATGTCCTTTTCTTATTGGTGACAGACATCTTTGTAGCCTTGAAATCACGCCTTCTTTCATTTCTGTGTCTTGTCTTCAGTTTTTGTCGTCTCTGTGCATTTAATTTGGACAATGCCTTACTGTCCTTCCATATGCCCTGTGAGGATTTCGCATCAACTGACCGTGGAGAATGCTTGCTGGCTGGGAATCCAGTGTGTATTTCATCTTTGGTCATCTGTGTCACTTTGTTCTCCACATGCTTTGCATTATGTGGTTTGTCAGATTGCACCAGTGGGGACAGCAAACCATCTGACAGACGTCTTGCACGATGAAATGAGACTGGCATGAAGTCATACTGCAGTCCATCAATAGGGCCTCTGGTGTCTGTAAGGAGCAATTCATACAACTTATAAATCCTTGCCCCCATATCACTCAAATGTGTAAAAGTGATCATAACAGCTTTTCCTTTTCCAGTGGCAGGAAGTCCATCCTTAGTTCGACTATGAGAATCAAACAGTCCATATCTCCCAGACTTGTCTCTGAACAATGCAATGCAATATGGCACTACTATAAAAAGTGCATGTGTAACATCTGCATTGAGGCACTGAAGTCTTGTGGAGAGGTCAACAAACCAACCTTGGTTGTCAACGTCTACCGTGTCTCTCATACATCCCGATAACACTGGAGATTTAACAACGTTATACTCATATTTGTCAGTGTTGACTCTGAGGGGCACTTCTTCCATTGTCAAGTGTTGATGCTGATAGACATTTCTTTGTTTTAGCTGTTTTATTGTTGAGCCATACAAGCTGTTGCCCTTCTTCAGTATTTGATCAAGATCACCCTTTCTCACATCATCAAGCTCACTGTGGTATGCCAAAAATGTCAGAGCCATGCATGTACACTGTTTGTTCCTTAACCTTCTATAGCCATGATGACCCTGATGAAATGATGCCTGCACAGAAATCTCACTTGGTACACATGGTTCTTGCATGCCATGGTTTTCAGAAGTGCCCATCACACTGTCACTGTGCTCTTGAACTTGACACTGAGTTGAACATGAAAATGACACCACAGGTTCACTATGTACCTCCTGGGCACATTCACTGTCACAAACCTCCATATCCACTATGCTGCTGTGGGGCTCCGGATCCAGTTTAGTCCAGCGTATCTTTGCAGCTTTAGATCTCTTTCCTTTAGATGGCATGATGATATTTGTGGAAGGAGCTATAATTCTCCTCAGAGCTTTGTTCGAAGAGCTATAATTCCCCTCAGAGTTGTGTTGGAGGAGGAGCTATAATTCGCCTCAGAGCTGTGTGGGAGGAGCTATAACTCCCCTCTGAGCTGTGTGGGAGGAGCAATAATGCTATAATTCCCCTCAGAGCTGTGTGGGAGGAGATACAATTCCCCTTAGTGTTGTGTGGGAGGAGCTATAATTCCCCTTAGAGCTGTGTGGGAGAAGCTATATTTCCCCTCAGAGCTGTGTGGGAGAAGCTACATTTCCCATCAGAGTTGTGTGGGAGAAGCTATAATTCCCCTCAGAGCTGTTTAAAAGGAGCTATAATTCCCCTCACAGCGGTGTGGAAGAAACTATAATTCCTCTCAGAGTTGTGTGGGAGGAGCTCTAATTCTCCTCAGCTGTGTGGGAGGAGCTATAATGCTAAGCTGTAATTCCCCTCAGAGCTGTGTAGGAGGAGCTATAATTCCCCTCACAGCGGTGTGGGAGAAACTATAATTCCCCTCAGAGTTGTGTGGGAGGAGCTATAATGCTAAGCTATAATGCTATAATTCCCCTTTGAGCTGTGTGGGAGGAGCTATAATTCCCCTCAAAGCTGTATTGGAGGAGCTATAACTTCCCTCCAAGCTGTGTGGGAGGAGCTATAATGCTATAATTGTCCTTAGAGCTGTGTGAGAGGAGCTATAATTCCCCTCAGAGCTTTGTGATTTTTTTTTTTCAAAAATGATTTTGTTTTTTTGTTTTTTCAAAAATGATTTTGTTTTTTTGTTTTTTCAAAAATGATTTTGTTTTTTTGTTTTTTCAAAAATGATTTTTTTAAATGATTTTTTTTTCAAAAATGAAATTTTTTTTTTCAAAAATGAATTTTGTTTTTTTCAAAAATGATTTTTTTTTTAATTTTTTTTTTTTTTCAAAAGTAATTTTTTTTTCAAAAATATTTTTTTTTTCAAAAATATTTTTTTTTTTCAAAAATATTTTTTTTTTCAAAAATTAATTTTTATTTTTTTCAAAAATATATTTTTTTTTACATGGGGCGGTCATAATGTTTTGGCTGATCATGGGGTGGTCATAATGTTTTGGCTGATCATGGGGTTGTCAGATTTTGTCACCTCCCACTCTAGTTTTGAACATTTCGCCATTCATTCCTATGGGACCAATTTTGCCGCAAAAACGACGATATTTCGTGGACCATTCGGCGAAACGTTCCACAAAGTAATAGCACACCAATCGGGAAAAATCCGCACGTTTCGGTATATTACTTGTCTCTGTAGTGTGGAAAATGTGGGAGGAGTCTACAAGCATTATCAAGTCTAGCAGATGAAGTCACATGCATTTGGGGTGTCTCAGCATCTTGTGTTTACAACCACTGTTTCCTAGCAACATTTCCTTTTGAACATTTTGCCATTCATTCCTATGGGACCAATTTCGCCGCAAAAACGACGATATTTCATGGACCATTCGGCGAAACGTTCCACAAAGTGATAGCACACCAATCGGGAACAATCCGCACGTTTCGGTATATTACTTGTCTCTGTAGTGTAAAAACTGTGGGAGGAGTCTACAAGCATTATCAAGTCTAGCAGATGAAGTCACATGCATTTGGGGTGTCTCAGCATCTTGTGTTTACAACCACTGTTTCCTAGCAACGCTCATGCCCTGTTTATGCTTCCTAAATACTACTTCATCAAAACTGCCCCATCAGAATTACCCCATCAAAACTGCCCCATCATATTCCTCTATTATAAATCAGTACATGGTGTGTCTGTCCCCTCCCCCGGGCTCTGTAATCAGCTGAGATGCTCCAGCCACCTTCCCCCCTGTGTATAACAGAAGCTTTGGTAACCATGGCAACAAAACAAACACTAACAGTACACTCTGATTAATGGCTAAAATTTCCTGAAATGACCTCTAAACAAATGGCCTGTTTATGCTTCCTAAATACTACTTCATCAAAACTGCCCCATCAGAATTACCCCATCAAAACTGCCCCCATCATATTGCCATCAAAACTGCCCCATTAGAATTGCCCCATCAAAACTGCCCCATCAGAATTGTCCCATCAAAACTAAGTGACTAAATTAATTACTAAAGTAATTTTTTTTTTCAAAAGTAATTTTTTTTTCAAAAATGAATTTTTTTTTCAAAAATATATTTTTTTTTTTTCAAAAAAAAATTTTTTTTTAATTTTTTTTTTTCAAAAATATTTTTTTTTTTTTTCAAAAATATTTTTTTTTTTCTTCAAAAATAATTTTTTTTTTCAAAAATTTTTTTTTTCAAAAATATTTTTTTTTTCAAAAATAATTTTTTTTCAAAAATAATTTTTTTTCAAAAATAATTTTTTTTCAAAAATATTTTTTTTTTTTCAAAAATTTTTTTGTTTTTTCAAAAATATTTTTTTTTTTCAAAAATAATTGCTGAATAGCTAAATTGCTAAAACGACCGCCATCAAAACTGCCCCATCATACTGCCATCAAAACTGCCCCATCAAAATTGTCCCCATTAAAAGTGCCCCATCATATTGCCACCATCAAAACTGCCCCCATCAAAACTGCCCCATCATATTGCCACCTTTAAAACTGCTCCATAAAAATTGTCCCCATCAAAACTGCCCCATCATATTGCCACCATCAAAACTGCCCCATCAGAATTGCCCCATCAAAACTGCCCCATCATATTGCCACCATCAAAACTGCCCCATCAGAATTGCCCCATCAAAACTGCCCCATCATATTGCCACCATCAAAACTGCCCCATCAGAATTGCCCTATCAAAACTGCCCCATCATATTCCTCTATTATAAATCAGTACATGGTGTGTCTGTCCCCTCCCCCCGGGCTCTGTAATCAGAGCTGAGATGCTCCAGCCACCTCCCCCCCTGTGTATAACAGAAGCTTTGGTAACCATGGCAACAAAACAAACACAGCACACTCTGATTAATGGCTAAAATTTCCTGAAATGACCTCTAAACAAAAAGCTTTTTCTCAAAAACTGTAAAAGATATCAAACTGAAAAGATATAGCCAGATAGCTGAATATTTTGTGAACATTTTAAAGTTTGTTTGGTGTCTCTAGGTGAAAGTATGAAGGAGCTGAAACTTTTGGGAGCAGAAGAAGAATTTAATGATTTCAAGCATGCTCCCATTGACTTCAATGTTAAAAAAAAGTGATAAAAAGCTTAATATTTTAAAAAGTATAAATGGTAGAAAAAAAGTTGAAAAAGAGCACACCTCAGCTAAAAGAGACGAACATTTTGATAGTTGAATGGTTTTAATAGCTGAAAGTATGCAGAAGTTACGCAGAACCAAAAAACGTACGGAATAAGAAGAAGAAAAATAATAAAAAAACGAATAACAATAGTGGGACTGCTAAAGCATTCCCACTAATAAAAAAACGAATAACAATAGTGGGACTGCTAAAGCAGTCCCGCTAGTTATTAAAAATAATAAATAAAATCGAATAACAATAGTGGGACTGCTAAAGCATTCCCACTAACTAGAAAATGCATTTCCTGGGGAAAATGCGTGGGAATGCTGAATTGCTAAAACGGCCCTCAGCAAAATTGCCCCCATCATATTGCCATCAAAACTGTCCCATCATATTGCCACCATCAAAACTGCCCCATCAGAATTGCCTCATCAAAACTGCACCATCATATTGCCACCATCAAAACTGCCCCATCAGAATTGCCTCATCAAAACTGCACCATCATATTGCCACCATCAAAACTGCCCCATCAGAATTGCCCTATCAAAACAGCCCCATCATATTGCCACCATCAAAACTGCCCCATCATATTGCTACCATCAAAACTGCCCCATCAGAATTACCCCATCAAAACTGCCCCATCATATTCCTCTATTATAAATCAGTACATCGTGTGTCTGTCCCCTCCCCCGGGCTCTGTAATCAGAGCTGAGATGCTCCAGCCACCTCCCCCCCTGTGTATAACAGAAGCTTTGGTAACCATGGCAACAAAACAAACACTAACAGTACACTCTGATTAATGGCTAAAATTTCCTGAAATGACCTCTAAACAAATGGCCGTATTTTAAAAACTATACATCCTACAGCGAAGATTTTTTTATTGTGAGAATCACAAGACCCAGACCTAGATTTTGATACATAGCATGTCTCTGAAATATTAAAATTGAAGGCACGGTCGCAGTTTAGAAATTGCCCTTCAAATTTGAAGGGGCTAGAGTGTAGTTTCAATGAATGTCAATGGACGGCGTGAGTTGCAAACAAATGGTCATATTGTGAAAACTATCAGGACTATGGCTTAGCCGTGGACATGTTTAGTGGCAGCAGGGATAGCTGAACGTTTTGATATAAGATTTGTGTAGGTGGGCTTGAAAATGAGGGAGTGGCGGCAGTTTAGAAATCATGTTCTGATTTTCCAGCTTTTGTCCCCTCCCCCGGGCTCTAATCAGAGCTGAGATGCTCCAGCCACCTCCCCCCCTGTGTATAACAGAAGCTTTGGTAACCATGGCAACAAAACACACACAGTACACTGTGTTTAATGGCTAAAATTTCCTGAAATGACCTCTAAACAAAAAGCTTTTTCTCAAAAACTGTAAAAGATATCAAACTGAAAAGATATAGCCAGATAGCTGAATATTTTGTGAACATTTTAAAGTTTGTTTGGTGTCTCTAGGTGAAAGTATGAAGGAGCTGAAACTTTTGGGAGCGGAAGAAGAATTTAAGGATTTCAAGCATGCTCCCATTGACTTTAATGTTAAAAAAGTGATAAAAAGCTTAATATTTTAAAAAGTATAAATGGTAGATAAAAAGTTGAAAAAGAGCACACATCAGCTAAAAGAGACGAACATTTTGAAAGTTGAATGGTTTTAATAGCTGAAAGTATGCAGAAGTTACGCATTACCGAAAAACGTACGGAATAAGAAGAAGAAAAAAAATAATAAAAAAAACGAATAACAATAGTGGGACTGCTAAAGCATTCCCACTAACTAGAAAAGGTACAATTTCTGGGGAAATTGTGAAAAGTGTTCTTGCCTCTACATCTGGAGTGAGCGGAGTAACTGGGGGGAGTGCCTGGAGTAACTGTTGTGTGGTTGGAGTAACTGTGGAAAGGTTGAACTGGGCAGATGGGCAGAGTAACTGTGTGGAGTGTTTGTAGTGAGTAAAGATAGTAAACATTACACTAACCAATTGATTGATCAAATTTAAAAAGTGCACAAGTGCTAATGATGTAAAAGGTAGAAATATCGGTAAATGACTTTGTCGGACACAGACTTAAGGGTTACCAGGATTTATTCCGCCCCAGCCAAAGCATAGCACCTGACGGACTCGCGTCCCAAAATCAAGTGTGTCAAAAACAGTTTACACAGTGTACATATAATTTCAATATATTGCATCACAAGCGAACTGGCGGTATATTTCCGTTATACATTAACATTAACATTAACATTTTGAACAGTCAACTTTTTGAACTTTTTGGATACAAGGCAATTCATTAAAGCATATACTTTAAACCCTTACAAATTTTCAGTTTCTCTGCAGTTTTGCTCCTTGCTGTTTCTTTGTCTTACTAATCAGCAAGCAGGCTATAGCACAGGAAGGAGAGGGTGAGTGTGATGAGGACAGTGTGATAGGGCGAGCTGACGTGCTGCATCTACCGTCTGTAGGACGGGTGATCGTTTTAGCCAGCCGGCTTCTTATGCTTATTTGAATCTGCTACACTGTAAGTGTTATTTTAATTCTTTTAATAAACCTCAAAACCAGGATTACGCTATGTTGTTTCCCTCTCTTTTCCCGGGGTACCCCTAAATGAGAACAACCCCCCAGCTAGGAGTCTTTTATTAATCTCCATGATAAGAGTGATTTCCTGTGACTTGGTGGACTAGTGGTATCATCACCCTTTGGCTGTATGAAGGGGCATGTCGTTTCCTAGAAGCCCATCCAATGAAAGGCCCTGACCGGGTTAAGGTCGCAAGCCCCCTTGTGCTTGCCATTTGGTAAGCGCGCATTTTATTTTCAGCTACCACCGTGGTGCGGTGGAGGAATTTTTTCTATTTTACATTTCCTGCTTTAAAAAAATGGGGTCTGAGCCTATGTATTTTCACAACATTTATTTGGACTTTATTCACTGTGTTAGGACTGTCCAGTGAACACTTATTGATTTAGGTTTCAAGAACTGTGTTAGTTATTTAATTTGGGTTCTAACCAATTAGTCCTATTCAACACTGGTACTAGTATTTACTCCTATTTACAGCGCTGCTATATTTGTTATATTGTTGTATTAGTGTGTGTATCTCACATAGAGTGGCTGCTTTTGTTATTATGTTTTTTTTTTTAATTTTTTTTCACTAAGTTATTTTCATCACTATTTTGGTTATCCCCTATTTGGTCATTCACAATATTTCACGAACAGGTACCCTTTTTGGGTGCACTACAGCGCGGTATTCCTCTTACTATATGATGAGGACAGATGTCTGTGATGGATGGGGGGGAGTAAGTGAGTTCAGTGTCTAACAAGTACACCGAACATGAAATATAGAGAATGATGTTTAGCTAATTGTAAATGGTCCCACATAACTATGGCCACGTAAACTGACCCTCATTGCCACTTTATCTGTTTGATGACCACTGTCTCACAACCACTGTTTCCTGGCAACACTCATGCCCTGTTTATGCAGGCTCTAAGCGTGTTCACAACCACTGCTCAAAACACAATACACAGGATAATGGTAGCTGTAATAACTGTGCAGTACTCCTGACTGGAGACACTGCTGCACCCTGGAGATGTAAATGTGATCCAACAGTGTGTTTTTTTCTGTGGTGGCTGCCCAGACCAGTTGAGTATATCCTCTTGAGTGAAGAAGGTCAGATATTGGCTTCTTTTCTCTGCACAGAAAATCTTCATTGAAATCTCCACAGAGTATTATAGGTTGGCAATCCATTATTTCCAAAGATTCCAAGAGGCCCAGCAGGTTAGTAAGGAATTGGCCAATACTGTAATCCGGTGGCCTGTAAATGACAGCGATCAAAGCTTGTACAGGGGACTCCAGTTTGACAACCAAGAACTCCAAGTCAGTCACATTGTGATGATACTGCTTTTCATAGGCCTTGAAATGGTTTCTGACATACAAGGCGACACCTCCGCCACTTTTACTTGCAATGTCAGGAAGGTTTGTGTACGAGAGGTGTCTGTTGCGTTTGAACAGGTTGTAGCCCTCCAGCTGGAGACTTTCAGCAACAGAAGAGCCTGAGAGATGAGTTTCAGTGAAACATAAAACATCTCCAAGTGTCAACTCATGGTGAGATTTGATATCTTCAATGTGAGCTGGTAATCCTTCCGTGTTGTGATGGATAATTGTTAATGTTTGCTGTTTGTCTGTTGTCTGTAGAAACTTTAAGAGGGGCATAACACTTTCCAGTGATGCTTTCTTCATTGAATCCAGGGAAGCTGTGATTTCAGGATCAGCAAAGATCTTCTTCTCATCAAAGTCGGTTATGTACAGTCCTTGTAGTGTAGTCGTTCTACTCAGAGCAACATAGGCCATTCCCGGTTGGAAGACCCATTTCAATGAGACCACTGCCGACTGTATCGACATCCCCTGACACTTATGAATCGTACATCCAAAAGCCAACTTCAGGGGGAACTGCCTGCGAACAACTCCTTTCTGTCTCAGGTTTTCCTCTACCCTTTCTATGTACACCAAGTTGTCAGCATCACAAGACGACTTGTTACGGTATCTCTGTCCTGCATTTGGATTGTCCAGCACAAGCCCAAGCTTGTTTACCGTAGTAGCACCATTCTCAGTCTGGATGATTATTCTTGCAATCTTGCCAAATGTCCCGTTAACAAGCCCGTCTTCTACATCAATGTTTCTTGTGATCATGATACGGGCACCTTCAGCTGCTTGCAGTGTGTCAATCAGATTGTCTTTGTGTCCTTTGAAAGGTTGGTGTTGCCTCAGCATCACTCCTGTCTTAGGGTCTTTTCTGTAATCGTCGGCATCTATGTTGGTGATGTTTGAATGGAGAACAGACACAGTTGCAGCATTATGTTTGTGAACCTCTTTGTTGGTGGCAAATATGTGTAGCACGTCATTAGGGCAGTGGGTGGGATCTGTAAAAGCCTGAGCAAGCAGAGCTTTGTCATCATTGCTTAAGGTGACAGTCTTCTGCTTGACTCTGATTCTATTCAAAAGCTCAGCAAATGAAATGTCATCCTTCTGTCGCATGATCTCTGTCAGCGTGATCATCTGAAAGTTGTCTTTCCAGACGTCATTGGTATTTTCCTCAAACACGCAGAGTGGCTTACTTTTTCCCAGCGGGGGGACCTGGTAAAAGTCTCCTACTGCTAGTACTGACATACCACCAAAAGGTTTCTTACTGCCTTTGATTTGCTGTAATCTCCAGTTGATGTAGGCAAACAGAGGCTTTGAAATCATTGACCCCTCGTCAATAACAATGATCTCCGCATTTGACAGCTGTGCCCTCACTTCATCTATTAGATTTCCAAGTCCTTGGTAGGGTGGCTTCAAGCTTCTTGGCAACTTCAGCAGAGAATGCAAAGTGTTGCCTGAAATGTTGAAAGCTGCTGTTCCTGTAAATGCAGTTAGTAAAACGCTGGGCATGGATATGTCTGCTTCCTCACGTAGTCTGGTAAGTTTACAGAGTATCTTTGTCGCCTCAGCATAGATGCACTTTATCAGGTGTGATTTGCCTGTCCCTGCACCACCAGTGACAAAGTAATAGAATGGGTCAGGATTTAGGCCACGCACACTGTTAGTGCACCAGTCACAAACTGAGTAGAATGTCTGAGCTTGTGTCCGGTTAAGGTTTCTGTACATTTTCCGAAGGAAATCAGGGCACATTTGTGGGGCCTTCACAGTAAGCGCAATTCCACCTGTTTGTTTGTGACGTGTATACTCCGGAACATCATCTTGTTCATTCTCATGAAGTGGCTCCCCTTCTTTGCGTTCCTCTATACATTCCAACCTATCCAACTCAGCTTCTGGGGCAAAGGTGTTCCAAGCATCTTCAACAGGGCCGTTTTTTACAAAGTCATCCAAGACTTGTTCCACAATTTTGTTGTGTTGTTCGAACTTCTTTTGGTTGCTGGTAACAATTGCAGACACTGCTCGGATTGCTTCTTCTCCTGGTAAGCTCACACAGGCGCCTTTGTAAAAATCCTGGTGTGTTGGGAACCTTACAGTTTTCAGTGATGACTCTGAACGGTGGGGGAGGTACAGTTTAAGCAGTCTGCCGTAGTAGTTCTCAGGGTCCTTCTTCTCTGAGAAGCGTGCGTACCTGATGATTGCAGGCTTCCCTCTCGTGCGTTTTTGAATCATTCCCATTTCATTCAATAGGCTGACACGCTTGCTGTCTTCCTTTTGCTTGCCATCTTCCTTCTGCTTGCCATAGACAACCCTGTAATGGGATGCAAAGTCTGCCAGACACATGGACTCAAACTCTGGTGTTTCGGGTCTGGCTCTGTATTTGTCGACAAAACTCGTCATCCACACATTAAGAGAATCGGCTGGTTTGTTCTGCAATGCACTGAGCGGGAGACTCATTTTCAGTGCGTTGTCCCCAGTTGGCAGAAAAACAACCTCACATGAGCAAGACTTCATTTTCAAGCTGCACGTACGGGCCACAGACTCCTGGGCGCTGACCTCTCTGTGTTTTGAATAAGCCTGAAGAACCTCTTTCATTTCTTCTCGTTCTGTCGCTGTTTCTGGGCTCATTTCTTTGACTATTGTTTTGAGATAGTCACTCAGCTCCCGTTCTGGCTTGGATATGTAGGACAACATGTACATGATGCAACCATACTCATCAAGAATGTACTGGATGTCCATGTTGGCGTTCCAGGCCGTCAGTAAATGTGGATTGTAGTTGTTCACCCAGCAGTCCTTGACATCACGCTTCATTAGAATCACGCTTGAGGAGGTCAATGCCTGAATGTACGAGTTGTACTGATTCAAAGTCATATCACACTGTGCCAGTAGCTGTAACATGTCTTCAAGCTGCACTTTTGGGTTATTAAGCAAATCCCAGACTGGTTTCAGTTTGTTTTTGGCTGCTTGTGGTTTCATTGCACAATCTCCTTGTTCTTCTGGCATCGGGTAAGTTATCCTCGTTTTTCTAATAGGTGGCTTTGGAAATCCAAATCTGCATACTCTGTTACCTTTCTTGCATGATTTTGAATGAGATCTGCTGTGCATTTGAAGTTCTGTTACAAATCTGTGAAGTAAGGCCTGTTTGGCTTCATCAGGCAGCTGGCATGAGATGTTATGATCTATAAAAGGCACACACCTTGTCATCACTGTCTTGTCCAAATATAGGAGCTCCTGCTACCCAACAGAGACAATGTATATGAGGGCTCCCTCTCGCCTGAAATTCAACCCGGTAAAAGTAATCGATAACTTCACCAATTGGCTGTGCAGGACCCAACAGCAGCTCTCGCATCAGAGCATCAACCCGTTTGTCAAACATGCGCATGGTGGTCACTGGGTTGCCTCGAAGAATGTCACACTTTTCAGCCCAGTCTAGCCCCGCAAAATCCACCTTTTGACCTTGTTGTGCCTTTATTGCCGTTATTACCTCTGGCCATCTGAATTCTGCAGCAGAGAAGGTAAGAAAAAATGTTGGCTTACCCAATTGTCTGACCATGGCTAGCAAATTCTTCAGATTTTTATCCCAGTAAGCTGGACTCCCTCTCAGTGGTTGCATGAACCTTGTGGCATCTCGGTTTCGCACCAACCTCTCAACCTCACACTTGTCCTGTAGCAGCTTGTTGGATATTTTCCGTCCATCCCTGGTATTGGGTTTTCCTTTCCTTAACTGGATGGACATGCTGCTTTTGGCCATGTGTGTTTCTGTGACAAACTGCGCAAAGAAGAGGTAGCTTGTGTCTCTTGCAAAACGACTATCAACACAAAAAAAGCCTTGCATTGAAATACATGCTCGGGGACAGTTTGACTTGTCTTGCCTGGTCCAATGTATTCTGTCTAGTAGGGAACTGAACAGGGAAAGCCATTGCCTCAAGCCTAGGAACTTTAAAGAAGCTGACAGGTGTGTTTCCTTGTGCAGGTGCAATGCTGAATATTCCATCACCGTGTGTCAGTGCTTCCTCTCCAAGGTCAGATGGCTGCAAACAACTGTCTAGGCCAATTCCAGGTCTTAGTGTATCCTTCTCATCCTCTGCATTGGGAGGTTGTTGGTCATGGCCTTCCTGTTGCTCAGAAGCAGCCGGTAAACATGCAGACTGTACCTCTGATGGATCACAATTTTCGATGCGTTCAAGTATCTCCATCATTTCAGTTTCGTCACAACTGTCGAGTTCCATCCCATCATCATTATTATCATCATCAGCGATTGTCTCATCCACTCTAATTGAAATGTCACTGTAGTCGGGGTGTGTGTCAATGAGTTTTGACAGACCTGCTACTACATTTCCCATGTTGACATAATGAAACAGCTGGTGGCCTTTGTAAGTCAGACGTCTTTTCAGCTTCACTCTGTGTAACTGGGATTTGCTGTGCGATCTTGGTAGAGTATTGACCGTGGTTTCCACCTCGGATGGCACACACACTACAGCGCCATGTATAGCTGCCTGTCGACCTTTGGGAAGTGTGATGATCTTGGCAAATGGCAGTATTTTGGCCAAAAGTTGTCTTTCCAGCACATTCAAATCGCAGAGCTCTGGGGGAATGGGCGCCAGCTCCATGTTGTTAGCTACAGCGATGGATGATTTGTGTCCTGCTTTTAAATGTAAATCACAGTTGTGACAAATCCATTCTTTGGTCCTTTCATCTGGTACGGTGCATTGTTCAGGTCCTTGACAGTGATTGTTGCACACATGGACATATTTCCCTGTCAAACAGGCAGCAACAATGTGTAGATTCTTCTTGTAATTGCTGTGAATGCAATGTTTCACTTGGTTAGGGAAAAGGGTGCGATGACACATCGTGCACACAAATGTTGGCCCAGCTTTAATGCATTCATGGAAAGTGGATATAGCTGTCTGCATTAGGCTGTTGTCCACTGGTTGACTGCATTCCCGCATGACACGAGTCCATCGTCTGTATTTCATTCTTATTTTGAAGGCACATTGCATCTTATGGGTTATGCGAAAATCTGCTTGAGTTTGACGCTTCATTTTCATGTAACTCATGCAATGTTGCAAGTGACGTTTTCTGTTTTCTGGTGATGTATTGCTTCTGCTTCAACTTGAAATCGACATTTGTGGCATATTTTCTGGTGATGTATTGCTTCTTCTTCAAGTTGTAATCTGCATTTGTCGCATATTTTCTGGTGGTGTACTGCTTCTGTTTCAAGTTGAAATCTGCATTTGTCGCATATTTTCTGGTGATGTATTGCTTCTGCTTCAAGTTGAAATTGGCATCTGTTGCATATTTGCGAATGATATATTGTTTCTGCTTCAACTTAAAATCAGCATCTGCTCTGTATCGGCTGGTGATGTATGTCCTTTTCTTATTGGTGACAGACATCTTTGTAGCCTTGAAATCACGCCTTCTTTCATTTCTGTGTCTTGTCTTCAGTTTTTGTCGTCTCTGTGCATTTAATTTGGACAATGCCTTACTGTCCTTCCATATGCCCTGTGAGGATTTCGCATCAACTGACCGTGGAGAATGCTTGCTGGCTGGGAATCCAGTGTGTATTTCATCTTTGGTCATCTGTGTCACTTTGTTCTCCACATGCTTTGCATTATGTGGTTTGTCAGATTGCACCAGTGGGGACAGCAAACCATCTGACAGACGTCTTGCACGATGAAATGAGACTGGCATGAAGTCATACTGCAGTCCATCAATAGGGCCTCTGGTGTCTGTAAGGAGCAATTCATACAACTTATAAATCCTTGCCCCCATATCACTCAAATGTGTAAAAGTGATCATAACAGCTTTTCCTTTTCCAGTGGCAGGAAGTCCATCCTTAGTTCGACTATGAGAATCAAACAGTCCATATCTCCCAGACTTGTCTCTGAACAATGCAATGCAATATGGCACTACTATAAAAAGTGCATGTGTAACATCTGCATTGAGGCACTGAAGTCTTGTGGAGAGGTCAACAAACCAACCTTGGTTGTCAACGTCTACCGTGTCTCTCATACATCCCGATAACACTGGAGATTTAACAACGTTATACTCATATTTGTCAGTGTTGACTCTGAGGGGCACTTCTTCCATTGTCAAGTGTTGATGCTGATAGACATTTCTTTGTTTTAGCTGTTTTATTGTTGAGCCATACAAGCTGTTGCCCTTCTTCAGTATTTGATCAAGATCACCCTTTCTCACATCATCAAGCTCACTGTGGTATGCCAAAAATGTCAGAGCCATGCATGTACACTGTTTGTTCCTTAACCTTCTATAGCCATGATGACCCTGATGAAATGATGCCTGCACAGAAATCTCACTTGGTACACATGGTTCTTGCATGCCATGGTTTTCAGAAGTGCCCATCACACTGTCACTGTGCTCTTGAACTTGACACTGAGTTGAACATGAAAATGACACCACAGGTTCACTATGTACCTCCTGGGCACATTCACTGTCACAAACCTCCATATCCACTATGCTGCTGTGGGGCTCCGGATCCAGTTTAGTCCAGCGTATCTTTGCAGCTTTAGATCTCTTTCCTTTAGATGGCATGATGATATTTGTGGAAGGAGCTATAATTCTCCTCAGAGCTTTGTTCGAAGAGCTATAATTCCCCTCAGAGTTGTGTTGGAGGAGGAGCTATAATTCGCCTCAGAGCTGTGTGGGAGGAGCTATAACTCCCCTCTGAGCTGTGTGGGAGGAGCAATAATGCTATAATTCCCCTCAGAGCTGTGTGGGAGGAGATACAATTCCCCTTAGTGTTGTGTGGGAGGAGCTATAATTCCCCTTAGAGCTGTGTGGGAGAAGCTATATTTCCCCTCAGAGCTGTGTGGGAGAAGCTACATTTCCCATCAGAGTTGTGTGGGAGAAGCTATAATTCCCCTCAGAGCTGTTTAAAAGGAGCTATAATTCCCCTCACAGCGGTGTGGAAGAAACTATAATTCCTCTCAGAGTTGTGTGGGAGGAGCTCTAATTCTCCTCAGCTGTGTGGGAGGAGCTATAATGCTAAGCTGTAATTCCCCTCAGAGCTGTGTAGGAGGAGCTATAATTCCCCTCACAGCGGTGTGGGAGAAACTATAATTCCCCTCAGAGTTGTGTGGGAGGAGCTATAATGCTAAGCTATAATGCTATAATTCCCCTTTGAGCTGTGTGGGAGGAGCTATAATTCCCCTCAAAGCTGTATTGGAGGAGCTATAACTTCCCTCCAAGCTGTGTGGGAGGAGCTATAATGCTATAATTGTCCTTAGAGCTGTGTGAGAGGAGCTATAATTCCCCTCAGAGCTTTGTGATTTTTTTTTTTCAAAAATGATTTTGTTTTTTTGTTTTTTCAAAAATGATTTTGTTTTTTTGTTTTTTCAAAAATGATTTTGTTTTTTTGTTTTTTCAAAAATGATTTTTTTAAATGATTTTTTTTTCAAAAATGAAATTTTTTTTTTCAAAAATGAATTTTGTTTTTTTCAAAAATGATTTTTTTTTTAATTTTTTTTTTTTTTCAAAAGTAATTTTTTTTTCAAAAATATTTTTTTTTTTCAAAAATATTTTTTTTTTTCAAAAATATTTTTTTTTTCAAAAATTAATTTTTATTTTTTTCAAAAATATATTTTTTTTTACATGGGGCGGTCATAATGTTTTGGCTGATCATGGGGTGGTCATAATGTTTTGGCTGATCATGGGGTTGTCAGATTTTGTCACCTCCCACTCTAGTTTTGAACATTTCGCCATTCATTCCTATGGGACCAATTTTGCCGCAAAAACGACGATATTTCGTGGACCATTCGGCGAAACGTTCCACAAAGTAATAGCACACCAATCGGGAAAAATCCGCACGTTTCGGTATATTACTTGTCTCTGTAGTGTGGAAAATGTGGGAGGAGTCTACAAGCATTATCAAGTCTAGCAGATGAAGTCACATGCATTTGGGGTGTCTCAGCATCTTGTGTTTACAACCACTGTTTCCTAGCAACATTTCCTTTTGAACATTTTGCCATTCATTCCTATGGGACCAATTTCGCCGCAAAAACGACGATATTTCATGGACCATTCGGCAAAACGTTCCACAAAGTGATAGCACACCAATCGGGAACAATCCGCACGTTTCGGTATATTACTTGTCTCTGTAGTGTAAAAACTGTGGGAGGAGTCTACAAGCATTATCAAGTCTAGCAGATGAAGTCACATGCATTTGGGGTGTCTCAGCATCTTGTGTTTACAACCACTGTTTCCTAGCAACGCTCATGCCCTGTTTATGCTTCCTAAATACTACTTCATCAAAACTGCCCCATCAGAATTACCCCATCAAAACTGCCCCATCATATTCCTCTATTATAAATCAGTACATGGTGTGTCTGTCCCCTCCCCCGGGCTCTGTAATCAGCTGAGATGCTCCAGCCACCTTCCCCCCTGTGTATAACAGAAGCTTTGGTAACCATGGCAACAAAACAAACACTAACAGTACACTCTGATTAATGGCTAAAATTTCCTGAAATGACCTCTAAACAAATGGCCTGTTTATGCTTCCTAAATACTACTTCATCAAAACTGCCCCATCAGAATTACCCCATCAAAACTGCCCCCATCATATTGCCATCAAAACTGCCCCATTAGAATTGCCCCATCAAAACTGCCCCATCAGAATTGTCCCATCAAAACTAAGTGACTAAATTAATTACTAAAGTAATTTTTTTTTTCAAAAGTAATTTTTTTTTCAAAAATGAATTTTTTTTTCAAAAATATATTTTTTTTTTTTCAAAAAAAAATTTTTTTTTAATTTTTTTTTTTCAAAAATATTTTTTTTTTTTTTCAAAAATATTTTTTTTTTTCTTCAAAAATAATTTTTTTTTTCAAAAATTTTTTTTTTCAAAAATATTTTTTTTTTCAAAAATAATTTTTTTTCAAAAATAATTTTTTTTCAAAAATAATTTTTTTTCAAAAATATTTTTTTTTTTTCAAAAATTTTTTTGTTTTTTCAAAAATATTTTTTTTTTTCAAAAATAATTGCTGAATAGCTAAATTGCTAAAACGACCGCCATCAAAACTGCCCCATCATACTGCCATCAAAACTGCCCCATCAAAATTGTCCCCATTAAAAGTGCCCCATCATATTGCCACCATCAAAACTGCCCCCATCAAAACTGCCCCATCATATTGCCACCTTTAAAACTGCTCCATAAAAATTGTCCCCATCAAAACTGCCCCATCATATTGCCACCATCAAAACTGCCCCATCAGAATTGCCCCATCAAAACTGCCCCATCATATTGCCACCATCAAAACTGCCCCATCAGAATTGCCCCATCAAAACTGCCCCATCATATTGCCACCATCAAAACTGCCCCATCAGAATTGCCCTATCAAAACTGCCCCATCATATTCCTCTATTATAAATCAGTACATGGTGTGTCTGTCCCCTCCCCCCGGGCTCTGTAATCAGAGCTGAGATGCTCCAGCCACCTCCCCCCCTGTGTATAACAGAAGCTTTGGTAACCATGGCAACAAAACAAACACAGCACACTCTGATTAATGGCTAAAATTTCCTGAAATGACCTCTAAACAAAAAGCTTTTTCTCAAAAACTGTAAAAGATATCAAACTGAAAAGATATAGCCAGATAGCTGAATATTTTGTGAACATTTTAAAGTTTGTTTGGTGTCTCTAGGTGAAAGTATGAAGGAGCTGAAACTTTTGGGAGCAGAAGAAGAATTTAATGATTTCAAGCATGCTCCCATTGACTTCAATGTTAAAAAAAAGTGATAAAAAGCTTAATATTTTAAAAAGTATAAATGGTAGAAAAAAAGTTGAAAAAGAGCACACCTCAGCTAAAAGAGACGAACATTTTGATAGTTGAATGGTTTTAATAGCTGAAAGTATGCAGAAGTTACGCAGAACCAAAAAACGTACGGAATAAGAAGAAGAAAAATAATAAAAAAACGAATAACAATAGTGGGACTGCTAAAGCATTCCCACTAATAAAAAAACGAATAACAATAGTGGGACTGCTAAAGCAGTCCCGCTAGTTATTAAAAATAATAAATAAAATCGAATAACAATAGTGGGACTGCTAAAGCATTCCCACTAACTAGAAAATGCATTTCCTGGGGAAAATGCGTGGGAATGCTGAATTGCTAAAACGGCCCTCAGCAAAATTGCCCCCATCATATTGCCATCAAAACTGTCCCATCATATTGCCACCATCAAAACTGCCCCATCAGAATTGCCTCATCAAAACTGCACCATCATATTGCCACCATCAAAACTGCCCCATCAGAATTGCCTCATCAAAACTGCACCATCATATTGCCACCATCAAAACTGCCCCATCAGAATTGCCCTATCAAAACAGCCCCATCATATTGCCACCATCAAAACTGCCCCATCATATTGCTACCATCAAAACTGCCCCATCAGAATTACCCCATCAAAACTGCCCCATCATATTCCTCTATTATAAATCAGTACATCGTGTGTCTGTCCCCTCCCCCGGGCTCTGTAATCAGAGCTGAGATGCTCCAGCCACCTCCCCCCCTGTGTATAACAGAAGCTTTGGTAACCATGGCAACAAAACAAACACTAACAGTACACTCTGATTAATGGCTAAAATTTCCTGAAATGACCTCTAAACAAATGGCCGTATTTTAAAAACTATACATCCTACAGCGAAGATTTTTTTATTGTGAGAATCACAAGACCCAGACCTAGATTTTGATACATAGCATGTCTCTGAAATATTAAAATTGAAGGCACGGTCGCAGTTTAGAAATTGCCCTTCAAATTTGAAGGGGCTAGAGTGTAGTTTCAATGAATGTCAATGGACGGCGTGAGTTGCAAACAAATGGTCATATTGTGAAAACTATCAGGACTATGGCTTAGCCGTGGACATGTTTAGTGGCAGCAGGGATAGCTGAACGTTTTGATATAAGATTTGTGTAGGTGGGCTTGAAAATGAGGGAGTGGCGGCAGTTTAGAAATCATGTTCTGATTTTCCAGCTTTTGTCCCCTCCCCCGGGCTCTAATCAGAGCTGAGATGCTCCAGCCACCTCCCCCCCTGTGTATAACAGAAGCTTTGGTAACCATGGCAACAAAACACACACAGTACACTGTGTTTAATGGCTAAAATTTCCTGAAATGACCTCTAAACAAAAAGCTTTTTCTCAAAAACTGTAAAAGATATCAAACTGAAAAGATATAGCCAGATAGCTGAATATTTTGTGAACATTTTAAAGTTTGTTTGGTGTCTCTAGGTGAAAGTATGAAGGAGCTGAAACTTTTGGGAGCGGAAGAAAAATTTAAGGATTTCAAGCATGCTCCCATTGACTTCAATGTTAAAAAAAGTGATAAAAAGCTTAATATTTTAAAAAGTATAAATGGTAGAAAAAAAGTTGAAAAAGAGCTAACCTCAGCTAAAAGAGACAAACATTTTGATAGTTGAATGGTTTTAATAGCTGAAAGTATGCAGAAGTTACGCATTACCGAAAAACGTACGGAATAAAATTAAAATTAAAAATAAATAAAATCGAATAACAATAGTGGGACTGCTAAAGCATTCCCACTAACTAGAAAATGCATTTCCTGGGGAAAATGCGTGGGAATGCTGAATTGCTAAAACGGCCCCCAGCAAAATTGCCCCCATCATATTGCCATTAAAACTGTCCCATCATATTGCCACCATCAAAACTGCCCCATCAGAATTGCCCCATCAAAACTGCACCATCATATTGCCACCATCAAAACTGCCCCATCATATTGCCACCATCAAAACTGCCCCATCATATTCCTCTATTATAAATCAGTACATGGTGTGTCTGTCCCCTCCCCCGGGCTCTGTAATCTAAGCTGAGATGCTCCAGCCACCTCCCCCCCTGTGTATAACAGAAGCTTTGGTAACCATGGCAACAAAACAAACAGTACACTCTGATTAATGGCTAAAATTTCCTGAAATGACCTCTAAACAAATGGCCTTTTTTTAAAAACTATACATCCTGCAGCGAAGATCTTTATATTGTCAGAATCACAAGACCCAGACCTAGATTTTGATGTATAGTATGTCTCTGAAATATTAAAATTGAAGGCACGGTCGCAGTTTAGAAATTGCCCTTCAAATTTGAAGGGGCTAGAGTGTAGTTTCAATGAATGTCAATGGACGGTGTGAGTTGCAAACAAATGGTCATATTGTGAAAACTATCAGGACTATGGCTTAGCCGTGGCAGCAGGGATAGCTGAACGTTTTGATATACGATTTGTGTAGGTGGGCTTGAAAATGAGGGAGTGGCGGCAGTTTAGAAATCATGTTCTGATTTTTCAGCTTTTGTCCCCTCCCCCCGGGCTCTGTAATCAGAGCTGAGATGCTCCAGCCACCTCCCCCCTGTGTATAACAGAAGCTTTGGTAACCATGGCAACAAAACATACACAGTACACTCTGATTAATGGCTAAAATTTCCTGAAATGACCTCTAAACAAAAAGCTTTTTCTCAAAAACTGTAAAAGATATCAAACTGAAAAGATATAGCCAGATAGCTGAATATTTTGTGAACATTTTAAAGTTTGTTTGGCGTCTCTAGGTAAAAGTATGAAGGAGCTGAAACTTTTGGGAGCGGAAGAAGATTTTAAGTTTCTTAAGCATGCTCCCATTGACTTCAATGTTTAAAAAAAGTGATAAAAAGCTTAATATTTTAAAAAGTATAAATGGTAGAAAAAAAGTTGAAAAAGAGCACACCTCAGCTAAAAGAGACGAACATTTTGATAGTTGAATGGTTTTAATAGCTGAAAGTATGCAGAAGTTACGCATTACCGAAAAACGTACGGAATAAGAAGAAAAATAATAAAAAAACGAATAACAATAGTGGGACTGCTAAAGCAGTCCCACTAATAAATAAACGAATAACAAATGTGGGACTGCTAAAGCAGTCCCACTAATAAAATCGAATGACAATAGTGGGACTGCTAAAGCATTCCCACTAATTATTAAAAACTAGAAAATGCATTTCCTGGGGAAAATGTGTGGGAATGCTGAATAGCTAAATTGCTAAAACGGCCGCCATCAAAACTGCCCCATCATACTGCCATCAAAACTGCCCCATCAGAATTGTCCCCATTAAAACTGCCCCATCATATTGCCACCATCAAAACTGCCCCATCAGAATTGCTCCATCAAAATTGTCCCATCATATTGCCACCATCAGAATTGCCCCATCATATTGCCACCATCAAAACTGCCCCATCAGAATTGCCCCATCATATTACCACCATCAAAACTGCCCCATCATATTGCCACCATCAAAACTGCCCTCATCATATTGCCATCAAAACTCCCCTATTAGAATTGCCCCATCAAAATTGTCCCCATCAAAACTGCCCCATCATATTGCCACCATAAAAACTGCCCCATCAGAATTGCCCCATCAAAACTGCCCCATCATATTGCCACCATCAAAACTGCCCCCATCAAAACTGCCCCATCAGAATTGGCCTATCAAAACTGCCCCATCATATTGCCACTATCAAAACTGCCCCATCAGAATTGCCCCATCAAAACTGCCCCATCATATTGCCACCATCAAAACTGCCCCATCAGAATTGCCCCATCACAACTGTCCCATCATATTGCCAGCATCAAAACTGCCCCATCATATTGCCACCTTTAAAACTGTTCCATAAAAATTGTCCCCATCAAAACTGCCCCATAATATTGCCACCATCAAAACTGCCCCATCAGAATTGCCCCATCAAAACTGCCCCATCATATTGCCACCATCAAAACTGCCCCATCAGAATTACCCCATCAAAACTGCCCCATCATATTCCTCTATTATAAATCAGTACGTGGTGTGTCTGTCCCCTCCCCCGGGCTCTGTAATCAGAGCTGAGATGCTCCAGCCACCTCCCCCTCTGTGTATAACAGAAGCTTTGGTAACCATGGCAACAAAACAAACACAGTACACTCTGATTAATGGCTAAAATTTCCTGAAATGACCTCTAAACAAAAAGCTTTTTCTCAAAAACTGTAAAAGATATCAAACTGAAAAGATATAGCCAGATAGCTGAATATTTTGTGAACATTTTAAAGTTTGTTTGGCGTCTCTAGGTAAAAGTATGAAGGAGCTGAAACTTTTGGGAGCGGAAGAAGATTTTAAGTTTCTTAAGCATGCTCCCATTGACTTCAATGTTAAAAAAAAGTGATAAAAAGCTTAATATTTTAAAAAGTATAAATGGTAGAAAAAAAGTTGAAAAAGAGCACACCTCAGCTAAAAGAGACGAACATTTTGATAGTTGAATGGTTTTAATAGCTGAAAGTATGCAGAAGTTACGCATTACCGAAAAACGTACGGAATAAGAAGAAAAATAATAAAAAAACTAATAACAATAGTGGGACTGCTAAAGCATTCCCACTAATAAAAAAACGAATAACAAATGTGGGACTGCTAAAGCAGTCCCACTAATAAAATCGAATGACAATAGTGGGACTGCTAAAGCAGTCCCACTAATTATTAAAAACTAGAAAATGCATTTCCTGGGGAAAATGTGTGGGAATGCTGAATAGCTAAATTGCTAAAACGGCCGCCATCAAAACTGCCCCATCATACTGCCATCAAAACTGCCCCATCAGAATTGTCCCCATTAAAACTGCCCCATCATATTGCCACCATCAAAACTGCCCCATCAGAATTGCTCCACCAAAATTGTCCCATCATATTGCCACCATCAGAATTGCCCCATCATATTGCCACCATCAAAACTGCCCCATCAGAATTGCCCCATCATATTACCACCATCAAAACTGCCCCATCATATTGCCACCATCAAAACTGCCCTCATCATATTGCCATCAAAACTCCCCTATTAGAATTGCCCCATCAAAATTGTCCCCATCAAAACTGCCCCATCATATTGCCACCATCAAAACTGCCCCATTCAGAATTGCCCCCATCAAAACTGCCCCATCATATTGCCACCATCAAAACTGCCCCCATCAAAACTACCCCATCAGAATTGCCCCATCAAAACTGCCCCATCAGAATTGCCCCATCAAAACTGCCCCATCAGAATTGCCCTATCAAAACTGCCCCATCAGAATTGCCCTATCAAAACTGCCTCATCATATTGCCATCATCAAAACTGCCCCATCAGAATTGCCCCATCAAAACTGACCCGTCATATTGCCACCATCAAAACTGCCCCATCAGAATTGCCCCATCAAATCTGCCCCATCATATTGCCATTATCAAAACTGCCCCATCAGAATTGCCCATCAGAATTGCCCCATCAAATCTGCCCCATCATATCACCATTATCAAAACTGCCCCATCAGAATTGCCCATCAGAATTGCCCTATCAAAACTACCCCATCATATTCCTCTATTATAAATCAGTACATGGTGTGTCTGTCCCCTCCCCCGGGCTCTGTAATCAGAGCTGAGATGCTCCAGCCACCTCCCCCCCTGTGTATAACAGAAGCTTTGATAACCATGGCAACAAAACAAACACAGTACACTCTGATTAATGGCTAAAATTTCCTGAAATTACCTCTAAACAAAAAGCTTTTTCTCAAAAACTGTAAAAGATATCAAACTGAAAAGATATAGCCAGATAGCTGAATATTCTGTGAACATTTTAAAGTTTGTTTGGCGTCTGTAGGTGAAAGTATGAAGGAGCTGAAACTTTTGGGAGCGGAAGAAGAATTTAAGGATTTCAAGCATGCTCCCTCTGACTTCAATGTTAAAAAAAAGTGTTAAAAAGCTTAATATTTTAAAAAGTATAAATGGTAGAAAAAAAGTTGAAAAAGAGCACACCTCAGCTAAAAGAGATGAACATTTTAATAGTTGAATGGTTTTAATAGCTGAAAGTATGCAGAAGTTACGCAGAACCCAAAAAACGTACGGAATAAAATTAAAATTATTAAAAATAAACTAGAAAATGCATTTCCTGGGGAAAATGCGTGGGAATGCTGAATAGCGAAATTGCTAAAACGGCCCCAATCAAAACTGCCCCATCAGAATTGCCCCATCAAACTTGTCCCCATTGAAACTGCCCCATCATATTGCCACCATCAAAACTGCCCCATCAGAATTGCCACCATCAAAACTGCCCCATCATATTGCCACCTTTAAAACTGCTCCATTAAAATTGTCCCCATCAAAACTTCCCCATCATATTGCCACCATCAGAACTGCCCCATCAGAATTGCCCTATCAAAATTGTCCCATCATATTGCCACCATCAAAACTGCCCCATCAGAATTGCCCTATCAAAATTGCCCCATCATATTGCCACCATCAAAACTGCCCCATCAGAATTGTCCCATCAAAACTGCCCCATCATATTGCCACCATCAAAACTGCCCCATCATAATTGCCCCATCAAAACTGCCCCATCAGAATTGCCCTATCAAAACTGCCCCATCATATTCCTCTATTATAAATCAGTACATGGTGTGTCTGTCCCCTCCCCCGGGCTCTGTAATCAGAGCTGAGATGCTCCAGCCACCTCCCTCCCTCTGTATATCAGAAGCTTTGGTAACCATGGCAACAAAACAAACACAGTACACTCTGATTAATGGCTAAAATTTCCTGAAATTACCTCTAAACAAAAAGCTTTTTCTCAAAAACTGTAAAAGATATCAAACTGAAAAGATATAGCCAGATAGCTGAATATTTTGTGAACATTTTAAAGTTTGTTTGGCATCTGTAGGTGAAAGTATGAAGGAGCTAAAACTTTTGGGAGCGGAAGAAGAATTTAAGGATTTTAAGCATGCTCCCATTGACTTCAATGTTAAAAAAAGTGTTAAAAAGCTTAATATTTTAAAAAGTATAAATGGTAGAAAAAAAGTTGAAAAAGAGCACACATCAGCTAAAAGAGACGAACATTTTAATAGTTGAATGGTTTTAATAGCTGAAAGTATGCAGAAGTTACGCAGAGCCAATAAACGTACGGAATAAGAAGAATAAGAAGAAGAAAAATAGGTGGGGCGTGGCTTGCCTGGAGAGAAGATGGCTGCTTGAACGACTAGCTCTCTCCCACCTCAGCCTACATCACGCCTTAACCGGGATCTAATACTCCCAAAACAATCCTCAACGATGGGAACATCTTCCCGTGGACCTTCCCAGAGCAGATCCCGATCCCCGAGAGGAACTGCCAGCAGTACAGGCCACACGATCCCAGAGATCTTCCGGACGCAACGGACAACAATGGCGTCCTCCCCTCCCGCCTCGAGCTCCTCTCTATCCCATTAGGAGATAACACTCACCCCCACAGATGTCAGCAATGCTCTGCATCCCCAACCGCTACCATCGCAGCGCCAGCCCAGCTTGCAGGATCTACAAACAGTGGCGGCTGACATCAAGGATACCCTATTCTCGGCCATCACGGACCTGCGCCGTGAATTACAAGCCATCACAGGCCGCATACAAAGGGTGGAAGAAGACGCCGTGCAGCAAACCTCTCAAGTTAAAACAATCCACCATAAAGTTGATTGCCACACACTGCAACTGAGGGACCTCCAAAGACACGTCGAAGACCTCGACAATAGAGGCCGCAGACACAACCTAAGGATAAGAGGAATACCCAAAGCTATGGAACATGACAGAATCTTGGCGGTTGTGACAGGCCTCTTCAACCACCTTTTGGACCGCCCTGAACACACTCAGATCAGTATGGAGTGCATCCATAGAGCCCTCCGCCCTAAAGGGAGAGATTCAGACCCCCCGAGGGACATAATTTGCTATATAAATGACTTCTCCATCAAAGAAGAAATCCTACAAAAAGCCTGCGAAAAGGCTGTATTGGAATATAATGGACAACCCGTCCACATATACCAAGACCTGTCAGCCATAACGCTGCGCCATCGTAAAGATCTACGCCCCCTGCTGGACGTCTTGAAAGCGAAAGGAATAAGATACCGCTGGAAGTTTCCTTTCGGTCTATCACACCAAAGCCGATCTGCTCTCCTCAGAGTACCGGAGGACTTGGATAACTTCTGCCGCACACTGGACATCCCGTACACTCCGGTCCCAAACTGGTACGCTGAATTCAACGCACTGCAACCAAACAGACCCTCATATGGAGAAGAACCCATGGACGCCCACAACACCAGCTATCGCAGACGGCGTTCTCCTTCCAATCACAGATCCGGCTCCTCGCCTGGCTCCCGCTACCCACCGACCAGCCCTATGACGGCAACCCTTCCTCGCAGGGCCCGCAGAGATCGTTGATGACCCACGCAGAAGGTACCTATAAGACAACACCGCTCCTTCTCCCCTACGACTCCTCAACCGATGCCTGACCTACAAAATGACTGCCGTAATCCACCGAAGATCCCTGTAGAGACATGACTCACCGAGACATAGAACACTCGCCTCCACCAGCGGAACCCTCGACAGCCCACCCCTGCCACATCAGCAAACCCTCTCCACCCACAGACTTCAGCGACTCTTCTTCATCCTTACCCCTTGTTATGCCTGGGCCACCTCCGCCCCTGTCCCCGATCACATAGTCCTCCGTGGCAGGCTCTCCGGATTCCCTACAAATCCGCAGCAAGAAGTCCAAGCTTACCGATTGGCTTCATCACACCCACTCGTTCCTCCTCACCAGAATACCAAGAGACATAGCCCTGACAAGCCTCGCCTCCAGAACGAATAATCCCCTGAACTGCCCTCAGACCGACCTCCTTTCATACTACAATCAACTACGGTCGAGTATAGGTATTGTTTAATATGCATACACCCACGGTACCACTATATGGGTTATACTACCTCCCGATAAGGGAAATCTGACAGGCCTTAGGCCTCTTTTACAAGTTTAATATCTCTGCAACGTTTCATTTAAAGTTTTATAATGGTTAAATTCTGTGGCTTAACGCTATTTCTTACATTAATGCCAGAGAAGGGCGCCAAAGGATGGGGCCATTGGAACCCTATTGGCACACCTACACCTCCGCCCCTCACCCAGCATAACCCTTGGTGATCGGCCTGAGCGTATTACAGGGTGTAGTGACGTAGTAACGATGCTCCTGCAGTACCTATTCCATACCACCCAACCTACACGAACGGGGATGTTGACACTAGTATCCTATTCTACCCCCATATTGCTTAACGCACCATGCCCCCAGCTAACAAACCACCCATTACCACCGCAATCCCTGCCAAACCCTCCACTAACCACACCTGTAGAACCCCCATAATTAGGTTTTCACACCAGCATGCATACCTTCCCACCCCCTGCACAAACACAATGCTCCGCCCATAGAACACGCTAACCACGATGGACTTGTAAATGTCCGGTCTTGCTCTTACTCAAAACATGACGCTTTTCCCTAAACGGGCCACACCCGCGGAAACTCACCTACCCCCCCACCCCATACTCCACCTATGTCTTGAAGACATACACCTATACCATAACCCAGACCCGTAACATACAAGTGGTCATCCCCCACAGCACACCCCCCATCCCTTTATCGGTTCTGCAGACAGCAAACTCATTACTGACCTACTGGCTGAGCGTTACTAAGTTATATGTTGATTATATGGTTATACTTTGCATATTTCTCTGTTTCTGTTAAAAGATATGATGTAAGCAAACCACCTGTTCAGACAACGTGCTTTAAATACTTGAATGTTATGTAAGTTAAATGAAATACCTTCCTTCACTGGTACAATGTCTAAATATGATGACAGGAATCACCTTATACTAAGTTGCGATACTTTACTCCCAACGAACATCTCACTACCATCCCTAACCCCGACCTACACACACTAAACCTCAGTGCTCTTCTTTGGGGGGTTTATCATATTTATCATATTTCTCATACTTGCAAAATACTCGCCCTAACACAACTACCTCTCTTACCTCCCACACGCGCCTCACCCATAAGTGTTAACTGCTCCACGTATTTTAAACCTCAATTCACACTGTTGATCCCCCTCCCTCGCATATTAAGGCTGTAGGTGGGATAGACCTTTCAGATCCCTACCACACTCTTACTTCTCCATCCTCAAATCTTTCGACAGACAAGTCAACCCCCACACAGTGGTATTTATATCCCATCCACCTTTTGCACTCTAAAACCAGTTCAACCCACTGAATTTTACTGGCAAATATAATTCTAGTGGCTTAGAGCACCTGCTTCAGTGATCTAATAGCCACACATTGCCAGTTTCATCTACTCCTCCCCCTTGTCACTCCCCCGCTTCCCCACCACCCTTTCCTCAACCCTCCCCTCCAGGGTCCCTTCCCCCCCACCGCATCCCCAGCCCAGACTTACATTCCTTAACGAGACACCCTCTAGCCACCTCAATATGGTGTCGAACACGAACGATGCTACCACACCCAGTATTAAAATAGTCTCCCTCAATGTGAAGGGGCTCAACACCCCAGAAAAATGTTCCAAGCTTCTCCTTACCATGCAAAGACTCCAAGCCAGCATAGTGCTTTTACAGGAAACGCACTTCCGTTCAGACTGCACCCCTAAACTATCCAATGCCCACTACCCGATTGCTATACACGCAACCAACCCCCACCAAAAAACTAAAGGAGTATCGATACTTCTCGCTAAAAATTGCCCACTGCAAATCACTGACTCTCTCGCAGACCCAGAAGGTAGATACCTTTTCATAAAAGGTTCAATCCACCATAAAACTATAATGCTGGCGAACGTCTATGCCCCGAACAAACACCAAGTCCCATTTTTTAGATCTACCACTACCGCTCTCACAAACTTTCAGGATGGTACTCTCGTACTAGGAGGTGATTTTAATGTCCCCCTGAATCCCATCCAAGATACGTCCAATCAATCGTCAATCCTGCCTTACAAAGCTCTCAACAAAATCAAATCTCTACTCCAACAACTATTGCTCCACGATACATGGCGCACATTGAACCCGGACACAAAGGACTACACCTTCTACTCTGCGCCACACGACCGCTACTCTAGGATAGACTATTTTTTCTTGACACAAAACGATCTACCCCTACTCTATCGCACTTCCATCGAACCCATGACTATTTCAGACCATAATCCAATCTCCATGACACTACAACTCCCTGATTCCACTTCCCGCTCCAGAATCTGGAGATTAGACTCTTCACTACTTTCCGATCCCACCGTCACAACTGAAATACAATCCACAATACAAAACTTCTTCCAAGAAAATAACCCGGAAGACACCTCTCATCTCACCAACTGGGAGGCACACAAAAAAGTGTAATCAGAGGCACCTTCCTTGCAGCAGCAGCGAAACGCAACAGGGAAAGACGGAAACAGCACTCAGACCTAATAGACAGAATCCGCAAACTAGAAGGTCTACACAAACATTCACAAGCACTTACCGCCCTTAACGACCTAATACAGGCTAGAAAAGACCTACTAGACCTACTGGACACACAGATACAACGTAAATATATACTCTCAAAAAAAAAATTCTATGAATTTGGCAATAAGGCCAGTAAAATGTTAGCGAGAGCCCTGCAAGTATCCCGATCCAACAAGACTATACACTACATCACTGATCCCTCAGGACGCAAAATCACCAAGTCCCCAGAAATAGCTCGTCAATTCGTACAATACTACAGCAAACTATACAACCCAACCCCCCCCGTTCCCACCAATGATAATACTACACGCCTCCAAATGATATCTGAGTTTCTAAAACAATACAGCCCAAACCCTATTTCAGACTCCATAGCTCAAGATTTAAACAATCCTCTCACTCACATCGAAGTCACTGACGCCCTAAAACAAATGAAAGCGGGTAAAAGCCCGGGACCAGACGGCCTTACTGCCAGCTACTACAAAACCTACGCGGAATTGCTTACACCCCATTTCTTGAAGGCCTTTAACTCCTTTGCCCAACCAGTCCACCCCCCACGCGACCTCCTCACAGCTCATGTAGCAGTAATCCCCAAACCAGACAAAGATCATTCACTAGTCATCAACTACAGACCTATATCACTGCTCAACGTAGACCTTAAATGGTATGCAAAAACCTTAGCCAACAGACTCCTACCACTGATCCCCCAACTTATTGATCTTGACCAAGTGGGCTTTGTCCCCGGTAGGGAAGCGAGAGACAACACTCTCAAAGTGATTAACATACACCATTGGCTCACGTCTACCAAAAATAAAGGCTTCATGCTCTCGCTCGACGCGGAGAAGGCATTCGACAGAGTGGCATGGGACTACATGAGGGAGACCCTCAAAGCAACAGGTCTTCCCCAAACGATGATAAACTACATTTCAGCACTTTACTCTAACCCCACAGCAAAAGTCCAAGTTAACGGTCACCTGTCGGATGCCTTCTCCGTGTCGAATGGCACAAGACAGGGATGCCCGCTGTCCCCTTTAATCTTTATCCTTACCCTAGAACCTTTCCTCAGATGTATCAATGCTAACCCCGACATTAAGGGGATTCAAATCAAAGATCACACATACAAATTAGCGGCATTTGCCGATGACATCCTCCTATTTCTTACAGACCCACTTACAACAATTACAAATCTGCTAAAAGACTTCAAAACCTTTCACACCCTTTCCAATCTTCAAATCAATTTCTCAAAATCTACCGCTCTCAATATCTCCCTACCCTCAGACTTATGTCAACAATGTAAACATACTTTCCCATTCACTTGGAACAAACATTCAATCCCATATTTAGGCATTCAAATACCAACCTCCCTATCGAACCTATACACTCAAAATCACTCCCCTCTTCTACAAAAAATACAACGGGACCTAACTAAATGGTCAACGGGACAATTCTCCTGGTTCGGCAAGGCAGCAATTATCAAAATGAATATCCTACCTAGAATTTTATATATCCTGCAAACAATCCCAATTAAACTACCACCCTCATTCTTCTCCACATTCCAAAAAGCATGCACGACCTTTATTTGGGGGAAAACACGCCCACGACTCAGCTTCAAGAGATTGACAATCCCCAAACTTTTAGGGGGAATAGGGCTTCCTGACATACACAAATATCAATTAGCTTGTCACTTGGCTAGGATCATCGATTGGAACGTCAACACCAAACAGAAAGCCTGGATTCAAATAGAACAATCATTTTCACATATACCCATCCATCACTCACCGTGGTTCATTCCCCCACTCTTACCCCAGGCATACTCTCAACACCCGCTGATCAACCCTACATTACTAGCGTTCCGCACTGCATGTACTAAACACAATCTCTCCTCAATCAAAGGCCCGATGACACCGATACGTCACAACCCTGAATTCCCACCGGGCATGCATACCTCCTTTTGAGCAGATATCTGGCCCCATAAAACTATCAGAGCGAATCAATTCTTTGAGGGTGACAGCCTCCTATCCCAAACTAAATTAGCTTCTAAACTACATATAGCCAAGTTTCCATTCTGGACATATGTGCAATTACGGAACTTCTTCAAGAAACCTTCTCCCGCACCGGAATGGTCCCGACCCACAACCCCATTCGAAAACCTCTGTCTAACTGAGGGCACACTCACCCACCTGATCTCACAAACCTATAGCCTCCTGTTTATCGATCGCACTCCTACAAAACACTGGACCAACCACCAATGGAAACAAGATCTCTCCATTCAGTTGAACGACCAAGATTGGGCTAACATATACACCCTGATCCACAAGGGTTCGATGAACGTGCAAGTCCAAGAAAACGCGTACAAAATATTCTCTAGATGGTATCGCACACCACACCTTCTACACCAATTCAACCAAACAATACCCTCTACATGCTGGAGGTGTAAAACGGACACAGGTTCCCTGTTACACGTCTGGTGGTCTTGCACCAAACTCCAACCTTTTTGGGTGAAAGTCCACAAACTGATCACACGAATAACCACGTATTCCCTAGACTTCAAACCCCAAATGTTCCTCCTACATCACTCTAAGACACGAATACCGGCATACAATCACTCTTTAGCTATGCATTTAGTGAATGCTGCGAAAATGTGTATTCCCCGTAAATGGCGTTCCACAGAACCACCTACCATAAAAGATTGGTTTCAACGCATTCAACAAACAAAGGTCATGGAAGACCTCATACACCAATCCAAAGATACACAGACTAAGTTCACAAAAATGTGGACATGCTGGATACATTTCACTACTACGAACGAATACAAAATGTTAATGACCTAACTGACCGCACCAGAGAGTAGCAAACTCTACAGTTGTATCCTCTTATCGATATTCCGAAGTAGCCACACACCACTCCCCTTACCTACCTTGCCCCATCAAAACTGCCCCATCATATTGCCACCATCAAAACTGCCCCATCATATTACCACCATCAAAACTGCCCCATCATATTGCCACCATCAAAACTGCCCCCATCATATTGCCATCAAAACTGCCCCATTAGAATTGCCCCATCAAAATTGTCCCCATCAAAACAGCCCCATCATATTGCCACCATCAAAACTGCCCCATCAGAATTGCCCCATCAGAACTGCCCCATCATATTGCCACCATCAAAACTGCCCCATCAAAACTGCCCCATCAAAACTGCCCCATCAGAATTGCCCTATCAAAACTGCCCCATCATATTGCCACCATCAAAACTGCCCCATCAGAATTGTCCCATCAAAACTGCCCCATCATATTGCCACCATCAAAACTGCCCCATCAAAACTGCCCCATCATATTGCCACCATCAAAACTGCCCCATCAGAATTGCCCCATAAAAACTGCCCCATCATATTGCCACCATCAAAACTGCCCCATCAGAATTGCCCTATCAAAACTGCCCCATCATATTGCCACCATCAAAACTGCCCCATCAAAACTGCCCCATCATATTGCCACCATCAAAACTGCCCCATCAGAATTGCCCCATCAAAACTGCTCCCATCATATTGCCCCCATCAAAACTGCCCCCATCAAAATTGCCCCATCATATTGCCACCATCAAAACTGCCCCATCAGAATTGCCCCCATCAAAACTGCCCCATCATATTGCCACCATCAAAACTGCCCCATCAGAATTGCCCCATCAAAACTGCCCCATCATATTGCCACCATCAAAACTGCCCCAACAAAACTGCCCCATCATATTGCCACCATCAAAACTGACCCATCAGAATTGCCCCATCAAAACTGCCCCATCATATTGCCACCATCAAAACTGACCCATCATAATTGCCACCAATAAAACTGCCCCATCATAATTGCCCCATCAAAACTGCCCCATCAGAATTGCCCTATCAAAACTGCCCCATCATATTCCTCTATTATAAATCAGTACATGGTGTGTCTGTCCCCTCCCCCGGGCTCTGTATTCAGAGCTGAGATGCTCCAGTCAGCTCCCCCCTGTGTATAACAGAAGCTTTGGTAACCATGGCAACAAAACAAACACAGTACACTGTGTTTAATGGCTAAAATTTCATGAAATGACCTCTAAACAAAAAGCTTTTTCTCAAAAACTGTAAGAGATATCAAACTGAAAAGATATAGCCAGATAGCTGAATATTTTGTGAACATTTTAAAGTTTGTTTGGTGTCTCTAGGTGAAAGTATGAAGGAGCTGAAACTTTTGGGAGCGGAAGAAGAATTTAAGGATTTCAAGCATGCTCCCATTGACTTCAATGTTAAAAAAAAAGTGTTAAAAAGCTTAATATTTTAAAAAGTATAAATGGTAGAAAAAAAGTTGAAAAAGAGCACACCTCAGCTAAAAGAGACGAACATTTTAATAGTTGAAGGGTTTTAATAGCTGAAAGTATGCAGAAGTTACGCAGAACCAAAAAACGTACGGAATAAAATTAAAAATAAACTAGAAAATGCATTTCCTGGGGAAAATGCGTGGGAATGCTGAATAGCTAAATTGCTAAAATGGCCGCCATCAAAACTGCCCCATCATACTGCCATCAAAACTGCCCCATCAGAATTGCCCCATCAAAATTGTCCCCATTAAAACTGCCCCATCATATTGCCACCATCAAAACTGCCCCATCAGAATTGCCCTATCAAAACTGCCCCATCATATTGCCACCATCAAAACTGCCCCATCAGAATTGCCCCATCAAAACTGCCCCGTCATATTGCCACCATCAAAACTGCCCCATCAGAATTGCCCCATCAAAACTGCCCCATCATATTGCCACCATCAAAACTGCCCCATCAGAATTGCCCTATCAAAACTGCCCCATCATATTGCCATCAAAACTGCCCCATTAGAATTGCCCCATCAAAACTGCCCCGTCATATTGCCACCATCAAAACTGCCCCATCAGAATTACCCCATCAAAACTGCCCCATCATATTCCTCTATTATAAATCAGTACATGGTGTGTCTGTCCCCTCCACTGGGCTCTGTAATGAGCTGAGATGCTCCAGCCACCTCCCCCCCTGTGTATAACAGAAGCTTTGGTAACCATGGCAACAAAACAAAACACAGTACACTCTGATTAATGGCTAAAATTTCCTGAAATGACCTCTAAACAAAAAGCTTTTTCTCAAAAACTGTAAAAGATATCAAACTGAAAAGATATAGCCAGATAGCTGAATATTTTGTGAAGATTTTAAAGTTTGTTTGGTGTCTCTAGGTGAAAGTATGAAGGAGCTGAAACTTTTGGGAGCGGAAGAAGAATTTAAGGATTTCAAGCATGCTCCCATTGACTTCAATGTTTAAAAAAAAGTGTTAAAAAGCTTAATATTTTAAAAAGTATAAATGGTAGAAAAAAAGTTGGAAAAGAGCACACATCAGCTAAAAGAGACGGACATTTTAATAGTTGAATGGTTTTAATAGCTGAAAGTATGCAGAAGTTATGCATAACCAAAAAACGTACGGAATAAAATTAAAATTAAAACTAGAAAATGCATTTCCTGGGGAAAATGCGTGGGAATGCTGAATAGCTAAATTGCTAAAACGGCCGCCATCAAAACTGCCCCATCATACTGCCATCAAAACTGCCCCATCAGAATTGCCCCATCAGAATTGCCCCATCAAATATTTCCCCCATTAAAACTGCCCCATCATATTGCCACCATCAAAACTGCCCCATCATATTGCCACCATCAAAACTGCCCCATCAAAACTGTCCCATCATATTGCCACCATCAAAACTGCCCCCATCAAAACTGCCCCATCATATTACCACCTTTAAAACTGCTCCACTAAAATTGTCCCCATCAAAACTGCCCCATCATATTGCCACCATCAAAACTGCCCCATCAGAATTGCCCTATCAAAACTGCCCATCATATTGCCACCATCAAAACTGCCCCATCAGAATTGTCCCATCAAAACTGCCTCATCATATTGCCACCATCAAAACTGCCCCATCATAATTGCCACCAATAAAACTGCCCCATCATAATTGCCCCATCAAAACTGCCCCATCATATTCCTCTATTATAAATCAGTACATCGTGTGTCTGTCCCCTCCCCCAGGCTCTGTATTCAGAGCTGAGATGCTCCAGCCACCTCCCCCCCTGTGTATAACAGAAGCATTGGTAACCATGGCAACAAAACACAAACAGTACACTCTGATTAATGGCTAAAATTTCCTGAAATGACCTCTAAACAAAACGCTTTTTCTTAAAAACTGTAAAAGATATCAAACTGAAAAGATATAGCCAGATAGCTGAATATTTTGTGAACATTTTAAAGTTTGTTTGGTGTCTCTAGGTGAAAGTATGAAGGAGCTGAAACTTTTGGGAGCGGAAGAAGAATTTAAGGATTTCAAGCATGCTCCCATTGACTTCAATGTTAAAAAAAAGTGTTAAAAAGCTTAATATTTTAAAAAGTATAAATGGTAGAAAAAAAAGTTGAAAAAGAGCACACATCAGCTAAAAGAGACGAACATTTTAATAGTTGAATGGTTTTAATAGCTGAAAGTATGCAGACGTTACGCAGAACCGAAAAACGTACGGAATAATAAGAAAAATAAATAAAAAAACGAATAACAATAGTGGGACTGCTAAAGCATTCCCACTAATAAAATCGAATAACAATAGTGGGACTGCTAAAGCATTCCCACTAACTAGAAAATGCATTTCCTGGGGAAAATGCGTGGGAATGCTGAATAGCTAAATTGCTAAAATGGCCGCCATCAAAACTGCCCCATCATACTGCCATCAAAACTGCCCCATCAAAACTGCCCCATCAAAACTGCCCCATCAAAACTGCCACTATCAAAACTGCCCCATCATATTGCCACCTTTAAAACTGCTCCATTAAAATTGTCCCTATCAAAACTGCCCCATCATATTGCCACCATGAAAACTGCCCCATCAGAATTGCCCCATCAAAACTGCCCCATCATATTGCCACCATGAAAACTGCCCCATCAGAATTGCCCCATCAAAACTGCCCCATCATATTGCCACCTTTAAAACTGCTCCATCAGAATTGCCCTATCAAAACTGCCCATCATATTGCCACCATCAAAACTGCCCCATCAGAATTGTCCCATCAAAACTGCCCCATCATAATTGCCACCAATAAAACTGCCCCATCATAATTGCCCCTTTAAAACTGCCCCATCAGAATTGCCCTATCAAAACTGCCCCATCATATTCCTCTATTATAAATCAGTACATGGTGTGTCTGTCCCCTCCCCCGGGCTCTGTAATCAGAGCTGTGATGCTCCAGCCACCTCCCCCCCTGTGTATAACAGAAGCTTTGGTAACCATGGCAACAAAACAAACACTGTACACTCTGATTAATGGCTAAAATTTCCTGAAATGACCTCTAAACAAAAAGCTTTTTCTCAAAAACTGTAAAAGATATAAAACTGAAAAGATATAGCCAGATAGCTGAATATTTTGTGAACATTTTAAAGTTTGTTTGGTGTCTCTAGGTGAAAGTATGAAGGAGCTGAAACTTTTGGGAGCGGAAGAAGAATTTAAGGATTTCAAGCATGCTCCCATAGACTTCAATGTTAAAAAAAAGTGATAAAAAGCTTAATATTTTAAAAAGTATAAATGGTAGAAAAAAAGTTGAAAAAGAGCACACCTCAGCTAAAAGAGACAAACATTTTGATAGTTGAATGGTTTTAATAGCTGAAAGTATGCAGAAGTTACGCAGAACCAAAAAACGTACGGAATAAGAAGAAAAACTAGAAAATGCATTTCCTGGGGAAAATGCGTGGGAATGCTGAATAGCTAAATTGCTAAAATGGCCGCCATCAAAACTGCCCCATCATACTGCCATCAAAACTGCCCCATCATACTGCCAACAAAACTTCCCCATCAGAATTGCCCCATCAAAATTGTCCCCATTAAAACTGCCCCATCATATTGCCACCATCAAAACTGCCCCATCAGAATTGCCCCATCAAAACTGCCCCATCATATTGCCACCATCAAAACTGCCCCCATCAAAACTGCCCCATCGGAACTGCCCCATTGGAACTGCCCCATCAAAACTGCCCCGTCATATTGCCACCATCAAAACTGCCCCATAATATTGCCACCTTTAAAACTGCTCCATAAAAATTGTCCCCATCAAAACTGCCCCACCATATTGCCACCATCAAAACTGCCCCATCAGAATTGCCATATCAAAACTGCCCCATCATATTCCTCTATTATAAATCAGTACATGGTGTGTCTGTCCCCTCCCCCGGGCTAGTTAATCAAAGCTGAGATGCTCCAGCCACCTCCTCCCATGTATAACAGAAGCTTTGGTAACCATGGCAACAAAACAAACACAGTACACTCTGATTAATGGCTAAAATTTCCTAAAATGACCTCTAAACAAAAAGCTTTTTCTCAAAAACTGTAAAAGATATTAAACTGAAAAGATATAGCCAGATAGCTGAATATTTTGTGAACATTTTAAAGTTTGTTTGGTGTCTTTAGGTGAAAGTATGAAGGAGCTGAAACTTTTGGGAGCGGAAGAAGAATTTAAGGATTTCAAGCATGCTCCCATTGACTTCAATGTTAAAAAAAAGTGATAAAAAGCTTAATATTTTAAAAAGTATAAATGGTAGAAAAAAAGTTGAAAAAGAGCACACCTCAGCTAAAAGAGACAAACATTTTGATAGTTGAATGGTTTTAATAGCTGAAAGTATGCAGAAGTTACGCAGAACCAAAAAACGTACGGAATAAAATTAAAATTAAAATTAAAAATAAATAAAATTGAACAACAATAGTGGGACTGCTAAAGCAGTCCCACTAATAAAATCGAATAACAATAGTGGGACTGCTAAAGCATTCCCACTAATAAAATCGAACAACAATAGTGGGACTGCTAAAGCAGTCCCACTAATAAAATCAAATAACAATAGTGGGACTGCTAAAGCAGTCCCACTAAATAGTGGGACTGCTAAAGCAGTCCCACTAACTAGAAAATGCATTTCCTGGGGAAAATGCGTGGGAATGCTGAATTGCTAAAACGGCCGCCATCAAAACTGCCCCCATCATACTGCCATCAAAACTGCACCATCAGAATTGCCCCATGAAAATTGTCCCCATTAAAACTGCCCCATCATATTGCCACCATCAAAACTGCCCCATCAGAATTGCCCCATCAAAACTGCCCCATCATATTGCCACCATCAAAACTGCCCCCATCAAACCTGCCCCATCATATTGCCACCTTTAAAACTGCTCCATTAAAATTGTCCCCATCAAAACTGCCCCATCATATTGCCACCATCAAAACTGCCCCATCAGAATTGTCCCATCAAAACTGCCCCATCATATTGCCACCATCAAAACTGCCCCATCATAATTGCCCCATCAAAACTGCCCCATCAGAATTGCCCTATTAAAAATGCCCCATCATATTCCTCTATTATAAATCAGTACATGGTGTGTCTGTCCCCTCCCCTGGGCTCTGTAATCAGAGCTGAGATGCTCCAGCCACCTCCCCCCCTGTGTATAACAGAAGCTTTGGTAACCATGGCAACAAAACAAACACAGTACACTCTGATTAATGGCTAAAATTTCCTGAAATGACCTCTAAACAAAAAGCTTTTTCTCAAAAACTGTAAAAGATATCAAACTGAAAAGATATAGCCAGATAGCTGAATATTTTGTGAACATTTTAAAGTTTGTTTGGCGTCTATAGGTGAAAGTATGAAGGAGCTGAAACTTTTGGGAGCGGAAGAAGAATTTAAGTTTCTGAAGCATGCTCCCATTGACTTCAATGTTAAAAAAAAGTGATAAAAAGCTTAATATTTTAAAAAGTATAAATGGTAGGAAAAAAGTTGAAAGAGCACACATCAGCTAAAAGAGACAAAAATTTTGATAGTGGAATGTTTTTAATAGCTGAAAGTATGCAGAAGTTACGCAGAACCAAAAAACATACGGAATAAAATTAAAATCTAGAAAATGCATTTCCTGGGGAAAATGCGTGGGAATGCTGAATTGCTAAAATGGCCCCCAGCAAAACTGCCCCCATCATATTGCCATCAAAACTGCCCTATCAGAATTGCCCCATCAAAACTGCCCCATCAGAATTGCCCCATCAAACCTGCAGCATCATATTGCCACCATCAAAACTGCCCCATCAGAATTGCCCCATCAAAACTGCCCCATCAGAATTGCCCCATCAAAACTGCCCCATCATATTGCCACCATCAAAACTGCCCCATCAGAATTGCCCCAAGAAAACTGCCCCATCATATTGCCACCATGAAAACTGCCCCATCAGAATTGCCCTATCAAAACTGCCCCATCATATTGCCACCATCAAAACTGCCCCATCAGAATTGCCCCATCAAAACTGTCCCATCAGAATTGCCCCATCAAAACTGCCCCATCATATTGCCACCATCAAAACTGCCCCATCAGAATTGCCCCAAGAAAACTGCCCCATCATATTGCCACCATGAAAACTGCCCCATCAGAATTGCCCTATCAAAACTGCCCCATCATATTGCCACCATCAAAACTGCCCCATCAGAATTGTCCCATCAAAACTGCCCCATCATATTGCCACCATCAAAACTGTCCCATCAGAATTGCCCCATCAAAACTGCCCCATCAGAATTGCCCCATCAAAACTGCCCCATCATATTGCCACCATCAAAACTGCCCCATCAGAATTGCCCCATCAAAATTGCCCCATCAAAACTACCCCATCATATTGCCACCATGAAAACTGCCCCATCAGAATTGCCCTATCAAAACTACCCCATCATATTGCCACCATGAAAACTGCCCCATCAGAATTGCCCTATCAAAACTGCCCCATCATATTGCCACCATGAAAACTGCCCCATCAGAATTGTCCCATCAAAACTGCCCCATCATATTGCCACCATCAAAACTACCCCATCATAATTGCCCCATCAAAACTGCCCCATCAGAATTGCCCTATCAAAACTGCCCCATCATATTCCTCTATTATAAATCAGTACATGGTGTGTCTGTCCCCTCCCCCGGGCTCTGTAATGAGAGCTGAAATGCTCCAGCCACCTTCCCCCCCGCGTGGGAATGCCGAATAGCTGAATTGCTAAAACGGCCCCCAGCAAAACTGCCCCATCATATTGCCATCAAAACAGCCCCATCAGAATTGCCCCATAAAAATTGTCCCCATCAAAACTGCCCCATCATATTGCCACAATCAAAAATGTCCCCAATCAAAACTACCCCATCATATTGCCACCATCAAAAATGCCCCATCAAAACTGCCCCATCATATTGCCACCCTTAAAACTGCTCCATTAAAATTGTCCCCATCAAAACTGCCCCATCAGAATTGCCCCATCAAAACTGCCCCATCAGAATTGCCACCATCAAAACTGCCCCATCAGAATTGCCCTATCAAAACTGCTCACGGTACTCTTCCCGGTAGCGGATACTCTTCTGGGGCTTCTAGTCCGACTACCAGGAGCTCGGCCAAGCAGAAACAGTGGATTTCCTCACCAGAAAGACTGCTGCGGGACCCGGCAATGGAGGTAAGCAGGCCTCATACTGCTGAGGAGACAGTAGTAGTAAATGCACAGGACTCCATAGCAACATTCCCCACTTCTGACAAGCCAGTGTCAGACACTGTTTTCAAGGACATGCTACTATCCCTGCGAGCCTCCCTACATGCTGACATGACTGCAGGGATACACCATTGCCAGAGAGAAGTGCAGGCCCTAGGCAGCAGAGTTGATCACATTAAACAACGCATGGGTGACTTTACCTCATCCTTCAATACCATGGTGGATGCCCATAGCAACCACACAGAGGAAATCGCATGGTTGAAAAACAAATGTAGCAGATTTGGAAGACCGTTCCAGAAGGAACAACATAAAGATTAGGGGGATCCCTGTATCCGTACCTGCTACACAGCTACTGTCAAATACCCAGGCACTGTTTTCAACTTTACTACCATCCCTGTCACCACAGAACCTCCTTGTGGATCGTATTCACCATATTCCCAAACCTTCCTTCCTTCCTGAACAGACCCCCAGAGATGTGTTGCTTAGGGTACATTACTAGCATGTCAAGGAACAAATCTTAATGACTTCATGCAGAACCGACAACAAGCACCCGCAGTATGCTGACATACAACTACTCCCAGACCTGTCCAGGCATACCCTCCAACAACATCGCAACCTAGCGACAATCACCAAGGCTCTGAGGAACCATAATATCATCCATAAATGGAAATATCCCGCCAAACTTTCTGTTACACACAATGAAACTTCGGTGCTGATATCCACACTGGATGAGGGCATTGCTGCATTGCGCCAGTGGGGCATATTGCCTGACCACACTCCGCCTGCTGTTCCTGTCCCTACACCTGCCTCTCTGCAGGAAGACTGGCAAGTGGTTTCATGCAAACGTTCCGCTAAGAAAACTACCGGTGGTAACATATGAATTAGCAGAACCTATGTCACTAAAGTTCTCTCCGGACACAGGAGTTCCAAGATAAATCCCTGTTTTCTCCCTTCCAGATCCTTAACAGCAGTTACGTCTGCACATGGATCAGTTTATGGATCCTTTTCTTACTATGTTCACTGAACTTACAGCGTTAACCTTGTTTTCTCTCTGTTATCTTTATTTTCCTCATTCTCTGTTTGAAGCACACCAGCCAGCAAGAGACTCTCCTCACATCCTGGACATACCCAGAAATGACCTTACCTCTTTGAGGTCCAACATAGGGTGCAGTGAGTATATGCACTGCATAGCACTACAGAATTTCCAATATCGTTACCATGCCAATGAATTGCCTATCCATCAATGCCAGAGGCCTGAACCACCCGACAAAGAGGTTCTCCATGTGGGCAGAGACCAAGAAACACAGGGCAGACATACTATGTGTCCAGTAGACTCACTTTCAGGAATCCAAAGCCCCCAAATGCTCACATAAAGACTACCCCCACGTGTTTATGGCATGCACGCCGGGTCACAAAAAAGAAGGAGTTTTACTTGCATTAAGGAATACCCTATCCTTCCAACTCAAGGAAACCATCCTTGATTCAAATGGTAGATACATCATCCTTAAAGGAGACATTATCTCATTACCATATACGCTCCTAACTCACACCAGATCCGCTTTCTCAGTAGACTCCTAAAGGAAATCAACACTCAACTATATAGTAATCTCATTTTGTGTGGTGACTCCAATCTCATAGTAGATCCCAGACTTGATACATCCACTCAAAAGTCGAACAGCTCCTCATATCTGAGTAAAACAATCCATAATGCGGAACTTTGACGTTTGGATATGTTTAAATGCGAATGCAAGGGACTACACCTTTTTTCCCATAGGCATTGCTCGTACTCGCGCACTGATTTATTCTTAACAGATAAATGGTTGTTACAAAAAGTCTCTTCTGCACAGATACATGACATTACATGGTCTGATCATGCAGCTATTACTATTACTGTTAATGACCAGGTTGTCTCCTCTTCCCCACCCATCTGGCGCTGTAACGTTAGACTATTGCAAGAACCCAGTACCACGGCAGCGATCTCCCAACACCTTAGTGACTTCTTTCTCAACAATGTGGGCTCGGTGGAGAACCCTTTCAACCTCTGGAATGCCCATAAGGCATACATGAGGGGCATATTAATACAGATAGGTGCTAGAGAAAAAAAAAGGCACGCAGCCCAGATTAACTCTATACTAACTAATATTCACTCTGCAGAATCACAAAACAAACACCTAACCCTACACTCACTCACAAACTATCTCAACTAAGAGAGAAACTAAGAGGATTACTCTCTCAACAATATGATTATCACCTACGACGCCTAAAACTAACCTCATATGCTAATGCCAACAGAGCAGGTAAATACTTACCCAATAGAATTAAAACTGCACATACTAAAGCAAGAATTGCCCATTTGATATATCCCACTCTCAAACACAAAATCACTAACCCACAGGACATTGCCAACCAATTCGCTACTTACTACAGCAAGCTATACAACATCAAAGATGATCATTCCACATACCAACCTACTCAAGAAAACATTCAAAGCTTCCTCCAACACCTACATCTGCCTTCTCTATCAAAAACCCAACTCCTCTCATTGAACTCTCCGTTCACTATACCAGAAATAGAGGATGCAATAGCCTCACTACCCAATGGCAAATCATTAGGGCCTGACGGGTTCTCAAATGAATATTTCAAAACATTCAGATCCCACCTTGCACCACATATGCAATCTGTCTTTACCAGAGCTGCGGACACCGCATTGTTTCCCCCAGAAATGCTCAAAGCATACATAGTCACCCTGCCCAAACCAGGCAAAGAACCTATCACACCACCGAATTTTCATCCGATTTCTCTACTAAATACAGAAGTCAAAGTTTACGCTAAACTCATAGCCAAACGACTAGCAGACTTTATTCCGTTCCTTATAAGACACGATCAGATGGGCTTCATGAAGGGGAGACAAACCTCAGATGCTGCCAGATGGATCATTAATATAATCCATCATGCTGAGTGAACCAAAACGCCTTCTCTGCTGCTTTCTATAGACGCAGAGAAGGCGTTTGACAGAGTACACTGGAACTACATGTCAACAACTTTGCCCAAGTTTGGTTTATGTGATCGTATACTGAATGCAGTGCTGGCCCTGTACTTCTGCCACCCGGCACAGGTGTACACATCTAGCATGCTCTCCATTCCCTTTCAGACAACTAATGGAACCCGCCAATATCCCCGACGATATTCAATCTCATGATTGAACCCCTGGTGGAGGCCATTAGAACGCATGTCGATGTTACTGGTTTACAATTTAAATCTATTCACCACGTTATAAATTTATTTGCAGATGATGTGATACTGCTGTTAATGAAACCACTTACCTCACTTCCTAAGGCACATGACATACTGAAATCCTTTGGTGACATTTCATACTATAAGGTGAACTTCTCCAAATCCTTCATCCTCAATCTAGGGGTACCAACCAATGATTGTCTTCAGTTAAAACAAACCCTTCCGTATTCATGGAGCGATAGCGGTATACCATACTTGGGCATCACCCTGACTAACAATACTAGCTCACTAGCAGATACCAACATAAAGCCCCTTATAACTAAAATAGAAACCCAATCTAACCATATAGCCAAAAGGGAAATATCTTGGTTGGGCAGGCTAGCAGCATTTAAAATGCAAATCCTCTATATTTTCAGAGTGCTCTCGATAACCATTCCTGCTCTATACCTAAAGTCCCTTTCAAGTATTCAATGGAAACTCCTGTGGGGAATGAAGAAAGCGAGGTGCTCATGAACTAATTTACTACTAACTATTACTAATTTAATCGATATACACGATTACATGTGGGCCACTAGACTTGACCAACTCAAATATTGGTTTCTCCACTGAGGTACCACTGTTAGTGGAAATAGAACAATCACTAGCCCCTATACCAGATTTGCCTGCGGTTCTAATGGGAGACAATTGGTTACCATGGAGTACCAAGAACTTGCCCCCAACTATCTCCACATCTCTACAAGCTTGGAGATTTCTCCTAACCCGTAAACTCAGCAATACTAAGGCTGTAGACTTTGCCCTTCCTTTAAAGTTTGATTGAAGTCAATGTTCCAATGCTATCATTGAAACAGTTCCCCTCCCATGGGATTAAAAAGTACAGGACTTAATGCAAAACAATAGTCCAAAATCGGCAGAACGATCATTAAAGGATCACACTATGCCACACCACATGTTTTTTACTTGCATACGAGTAGCACACTTTATGAAAGATAACCCATTAGGCACTACCCACCTTCCAACCCCCGTATGGCAACACATTACATGAGGTCCAATACGCAACAAAGGCATTTCACTTTACTACAACTTACTACAAAATAAAAAAGTGTTTAAAAAATCAGCAGCACACATGAAGTGGGACAAGGATATAGGAACTAGGGATGAGCCGAACACCCCCCGGTTCGGTTTGCACCAGAACCTGCGAACTGACCTAAAATTCGCACGAACGTTAGAACCCTATTGACGTCTATGGGACTCGAACGTTCAAAATCAAAAGTGTTCATTTTAAAGGCTAATTTGCATGGTATTGTCCTAAAAAGGGTTTGGGGACCCGGGTCCTGCCCCAGGGGACATGTATCAATGCAAAAAAAACTTTTAAAAACGGCTGTTTTTTTGGGAGCAGTGATTTTAATGATGCTTAAAGTAAAAAAAAAGTGAAATATTCCTTTAAATATCATACCTGGGGTGTGTCTATAGTATGCCCGTAAAGTGGCGCGTGTTTCCCGTGCTTAGAACAGTCCCTGCACAAAATGTCATTTTTAAAGGAAAAAAGTCATTTAAAACTGCTTGCGGCTTTAATGTAATGTCGGGTCCTGGCAATATGGATGAAAATCAGTGAGACAAATGGCATGGGTACCCCCCAGTCCATTACCAGGCCCTTTGGGTCTTGTATGGATATTAAGGGGAACCCAGCACCCAAATTAAAATAAGGAAAGGTGTGGGGCCACCAGGCCCTATATACTCTGAACAGCAGTATACAGGCGGTGCAAACAAGACAGGGACTGTAGGTTTGTTAAGCAGAATCTGTTTGTAATTTTGGACGGGTACATTTTTAACGTGTTTAGCTCCAGCCAAAAAATCTTTTTTAAGCTTTTTGGAAAACATAGGGAAGGGTTATCACCCCTGTGACATTTGTTTTGCTGTCTGTCCTCCTCTTCAGAAGATTTCACCTCACTTTTTGTCCCAATGACAAATGTTTTTTAAAAATTTGGGGTTTTTTGTGGAACAAGGATTGGAAAGCATCAGTGGAAAGGAGAAATGTTTTTCCCATATTAACTCTTACAGGAGAGAATTTCCCTTCCTAGGGGTAGATCTCATCTCACTTCCTGTTGTCTCCTTCCGTTTGCAAGTAGGAGTCGTTTGTAAGTTAGATGTTTGAAAGTAGAGGCCTGCCCTATATACTCAGCAGAAATTTTGACCTTAGGTGTTGTTGTGGCCACAACACTGTAAGCCCTCACAGGGCCCTGCTGTGAAATATTAGATCAAGAATTGTAATTACATGCCCCTGTTGAACAGGGGCTGAAAAATTAGGCCTTAGGCACTGGTGCTGGTGCCACAACACTGCAACCTCTCACAAATACTCTAGTTGGAACGCAGAAACAAGCCCTGCTGCAAAGTATTGCATCAAAAATTGTAATTACACGCTCCTGTTAAACAGGGGCTGAAAAATTGGGCCTTAGGCACTGTTGGTGGCGCCCAGAACCAAAAATGTTCTTACAAGCTATCAGCGTGATCATTGAGGAGGAAGAGGATAATTACTCAGGGATAGTCACTCAGCATCAGCATAGGCAGTCTTTGAAGGGATCTGAGATTTCAAAAAAATATATATTCAGTTACATCAGCATCAGGTGCTTGGTAGCTGGTGGTGATCCAAGACTGATTCATTTTTATGAAGGTCAGTCGATCGACCGAGTCGGTGGACAGACGCACCCTGTGATCGGTTACAAAGCCTCCAGCAGCACTGAATGTGCGTTCTGAAAGAACGCTGGATGCAGGACAGGCCAGTAGCTCAATTGCATACTGTGCAAGCTCTGGCCAGTGATCCATTCTCAAGACCCAGTAGCCCAGAGGATTTTCGGTGGGAAAGGTGTCGAAGTCAGATCTTGCCCCTAGGTATTCCTGCCCCATGTAAAACAGACGCTGGCGATGGTTGCTGGAACCGATCATACCTTGGGGCTGCGGACCAAAAAATTGTCTGAACGCATCGGTCAGACGGCCACCTTCTCCACCGCTCCTTCTTTGACTGACCGAAGCCTCAGCAACACGTTGTCCAGAAACAGGAGTTTGTAACCTCCCAGTCTCTGGGAATGCATTGCACAGACCTCTCTGCAAGGCCTCCGGAAGATGTTTCATCCTCTGCTCCCTCTGCGATGGCATGATAAGGTCCGCAATCTTACCATTGTAACGTGGATCAAGGAGGGTTGCCAGCCAGTATTGGTCCTTCTCCTTGATACCACGAATACGAGGATCCTTACGCAGGCTTTGCAGGATCAGGGAGGCCATGCAGCGTAGGTTTGCTGAGGCATTCGGTCCGGAGTCCTCTGGGTTACTAAGGACGACATGGTCCGCAGCCACCTCCTCCCAGCCACGTACAAGTCCATTTGTTTCTTGGGTCTGATCCCTTAAAGACTGCTGCTGATGCTGAGTGCCAGGCTCCACCTCCATACTGACACAATCCTCTTTCCTCGGCAGGCACACAGGAACACTGTCTGGATAAAGGGGGCCTTGAGAGCTAAGGAAGTCCTCCTCTTCCTGCCTCTGTTCTGCCTCAAGTGCCCTGTCCATTATTCCACGCAGCGTGTGCTTCAACAGGTGGACAAGGGGGACAGTGTCACTGATGCATGCACTGTCACTGCTTACCATCCTCGTGGCCTCCTCAAATGGTGACAGGACAGTGCATGCATCCCTGATCATGGCCCACTGGTGTGGGGGAAAAAAAAACAAGCTTCCCTGACCCTGTTCTGGTGCCATAGTCGCACAGGTACTCATTGATGGCCTTCTGCTGCGCGTGCAGCTGCTGCAGCATGGCCACCGTTGAGTTCTACCTGGTGGGCATGTCACAGATTAGGCGGTTCTTGGGCAGGTTAAACTCCTTTTGGAGGTCCGCCAGCCGAGCACTGGCATTATATGACCGGCGGAAATGCACACAGACTTTCCTGGCCTGCCTCAGGACATCCTGTAAGCCCGGGTACCTGCCCAAGAACCGCTGCACCATCAAGTTAAAGACGTGAGCCAAACAGGGCACATGGGTCATTTGTCCCTGTCGGAGGGCAGAGAGGAGATGCCATTGTCGCAAACCACCATTCCTGCCTTAAGTTGGCGTGGTGTCAACCACCTCTGAACCTGCCCCTGCATAGCTGACAGAACCTCTGCCCCAGTGTGGCTTCTGTCCCCCAAGCACACCAGCTCAAGCACCGCATGGCATCTTTTGGCCTGCGTACTTGCGTAGCCCCTTGAACGGCTACGGAGCACCGCTGGTTCCGAGGACAAAGCACAGGAAGAGGCCATGGAGGAAGAAGAAGAGGAGGGGGTGGAGGAGAGAGGTGTGCCACAATCATTAGTAGTGGCATTTTGGAGGCGTGGTGGCGGAACAACCTCCAACACTACTGCACCTAGTCCTGCATCCTTCCCAGCTGCCAGCAGAGTCACCCAATGCGCCGTGAAACTTAGGTAACATCCCTGTCCATGCCTGCTGGACCATGAGTCAGCGGTAATATGCACTTTACCGCTGACCGCCCTGTCCAGTGAGGCATGGACTTTGCCTTCCACATGCCGGTAGAGAGCCGGAATCGCCTTCCGTGAGAAAAAGTGGCATTTGGGTACCTGCCATTGAGGAACCGCACATTCCACAAACTCACGGAAGGGGGCAGAGTCTACCAACTGAAAAGGCAGCAGTTGAAGTTCTAGCAATTTTGCCAAGCTAGCATTCAACCGCTGGGCATGTGGATGGCTGGGAGCAAACTTCTTTGCTGCGGTGCAGCAGCTGGGGCAGGGAAATTTGTCTGGTACAATCTGACGTTGGTGTACCGAAAGCAGATTGCCCACAAGTACTTGGCTGTGACACACCTAATTCTACACCTTCATTCCTCTCAGTGCAGGTCTCAGAGAGGACTGGAGGTATAGTGGGGTTGGAGATCTCAGCTGATGAGGAGCAAGGAAAGATCCTCTTTGTTCTTTGGTGTGGGTCTTTTAGATACGCTGGCCAACGAACTGCATGGCAGGTCAACATATGTCTGGTCAAGCATGTGGTACCCAAGCGGGAGATGTTTTAGCCACGTGAGATATGCTTGAGACATATGATGCAAATAGCAGCGGTGCAATCTGATGCACTCGTCTCAAAAAAGGCCCACACCAAAGAACTTTTTGAATAACGCGCAGAGACTGCGGCGCCCTGCACATGTGAAGCTTTGGGGTGTGATGCAGTCAGTGTGCTGCCCTTAGGCTGGCCCCTGGAGGGCATCCTGCCTCGTTGGTGATGTGCCGCCTCCTCCTCCTCCTCCTCTCTCCTATCAGGCACCCACGTTGAGTCAGTGACCTCATCATCCCCTCCCTCATCACTGGAGCAAACCTGGCAGTATGCTGCAGCAGGGGGAGCATGACTGCCAGATTGCTGTCCTTCTTGGGCACCCCCTCTGTCCGTGCTCATGTTACTGCCTTCATCGAGCTCAGTATCATCATCAGAGCCTTCCAAATGCTGGGCATCCTCCTGGAGCATGTACCCAACACTGTGGTCAAACAGTTCGAGGGACTCCTCAGGAGGACATGGTGGGGCTAGGGAAAGAGTCACTGATGACATTGAGCTGAGGGAAGAGGCTGCTGTTTTGCCAGACAAAGTACCCCGAGCATGGGTGAGAGAGGAGGATGAGGACAGCTTTGTCATCCACTCGACCAAGTCTTCCGCATGTTACGGCTCAACGCGGTCAGCTGCCGAAAAAAGGCCAAGCGTGTCCCACGGCCATGTGCTGATGAGGATGCACCGTCTCCACGACCAGCACTAGACACAGAGCCTGCTTGCCCTCTTTTATTATATATATCTCCCATGTACTGATACTGCAGCTAGCAAAATCAACTGCCTGCCTGTAGTATGAGAACACCACCAACCTTCTACATGTAGCTTTAGCTGAACACTGTGCAGAGCTTGCAAAACAATAACTTGTAGGTTTAGCTGAACACTGTGAGCAGGACACACTGCACTATCTTGTAGCTTTAGATGAACACTGTGCAGAGGTCTCACTACACTAACTTGTAGTTTTAGCTGAACCCTGTGAGCAGGACGCACTACACTAACTTGTAGTTTTAGATGAACACTGTGCAGAGGTCTCACTACACTAACTTGTAGTTTTAGCTGAACACTGTGAGCAGGACGCACTACACTAACTGTAAATAGTCTAGCTGCCTGACTGTGGTACTAATAGGATCAAAAGAACACCAGCAATTTTCTTCAGGTAGCTGTAAATACTGTAACAAGACAAGCCTGCCTGTCAGTAGGAAGATAACAGGAACGGATCTAGCTAAACTGAATACAGTGTATGTATTTATATATACCTGGGATAGAGATAGAGATATATATATATATATATATACACACATATATACATATACACACACACACACACACACACACAATACACTGTAAGTGCAGCTAACTCACTGATTTTCCTGCCTAATCTAGCTAACTCAAATGAAATGACACTGTCTCTCTGTCTATGTATCTCAACGCCCGAACACATACTATGTTCTAAACCCCCTGAGCCATAATTGGCCAAAGCCACCCTGGTTTTGGCCAATTACAGCTCTCTCTTCCGACAGCGCTGTGATTGGCCAAGCATGCGGGTCATAGTGCATGCTTGGCCAATCATCAGCCAGCAATGCACTGCGATGCCACAGTGATTTATGGGCCGTGATGCGCCACACGAATTTGGCGCGAACGGCCCATAACGTTTGGAACGACCGAACAGCCAATGTTCGAGTCCAACATGGGTTCGAATCGAACACGAAGCTCATCCCTAATAGGAACAACGACCACAGGCGACCAATGGAAGTTCGTGTTTCAAACTATACTAAACACATCACACTGTATTAGCCACTGGGAAACATCGATCAAGATTATTAACCGTTGGCAATATACCCCATGAAGACTTGCCAAAATGTTCCCTAACACTTCGCCTCTCTGTTGGAGAGCTTGCGGCCATATCGGTCACCGTCTCGACATGTTCTGGGAATGCCCGTGCCTAACTAGCTACTGGAATCAAATATTTAAACTCATCTCATCCATTACTGGAATAATCACACACCCAAATCCAACACTGGCCATACTACTGATTGGACTAGGGAACTTCCCATACAACATGCGACATGTGGTATCCCATATACTATTAGTTGCTAGGTCCTTGATACTTCAAAAATGGAAAAACGCCTCGACAGTTAACATTTCTGATGTTATTAGGAATGTACACCAAAACTACACGTTTGAAAGACTCCTAGCAATCAATTCACTTAGGTGCGATAAATTTGACAAATTGTGGGCAATATGGACTGATAAATACCATACTGCATAATTACATCTATGTATAACTTGTAGAGATTCTCATAATTCTGGATATACGTATATGATTGCCCCGGTTATGTGGTTGTTCTTTCTCTCTTTGTTGTTTTTATTAATAATAAAAAAAATAAATTATTTTTGCATTTTGTCATACTAATAGGATTACTTTTGGTACCTATTTTTTTTCTCTGGGCTCTTCCCAGCTAAAGCCCTCAACTAAATACCAATAGCCAAACAGTGGCAAAACCATTTCATAGCATAGCTTGTGACTGTCTTGTTATGTAGTATCACACTGTATTGACTGAAACATTTAATAAAATGTCAGCACACAATGCTTACAAACACTTGAAAACCACAACCCCCACCCTAGAGATAAGGCATTCATTTTGCTAAAATAAAAATTATAGTGCCATATTTTAAAGACCATAGCCTGACACATTGAACAGTGTCTATTTATTATGTAATCTTGATTGGGCTGCAATGTAAAAGGAAGAGACAAAGAAGATTTTATCATGAAATAAAAAATAGAGTGTTATTTCAGAAACAGCAGCCAGAAATATTGCACAGACTCACTGCACAATATATAAGCAGTTTTACAAGGTCACAATGGGGAGGGACAAAGGGAGAGACAAGGTAGGTTTTATCGTGAAGTACAGTTTAGAGTATATTCATTCTGAGACAAAGGCCAGAAATATGTTACAAACTTCATGACACTATATCCACCTTAACATCCACCTTCACGTCCAGGAAAGTATTATCATGTAATAAAAACTAGTTTGTATTATTTCAGAGACAAACAGCTGAAAATATTATATGGACTACATAGTCAGAACTGAAGCAGTTGGAGTAGGCTGCATTTTGAAAAGGACACACAGAATTCTGCTTTTTGACACCCTCATAACCCATATGCAAGTATATATTGGCCATAGAAAAAAGGATGGGATATTATACAGACTACATAGACATCTATGCAACAGCTGGAGTAGGCCACAAGATAGTTTGGTAGGACAGAACATTTTTTTAAATTTATATATTTTTATACAATTTCTTGTAGGCCATAATTGCTAAAACATACCTCATTCAGTGTATATTTTTCACTGTTACATAGTTAGTAAGGTTGAATAAAGACACCAGTCAATCCAGTTTAACCTGAGTGAGTGTGGGTGCGTGTCTACAATTGTCCCTATCCCTGTACATTGTGTCTCATTAAGATGCTCATCTATTACATTTTTATTTATTTAAGGTACCCATATAGCACTGTCAATTTATGCAGCGCTCCACACATACACACATTTTGAAAAGAAGCCAATTAACCTACCAGCATGTCTTGTTTTCTGTTAAAACAAGGAATATTGTACACACTGCATAGTCAGTATTTCAGCTATTTCTTGTAGGCTGAATTTTGAACAGGGGGGAGCAACAGTCAGCTTTCAATAAAAAAAATTAACTTTAGAGAGTGTTTATTTTACAGAAGAAAGACAGCTAAATATTGCACTGACTTCATACACAGTAATAAATGTACTTAGCCTCATTTTAAAAAGGAGTGACACCAAGCAGTGTTTATTAAAAAAAAAAAAAAACAACATGTATTATTTTACTAAAAAAGTCATCAAATTATTTTACTGATTGATATGCACAGTATGTACGCACTTTTACTAGGTAGCAAATAAACAAATCACAGTTATAGTTCAGAGAGACAATAGCAAAATCTATTCCCCAGAGTATGATTTACCATGAGGCTCGGTTCACACTGGGGCAACGCGACTTCGACGCGACCTTGCAACGCGACTTCAAGTCGCCCCCAGGCCCTCAGACTTTGCCTGTGGCCAATCAGAGCTCATCAACTCCTGTGACATGTTCCTGTTCTCTTCCTGCTTCCTGTTGTTCCTGGTTCCAAGTTCCCTGTGTCCTGTGACAACAACAATGTTACCCTTGCGTTATTTGATGACAGCTGTGGTAACAGCTGGTGTAGCAGTGTTGATGGAAGAGGAAGAGAGGAAGCGGAGGATGAGGATGAGACGAAGACGTCGCTATTGGATACATTCAATCATTAGAAACAGAGATACCAGAGGCCAGTTCTGGGCCATGTATGAAAATTTGCGTGCTTATGATGACAAGTTTTTTAACTACACCTGGATGTCTATCACAAGGTAAGTTAAAATGCTATATGTGGATCTTCATATATTTCTGATTAAAAAAAAGCATGTTTCATAGTTTGTTATAAAATTGTGGAAAAAGTTAATTATTCTCCCACATTGATATTCGCTGATGATGCTACACTGATGGGCTTTTGGTGGACACTGATAAGGCGAGACTGAAAGGCACAGATTATGCGACACTGATAGGAACAAATAAGGCAGCACTGATGGGCAATGGTAAGACGGCACTGATGAGCCCTGATGGTTGGCACAGATGAGTGGCACTGATGGTGGCAAATGGGTGGCAATGATAGTTGACACTGATGGGCACTGATAGGTGTCACTGTGGGCATGGATGTGTGGTACTGGTAGGTGGCCTTGGTGGGCACTGGTAGGCGCTGGTTTTTACCTCACGATCTTGACTGAAGTCCCTCACGCATCAGCCGTGTTCCTTATTTATTTTTTTTCTCTCCTCGCGAAGTAAATGAAAAATTAAAAAAAATAGCCAATTACCAGCTTTTTATTACATCACATGATCAGTTGTCATGACAGTGGATCACGTGGTAAGGGGTCCTGGAGCTCCTCCTGTGCTCCAGCGACCTGTGCGCCCCCTTGCAGGGTGCACACGGTGTGCTCTGTGATCACCGAGTCTATGAGACTAGCCTGATCACAGATCATATAAAGGGGTCGATCTCGCTGGAGCACGGGAGGAGGTCCAGGCACGTCCTCCCGGCAATTGGCGTCCGCGCTGAAGTCATGTTTCGGCTATAGCTTGTGAGGAAGTGGTTGACTACCCTTTTATTTATAAATTTTTAAGTCTTTCTAAGCCCCAAAGCTTAGATATCTGTTTGTTTTTCAGTGACCCTGCAGAATAGGGGTTAATGTGTGTGTTTCAATATACTAAATTCCCTCCTTTTTTTATAACAGTTTTGACGAATTGCTTGGTCTGGTTTCCATCCATCTGCAACGACAGAACACATCATGGAGGAGAAGTATCTCAGCGACTGAAAGACTGATTATTACACTAAGGTAATCTATATTTATTTTATGCATAACATTACGCACAACAGTAGCTTTTCTTCTCCAATGGGTCACATGTCTGCATTTCTTTTGTACTCCTGTTAACGCTTTTCAGCATGCAGTGGTCAGAAATACGCTCTGCATTGACATCACCAAGTTAATTTCAGGCAGCGCATCATCCTTATTTCAAAACGTCTTTATTCACCAGCTACCTGGACTCCCACAAGCAAGTCGCTCCATGCTACGCCACAGTTCTGCGCTCCAATTAGTGTGGAGGAGCAGAACAGGAGACCTGGTGACTGAATTTCAGTAAGTCTCACAGGAGGGTAGAGAACAGAGCCATCGACAATGTTTGTTGACTCAGTTCTGTGTAAAAAAGCGGCAGTTGACAGATGCAACATCGGTGCGATGCTGCATCCACCTAGGTAAGTATAATAAATAAAATAATGTGTAACATATATTGTATAGTGTAGCACACAAACATCCACAAAATTTAGAAAAACTTCTTACTTTTTTCAATATTTATTAGCAGGTAATAATACTCCAAAAATGTAACTTTACATTAACTGTAACAAGTGGATCGGGATCGAAAAGGCTTGTACCCTATCCACGCTGACCAACTTAACTGTAACATTAAGAACTTTTTTAATTGTTGTATATTATTTATAACAAAAATTATAAAAATAAGAATCTTTTTATAACAAGTTATACTTTTTTATAAGTGATGATAAGAAGGTTGGTATTCTGAACGGGGGGTTTAAATTGCTGGTGGAAGGGCCTGGAGATGGTGTAAAGCTTGGTACGCCAATGGTGGAGGTAATCGGGGACGGGGATGGATATGGGATCGGTGGATGGGAAGAAGGTCGCACATTGCCATACTCATCGGAGTATGGGTGGAAGCGAGGGGAATAGTAGGAGTGGGTTCTGGCTGGTGGGGGGTTTGAGTGGGGATAATATGGACCGGATGGCGGCGGCGGTCCGAACATTGCTGAAGAGCAATTTGGTTGCTCATTGCGCACACTGGATTCCATTAAGTCCATCACCGCCTTTTTCACTTGGTTTCTCCTCTCTTCTGGGATTTTCTTTAGCATGCCGGCCACCATAATCCCAAATCCGTGCTCCTCGGATTCTAAATCATCTAATTTTTGGTGGAGTCGGTCGACGAGGTTTGCAAACCGATCCATATTTTGAGATTGCCTTCCTGCTGGTCTGGTGTTACGTAATCTTAGTTGTGTTGGGCGAGGGATTTCGACGCGACTAGATCCAGCTGTCACCGGCGTATTTACCAATGTTTCCGATGGGTTTAAATCAGGAGCATGCAATTCAGCCATCGCATGTTGGTCCTGCGACTCTTAAGGTTCCAGAGGTGCCTTGTGCCCTTCTTCACCCACTTCCCAACTGGATTGTGTTCTGTAATAAAGATATAATAATGTCAGGCACAACCTTCTTTATATAACTGTATAGTAGCAATTTTCTAATATGAAAGATGTTATCTCACTCTCTCAGCTCCATGTGCGGTCTAAGGAAGTCCAGTTCGTCCGCGTGGACATAGGGTACAAGCCTTTTCGATCCTGATCCGCTTCGAGCCTCTGATATCTTTCGTAAATATCGTTTGAAACAGTCCCTCAAGCCTTTCCAACGTATTTGTATTTGAGACACTGCAAAAAAGAAATTTAAAAATAATCAATTATGTATTTTGTCTTTCAGGTACCTGTCAACCGGTCATTCCCTAATTAGCCTACATTATCAGTTCATGGTGGGCAGGTCGACAGTCGGCTACATCATCCGAGAAACTTGCCAAATCATATGGGATGTGCTTAACCCCATAGTAATGAAGATGCCGACACAAGAGAACTGGCGGGATATTGCAAGACTCTTTTGGAGGCGTAGCAATTTCCCGAATTGCATTGGAGCTATAGATGGGAAGCACATACGTGTAATTAAGCCTGTTGGTAGTGGAAGTATGTACTACAATTACAAGAAATATTGCTCCTTTGTGCTGCTTGCTGTGGCCGATGCAAACTACTGCTTCTCCTACATAGATATAGGATCCTATGGCAGTAGCTGCGATTCAAGAATTTTCGCTAATTCCTCGTTTGGTCAAAGGCTGAGGAATAATCAACTATGTATTCCGGAGAACTGTCCACTTCCTGGCACATCTGAACCCACGCTACCCTATGTGTTCATCGCAGATGAGGCTTTCGCATTGGGGGAACACCTAATGAGGCCTTATTCCAACAGGAATCTGAGTACACCCAAGAAAGTGTTTAATTATCGTCTCACAAGGGCAAGAAAGGTGGTTGAGTGCGCTTTTGGAATCCTTGCCAATAAATGGCGTTTGTTACACATGCCTATTGCGTTAAACATTGAAAACGCAATTACTGCTGTCAAAGCAGCATGCGTTCGTCACAATTTTGTTCGGATACGTGACGGGTACTGTGTTGAGGATTCCCTAATGCACGATATGGAAAGTGCACACCTCAGTGCTACTAGGGGATCCAGCGATGGTATCAGTGTTCGGGAGCAATTTGCTTCATATTTCCTTTCACCGGCTGGTGAAGTAGAATGGCAATTGGATGCTATTTCCTAAGTTCTTTACATTTATATTTTGTTGCTTGACTAATAAAGCCTGTATAGTTATTTAGTTTAATTTGTTTAGTTTAATTTGACTATGCTATACTGTCGTATGTATCGCATACTATTCTTGTGTTTCATATAAATAACATGTTAAAATAAACCATCATTTTTTTGAGCCTGTATTGGTATTGATCATTCATTATCTATATATATTAATAAAGACTTTTCATGCGATCTGGGACTGAAAGGTCGCATGTCAAGTTGTACGGACTGAAAGGTCGCATGTCAAGTCATGCGATCTGGGACTGAAAGGTCGCACGACAAGTCGTACGGACTGAAAGGTCGCATGACAAGTTGTACCCCATGATTTGGCTAGGTTTCCACTAGTGTGACTTTTCATGGGATCTGGGACTGAAAGGTCGCATGTCAAGTCGTACGGACTGAAAGGTCACATGACAAGTTGTACCCCATGATTTGGCTAGGTTTCCACTAGTGCAACTTTTCATGCGATCTGGGACTGAAAGGTCGCATGTCAAGTCGTACGGACTGAAAGGTCGCATGACTTCTCATGCGATCTGGGACTGAAAGGTCGCATGTCAAGTCGTACGGACTGAAAGGTCGCATGTCAAGTCGTACGGACTGAAAGGTCGCATGTCAAGTCGTACGGACTGAAAGGTCGCATGACTTTTCATGCGATCTGGGACTGAAAGGTCGCATGACAAGTCGTACGGACTGAAAGGTCGCATGACAAGTCGTACGGACTGAAAGGTCGCATGACAAGTCGTACCCCATTATTCACACACTTCAAAATCACAGCGACTTGAAAAAAAACAGACATAACTAAAATAAACTTGTTAACTTACATTTCTGACTACGTTCGACCGACGTCATGATGTCCCAATTTTCAAATGATCCTCTGCAGATCTCCAGCCAGGCAGTGTTCCTCTTTAACTGGTCCTTGTACTGGTTGTCTTCCTTGTCATACAGACAGGGGCGCTGTCTCACAAGCCTGATCAGTGTCTCATTGTCTATTGCCTCTCTGTGTACTACCTCTCTGGCTCTGGTAGACATTATTACACAGAGATAACACAGGGATAACGGCAGATAATGGCAGTTCAGGATGTCAGGCAGTGCTCTGTGTGAGGGAGGGAGGGAGGGTGTGTAGTGGTGTCATTTTTTTAACTACTTCCTGTGAAGTCGCTTTAATATACATAGAGATCCGACTTGGAGGTGACTTACATTGATTTCTATGGCACAGGTGGCCTACCAAGTCGGATCCAAGTAGTACAGGGAGTACGCTCTGAAGTCGGAGCGACTTCAGTAGTGTCTATTAAGACGCTCCCATTCACTGTAATGTAAATCTCTTTCTGGGGTGACTTGGGGCGACTTGAGGGCTTACAAGTCGGATCCCAAGTCGTCCCAGTGTGAACCGAGCCTGAGGCAAACACCATTAATTAGCAACTGATGACCAGCTGCAGAAACATTGACAGTGCCTGTTTGCATAATATACTGAAAACTTTGAGGCATAATGCTGGATTGACCGTAAAGAAAAATACTACAACATTTGCCGATCAGGTACCAGCTGTTTTGTACATACTGCTGCTTCAGCATTGGTTTATTTTTTTATAAAAGTGAGCCAGTCAACTGCATCTGAGAAAGGCAGATTTTCTCTCAAAACCACATGTTGTGCTGAATGTCATCTTTGACAGAATACTGGCTGCAAGGCAGGCCAGCAGCTAAGTTGCACACTGGGAAAGCTCCAGCCAGTGGTCCACCCTGGACTCCTAAAAGTCCAGGGGCTTCTCAATGTAAATGTTGTTTGCATCAGAGGTAATTTGAGATCATATGGTTTAGGTGTTTCCTGTGATTGCTTCTAGCAGTTGGGCATTGGCATGCTAAAGAACAACTTTAAGGCCTTGCTTAGGCAGCTCTAAAACCCCTTGCTCCTCCATCCACCAACCTGAGTATCAGAGGCATATTGGCCATTAAAATCCTGTAACGCTCTGAAATGGAAGCCAGTGGGTTCCTCCATAGCACCTCTTCCAAAGTGTACATGTTTTGGTTCCCCTGAGTTAGCAGGATGAGATCCGGGATTTTACACTTGTTACAGTGATCCAAAAAGAAGGCCACCCATTAATTGTCTACAGCAAACCATATGTTTCTGTTAACATTTATTTAGCTCAAACTGTATACTTTTCTGTTATTTTTATTTATTTTATTTTTTTTATTAAAAGATTCCTGGTATTTCTCTTGTTTAAAATGGGGCATTTTGTTTCCTAAATCACCTACTCCATTAACAATAGCAAACATAAATATTTAGGGAATATGTTCATTTGTTCTCTTGTATTTCCCAGCCTTTTTAAAAGTATAAATAGGTATTTTTTCAGTTTACAGAAGATAATCCAAATACTATCAATTTGGATAGTTAATTCACGGTTTATAGTCGATTAAAAAAGGACAGACTGAAAATTTCAATTTACAATTATTTTGGTTTCCCCTGCAGCATTGTTATTTGTTTCCTTCTTACTGTGGTTACCTATTTAATGGAAATTAAGTTGTGTATTCAGTGCATAATGAGATAGCAAAGGAAATTTCTGTTAAAACTGTTCACATTTTCAAGATTGCCACTTATGCATGATTTGGCAGTACAAACATTTTCAGTTCACAGACGCTTGACTTGCATTTACATACCAGCGCACATTGTCCTGAAGACAACTCAGACCTCATTAGAGAAATTATGCATGCTTCTTTGGCACAACACATGTCATATTGCTCTGTCTGATGACATCAGAAACATCTACATGTAAGGTATAAAAGAGGAATTGAGCACTACATCAAAGAGATGGGATTGTTAAAGTGATTGGTTATACTACACAAGCTGAATAATAAATTACTCTTTAGATATAACCTTCTCTTTAGTGCTTTTTGTACAGTGTTTGAATGCTCAGCATTCTTTTGTCTGGTAAAAGCCTTGTATAAATATTGCTGCTATAAAACTATCTACAGCTGAGTGGTACAGGCTTGATTTGTTGCCAGGCAAATAAATGCATACATACAATACATTGCTTGATATTCACAAGCATGTATGCAATCATTTGGTTGCACTTTTTCAAAAGTTTCAACTTACTTCATAAAATAGGAAATCATACTTTCATTGCTTGTTTGTTGCAGTGAGAGAGAAAAGCTGGCTCTGGCGGAGAAGTACTCTAGCTCATGACATTAAATTGCTGCTCATATTGATAGGCTTTCTGTGTTGCCTTGGAGTTAATGTGCAATGAATTCTGTTTCTCCTCTGAGCTGCTTTTCTTCCCTTTTATAAATCTTTGTGTAAAGGCAAATTGAGGCAGCACAAAACAACTCAGAAGCAGCTTGAAGCTACTTCTTGAGCTGCTCAGAAGCAGAATAAACACAGCTCAGAAGCACTGGAAAGCATACTGCATGTGCTTCACAGTTGACTTTGCAGTCCATGTTCATTAGATCACATATACATTTTAACAAAAGATGATCTACCTTCATTTGACTGCACCTAAACTAATCAATGGTAAAGGAATCTTCACATTTCTATAGTTAAACGGTTGTTTATCATTGTTGTTTTGTCAGCACTTATTGTCATGCTCTTGTTAATTTGCAAGCAACTGTTCATAAAAATGTGTCCAGATTTTTTATTTAGGTAGCAAGTGAAATTCTTTGTTTGGATGATAAAGGCTAAATTCAACTATTTTTTCGAAATTCCAACTTTCCTATGTACAAATATACCATTAATATACCTCTGTTGCAGGAAAGAAAAGGCTTTTTCTACGTTCTAGAACAAACTTGCCTCAGCATCCAGTCTCTTCCATAGAAGACTCCTCCTTTACTTCCTGGTACAGGTCTTTAGGACATGAAAACCTTTATAGTGAGGAAGTACTTCAGCAGCTGACCTCATTAAAACACACCCTGCACCTGCCCTCATCATTCAGAAGATTGCTTCTGCCCACCTGTGTACTTACATGCTTTTCCATAGCAGACATTATGAGCACCGTTCTTACTGAATAAACAGCCAATGTCTTTCTCTACTGAGTGATCATTTTATACCTGACCTTCTTCTTGCATAGATTGTTCAATTGACAGAGTGCAGGAGCTGAGCACTCACATTTTGGTGTCCGTTTATGAAGCAGTGAAATCTATTTACTGCTTCGTTCTCCGGCAATCACAGTGAAGAATCTTCTCCTCTGTGTGCCAGTTTATGAAGCGGTGCAGATCGCTTCACCTTTGGAGGAGTGAAGAGATCTACAAATGCTTCAAATAGCGGAGAACGGCCCCTGATACTGGAATCTCGTGAGACTTTACGAGATTACAGTACCAGATGTCAGTTTATCAAGCAGTGATACATTATCACCGCTCAACGGCTTGGATTAATGTTAATAAAATAAAGAGTCCCCCTACATTATACACATATGTATACACACACACACATTATATATACATGTATATACACACACATGATATATATATATACATATACACATTATATGTATATATGTATATATATGCATACTCATAAATATGACAGGGGGACATGCTTACAGTGTTGGGGGGTCTGAACGAGGCATAAGGAAGTTAAAAATCTTCCTCCTTCCCCCTCAGATCCCCCCAGATTTCCTCTTCACTCCCCGATTCACCACCTCTGAGCTGGTGAAACTGGGAGTGTGAATTCTGACTCAGATCGCCAGTGAAGCGGTGAGATCACCGCTTCATAAACTGGCCGTTACTGTGTCATTCAATGAGGATTCTCCGTGTGTAGAGATAATCAGTGGGGGAACAAGTTCAAACATGTTCTCCCCCGATTATCACTGTTTCATAACTGTTTATGGACTGTGATCAGCGGTGATACTCGGGATCACCGCTGATCACTGCTTCATAAACGGACACCTGAATGTGAAGCAGAGCTGTAGTGTTAAAACAGGAGAAGTGGGTTCCTGGATATCTGCAAATCTCACCATACACTATACAATCTGACTGTACAAATTGTTTTAAATCTACCATCAACTATGTAGTGCAAGGGCCTGCCTGGATACAGAGTGATTTGATTGATGGGTGTGTCCTCATATTATATAGTCTTGGTAAATCTAAAGACAATTGTACAGAGATTGTAGAACCAGCTTTTTAGTGTACAGCCACCTTTATACACCTAAAATGAACTAACTTTCCGTGCTATTAATTGTTAATGGCACCACAAATGCAGAAGCAGACACCTATTTTGCCACATGCAAAAACGTGTGACAAATGCGGCAAAACACACAATAAAAAAAACATGCAAATTGCAACACACAAAAATGCCCTATTAGTTACTTTGCCACATGTGTTGCATATAAGGAAACCTATTGAAAAAAAATGGGCTGCCTTTTCATGTCATGGCAAAAACATGCCAAAAAATGTGTGCTCCCACTACATTACTACTACGTTAGGTGTGAGTGGTGCCTGGAAGTAAACTTAATGTGTTAACAATGACAGAAATGACAGCTGAGTGTCTCCACCCACACCCTTCCATGTATTTGTATAAAGATGGCCATACAATATGCAATCTAATTGTATAATCTCTGTACAATATCCTTTAGATTTAGCAAAACTATGGAATAAGAGGACCCACCTGAACAACTTGTATCAAATCAGACAGGCCTTTGCACTATATAGTTGATGGTAGATCTAAGTAATATTGAACAACAAGATTGTACTATGTATGGCTACTTTAAAGATAAGTGGGTGGAAATAAAAAAGGTGATATATTAACCCCTTCAGATCTGTGCTATAGCCGAATGATGGCTACAGCACGGATCTGCTTTGCCGGGAGGGTGTCAATAGACGTCCTCCCCTTTGCAAGCTGGCCACGCCCCTCTGAAGGGCGCCCATGACGTGCTCTGTGATCACCTGAGTCAATGAGACTCGGGTGATCACAGATTGGAGTAAGGGGTCGATCCTGCCCCCTTACCACGTGATCAGCTGTCAGCCAATATCAGCTGATCACATGATGTAAACACAGCTGATAGCGTGAGGAGAAAAAAAGCCAATAACCGGCTTCTGTTGAAGGGACATCGGTCCCGAAGAGGAAGAGATGAAGCCGCCTCATATGTGCCCACCAGTACCGCCTGCAAGTGCCACAAATCAGTGCCCACAGTGCCCAACAATCAGTGCCCACATTGCCCACTAAAATGAGTGCCCACAAGTACATAAGTGAAAGCTATCAGTGCCACCTATCAATGCCCACGGGTGCCACCTATCAATGCCCACCAGTGGTGCCAATCAGTGCCTCATCAGTGCCACCTAGCAGTGCTGCCTATCAGTGTCACCTACCAGTGGAAATCAGTGCCCATCACTGCCACTCATCAGTGCCCATCACTGCCACCCATCAGTGCCTATCACTGTCAGCTATCAGTGCCACCTATTATTGCCCTTCAGTGCCACCTATCAATGCCTATCAGTGCCACCCATCAGTGCCACCTCTCAGTGCCCACCAATGCCACTTATCAGTGCCCACCAATTCCACCTATAAGTGCCCACCAGTTCCACCTATTAATGCTCATCAGTGCTGCCTTATCAGTGCCCATCAATGCAGCCTATTGATGCCCATCAGTGCAACCTATCAGTGCCCATCTGTGTAGCCTCATCAACATACATCACTGAAGGAGAAAAATTACCTGTTTTCAAAATGTATTAACAAAATATAAAACGGTTTTGTATTTATTTTTTTTAATTTGTTTTTCTTTAATTTGTCTAACAAAAAATAAAAAAAACAGAGGTGATCAAATAATACCAAAAGAAAAGTCTATTTGTGGGGAAAAAAATGATAAAAATTTCATTTGGATACGGTGTTGTATGACCGCGCAATTGGCATTCAAAGAGTGACAGCGCTAAAAGCTGAAAATTTGTCTGGACAGAAGGGGGGTTTAGGTGCCCAGTTAGCAAGTGGTTAATGAGGGAGATGTCATCCAGAGAAGTAAAACTCTCCCTATTCTGAGATTCAGTAAGACAATGCATGATGGGATATGAAGTTTCCTGGATGGTCACATGAAGCTACAGAAATATATATATTTTTTACATTTTGAACACAGAGGTGCAGAGTAAAGGCTGTCATGGACTAGGTAAGTGAGAGATAAACACATTGGGGGTTATTTACTAAATGCAAATCCACTTTGCACTACAAGTGCAAACTACAAGTGCAAAGTGCACTTGAAATTGCACTGAAAGTGCAGTCGCTGTAAATCTGAGGGGTAGATCTGAAATAAGGGGAAGCTCTGCTGATTTTATCATCCAATCATGTGCAAGCTAAAATGCTGTTTTTTACTTTCCTTGCATGTCCCCCTCGGCTCTACAGTGACTGCACTTCCAAGTGCACTTCCAAGTGCAATTTCAAGTGCACTTTGCACTTGTAGTTTGCACTTGTAGTGCAAAGTGGATTTGCCTTTAGTAAATAACCCCCATTGTGATGGTGTGGGCAGAAAATACACTACAAAAGGCTCCTATTTATTATGAAACCTGAAGTTCACATACAGTAGCTTTTATATAAGTTAAGGAACCTCTTTGGGCTACAGACTAATGGCAATTGTACGGTCCACCGACCCTTAAAGTGAATGCTAATATGATTTATGACGTATTCAATAAAATAAATAGCTTCTTATTATAGGCAAGCAAATAACTAAACATTTTCTAGACTGGTGTTCAGCCGGTGTAAATAGCATGCGTTAACATTGTATATGTATTTTATACAGCTTAAATCCACAGAAGAAGAGAGGTTTCAACATATAAGTGTATGTATACTTTTTCCATGTTCTCATATCTCATGTTTTAAATAGTGTGTATAAACAATTTAAATGTGTTAATTAAGTGTTAATGAAATTCAGTCACATTAAATAATCTTTGAGCTTTATTTAATAATATGATGTAAAACAGCTATCCCAAGAATTACCAAAACAAATTAGAAATCAGCTTTTAACTGGCTCAAACCACCTAATATATATGAAAGAAGATTTCAAATCAATTGCTATTACGCTTTCTTGCTTTAGTAAATAAACCCCACTATGTACTTAAGTGGGTTATGCCTGTACTAACTGCTGCTACTGTAAGTGCTAACATTAATTGCAAGCAATGAGTTAAGCTTCAAAAAATGTTTTAAATATATTAATTATTGTTTTAAACTCTTTTTTTTAATCACATGGTTTAAAACTATAAAAAGACTATGCAATATTGTCTAAAAAAGTTATCTTTGCTCTCAGATGTACCTTTTTGTGATAAGTAGTACCCCATGTTACCAGTAAGGCCTTTCTTATTGACTGTTTTTTTTTACCTTCACTTGTTGTTTTCTTTACTTGAAAGACAAAAACAGAACATTCCATTGCTCAACTCACCAACCAGTCTGCCAACTGACCAAATTAACCTGTCCAACAGTCTGCGTTAAAAACAGGGGTTTAGTTAGCACGCATTTGCAAATGCATGCATAAGCTGCAAGGCCTCTTCACGGCACTCTGTGTATGCTTGCAGTCCTAACGCTACTGAATTTATAATCCTCTCCACAATGGAAGCACATGCATTAAATGGATAGATGAGGGGCCGGTGGGCATGGAGGCAGCCCAATCCCTCTTAAAGGAACAATAGAACACTGGACACCCAGCAAGAGCACAATGGCAGCAAAGGTGTACAGTGTGCCTCCGGTCCATATTTACACCAGTAACAAACAAATGGCCCCTGCCCCCACCTATAACTGACCTTCACAGCAAGGAGCACATGGAAGGGCTATCACATGAAAGACAAAAACAGAAAATTCCATAGATCAACTCACCAACCAGTCTGCCAACTGACCAAATTAACCTGTCCACTGTTCCCTTAAGGGGGATTAAGTTGCCTCCAGGTCCACCTGCCCCTCATTTATCCATTTAATGCATATGCGTCCATTGTGGGGATGCTTATAAATTCAATAGCGTTAGGACTGCAAGCATACACAGGGTGCCGTGAAGAGGCCTTGCAGCTTATGCATGCATTTGCAAATGCGTGATAACTAAACCCCTGTTTTTAACGCAGACTGTTGGACAGGTTAATTTGGTCAGTTGGCAGACTGGTTGGTGAGTTGAGCTATGAAATGTTCTCTTTTTGTCTTTCAATGTGCTCCTTGCTGTGAAGGCCAGTTATAGGTGGGGGCAGGGGCCATTTGTCAGTGGTGTAAATATGGTCCGGGGACACACCTTTGCTTGCCATTTTACTAAGATAATGTCAGGGCTGGGCTCAGCCAGCTCCTATCTCTCCACAGTTACTCAGCTGTTGATGATATCCTGCTCGTCAGTCCTGCCTACTTAAGTCGTCCAGTCCAGAGGATCTCTGCCTTCGCCTTGGTCAACATCACAGAAACTCCTGCGATCCTGTTCAAGACTTGCTTTGCTGACATCCCTTCTGGCTCCAGATCGTGCTTGCTGTTCCACTACATTGATCTCTGACTTCTGGCTTAGGTGACTATCCATTCCGGTTATTGAACTTTATTGAACTTTGACTATGTTTTGACTACATTTGTTCTTTTTACTTTTATTATTAAACAAGTGGGATTTGACTGTACTTCTTTCTCCGCCTGATTTTATGGTTTCTGACAGTAGGCAAAGGCCATGAATTCAGAAAATGCAGTCAATCCACTTGTTGGTAATATTTTTTCCAGATTGGATGAACTGGATCACCGCATGGATCAGTTTGCCATGGCGTTACAAATACTCCTGAGTCGCACGGCTCACCTGGAATGTCCCATTGTTGTCGACGATACAACCTTTGTTGCAGGCTGATCCTGCTGCTGCTCCAGTCTCTGTGCAGGCACCCGCCTCGAGTATTACATCTATAAGAGGTATGTCTGGTTCCGCTCCGCTTCCCCAGCGATTTGAGGATGATCCAATCCAATGCAGAGGGTTTCTCAACCAGGTTTCCCACGGACAGAAGCAAAGTAGGTTTTGTGATACCTTTGCTTTCTGAGAGAGCCTTAGCCTGGGCAAACCCTCTATGGGAGATGCAAAAACCTGTTGTCTTGAGCTACTCTGAGTTTGTGGCTTCTTTTAAAAGGGTATTTGACATTCCAGCTCGCTCCGCTTCTGCTACCAAGTGCCTCATGTCCATCGAACAGAGTATGAGAACTGTTGCTGACTACCCCATTGAATTCCATACTCTGGCAGCAGAGGTTGCGTGGAACAATGAGGCCCTTGTGGCTGATTTTTCTCATGGTCTCTCGGATACCAGGAAGGATGAGATAGCAGCCTGAGATATACCCACTGAGCTGGAGAAGTTGATCACGTTTGCCATACTCATTGACTCCAGACTCAGAGAAAGACTCTCTTTTAAGGAGTGCTTGCAGAAGCCTCCTGTACATTTGTCTCCGAGCTTTACAGTCCCACCTGTGCTTCCCTCACCTCCCATGCCTCCTGGTACTGAGTCGGTCAGTGAAGGTGAATCCATGAACTTGGGTTTCACGCGTCTCTCTGCGGATGAGAGAACATTTAGGAGGAGGGAGAGATTGTGCCTTTATTGTGACCAGGCAGGTCACTTTTTGAAGTCTTGTCCTACCCGTCCAGGGAACGCCTGAATCTTGAGGTCCTGTCATGGACAGACCTTAGGTGGCGTTGTTTCGTCCCCAGTTATCCAGAAGGATAAGCCCCTGCTTTCGGTCACCCTTTCTTGGGCTGAGTCATCCATCGAGATACAGGCTCTAATGGACTCTGGGGCTGCAGGCCTGTTCATTGATGCCACCTTTGTATCGAAGCACTAGATTCTGCTGCAGCTGCATGACACTCCACTTGCCATTGAGGCTCTTGACGGGAGACCTCTACAGACTCATAAGACAGTTCCGTTGTCCATGGCCATAGGGGCTCTTCATCATTAGATAATCCAATTTCAAGTTATTTCCTCACCTAAGTTTCCGCTGGTTATTGGTTATCCTTGGTTACAGAGGCACAACCCCTCTTTTGATTGGCTCTGTGCTGAGGTTCTCTCCTGGTTACCACAATGCAGTGAGACATGCTTCCAGAAGGTAGCCAAAGTCCTGTGCACCTCTTCACTCTCCTCCCTGCTGGAGGATTACCGCGATTTTAGCGATGTCTTTGACAAAGGTCAAGCCGGTAGTTTGCCTCCACACCGGCATTATGATTGCGCAATTGACCTTCAACCTAGTACCATACCCCCTCGTGGCCCGGGTTTACCCTTTTTTGGTCTTGGAGGATAAAGCCATGGAGGAGTATATTGCAGACACACTTTCTCGAGGATTCATACGCAAATCCTTGTCTCCTGTTGGTGCTGGTTTTTTCTTTGTGAAGAAAAAGAGTGGGAAACTGAGACCTTGTATTGATTATAGGGGTTTCAATTGTTTCACGATTAAGAATGCCTATCCAATTCCGTTGATTACAGAGTTATTTGACCGCCTCAAGGGAGCAGCGGTTTTCACGAAACTTGAATTGAGAGGGGCATACAGTCTCGTTAGGATTAAGGAGGGCAACAAGTGTAAAACTGCGTTTAATACCAGAACAGGCCATTATGAGTACCTCGTAATGCCTTTTGGCTTTTGTAACGCCCCGGCAGTTTTCCAGGAATTTATTAACAATGTCCTCCAAGATTTGTTGCAGTTATGTGTGGTGGTTTATCTTAATGATATCCTCATATTTTTCAAGTCCCTGGAGAGCCACCACACAGATGTCTATCGTGCTTCAGAAACTAAGAGAGAACAATCTTTTATCCTTGAGGTTGATGCTTCTGAGACTGGTGTTGGCACCCTTCTGTCTCAACGTCCTACCTCTGAGAGTGCTATGCATCCTTGTGGCTACTTTTCCAAGAAATTGGCACCTGTGGAGTACAATTACGAGATTGTTGACAGAGAGCTGTTGGCAATCATTTTAGCCCTGAAAGAATGGACACATCTCCTCGAAGGTACCACTGTGCCGATTATCATTGTTACTGACCATAAGAATCTCACATTCTTGTCTGAGGCTAAACGCCTTTCTCCCAGAAGGACGTGATGGGCTCTTTTCTTGTCAAGTTTCAATTACAATGTCTCATTCTTATCTGGTACTAAGAATGTAAGGGCTGACACTGACAATTTTCCTCCACTTCCAAGTTGGAGTCGGTACAGCTTCCTGTGATTCCTCCTGATCATATTCTGGCTATGGTTCGCACCAGTCTTACTTCTCCTTTGGATGACAATTTTTGCTGCTCAGGTCCATGCTCCTCCTGAGAAACCTTGTGATTACTGCTTTGTCCCAGAGAGTCTCCGTATTGCCGTGCTACAGACTTACTATTCTCCCAAAGCTGCTGGCCACCTTGGAAAGATTCAACTCTTTTGGTCCATTTCCCAAAAATTCTGGTGGCCTAGACTACGTGCTGATGTAACTGCCTTCGTAGCTGCCTGTTTTTTGTGTGCTCAAAGTAAGACTCCACGACACCTTCCAGTGGGCCTCCTACAACCCATAACCAGTGGAGAGAGGCCCTGGACCGAACCTGTCTATGGATTTCATTGTGGAGTTACCCAACTCCCAGGGAAACACAAATATTCTTATGTTGGTTGACCGGTTCTCAAAGATGTTTCACTGTATTCCACTTAAGAAGTTGCCCACTTCTAAGGAACTGGCTTCCATTTTTGCTTGAGATCTTTCGCTTACATGGGCTACCCAAGGCGATTGTCTCGGACAAGGGTAGTCAGTTTGTGTCCTGGTTCTGGCGAGCACTTTGTGCACAGTTGGGAATTCGGCTTGCTTTCTCCTCTGCGTATCACCCACAGTCTAATCGGGCTGCAGAATGAGTCAATCAGTCCTTGGAGCAATTCCTACGTTGCTATATTTCTTATCATCATAACAACCGGTCAGACCTATTACCGTGGGTAGAGTTTGCTCACAATAGTGCCTTGAATTCTGCTTCCTGATTGTCCCCGTTTATGGCGAATTATGGTTTCCAACCTTCCATGTTGCCTGACTCCTTTGTTCCGCAGAGTATTCCTGCATTAGAGGAGCATCTCTGTGGTCTTCGTTCCACTTGGGCACAAGTCCAAGAGGCTTTGCGACATGCTAATGATAAGTACAGACTCCATGCTAACCGCAGACACCTGCCTGCGCCTTCCTACCAGGTTGGGGATGGGTCTGGCTATCATCCCTTGCAACCTCCGACTTCGTGTTCCCTCACTGAGGTTCGCACCTCGGTTTATTGGGCCTTTCCGTATTCTTCGCAGGATTAACCCAGTGTCTTATGCATTAGACCTTCCTTCTAATATGCCTATTTCAAATGTATTTCATGTCTCCTTATTAAAACCTTTGGTTTGCAACAGCTTTACCACCTCTGTGCCACGTCCTCACCCTGTACAGGTTGAGAACCATGAGGCGTATGAAGTACAGTCCATTGTTGACTCCCGTAGTTTCCGTGGGCGCATACAGTACCTGGTGCATTGGAAAGGGTATGGTCCGGAGGAACGTTCTTGGGTCTCATCCTCAGACGTACATGCCCCTGTCCTCCTCCGTGATCACCATAGATGTTTTCCCCTCAAGCCTGGTGGTCCTCCGAGGGGGAGGGGTCGTTGAGAAGGGGGCATTGTCAGGGCTGGGCTCAGCCCTTTCCTCCCTGAGCTGGCCGCTCACCTGTCGGCTAATTGCCAGCTCCTATCTCTCCACAGTTACTCAGCTGTTGATGATATCCTGCTCGTCAGTCCTGCCTACTTAAGCCGTCCAGTCCAGAGGCTCTCTGCTTTCGCCTTGGTCAACATTACAGAAATTATCTCCTGCGATCCTGTTCAAGACTTGCTTTGTTGACATCCCTTCTGGCTCCAGATCGTGCTTGCTGTTCCACTACATTGATCCCTGACTTCTGGCTTGGATGACTATCCGTTCCTGTTATTGAACTTTGGCTATGTTTTGACTATGTTTGTACTTTTTACTTTTATTATTAAACAAGTGTGATTTGACTGTACTTCTTTCTTAGCCTGATTTCATGGTTTCTGACAAATAAGTATAATGACAGTTTCTGGATGTCAGTAAGGCTAATGCCCCGTACACACAAAACTTGGATGGTTTTTCCGACGGAATTCTGCTCAAGCTTGGCTTGCATACACATGGTCACACAAAAGTTCTCTGAACTTTCGACCGTCAAGAACGCAGTGACATACAACACTACGACAAGCCAAGAAAATGAAGTTAAATACTTCCGAGCATGCGTCGAATTGTTTCCGAGCATGCATGTTTTTTTGTGAGTCAGAATTGCATACAGACGAACGGAATTTCCATCAAGAACTTTTTCCATCGGAAAAATAGAGAACCAGCTCATAATCTTTTTCTGGCAGAAATTCAGACAGAAAAAGTTGGATGGAGCATACACACGGTCGGAATATCCATTCAAAAGCTCCCAGTACACTTTTTCTGACGGAAATTCTGCTCGTGTGTACGGGGCATAACTGTGAGGTCACCTTAGATTCAGTAAAGCTTTAGTGAAACTCTAGTAAGGCTATGATAAAACTCTAAAGCTCTAAGTGGTCCAGGGCATTTTCTTAAATATTAGTTAGTAAGTTTTTATTGAAAAGTTATGAAAATAACATACAATATGCAGAAGGATAGTAGCATTGTACATATTGTCAACAATAGAACAGTCAGTGAGGCAATGCTCAACTTCTTGTCATGAATTTAAGAAAGATTTTTGTTGGAATAAGTGGAAAAATTTGTAAACAAATTTATAAAAGAGTTTAAATACCTGACCTCAAATGCCTTTTTTACATTAGCAGTGTGAAGTTAAAAATATTAGAAAAAGTTGTTTTCCTTAGTCTTAACCTGAAACCCTAAATATCAAGTGTCAAAAAGCAGAGTTTAGGACCATGCTAGGCAAATGCAGTGAAGGAATGAATGACAGTGGGTGCCCTCAGATAACCGAATACACACATGTGGAACAGCAATATATGACAGCATTACAATCTTTTATGTCTGCAGCACATGAAGCAGCTCTGACAATCACTAGCAGTCACAGAAAAAAAAACCCATCTCACTCAGCCAGGGAACCTAATCTCTGAGTTGTTAACTATTGAAGTGCTGCCAGTGAACAGGAGACAGTATAAGCAAATTGCAAGGTCAGTTTACTTCTCTGTGAATTTTCTTTGGAATAATGCATTTTAGTTTCCCTCTTGTGTACAGAATCAGCATGTTGTTGCTAGTCACTATAACATAAATGTATCCTTGAAAATAAAAATAATTTCTGTGTAGTCTCTTTGTACTCCACAGCATCTATATTATACAAAGCAAGGGAAATAAGCAAACCTTTCTTTGCACATAAACACGGTTCATCCTTTAGCTCAAAACTGTGTACTGTGACTGCAATCCAAGGCTGTTGTGTTACATTTTTGTTCCATTTTTGCTTGAGATCTTTCGCTTACATGGGCTACCCAAGGTGATTGTCTCGGACAAGGGTAGTCAGTTTGTGACCCGGTTCTGGCGAGCACTTTGTGCACAGTTGGGAACTCGGCTTTCTTTCTCCTCTGCATATCACCCACAGTCTAATCAGGCTGCAGAATGAGTCAAGCAGTCCTTGGAGCAATTCCTACGTTGCTATATTTCTGATCATCATAACAACTGGTCAGACCTATTACTGTGGGCAGAGTTTGCTCACAACAGTGCCTTGAATTCTGCTTCCTGATTGTCCCCATTTATGGCGAATTATGGTTTCCAACCTTCCATGTTGCCTGACTCCTTTGTTCCGTAGAGTATTCCTGCATTAGAGAAGCATCTCCGTGGTCTTCGTTCCACTTGGGCACAAGTCCAAGAGGCTTTGCGACATGCTAATGATAGGTACAGAGTCCATGCTAACCACAGACACCTGCCTGCGCCTTCCTACCAGGTTGGGGACAGGGTCTGGCTATCATCTCTCGCAACCTCCGACTTCGTGTTCCCTCACTGAAGTTCGCACCTCGGTTTATTGGGCCTTTCCGTATTCTTCGCAGGATTAACCCAGTGGCTTATGCATTAGACCTTCCTTCTAATATGCCTATTTCAAATGTATTTAATGTCTCCTTAATAAGACCTTTGGTTTGCAACAGCTTTACCACCTCTGTGCCACGTCCTCACCCTGTACAGGTTGAGAACCATGAGGCGTATGAAGTACAGTCCATTGTTGACTCCCGTAGTTTCCGTGGGTGCATACAGTACCTGGTGCATTGGAAAGGGTACAGTCCAGAGGAATGTTCTTGGGTCTCATCCTCAGATGTACATGCCCCTGTCCTCCTCCGTGATCGCCATAGATGTTTTCCCCTCAAGCCTGGTGGTCCTCCAAGGGGGAGGGGTCGTTGAGAAGGGGACATTGTCAGGGCTGGGCTCAGCCCTTTCCTCCCTGAGCTGGCTTCTCACCTGTCGGCTAATTGCCAGCTCCTATCTCTCCACAGTTACTCAGCTGTTGATGATATCCTGCTCGTCAGTCCTGCCTACTTAAGCCGTCCAGTACAGAGGATCTCTGCTTTCGCCTTGGTCAACATTACAGAAATTATCTCCTGCGATCCTGTTCAAGACTTGCTTTGCTGACATCCCTTCTGGCTCCAGATCGTGCTTGCTGTTCCACTACATTGATCCCTGACTTCTGGCTTGGATGACTATCCGTTCCTATTATTGAACTTTGGCTATGTTTTGACTATGTTTGTTCTTTTTACTTATATTATTAAACAAGTGTGATTTGACTGTACTTCTTTCTCAGCCTGATTTCATGGTTTCTGACAAATAAGTATAATGGCAGTTTCTGGATGTCAGTAAGGCTAATGCCCCGTACACACAAAACTTGGATGGTTTTTCCGATGGAATTCTGCTCAAGCTTGGCTTGCATACACATGGTCACACAAAAGTTCTCTGAACTTTCGACCGTCAAGAACGCAGTGACATACAACACTACGACAAGCCAAGAAAATGAAGTTAAATACTTCCGAGCATGCGTTGAATTGTTTCCGAGCATGCATTTTTTTTTGTGAGTCGGAATTGCATACAGACGAACGGTATTTCCGTCAAGAACTTTTTCCATCGGAAAAATAGAGAACCAGCTCATAATCTTTTGCTGGCAGAAATTCAGACACAAAAAGTTGGATGGAGCATACACACGGTCGGAATATCCATCCAAAAGCTCCCAGTACACTTTTTCTGACGGAAATTCCGCTCGTGTGTACAGGGCATAACTGTGAGGTCACCTTAGATTCAGTAAAGCTTTAGTAAAACTCTAGTAAGGCTATGATAAAACCCTCAAGCTCTAAGTGGTCCAGGGCATTTTCTTAATTATTAGTTAGTAAGTTTTCATTGAAAAGTTATAAAAATAACATACAATATGCAGAAGGATAGTAGCATTGTACATATTGTCAACAATAGAACAGTCAGTGAGGCAATGCTCTACTTCTTGTCATGAATTTAAGAAAGATTTTTGTTGGAATAAGTGGAAAAATTTGTAAACAAATTCATAAAAGAGTTTAAATACCTGACCTCAAATGCCTTTTTTACGTTAGCAGTGTGAAGTTAAAAAAATTAGAAAAAGGTGTTTACCTTAGTCTTAACCTGAAACCCTAAATGTCAAGTGTCAAAAAGCAGAGTTTAGGACCATGCTAGGCAAATGCAGTGAAGGAATGAATGACAGTGGGTGCCCTCAGATAACCGAATACACACATGTGGTACAGCAATATATGACAGCATTACAGTCTTTTATGTCCGCAGCACATGAAGCAGCTCTGACAATCACTAGCAATCACAGAAAAAAAAACCCATCTCACTCAGCCAGGGAACCTAATCTCTGAGTTGTTAACTATTGAAGTGCTGCCAGTGAACATGAGACTTTATAAGCAAAATGCAAGGTCAGTTTACTTCTCTGTGAATTTTCTTTGGAATAATGAATTTTAGTTTCCCTCTTGTGTACAGAATCAGCATGTTGTTGCTAGTCAGTATAACATAAATGTATCCTTGAAAATAAAAATAATTTCTGTGTAGTCTCTTTGTACTCCACAGCATCTATATTATACAAAGCAAGGGAAATAAGCAAACCTTTCTTTGCACATAAACACGGTTCATCCTTTAGCTCAAAACTGTGTACTGTGACTGCAATCCAAGGCTGTTGTGTTACAAGCAATGCTACAAGCAGATAATTAAATTGTTGAATTCAATGCCAAGAGCTGCCCACTAAAACAATTGCCAGAGCTACCAGATTGTCATTTTGGGTCTGATGATTGGAGGGCTGGTGACAAAAAAACTGTCAAAACAATTCAGTATAAAATAAGTGTCCAAGAGGCATTTTATACATTTCTTAACTAAACTGAATGTTGATCATTCATTCTCTCCAATGTTTTGGCTATTTAGCTGCAATATTACATAAAGACAATCATTATAAAGTATAGCGTTTTTTTATGAAAACAAATAGGTTAATAGAACATTTCAGTTCAATTTTTTTTTCTATTCAGATAAAAACAGAGGATATTATACCAAGTCTTAAAAAGAAGACTTATGATCCCACATCCCAAAAATATCACAGAAAATAACAGCTGGAATGAATCATTCCTAGTATAACAGGGGAACTTTTTTTTTTGTTTACCAACATTTTTATTAAAGTATAAAAACATATACATGAAAATGACAGAGATCTCTTACATATTGTCTGAAACCCAGAGTACATTTGGTCAGAATCCAACTCTCTCCAACAAACATAAAGAAAAACAAAAAAAAAATACGGCCAGCAAACAATAGTTGGGAGTTGTGAGATCAAGATGTCATCATTTTTATAGTTGCATAGCCTAATAAATCAGCATAAATTAACTACTGACACATTTAGCATCGATGTACCTTATAACATTCCATAAATAACAGATAACCCTTAAAGTGATATTTAATGGTTAACAGGAGGACTTTAAAGACTTTGTATAAGGCAAAATAACATAATTAGTTTCATAAAAGTAAATAATTTTATTACAAAAACTAGTATGTATCAAAATATGATCAGTTGTGACCACATTCATTTTTTTACAGTACAAACAACATATATTAAAACCATAAAGGGTTCTGCACAAATTCCAGAATGGATGCTTGTATATCCCTTTAGCCTAGTCCAATGCATTTTACAGTATAGCTGCTGCTTCCTCAGGGACCTTGCAGGAGCATCTACAAGGTTAAGAATAACAGTAATGCAAACTACAAAATAATATAAAAAAAAGAAAAAGCAAAATTAATCCCATACAATATCACATGAGGCTTACCACAAACGTTCTGTATGCTGAGTAATATGAACCCCATAAGCTCCACAAGGCTGCCACCAGAGACAATGTATCTGCCAAGACCACCACCAATGGGTGGGGGATGACATTACAGGCACTGGACTACACAGGAAGGAGACAGAGAACGCAACTGCCAGGTCACCAGAGACAGATGCCTTCAACATGTAAGCCCAGTGTGCTCCAACAAAACAAAGAACAAAAAAAATAATGCCATGCCCTACCAGTTGGCTGTGGTCTTGGTGGATACATCATCTCTGAAGGCAGTCTTGTGGAGCCTATGGGGTTTATTGTGCTTAGAATATATAAAGTTTGTTGTAAGCCCTCATGGGATTTTGTATGGGATTTCTTTTGTTTATTTTTTAGATTATTTTGCATTTTGTATTATTGGTATTCTTAATTTTGTAGCTGCTCCTGCAAGGTCCCTGAGGAAGCAGCAGCTATGCTGCAAAACGCATTGGACCAAGCAATTAGGAAATACAAGCATCCATTCTGGAATTTGTGAAGAACCCTTTATGGTTTTAATTTGATGCTGTTTGTATTGTAAAATAATCACGTGGTCACAACTGATCATATTTTAATACATACTAATTTTTGGAATAGATGATATACTTTTATGGAATATAATTGTGTTATTTTGCCTTAGTATGAAGCCTTTAACCACTTCAGCCCCAGAAGGATTTACCCCCTTCCTGACCAGAGCCTTTTTTGTGATTCGGAACTACGTTGTTTTAACTGACAATAGCGCGGGCGTGCGACGTTGTACCCAAACAAAATTGACGTTCTTTTTTTCCTACAAATAGAGCTTGATCACCTCTGCGGTTTTTATTTTTTGCACTATAAACAAAAAAAGTATGACAATTTTGATATATTGATTTTATAATAAATATCCCCAAAAAATATATAAAAAAACAAATTTCTTCCACAGTTTATGCCGATATGTGTTCGTCTACATATTTTTGGTAAAAAAACCTACATATTTTTGGTAAAAAAAAATCAACCAATAAAAAAAAAAAAGAATTATACAATCCCATATACACAATATTGATTGGTTTGCGCAAAAGTTATAGCGTCTACAAAATAGGGGATAGATTTATGGCATTTTTATTACATATATATATTTTTTACTAGTAATGGTGGCGATCTGCGATTTTTACCATGACTGCGACATTGTGACACTTTTGGCACTATTTAGAGACCATTGACATCTATACAGCGATAAAAGCTAAAAATAGCCACTGATTACTGTATAAATGTCACTGGCAGGAAGGGGTTAAACACTAGGGGGAGATAAAGGGGTTAAATGTGTTCCCTCAGTGTGTTCTAACTGCAGGGGGGATGGGCTCACTAGAACATGGCAGAGATCACTGCTCCCGATCACTGGGAGCAGTATATTCCTGTTATGTTGCTAGGGAGAACAGGGAAATGCCTTGTTTACACAGACATCTTCCCGCTCTGCCTCTCCTCCTTGCGAACGCAGGCCGCCGGCGAACATCGAGTCTGCAGGACTCGTGGGCACGCTCCTGCTAGGCGGCAAATATGAAAGGGCATACGGGTACACCCTTTTGCGAACCCGTGACATTCTGCCCGTGTAAATTGGCAAGTGGTTAAAGTCTCCCTGTTTCTATTCAGATAAAGTTCTTGTTTCATCTATTATATTTATACATGCATTTGCTGACTTGAAAAAGTAATTAAATCCCCTTGTTTCTGAGAATTTTGTTTGCAATAATGTTTTTTTTGTAGCGCACTGAACAGTATCCTGAAATCATGTTGAAAATAGCCACAAATCCATCAAGTTCAACCAATAAAAAAAATAATAATTATACAATCCCATATACACAAGCCTATGCCCACAGTTGATCCAGAGGAAGGCAAAAAAAACAGCAAGGCATTATCCAATTTGCTACAGCAGGGGAAAAATTCCTTCCTGATCCCCCAAGAGGCAATTGGATATTCCCTGGATCAACTTTACCTATAAATGTTAGTACCCAGTTATAATATGGACATAATAATATGTAATATAATATGTACATTTAGGAAACAATCCGGGCCTTTTTCAAAGCAATCTACTGAGCTGGCCAGAACCACCTTTGGAGGGAGCTTTTTTTACATTTTCACATCTCTTACTGTGAAGAAATGACAGGTAACAGGTATTTAAATCTCTTAATAGCAAAGAAATGTTATCAATAATGTAGCCTTAGGCTTATATACTTTCTAGATCTAAAACCTATGAATTGCTTTGGCCTCACATAAGTTTGCAACAGTTACATGATTGGTCCATTGCACAAATCTCAGACTGAATGACCATAGTATCTATTTTGTGTATTTTACCACTGGCCTCATAGTCAATTACTCCAAGAGCCTGTAAATGTATTATGCTTCACAAAACACATTGTAGTGGGGAAGACAAAATTAGGGCACTATAAGGTAAATCAAAAACAAAAGCCATGTGACCAGCAGGTTTTGTGTTTGTTTGTACAGAAAAGCTGTCACACAGCAATAGGGTTATTTATAATAATAATAATAATAAATAAATCTTAGCACATCCTTACTTATCTGTTGAAATGTATATATAAATGCCATGTTAATAGCATGTCCTTGCTTGGTGTGTTGTAAAAAAATCTCTGGGGTCAATAACTAACATTTACAGTGCCATGCAAAAGTATTCACCCCCTTGGCTTTTAACCTATTTTGTTACATTACAGCCTTTAGTTCAATGTTGTTTTAATCTGAAATTATATGTGATGGATCAGAACACAATAGTCTAAGTTGATGAAGTAAAAGTAGAAAAATATATACATAAAACTATTTTTCAGAAATAAAAAAAAATGATAATTGGCATGTGCGTATGTATTAACCCCCTTTGTTACGAAGCCCATAAAAAGCTCTGGTGCAACCAATTGCCTTCAGAAGTCACATAATTTGATGAAATTTTGTCCACCTGTGTGCATTCTAAGTGTCACATGATCTGTCATTAAATATTATATATATATATATATACACACCTTTTTTAAAGGCCCCAGAGGTTGCAACACCAAGAGGCACCACTGACCAAACACTGCCATGAAGACCAATGAACTCTCCAAATAAGTACAGTAAGGGACAATGTTGTTGAGAAGTACAAGTCAGGGTTAGGTTATAAAAAATATCCAAATCCCTAGGAGCACCATCAAATCTATCATAACCAAATGGAAAGAACATGGCAAACCTGCCAAGAGACGGCTGCACACCAAAACTCACGGACTGGGCAAGGAGGGCATTATTTAGAGAGGCAGCACAGAGACCTAAGGTAACCCTGGAGGAGCTGCAGAGTTCCACGGCAGAGACTGGGGTATCTGTACATAGGGCGACAATAAGCTCCATAGAGTTGGGCTTTATGGCAGAGTGGCCAGAAGAAAGCCATTACTTTCAGCAAAAACAAAATGGCACGTTTTGAGTTTGCGAAAAAGGCACGTGGGGGACTCCCAAAATGTATGGAGGAAGGTGCTCTGGTCTGATGAGTCTAAAATTTAACTTTTTGGCCATCAAAGAAAACTCTATGTCTGGCGCAAACCGAACACATCACATCACCCAAAGAACACCATCGCCACAGTGAAACATGGTGGTGGCAACATCATGTTGTGGGGATGTTTTTCAGCAGTCGGGACTGGGAAACTGGTCAGAGGAAAAGGTGGATGGTGCTAAATACAGGGATATTCTTGAGCAAAACCTTTACCACTCTGTGTGTGATTTGAGGCTATTACAGGGGTTCACCTTCCAGCAGGACAATGACTCCAAACACACTGCTAAAACAACACTTGAGTGGCAATAAGGGGAAACATGCAAATGTGTTGGAATGGCCTAGTCAAAGCCCAGACCTCAATCCAATAGAAAATCTGTGGTAAAACTTAAAGATTGCTGTTCACAAGCGCAAACCATCCAACTTGAAGGAGCTGGAGCAGTTTTGCAAGAAGGAATGGGTAAAAATCCCAGTGGTAAGATGTGGCAAGCTCATAGAGACTTATCCACAGTGACTTGGAGCTGTGATAGCCGCAAAAGGTGGCTATACAAAGTATTGACTTTAGGGGGTGAATAGTTATGCACTTTGACTTTTTCTTTTATTTTGTCCTATTTGTTATATTCTTCACAATAAAAAAGAAAAAATGTTCAAAGTTGTGGGCATGTTCTGTAAATTAAATGATGAAAATCCTCAAACAATCCATGTTAATTCCAGGTTGTGAGGCAACAAAACACGAAAAATGCCATATTGCATTAAAGTCCATTCACAAACAAAACAAATTGTTATTTATCTCATGGTATACCCACTTGCTGTTTGACAAATGTACAAAATAAGAGTTGAAAAATTTAGCAGTGGTATTACTACCACTACTAATTGTGGTAGCTCTGGCTCAAGGAATCTGCTGGGCAGGGTATTCCCAGCTGACAGAGAATGTAAGCAAAGGGGCAGGGGCATTGTCAAAAAAGAAAAGGAGTGATTTGTACCAGAACAGACCCTTATCTGTGCATACAGCCTGGCAGTTACCAATCACAGTGCAGCCCATCAGAGTACCCGAGTACCAGCCTCATGCCCATCAGAGTACCCTAGTACCTACCTGCAGCCCATCAGAGTACCCCAGTACCTGTCTCCTGCCCATCAGAGTACCCAAGTACCTGTCTCTAGCCCATCAGAGTACCCGAGTACCTGTCCCCAGCCCATCAGAGTACCCGAATACCTATCTTCAGCCCATAGGAGTACCAGAGTACCTGTCTCCCACCCATCAGAGTACCTGAGTACCTGTCTCCAGCCCATCAGAGTACCCCAGTACCTATCTGCAGCCCATCAGAGTTCCCAAATACCTATCTGCATCCCATCTGAGTACTCGAGTACCTGTCTACCGCCCATCAGAGTACTCGAGTACATGTCTACCGCCTATCGGAGTACCTGAGTATCTGTCTCCCGTCCATCAGAGTACCTGAGTACTTGTATACTGCCCACCAGAGTACCAGGGTACCTAAATACATATCTGCATCCCATCAGAGTACCCGGGTACCTGTCTCCAGCCCATCAGAGTACTCAAGTACCTGTCTCCTGCCCATTGGAGTACCTGTCTCCTGCCCATGAGAGTACCTGAGTAAATATCTCCAGCCGATCAAACTACCCAAGTACCTGTCTCCAGCCCATAAGAGTACCCGAGTACCTATCTGTAGCCCATCAGAGTACCTGAGTACCTGTCTCCCACCCATCAGAGTACCCAAGTACCTGTCTCATGCACATCAGAGTACCTGAGTACCTATCTGCATCCCATCAGTGTACTCAGGTACCTGTCTCCATCCCATCAGAGTACCTGAGTACCTGTCTCCAGCCCATCAGAGTACCCGATTTCCTGTCTCCAGCCCATCAGAGTACCTGAGTACCTGTCTCCAGCCCATCAGAGTACACGAGTACCTATCTGCAGCCCAAAGTACTCGAGTACCTCTCTGCTACTGAGAGTGCCTGAGTACCTCTCTCCAGCCCATCAGAGTACCAGACTACCTGTCTCATGCCCATCAGAGTACCTATCTGCAGCCCATCAGAGTACCCCAGTACCTGTCTCCTGCCCATCAGAGTACCCAAGTACCTGTCTCCAGCCCATCAGAGTACCCGAGTACCTGTCTACCGCCTATCGGAGTACCTGAGTATCTGTCTCCCGCCCATCAGAGTACCTGAGTACTTGTATACTGCCCACCAGAGTACCAGGGTTCCTATCTGCAGCCCATCGGGGTACCTAAATACATATCTGCATCCCATCAGAGTACCCGGGTACCTGTCTCCAGCCCATCAGAGAACTCAAGTACCTATCTCCTGCCCATTGGAGTACCTGTCTCCTGCCCATGAGAGTACCTGAGTAAATATCTCCAGCCGATCAAACTACCCAAGTACCTGTCTCCAGCCCATAAGAGTACCCGAGTACCTATCTGTAGCCCATCAGAGTACCTGAGTACCTGTCTCCCGCCCATCAGAGTACCCAAGTACCTGTCTCATGCACATCAGAGTACCTGAGTATCTATCTGCATCCCATCAGTGTACTCAGGTACCTGTCTCCATCCCATCAGAGTACCTGAGTACCTGTCTCCAGCCCATCAGAGTACCCGATTTCCTGTCTCCAGCCCATCAGAGTACCTGAGTACCTGTCTCCAGCCCATCAGAGTACACGAGTACCTATCTGCAGCCCAAAGTACTCGAGTACCTCTCTGCTACTGAGAGTGCCTGAGTACCTGTCTCCAGCCCATCAGAGTACCAGACTACCTGTCTCATGCCCATCAGAGTACCTATCTGCAGCCCATCAGAGTACCCCAGTACCTGTCTCCTGCCCATCAGAGTACCCAAGTACCTGTCTCCAGCCCATCAGAGTACCCGAGTACCTGTCTCCAGCCCATCAGAGTACCTGAATACCTATCTTCAGCCCATAGAAGTACCAGAGTACCTGTCTCCCACCCATCAGAGTACCTGAGTACCTGTCTCCAGCCCATCAGAGTACCCCAGTACCTATCTGCAGCCCATCAGAGTTCCCAAATACCTATCTGCATCCCATCAGAGTACTCAAATACCTGTCTACCGCCCATCAGAGTACTCTAGTACCTGTCTACAGCCTATTGGAGTACCTGAGTATCTGTCTCCCGCCCATCAGAGTACCCGAGTACCTATCTGCATCCCATCAGAGTACTCGGGTACCTGTCTCCAGCTCATCAGAGTACCTGAGTACCTGTCTCCAGCCCATCAGAGTACACGAGTACCTATCTGCAGCCCAAAGTACTCAAGTACCTCTCTGTCACTGAGAGTGCCTGTGTACCTGTCTCCAGCCCATCAGAGTACCAGACTACCTGTCTCATGCCCATCAGAGTACCTATCTGCAGCCCATCAGAGTACCCGAGTACCTGTCTACAGCCCATCAAAGTACCTGAGTACTTGTATACAGCCCATCAGAGTATCCAAGTACCTGTCCCCAGCCCTTCAGAGTGCCTGAGTACCTGTCTTCAGCCCATCAGAGTACCCTAGTACCTGTATCCAGACCCATCAGAGTACCCAAGTACCTGTCTCGTGGGGTGATTTTGTGGGAATTTTACATTGTCCTGGTGCTCCAGGGCCTTCACAGATGTGATAGGTAGTCATAAAATTATATGTGTACCTGTCTCCTTGCTCCTAGAATGCCTGAAGGTGCTACTTGAATGTTGGGCCTCTGTATGTGGCCAGGCTGTGTAAAACTCTCACCCATTGCCCTCCACAGGAGGAGTAGCAGAATGTATTTTGGGGGTAATTTTTGCTATGCACATGCTATGTGTTATAGATATCTTATAAATTGACAACATTGTGAAAAAAAGTTTTCATTTTCTTTCCACATTCCACAATATGTCTCTTAGAATATACATTGGGGTGTTTGCTTTTCAAAATGGGGCAATTTTGTGGGTGTTTCCATTGTCCTGGTGCTTCAGGGCCTTCAAAGGTGCGATAGGTAGTCAGGAAATTATATGTGTAATTTATACTCCTATAACGCCTGACTGTGATACTTGGATGTTGGGCCTCTCTATGTGGTCAGGCTGTGTAAAAGTCTCACACATGCTGCTAAACACAGGACAAGTAGCAGAATTCTGTGTGTGAGAAATAACTTGTTAATATGACAATTTTGTGTAAAAAAAAACAAAACAAATAATAATAATTTATTAATTTTCTTAAGAATTGTGGGAAAAAATTACAACTTCAAAAAACTCACCATGCCTCTTACTAAATAGATTGGACTGTCTATTTTCCAAAAAGGGTTCATTTGGGAGTATTTGTACTGTCCTGACATTTCAGGGCCTCAAGAAATGACATAGGACGTCAGTACATTAGGTGTGATCAGGTGTGATCAATTTTCAATGTTTGGTACCATAGCTTGTAGACTCTATAATTTTCACACAGACTAAATAATATACACTAATTTGGGTTATTTTTTACCAAAGATATGTAGTAGTATAAATTTCAGCCCAAATTTATGAACAAAAATATTTTTTTTTAATTTTCTTATTTGCAAACTTTTAGAATTAAAACTAAAAAAAGTGTTTTTTTTTTCAAAATGTTTTTGCTCTTTTTTCACTTATATGGCAAAAAATAAAAAACCCAGTGGTGATTACCACCAAAATAAAGTTCTATTTGTTTGAAAAAAATGATAAAAAGTTTGTTTGGGTACAGTGTAGCATGACTGAGTAATTGTCATTCAAAATGTAAGAGTACTGAAAGCTGAAAATTGGTTTGGGCAGGAAAGGGGTATAAGTGCCCTATATTGAAGTGGTTAAGATAAAAAGCCTTCTGTATGAAGCAGCTCCCCTCAGCCTCGCAATACTTACATGAGGTTCCCCTAGATTCAGCAAAGTTGCAGAAGACGTTCAGCTGGCCAGGACTCCCCTTCTCATTGGCTGAAACATCAGCGTGACGCCATTGGCTCCCACTGCTGTCAATCAAAATCAGTCAGCCAATGAGGAGAGAAAGGGGGCTGGGCTGGGCTGAGGCTCTGTGTTTGAATGGACACAGGGAGTTGTGGCCCAGCTCGCGTCCCCCCATAGTAAGCTGCTTGCAGTGGTGGCCAAAATCATATTGCGGTTTAACAGGACAGGTTACACTCAGAACCGGTCTCGCCATGGTCGACCAAAGAAGTTGAGTGCACGTGCTCAGCATCATATCCAGAGGTTGTCTTTGGGAAATAGATGTATGAGTGCTACCAGCATTGCTACAGAGGTTGAAGGGGTGGGGGTCAGCCTGTCAGTCCTCAGCCTATACGCCGCACACTGTATCAAATTGGTCTGCATGGCTATCACCCCAGAAGGAAGCCTCTTCTAAAGATGATGCACAAGAAAGCCTGCAAACAGTTTACTGAAGACAAGCAGACTAAGGACATGGATTATTGGAACCATGTCCTGTGGTCTGACGAGACCAAGATAAACTTATTTGGTTCAGATGGTGTCAAGTGTGTGTGGTGGCAACCAGGTGAGGAGTACAAAGACAAGTGTGTCTTGCCTACAGTCAAGCATGGTGGTGGGAGTGTCATGGTCTGGGGCTGCATGAGTACTGCTGGCACTGGGGAGCTACAGTTCATTGAGGGAACCATAAATGCCAACATATACTGTGATATACCGAAGCAGAGCATGATCCCCTTTCTTCGGAGACTGGGCAACAGGGCAGTATTCCAACATGATAACGACCCCAAATATACCACCAAGATGACCACTGCCTTGCTAAAGTAGCTGAGGGTAAAGGTGATGGACTGGCCAAGCATGTCTTCAGACCTAAACCCTATTAAGCATCTGTGGGGCATCCTCAAACAGAAGATGGAGGAGTGCATCTTTGTGATGTCATCATGGAGAAGTGGAAGAGGACTCCAGTGGCAACCGGTGAAGCTCTGGTGAACTCCATGCCTAAGAGGGTTAAGGCAGTGCTGGAAAAGAATGGTGGCCACACAAAATATTGACACTTTGGACCCAATTTGGACATTTTCACTTAGGGGTGTACTCACTTTTTTTGTCAGCGGTCCCCAGAGGGGACAGCAAATTTACACTGTTATAAAGGCTGTGCACTCACTACTTTACATTGTAGCAAAGTGTAATTTCTTTAAACCCACGATCTCCCACTTTCTCTTTCTTCATCTCTTTACTCTTTCTTCTTGTTATCCCTGATCTCTTTCTTTCCCTCTCTCTTTCTGATGACACTTTGACTTCTTTCTTCCTCCAAGGGCATTGCCCCCTGAACCAGCCCATCCAAACCAGACTGATATATCTAGCCACCCGCAGCTGGATACAGCCTGCCCGACTAGATACCCAACCCATCACAGTTACTTCTATGTTTAAACCTTATTCTAGGGAGCTGTGCACAGCTGCCCACAAACATTCTGTTTACTCAGATCTATAATACTTTGGAATCTTGCTCTAATTCGGACTTATTGTAATTACATCTTTGTTCACATGTACCACTAGATCTGCACTGTGCAAACTCACCTTCTTTTGTCTTCGTTATTGAACCATTACTTCTAACCCTTATTAGCACTTTATGGGGCTATTGCCCTTCATAATGTTTTGTTTTCATTGATGTGTCATCTGAACTTTGTTCCATTCTTGTATTTTCAATAAAAAAAATGAACAATTAAATATATTTATATAACTTTTGACCACCATGATATAAGTTAATATGTGTCTAGAGTAAAACCAAAAGCTTATGTCTTGGTTGTAACATTTTTGTATTTTAAACGCTAAGTTCACCCTTTGGGAAAAAAAATAATAAATGTACATGTAATGCATGTATTATTTTTTCCCTCAGGAGCCTGCAAAACATTGCATCCACAATCAGTGGATTGCGGATGCAATGTCAGGCTCCTGCAGACAAGCCCCACAACTTTTAACCTATACTTCTGTACAGACTGTCAGTTTAAAAGCTGCAGGGCTTGTAAATAAACTGCAAGTGCACTCATCAGCCCCCTCATAGGTCATTAAGAACTACAAGTCATCTCCCGTGGTGGGAGACTGGGCTTGTAGTTTTCTCATTTACAAATTCCTGTGAATGTATGATGCTTCTGTGCAGGTGGACAGTGTTAGCAGGGAGAGTATCCCCTGCTCGCTGTCATGGGGGGGTTCAGAGGGGTGAGGAGGACATGTACTGGAGCTTGTTGCATGTTAAACCATAAATATAGGTGTAATGCATAAGGTGAATTTATCCTTTTATATGTAAAGCCCTGTACTGCATTTTTTCTAATATTATAACAAAAAAAAAAGCTTGTAAGCCTATGAACCAATGCATACCATATATATTGAAGCTTTACTGCTGGTGGGAGAAACTCTTTAATTTAAAATTGCTTTAACCCTTGAGCTTTTGGTATGTCTAGTTACTAAGCTCTGAGCAATGCATGCGCAGCTCAGAACGCATTTACAACCCACTCTTTGTGCCATGGCTAAGTGATGTCACTAAGGCCCGGCCATTCAATTGGCTGAAGATTCGGAACTCGGCAGAAATACTGGGTTAAGATGGAAGCGACGGGGACAAGGAGGAGCCATGACAGCCCGGGGGGGGGCTCAATTTCTAGATAAGTCTATCGTAATGTACTAGTATGCAGGGCATGCTAGTACATTATGGCTTAAAGTGGACCTTCAGTTATTTTTTCAGCTTTTGATCTATTAAATCTTCTGCCCTTTTTGTTTTAACTTTGGATAATAAAACACTTTTTTTCTGCCAGTAAATACCTTATACCTTATACAGCCTTTATACACTTCCTGTTTCTTGTCTGGTAAAAAGCCTAGGCTTATGACATCATGCACAGCTCTTTCTCTCACTCTCATGAGAGTTTCCCAAGAAGGGAGGGGGGATGAGTCATAAGAGGGCCAATGAGATCTGCAGGGCTGAAGAGCTGGGGGTGTGCCTCTGTGTGTCCTTGTAAATCCAGGAAATGAACAGACAGCAACTTACGCTGCTCACAGCTAAAACTGATGCAGCCAGACTTAGTGGAGGGAGATTTCTGTGGCATATTTGGCAAGTACAGAATAACAGTATCACAGGAGACTTTACTGCCATTTTAATTTGCTATGGATTTTAAACAGTATGGGAAGTCTTACAGCCTTAAAGGCAAGTAGTGGCAGCAAAAGGTATAGAAAACAATTAGACTTTTTTGTTCTTTAATAGCCTTTTAGTCACCTCAGCTCCCCTTAATCCACATGTGGTGAGTATATTTGTACACAGCAACATCACATGTGGTGAGTTTGTGTGTACATAGACCTATTACAGGGTAGTCTGCATACATAACTGTTTTTATTGGGTGCCATGTCAGTAAATTTATTGTGATTGTGCTCCCCTTCAGTCTATGAAACAATAATAATCTGAAATACAATTATATCTTTCAAACACACCATCTAGTTAATGCTCAGTTATTGGTATCTTAGATACAAATAGTTCTAAGAGGGGACACTAGAGAGATGGGAAGAGGGTTGCTGCTCACCCCTGAAAGACTGGAAACAGAAGGAACGGGTTCCCCCAAAGTGGGGTTTTTAGGCAGCACAATGACAAATGAAGTCAAAAAATTGTATGAAAAGTATAACAAATATATTTATACAAAAATGGCATAATATGAAACATTTAAAACAATGAGCTCCAGTGGGAAGTATCTTACCACTAAAATTGGCTAAACATACATTGGCAGACACATATTCAAAACAAAACTGGATGTCATGAACATTAAACCTGATGCGTTTCAACCCATACACTAAGGGTCTTCTTCAGAGGATCTGTCTGTTGGAAAACATATGCAAACAAGGTTGGCATACATCTATGGATCCCATTATAAATGGCAAAAAATTGTATTTACCGTACAGTATACAATATGGTATAATTACCCAACAATGTATGTCCAGTGGGAAAGAAGAAAAGCCTCCCACATGGAGATCCCTTAAAAAGCTATCTTCCTCTCCTCCCCAAGGCAGAGCCCCATGCACCTCCACCGCCCCAGCAACCCAGACCAGGGCAGCGAAAACACCGATGTAACTTGCGAGAGATCACACTCTCATACACCGCCCACCGGGCAGAACGGCCGAAGGAAAGGCACACCTGCGATAGAGTCAAAGAACAAACTAAATCAAAACCTATTGCATATATAACAGATTACCCAAGTTTGTTGTGGGCCATACGAGGCCACTAGAGGATTCAAGCCTCCAAATATATCATACGTACAAAGTGAACAGGGAATCTTTACCATGTTGATATATAAAATAATTTGTGAGAGTTATGTCATAGGTATTACAGAACACTCAGTCTCTGCCATATGTGATGGTAGTGAGGTAAAGGAAGAAAAAAAGGGGGGGGGAAGGGGGAGGGGGGGGAGAAGTGAGGGAGTGATGAGAAGAGGGGAAAAGTGAGTGGTGAACAAACCAAATGTGAATATGTTATAAGAGTGAAAAATAGGTAAAAAATATGTGTGTGAGGGATGACTCTGTAAAGAATAGGAAGTGCCCAAAGGAGAGTGAAATAGACCCAGAAAGAGGGAATGGGGAGGTTTAAGTGAGAAGAAACAAACTGTGATACCATAACTCTGTACCTCAAAAAGTGTTAGGTAGCACATGTGACTGCCCCATATTGCCTCATGTAACTGGACTGTCGCCTGTCATCCAACCCGGAATTGGTCGCAAGCTTGGTCAGACTCAGCAAGGTTATTATCCAATGCGAGTCGACCAGTCTACAGTATAAAAGTAAGGATAATGTCACCATGGAGAATAATAATAATTAGTAATTAAAAAACAATGTGGAAATGGGGTAATTTCCACATAAATAGTTATATTGGGCAAAAAAATGGTGCAATGACACATGGCTAGAAATTGTACTTACATAGTGATAGGTGCTTCAAATCCACCAGGCAGGGAGAGACTGAATGTGTGTTGTTACTACCACTCTATATATGTTGCTAATTAGGGGCGTGTATGTCTTACTTAAACTCGCTACAGGTGTGTATAATCCCTGATCGGTCCATGGCAGGAGGAATGGCCGCCATCCAAGCAGCTGAGTGTGATATCCCCGGCGTTCCGGAAAAGCCGGAGGCTCCGAACGGACGTCGCTCTCGCCGAAATCTCGCAATGCGCACACGTCACACGCACGGGGCCCCGCGCATGCGCAATGACGAGGAGCATCCGAGAGCATTCCGGAATGCTGCCGGCAAGGGGGGGGGATCCCCGACATGGCGCTCGGTACCCGCCCGAACGTCCAATGGAGGATAGGGGGGAGGAGCCGCCTGGATAGGACGGTCCCTCCCCCCCTTGCCAGGCTGTTACATCAAGAAGAAGTCACCCCCAGCCCAGAAGCAGCGGCGATCAAGGCGCCAGAGCCCCGATGGGGAAGGGAGGAATGATCGAGAAGGGAATACAGCAACAGTATCAGCAAAGATGATTTGTAAGGGGGAGGGGACCGGAGGTGCCGTCCATGTTAATTGCAACAGACACCACTCCCCACATCCCCACAATAGCCTGCGTGTATATGTTATCCATATTTAAAAAAGTAAGCACACACATTATATGTATATAGAGCAACAGCAAGTATGGAAAAACTGAATCACATACATTGGTAACTCTGCAAAATCGGATTTCAACTTACAAACAGGAATACATGAAAAACAAAAAATGATGCAAAAAAAAAAGGAGAAAGAATCAATTGCACAAAAAGAGGGTAACAGGGAGAGAGAAGAAGCAAAAGCAGAGGACATGGTAGGAAAAATGTATGTATTTTACTTTTGTTGTAACTACTTTGGAGAAGAAATATTGTTATTGGGTTTTTCCCGAGACAAAGCCCTTTAAAAATGGGGCGAATGAAATTGCCTCATTTAGTCCTGGAAAAGAGGTGGAATTTAGTTTAAATATCCATCTCTGTTCATGCTGCAACAAAATTTTGTTCCAGTCGCCGCCTCGTTCTGGTATATGAATTCGATCGAGTGCGGCGAAGGAAACTTTGGGCATTTTGTAGTTGTGAGTTTCAATCACGTGTCGTCCAAGTGGTAGGTACGGGTTATCAATTTGCATGTGATAGACATGTTTGGATATTCGTTGATGGAATTCTTGTTTTGTCTTACCGACGTAATATGCCCCACATTCACATGACATAAGGTATACAACTCCTCGTGTCTGGCAGTTGGTAAAGTGTGCCGGCCTAAAGGTTGTCCCGTTTGGAAGATTAAAGATTTTTTCACGTCTTATAAATTGACAAAAGGAGCAGTGTCCGCAGGGAAACGATCCCAAAATGGAACAGTGCTTTCGTCTTTTTTGTGCGCTTTTGAACTCACTTTGAACAAATTTGTCCCTTAGCGAAGTCGCTCATCTGTAGGTAATCGAAGGAGTATCTGAAATAAATCTGCTGACTTTTGGATCATCCAAAAGTATGAGCCAATGTTTTCGGATAATATTTCTAATCGCATTATGTTGTTTGGAAAAACGTAGAATGACCCTGGTAGGACACATACCAGGGTCATTCATGACCTTCTTGTTGAACAACAGATCGTGTCGAGATTGTGCAGCTGCTCGATTGTAAGCCCTGTGTAAGCAGGAGCGGCTATAGCCCCGTGCTAACAGTCTAGTCTGCAAGTTTTGTGCTTCTTGCTTAAAAAGAACCTCATCGGAACAGTTTCTGCGCAACCGCAGGTACTGCCCATATGGAATAGAGTTCTTTAGAGTGGTAGGATGGAAACTGTCCGCATGCAGGATTGTATTTCCTGCAGTGCTTTTGCGAAACAAGGTACTGGAGATTTTACCTTCGGGAGTACCCTTCAATTGTATATCCAAGAAGGGCATTTGATCGTGGTCATACGTCATAGTGAATTTTAAATTATGTCTGTTTATATTGATGTGATCAAAGAACTTTAACAGCATTTCCATAGGGCCCTCCCAGATGAGGAGGACATCATCAATGTATCGTAGCCACATGCGTATGTGGCTCATATACATGGCAAGGTCCCCATCATCCCTGAGTGTCCTCTCCCACTCCCCCAGGTACAGATTGGCATAGGCCGGGGCACAACATGTGCCCATGGCCACGCCCTGCACCTGGAGGTAGTGGGAGTTGTCAAAGGAGGTACAGAGTTATGGTATCACAGTTTGTTTCTTCTCACTTAAACCTCCCCATTCCCTCTTTCTGGGTCTATTTCACTCTCCTTTGGGCACTTCCTATTCTTCACAGACTCATCCCTCACACACATTTTTTTGACCTATTTTTCACTCTTATAACATATTCACATTTGGTTTGTTCACCACTCACTTTTCCCCTCTTCTCATCACTCCCTCACTTCTCCCCCCCTTTTTTTTCTTCCTTTACCTCACTACCATCACATATGGCAGAGACTGAGTGTTCTGTAATACCTATGACATAACTCTCACAAATTATTTTATATATCAACATGGTAAAGATTCCCTCTTCACTTTGTACGTATGATATATTTGGAGGCTTGAATCCTCTAGTGGCCTCGTATGGCCCACAACAAACTTGGGTAATCTGTTATATATGCAATAGGTTTTGATTTAGTTTGTTCTTTGACTCTATCGCAGGTGTGCCTTTCCTTCGGCCGTTCTGCCCGGTGGGCGGTGTATGAGAGTGTGATCTCTCGCAAGTTACATCGGTGTTTTCGCTGCCCTGGTCTGGGTTGCTGGGGCGGTGGAGGTGCATGGGGCTCTGCCTTGGGGAGGAGAGGAAGATAGCTTTTTAAGGGATCTCCATGTGGGAGGCTTTTCTTCTTTCCCACTGGACATACATTGTTGGGTAATTCTACCATATTGTATACTGTATGGTAAATACAATTTTTTGCCATTTATAATGGGATCCATAGATGTATGCCAACCTTGTTTGTATACGTTTTCCAACAGACAGATCCTCTGAAGAAGACCCTTAGTGTATGGGTTGAAACGCGTCAGTTTTAATGTTCATGACATCCAGTTTTGTTTTGAATATGTGTCTGCCAATGTATGTTTAGCCAATTTTAGTGGTAAGATACTTCCCACTGGAGCTCATTTTTTAAATGTTTCATATTATGCCATTTTTGTATAAATACATTTTTTATACTTTTCATACAATTTTTTGACTTCATTTGTCATTGTGCTGCCTAAAAACCCCACTTTGGGGGAACCCGTTCCTTCTGTTCTTAGATACAAATAGATACTGTAGTTTTTGGGGTCCAATTGTTTTGATCCTTTATCGATTGCTTTGTTTAAGTTCATCCGAATGCATATGATCTTACTTGTACTTGTATACATATTGTACTTATCCCATTTAAATGTTTGTATACTTACTGTCCTACTCCTGAAAACTTCAATAAAAATATTGAACAAGAAAAAAAAAAAAAAAAAAAAGATACTGTAGCTGTATAGGAATCTACCTTCCAAATACTTAGAAGAGTTAAGCGTGTACAAGTCTAAACTTACAAATAGATATATAGCATTATTTTCTAAGATACCTTATTAATGGTTTATCCTATTGCTTATTTATACAGAAAAGTAAGAATTTGCTATTCCATACTCTACACATCACAAGTAGCACACAATATTTTTTACAGTTACTAAGCTCTGACCAACACCAAAAGCAAAGACATTCATTAAAATGTAATACCTACAAATGTAGTTTAACAAAACATAATGCTTGGCTATTTTTTCATTATAAACTATAGGCTGCTGTTTGAATAATGCAAGCGTGCTGTCAGTTGAAACCCGTATGCCCCTGTTACAGCATAATTCACTGAACCATGTAGTATATGTGTGTAATTAACAATTCCGTAGCTATAGTAGTTGCATTTCAGCCATTAGGATTGAAAGTTTCACAAAAAAGAATGTTTTAAAAATGCTTTTATATATTTTACAAATGCTTAATTTAAGTATGTATCAATTATTTAAAAAAAAAAGGAAAAAAAAAAGGAGATTTGGGCATTTAATTCACATTTTTTAAAGAGGGAATGGAACTTCACTTTAAACACACACATATATTGGAGTTTTTAGGGAAGTTTCTCAGAAAGGGCCAAGTGGAAATTACCTAGTAGAGATTGTATAGCATATGAGCCAGGGCATATGACCTAGCCCCATATATGCTGTACATTTCTGTTTCACTCTAATATTTACTAGAAGCCAGCATAGTAGCAACTCTTTTTTCCCCAAATAAAGCACCAAATAAAGCAAACAACCCAAACATAAATTCAACATTTATTTATTCTTTTATTTTTGTAATCTTGTAAACGGACAAAATAAACTTTATCCAGAAAACACAAATCTGTAGACAATTTCAAATTAGGAAATTTTGTGAATATGGAAGCAGAGAAAAAGGTGGGCTTCTGGAGGATGTTATTGACCAAAAATGGTGTTGTCCCTTCATTATTATTTAGCTGGAGATTTAGTAGCGGTGACTCACAGAGAGCAGATATTTTGGTTGGTCAGCATCTTTTTAATTTTTTTAAGTAAATTTTCATTTTTCTGCAGTCATGGATGACTCTACAACACACAACATCAAATGGCAATTTGTAGATGAGGTCTTCTCGCCAGCTGTCAGCGTGAGAAGAAAAAAAAAAGATTACCAATTTTCTGTTTACATCACATGATCAGCATGGTGAGGGGGCGGGATCGACCCCTTACTCCCATTAGTGATCACCCGAGTCTCATTGACTTGGTGATCACAGCACCTGCAGGGAGCGCGCGAGGGAGTGCGACGTCTATTGATGGCCTCCCAGAAAAGTAGATCCGTGCTGTAGCTGTCATTCGGCTATAGCTCAGATCTGAAGGGGATAGTATCACTGTGCTTGATTGGCCAGCAAACTTGCCTGACCTAAACCCCATAGAGATTCTGTGGGGTATTGTCAAGAGGAAGATGAGAGACACCATGAGAGGTGGTGATTGGAACAAAATCTTGTTACAACACGAACAGAGGTAGATATTCATATTGAATGCCACCTCGTTCCCGGGACTGAACGAAGCCATTTCATTCGCCCCATTCCTAAAAGGGTTTGTCTCTGGAAAGACTCAGTAGAGCTCCCCTGGTCTTTTCCGAAACAACAACAACCCCCTGTTCACAGTAGGCCTTCCCCTGTTTTCCCCTTTTTGATAGTCATTCCCTCTCTCTTTTTTAGGTGTATCCATGATTTACAGTTATTCTGATTGTATTTTTTATACACTAATTGATATATATACATATGTACTCTTCTTATTTTTCCCCTCTCCTTTCTTTTTAGTTTTCATTCTTTTTTATTGTGTCTTTGATTTACCAAGATATGTGATTTTTTTTCTGCACACATGGATGTCTCATATGTATGTATGTTTAAAACTAATGAGTATACTTGTCTGGGATAGCATACCCATGGATGCTATGGACTACCAACCTTTTATACATCCATCCTTGCTGATCTTAAGTAAAGAGAAATGATTACTGTATTTTCCCTTTTTTGCTTGCTTTTTCCTCCACTGGGGTCTAACGGCTCTGCTGCCGCTGCCCCTGGGTCAGGCTCTTCCCTTTAATGTGCCTTCCCGGCAAAGGGGGGAGTGGCCGCCGTGCTGCTGGCTCCTCCCCCTCCCTTTCCCCATTGGATACTCAGGCTGGTCCTGGCCACCACGTTGGGGATACTTCCTCCCTTGCTGGTGGCGTTCGGGGACATCCTCGGACTCTCCCGGTCACTGCGCATGCGCGGAACCCCGCACGTGTCATGTGACGCGGGCGCGTCGCGCAATTACGACGGGGATGACGTCAGTGACGGGGCTCCGGCTCGTCCCGAACGCCGGGGAGGCCACATGAGGCTGCCCAAATGGCGGCCATGTCCTCCAGCTTGGTCTCATGATGAGGGGGGAGATGTGTACACCTGCAGCGAATCCGTCCCTGATAACACATACGCCCACAAATAAGGTACATATATACTCCCACAGCACAGACACTGTTAACCTCTCTATCTGCTTGGTTTGGCTCTGTTGCAGCTCTCACAATGTAAGTACACTGTTCATCAATATGTTTCTGCACTGTCTCAGCCCCATAGGAAATGATCAGCTTACTATACTTGTCATAGATACAAACACATGTTTTACAATTTATATAATTTATACAATATTATGCTTTGTACATATTTTCAGACTTGTCGACTCTGTTTGGATGAGTGTCCACCGAGCCTGACAAACTCTGTGGCCAATCCCGGGTTGGGTCACAAGCGAGTCCAATATATGGGGCGTTAGAGTGCAGTTCCATATCTGTATGCACATTGGCAAAGATAACACACCTTAGAATAACCATCACGTTTTTTGTGGGCACTTTTATTATTTATTTATGTTGACTTTTATCTTCATTATTATTATTTTTTATTTCTTGAGTGACACCTCCTGCACCTTCATTATTCTTGTCTGTCAGTATGCACCACATGCACATGTTTTCACTGTCCTAATTAAAGCATCTATCACCACTCCAAAATCATATTTTATTCACTCACTTTCTATCACCTAATTTAATATCAGCTGTGGGTTATCACTTGGCTTTATTCTTTACTAATTTTTAGTTTAATCACACTCTAAGAACATTCTATTTACTTTTTATACACACATATATCTATCATTGTAAGGCTACAGCCTGCATATGAGTTATGCACATAGATTGATGCCTTTACTCTATCATTTAATTAAGTAAAAATTCCCTAATACAATGTTTTGATACATATCATGAGTGTGATCTCTAAATGTGTTTCTTCTGGGTTTCTGCTGCAGGTGTTGCCTCCTCCCTGACCGCTTGTGCAGCCGGGTGTGTGTGTGGGGGGACAATTTTCAGTGTGACCTCTTGTAAGCCACATCATTGGATCCTGTCCTGGTGCTGTGGCTGTGCTGGTGGAGGCGTCATAGACCACCTTTGGGGAAAGTGAGCAGGCATTTGATTTTAAAAGGGGACTCTCGTATAGGAAGTTTTTCGTTTTCAGGACAGGCATCATTAGGTAATTATGTTATATGGCATATGGCACATTATCTTTATTAATGTAATGAAATTCTTATGCGCATATCCCTGTTGTATATTTCCTAAACAGACTGACCTCTAAAGAAGACCTTGAACATATATGTTGAAACGCGTCAGTACTATTTTTCTGATATTGATAATACTTACACAATATCGTTATGAAAATATGTCTGTAAAATGCGTGTCAGATTCCATTAGACTTGTAAACACTCTATATCAGAGCTAATTTTTTAACCTTTGTACTAAATTATCATTTTTTGTACAATAAAATATAATCCCTTTTATACAATATTGGTCTAATATCTTAATCCGGCTGCCAAAAAACCCCACTTGGGGAATTTCCCTTTTCCTATCTTCATTTTCAGCATTAGGGGTGAGCAGCACTCCTTTTTCCTCCCTCAAGTGTGTCCCTCCTTTGCGATGAGAGACACCATACCCAACAATGCAAATGAGCTAAAGGCCGCTATCAAAGCAAAATCCAAATGAAAAGAACTCACCGCTCCAGGTGTAACTGATTAACCCACTGGAACACATACCTAAATGCTAACCCATGGCTCGCCTTCGTGGTAAATTGTCAAAATAAGAAACGGTTGCACCTCACGTGGGCTCCAAGTAAAGTTTTTTGGAATATGAAAATATCCAAAATGACACCAGAGGACACCAGTAGTGGTCAAGGTAGACGCGTTTCACACAACAGAAATGTGCTTAATCCTTACCGTAACGATTAAGCACATCTCTGTTATGTGAAACACGTCTACGTCTGGTGACCTCTGGTGTCATTTTGGATATTTTCATATTCCAAGAAACTTTATTGGGAGCCCACGTGAGGTGCAGTCGTTTCTTATTTTGACACGCTATCAAAGCAACCTGGACTTCTATAACACCTCAGCAGTGCCACAGGCTGATCGCCTCCATGCCACACCGCATTGATGCAGTAATTCATGCAAAAGGAGCCCCGACCAAGTATTGATATAGTGTATATTATATTGCACATGGACATACTTTTCAGTAAATCAACATTTCTGTATTAAAAATCCTTTTTTTATATTGGTCTTATGTAATATTCTGAGATACTGAATTTTGTGTTTTTACTAGCTGTAAGCCATAATCATCAAAAAAAAAAAAGAAATTCTTGAAACATATCACTATGCTTGAAAAAATATATGGATTTCACTTTTTGAATTGAATTACTGAAATAAATTAACTTTTTGATGATATTCAAATTTTTTGAGATGCACCTGCATATATTGTTCATTCACATCAGTCTATGGTCTCTAACTCACATTCATACATACATATACTGTTTGGTTGCAACACTATTTGTATATTAATTATTAGTTTTTTTTAGAGATACAGCATCATTTTTTGGTGTTGTAATACAATCTGTGGAACTTTTTAAGAGCCTGCGCTAAAGCCTCTTGCATTCTCATTGCATCTCACATAATTGTATTTGTGATTTTGTGGATGGTTTTCTTATCACCATAAAGCACTTTAAATTGATAAAATTGTATTTTTCCTACGGAATTTTAAACGAAAACAACCTCTAACCTCAGATAAGTCTTGGGGAAGCTTTCTTACTCTTAAATTTGTAAATGAAACATACAGTAAGCTGCACTGCATGAGTTCACAAAACAAGTGCAGAGGAAAAGACCTTCTATGTTCTATTTCCGATGCAGAACAATCATTTTACACCTGGCTGTCGCATTTAAGCCCTGAAGGTCTGCCAGTATTTATGAAAGGGGATTTAGGAAGGACTATAGCCAATTGTGTTGGTTGAAAGAAGTAAAACAAATAAAGTCTGTCTGTAGATAATTTATTTTATACCAAAAACAAAGCCTGATTTGGGCAGGAAAAATATATTTTCAAACAAAAAACAGACTTACACAACACAGGCTGAAAATGAAAAATTTGTGACTATTACAGATGGGACAGTGCACAAAATTCAGTTAACATTATAATTACATTGAGCGGTCATGGGTAAAATCCTGTGACAATTTACAGGATTACTATCTTTTTTTTTAAGAGTTTTTCTTTAGATCTATTATCTGGCATCAATCATTTTCTTCATAAAGCTAGAAAAAAATGCATATACAGTATGTCCACATTACACAAATTGAGCCAGGACTTCTACCACTAAAAATGCACTTATGTTCATTGAGTATTAACTCATGTATGTATGGAGCATCCCTGGTAACAATAAGCTGAAGCCATTGGAAGGAGGAAGGTCAGTAATGAACTGCTAATAAACAAAAATATGAAAACAACTGGACACACTACACCCTGATTAAACACTTATGCAACATTTTATTATAGAAAAATATACACAAATACATTGCACACCATAAAAACCACAGATCTAAACAACACACAAAATGTGGTCTCTCACACTCAAGCGGCAATTACCCCCTTACTATTGTATTTAAATATATGACGGAACCTAAATGTGGACTTTATTTAATCCACTATTTCATTTGATGAAAGTTATATTGGAATTTATTATGTAATTTGAGCTTGAAGGCTATTAAACTGAGCATTACTAGAGATGTACATAGCTCATTGGAATTTATAGTGCACACATAATGAACCTAAGTTAGAAGGAGAATTATCTTCATATATTTAAGCACAATAGTAAGGAGTTGAGTAGGATAAGTTTGCTGCTTGAGTGTGGAGGACCCATATTATGTTCTGTTTTGATACAGACCCATGGTTTTTATGGTTATTCTGTGTAATGTACTTGTGTATTTTTTCCATAGTAAAATAGAAATATTATAATAATAATAATAATTAAAGGGTGTTTAATTGGAAGTTTTTGAGTGCAGAGTACTTTGTTTCAGTTTTTTTTTTAGTAGTCTCTATTGTTTTTGCAGAGCATCACACTGTTATAATAAATGTGTGCAAAACCAATGTGAATTTGACATAAATAAGGTAGTGGTGGGTCGTGGCCTGACGCGCGGTGAGCATGGCACCATAACTGAGGAGCTTCGTCGGATCCGCAGCCCAAGCATATCTTTCTGCACCGGCATCATCTGAGGATGATCAAACAGAACCGACATGCACATCACACCAGATCTGTCGCTCTATGGCTGCAAGTGCTGGGAGAAATATCTCCGACATATTCAAGAACCAAGCCGCTGTTCTGAGAGTCTTGGCTGGAGGCAAGATGGCCCCCGGCACACGCTGATGAGGATTTCAGCGAGGACTCACAGTCGGCTTTGGAGGATGACGGTAAGAGAAGTGCTTGCTCTAACCACCCTTTAACATATGAGAACATGTCGGGTTTGCAGCAGACATAAAGGCTTCCTTCTCTGCCGCCATTACAGACCTCAAAACTAAATGAAATAAGCAATCTCCAAAAGAAGATTAGTAGAGTAAATGTGAAGGTAAATCTATGAACAATGAATAGGGAAAGTGTTAACCTTCTCACTAATAACGGTGAATAAATAAATATATATAGTGGTAATCCAATAAACCCTTCCCTTTGCAGATGGGGATTTACCGTATATACTCAAGTATAAGTCGAGTTTTTCAGCACATTTTTTTGTGCTGAATGTGCCCCCCTCGACTTATACTCGAGTCAAGCACTTTTCTGCAGCAAAAAAATTCATTTTCCGAACCGATTTTGGGGCCCTGTATCTCAGGGCCACTTGGTGCTAGGAACCCCAAATTTGGTGTGCAAACTGGTACCACAACATATCCAAAGATGGAGTTCCTAGCACTAAGTGGTCCCGAGATATGGGGCCCCAAATTCAATTCGGAAAATGTCATTCTCTGCTGCAGAAAAGTGCTTGACATTTTCTGAACCGAATTTGGGGCCCCATATCTCAGGGCCACTTAGTGCTAGGAACCCCAAATTTGGTGTGAAAACCAAATTGAACTGGTACCATAACATATCCAAAGATGAAGTTCCTAGCACTAATTGGCCCCGAGATATGGGGCCCCAAACCCGGTTCGGAAAATGTCATTCTCTGCTACAGAAAAGTGCTTGACATTTTCTAAACCGATTTTTGGGGCCCTGTATCTCGGGGCCACTTGGTGGTAAAAACCCCAGCTTTGGATATTTTATGGTGCTAGTTCCATTGGGTTTGCACACAAAATTTGGGGTTCTTAGCACTAAGTGGCCCCAAGATACGGGGCCCCAAATTCGGTCAACTGTGTCCATCTGCAGCAATGTCATTTTGGGACCCTTTGGGTTCAGAGACCCCAAATTTTGGCTGCAGCTAGGGGGCATCTAGGAACCCTTAACTACCGAGTTTGAAGTTCGGGGGACCTATGACTGCAAATGGGTACAGTGAGGCATGCAAATGGGCACAGTGAGGCTGCAAATGGGCATTGTTGACCCTCTTTTCCACTTACAGTAGCTGCACATTTCTCACCCTCGTCTTATACTCGGGTCAATAAGTTTTTCCCATTTTTTGTGGTAAATTAGGGCCTCGACTTATACTCGGAATGACTTATACTCAAGTATATACGGTAAATAATCACATAGTGGTATAAAAATGATTAAACATATAAATAGTGGCAATAGTTCATAAAAATGAGTGATAATATAATAGAAGAATGTAAAATGAATGAAACAAAGTCCATGCAAAATATTCAGTGCCAATCAAGTGGATGAAGTAACTTTTCATACAATAAATTGTCTTCCACCACACCATCCGTGACTGTGATCCACTCTTATGGAGCTGCACTCACTGGAAAGATTTGCCTGGCATTCTCATGCTCGGCCAATAAGCAGAAATATAACCTCCCAAGGGCTAACCAAAGCAAATGAGACCGTGTTTGCAGCAGAAGATGTCCTTCAATCAGCAGCAGTGCTCATCAATTATAGCTTGTTTCACAAAGCTGACATGTTGTTGACACAGAGAAGCACAGTACACAAGTGGTGCACATGCACATAGTAGCCAGAGGTGGCAGACTGCTTATTGGCCGAGCATGAGAATGCAAGGGAAATCTTTCAGGTGAGTGCGGCTCCATAAGAGTGGATCACAGTCACGGATGGTGTGGTGGAAGACAATTTATTGCATGAAAAGTTACTTCATCCACTTGATTGGCACTGAATATTTTGCATGGACTTTGTTTCATTCATTTTACATTCCTCTATTATATCACTCATTTTTATGAACTATTGTCACTATTTATATGTTTAATAATTTTATTACCACTATGTGATTATTTAAATCCCCACCTGCAAAGGGGAGGGTTTATTGGATTACCACTATATATATTTATTTATTCACCGTTATTAGTGAGAAGGTTAACACTTTCCCTATTCATTGTTCATAGATTTACCTTCACATTTACTCTACTAATCTGTTATTTAACGCCACTACTTCTTTTGGAGATTGCTTATTTCATTTAAATTTATTTTTATACTAGTTGGCAGCTTCAATAATTTCTATTTAGTATTCTTTTCAAGTTTGGTCAAAAGCGCAGTGGGGGGTTATCTTAGTGCCTTGTTGCGTGGCACTTGAACACCGCTTTTTGTAGACCTCAAAACTAGCCTGCTGGTTTTGAAGGACAAAATGACCACTGCAGAGACAGCGGGAAAGCAAAGAGATAAAGCCATCAACAGATTAGACAGTGTTGTCACTTCACAGGCTTTGCATCTCATTTAGATGAACAGACATCTCGAGGACCTTGATAATAGGGGGAGACGCAACAACATTAGAGTCCGTGGCATACCGGAATCTGTCTTGGCTGACCAAATTACCTCAGTTTTGCAAAGGGTCTTCAACAGCCTCTTGGAGAGACCTGAGGACACAGATATTGAATTTGTGAGAGCACACAGGGCTCTAAGAGCAAAAGGCCCGGATACTTTGCCTCCCCATGACATAATTTGTTGTCTGCAAAACTTTGGTCTTAAAGAAGACATCATGTTTAAAGCTCGCAGGAACAAACAAATTGTGTTTAATGGAGAGAACATAAAACTTTTTCAAGATCTATCCCAGATCACCTTGAAAAATCGCAGGGCTCTGCGACCCCTCCTGGACAAGCTGCTGGAAAGGGATCTTCGTTACACATGGCGCTTCCCCTTTGCCCTGATGATGACCACAATGGCAGAGAATACACGCTCCGTACACCAAATGAACTTCCTGAGTTCTGCAATGCCCTCCAACTGAACTGGATTGATCTTCTGGAGTGGTACCAGGAGTTCACTTTACCACCCAAAGAAAGGAGCCCACCCTATTCTCCCCTCACAACACTGGAGAAACATCACTCTAAAAAGCAGAGGCAGAGTCGCCATGACACCCAGATGGTGGGCACCCCACGCAACCTGCCACACTCCTCCAGAAGAGTTATGGAAGACTGACTAAATGTCTGCATCATGTTGCTCTTGTCTGTGTAGCTGTTACAATGAGTGGATTTAAAACTGCTTTACCAGATTGGAGATTGACTTGCATCAATCGTTATAACGTCTTGACTTTGCATTACAGTTCTATTGCAGCATGCTTTGCATGAAGTGGATTGCAGGGTATCACACCTATAACCTTTTTGTTGACAAGCGGTGATACAAGTCTTGCTGCATGGTCCTTTTTTTTTTTTTTTCTTTCCTCAGTAGCCCTGAAACTCCGCATTGAATGCATCATCAGGAGATATATCACTAATTAACATGTCAGGAGCTGGGATAAGTTTTCATGGACTAACTTGGTTTTTCTAGGTCCTGATTTAAACATAATGTTCATGATTGTTAATGGGGACATCACCGAATGTTCATGATGGTTCATTTAGTTACTGGGTTCCTGACGTGACTTAGGAAGTTGCACAAAAGCCAGTTTCTAAATTGCTCACAATCCATCATAGCGATTTTCACTTTTGGGGTTACATGGGGGTTTCATGCCCCTTTTTTTGCACTTCCTTTTTCACTTCAGGGGTGAAACTCTCTTTATATTCATTTCCTAAAAGACCTAGATAGATAGGATGTGGCTGAGACGGGAGAAAGTGCCTTATGTGCTCTCTTAGCCATATTCTAGAATAGAGATGCTCTCTAACTAACTTCCTACGGTGACTTCAGTTACAGGTTTTCTGTTAATCATTTTGTGTGTTTTTTATGGTTTTCTTTTCTTTTTTCTGTTTTTAATCATTAACAACCTTCCTCTACTCATGGTACAGAGTAGACCATTAAGCACTAGTCATAAGGATTGCATGGGCTGTCGCCCGACGGTTTCCATTTATTTGACCGGAAACGTTTTTATTTCAAACATATAAGTACATCCAAAAGGTTTGATTGTTGCTGCTGTTCTTGTTGGGTATCTCCCACAACCCCACAAAAATGTCTAGGGTGGACCCCACCGGGCCCATTCGGGTGCACTAAATTTAATCCTCTGTGACAATATATTCGCCTATAGAGGGAGGGACCTATCCCCTCTTTTTTCACTTCTACTCATATCCTCTATCCTGACCTTTTTTTTTTTTTTCTCTTTTTCTACCCTCTTACTCTTCTAATCTGGTATTTACTCTGGTGCATGGAGTGCTGGGTTTTTCGGTTTAAAAAGTAACTAACCTATATTCCTGGAGTTCTCATTGCAGGTACATCCCACCATCTCTCTCTGAGTCTACACCATGGCTTACTCTGGCCTGGGAAGTAACCCTACCATAATCTCACATAACGTTGAAGGCCTGTACATACCAGAAAAGCAAACTACTCTCCTGAGAGAACTCAAAAAAGGTAAGCCAAAATTTGTTTTTCTCCAGGAGACCCATTTTAAAACAAATCACGTACCAAGGATCACTGACTCTTACTTCACTGAGGCACATCATGCCACTAACGAAACATCTAAATCAAAGAGAGTTTCTATCTTAGTCAGTAAAGACGCCAAGTTTGAACTCTCTGACAAACTAGTTGACCCAGGAGGTAGATTTATCTTCCTAAAAGGAAAATATGATGGAGTACCCCTTACCTTAGCAAATGCTTATTTCCCTAATACTGCACACCTAAAATTCTGCCAAAAACTGACAAAAGAACGACATAGTTTTGCTGCGGGTTGTCTAGTTTTGGGTGGCGACTTCAACATTCCTCTTAACCCCTTGGTGGACACCTCGTCAGGGAAAAAGTCTGTTACTTACAAAATTCTGAAGAAAACTAAAACCCTCCTACACTCATTGAACCTGACTGATACCTGGCGTTTCTTCCATCCAGACGACAAAGATTTTACTTTTTACTCAATCCCACATGACCACCACTCAAGACTGGACTACTTGTTTATCTCACAGAGAGACCTCCAATTACTCTCTGGTGCACACATAGGGCTCCAAACTATTTAAGATCATGCTCCTAACTCCATTGCTATAAACCTTGCGGAGCCCCCAGTAAAATCAAACTTCTGGAGATTGAATTAATCCTTAATAGGGATGAGCCGAACACCCCCCGGTTCTGTTCGCACCAGAACCTGCGAACGGACCGAAAATTCGCACGAACGTTAGAACCCCATTGACGTCTATGTGACTCGAACGTTCAAAATCAAAAGTGCTCATTTTAAAGGCTAATTTGCATGGTATTGTCCTAAAAAGGGTTTGGGGACCGGGGTCCTGCCCCAGGGGACATGTATCAATACAAAAAAAACTTTTAAAAACGGCTGTTTTTTCGGGAGCAGTGATTTTAATGATGCTTAAAGTTAAAGAAAAAGTGAAATATTCCTTTAAATATCGTACCTGGGGGGTGTCTATAGTATGCCTGTAAAGTGGCACATGTTTCCCGTGCTTAGAACAGTCCCTGCACAAAATGTCATTTTTAAAGGAAAAAAAGTCATTTAAAACTGCTTGCGGCTTTAATGTAATGTCGGGTCCTGGCAATATGGATGAAAATCAGTGAGACAAACAGCATGGTTAACCCCAAGTCCATTACCAGGCCCTTTTGGTCTTGTATGGAAATAAAGGGGAACCCCGCACCTAAATTAAAAAAAGGAAAGGTGTGGGACCACCAGGCCCTATATACTCTAAACAGCAGTATACAGGCAGTGCAAACAAGACAGGGACTGTAGGTTTGTTGTTAAGTAGAATCTGTTTGTAATTGTGAACTGGTACATTTTTAACATGTTTAGCTCCAGCCCAAAAATCTATTTTAAGCTTTTTGGAAAACATAGGGAAGGGTTATCACCCCTGTGACATTTGTTTTGCCGTCTGTGCTCCTCTTCAGAAGATTTCACCTCATTTTTTTTAGTCCCAATGACAAATGTTTTTTTGAAAATTTGGGTTTTTTTTTGAAACAAGGATTGGTGATAAAGCATCAGTGGAAAGGAGAAACGTTTTCCCATATTAACTCTTACAGGAGAGAATTTCCCCTCCTAGGGGTAAATTTCATCTCACTTCCTGTTGTCTCCTTCCGTTTGCAAGTAGGAGTCGTTTGTAAGTTGGCTGTTTGAAAGTAGGGGCCTGCCCTATATACTCAGCAGAAATTTGGGCCTTAGGTGTGGCCACAACACTGTAAGCCCTCACAGGGCCCTGCTGTGAAATATTAGATCAAGAATTGTAATTACATGCCCCTGTTGAACAGGGGCAGAAAAATTGGGCCTTTGGTGGTGGTGGTGCTAGTGCCACAACACTGTAAGTCCTCACTCGCTCTTGGTGAGCACAGAAACGGGCCCTGCTGTGAAATATTAGATCAAGAACTGTAATTACATGCCCCTGTTGAACAGGGGCTGAAAAATTGGGCCTTAGGCACTGGTGCTGGTGCCACAACACTGCAACCCCTCACAGATACTCTAGTTGGAACGCAGAAACGAACCCTGCTGCAAAGTATTGCATCAAAAATTGTAATTACACGCCCCCACGCCCCTGTTAAACACTGTGCAGAGGTCGCACTACACTAACTTGTAGCTTTAGCTGAACACTGTGCAGAGGTCTCACTACACTAAGTTGTAGTTTTAGCTGAACACTGTGCAGAGGTCGCACTACACTAACTTGTAGTTTTAGCTGAACACTGTGAGCAGGACGCTCTACACTAACTTGTAGCTTTAGCTGAACACTGTGCAGAAGTCTCACTACATTAACTTGTAGTTTTAGCTGAACACTGTGAGCAGGGCGCACTACACTAACTTGTAGCTTTAGCTGAACACTGTGCAGAGGTCTCACTACACTAATTTGTGGTTTTAGCTGAACACTGTGAGCAGGACGCACTACATTAACTTGTAGCTTTAGCTGAACACTGTGCAGAGGTCTCACTACACTAACTTGTAGTTTTAGCTGAACACTGTGAGCAGGACGCACTACACTAACTTGTAGCTTTAGCTGAACACTGTGCAGAGGTCTCACTACACTAACTTGTAGCTTTAGCTGAACACTGTGCAGAGGTCTCACTACACTAACTTGTAGCTTTAGCTGAACACTGTGCAGAGGTCTCACTACACTAACTTGTAGTTTTAGCTGAACACTGTACAGAGGTCGCACTACACTAACTTGTAGTTTTAGCTGAACACTGTGAGCAGGACGCACTACACTAACTTGTAGCTTTAGCTGAACACTGTGCAGAGATCTCACTACACTAACTTGTAGTTTTAGCTGAACACTGTGAGCAGGACGCACTACACTAACTTGTAGCTTTAGCTGAACACTGTGCTGAGGTCTTACTACACTAACTTGTAGTTTTAGCTGAACACTGTGCAGAGGTCGCACTACACTAACTTGAAGTTTTAGCTGAGCACTGTGCAGAGGTTGCACTACACTAACTTGTAGTTTTAGCTGAACACTGTGAGCAGGATGCACTACACTAACTTGTAGTTTTAGCTGAACACTGTGCAGAGGTGGCACTACACTAACTTGTAGTTTTAGCTGAACACTGTGAGCAGGACGCACTACACTAACTTGTAGCTTTAGCTGAACACTGTGCAGAGGTCTCACTACACAAACTTGTAGCTTTAGCTGAACACTGTGCAGAGGTCTCACTACACTAACTTGTAGTTTTAGCTGAACACTGTGCAGAGGTTGCACTACACTAACTTTTAGTTTTAGCTGAACACTGTGAGCAGGATGCACTACACTAACTTGTAGCTTTAGCTGAACACTGTGCAGAGGTCTCACTACACTAACTTGTAGTTTTAGCTGAACACTGTGAGCAGGACACACTACACTAACTTGTAGCTTTAGCTGAACACTGTACAGAGGTCTCACTACACTAACTTGTAGCTTTAGCTAGACACTGTGCAGATGTCTCACTACACTAACTTGTAGTTTTAGCTGAACACTGTGCAGCGGTTGCACTACCCTAACTTGTAGTTTTAGCTGAACACTGTGAGCAGGACGCACTACACTAACTTGTAGCTTTAGCTGAACACTGTGCAGAGGTCTCACTACACTAACTTGTAGTTTTAGTTGAACACTGTGAGCAGGACGCACTACACTAACTTGTAGCTTTAGCTGAACACTGTGCAGAGGTCTCACTACACTAACTTCTAGCTTTAGCTGAACACTGTGCAGAGGTCTCACTACACTAACTTGTAGTTTTAGCTGAACACTGTGAGCAGGATGCACTACACTAACTTGTAGCTTTAGCTGAACACTGTGCAGAGGTCTCACTACACTAACTTGTAGCTTTAGCTGAACACTGTGCAGAGGTCTCACTACACTAACTTGTAGTTTTAGCTGAACACTGTGCAGAGGTCGCACTACACTAACTTGTAGTTTTAGCTGAACACTGTGAGCAGGACGCACTACACTAACTTGTAGTTTTAGATGAACACTGTGCAGATTTTGCACTACACTAACTTGTAGTTTTAGCTGAACACTGTGAGCAGGATGCACTACACTAACTTGTAGTTTTAGATGAACACTGTACAGAGGTCTCACTACACTAACTTGTAGTTTTAGCTGAACACTGTGCAGAGGTCTCACTACACTAACTTGTAGTTTTAGCTGAACACTGTGCAGAGGTCGCACTACAGTAACTTGTAGTTTTAGCTGAACACTGTGAGCCGAACACACTACACTAACTTGTAGCTATAGCTGAACACTGTGCTGAGGTCTCACTACACTAACTTGTAGTTTTAGCTGAACACTGTGAGCAGGACGCACTACACTAACTTGTAGCTTTAGCTGAACACTGTGCTGAGGTCTTACTACACTAACTTGTAGTTTTAGCTGAACACTGTGCAGAGGTCGCACTACACTAACTTGTAGTTTTAGCTGAACACTGTGCAGAGGTTGCACTACACTAACTTGTATTTTTAGCTGAACACTGTGAGCAGGATGCACTATACTAACTTGTAGCTTTAGCTGAACACTGTGCAGAGGTCTCACTACACTAACTTGTAGTTTTATCTGAACACTGTGAGCAGGACACACTACACTAACTTGTAGCTTTAGCTGAACACTGTGCAGAGGTCTCACTACACTAACTTGTAGTTTTAGCTGAACACTGTGAGCAGGACGCACTACACTAACTTGTAGCTTTAGCTGAACACTGTGCAGAGGTCGCACTACACTAACTTGTAGTTTTAGCTGAACACTGTGAGCAGGACGCACTACACTAACTTGTACTTTAACTGAACACTGTGCAGAGGTCTCACTACACTAACTTGTAGCTTTAGCTGAACACTGTGCAGAGGTCTCCCTACACTAACTTGTAGTTTTAGCTGAACACTGTGAGCAGGACGCACTACACTAACTTGTAGCTTTAGCTGAACACTGTGAGGAGGACGCACTACCCTAACTTGTAGCTTTAGCTGAACACTGTGCACTACACTAACTTGTAGTTTTAGCTGAACACTGTGCAGAGGTCACACTAAACTAACTTGTAGCTTTAACTGAACACTGTGAGGAGGATGCACTACACTAACTCTAAATAGTCTAGCTGCCTGACTGTGGTACTAATACTATCAAAAGAACACCAGCAATTTTCTTCAGGTAGCTGTAAATACTGTAACAAGACAAGCCTGCCTGTGAGTAGGAAGATAATAGGAACGGATCTAGCTAAACTGAATACAGTGTATATATATATATATATATATATATATATATATATATATATGCAACACCTGGGATGCATATATATATGTACACATAACACTATAAGTGCAGATAACTCACTGACTGTCCTGCCTAATCTAGCTAACTCAAATGAAATGACACTGTCTCTCTCTCTCTGTCTAAGCACTCTGGAACACACTACACAGGGCCGCCGTGCAGGCGGCCTTATTTAGTGTGGGGCGTGTTCTAAACCCCCTGAGCCATAATTGGCCAAAGCCACCCTGGCTTTGGCCAATTACAGCTCTCTCTACCGACGGCGCTGTGATTGGCCAAGCATGCGGGTCATAGTGCATGCTTGGCCAATCATCAGCCAGCAAAGCACTGCGATGCCGCAGTAAATTATGGGCCGTGACTCGCCACACGAATTTGGCACAAATGGCCCATAACGTTCGCAATTCGGCAAACGATCGAACAGCCGATGTTCTAGTCGAACATGGGCTCGACTCGAACACGAAGCTCATCCCTAATCCTTAATAACAGATCCTTCCCTCCTTCCCACGCTGACCTCCTCACTGGCAGACCTTTTAAAAGGCAGCATAACCCCGGGCATGGACCCTATGATGGTCTGGGAGGCCCATAAGTGTTATATTAGAGGGGAATTAAAAAAAAATGGGAGCACGAAAAAAAAAGAAATAGAAAAAGAAGCTGTACGACTGACATAAAATTCGCTCTTTAGAATCCCTACATCAGTGGTTCTCAACCTGGGGGTCGGGACCCCCTCGGGGGTCGAATGATGATTTTCCAGGCCCAGGATTTGAAGCCCGTGCCGCTCTCCCAGCTATTTCGCGGCCATCCAGTAGGGCTGTCCCTGGAGCCCGCAGCCGCCCACTCAGCCTCTTCGCAGCCACCCATTCAGTTCATGGCATCACTGGGGGAAGAGACTAAAGGTCAGCTGACTGGTGAGGAATGTGAAGTGGGGGGGCTGGAGGAGACCCCATCTCCTGATTTTGGCATAGGTGTCACTGCTGCAAGACACGACAAAGTCTGAGATGCAGTGAAGCCAGATACACAGTGAGTAACACTACCTGTGATTATAGTAGTCATTAAAAGTCCCCACTACAGTTCTGCAGATGACCTAAGTTGCCTGATCAGAACTCCCCCCAGCACTGCCACTCATTCCACCCCCCACCAGCACTGCCGCTCATCCCCCCTCCCCCACGAAGGCGTAAGAGAAGGAATAAAAATAGAGAATACATGGAAGGGAGATGAAAAAAGGGGGAGGAACAAAGATAAAGGGAGAGAAAGAATAAGTGAAAGAACAAGAAAGATGGCAAGAGAGGAATGGGTGAATGGGGGGATAAAAACAAGAAATTGGAATAGAGAGAAATAAAAGGGAAAGAAAGGATAACAAAAGAGAAGGAGTGGTACATCCTAAAATATACCATAAGGGGTTTTAATACTGTACGAGTAGAAGAGACTCAGGTAAATGTCCCTGGGTTTGGGGCGCAAATTACTTTTCTTGGAAGCTGACAACCCACGCTACGAAAATAATTTTACTGTTTGGGGTCCCCACAGCTTGGGAAATTTTATCAAGGGGTCGAGAAAGGTTGAGAACCACTGCCTTACATAAACAATCCCTCACAGTCCATTCGGCGACATCCCTTCTTGAAGCCAGGAAATCTCTCAAACAAATTTTTGACACTAAAACCAAAAGATTCCTTTTTTTCAAGAAAAAGATATACTATGAGCATGGTGACAAACAGGTACGATATTAGCTAGGGTCATAACGACACAGGCCACTCAACACAATATTTTAGGTATTCAAAATAAAGGAGGTAAAATAGACAGAACCACAGAAAAGATAGCACAACATTTCCAGGATTATTACACTTCCCTGTATAACTTGCCAATCCAACGCAAACCAATAGATACCCTTAGTGATAGATCGCAGGCCATAAATGATTATTTGAGAGAATCCAATCTCCCCTCACTTGCTGAAGAGGACATAACCCAATTGGAAAGCCCTTTTGATACCTCGGAAATTAGAATTGCCATTAAAGACTTAAAGCCCGGTAAGAGCCCAGGCCCTGATGGGTTTAGTGCCATCTATTTCAAGACATTTGCCAACCTACTAAACACACCCCTTAGAGATGCCTTGAACTCTATATCTGTACAGGGATTGGTACCGAATGAGTTTCTCTCAGCTTTTATCACGGTGCTACCCAAGCCGGGCAAGGACCCTTTACATTGTGCTAGTTATAGGCCGATTTCTTTGTTGAATTTGGATGTCAAACTCATGGCAAAAATTATTGCTAACAGGCTAAAACCCTTACTACATGACCTGGTCGGTCCGGACCAGGCAGCATTCATACCTGGAAGAGAGGCCAGGGATAATGTTACGAAATCCCTAAACCTAATACATGCGGCCCACCAGTGAAAGATTGAGCGTTTTCTCCTGTCGACAGATGCGGAGAAGGACTTCGATCGAGTAGCTTGAGATTACATGCTGGAGACATGTAGACATGTGGGGCTAGGCCCCTGTATGATGGCTTGGATCTCAGCATTGTACAAAGATCCCTCCGCCAGGCTCAAATTAAATGGAACGCTGTCCAATAGAGTTGATATAAGAAACAGAACGAGACAGGGATGCCCCCATAACCCTTACTCTTCATTATATCACTAGAACCATTCATCAGACATATACTAGCAAACAATTCCATTAAGGGTTTCCAGATGCCCACTAAAGAGTTTAAGGTGGCTGCTTATGCAGACAATCTTTTATTCTTTTTGACTGAGCCTCATATTTCTGTACCATCACTTATGCATGAGTTCGCACGTTACGGTTACATCTCTAATCTCAAAATAAACTACTCTAAATCCAAAGCCCTGAATATTATATTATCTGAATCTAACTTAAGATGTGTACAGAGAAACAGCCCCTTTAGATGGGAAACTTCAGCCATTTAATATCTTGGGATATGGCTAACACCCAGGCTTTCCTTAATCTTTAATCGCAACTTCCCTCCTCTCCTTAAAATTATAGAAAAGGACCTCCAAGATTGGCACCCAAAACTTCTCTCCTGGTGTGGAAGGGCAGCTATTTGTAAAATGACTGTACTACCAAAAATCCTCTACCTACTGCGTACACTCCCTATCAAAATACCTCACAGTTTTTTCAAAACACTCCATTCACTACAAATGAAATTCATTTGGGCTCATAAACCACCTCGTATAAACTCTACCTTGTTTTTTTTTTTTTTTTTTCAAATTCTTTATTTATTGAAAGGACACAAGACAAGCGAAGCGAAATATAACATCTCGAGATCATACATGCATAAAATAACATACAGTGGTATGAACGTAGTTCCATGTCATGTTCAACTCAACAGAAAATAGAATACTGCTATCCTGACATTAGGACTGTATCTGACCATGACCTCAGTCAGAACATAAAGGCAACCCACTTCTAGGCTGCACTAAAATTGTCAAAAGGTTCCGCAAGTCTTGCTCCTGATTTTTTAGTTTAATAAAAGAGTAGGGCTATATAGGTCACGGGGCACTAATAGTTACCCCTTACAACCACTACAACCCTAGTAAGAACAGAGAGAGGCAGGTGAAGAAAGAAAGAAAGAGGAAGGAAGGGGGAAAACGTGAGGGGGGGATGGGGGTGGAGGGGGGATAGAGACATAGGGAGGGGGGGGCGTGGGACCACCTTAGTGCCCCGAGGCAGTACGCGTGCCCCTCTGCGAGTTGAAAAACAGTGTGGCAAAGCCAGTCGACCCTAAAAGGGTAGTATACCTGTATAGCATAGTAGAACTATGTTAGTTCCCCAAAAGTGTCTGACCTTCGTCTGAAAAGAAGAAAACGTTCCAAATGGACCATTTCTTGGTGAAGCGTTCATTCTGGTGACGGGCTGAGAGAATTAGGTCCTCCATTGTTTTGATTTCTTCTACTTTCCTAACCCATAAGCTGATAGGAGGGGGTTGTGTGGATTTCCAGTACAAGGGGATGCAGGCTTTCGCTGCGTCAAGCAAGTGGGGTATTAACGATCATTTGTATGCTTTCTGGGATTTGTCAGATGCATGTAACAGAAACAGAGCTGGGTCTGCCTGAATTGGGTATTCGGTGAACTTCTGCAGCGTCTGCTGGATGGTTTTCCAGAACCCCTCCAGCAGAGGACAAGACCAGAAGATGTGAAGAATTGTTCCACATTCTCTCTGACATCTCCAGCACTGGTTCGTGACATCGGGGAATATCTTTTGTAGCTTTGCCGGGGTGTTGTACCACCTAGTAATTATTTTATAGTTAGTCTCTTGCGTTTTCGAGCAAATTGAAGATTTGAAAGTGAATTGGAGGATATTTTGTTTTTGTCTTGTGGAAAAAGTGCAGTGTAGGTCCCTTTCCCAATTATCCAAGCAACGAAGACGATGACCATCTAATGGGGCAATCAGCAACTGATATGTGGCCGATAGCATATGGGACACAGCACCCTCTTCTGTGCAGTAAGTCTCTAGGGTGGTTAGATTCTGGTCAGGGCTACTTGGGAGTGGTAGTGATTTAAGAAAGTGACTAAGCTGCTGAGCTCTCCAAAAATCTAGATGGAAGGGGCCATCTAAATCCATGAGTTCTAACCGTGTCAGCCATCTACCATTGATCCTAATGTGGGAGGCTTGGAAGCGACCCGCTACTCTCATTGCCCGGAAGACAGCGTCTGTATAACCGGGGACAAACTCTGGGTTTCCCAATATCGGATGAAGAGGGGACCTCAATGACACCAGGTCTGCGCGTGCAAAAAGAGCAGCGCATATTTGTATGGTAGTGCCTATTAGTGGATGGTTTTTAATGTCTCTTGGTAAGGAATTATGGCACCAGGGGGCTCTGTTCAGTGGTATCTCGCATTGAGTCTGTTCCAGGGTAGTCCATAGTTTCGTGGATCGGTGTCGGTTCCAGTCAATCAGTCTTGTTAGGTGAATTGCTTGGTGATACTTATGAAGATCTGGGACTGCCAGACCCCCATATTGCTTAGGTAGCATAATTTGTTGTCTGTTCAGTCTAGGTCTTTTATGGGCCCAAATGAAGTCAAAGAATACTGCTCTGACTTGGTCAAAATAGCTAGAGGGAATCCGGATCGGGAGTGCCTGGAGAAGATAGAGGAATTTAGGCAGGATGCACATCTTAATAATATTGCATCTCCCGAACCACGAATGAAGACCCGTTTGCCATTTGGTAAGGAGAGCTCTAACTTTGGTCAGCAAGGGGGGAAAATTCAGAGGGAAGAGTTGTGAAAATTTGGTTGGAATATATGTTCCGAGGTATTTCAAAGCAGAGGTGGTCCATCTAAATTTGAAATTGGATTGGAGGACTGTGAGGTGTTGAATGGGAATTCCTATGCTCATAGCTTCGGACTTATTAAAATTAATCTTCAGATTTGAAAGGTCACCATATGTTTTAAATTCCCTAAGGAGGTTGGGGAGAGAGATCAGAGGGTTGGTGAAAGAGAACAACATATCATCCGCATAAGCGGCAATTTTCTGCTGTGAGTCTCCCATATCCACCCCTGAGATGTCCGGATTGGCTCTCACGGTGCGCAGAAAAGGTTCCAACGACAGGGCGAAGAGGAGTGGGGATAGGGGACATCCCTGGCGCGTTCCATTCTTGATTGCAAAGGGATCTGACAATATCCCGTTAGCCCGGACACGCGCTGAAGGAGCCCCATATAGCGATTTGATCCAGCCTATCATGTTACCACCCAGGCCTATGTGTTTCAGGGTAGCCAACATAAACTGCCAGTTCACCCTGTCGAAGGCCTTCTCCGCGTCCGTGCTTAGAAAAATACAGGGAACTTTCCCCCTATTGACCACATGTAGGAGATTTAGTACTTTAGTGGTGTTGTCCCTAGCCTCCCTGGTTGGGACAAAACCCACTTGGTCTAGGTGAATTAAGGAGGGGAGGTGGGATTGGATCCTAGTAGATATTATTTTGGTAAAGATTTTCAAATCCGTATTTAGTAGAGAAATTGGTCTGTAACTCCCGCACAGGGATGAGTCTTTCCCTTCCTTAGGGATCACTGTGATGTGTGCCGATAGTGAGTCACGGGGGAAATTGATATCGGGGCCTATGTAATTGAAGAATTTATGCATGAATTGCACAAGGGAGGGGAGTAAGGTTTTAAAGTACTGTGCGGTAAATCCGTCCGGTCCCGGGGCTTTCCCTAACTTAGCCGCCTTAACTGCTAATTGTATCTCTTCTGTGGAGATTGGTTCATCAAGTAGTTCCCTAATGTCATCTGAAAGTCTGGGCATGCCCGAGTTAGCGAGATATTCTTCAATTCGAGAGAGCTGGGGAGCTGGAGTCTGCAGGTTATAGAGAGATGCATAAAACTCCCTAAATTCTCCAACTATGCTGCGGGGGAGTGAGGTCTTCTGACCTGTAGAGGTTCTGATATGTGGTATATAATTAGCTAAGACTTGCTCTCTTAGTGACCTGGCCAGGAGTTTGCCACATTTGTTACCCGACTCATATGAAATCCGGCGACAAATCTGAATCGCGGCTTTAGCTCTAAATTGCATAAGATCAGTGATATTGTTTCGAAGTGTCAAGATTTCGGCCTCTAGAGATTGACTTTGGGCATGTTTGTGTCGGGCTTCAGCGAGGTTCAGTTGTGTCAGAAGCGAAGCCAGCTGCTCCGAACGTTGTTTCTTAATGCGTGAGCCATGCTTGATAAGGACACCCCGGATCACAGCCTTATGGGCTTCCCAGACAGTGCCGGGGTTGCTTTCAGGAGTATCATTAGTTTGGAAGTAAAAGTCCAGCTCCCTAGCTACATCTCGAAGTACCTCCTTGTCCTGTAGGAGGCTTTCATTTAATCTCCAAGTTCTTGTTCTGGATGTAAAATGGTCAGTCAGGGCATAGGTCAATAAAACAGGGGCATGGTCAGACCATGTAATAGAGCCAATGGAGGTCTCCCTAATGGCGTGTAATTGGGAGTGGGGGATCAGGAAGTAGTCTATTCTCGAGTATTGTTTGTGTATTGTTGAATAAAAGGTGTAGTCCCTTTCAGTGGGGTGAGTGAGTCTCCAGGCATCAATTAGCTGAGCTTTATGTAGGGCACGCGCAATGCGTTTCCCCACACAAGGGGCAATCGATGAATGTCCCACCGATGTGTCCTCTGACGGGATCAATGGAACATTGAGATCACCTCCCAGTATTGTCTGGCCTTTGGCAAATTCTAGCAGGGTATCAGTTACTTTGGAGATGAACTGTTCCTGCCCAGTGTTCGGGGCATAGACATTGACAAGGGTCACCTCTACTCCTTCAATTGTTCCTCTAAGGAACAGAAAGCGTCCCTCTGGGTCAGCTCTCATGTCCTCTAGGATCCAGGGGACTGAGCGGGAGATGAGAATGGAGACCCCTCGAGATTTGCTATTCCGATTGGTAGAGTGATAGACCTTCGGAAAGTATTTGTTTTGCAGCAGAGGAAAATTACTTTCCTTAAAATGTGTTTCCTGGATGAACGCCAGATCAGACTTTAGTCGTTGTAACTCTTGAAATAACATACACCTTTTTTCCGGGACGTTCAGGCCTCTCGCATTGAGCGAGAGCACGCGCACCGCCTCCATGACCCGTGACCCACTTGACAAAGGAGGTAGGGGTGGGGGAGGAGGGATGGGAGAAAGGGAAGGGAGGGGGAATAAGGGAAAGTAGAAGGTGGAAAATTAGTAGGTAGAGAGAGTGGAAGGGGGGAGATTTATGGCAGAGGGAAGAAGAGAGGAAAAAGCAGCAGTTAGAAATCCGTGTATAGGTACCCCAAAGAAGGGTTATTGTAGTACTAAAATAGAAAACTAAGACGCTCACCAGGGAGATTCTGGTTGTCGAGCGCAGACCTAGGTGGGGTTGTAGAAAGCAATGACCAGTGAGATACTCACTGACCATTCGCCTGACCCGCATTATTATATATCATATAAGGAAAGAAAAATATGTGTTGACGGTGATTACAGAGAGATGTACCGGTCAAATCAAGGAGGGAGATTTAGGATATGTTTAAGCTATTACAGTGCAACATAAAAATAGCATCTACCCGTGCTAAGAGGGAAACATTAACCTGTGCTCCTACACATCTTAATTAAGGAACAGTTAAAACACAAAAGAATTAATAACAGCAACCAAAATATGGATTCCGTCCACCCCCTAAGTGTGTTAGGTGCGAGCCGGCAGTGCCCGGTTGTCACCAGTTGCTCACTATTGGTTGTACTAGAATGTAGCCAGGGTGGCATCCCCCCAATGATTGTGGGGATACCAGGGTGGCATAGGTGAAGGCCGCCAGGCCACCCGTTAAGTAAAAATGTATGCAGCGTCTGGGCTACTCCCAACCCACCACTTATAATGTTTAACCCATCCTCTTGTAATGCATGTCTCCCTTTGCGTTCCGCACCCATAGAGCGGAGGCGCCCCCCCCCACAGACCCCCCCCCCAAACCATCACATTCCCCCTCGCGAGGGCTGGGGATATACATAAAATACACGTATTTATCGTTGCTACATAAGGTCTATGGTTCCCACCCGGTACCGCAATACAGGGTGGGCTTGACATACATGTTAGGAAGGCAAGGAGGGGGCTCATCTGGCAGAGCCCGAAAAGTCACCTCTGCGGGAGGAGCCCAAGATCATATCCTCTTAAGGGACTGGGATACCCGTTAGAGAGCATGGAAGCAAGCCCCCCAGACTCCAGTCTCCCCAGCTCTCTTCGATGGCAGTTATTAGGACGCTCCAGAGTGACAGGTTGGCCTCTTAAGATCAGAGTTCCATGGTAGGTGTAAGGTGCAAGTCACTATGCCCAAGTGCTGGTTCAGAGTATGTAGGGCTCACCTGAAACACCTGTAAAAATGACCTGGCCAACATATCTGAACGAGTATGCCTCCAGATTTCAGGTTGGGTCCAGCTTGTCTCCAAGTCTCCAGCCCCACAGTCGCTGCTCACTCGGAAAATACTGTTGCATGTTGCAGGGCTGAATGCGTGCACTGCGGTAAGGCAGGGTCAGGAGGTGGGGAATGTCTGCCACTGAACGAGACCGTTGATCTCCCTGATGTGGTAAGGGGAAGGGAGAATGCCTCCAAGCCGCATGAGGTGGGGGGCGGTAGAATCCAACAGTCAAACCTAATAAACTCAGATGTGTGTGGAGAACAAAATGGAATAGCTCACCTAAACATGACTCATGATTCCCTGGAACCTTCAACAGAAGGAGAGCGTGCTCTTCTTCTGTTCCGTTGTCGGCGAGGGGGTTGAGGATGTTGTTGAGCAGAGGATCCTGGACGGCCTGAGGTACGTGGAAGGATAGTCAGCCAATTCTGGACATGTATGGGCTCTACTCCCAGGAAGGCAAAGAAGGCTGGTAAGTCCGCGGGCGTACGTAGTGTGAAGGCATTCATTTTGTGAAAATTGACCACAAGGGGGTATCCCCAACGATATGTGCAGTCCTGTCTCCTGGACAAGTCCAGAAGGGGTCTCAACATGGCCCTTCTTTGCAAAGTGGCTCTGGAGAGATCCGGGAGGACCTTAATTGTGGCGCCATCAAATTCTACAGTCCCTTGCTCCCAGGCTCTGCGCAGAATAAGTTCCTTTTGGTTATAGTGATGTATCCTACACAGCACATCCCTTGGTCTGGCAGGATCGGTCGATTTAGGTCCCAAAGTTCTGTGCACCCGGTCCATTTCCACGGACGGTGGGGTAGGGCCCAGAATGATCTGAAACATGGCTGTCACAGTAGCTGCCAAGTCCTCCGAGCCTGTTGCCTCCGGGATACCCCGTAGCCGGAGGTTGTTGCGTCGGCTACGGTCCTCAAGGTCTTCTAAGTGAAGTTGTAGGTCGATTGCCGTAGCATCTTGGGATTCTTGAGATCGTTCCAGCGCCTCTATCCTGTGTGTTAAAGATGAGATCGTAGCCTCCCCCGAGTCCACCCTGTCTGTGAGGGCATGCAGGTCTGATCTCACCTCCTGGATGTCCCTACTGTGCGCTTCTTCAATACGGAGGATGAGGCCCTCAATGTCAGCCTTGGTCGGTAGGGATTGTAGTATGGCTCGGATATCATCCGGTATGTCCCTTGGTTTAGGGGAGGTGTCAGCCATGCTTACGGGGCCCGTAATAAAGGTTTCTGAGATTGTGTCAGTGTTACTCAGCGGTATAGTAGAGCTCAGTGAGTTCAGGGCACCATCCACTGTTAGGCCGCGGACACGTGGGGCTGCTATAATGGTGCCCGGCGATACTCCCTGTGAGCCTCGGAAGTATCGCTGAATTCCACTGCTCGGGACAGGGGGACGGTTACCTCCAGCTGACGATCTTGTCCGGTAGCGTCTAGGAGTTATCATGCCTCTCTGACATGCACGGATCACCGTCAATTCAGCGGGATATAGCGGGGTGGTCAGGAGCTCTCTTCAAATGCGTCTTCACTCGGCCATTGCTAAGCCACGCCCCTACTCTACCTTGTTAACTAGACCCAAAGTAATAGGAGGTTTGGGCGTACCAGATTTCAAAGCATATTACCATGCGTTTCACTTTGCTTGCATAATCGATTGGCACTGCCACTCAACTCTCAAAGACTGGGTCTCAATAGAAAACGATATGAGTGTAATCCCTCTACAGTTCTCCCCATGGATACAGAAAACCAGATATCCTCAATCTGTTAAATCACACCCTCTGATAGGCACCTCTTTAGATATATTCCATAATTTGGCCAAACACTCTAAATTCTCCACACCCTTTAGTCCTCTCACTTCATTACAAAACAACCCTGACTTCATACCAGGCTTGGAGAATCATATCCTGAGCCCCGCAGATGCAAGAGAACTCACTGAGTTTGAGTCGCTATGTCTGGAGGGTGACCAAATTCAGAAATCTAACTCTACTTCGTATAGGTGGCTGCAGAACTTAAAGATGTCAGGCTTGGATGGATTCAGGGAGAGATGGTCAAATGAATTGGGATTACCGATAACAGACCACCAATGGGAAAGATCTTGCATCTTGTCACACAAATGTTCACTCAGTACACGAATGCAGGAAACTGCATTTAAAATTCTGACCCATTGGTATACAAACGATAATAACTAATGCACAAAAACCACAATAGAGAACAAAATAGACAAGGAGCCGCCAACACAAATAGTATACTCACATAACCTTACTCAACAAATGAATAAAAATATGTAGCGCTACCTCAGGCTCAGTGTGAAAAAATAATTAATACGTCTAAGGCTTAAATGGACACAAACAAACAAAACTAAGTACAACAATGTGTACATATAAGGTGAAGCACAAACAAGTGATTCAATCTTACATAACAAGTGTGTGGAAAACACCTATTAAGGTGAAACATCCAACCTCACGTGACACAGTAATAAATAAATTGTGGAGGGGGCGTGGTTTGGCGCCGGACTTTAATGGATGCCTGATCCCTGCGCTCCGGTCCTCAGAGGGTCTAACAGCAGCTTTACAGAGCCATCCGTGAGCCAAAAACATGGGGAAATCTAAGGGGAACTCATCCCCATCCCGTTCCCGATCTCCGCGGAGACCCGACTCACAAGCGGGCCGCAGCATCCCGGAAATCTTCCGGACGCAGCCACGCGAGGCCCCGGCTTCATCTCAGGCCTACTCGGCCACAGCGCGCTCCTCCAGCCTCAGCCCCTCTGGCAGACACCGGACACAAACGCCCTCACAGCATGTGCTGACAGAACACCCCCTGAACATAGGGGACCTCAGAACAGTGGCAGAGGACATCAAAGCCACCTTCGCAACGGTCATCTCTGACCTGAGGAGAGATATCCAGTCCATGACGGTCCGCATGGACAACATTGAAGAAACATCAACACACAATGAGAATGCCATCCACAGGCTCCAGAACTCATCACAAGCACACTCCGTTCAGCTCAGAGACCTATACAGATACATGGAAGACCTGGACAATCGTGGCAGACGACACAACCTACGGGTAAGAGGCATGCCAGAATCGATCGATCATACCCAACTTGCCCAGGCAACCATCCCTGTATTCAACGATCTCTTAGGCAGTCCCCCTGAATGTGAACGTTTACACAGGGCCCTCAGACCCTGGGGTAGAGATACCGACCCTCCCAGAGATGTGGTATGCTGCCTAGTTAACTTTAAGCTGAAAGAGGAATTCCTTCGCAGGGCCAGAGATCGTCGCAATCTCTCTTGCCAAGGCTCAGAAATAAAAATCTTTCAAGATTTATCGCCTATCACTCTACAAAATAGGAGAGACTTACGCCCTCTCCTTGATCTACTACGCACAAACGGAATCCAATACCGCTGGAAATTCCCTTTTTGCCTCTCAGCATCAACACAAGGACGAACAGCTAACCTCAGAGTGCCCGAAGACCTCACTTCATTCTGTGAAATTCTGAACATCCCGTTTATTGAACTGCCTGACTGGTACCGCTCTCTCAGACCTCCCCAACTCAGAAGGTCCAGCTCCATGGATGCCATCCCAGTCCGCGATGAGTTCCACATAAGAAGGCGCAGATCCAACTCTCCCAGGATCAACACGCCCCCAGGACCCAGGAATCCTGCAGACAACAGCCCCACAGCTTCTCCTGCTCACAGGCGACCCCGTCACGGGGGTGCCGAATAACGGAGTAACCCAACACTATCTCCTGTCGCTCACTTGAAACCCTTTCTCCCTCTACACTGCAAAGGCCTATGCAAGACAGATGTCAATCCAAAATATGGCCATCCGAATGCCTGCAAATGGTTCTTCTTCAAGCCAGAAGCAAGATGATTTGACTCAAAGGATCAACACAATTCCTCGCCTCCCCCCCACCTAGTCCATGACGGACGCTTATCACCCAGTTCCACAGACTGGCCTAACCTATGAAAACATCCCCCACCCCGCCACCTCTCCCCCTCGTACCCGCCTGATCTCACAGCAATTTCAACACAGACTTCAAGCAACGGAACATGGGTCACGCAAGTATAACATGAACATGCACGAAGATAACTAATGTTTGGGAACGCATTATAGCCTCCCCAAATAATAATAGTCCCTTTCTTTATTTCACCTCCACCTCCCCATCCTGTCACCCCCCCTACTTAACCCTCAATTAGGCCTTTATGAACCTCCCTAAGCAAGTGTCAGTCCCTGCTGTGTCAGACACAAGTCACATCCCCGGGCCAAAATCCCCTTATTCGAACTGACTCCCTTTTGAAAACAGAACGGGACTCAAGATTGTTTGTTAATGATGTTGATTTCTCTCTAGAGGGGCGATTCCACACAGAACCTCAATCACACCCTTATCTTCACCCAATCTCCACATATCCAACCCCTATGGATGTCCCCCTAATACTAAGAGCTGATTTCCATATAATCAGACCCTCCTTTTTCACCTAATCAAGCGATTACCCTACTAGTTAACGGGTTTCTAAACCCTGACAGCCACTAAGATGGCAAACAAGCTATAATCTGCACACCCCAATGACCCTAGTAAAAGCATCAATCTGTGTGGAGTCGCTCACCCGATATGTATATTGACATAGAAAGTTATCATGTTATCCTAAGTTGAGTTTCAACTCGGAGGAAGCTAACATTCCTGCTAGAAGGTATCGGTACCATTATTATTCCTGTTATTACCTGAATACCCGTTATACAATGACCTAAAGTATATGTTGAATCTTGATAGACACCTCGCCAACTAAATGGCCGACCCCGTCTGGGGCAGACCTGAGACCCAGGTACTTAACATGTAACGATATGTCATTTTACTTCTTTATATTCTTGTTTTCTTTATCAATAGTTTAACTCAACATACAATGTTTGTTTTTGGCAACCAAGCAAAAGAACCCGGATGGACCTCCGGCATGTGTGACAGACCCCCATATCCCGCCTGGTTAACGGTTTCTATGTTATGACATTCAGACGAATAAACACACAGGTGGGTCGGGCCAGCCTACCTTTATGGTGAACTTGTGGGCTACCTATTCTTATACCACAGGCTGGAGTCCTATTCTGAGAACGAGGCAAGCAAAATTAACGCAAGAGATACATACTAAATATATAGAGTTTGGTTAATGTTATAAGGTTAATTGTACAGTTGATTCCTTACATATCTCTCTGAACAACTGAATGACTCACAACTAGACGTCCACTACGCATCCCCACAACAGCCAAGGCCGTCTCCCCTTAATCAGGCGGATTCATTCTCCTGCCTCAAGAGACCTCACTTGATATTCTGCCTCGGGCAATGACTCTACTTTAAATTTAAGATCTCCCTCATGTAGTCCACAATCCCCATGACTAATACTACAACTTATAGGCTCACTCCTCTATCTAGACCATCCATACCCCTCTGAGGACCAGAGGATTACACTGTATTTCCAACCCGTTAATATCGGCTCCTTTCACCTCCCCACACAACGGGAACCTATCGCTCCCGTTGACCTACACCGGACAACGTACTACCCCATAAGAAGGGTCCCTGAACCCTTCTTTACCTCCGGTACACCTAGACCCTACATATATATCTAGACACTTTTTCTTTTTTTTCTATTTCCTCTTCTCTTCTTTTCTCCCTTCTCACCCCTTTTCTTCCTCTTCTCCCTTTCCTCTCCCCTTCCTCTACCCCCTAGAGACCCCTTTTCCACTTCGGATTCCCCCTCCTCACCCCATATTCGCATTCAGTTTTTTCGAGCCCATCTCTATCGCCCTTACCCCCCCTTCCACTGTCCCCTCGGTCTCCGCCACCTCCACTTCACCACCACTACCCCCTCCTGATCCAACAACAACCCCACGAACCACCCCTAACACACTCGAAGAAGTGTATAGACCAAGCCGACAAAAGACCACATCCTTTTAAAGTATGCCGCACGTACCACCTACCACCAAACACAATACGCTAAAAGTGACATCCCTAAATGTAAAAGGGCTCAATATCTCAGAAAAACGCAGCCAAGTTCTGTCTATGATGCACAAACTAAAATCCAACATAGTTTTCCTCCAAGAAACCCATTTCCGTGCAGATAAGGTTCCTAAGCTTACAAATCACTGGTTCCCTCATTCCTACCATTCTACCAACCCTCTGGCAAAGACTAAAGGAGTCTCAATCCTGATCTCTAAAAACTTATCCTGGGAACTCACTGATTCACTTATTGACAAAGATGGCAGGTACATCTTTTTGAAAGGCAAGTTGCAGGGCCGGCCTGTAACCTTGGCTAATATCTACAGCCCTAATTCTGCACAATCTAGCTTCTTTAGACAGATCTCTCAACTTTTATCAGGCTTCTCCGTTGGTCTAACCGTACTCGGGGGAGACTTTAATGTAGCCCTATACCCAATTTTAGACACTTCTTCAGGCTCCACATCGCTGCCATACAGGACTCTGCGCCAAATAAAACTGCAACTGACCGACTTGCTTTTACATGATACCTGGCATACTCTCCATCCAAATGTCAAGGACTATACTTTCTTCTCCGCCCTTCACGACAGATACTCCAGAATTGATTATCTCTTTCTCTCTCAACCAGACCTTCCATTCCTTTCCCATGCAACAATTGAACCAATGATCCTATCTGACCACCACCCCATTACAATGACACTGACCTTCCCTGAGCATCAGAATGTTTCTAAAATCTGGCGCCTAGATTCTACCCTATTGACCTCAGAAGGAGATATCGCAGACATTAGACAAGCCATACACAATTTCTTTATCGATAATGACAATGGAGACACATCTCCGCTAACACAATGGGAGGCCAACAAATGCGTCTTAAGGGGTAAACTTATTGCCCTTAAAACATCGCAGAAAAAAGCCCACCAAGCCAGTATTTCAAACCTGATCCAGGAGATCAAAACCCTAGAGCTAGCTCACAAACAGACTCAGGCCCAACAGACATATCAAGAACTCACACAAACCAGAGAACATCTACTCACAGAGTTATCACAAAAAACAAAACGTAAATTCATCCTGAAACAGAAATTGTTCTATGAATTTGGAAATAAGAGCGGAAAATATCTGGCCCGAGCCATCCAGAAGAACAAAGCCCGTTCCAATATCCATACGATTAACGACTCCCAAGGCAGATCAAAAGTCACAGCCCCTGACATAGCCTCCCAATTCGAAACGTACTATTCTACACTATACAATCTCGGCACACCAACTGACAGCTCATCTAATAATATGGATAGGCGATCCCTTATTAAAAATTTTCTAAAAGACAATTGCCCTAAACCGATTGACAGAGAAGATGCTCGCCAATTAGAACTCCCCATTTCAGAAGCTGAACTTAAAAATGCAATCAAACAATTAAAAGCCGGAAAGAGTCCTGGCCCAGACGGCTTCACAGCCGTATATTTTAAAACCTTTATAGAGACACTTACTGGCCCCTTTCTCAAAGCCTTCAACTCCCTGTCATCCTCCACACTTCCCTTCCACAGACTCCTTGAAGCCCACATTACAGTTATACCAAAGGAAGGAAAAGATGTGACCCAGGTAAACAACTATAGGCCGATTTCCCTACTAAATGTAGACATAAAACTCTTTGCAAAAATCCTAGCCAACTGCTTGCTTCCTCTGTTACCATCACTGATAGATGGAGACCAAGTTGGTTTTGTCCCAGGCCGAGAGGCAAGGGACAACACCATTAAAGCCATAAATCTCCATCATTGGATGACAACTAATAAACATGAGGGTTTCTTTCTATCATTGGATGCGGAGAAGGCGTTTGACAGACTGGCATGGGACTACATGGGGGCAGTGTTGCGACACCTAGGCCTCCTAAATCGCATGTTTAACTCAATCATGTCTTTATACACGACACCCACGGCCAGAGTTCGGATTAACGGACATCTGTCAAACGCCTTCTCCATAACCAACGGAACGAGGCAAGGTTGCCCACTTTCCCCTATCCTCTTTGTATTGACCCTTGAACCTCTCCTGAACTGCCTCAGGAGGAATGAAAATATCAAAGGAATACCCATATCAGGCCACACTTATAAGCTGGCAGCTTTTGCTGACGACATCCTACTTTCCCTTAGCGAGCCCCACACCTCTATTCCGAACTTACTAAAAGACTTCCACCTCTTCCAGCGTATCTCTAATTTTAAAATAAACTTCACCAAATCACACGCTCTCAATGTCACCATCCCAAAAAAAACAGTTGCACAGTGTGAAACTAACTTCCCGTTCCATTGGCGACGCAACACAATTAAATACCTTGGCATTCACCTTACAACGAACCTATCAGATCTCTTTGCACAAAACTACCTTCCCATCCTCAAAATGATCTCCGCTGATCTCAAAAATTGGAACAAACCCCAGTTTTCCTGGTTCGGACGCGCAGCCATTATTAAAATGAACATTCTTCCCCGCATTCTATATATTCTACAAGCTGTCCCCATTAAACTCCCCCCGTCATTTTTCTTATCCTATAGAAAGATTTGTACAGAATTTTTGTGGAAACAAAAACATCAGAGAATCGCTTACAATCTCCTAACACAACCTAAGACGAAGGGGGGCATTGGCCTTCCAGATCTGAAAAAATATTACTGGGCCTGTCACCTTACCCGTATTGTGGACTGGTCATTACACACCTAACACAAAGATTGGGTCAAACTGGAGGGATCACTGTCCCCATTCCCGTTGAAATCCGCACCCTGGCTGGTGTCGACACATATTCCCTCCACTCTCAAAGATCACCCTCTTATTGCACCGACCCTGGGATGCTTCAGGGATGCCTGCCGAAAATTACACATATCTTCCTCCCCGGGCCCTTTAATTCCTATAAGACAGAACCCTGCCTTCCCTCCGGGCATGTCCGCACAATTTCTAGCACAACAATGGCAACTACCTAACATACAAGCACATCAGTTTTTCCGCGACGGCTCTTTTCTAGACCGCCTCACACTAACACCCGCCATCACCAGCGACCCTTTACCATGTTGGACATACTTCCAAATTAGACATTTTTTAAGGGAAGTCAATCGTGACTCTTCTATATCACGACCACTCACTCCATTCGAGCATTTATGCTTTCAATCCAACAACATTTAATCTCCAGTATATATGCTATACTATTTACTGGAACTTCTCCCAAAGAAGGGAAAGCTTGCAAATCATGGGAAAGAGAATTACAAGCAGAACTAGAAGAAGACCAGTGGGAACACATATTCACGATTGCCCATAAAGGCTCATTAAATGTGTCCATTCAGGAAAATAATTATAAGACCCTGACACGATGGTACAGAACCCCAGCCATCTTGAACAAAATTAACCCTTCATTCCCCAATAAATGCTGGAGATGTGGGGATGAACCGGGCACACTGTTACATATCCTGTGGTCATGCCCAGCTATTCAATCATTCTGGACGCAAGTCCGAGAACTCACGGAATCAATATCGACCTACAACTTAGACCATTCCCCAACCCAATGCCTGTTTCACCACTCAGATTTATCTATGCCATACTACCGTAAGACACTGATCTTACCCCTACTGAATGCAGCGAAAATGTGCATCCCTAGACACTGGGGTACGTCTCATGCTCCGACCATCCAAGAATGGTTCTCACAAATTAATAAAATAGCTGACATGGAAGAACTCATTTCCATCTCACGAGACTCCCCAGCTAGCTTCTCCAAGACATGGGCATGCTGGACTCACTTTCGGTCTACCGACAGATATCTAACACTGATGAAATAATTCCCGACTTGAAACTGCCCACCTGAGACCACCACCCACCACCCGACTTCTACACTATTTAACCCTCTCAGCTTCACCTCTCATATACCTCTTCTTCCTCCCCAGATGGCGTAGACCCCCCACCCCTAAACAAGGGACAAGTATGGGGGGTCACACGTCGAAATTAGCCCAGTACTACTCTCCGAGAGTAGAGATCGGACAAACCTGACCTACTTCACCATAAAATAATACCAATCCTAATTTACACCACAAATGGCGGAGACCGAGGAGACATTCACCCCTCTATCTCCCTCGATCCCCCCCCCTTCTAGTTCCCTCTCCTCCCCCCTCACTTCCCATAGATCTCCTCCCCCTCCCCCCCCCTTTTTTCTTTTCTCTCTTTTCTTCTCTCCTTTACTTCTTCTTCTTTCTTCATTTATTTCTCAATATCCACACACAACCCCTCTTAAACCCCTGTACGGTACGGATCTCCTAACAGAGATCCCGACCAATACCTCTTCTGTATATGTGGATTGAATTGTCATACAAACCCTTACGCCTTCACCCAACGAGTGGGAATCCTCCCCCAAAATTATAACCGCAACTTGGAAGGAGGGGAGGGAGAGGGGGAAAAATAAGAGGATATATTTTATGCCACCATAATTAACACCAACCTCTCGACAGTCACTTCAGTGTGATAATGGATTAGCCCAAACCTCCCCGCCATACATATACTATAAAGCATCAACAAGAGATTTTCTGTTATAGCCGATTCATTGTTATTTTTGTATCAATTGTAAGAATCTATGTCTATTCCCCAACTCTTGTACAACTGTATGATGATACTGTTACACTATTATATTGTTTTATTTTTTTCTCTTTCAATAAAAATCTATTTTGTAAAAAAAAAATAAACATATTTCAAAGACAAGTGGAAAAAAAAAAAAAGTAATAAATAAATTGTGAATAGTGTCCTGTGATAATAACGGTGTCCAATCAATCAATACACTAAACCACCAAACAATCAAGAATATTAGCATAAATGTTCACAAATGTGCGATTCACAGATGCAATAGAACAATGCGACTTCCCACAATTTAACAGAGTGCAGTGTGCATGATCAAACAAAATAACTAAAGAACCATATATATATATATATATATATATATATATATATATATATATATATATATATATACATAAGCAATTCGCAACTGCAACCTCCAAGCAGAAAAAAATGAATGAAATTAATACAAAGTGTAATGTGCATATAATCAAAAATTATATATTCACAGATATTCACAGATATGCGATTCACAGATGCGATAATTAGATGTGATTAAAAAGATATATATTTTCTAGCAAAGTGCAGTGTGCATATAATAATGATATTGATGAAATTCTTGCAAAGTGTAATGTGCATATAATCAAAAAATAATCACAAATATGCAATTCACAAATTAAGTTAAATACAGCAAAAAGATATATAATTTCTAGCAAAGTGCAATGTGCATAAAAAATAAATGAACAGACAAATAATATTGAGTGGTCAATATAGTGAAATAAATGAATTGTCCAATTAATTGTGAGTTCGCATCACAACGTGAAGTGATATAAAAGTGATAAATTCAAGTGCAGTCCAAACACATCCAATCCTGTTCCAAAGTGCTATGTGCGGTGACCGTTTCCCCCAGCCTCTCACCTGTAGTAGTGGCCCCCAGATGGGCCGAGTCACGCTTATACCCACAGGTGGGTAGGGATATCACCACTGGAACGGCTTCCCAAAGTTGGACTCCCAAACTAGATGCCAGCTCCCTTGGGAGTGGGATTTGGTGCAGGATGGAGTGATATTTTCCCTCACTTAATCGATATTCTCAGGTGAAAGTAAATAAGAAGAGAATGGGCTCCATGGTGTAGTATGTTAAAATAGATTTTAATATAATAATAGCGTCACTTACATATAATTAACAGCAATCAGCAGCAGAGTTAAAAGCTTCCGGGTTCGGCCGTACCCTAGGAAGCGACGGCACCTGGCTCCTCCTTCCCTGATGCATTGCGTCACACCACGTGTCTTTATCAAAGGGATACGGGGCCAGATGCCATACAGCCAGTATAAGTAGCAGCTGTTGTTCTAACGGCAGCAAATCACTGATTCAGCTACAATCTATATGCATAATAGGTAATTACGGACATCTTCATCTCATTTAGTAAATATCATGTATATTATAAAACAAGATAAGAATAAGAAATCGAGAGTGCGCATGCGCGGGGCTTGCAAGATGGCCGCTATAGCCTAGAGCTCCACTCCCTCATGATTCAACGGCGCCCGCAGCACTGACCACGGCGCACCGAACGACGCCAAAATGACAGGAGGCAGTCCCCACAGTCCCGGCTACACCCCCATATGCCCGAGGTTCTGGTAAAACGAAACCTGTGGCCACAGTTGGAGAAAGCAGGAAAGGCTGAGACGTCCAAGATGGCCGCCGCAACACAGGCACAGCCTCAGCCACAGGATCTCTGCTCCACAGGCCAGGTGGACTACAGGTCAGAGCAACCCCACATCCCCCTTTACTTCACACCAGGAAGGCAAACGGGATACCCACCTATTCTCACCCCTTCCCCAGCCTCTACAGAATCCCTCATTGAACGCTCTCTCAATGATTGTTCCCTGTCCCCCATGGGATCTTCTACAGGACACACAAGCTTCCCTCCTCGTGACACCCCAGCCAGAGACCCTGCATTTCACATGGACTCCCTCTTCCACAGGTTCTCTGAACTACTGGATAAAGGCCTTGCTCAAACGGCAGCTAAAATCACAGGGGATCTGAAGGCAGACTTTATCAATTTAGGAGCCCGGATCGACATGATCGAACACAAAATGGAGGACACTATAGCTATCATTAACCAAAACTCTCAGCACATCTGCACTGTGCAGGATCAACTAGACCTAGCCATGGCTCGTATCGACGACCTTGAGAATAGGTCAAAACGATACAATATCAGAATCCGTGGCCTACCGGAAATGATTCAAAATGTTCCAGAAGCAGTGCAGGACCTGATTAAACAACTGATCCCCAACATACCCTCTCACTGCCTTGAGTTGGACAGGGCCCACAGAGCCTTGGGCCCCCCAGAAAAGATGACACCCCAAGAGATATAATTGCCAAGCCCCATCATTACGCAGTTAAAGAGGAAGTGATGAGACAGGCCAGGTCCACTCACACAGTTAAGTGCATGGGTCACCAAGTACAGATCTTTGCGGATCTCTCACCCTCCACGATCCAGAGGAGGAGATTGAAACCCCTGCTTCTCGCTCTAACCTAAAGAGACATAAAGTACAAATGGGCCTTCCCGTTCGCGGTTAAGTTCTCCATTAAGGGGAAACATTACACTTTCTTCTCCCTCCCAGAAGGAGAGAAAATTCTTTTACACTTGAAAATCATCTCCCAGGAAGCTGAAATGGACACAACCAATGCCGGTGTTACCTCAAACAAACGACTGACCCCCACCAGCCCTCAATCTCCCCTGTGGTCAACAGGAAAAGCAAAGAAGGCCAAAGACAACAACCTAACTTGAAGCCAGTGAAAATTTGGACTGCATCTCATTTGTCCCGGTTGTGAAGCAGGGATTGGAGTAATAATTCCCCCGCATGTGGGGGGTCCCTCGTGCCTATCTCCTTAGGCACGCTAGCCAACTGGGCACCGTTTTCTGAGTTTTCAGATTTTCTCGTGTTCTTTGTTATTTTTTCTTTTTTAGTTCAAATTCATTCATTGAAATGAGAGGTGGTTTGGGGCAACCTGATTTATCCCCCCAATGGATGCTCTACTGGTATAGAGAAGGGTTATGGGAGTTAGGGGGATAACATACTAGAAGGAGGGGTAGGGCTACTCACCAGTCAAGCTGTTTAGATACCGTGGTATACTTCAGCAAGGGACTTTTCTCCCTTGGAAGAACACGTTTTTGTAGGGCGTACGGTTTCATGACAGTAAACTTGCGCACCCACCTAACCCTTAGACACCCGTTGGTCTCTGGGGGCTAGGTTGTCTGAGCCTAAATGGGCCAGACATTGTCTGATTGCTTTCTGAAGGACACAGGGAGTTTCTCCTTCCCTGTGTTCTTTCTTTCTTCTCTAGGAGACCTTTCTTATTCTATCCTGTTTTTCCTCCCCTCCTCCTCACTCATATCATTATGCCTAACTGCATCCTGTGTTTCAGATATCACACACACCCGTAAGGAAGTACCTCCTCAATCCCTGACGAGATGGAGCAATGATCACCATGCTGTTGTCCATGTTCCCAAGCGTCTACGGGTAAGTGGGGGCTGTTACCGCTGCATTTCACCCCAACTGCTCCATGGCTGACGGACCCATAGCTGACCTCCACATATCATCCCACAATATCCAGGGACTCAACTCCCCGATTAAGAGGAGGAAGGTTCTTGACTATTACAAGCATCTCAAGCTAGACATTATCATGCTGCAAGAAACGCATTTCCCCTCCCGGTATAGCCCTAAGTTTCTTCACCCGCACTTCCCTCAGTTCTTCTTAGCGAGTGCTGACAACAAAACCAAAAACCTCAAATTTGTAAAAGTCTCTGAACATGTTGACCCAGAGGGTAGGTTCCTCCTGGTCAAGGGCACGGTGGGAGACCACCTGTACTCCCTGATCTCCTACTATGCTCCAAATAGAGAACAAGCTAAATTTTTTGATTCCCTAATGCGCATCCTCGCTCAGAAACTAGAAGGGACGGTCATCTTTGGCGGAGACTTGAATGCAGCGTTCGATCAGGGACTGGACAAGTCTAAACCCACGCGGTCTCAACTAACACGACCCACCAAAGAAAGTCTCAGAATCACAAAGACGATTTATGCCCACAGTTTAGCTGTCACTTGGAGGGAACTCAACCCCACCAAGAGGGACTTTACCCATTTCTCTGCCCCTCATAACACTTATGCGAGGATCGACCACATACTGACCCCATCCTCCCTACTCCCATTAATACACAGAGCCCAAATCAGGGAGTCGGCCCTCTCGGACCACTCTATTGTCCCCATAACAATCAAAACAGGCACCTTGGGTGGATCTAGGGGACATTGGAGACTGAATGAGTCATTGCTATCTGATCCCGTCAGAGTTACAGAACTTGAAAAAGCCCTACAAGAGTACTTTGAACTCAATAATTCAGAGGAAACCTCTCCAGAAATGCTCTGGGACGCGCATAAAGCTTTTATAAGGGGTAAACTCATCCAGATCTCCTCACAGATCAAACGAGAGCAGAAAGCTGACATAATTCGGTTAGACAAAGAATATACCAAACTGAAGGCTTTACACAAAAAAGATCCATCCAAGACCCCTACCAATTTCATTCATAAAGCCAGATTAGATCTCAATCTAGCACTCACGGCCAAGGCCGAAAATACCATTCGCTGGAACGGACATAAATTTTACACACAGGCAGACAAAATAGGTCCCCTTTTAGCGACAAAACTATCTCCTCCTATCAAGATCCACGCATTGCCCAAGCTCAGTATAAATGGTCAACCCCCCACGACTAACCCTTCCAAGATACTGGAAGCGTTCCAAGGGTTTTACTCTAAACTTTATAGCCAACCAAATACACCAACCGCTGAATTAATCCCTAAGTTCCTTGAAGGTCTCCCTCTCCCCTCCCTAAAAGACACTCACAAGCAAAGGATGGAAACATCCATTACGGAGGAGGAGGTTTTGGGGGTCATCAAGGACCTTAGAAAGGGGTCTGCACCGGGAGCTGATGGTCTATCTATACCATATTATAAGTCTTTCGCGAATATTTTATCTCCTCACCTGACCTCCTTCTTTAACTCCAAAATCAATGGAGAACCCCTAGACATTCACCTTAACACGGCTTTAATCACAGTCATACCCAAGCCTGACAAAAATCACGAAGACGTTAGCAACTACAGACCAATCTCCCTCATAAACAATGACCTAAAAGTACTCCCTAAAATAATGGCTAACAGGTTTTCATCCTTCATTAATCAATATATACATAAGGACCAGGTGGGATTCATACCTGGAAGACAGGGCCCTGACCAAATACGGAGGGCAATAGATATCACCTCGATCCTACAAACTAACTGGGAAGGGGGACCGAACCAAGCGGGATTTCTTTTATCCTTAGACCTGCAGAAGGCCTTTGACATGGTTTCCTGGCCCTACATCTTCTCCGTATTGGAGAGGTGGGGCTTCGGCGATCGCTTCCTTGGACTTTTGCACGCTCTATACTCACAACCAAAGGCCCAGATATGCCTCCAAGGACATTACTCCAAACCAATAGACATTTTACACGGAACCAGGCAAGGGTGCCCTTTATCTCCTCTTATATTTGCTATAGCTATAGAAACCTTGGCGATCGCGATTAGACATAACCCGGACATCAAAGGAGTGACCTGTGGGGACCAGATGCACAAATGTGGTCTTTTCGCCGATGATATCCTCCTTTTCCTGACTTCCCCCCTCACTACACTCCCCAATCTCTGCCTAGTGTTAGGAAATTTCACCAAAATCTCTGGCCTTGAAGTTAATTTCTCTAAATCCCAAGCTCTTAATGTTTCCTCCTCCAACAGTTTCCCTACTAAAACAGTCCTTCCAATTCAAATGGAGCGACACCTCCATTCTCTATCTAGGTATCACACTGACGGCCAAAACAGAAACTCTTTACGCACAAAATTATCCCTCAGTATTAAGGAAACTGGAGGCAGACCTTAATATATGGGCAAAACACGAGCTATCATGGCTGGGCCGGATCAATTCCATTAAAATGACCTTACTCCCCAGAATCCTTTACTTCTTTCATTCCCTTCCTATACCAATCAGGAAAGATCACATACGAGCTTTACAGAGTAAAATACTTAAATATATCTGGGGTAAAAGGGGATATCGTGTCCCTGAGAACACCCTATTCATACACAGACGCAAGGGAGGGCTAGGCCTCCCAAATTTACATAAATATTACTTAGCAGCTAGACTAGCCCAACTGTCTGCAATTTATTCCCGCTATGAAAAACCAGACTGGGTATCCATAGAACGACAGGCTATTCCCAATAATACGCTAGATCATATAATTTGGTGCCCGACTAAATCCAGGCCACCCATCCTGTCACCCACTTTATCCCACTCCTGCGTCCTTTGGGATTCCCTCCGGCTCTCCCCAGCTCTGACCTCCACGGGACGCCCTCTAGCTCACCTATTCCACAACCCTGACTTCCCACCTGGGCTAGACATCTCAGCATTCAAATGGTGGCTGGACAAAGGGCTATACCGGATAGGGCAATTCTTCACCTCCAATGGACCAATCACTCTCAGATTCTGTATCAAAAACCTGAAACTCCCTGATTCGGAATGATTCCACTTTTACCAAATCACCCACTTTCTGCACACTATTTGGAAGGAGAAATTTACAGCATACGAACTGTGGTATGGACAAGCCATGCAGCAGAGGGGGGGTATATCGGTGATATATTCGACCCTCACTTGCCCTACTGACAAAACCCCATACATGAAGGCTTGGGAGGATGACTTCCAATGCTGTAGGGACATGGAGACTTGGCAAGCGGCACTAACTAGATCCTTTAAAGGAATCCAGAACATCTCCCTAATGGAGGCAAGTGTCAAACTGATAACCAGATGGTACTTGACCCCTGCCAGGTTAGCAGTAATTTACCCCTCAGCAAACCCCTTATGCTTCATAGGATGCCACCACCTGAGCACAATGGCCCACATTTGGTGGGAATGCCCCAAAATCCGCACTTTCTGGAGAAAAGTCTTCTCTATGATTTACAAAGTGACAGCTTGCCAGGTCCCTAGGTCCCCAGAGGTAGCAATTCTCAATGCATGCATCCCGGACCTGTCTAAGGCATCTCAGACGCTGCTTTATACTTCTGGGTACAAAAATCTCAATTGCCAAAGCCTGGAGACACCGCGAGGCCTTCCATAAACACAGTAAAAAAGGAAGCTTTCATGGATTATGGCCCAAGAAAAACTTTCCAGCATTCTGATGGACACCTCAACGAAATTCCAAAAAATCTGGGAACCTTGGGCCCAATATATGGGAACTTCCCTCATTGCTCAGGTATGAAACAACTCCTAACTCATTCCTAAACAAATTTATCTCACAGCTCTACTAGAGGTACACAGATGAACTCCCCATCCCTCCTCATCTACCCTGAGGACTCCCTTTCCCATCCTCCCCCCTCACACTCTTTTTCTCTTTCTTTCTTTTCCTCTTACTGTCTACTATCTCACATCAGATAGCTAATTGGTGATAAATCAGTATGAAGCTACCATATGGTAGCCTCCCTCGCTCAGGGGGACTCACAATCACCTTAATAGTCTTGTTGGCTGAGCCCATGTGAGCAGAGGAGAAGAAGGGGAATTTCCCCATCCGGCACAGTCAGATCCCGTCAGGGGTGCCGGGGAGGGGAAAGAACCCGTAATGTTTTGGAGCCATAACCTGGAGAAAAACAGTTAGGCATTTGGGAATTGCTAATTAACAGGTTGGCCCTCACAATAGCCAATATGGTCGAGCCATCGAATGTTATATATTTTCAAATGTAATCTTTATGTTACATGTTTTAGGAGGAATTCCCTCCTGTGCATTTCGATATGATGTTGCATAATATGTATGTAATAATTGAAAATAAAAACATATTGAAAGTAAAAGAATAAGAAATCGAAAAAATATAACATAAAAAAATATAAGAATAAAAACTAAAACCTCAAATAGATTAATGCACTTATTTAATAATTACCAAAGAATATATATATTATAAGAAGCCTAATACATATACGCCATCTAGTGGTGGAGGGATATCACTACAGGAGGAAAAAGATATATCTCTAAATAAAACATGCAAAGGGAATCAATCTAATAGGGAATAATTACCAAGATATATAAATAAAAAGCCTAGTGCATATACGCCATCTGGTGGTGAAAGGATATCACTACAGGAGGAGAAAGATAAATATCTAGATAAAGATAAATATCTAGATAAAGCATACACTGGGAATCAATCCCATCAATCCCACACGTCTTCAAATGATGACTATAAAGCAATACAGCTATTACTACAAATCATTACTACAATAGTGACAACTAGTGAGCACAAAACTTATCTTCTGGTATGTCCCACGGGCAAGGTTTTACTTATTTATATATATAAAACACCTTAATATAAAACATATGATAAAAAATTATTATAAAAACGAATCACAATGTCACATTTAGCCCCAATGAACACGAAAAATAGAGTTTTTAAAAGAATAGCATCGTACATAATAAAAATTAGAAATAGAAAGAGGTAAAACAATTAAGATCGAATTCTACGCTAAGTCCTGATGGTGATAAAGTACATAATTCGTAAATCCATCTTGACAATTTTGTTATCACCCCTCCAGTGGGGTTTATATTTTTCTATCCCACAAATTTTCAATGTCGAGGGATCACTATTATGATATTTTGCATAGTGCTTTGATAATGTCCAAATAATGTCCAAAACATCAAAAAACATTTTGATAAGCATAGCTTATCAAAGCACTATGCAAAATATCATAATAGTGATCCCTCGACATTGAAAATTTTTCACTTTTATATCACTTCACGTTGTGATGCGAACTCACAATTAATTGGACAATTCATTTATTTCACTATATTGACCACTCAATATTATTTGTCTGTTCATTGATTTTTTTATGCTCATTGCACTTTGCTAGAAATTATATATCTTTTTTGCTGTATTTAACTATCGCATTTGTGAATTGCATATTTGTGATTATTTTTTGATTATATGCACATTACACTTTGCAAGAATTTCATCAATATCATTATTATATGCACACTGCACTTTGCTAGAAATATATATCTTTTTAGTCGCATCTAATTATCACATCTGTGAATCGCATATCTGTGAATATATAATTTTTGATTATATGCACAATACACCTTGTATTAATTTCATTAATTTTTTTCTGCTTGGAGGTTGCAGTTGCAAATTGCTTTTATTATATATATATGGTTCTTTAGTTATTTTGTTTGATCACGCACACTGCACTCTGTTAAATTGTGGGAAGTCGCATTGTTCTATTGCATCTGTGAATCCTACATTTGTGAACATTTATGCTATTATTCTTGATTGTTTGGTGGTTTAGTGTATTGATTGATTGGACACCATTATTATCACGTGACACTATTCACAATTTATTTATTACTGTGTTACGTGAGGTTGGATGTTTCACCTTAATAGGTGTTTTCCACACACTTGTTATGTGAGATTACATCACTTGTTTGTGTTTCACCTTATATGTACACATTGTTGTACTTAGTTTTGTTTGTGCTCATTTAAGCCTTGGACGTATTAATTATTTTTTCACGCTGAGACTGAGGTAGCGCTACATATTTTTAATCATTTGTTGACCCATTGGTATGCTACCCCAGAGAAAATCCACAAATGGTATCCCCAATCTACAGATTTATGCTGGAGATGTAACAAAGAGAAGGGTACTTTGCTACACATTTGGTGGCAATGTGAAATGTTGACACCATACTGGTCCAAAGTGAAAGAGACTATCTATCAGATCACGGAGAACAAACTTAAACTTGATGCAGCTTGCTGTCTGTTACATATCTCAAACTGCTCTTTTCAAAAAATACAAAAATACCCTCTCCAGACACCTGATAAATGCGGCCAATTCTCTCATACCACTCTTTTGGAAATCAACAAACATACCCACATTGAAAGATTGGTTGCTTAAGATTTCCTACATATGTGAGATGGAAGATACTGTGGCCCAGTCAAATGAGAGGGTTGAAGGTTATCACAAAACTTGGTCTTCGTGGTTCACCTTTAGATACTCTCAAACCTACGAACAACTGATTGGTAAAACATGAATTGTAGAAACTCATAAACCCTCTATCCATGAATATTCTAAACCCAAATGACTACTTACAACCCTCTCTCTAAACTTCGACTGTTTATGTTACACGTGGATCTCTTTATTCATAAGGGTACATTTGTGCTTAATCTTCACTGGAAGATACTGGTAACTATAATAGGCCCTCAAGATGCTCAGAACACCTCTGCAGGACATAACCTGCTCCTATACCTCTTCTTTTTCTTGCATTCATAATCTAACTTTATATCTTCTCTTTTTCTATGAGTACATTAAATGGGTAAGTCTAATATGCTGGTGGCAGATCACACCACCATGTTGAGGCCTCAAGCCTTGTATATGGTTCAACTTATTGGTTAAGTTTTGATAGATCACCACCTACTGTCCTAGAAGACATTATTACTCTTATTATTTGATTATTATTTGTTCATATACATCATATGTCTGTAACTGGTTTGTTTTCCATGCTTGTAAGGATTCTTTGCCTACAATAAACTTTGATGTATAAAAAAAAAAAAATAAGGTAGTGGTGATCTATTTATTAATTTATTTATTTTTTTACACAGAAGGTCAGAAATAAAGTCTATAGAGAGGTGGCATTGTGGGTCACCAGAGAAGAAGACCTGCAGATCCACAGATTTAGTTTAAACACAAATTGCACAATCTTTTATGTAGTCCACTACAATATTTCAGAGCCCCCAGTAAACGCGGGAAAGAAATATGAAAGCTCTGTGAACACCAGGATGTCCAGAGAGCTTCGATTCAATGTAGGCGTTTAATTCTTAGCTCAAGAGGCACCAGAGTTTTGCATGAGGTAATAGCGGATTTCTGGATAAAGGTCAGGGTCAGAATGCAAGTGTCCAGAATAATGATTTCAGACTCAGCTTTGGAATCTTGGGAATCAAAAGAATGTGAGAGTGCATTAAATCTGGAGTTGGCAGTTAGACAATTGTATAACAAAGCAATTGCATCAAGGTATTGGGTGGTGGAAAGACTTCCACATTTTCTGCTATAATTACTATACATAAAATGACAGTCCACAGTGTTTCCCAGTGGGGGGTTCCACCATTATTGTGAAGCTGCTTGACATATTTCATGCTGTTCTTGCTTCTTCAGGAGCATATGGATGCTGTGGGATATCTAGACTAACTGGTAATCCAGTGGACACAGCCCCAGTGGGGATGGTGGCGATGCACAAATGGGTATATCCTCTGAGAATACCAGAGCACCCAATGTAGATAAATGACTGGGTGCGAAGCAGTTAATCACTATTATGTGTTTCCAGTTATGACAATTATTCATATTCAGTTGTTTTTTTATACGTGACATATGTGTTGTTTTGCTTAAAAAAACTACATATACTTTATAGATTATTTTTCTTCTTTGAAGAGAGTTTTTATATATATATATATATATATATATATATATATATATATATATATATATATATATATATATATATATATATATATTTTCCTCAAAACCAATAATCATATCTCTATGTGTACATGTTTCTATCGTTACATTTTATATGCATAATTTGAATTATATACTGTATATATTATTTTTTGGCAGTCATTTTTGGTGAAGAGTGGGTGGAATATACAGTATTACGAAGCAAGTGAACCTGTTGTCCCTGGAGTTGATGTTTCGAAAGCAGAAAAAACGGGCAAACATAAGGATTTGATGGACAAAGCCCAGATTGTAATGGCTAGATGACTAGGTAAGAGCAACTCCAAAACTGCAGCTCTTATGGGAAATTCTTGGTCTGCAGTGGTCTGGACCTACCAAAAGTTGTCCAAGGAAGGAAAACTAGCAAACTGGTCACAGGGTCATGGGTGGCCAAGGCTCATTGATGCAAGTGGGAATTGAAGGATGGCCTGTGTAGTTTAATCCAATATAAGAGCTACTGTAGCACAGTTTTCTGAAAATATTATTGCTGGCTATAATAGAAAGGTATCAGAACACACAGTGCATTGCAGTTTCTTGTGTATGGGGTTGTGCAGCTGCAGACTTGGCAGGGTGCCCATGCTGACTCGTGTCCACAACCAAAAGCACCTACAATGGGCACGTGAGCATCAGAACTGGACCATAGAGCAATGGAAGAAGGTGACCTGGTCTGATAAATTCAAGAATGATTTGAGGAACACAGCAACGAGTTTGAGGTGTTGACTTGGTAACCAAATTCTCCTGATTTTAATCCAATTGAGTTCTTTGGGATGTGCTGGAAAAACAAGTCCAATCCACAGAAGCCCCACCTTGCAACTTTCAGGACTTAAAGAATCTGCTACCAATGGCTTGGTGCCAGATATTACATAACACCTTCAGAGGCCTAGTGGAGTCCATTTTTTGATGGATTATTGTGTTGATATGGCCAATCAGTATATATATAAATGTTTTTTTCATGACAAATTATTTTTGATGTTTTTAATAGATTTCTTTGGAGGTGCTTCAGCAAAGTGTTTGAGGATAAAAATATATGTAACTTCTTTTCATTTACACTGTAGCAAATTGTGTCACATTTTCTGAGTTTTCATAAATACAGGGCCAGCTTCCTTGCAAATAAATCCATATCCTTGACCCAATCAAACAAACAAAATTGGATGTGCAGACAAAGGAGAATTGTTACAATAAAACTTTAAAATAACATTGATTTAGATCTCCTGCTGAGTACTGACAGATTTCATATACAGTATTTCATTCATTAGAATTTGTTTATATTTGGGAATGAAATCCCAAGGATTTCTCAAGGCAGCTCTTTATATTTGAATACAAATTATCACTCATGCCAATTTTACACCTAGGATGCAGCTGCAATCTCCAAACTATAAAGATAAATAGCAAATAAACACCATTCAAGTGTTAGATTGCGTTTGCAATATAAAACAATTATTATGAAATAAATTGTTGATAATAAAGTGCTCAATTCATAATATTATGTCTGTATGTGATATTCCACAAATAAATAAAATTATATATACAACCACAAATAATATAAATGAATGTGAGTATAGTGCTCAGTCCATGATAAATAATATCCGTGTGTGATATTCCACAAATGAATAGAAGAGTGAAGGTAACGCTTGTATCCTGGCACCAGAAATCACCCTTTAGCATGCTATGTCACCATGTGCTCATATAAATCAATCTGCACTCATCAGATGGTATTGACCTCCTTGTTTTACAAGAGAAGTTATCCATGATTTGTGGTCATTCAGAAACCAGATCAAACCACTTGATGAATGCCTGGGGTGGATGTCCTCTTCTCCTTGGCAAGCAGATCCATTTTCCATAGACTCAAACAGCAGGGACCAGAAGATTAATAAAGAGAGAAGAGGGATTGGTTAAAGTGCCAAATCATATCTATAGTACCAATTAGGGAATTGGAAAATAGAAAATAGGTTGTTATCCTTCCTGTTGACAAGGCAGGGGGGGGGGGGGGTGTTTCCTGTACAAAGACAACTATTAAAAAAACTGAATAGATTAGTTAGGGACAAAACTACATATGAATAGTAGAATAGACAAGATCCTATCAATAAGTATACGAAACGGATTTTTAATAAAAAGGACAACAGACACCTGATACCGGAGGCACCTAAATTACTGGTTGTTGACCAAGTCCCTAAGATTCATAAAAACCAAACCCATCCATCGGGAAGACCCATTGTTAGTGGGGTATACTCTTTATTCTCTAGATTGTGGGATGATTTGGATTGCTACCTACAGCTATTAGCACAACAGTACCCTTCTTATCTCAGGGATAGCAAAACGGCTCATTAATAGTTTGGAAAATAAATTTTAGCTACCATTGATGTAGATTCGTTATACACTAATATCCACCAAGATGATGCCCTTAGAGCAGTCAGGTGGGCCCTAAATGATAAATCAGGCTTAGAACATGACCACCAAGCCTTTATATTAGAGGCTTTTGAACTTGCCATGAGTAGTAATAATTTTTGGAATGACAAGTCCTTCTATCGTCAGTATAAAGGAGTTGCCATGGGCTCAAAATATGCACCAAGTGTGGCGAATATTTTCCTCAGTAGATGGGAAGGAGATATTTGACAAACCTAGACCGAAGCTAGCACTCTACAAAAAATATACTGTATCGATGATGTAATCATCTTGTGGAGGGGCTTACAGAACAGCTTGATGGAGTTTTTGGAAAAAATTAACCAATGCATATGCTATCTCTTTCACAGAAGGTTGGAACTGGCAACAAATACATTTTTTGGACTTGGTGATATAAAAATGATAATCAGTGATAATCAGTGTGCATACACATTCTTTAAGGAGAAGTACCACAATGGGTATATCCCCACACACTGCTGCTACCACCCTAAGTGAGTGGGGGGTATACCTAAAGGTCAATTAATGCGGCTTCGTCATAATTGTAGGGATGTGGATGATTTTAATAACCAAGCTGAACTATATTGGTAGATTTATAGACAAAGGGTATAACAAAAAACACCTTAGAGAGACCAAACAACAACTAATGTCCCTACCTGGATAGAAATGAGCTACTTAGAGATAAATCCAAGGAGTATGGAGGTTTTGTTACTGTTTTTATTACAGATTTTAACAACTAATATAAACAGTTTGAAAGGATGATAATTAAACACTGGCCCATCTTACTTAGGCTGTATTCACACTTCAGTGATCCGTGGGCAGATGCCCGCGATTTGAAAGTGCTGATGTGTGAATGGCAAATTGCGGGACTCGTAATTAAGAAGTCATTCATTTGATTGACACCTCAAATCGCAGCGCAGGTCTGCTGCGATTGACGCACAATAAATCGCGCTGCAATTGTGGCAACACACATCACGGAAAGCATGTTGCCCCATAAAATTCAGGGGCTACTTTTGGGCAACATGCTTCCCATGATGTGTGTTGCCGTGATTGCAGTGCAAATTATTATTATTATTATTATTTCAGGGATCTCCTAAAGGTGGACAGGGTAGGGGCTGATCGGATATACTGGGGTAGGGAATTCCAGAGGATGGGAGAGGCTCTGGAGAAGTCCTGAAGGCGAGCATGGGAGGAGGTAACAAGGGAGCTAGAGAGCAGGAAGTCCTGGGAGGAGTGGAGGGGGCAATTTGGGTGATATCTGCAGATGAGGGAGGTGATGTAGATGGGGGCGATGTTGTGAATGGTCTTGTATGTTATGGTTAGCATTTTGAATTTTACACAGTGGGGTAGGGGAAGCCAGTGAAGGGATTGGCAGAGAGGAGCAGCAGTCACGGATCGATTAGTGAGGTGTATTAGTCTAGCAGCAGCATTCATAATAGACTGAAGGGGGGATAGCCTGCTTAAGGGTAGGCCTTTAAGGAGAGAGTTGCAGTAGTCGAGGCGGGAAATAATCAAGGGGTAAATAAGTTGCTTTGTGGTGTCATTAGTCAGGAAGGGTCGAATTCTGGAGATGTTGCGGAGGTTAAGACGGCAGGATTTAGCCAGTGATTGGATATGGGGGCTGAAGGAGAGGTCAGAGTCAAGGATTACACCCAGGACCCTGGCATGTGAGGAGGGACCAATGGTTGTGTTGTTGATATTAATGGTGAAGTCACAGGAAGGGAACCGTGAAGGAGGAAATATAACAAGCTCAGTTTTAGAAAGATTAAGTTTGAGGAAGTGGTGTGACATCCATACCGATATGTCATTCAGCAAGTTTGAGATCCGTGAGGAGATAGTGGGGGTGAGTTGAGGAGTGGAGAGATAGATCTGTGTGTCATCGGCATAGAGGTGGTATTGGAAGCCATGGGAGGTTATCAACTGGCCCAGGGAAGAGGTATAGAGTGAGAAAAGGAGAGGCCCAAGCACAGAGCCTTGGGGTACCCCAACAGAAAGAGGAAGGGGAGCAGAGGAGATGGAATTGTAAGTGACACTGAAAGTGCGCTGAGATAGGTAGGAGGAGAACCAGGATAATGCAGAATCACGGAGGCCAAGGGAGTGTAATTTGCTGAGGAGCAGCAGGTGGTCAACTGTGTCAAAGGCAGCAGAGAGGTCTAAAATTATTGCGCGACAATTGTGGCAAACCTGAGCCGCGACTTTGAGGTGTCATTTAAATGAATGGCATCTTAAATGTGAGTCCCACGATTTGCTATTCACACATAAGCTCTTTCAAAACACAGGCAGATCCGCGGCAAATCTGCTTAGGTGTGAATGCAGCCTTAGGAATAAGATTTTAATGAACATTCTAACAGATAGACCATGTTTTGTATACTGTAGAGCCCTTAATTTGAAGGACAAACTGGTCCACAATGTGCCAAATCCTACAAAATTATTTAGCAAATTCTTGGACCAGAAAGGGTTTACTTCTGTGGCATATGTAAACCCTGTAGGACAATACAAAAATAGGCAAAGAAAGACCCATTGTTCAAATCTAATGTCACCCAAATTACTTACTGGGTAAAGAATTTAATTATATGCCAAAGTACCCATGTAACTTACCTACTTTTGTGCCCTTGTGGCCAAAAATATATGGGCCAAACTACATGTAAACTAGCCATCAGATTAGGGGAACATCTAAATGACATAAAAAATGGGTTCAGAGAACATAACCTTTCTAATCACTTTAGGCTATACCATAGTAAAGGTCCTAGTCTCTTAACTTTTTGTGGTATAGATAAGATTGAACGACATTGGAGGGGCACAGATATGCACAAGGCAGTGCCAATAAATGAAACAGGCTGGATATATAAATTATGCACTTTAAACCTGAATGGTTGGAATGTAAACATGGATATAAACAATTTTATCTCTAATTTTTAATGTGTATTTTTAAATGAGGTGATAATTATGGAGTCATAACTTCTTTTTCATTTTGCATTCCACTAAAATTGATAAATCCCTTTGTACTATTGGTTTTGCCAAGGCATAAACTATGTTTTGGACTTGCATTTAGTTCTTTGCCCACTAGATGGTACTATAGATATGGATCGGCACCTATCTATTCTACTATGATGTAATCCATTTATCTATGGTCCAATGCTAGGATATAATAGCAATGTGTTGCACTCCCTGATTGTCCAGCACTAAACATTTTACAAGTATGATTGGGTGGAGAGAATGGTTTTACTTTGGTATATATAATAGAGGCCCGCACTGTGACTTTCTGCTTCTGAGGACATCACATGATGATGAAACGCATTAAGAAGAACTCTTGGTGCATCACTTCCAGTTCTAGCGTAAATTACTTCCCAGTTTGACCGGGCAGATCAGGCAATAGCTACTCTGCATGTTTTTTTACATATCAGCTTTTGCATGTAAGTGTTTCTTTACAAATAGACCTACAATTTGCACACTATGGGATGATCCCTCTTCTCTCTATTTTAATCTCTGGTCCCTGCTATTTGAGTCTATGGAAAACGGATCCGCTTGCCAAGGAGGAGAGGACACCCACTCAAGGCACCCATCCAGTGGTTTGATCTGGTCCCTGTGTAACCACAAAGCACACATGACTTCTCTTGTTGTACAACAAGGAGGTTAATACCATTTGGTTGATTTATATGAGCACGTGGTGACACAGCATGCTAAAGTGTTATTTCTGGTGCCAAGATACAACTGTTACCTTCACTCTTCTATGAACTGGATACTATTTATTATGGACTGAACACCATATTCACATTCTCATTTATATTATTTGTGATAGTTTATATAATATTTTTTATATGTGGAATATCACATACAGATATCATAATATTATGGATTGAGCATTTTATTATCAACAATTTATATAATATTTGTTTTATATTGCAAATGTTATCTAACACTTAAATGGTGTTTATTTGCTATTTATCTTTAGAGTTTTGAGATAGCAGCTGCATACTAGGTGTAAAATTGGCATGAGTGATAATTTGTATTCAAATATAAAGAGCTGCTTTGAGAAATCCTTGGGATTTCATCCCCAAATATGGAAACAAATTCTAATGAACTAAATACTGTATATGGAATCTGTCCTGATTGTTTAGATCTGTTTGTATAAGTTGGCTAGTTCCTTCCCCCGATCTTCAAAAGAAGTGTCAGACAATGCGGGGACAGTGAGCGACACTGCCTGTCATACTAAGCGAGGCAGGAAGATGAGATGAGCGCTGCCTGATAGCCAAGACGGGACCACTGTAACTGACGTAAGACACCTCTCTGCTCAGTCAGGTCACTGATTCTCTGCACCCACTACCCTGGGATGTCCGCTCATGTGGGAACACTGACAGCTTGTAACAGACACACTGCCCCCCACAACACCTGCCAACATTGACAGAAAAGTTAGTTTAAAAATCCCCTAACACCTCCTGAGGGGCCCCAAGGGGCTACAGGCTCCAGGGGCCTAAGATTTTATTTGCGTCAACTTAAGCAGCACCAGAAAAGGGGGATGGGTGGGGAAGTCTGACTTTACCAGTAGGGACAATGCCATTAGTAGGATGGTTGGGGGAGGGGGGGCATGTGCCATTACAAGGGGGGCTTGTCATGTGTAATTACCAGGAGGCAGGTACCTATCATTACCAGGAGGATGATTTTTACCCTGTCCATAAATGAGACAACAGGAAGTGAGAGGAAATCTACCTCTAGAAAGGAAAATTCACTCTTTTAAGAGTTGTCATAGGAAAAAAGGGTCTCCAATGAAGGTTTATCACCAATCATTGCATCTTCGAAAACCCAACATTTTCACAGGGACTGAAAGTGAGATGAAATCTTCTGAACAGGGGCACAGACAACAAAACAAACATTACATAGGTGTTAACCCTTCCCTATGCTATCCAAAAAAACATAAAACATTATTTTTTTGGCTGGAGTTACACTTAAAAAATTTACCTGTTTCAACACACGGAAAAAAGAGAAAGGTCTGGTGTCCCCAGTGACACACTTCCATCCCTGTAACATATAGTAAAACAAAAGGATTTGCCCTGGGACTTTGAATGAAGTGGGTACCGTTTCCGCCAATAAATATAACAGTATTAAGTACAGTATATGATTTATTCAAGTAAAATTGTTTACATGCATAGATAACACCAATAGTTGCCACAAAAAGGATGTATATATAAAACAAGAAATATTGGTACATGGATGTGATAGCAATCATAGTACACGGGCATCATACTACCCGACTAGTTTCGCAAGATCCAGCTTGCTCTTCAGGGGTGGATGTGTGTAACATTGTACCACTGAGCTTGACCATGGCTACAGGTGTGCGGCTCCAAGATAGCGGCAGCAGGTGCCCCACCAGGGAGCTGAGGGGGCGAAGTCAGATGGGACCCCACCAGGGGCCAAATGGCGAGCAGGCATGGCATAGGTGTAGTGATGTAACCCAAGAGACCTAGTTAGTTCATAAAGAGTGTAGGCTGAGTGTGGTGAATATCTTGAATTTAAAAGTAATGAGACACAGCAGGCAACCTCCACAGCTGTGTGTGTCCTCAATGAAGAGGACACACACAGCTGTGGAGGTTGCCTGCTGTGTCTCATTACTTTTATATTCAAGATATTCACCACTCTCAGCCTACACTCTTTATGAACTAACTAGGTCTCTTGGGTTACATCACTACACCTATGCCATGCCTGCTCGCCATTTGGCCCCTGGTGGGTCCCATCTGACTTCGCCCCCTCAGCTCCCTGGTGGGGCACTTGCTGCCGCTATCTTGGAGCCGCACACCTGTAGCCATGGTCAAGCTCAGTGGTACAATGTTACACACATCCACCCCTGAAGAGCAAGCTGGATCTTGCGAAACTAGTCGGGTAGTATGATGCCCGTGTACTATGATTGCTATCATATCCATGTACCAATATTTCTTGTTTTATATATACATCCTTTTTGTGGCAACTGTTGGTGTTATCTATGCATGTAAACAATTTTACTTGAATAAATCATATACTGTACTTACTACTGTTATATTTACTGGCGGAAACAGTACCCACTTCATTCAAAGTCCCAGGGCGAATCCTTTTGTTTTACTGTTTCAACACACATACAAATTCAACTTATGAACAAACCTTCAGAACCTATTTTGTTCATATGAAAAAGTATTTTAAATAAATAAAATAGTGGCGCTATAAACACCTTGAATAATTAAATAATGGTGAATCATATACATATTAATAATGAACAGTGATATAAACCACAGCTACTGGAAGTACTATAGCCATATGATATAGAATCGTGATGGGTGCTATAGCTGTGCCAGATGACTATATGATATACAATCGTGTTATTTCAAATAAATAAATAAACTTGTTCTTTTAGTGAAAAAAGAGAACAAAAAAAAAATCAAAGCAGTCTAAAAAAAGTCCATACAATATTGAAGATGAAATATTTTCATCTTCACCAAGCTCCTCATTCACTCCCTTGTTATCTCTCGCCTTGACTATTGCAACTCCCTTCTCATTGGCTTACCTCTCCATAGGCTATCCCCTCTTCAGTCTATCATGAATGCTGCTGCCAGACTTATCCACCTTACCAACCGCTCAGTGTCTGCCAACCCTCTACTTCAATCCCTACACTGGCTCCCAATCACCCAGCGAATTAAATTCAAAATTTTAACCACAACATACAAAGCAATTCACAACTCTGCCCCAAGCTACATCACTAATCTTGTCTCCAAATATCACCCAAATCGACCTCTCCGCTCTTCTCAAGACCTCCTGCTTTCAAGCTCTCTCATCTCCTCCTCCCATGCTCGTCTCCAGGATTCCTCCAGAGCCTCTCACATCCTCTGGAACTCGCTACCTCCATCTATCCGGCTATCCCCTACTCTTGCTACCTTCAGGCAATCCCTGAAAACTCATCTCTTCAGGAAAAGCCTATCACGTCTCCAACTAATCTCCTACCACTTCCACCAGCTCATTCCCCACAGTTACAACCTTTTGTACCACCTGCCCCACCCTATTAGATTGTAAGCTCTTCTGAGCAGGGCCCTCTTAATCCTATTGTATTGTATTGTATTATAACTGTATCATCTCCCTTTTATATTGTAAAGCGCTGCGTAAACTGTTGGCGCTATATAAATCCTGAATAATAATAATAATAATAATAATAACTGTCTGTACAGTACTGAGTGTAGTGGGGTTAGACCCTGCATTAGAACAGGATGGAGTTTGGCGACATATATCCCACAGTTTTGGAAACACTAAGAGAATAATATTTTTTTTTGGTAAAAAGGTTAAAGTTAGCCAAGATCTCTGTAAGGCAGAGCTCATGGAAACTTACATAATACACTCTAAGGTGGTGAAGGGGCATGGCTGGCATGCAGGCAAGATGGATGCCTGACTGAGGAGCTCCTGACACCGGACTGTTTTCCCAGAGACTGCCAGCGATCCACGGGACTATTTGCCTCTCAGCAGGTGCCCGATCTGCCCTACACCAGCGGCATGATGTCCTCCAAACGAAAAGGGGAGCATCACCCGCAAAAGATCACAGCGTTTCTGTTCCAGCCAGCAGAGCGGAGCCGACAAGATGGCGCCATGGCCGTACTCTTAGCAAGGAGAACCGCCGCTCTCTCATCCCCATGTCCAGCAATGGAAGCGACCTCGCAAGACGGCTCTGTGACAGATGCCCACGACACAGGGTGCTCCTCTCCTTCACCACCTGGTACTCCAGAGACAGGCAGCCCTGCAAAAGCACAGATGAGACTGGACCCTGTCACTTCAGTTAACCACGAGGTAAGCCATTCACTTTCTTCTCCTGGGGCACAGAGCTCACAGCAGGATGCCATATCCTCCTTCCCCACCTCCAACCAGCCTGTTATGGACACTATCCTCAAGGATATGATAATGTGCCTCAGAACAAACTGTTTAAACAGGCTGTCACCTTCCTGGGAGACAGAGTGTCCCATATTGAAGCAAAAAATGGGCGACTTTGCATTCACTGTAAACAATCTTGTCGATGCTCATGAAGATCGTGTTGGGGAGCACCAGTGGAGACAAATTGGCAGACCTAGAAGATGGGTCCCGCCGCAATAATATTAAAATTTGCAGTATAGCCAAATCGGTACAGGCTCTTGAGTTACCGTCGCAATGTAATCAAAAAGATATTACTTGAGCTAAAAAACATCAAACTTGTTATTGACCGTGTTCATAGACTCCTTAAACCACCTTTTCTGCCTGACTCTGTTCCAAGAGACGTCATACTATGCATTCATTTTTAACATGTAAAGGAGCAACTTATGCATCAAGTGAGAACCTTAGGATCCCTTCCTGATCCCTATTTGCATCTCCAGCTCTTCGCAGAGTTATCCCAGCATACGCTCCAGCACCGCAGACAGCTTAACCACAAGATCCAGTACCAATGGGTAGCCCCAGCTAAAATGCTAATTATGCTAAACATGCGGTGTCTTCACTACCTGATGGTTTAAACCTGCTACACACATGGGGAATCCTAATTGAACCTCCTGCTACACCGTCAGCAAGCCCAGCTGTGAATACCACACCTTATGACCAGCAGCTACCCCAACGCAACTCCAGGCGCCACCCTCATTGAGTAAACACTATGGATTCCACATTTCTGCAAAACACAGTCTGGTGTAGGACCACCTCCGGCCTTTCGAACTCTTTCACCTCTAAATTCTCTTCCTTGGCACAAGGAGTGCCTGCCATCCAGGAAGTTTCTTAGGGCATAGACCCCATTTTATCTCTGTTTTTTTGTTACTTTTACTGTTCTATCTGTTTTGTTCTACATTTGGATACACCTCTGAACAATTTCATCTCCACAGCACTATCTCAGAGCTCATAGTGTGCACGGTACACAACCAACGTCCTTAGCCCACTAGGAAATCAACCTACACCATGACCATAAAACTTCTCTCTATTAATACTAAGGGGCTGAATCATCCAGCAAAAAGATCATCTCTCTGGCAGTTAGCCAAAGATTCTCATTGTGACATCATTTGTGTGCATCACACCAGCCTTCCTGTACCAACAAAAATTGTCCTTACGTATTTCCAGCAAGTGCCCCAGCAAAAGAAGGGAGTCCTCTTGGCAATCAAAAACACAATAATGTTTGGGGGCATGGCTAACTGCCGAGCAAGATGGACGTCTGACATCTCAGCTCCTACACTGACCAGATTAATACACAGCATCGCCGCTATTCAGACAGCTCCCTGCAGTACATAAACACACAGGAGAACCAGCACACACCTCCACCATGTCCGGTCAGACCCGCAAATGGAAAGAATACCATCCGCCTAAGAAATTGACAGATTTCTCCACACAGCCGCCAGACACAGGAATCCAAGATGGCGCCTGTGGCCCTGAACATGGATCTGCATCAAACTATTTAGACCTTCCAGATGCAGAGGGATCTGAAATACCCTCGCAAAATCAATCCTTGGATACCTCTCCCTCCTTTGCATCATCATTGGCCAGTAACAGCCCAGCAAAATCGCAGATGCGACTGGATCCTGATCCTACCTGCCATGAGGTGAGCCATGTATCTGATCTTATTCCATCATATCCATCCACTACAGCAGCCTTCCCCACCACAAATCAACCTGTATTAGACACCACTATGAAAGAGATGCTCATCTCTCTACAGAGCTCTCTCCATAATGACATTGCCTCCATGTTTACCAAATTCTCATCACACGTGCACTTTATGGGCCAGAAAGTTACCCATATTGAAAACAAAATAGTTTATATGACTGAAACGGTTAATGAACTAGTAGACGTCCAAGACCATACCCATGCAGAACAATGGATGAAAGCCAAAATGGTAGAACTCGAGGACTGGTTGCGTTGTAATAATGTAAAGATTAGAGGCATACCTGAGAGCGTAATGCCACATGATATTAACACATTTTCAAGAATGTTGATTTCCACACTGTTACCTGATATATCACCTATGGAAACTATAATAGACCGTATACACCGCATTCCCAAACCACCATACCTCTCCGCGGATGTACCTAGTGATGTGCTGATGAGAATTCATTTTTTTCCATGCCAAGGACCAGCTCCTATTAAAGGCAAGGCACCTTGGAAAACTCCCGGCGCCATACACTAACCTCCAGCTATACATAGATCTCTCACAACATACGCGTCAACTGAGGAGACAACTAAACACCATTACCAAACCACTAAACCAATGGGGATTCCCCACTAAAATCACAGTCACCAAAAATGGGGTCAAACATAATATCTCCACAGTGGAGGAAGGCCTCAAACTCCAAAACATATGGGGCATCATTCATGATCCGCCTAGGTCAGCTCAATCCAATCGTAAAGAGAACACACATACCTCTAATGTGAACCCCCATGCTGGTAAACACTGAATTCTGTCTGAATGGTGAACCTAACTCAAGATCCACATACCAATACCTCCAATCGGATGCCTTGCTTGTTGCAAATTATTCCATGAACTTACACCCAATAGTTTCACAGTAGCCTAGTTACGATCAGCTGTTGGCATTTGTCGCTCCGTTACTGCTTACTTTAATATCACTGAACTGTCTATCTCTTCCTCAACTTATTTTTTTTCCTCTTACCCTCATTTTATTTTTCCTATCCCTGAGAGCACCCGAAGTATACGGAACAGAGGACTCGAACCATCGGACCTCACTGAACAGCAACTCACATCCAAACATTTGTAAGTAAAACCTTCTTTTATTCAACGCCATTTAACACGAGCGTGAGCGTCTAGACACCCTCACATCCAATATTAAAATAATAGAACCAAAAAAAAACCAACCCCAAACTGAAAGAAAAATTAGTACTTCTCAGACAAGAACTAAGAAATGTATTACTAGAGTCATATGACAAAGCCCAAAAACAATTTAAAGCTAAACACTACTCCACAGGGAATAAAGCAGGGAAAGCTTTGGCACTTAGACTCAAAGGGCACCACAGTAAAACCAAGATCCCACACCTATTTCACCCCACCACGAAACAAAAACGTATGGACCCTCAAGCTATTGCTGACACATTCAGTCATTACTATCAAACGTTATACAACCTAAAAGATGAACCCACCACCATCCAACTGTCCATAGAAGACATAGACTCCTTCTTACATGAAATTAATTTTCCCAAATTATCCCAGGAACAACAATCTGAATTGAATGCCCCATTTACCCCACTAGAAATTCTAGATGTCATCTCAACTCTACCAGCTAACAAATCCCCTGGACCTGATGGTCTAACTGGGGAGTACTAAAAACAATTCCTCACATCTCTAGCACCCTTTTTATCCCAAATGTGCAACGGCACTGCCTCCTCCTCTCTCTCCAAAAAGAAATGCTTAATGTGTTAATAATCACACTACCGAAGCCAGGTAAGGAACCTACGTCACTGCAAAATTTTAGACCTATCTCACTTTTAAATATAGATACAAAAATGTATGCCAAACTTATAGCGACCAGACTAGTAAATGTTATGCCCCTACTGATCTACCCGGATCAATCTGGTTTCACGAAAGGGAGGCAAACTTTTGACGCAACCCGCAGAATCATCAATATAATCCACAATCCTGAGACCACTCAAACGCCTTCTCTACTCCTATCTCTGGACACAGAGAAGGCGTTCGATAGAGTCCCCTGGTCCTATCTAAAAGCAACACTTCATAAATTTGGATTCCAAGGCCACATCCTCTCCGCCATAATGGCCTTGTACTCAGCACCATCGGCCCAAGTCTACACGGCTGAGATGATCTTTAAACCATTCCCAATTACTAATGGCACCTGCCAGGGCTGCCCCCTATCGCCATTTATTTTCAATCTATTAATGGAACCCCTGGCAGAAAATATCAGAATGAAGGTCCACATTACAGGCTTCAAAATTGGATCTATAGACCATAAAATTAATCTATTTGCCGACGATGTGATGATGATCACTAACCCAGTGTCCTCTCTGGCTTCCGTTCAGTCTGTGTTGAAAAGATTTAGTGCCATTTCATATTATAAAGTGAATGAAAATAAGTAATATATTTTAAACCTAGGACTTGATGCTATAACCAGCAACATATTACGTAACTTCTATACATACCCTTGGGCAGAATATCTTATCTGGGCATTACACATGCTTATGATGCTTATCAGATAAACAGCCAAACTTTCCAAATACGAGCTTTCATGGTCCGGTAGGCTGGCAGCCTTTAAAATGCTCATACTCCCTAGACTACTATATACATTCTGCACATTACCTACACCATTAACAAATTCACACATCAAATCTCTTCCATCTATTGTACACAATTATATATGGCAGGGCAAAAAACCGAGAAGTAGTCATTTAAAAATTATTAAGCACAGACTAGCAGGAGGAATGGGGTACACTGACCTAAAAGATTATTACCTAGCCACCATATTGTCCCAAATGAAGGACTGGACAACTACATACCCAAACACATTATGGGGAAATATCGAAAACAACTTGACACGGATAGCAACCTTAAAAATTGTCTGTTTAGCACCACCACTACCATACCTCACTTACACTTATACTCTCTGACCATCTAAATCCTCAGTCAAAGCATGGAAAATACTACACTACACCAAATGGCCCACGCTCACCACCAAACCTCTACAAATACCTCTACGCACCCTCCAACTAGTTTCACCTGATCTAACTTTACCCAATGGATATTGGAACAGGCAACAAACACGGCAGAACTCAGAGACAAGATAATACACAAATCCTTTACTCAAATCCAAATGACATACAACACACCACCACAGATTATTTCAACTACTACAGAATTCAAAAATGTCTCTCAGAACATACCCACCTAGAAGGGGCATTGCCTACCAGACTATGGAATTTCTATTTCTCAAACAACACAGATACAAAAGGTATTTCACTAATATATTCTACACTACAAGAAAAACTGTTATTTCACAAATCTAAACTGTATAACGTTTGGGAAGCAGATCTGTAGTCACAATATTCTGATCAGCAAGGGCAAAAGGCATTACAATCAATATATAAAGCTACATGTTGCACTTCCTTATGGAAACTAACAAACAAAATAACACTAAGATGGTACTTGACACCACATAGAATAGCCAAATTCCAAACAAATGCCTCACCCCTCTGTTGGAGAAATTGTAACCACACGGTACCCTGTTTCACATTTTGTGGTCATGCCCAACCTTGAAAAGCCTATGGAAAGAAGTAGAAACTCTAATCCACGATATATGTCACTGGCACATCATCCTCATTCTGCAAATGGCTGTTCTAAACATGATCTCAGAGTCAATCCCACCAACTTCTAGACTAGTCTTCACACACATACTCCTAGCAACCAGATTACTCATAACTAGATGCTGGAAAACAACAAACACCCCAACCTTAACAAAAGTAGCTATTCTGGTTCATTCACATTACACATATGAATCTATAATATTGAGTGGAAAACCCTCATATTCTAAAATTCTAAATCTTTGGCTTCCCTGGAAGTGATGGTATGAAAAAAAAACTTGAATAATAACCTTTTGATAACACTATTGCATACATGGTTTGAAGTGTCACTACAACTATAATCACAGAGATGCTCTCTCCCTACCCTTACCCTCCTCTCTCCTACCTCTACTTCTCTTATTTTAACCTTTTTATTCTCTCTACCTCCCTTTACCTCATCTATTTTTATTTTTATCTTTCGTTAGCATTTACACATGTACTACAGTTCACTTCAATTGCACATGTTCTGTTCCAAGCGCAGTATGTATCAACAGATTTATCTGAATGCACCGTATTTTGCGATACTTTTGTTCGATTTACAGCTTATAATATTGTAGTATTGAAAATTTTCAATAAAAATTTGTTTGAAATAAAAACACAATAATGTTTCAACTTCACAATGTCATTACAGACCCAGATGGATGGTATCTTATATTTGTACGCACTCTCAACAACTCCCGCTTTACCATTGTTTATGTGTATGTTTCTAACACTCGCCAGCTATGGAAACTCCACAAGAAAGTCAATATTGTACAACAAGGATCTCTTCTATGGTGCAGAGACTTTAACTTAGTCCCTGACCTACAGCTTGACTCTTCTGCCTCAACTAGGAGAGGCAAACCTAACTTAGGGCTACTCCTAATGGTTCCAACTGCACGATATATTCGAGATGCCAGCACACAGAGGAACAAGATTATATTTTTTTCTCAGCATGTCACAATTCATACTCCCGAATAGACCTCTTTCTAGCAGACCAATGGCTCTTACAAAAAATATCATCCTCCGAGATTCTTCCTATCACCTGGTCAGACCACTCACCTATCTGCATGACCATTGAAGACAACCCAAAATCATAAGGGTTTGAAAAATCCCAAAAGTGTCTCAAAATGACCTTTTATGCTGCCGGAAATAAAGCAGGAAAACTTTTGGCCCAACAAGTCAAAGGTTATCATACTAAGTCACAAATTCCCCACCTATACCACCCAACTACACAAGAAAAACTGACCAATCCACAAGCAATAGCTGATGCTTTCCGAGCATATTATAGTGCATTTTATAACCTAAAAGATGATGTTTCAACGCCACAACCTGACCACACTGCCATTCAATCTTTTCTAGATAAAGTGCAGCTCCCAAGCCTCACTGACTCACAACTTGAACTCCTCAACTCTCCATTCACTCCCTCAGAGATAAACAAAGCTCTTAACTCCCTTCCAAATATCAAATCCCCTGGTCTTGTTGGCTTTGTAGGAGAATACTACAAACAATTCAAGGACATCATTATTGACCTCTTAACAAGACTTTTCAATGCTGCTGCCTCCTCCGCTTCCTTCCCAGATGAAATGTTGAAAACATTAATTGTTTAGTTGCCAAAACCAGGGAAAGAACCTACTTCCCCACAAAACCTTTGCTCAATATCAATACTAAACCATGACCTCAAATTGTGCGCTAAAGTAGTCGCCAACCACCTGATTGATACTCTCCCAACTCTTATCCACCCAGACCAAACTGGCTTCACAAAGGGAAGACAAACGTCCGATGCCACCTGATGGATGATCAGCATCATTCATTATGCCAATCACTACAAAATGCCTTCTCTGCTCCTATCTTTGGATGCAGAGAAGGCATTTGACAGAGTACATTGGTCATACCTGACCATGACTCTACAAAAATGTGGCTTTCGGGGCCACATTCTTTCATCAATCATGGCATTATACTCCCGTCCCACTGCCCAGGTCTATTGCTCAGCCATTTTATCTAAAACATTTAGCATCACTAATGGCACTAGACAAGGGTGCCCCCTCTCTCCTCTTATCTTTAATCTTTTCATGGAACCACTTGCAGAGAACATTCGGTCCCATAAAGATATCACAGGCCTCAAGTCAGGCTCCAAGGAGCATAAAATAAACCTATTTGCAGATGATGTCATTCTCATGATAACCTACCCTGCTTCTTCCCTGACTTTGGTGCAGCAAACATTATCTGAATTCAGTGCGATTTCTTATTATAAAGTAAATGAACACAAATCTTTTATCTTGAATCTGGGGTTGCCCCCATCACAGCAAGAATCTCTTGCTGCCACATATCCCTATGTGTGGGCTGAAGATTCCATCACCTACTTTGATCTTAAATTAACTAACAAAGTTTTGTCCTTGTTTTGGGCCAATTACTCTCCTTTTCTTCATAACCTACCACAAGAATTTGATCATTCCGCAAAACATATCCTTTCATGGATGGGAAAATTTAGCAGCATTTAAAATGTTCCAGTTATCCCGATTGTTGAACCTATTCAGATCTATGCCCATCCCAATTCCGAGCTCCTATTTTGGGGCCCTACAATCCCTTTTAAGCCGCTATGTGTGGCAAAATAAAAAAGCCAGATGTTCTCGTTCTAAAATGCTAAAACAAAGATCAGTTGGAGACACGGGTTATATAGACTTTTGGGACTATTACAATGCCACCATATTAGCGCAACATAAAACTTGGTTCTTACCCAAATTGACTAGCCTCTGGTGCGATGTTGAAGTGCTTCAGATTCCGGGGCACAACCTATATAACTGGCTGCTCAGTGTAACCCGGGTAAAATACACGGATAAAAACATTTCCCCTATGCTTATCGCCTCAGTTATGGCCTTTTGCTACTTTCTACAAAAAGCACCCCTAGGTCCTTCTCCGATAAAATTGCCCCTTCCAATATCATTGCTGCAACTCCTCATCCCCAATACTTTTAGCATATGGATAGACAATGGCATTACATCTCCGACTACTATAAGTACATTCAGGCAACTCATTGCTTGATGCATAACTTTCACCTTCACAAATCTATACACAACCTGGGGAGAGGGGTCCCACCGCTCAGGTAGGCGCAGACCAGGGGAGATGAACGCCAGTGTAGTATTATCCTTCAAAAGGGAAGAGTCCCAGGTGCTGGCTGATGCAAGATGAGGCAGACAAATCGAGGAAAGCTGGAAGCCGCACATCGGTATAGTGATGAATGCTTTATTTAAAAAGCTGGATCATGAAGACACACCAAACTTGACAGCAGAAGCGTACAAAAGCAGCTAACGCGTTTTACACTACAATGAGTGCTTATTCATAGCTGAGCTATGAATAAGCACTCATTGTAGTGTGAAACGCGTTAGCTGCTTTTGTACGCTTCTGCTGTCAAGTTTTGTGTGTCTTCATGATCCAGCTTTTTAAATAAAGCATTCATCACTATACCGGTGTGCGGCTTCCAGCTTTCCTCGATTTGTCTGCCTATACACAACCTGGCATGGAGATTCCTTTTCACTGAATCTAATGGTTCAGTGTGGACTTTCCGACCACAAAACCGTGGAATTTTGTTCAAAGGTTGTTGGCTCCAAATTGTCTTGCATACACATGGTCACACAAATGTTGGCCAACAATTACGAATGTGGGAACGTGGTGACGTACAAGACGTACGACGAGCCGAGAAAAAGGAAGTTTAATAGCCAGTGCGGCTCCTTCTGCTTGATTCCGAGCCCGCGTGAACTTTGGTGCGTCGGACTTGTGTACACACGATCGGAAAATCTTGACAACAAAGTTTTGTTGGCAGAAAATTTGAGAACCTGCTAGCCAAAATTTGTTGGTGGAAAGTCCGACAACAAATGTTCGATGGAGCATACACAAGGTCGGACTTTTAGCCAACAAGCTCACATCCAACATTTGTTGTCGGAAAATCCGATTGTGTGTATGGGGCATAATACTTAAAAAAGGCATCACACTTTTCTACAACCTCCTACAGGACAAAACCACCTTTAGCAAGCTCTATCCCTTAGAATTAGACATAGGATGCACCTTTCAGGATTCCAAATGGCTAGAAGCGTTCAAAGCCACTCGCTCGGCCAACCTATGGGAACTTGCCCATAAGATTAACCTACACTGGTATATCTCCCCAACCCTCACAAACAAAATGGATCCAGCAAACCCCCCCCTTTGCTAGAGGAATTGTGGCATTGTGGGAAGTTTATTTCATGTGCTATGGGAATGCACTGAGCTATCCATGTTCTGGATGGAAGTAGCAGATTTAATATCCAAAATCACTAAGATTTCTGTTAACCTTACACCAGCTCTAGCATTACTGAACATAGGTAGAGAGGAGTTTCCACCCATGTACCAATGCCTTATCATTCACATCCTGTTAGCTGCTAGGCTAACGATAGTCTTCCGAATAACCCTCGAGGGCTGAGGTGATCACTTTGGTGCACACCCATAGTACATATGAATGTATGTTTGCGTCCAGTAATAGTATATTAAAAACTGCAGAGAAAAACTGGATTTACTTGTTTAACTGGTACGCACAGATAGATAATCTTTAATGGTTAATTGGTTCAGGATGATCGTTTACTTGCTTATGTTCTTAAGTATTCGCTTACTCTAATCTTTTTATTGCATGAATTTATATCGCTCTAGGTAGAGAATTGATGCACATGCTACTAATATATCTCTCATGATGAAAAATTGTATTTCACCTAACCTCTTTGTTTCCTTTTGTCGTTTTGTACTTCATACATAATCCTTAATAAAAACTATTGGAAATAACACACTCTAAGGGTCAATTTAGGAAGAGTATGTGTAGGCTAAAAGCAATACTGAGGATTTCCAATTTAAAGATCATGTAATAGGTGGTACTAGACAGGTAATTGCCCATAGGGGTGGTAGATGTCACTGATGGAATAAGAAAGGAGACCTTTCCTGCTGTAGGTACAGTGAGGTTGAGAGAGGTGGATTATGTCTGGTGTGTTCCCATCCCTGGCTTTAAACATAAGCTGGTATGTAACAGGCTACTGGTCCATCACTGTATAAAATTTCAGGTTAAGCTTGGTTTTGCATGGGAGACCTTGACTAGGGGAGAATAATTGGCAGGTGAAATTCTGAGCCACAAAAGGCAGTAAGGATGGTCCAAGCTCCTTCCTCACTGGGAACTGTGGTGCCAAAGGCATGTCCATTTGGAAATGTTAGCAACTTTTCTTTTTTTAAACTGTGTTTAGATTGTATTGGAGCATAAAAATTCCAAATGGTGACATTTGTGTTATGCCATTTCCCACTGCCCTGTTTTTCATTGAGAAATTTTAAAGTTTAACCACTTACCCACTGGGTACTTAAACCCCCTTCCTAACCAATTTTCAAATTTCGGTGCTCTCACATTTTGAATGACAATTTCTCAGTCATGCAACACTGTATCTATATGAATTTTTTGTTCTTTTTTCACACAAATAGAGCTTTCTTTTGGTAGTATTTAATCACCGGTGGGTTTCTATTTGTTGTGCTATTAAAGAAAAAAGACAGAAAATTCTGTAAAAAAAATGTACTTTTCTTTGTTTCTGTTATAAAATTTTGCAAATTAGTCATTTTTCTTCATAAATTTTGGCCAAAATTTATACCGCTACATATCTTTGGTAAAAATAACCCAAATCGGTGTATAATATTTGGTCTTTGTGAAAGTTTATTAGGGCGTACACACAGTCGGACTTTGTTCGGACATTCCGACAACAAAATCCTAGGATTTTTTCCGACGGATGTTGGCTCAAACTTGTTTTGTCTACACACGGTCGCACAAAGTTGTCGGAATTTCCAATCGCCAACCACGCGGTCACGTACACTACGTACGACGAGACTAGAAAAGGCCGGTTCAGAACCAAGTGCAGCACCCTTTGGGCTCCTTTTGCTAATCTCGTGTTAGTAAAAGTTTGGTGAGAGATGATTCGCGCTTTTTCAGACTCGTGGCTTTCAGATCGTTTTCTGCCGTTCAGTTTGTGCTTGTGGGTTTGTATCTGCTCTTCAGTGCGTGCAAGCAAGTTCCGCGTGACTTTAATTAGTCATTGTATTCTTGTTCGTTCGTTACTGTTTTTCAGGTCGCTCTTCACAGGCCTTGCTGTTCTTCAGTGCGTTCTGTTACTTCGTTCTGAGCAGCCAACCGTTTTCTAGCCATGTTGTGTATGCGTACTCCTCGTAGAGTTCGTGCTGTGCGGGGGCTTGGTGTTGGGGTCCTGACCTTGACACAAGTCCAGTTCATGAACAGGGTGGGGAGGAGTTCATGGACCAAGAATTGGTTGCTTCAGCGTGACCAGTTCTCTCATATGCCTTTGCTCCGCGAGATCCGTGAGAATAATCCTGATGATTTCAGGAACTTTCTCAGGATGACGGACCCCGTGTTTCACCGTTTGTTGGCTTCGCTGACCCCCTATATCAGCAGGCAGGATACCTGCATGAGGCAAGCCATCACTCCGGAGCAGAGGTTGGTCGCTACCCTGCGGTATTTGGCAACAGGGAGAAGTCTGCAGGACTTAAAGTTCTCGACAGGCATCTCCCCCCAGGCTCTGGGGATCATTATCCCAGAGACCTGTTCTGCCATCATCCAGGTCCTGCAGAAAGAGTATATGAAGGTAAGATTTTTATCCTTTAATATCACATTTTATTGTATTGAATGTTTGATAATATATTGTATTTCTTTCCTCATTCCCTAATTACCATGAATGTAATATGCTGTGAATGTCCCCTTTGTCCTCATGCATGCTGGATTTTTATGTAATTATTATTTTAGGTCCTTCATACATATTTGCCCTTCAATAACCTCCCCAGCATGTTGTCTCCTGGCCCTATATTCACCTCATGTAGTCACTTAACAATGTATTTTTTCTGCTCCATAGTAGTGCTTTACCTCAAACACCCCCTAAAATGTTTAGAAATGTTATTTTTGCTTTAAATTCAGGCAAAGTGCCAGAGGCCTTTTTTTGGTGGTGTCCCCAAATAATTTTTAGTAACCCTCCCAACCCCCAACTGCTACGTCAGCTGATCCCAATTCTCTATCTATCCTCAATCATCTATCTGCTGACTTTGCCAAACCCATACACACTATAGCCACCTCTTTTGTGCTCAGATTTATGGATGAATTCCCCAAAGCATGTAGTGCAAGGGCCTGCCTGTATACTTTCCAATGGTACTGTTTAAAGTTTTTGGATCCTATTATTATCTTGATAGGTAATAGCAGAATGTCCAAATGTCCTCAAATGTGTACAGTGTGTATTTATATCTTTGTATTATGACACTTCTTACCTGTCCAGTGGGCTGCCAATAGTGTAACTAAGGAGGGGCTGTTCCAAGTAATACCCATTATTTAGGCATTCATCTCTCAATGAAGTGAAGAGGGTTACCTGTCCAAGATTTCCACACACCTCCTATAATGTTAGAAATGGCCCATGAGAGGGGGGGGAGGGGAATATGATAGGTGTACCTTATACTTTGGCGTTGTTAAATTCCCCTTAATAAATGCTATCTGAGGGTTGCCCCATAATGTTTGTGTCTAATTTGCTTGCCATGTTTCTGAGAAAAAATAGTAATGTTTATTGTTTTTTCCTCAACAGTTTCCTTCCACGCCACAGGAATGGCAGACTGTGGCCTCCCACTTTGCCGAGCGGTGGGACTGTCCTAACTGCGGAGGGGCAATTGATGGGAAACACGTCCACATCGTCCCATCACCCAACTCGGGGTCGTACTATTATAATTACAAGGGGTTCAATAGTATTGTGATGTTGGCGGTGGTGTCGGCTAATTACGACTTCCTGTATGTGGACGTGGGGAAGAATGGCCGGATGTCCGATGGTGGAGTCATCACCCAGACTGAGTTTTACAGGCGTCTCCAGAATGGCAGCTTGGACTTGCCAGCTCCAGAGGACAATGTTGAAGGACTCCCATTTGTGTTCGTTGCTGATAAAGCGTTTGCGCTCGGGGACCACCTGATGCGGCCATTCCCAATGAGGACCCTCACCCCGGAACAGAGGGTTTTTAATTACCGACTGGTCAGAGCCCGAAGAGTGGTGGAGAACACATTTGGAATCCTGGCCAGCCGGTTCCGCCTATTTATGACACCCATCCATATGGTGGAGTATAAACTGAACCATATTATACTTGCGTGCTGTGTTCTCCATAACTTTTTAAGGAAACATTCGGCCAACTATGCTGGCTCAGTTGGGCCTGAGGCCGGAATGATACATCAAACCACACTGACGGCGCTTGAAAGTGGCCGTCCTGGCTTGCCCTCCCTGAGTGCCCGTGATGTACGGTTACGCTACCTGGAGTTCTTTGCGGGTAGGGGGGCTATCAATATGCCAGCAAATTTGTGGACATTTACTGCTTGTGTTTGTTTTAGCTGACCCTGACAGAAATGTTTTGAGTCCAGAAAATGTCGTGATTGTGTAACCTTATTATACAAAGCACTGTTGGCTGTTTATTACTAAATGCAAAAACACATTTCACTACAAGTGCACTTGCAACTGCACTGAACCTGCACTTGTAGTGCAAAGTGGATTTGCCCTTAGGAAATAACCCCCATTTTCGCAGAAAACAGCAATTACATCACCCCAAAAGTGTTGTAGTGTTGAGACAATAATCCACACATTCTTGATTAACCTAATTTTTTATACCTGCACAATCACATGTGCATTTACCAAAGGTTTTTAAAACAAACCAACATGTTTGTTGTATAACAATTTTTGGAGTAGCATTTTCAAAAATCAAAATGTCCATTTAAGATAAAATAGGCCAGTGTAAAACCAACAAGAAAGCCAAAAAACTTGAACTTACAAAGTTCACATTAGGTAAAACCTGAAGGCTATATCAGACATCAGTATTTAGGAACTGTGTTTGATATAGCGTTCAGATGGGGGGGAAATCACCCCTGGAAAAGCCAAATTTGGAAGATGCACACCAATTTACGAATGTCAACATGTGCTAGCTGCCATCATGGGGGATCAAGGGACGTGTTTTGGGGGAGCAAGCCCTTCCTCACAACTACTTTATAATTGAGAAAGGGGTTGCACCCCCAAAGCGCGTCCATTGATCTCTCGTGATGGCAGATAGCACATGTTGTCACACTGTGTGCATCCTCCAAATTTGGCTTTTCAAAACATTGCAAAAATATTTAAAAGATTGGACCACAATCCAAAAAGTGATTTTGTGGGGTTTTAAATTCGCCCCAAAACATCAATGATGTTATTATTTTTTTGAATCACATCATTAATTTTTTTCTGGATGTTTTGCAATTCGACATTACACCGTTCAGGCCCGATCAGGATCTGGGCACTTTCTGATGTGAAAGGATCTGGATCACCTAAAAAGAGAGAAACAAAACAAAAACAGGTTTCAAAAATCTGCCACCATCCATCTCTTACCTGAGCCTGTGGTCGCAGACACTCACCTGTTGTGGTGCCAATTTCCACCACATCTTCTTCTTCCTCCTGCTCTTCTTGGGTTGGTGGTATTTCCCCTTCTTCCATAGGTGGGGGGTCTGTGGTCTCCTCGGATGAGGGGTGTCCTCCGAGTCTTTTCTCCCCTATGTAAAACAAAAATGGTATAATTAGCACACAGATATTTAATGGCAGAACTAGAAATAGGAAACATTGCTTGGAAGTGGGGTACAATTATCTATTTTAGCCAAGTTCCAAGATGTCGTTTTTTTATTGGCCTTTGTCAAGCTGCAATACTTTACCTGTTTAGTACAAGCTTCACAGATGTAGCCCCCCCTATAGTATACACTGGAGCACCTGTGTGGCCCCCCTAATAAAAATGGTGTTCTTGTGTCCCACACTAGTGCTCCAGTGTCCAGATGTGAAAACAGCTGCTCAGTGTCCTCTCCTTACACACAATCTAGTTTGCATTTCATTCGAGTAACAAACCCATCTACACAAACAAATATTTGGCATCCAAGTAGGCCCAAAAAAAATGTGGGAAAATGCATATGGCCTAAACAATGGTGTTTTAGAGGCCGAAAGAAAAATGTTTGATACAAACGAATAATGGGCCCATGAACATTAAAGTTGCCCTTTTAAACGTTACAATTAATAAGAAAAGCATATGGAGCAGCACGAACGGAATAAAGACAGAAAGAATAGGAACACAGCACAACTACTTACTTTTTTGCAGCACTCTCCGGATCTTTCGGTACTGCTCTGGCTCTCTTAATTTGAGGTCCGACCACCGCTTCCTGAGCTGATCTTTTGATCTTCGTACCCCGAAATTTTTGTGAAGACTTTTGACCACTTTCGCCATGATCTTGGCCTTTCGGATATAGGGGTTGGGGTAAGGCCCATACTTTCCGTCATAGTCGGACTTCTTCATGATGTCGACCATCTCCAACATCTCCCCAAAGGACATATTTGTGGCCTTAGAATGTCTCCTTCTGGATCGGGACGTGTCCGGATCCGGGCTTTCCTCCTCCTCCTCCTCGTTCCTGCAATTATCACACCCCTGTTGTGACTCCGCCATGTGCTCTTCCCCCACTGCGCCGAACGAAAAGGGGCGGGGAATAGAATAGAAAGAACGTCAGGGGCGGGCGGAGTTACACGCATGCGCAGTGTACATAAAGCGTAACACACGTGCATATTACGTACGATCTGTGAGCGGAGGAAGGAGCATTGGACGTGCCGATCATAAGAACGAAGGTAAGAGACAAACTTGTGCCTATACTGCTTGTACATTGAGGCCTATATTGTAACAAGATTAGGAGAGTTTTGTCTGACATTAGGCTTTGTCTTGTGTTGTGTCTTGCAGTGAACATGGATATGCTACTGAAAGACAATGACTTCATGTCAGTATTCGTAGATATGTTAAGGGAGCTGCCCTGTCTGTGGGAGATTAAACACCCCCATTTCAAGAACCAAGCAAAGAGGAAGGCAGCACTGGTGCAATTGTGTGAAATTGTGAAGCAGGTGATCCCCACGGCAGACATCACCTATTTAAAGATATTAATTGGTGGCCTGAGGAGTACATATCTAAGGGAGCGCAAGAAGGTCCTGGATTCACAGAGATCCGGAGCAGCAGATGACATCTATGTCCCCAGGATGTTGTACTACGACAGGCTGCATTTTCTGGCAGGCCAGACTGAACCCAGGCCATCCCTCTCCAGTCTTCCTTCCACGCTTCCTTCCCCCCCGGCTGAGGCTTCTGACACCCAGATTGAGCCAGGTACAGCATTCCTCTAAATATTTCTGCTTGTCCAATCAATGATGGTAACTAGATGTTAGTTGGGAGTACTAATTTAGGATTGTGATTGATGAAGCAAAAAATAAAACCATGTCCCTTTTTCATACACAGGGAAGTCTCAGCCAGGAGGTGGCCGGACCGAGCCAGCTGGCTGATCTGCAGGTCCCTCCACCCCCCCTGAAAAGAGCAAGTGGCAGGAGGAGGAGTGCCCTAGAGGAGGCTGCCAGAGGACTCTTTTGGAGGGCTACAGAGGTCCTGGGAGCACGACAGACTGTGGAGGAGGACATTGCTGCCGTCATTGCATATAAAATGCAGAGGATGGAGGAGGGCCAACAAGTCATGTGTGAGTCGCTCATATTGGAGGCTCTTAACAAAGGTATGAGGGGCCAAATTACAGCTCAGACACACCTTTGCGATGGTCCTCCTCCCCCTCCTGCAGGTCCTCCTCCTCCTCCTTCTCCTCCAGGTCCTCCCAGTCCTCCTCCTCCTCCAGGTCCTACTCCTCCTCCTGCCACATCTCCAACAGCACAGCCTAGAAGGAAGCATGGAAGGAAGACCAGAAAGTGAGGACCCTGGATCCAGTCTGGTTGGCCAAAAAATGCAGCCTCTTGTGGTACCATAGCCTGGGGACACAGATGTCATCTGCTGCTTTCCGGATCTCTGCGAATTCTGGACCAGACTGCCCTCCCTTACATATGGACTCCTCAGGCCACCAATTTTGATGTTCAAGAATTGATGTCTGCCGTGGGGGTCCCAGGCTTCGCTAATTTCTCCTGTTGATCCAGTGTTGCCTTCCTCTTTGTTTGGTTCTGAGCCCTTAATAAAGGATTTTTGTTTTGAATTATACTCTCCTATGTGTTTTACTTCAAAAAGGACAGTTGGTTTGTGAGGATTCAGGTACATTTCAAATATACAATGTGAAATGTACAAGGGACACCAACAACAAACAATCTCCTTGAGATTAAATAATAAAAGATATCAATTGTGTTGGGGTAACTTGACACACAAAACACACACAAAAATATTCTGGAGTAAAAATAAAAATAACATTGAACAAAGATCAGCCTTTGAAAAAATACAAACATTAAATAAAAAAAAGGCTTAAAATCCCCCAAAAAACAAAAAAAAAAACAAAATATGTCAGATGTGACAACTAATAACAATATATTCAGGGAATACAAATAAAAAAACAAAAATAAAACTTTGGGAGAAGTGTGTGTGAATATGAGCAGCAAAACTACTTAATTCTTGTAACATTATAAAGAAGAAGAGAGTGCGCTGTATTAAACCATTTTTAACATTGCAGCGTGACGAAAGTGCTGTATCCATTGCGAATGCTAAGTTTACCAGAACGAGCTGTTCCGTGCCGGAATTTCTTCTGAGCATGCGTGGCACTTTGTGCGTCGGAACAGGCCACACACGGTCGGAATTGACGCGATCGGATTTTGTTTTCGGAAAATTTTATCTCCTGCTCTCCAACTTTGTGTGTCGGAAAATCCGATGGAAAATGTCCGATGGAGCCCACACACGGTCGGAATTTCCGACAACACTCTCCGATCGGACATTTTCCATCGGAAAATCCGACCATGTGTACGGGGCAATAGAGTCCACAAGCTTTAAGTACTGACGGCCTCTCATTTCTTGAGACCCTAACAAGCCAGGAAAGTACAAATACCCCCCAAATGACCCCTTTTTGGAAGTAGACATTACAAGGTATTTAGTAAGAGGCATGGTGAGTTTTTTGAAGTTGTAATTTTTTCCCACAATTCTTTGCAAAATCAAGATTTTTCTTTTTTTTCACAAAATTGTTATATTAGCAGGTTATTTCTCACACACAACATAGCACAAATTACATCCCAAAACACATTCTACTATTCCTCCTGAGTATAGCAATACCACATGTGTGGCCACATACAGAGGCCCAACATGCAGGGAATGCCATGAGGCGTTCTTGGATGATAAATTACACATATCATTTCTTGACTACCTCTTATGCCGCGTACACACGGTCGGACTTTTCGGCAACAAAAGTCCGACAGCCCGTCCGACAGACACAACGTTATCGATTTACACAATGTTTTTAACACATAGCATGTACATACCAAAAATTACACCCCAAAATAGATTCTTCTACTCCTCCTGAGTATGGCGATACCACATGTGTGAGACTTTTCCACAGCGTGGCCACATACAGAGGACCAACATGCAGGGAGCACCATCAGGTGTTCTAGGGACATGGAAGTTTCAAATCTAATTTGACTAGCTTTGGCCAATTATGGCTCAGCGGGTTTAGTACACACCCCACACTATATAAGGCCGCCTGCACGTCGGCCCTGTGTAGTGTGTTGTGGCGTTGAGAGAGAGATAGAGAGAGAGAGACAGTTTTATTTGATTTAAGTTAGTTAGAGTAGGCAGGCGAGTCAGTTATCTGCACTTACAGTGTATTGTGTATATATATAAATATATATATATATATATATATATATATATATATATATATGCATTCTAGGTGTTGTATTAATATATAGACTGTATTCAGTTTAGCTAGATCCGTTCCTGTTATTCTCTTCCTACTGACAGGCAGGCAGGTTTTTACAGTATTTACAGCTACCTGAAGAAAATTGCTGGTGTTCTTTTGATCCTATTAGTCCTATTAGCTACAGTACTTACAATTAGCGTAGTGCGTCCTCTGCACAGTGTGCACCTAAAGCTACCTGAAGAAAATTGGTGGTGTTCTTCTGATCATATTAGTACTGCAGGAAGCTGCAGTATTTACAAGTTAGTGTAGTGTGTCCTCTGCACAGTGTGCACCTAAAGCTACCTGAAGAAAATGGGTGGTGTTCTTCTGATCCTATTAGTACTGCAGGCAGTTGTAGTATTTACAAGTTAGTGTAGTGCATCCTCTGCACAGTGTGCACCTAAAGCCACCTGAAGAAAATTGGTAGGGTTTTTCTGATCCTGTTAGTACCACAGGCAGCTGCAGTTTTTACAAGTTAGTGTAGTGCGTCCTCTGCACAATGTGCACCTAAAGCTACCTGAAGAAAATTGGTGGTGTTCTTCTGATCCTATTAGCACCGCAGGCAGCTGTAGTATTTACAAGTTAGTGTAGTACGTCCTCTGCACAGTGTGCACCTAAAGCTCCTGAAGAAAATTGGTGGTGTTCTTCTGATCCTATTAGTACCGCGGGCAGCTGTAGTATTTACAAGTTAGTGTAGTGCGTCCTCTGCACAGTGTATACCTAAAGCTACCTGAAGACAATTGCTGTTGTTCTGCTCCTAATAATACCACAGGCAGGCAGCTACAGTAGTTACAGTTAGTGTACTGTGTCTTCTGCACAGTGTGCACCTAAAGCTACCTGAAAAAAATTGGTGGTGTTCTTCTGATCCTATTAGTAGCACAGGCAGCTACAGTATTTACAGTTAGTGTACTGTGTGTTCTGCACAGTTTGCACCTAAAGCTACCTGAAGAAAATTGGTGGTGTTCTTCTGATCCTATTAGTACCGCAGGCAGCTGTAGTATTTACAAGTTAGTGTAGTGCATCCTCTGCACAGTGTGCTCCTAAAGCTACCTGAAAAAAATTGGTGGTGTTCTTCTGATCCTATTAGTACCACAGGCAGCTGCAGTATTTGCAAGTTAGTGTAGTGCGTCCTCTGCACAGTGTGCACCTAAAGCTCCTGAAGAAAATTGGTGGTGTTCTTCTGATCCTATTAGTAATGCAGGCAGCTGTAGTATTTACAAGTTAGAGAAGTGCGTCCTCTGCACAGTGTGCACCTAAAGCTACCTGAAGACAATTGCTGTTGTTCTGCTCCTATTAATACCACAGGCAGGCAGCTACAGTATTTACAATTAGTGTACTGTGTATTCTACACAGTGTGCACCTAAAGCTGCCTGAAGAAAATGGGTGGTGTTCTTCTGATCCTATTAGTACCGCAGGTAGCTGTAGTATTTACAAGTTAGTGTACTGCGTCCTCTGCACAGTGTGCACCTAAAGCTACCTCAAGAAAATTGGTGGTGTTCTTCTGATCTTATTATTACCACAGGCAGCTGCAGTATTTACAAATTAGAATCAAAAAAGGGGGAAGGTACCATCCAATAATGTCACAAGAGTTGCCGCCATCCCTATCATACGGAGAAAGGAAAATGACCCCTCAAAAAGTGGTGGGACTTTGAAGGCAACGGAGTAAGAATAAAAACAGTTTTATTAACACAGATATACAACAATATACATATCGAAAAAAATTCAAATACAGTCATATGGATCAGTTTAACAGTAAAAATAAGATTATACTGGTGAGCGAACCAAATGTGTGTTCATGTAGTCTTCCACCTGAGCCTATGCATTTCGGGACTACAGGAGTCCCTTCATCAAGGGCAAATGGTAAGCAGACTTTACACCAAGCATGACCAGGAAGAGAGGCCGACCGTCGGAGCAATTCTTGGGGGCAACTACACACAGGACGCCAGGAAACCCAAAATTAGGAAACGGGCGTGTCTCTGGCCCCGCCTTCTCCACACTGGTCCCAATGTGCCACCCCAGAGGGGGACAACGCTACCCCAAGAAGGCCCAGCAAGCGAAAGATCAGAGGGGGGGGGAGAAAAAATTAATTATCCCAATATTGGTATATGAGGGATATGATTAGGCGTAGGTAGGTACCCCCAATATGCGAGCAAGGGGAGCGGATGTGCCTTGAGCGCAGGGTCGGCTGCAAATATTATAGGAAATAACGACTTCATACAGAAAAATCTGTGTCTCTAGTATTATGTTACAATATCATTGGTGGCTTTCAGCCGTCTGCAACCACCGCCGCCGAGTCGGTCAATGACGATTTACAAATTAGTGTAGTGCGTCGTTTGCACAGTGTGCACATAAAGCTACCTGAAGAAAATTGGTGGTGTTCTTCTGATCCTATTAGCACCGCAGGCAGCTGTAGTATTTACAAGTTAGTGTAGTGCATTCTCTGCACAGTGTGCACCTAAAAGTCCTGAAGAAAATTGGTGGTGTTCTTCTGATCCTATTAGTACCGCAGGCAGCTGTAGTATTTACAAGTTAGTGTAGTGCGTCCTCTGCACAGTGTGCACCTAAAGCAACCTGAAGAAAATTGGTGGTGTTCTTCTGATCCTATTAGTACAGTACCGCAGGCAGCTGCAGTATTTACAAGTTAGTGTAGTGCGTACTCTGCACAGTGTGCACCTAAATCTCCTGAAGAAAATTGGTGGTGTTCTTCTGATCCTATTAGTACCGCAGGCAGCTGTAGTATTTACAAGTTAGTGTAGTGCGTCCTCTGAACAGTGTGCACCTAAAGCGACCTGAAATAAATTGGTGGTGTTCTTCTGATCCTATTAGTACCGCAGGCAGCTGCAGTATTTACAAGTCAGTGTAGTCTGTCCTCTGCACAGTGTGCACCTAAAGCTCCTGAAAAAATTTGGTGGTGTTCTTCTGATTCTATTAGTAACTCAGGCAGCTATAGTATTTACAGTTTGTGTACTGTGACTTCTGCACAGTGTGCACCTAAAGCTGCATTAAAGAAAATTGGTGGTGTTCTTCTAAACCTGTTAGTACCGCAGGCAGCTGCAGTATTTACAAGTTAGTGTAGTGCGTCCTCTGCACAGTGTGCACCTAAAGCTACCTGAAGACAATTGCTGTTGTTCTGCTCTTAATAATACCACTGGCAGGCTGCTACAGTATTTACAGTTAGTGTACTGTGTCTTCTGCACAGTGTGCACCTAAAGTTGCCTGAAGAAAATTGGTGGTGTTCTTCTGATCCTACTAGTAATTTAGGCAGCTATAGTATTTACAGTTAGTGTACTGTGTCTTCTGCACAGTGTGCACCTAAAGCTGCATTGAAGAAAATTGGTGGTGTTCTTCTGATCCTATTAGTACCGCAGGCAGCTGTAGTATTTACAAGTTAGTGTATTGCATCCTGTGCACAGTGTGCACCTAAAGCTACCTGAAAAAAAATGGTGGTGTTCTTCTGATCCTATTAGCACCGCAGGCAGCTGTAGCATTTACAAGTTAGTGTAGTGCATCCTCTGCACAGTGTGCACCTAAAGCTACCTGAAGAAAATTGGTGTTGTTCTTCTTAACCTATTAGTACAGTACTGCAGGCAGCTGCAGTATTTACAAGTTAGTGTAGTGCGTCCTCTGCACAGTGTGCACCTAAATCTCCTGAAGAAAATTGGTGGTGTTCTTCTGATCCTATTAGTAACTCAGGCAGCTATAGTATTTACAGTTAGTGTACTGTGTCCTCTGCACAGTGTGCACCTAAAGCTGCATTGAAGAAAATTGGTAGTGTTCTTCTGATCCTATTAGTACCGCAGGCAGCTGCAGTATTTACAAGTTAGTGCAGTCTGTCCTCTGCACAGTGTGCACCTAAAACTCCTGCAAAAAAATGGTGGTGTTCTTCTGATCCTATTAGTAACTCAGGCAGCTATAGTATTTACAGTTAGTGTACTGTGTCCTCTGCACAGTGTGCACCTAAAGCTGCATTAAAGAAAATTGGTACTGTTCTTCTGATCCTATTAGTACCGCAGGCAGCTGTAGTATTTACAAGTTAGTGAAGTGCGTCTTGTGCACAGTGTGCACCGAAAGCTACCTGAAAAAATTAGTGGTGTTCTTCTGATCCTATTAATACCGCAGGCAGCTGCAGTATTTACAAGTCAGTGCAGTCTGTCCTCTGCACAGTGTGCACCTAAAGCTCCTGAAAATAATTGGTGGTGTTCTTCTGATCCTATTAGTAATTCAGGCAGCTATAGTATTTACAGTTAGTGTACTGTGTCTTCTGCACAGTGTGCACCTAAAGCTGCATTGAAGAAAATTGGTGGTGTTGTTCTGATCCTATTAGTACTGCAGGCAGCTGTAGTATTTACAAGTTAGTGAAGTGCGTCATGTGCACAGTGTGCACCGAAAGCTACCTGAAAAAAATTTGTGGTGTTCTTCTGATCCTATTAGTACCGCAGGCAGCTGCAGTATTTACAAGTAAGTGTAGTGCATCCTCTGCACAGTGTGCACCTAAAGCTACCTGAAAAAAAATGGTGGTGTTCTTCTAATCCTATTAGTACCGCAGGCAGCTGCAGTATTTACAAGTTAGTGTAGTGCGTCCTCTGCACAGTGTGCACCTAAATCTCCTGAAGAAAATTGGTGGTGTTCTGACCCTATTAGTACCGCAGGCAGCTGCAGTATTTACAAGTTAGTGCAGTCTGTCCTCTGCACAGTGTGCACCTAAAACTCCTGCAAAAAAATGGTGGTGTTCTTCTGATCCTATTAGTAACTCAGGCAGCTATAGTATTTACAGTTAGTGTACTGTGTCCTCTGCACAGTGTGCACCTAAAGCTGCATTGAAGAAAATTGGTAGTGTTCTTCTGATCCTATTAGTACCGCAGGGAGCTGTAGTATTTACAAGTTAGTGAAGTGCGTCTTGTGCACAGTGTGCACCGAAAGCTACCTGAAAAAATTAGTGGTGTTCTTCTGATCCTATTAATACCGCAGGCAGCTGCAGTATTTACAAGTCAGTGCAGTCTGTCCTCTGCACAGTGTGCACCTAAAGCTCCTGAAAAAAATTGGTGGTGTTCTTCTGATCCTATTAGTAATTCAGGCAGCTATAGTATTTACAGTTAGTGTACTGTGTCTTCTGCACAGTGTGCACCTAAAGCTGCATTGAAGAAAATTGGTGGTGTTCTTCTGATCCTATTAGTACTGCAGGCAGCTGTAGTATTTTCAAGTTAGTGTAGTGCATTCTGTGCACAGTGTGCACCTAAAGCTACCTGAAAAAAATTGGTGGTGTTCTTCTGATCCTATTAGTACCGCAGGCAGCTGCAGTATTTACAAGTAAGTGTAGTGCATCCTCTGCACAGTGTGCACCTAAAGCTACCTGAAAAAAAATGGTGGTGTTCTTCTAATCCTATTAGTACCGCAGGCAGCTGCAGTATTTACAAGTCAGTGCAGTCTGTCCTCTGCACAGTGTGCACCTAAAGCTCATGAAAAAAATTGGTGGTGTTCTTCTGATCCTATTAGTACTGCAGGCAGCTGTAGTATTTTCAAGTTAGTGTAGTGCATCCTGTGCACAGTGTGCACCTAAAGCTACCTGAAAAAAATTGGTGGTGTTCTTCTGATCCTATTAGTACCGCAGGGAGCTGCAGTATTTACAAGTTAGTGTAGTGCGTCCTCTGCACAGTGTGCACCTAAAGCTCATGAAGAAAATTGGTGGTGTTCTTCTGATCCTATTAGTACTGCAGGCAGCTGTAGTATTACAAGTTAGAGTAGTGCGTTATCTGCACAGTGTGCCCCTAAAGCTACCTGAAGACAATCGCTGTTGTTCTGCTCTTATTAATACCACTGGCAGGCAGCTACAGTAATTACAGTTAGTGTACTGTGTCTTCTGCACAGTGTGCACCTAAAGCTGCCTGAAGAAAATTGGTGGTGTTCTTCTGATCCTATTAGTAACTCAGGCAGCTATAGTATTTACAGTTAGTGTACTGTATCTTCTGCACAGTGTGAACCTAAAGCTGCATTGAAGAAAATGGGTGGTGTTCTTCTGATCCTATTAGTACCGCAGGCAGCTGCAGTATTTACAAGTCAGTGTAGTCTGTCCTCTGCACAGTGTGCACCTAAAGCTCCTGAAAAAAAATTGGTGGTGTTCTTCTGATCCTATTAGTAATTCAGGCAGCTATAGTATTTACAGTTAGTGTACTGTGTCTTCTGCACAGTGTGCACCTAAAGCTGCATTGAAGAAAATTGGTGGTGTTCTTCTGATCCTATTAGTACTGCAGGCAGCTGTAGTATTTACAAGTTAGTGTAGTGTGTCCTGTGCACAGTGTGCACCTAAAGCTACCTGAAAAAAATTGGTGATGTTCTTCTGATCCTATCAGTACCGCAGGCAGCTGCAGTATTTACAAGTTAGTGTAGTGCGTCCTCTGCACAGTGTGCACCTAAAGCTCCTGTAGAAAATTGGTGGTGTTCTTCTGATCCTATTACTACCGCAGGCAGCTGTAGTATTTACAAGTTAGAGTAGTGCGCCCTCTGCACAGTGTGCACCTAAACCTACCAGAAGACAATTGCTGTTGTTCTGCTCCTATTAATACCACAGGCAGGCAGCTACAATATTTACAGTTAGTGTACTGTGTCTTCTACACAGTGTGCACCTAAAGCTGCCTGAAGTAAAATTGGTGGTGTTCTTCTGATCCTATTAGTACCGCAGGCAGCTGTAGTATTTACAAGTAAGTGTAGTCCGTCCTCTGCACAGTGTGCACCTAAAGCTACTTGAAGACAATTGGTGCTGTTCTGCTCCTATTAATACCACAGGCAGGCAGCTACAGTATTTACAGTTAGTGTACTGTGTCCTCTGCACAGTGTGCACCTAAAGCTATCTGTAGAAAATTGGTGGTGTTCTTCTGATCCTACTAGTACTGCAGGCAGCTGTAGTATTTACAAGTTAGTGTAGTGTGTCCTCTGCACAGTGTGCACCTAAAGCTACCTGAGAAAAATTGGTGGTGTTCTTCTGATCCTATTAGTACCACAGGCAGCTACAGTATTTACAGTTAGTCTAATGTGTCTTCTGCACAGTGTGCACCTAAAGTTACCTGAAGAAAAGTGGTGGTGTTCTTCTGATCCTATTAGTACCACAGGCAGCTGTAGTATTTACAAGTTAGTGTAGTGCGTCCTCTGCACAGTGTGCACCTAAAGCTACCTGAAAAAAAATGGTGGTGTTCCTCTGCTCCTACTAATACCACAGGCAGGCATCTACAGTATTTACAGTTAGTGTACTGTGTCTTTTGCACAGTGTGCACCTAAAGCTGCCTGAAGAAAATTAGTGGTGTTCTTCTGATCCTATTAGTACCGCAGGCAGCTACAATATTTATAGTTAGTGTACTGTGTCTTCTGCAAAGTGTGCACCTAAAGCTACTCGAAGAAAATTGGTGGTGTTCTTCTGATCCTATTAGTACCGCAGGCAGCTGTAGTATTTACAAGTTAGTGTAGTGTGTCCTCTGCACAGTGTGCATCTAAAGCTACCTGAAAAAAAATTGGTGGTGTTCTTCTGATCCTATTAGTACCGCAGGCAGCTGCAGTATTTACAAGTTAGTGTAGTGCGTCCTCTGCACAGTGTGCACCTTAAGCTCCTGTAGAAAAATGGTGGTGTTCTTCTGATCCTATTACTACCGCAGGCAGCTGTAGTATTCACAAGTTAGTGTAGTGCGTGCTCTGCACAGTGTGCACCTGAAGCTCCTGAAAAAAAATGGTGGTGTTCTTCTGATCCTATTAGTACCGCAGGCAGCTACAGTATTTACAGTTAGTGTACTGTGTCTTCTGCACAGTGTGCACCCAAAGTTACCTGAAGAAAAGTGGTGGTGTTCTTCTGATCCTATTAGTACCACAGGCAGCTGTAGTATTTACAAGTTAGTGTAGTGCGTCCTCTGCACAGTGTGCACCTAAAGCACCGGAAAAAAATTGGTGGTGTTCTTCTGCTCCTACTAATACCACAGGCAGGCATCTACAATATTTACAGTTAGTGTACAGTGTCTTCTGTACAGTGTGCACCTAAAGGTACCTGAAGAAAATTGGTGGTGTTCTTCTGATCCTATTAGTACCGCAGGCAGCTGTAGTATTAACAAGTTAGTATAGTGCGTCCTCTGCACAGTGTGCACCTAATGCTACTTGAAAAAAATTGGTGATGTTCTTCTGATCCTATTAGTACCACAGGCAGCTGCAGTATTTACAAGTTAGTGTAGTGCGTGCTCTGCACAGTGTGCACCTGAAGCTCCTGAAAAAAATTGGTGGTGTTGTTCTGATGCTATTAGTACCGCTGGAAGCTGTAGTATTTACAAGTTAAAGTATTGCATACTCTGCACAGTGTGCACCTAAAGCTACCTGAAGACAAATGCTGTTGTTCTGCTCCTTTAAATACAACAGGAAGGCAGCTACAGTATTTACAGTTAGTGTACTGTGTCTTCTGTACAGTGTGCACCTAAAGATGCCTGAAGAAAATTAGTGGTGTTCTTCTGATCCTATTAGTACTGCAGGCAGCTATAGTATTTACAGTTAGTGTACTGTGTCTTCTGCAAAGTGTGCACCTAAAGCTACCTGAAAAAAATTGGTGGTGTTCTTCTGATCCTATTAGTACCGCAGGGAGCTGCAGTATTTACAAGTTAGTGTAGTGTGTCCTCTGCACAGTGTGCTCCTAAAGCTACCTGAAGAAAATTGGTGGTGTTCTTCTGATCCTATTAGTACCACAGGCAGCTGTAGTATTTACAAGTTAGTGTAGTGCGTCCTCTGCACAGTGTGCACCTAAAGCTACCTGAAGACAATTGCTGTTGTTCTGCTCTTATTAATACCACAGGCAGCTCCAGTATTTACAGTTAGTGTACTGTGTCCTCTGCACAGTGTGCACCTAAAGCTACCTGAAGAAAATTGGTGGTGTTCTCCTGATCCTACTTGTACCGCAGGCAGCTGTAGTATTTACAAGTTAGTGTAGTGCGTCCTCTGCACAGTGTGCACCTAAAGCTACCTGAAAAAAATTGGTGGTGTTCTTCTTATCCTATTAGTACCACAGGCAGCTACAGTATTTACAGTTAGTGTGCTGTGTCTTCTGCACAGTGTGCACCTAAAGCTGCATTGAAGAAAATTGGTGGTGTTCTTCTGATCCTATTAGTACCGCAGGCAGCTACAGTATTTACAGTTAGTCTACTGTGTCTTCTGCACAGTGTGCACCTAAAGTTACCTGAAGAAAAGTGGTGGTGTTCTTCTGATCCTATTAGTACCACAGGCAGCTGTAGTATTTACAAGTTAGTGTAGTGCGTCCTCTGCACAGTGTGCACCTAAAGCTACCTGAAAAAAATTGGTGGTGTTCCTCTGCTCCTACTAATACCACAGGCAGGCATCTACAGTATTTACAGTTAGTGTACTGTGTCTTTTGCACAGTGTGCACCTAAAGCTGACTGAAGAAAATTAGTGGTGTTCTTCTGATCCTATTAGTACCGCAGGCAGCTGCAATATTTATAGTTAGTGTACTGTGTCTTCTGCAAAGTGTGCACCTAAAGCTACCTGAAGAAAATTGGTGGTGTTCTTCTGATCCTATTAGTACCGCAGGCAGCTGTAGTATTTACAAGTTAGTGTAGTGTGTCCTCTGTACAGTGTGCATCTACAGCTACCTGAAAAAAATTGGTGGTGTTCTTCTGATCCTTTTAGTACCGCAGGCAGCTGCAGTATTTACAAGTTAGTGTAGTGCGTCCTCTGCACAGTGTGCACCTTAAGCTGCTGTAGAAATTTGGTGGTGTTCTTCTGATCCTATTACTACCGCAGGCTGCTGTAGTATTTACAAGTTAGAGTAGTGCGCCCTCTGCACAGTGTGCACCTAAACCTACCAGAAGACAATTGCTGTTGTTCTGCTCCTATTAATACCACAGGCAGGCAGCTACAATACTTTACAGTTAGTGTTCTGTGTCTTCTACATAGTGTGCACCTAAAGCTGCCTGAAGAAAAATTGGTGGTGTTCTTCTGATCCTATTAGTACCGCAGGCAGCTGTCGTATTTACAAGTTAGTGTAGTCCGTCCTCTGCACAGTGTGCACCTAAAGCTACCTGAAGACAATTGCTGCTGTTCTGCTCCTATTAATACCACAGGCAGTCAGCTACAGTATTTACAGTTAGTGTACTGTTTCCTATGCACAGTGTGCACCTAAAGCTATCTGTAGAAAATTGGTGGTGTTGTTCTGATCCTACTAGTGCTGCAGGCAGCTGTAGTATTTACAAGTTAGTGTAGTGCGTCCTCTGCACAGTGTGCACCTAAAGCTACCTGAAAAAAATTGGTGGTTTTCTTCTGATCCTATTAGTACCGCAGGCAGGTGCAGTATTTACAAGTTAGTGTAGTGCGTCCTCTGCACAGTGTGCACCTAAAGCTCCTGAAGAAAATTGGTGGTGTTCTTCTGATGTTATTAGTACCGCAGGCAGCTGTAGTATTTACAAGTTAGAGTAGTGCGTCCTCTGCACAGTGTGCACCTAAACCTACCTGAAGACAATTGCTGTTGTTCTGCTCCTATTAATATCACATGCAGGCACCTACAATATTTACAGTTAGTGTACTGTGTCTTCTGAACAGTGTGCACCTAAAGCTGCCTGAAGAAAATTGGTGGTGTTCTTCTGATCCTATTAGTACCGCAGGCAGCTGTAGTATTTACAAGTTAGTGTAGTCCGTCCTCTGCACAGTGTGCACCTAAAGCTACCTGAGGACAATTGCTGTTGTTCTGCTCCTATTAATACCACAGGCAGGCAGCTACAGTATTTACAGTTAGTGTACTGTGTCCTCTACACAGTGTGCACCTAAAGCTACCTGTATAAAATTGGTGGTGTCAGAGAGCTTACCTGACCCCGGCCTGTTTTGACTTTGCTTCTGCCTGCTCCTTCTGTACCTCTGCTGCCCACCTGTTGCCAAACCCAGCTTGTGCACTAACCTGTCTCCAGCTCCTGCTCAGCATCTGTTGTCTGTGCCGCTAACTATCATATGCTGTTTGAAGACTGCTAACCCCACAGACTCCTGCACAGGCTCTCATACCACTCCGCACTCGTGGGCCTCCTGTCTGCTCTACCAGGGGCCGCAAGTCGGATATGAAAGGGAGCCTACCCTCTGCCCAAGTGGACTCTCCGGTCTGGCAAGTGAGAGACATGACAGGTGGTGTTCTTCTGATCCTACTAGTACTGCAGGCAGCTGTAGTATTTACAAGTTAGTGTAATGCGTCCTCTGCACAGTGTGCACCTAAAGCTACCTGAAAAAAATTGGTGGTGTTCTTCTGATCCTATTAGTACCGCAGGCAGCTACAGTATTTACAGTTAATGTACTGTGTCTTCTGCACAGTGTGCACCTAAAGCTACCTGAAGAAAATTGGTGGTGTTCTTCTGATCCTATTAGTACCGCAGGCAGCTGTAGTATTTACAAGTTAGTATAGTGTGTCCTCTGCACAGTGTGCACCTAAAGCTACCTGAAAAAAATTGGTGGTGTTCTTCTGATCCTATTAGTACTGCAGGCAGCTGCAGTATTTATAAGTTAGTGTAGTGCGTCCTCTGCACAGTGTGCACCTAAAGCTACCTGAAGAAAATTGGTGGTGTTCTTCTGATCCTATTAGTACCGCGGGCAGCTGTAGTATTTAAAAGTTTGTGTAGTGCGTCCTTTGAACAGTGTGCACCTAAAGCTACCTGAAAAAAATTGGTGGTGTTCTTCTGATCCTATTAGTACCGCAGGCATCTGCAGTATTTACAAGTTAGTGTAGTGCGTCCTCTGCACAGTGTATACCTAAAGCTACCTGAAGACAATTGCTGTTGTTCTGCTCCTATTAATACCACAGGCAGACAGCTACAGTAGTTACAGTTAGTGTACTGTGTCTTCTGCACAGTGTGCACCTAAAGCTACCTGAAAAAAATTGGTGGTGTTCTTCTGATCCTATTAGTAGCACAGGCAGCTACAGTATTTACAGTTAGTGTACTGTGTGTTCTGCACAGTTTGCACCTAAAGCTACCTGAAGAAAATTGGTGGTGTTCTTCTGATCCTATTAGTACCACAGGCAGCTGTAGTATTTAAAAGTTTGTGTAGTGCGTCCTTTGAACAGTGTGCACCTAAAGCTACCTGAAAAAAATTGGTGGTGTTCTTCTGATCCTATTAGTACCGCAGGCATCTGCAGTATTTACAAGTTAATGTAGTGCGTCCTCTGCAGAGTGTGCACCTAAAGCTCCTGAAGAAAATTGGTGGTGTTCTTCTGATCCTATTCTTACCGCAGGCAGCTGTAGTATTTACAAGTTAGTGTTGTGCGTCCTCTGCACAGTGTGCACCTAAAGCTACCTGAAGACAATTGCTGTTGTTCTGCTCCTATTAATACCACAGGCAGGCAGCTACAGTAGTTACAGTTAGTGTACTGTGTCTTCTGCACAGTGTGCACCTAAAGCTACCTGAAAAAAAATGGTGGTGTTCTTCTGATCCTATTAGTAGCACAGGCAGCTACAGTATTTACAGTTAGTGTACTGTGTGCTCTGCACAGTTTGCACCTAAAGCTACCTGAAGAAAATTGGTGGTGTTCTTCTGATCCTATTAGTACCACAGGCAGCTGTAGTATTTAAAAGTTTGTGTAGTGCGTCCTTTGAACAGTGTGCACCTAAAGCTACCTGAAAAAAATTGGTGGTGTTCTTCTGATCCTATTAGTACCGCAGGCATCTGCAGTATTTACAAGTTAGTGTAGTGCGTCCTCTGCAGAGTGTGCACCTAAAGCTCCTGAAGAAAATTGGTGGTGTTCTTCTGATCCTATTCTTACCGCAGGCAGCTGTAGTATTTACAAGTTAGTGTTGTGCGTCCTCTGCACAGTGTGCACCTAAAGCTACCTGAAGACAATTGCGGTTGTTCTGCTCCTATTAATACCACAAGCAGGCAGCTACAGCATTTACAGTTAGTGTACTTTGTCCTCTGCACAGTGTGCACCTAAAGCTACCTGAAGAAAATTGCTGTTGTTCTGCTCCTAATAATACCTCAGACAGGCACCTATTAATTATGTGGCCTCTTCCCTCGGCTCAATGGCATCAGTCACTCCTTCCCTAGCCCCACCATATCCTCCTGAGGAGTCCCCCGAACTGTTTGACCACATTGTTGGGTACATGCTCCAGGAGGATGCCCAGCATTTTGAAGGCTCCGATGATGGTACCCAGCTAGAGGAAGGCAGTAACGTGAGCACAGAGAGGGGGTGTCCAAGAAGGACAGCAATCTGGCAGTCATGTTCCCCCAGCTGCAGCATACTGCCAGCTTTGCTCCAGTGATGAGGAGGGAGGGGATGATGAGGTCACTAACTCCACGTGGGTGCCTGATAGGAGAGAGGAGGAGGAGAAGGAAGCACATCTCCAACGAGCCAGGATGCGCTCCAGGGGTCAGCATAAGGGCAGCACACCGACTGCATCACACCGCAGAGCCCTGCATGTGCAGGGCGCTGCTGTCTCTGTGCATTATTCCAAAAGTTCTTTGGTGTGGGCCTTTTTTGAGATGAGTGCATCAGATCCCACAGCTGCTATTTGCAACATATGTCTCAAGCATGTGGCCAAAACATCAACCGCTTGGGCACCACATGCTTGACCAGACATATGTCGACTTGCCATGTAGTTAGTTGGCAAGCGTACCTAAAAGAGCCACACCAAACAACAAAGCGGACTTCTCCTTGCTCCTCATCAGCTGGGATCTCCAACCCAATCTCCAACCCCACTATACCTTCAGTCCTCTCTGAAACCTGCACTGAGAGGAATGAAGGTGTAGAATTAGGTGTGTCATAGCCAATCTGCTAATGTACACCGATGTCAGATTGTACCAGGCAAATTTCCCTGCCCCAGCTGCTGCACCACTGAAAGAAGTTCACTCCCAGCCATCCACATTCCCAGCGGTTGAATGCTAGCTTGGCTAAATTGCTAGCACTTCAACTGCTGCTTTTTCAGTTGGTAGACTCTGCCCCCTTCCGTGCGGTTCCTCAGTGGCAGGTTCCCAAACGCCACTTTTTCTCATGGAAGGCGATTCCGGCTCTCTACCGGCATTTGGAAGGCAATGTCTTGGCCTCGCTGCAGTAAGGTGCATAGTACCGCTGACTCATGGTCCAGCAGGCATGGCCTCAGAGGTTACCTATCTTTCACTGCGCACTGGGTGACTCTTCTGGCAGCTGGGAAGGATGCAGGACAGGGTGCAGTAGTGTTGGAGGTTGTTCCGCCACCATGCCTCCAAAATTCTACTAGTGGTGATTCTGCCACACCTCTCTCCTCCACCCCCTCCTCTTCTTCTTCCCCCATGGCCTCTTCCTGTGCTGATTTGTCCTCAGGACCAGCGGTGCTCCGTAGGCATTCAAGGGGCTACGCAAGCAAGCAGGCAAAAAGATGTCATGCGGTGCTTGAGCTGGTGTGCTTGGGGGACAGGAGCCACACTGGGGCAGAGATTCTGTCAGCTCTGCAGGGGCAGGTTCAGAGGTGGTTGACGCCACGCCAGCTTAAGCCAGGTATGGTGGTTTATGACAATGGCACCAACCTCTTCTCCACCCTCCGACAGGGACAACTGACCCATGTGCCCTGTTTGGCTCAAGTCCTTAACTTGGTGGTGCAGCGGTTCTTGGGCAGGTACCCGGGCTTATAGGATGTCCTGAGGCAGGCAAGGAAAGTCTGTGTGCGTTTCCGCAGGTCATATAATGCCAGTGCTCAGCTGGCTGACCTACAAAAGGAATTTAACCTGCCCAACAACCGCCTAATCTGTGACATGCCCACCAGGTGTAACTCAACGTTGGCCATGCTGCAGTGGCTGTACACACAGCAGAGGGCCATCAATGAGTACCTATGCGACTATGGCACCAGGACAGGGTCAGGGGAGCTTGTTTTTTTTTCCTCACACCAGTGGGCTATGATCAGGGATGCATGCACTGTCCTGTCACCATTTGAGGAGGCCACGAGGATGGTGAGCAGTGACAGTGCATGCATCAGTGACACTGTCCCTCTTGTCCACCTGTTGGAGCACACGCTGTATGGAATAATGGATAGGGCACTTGAGGCAGAACAGAGGGAGAAAGAGGAGGACTTCCTTACCTCTCAAGGCCCCCTTTATCCAGACAGTGTTCCTGCGTGCCCGCCGATCACGCAGGAAGAGGAGGATTGTGTCAGCATGGAGGTGGAGCCTGGCACTCAGCATCAGCAGCAGTCTTCAAGGGATCATTTACAGTCTGAAGAAACCCATGGACTTGTTCATGGCTAGGAGGAGGTGGCTGCGGATCATGTCGTCCTTAGTGACCCAGAGGACTCTGGACTGAATGCCTCAGCAAATCTACACTGCATGGCCTCCCTGATCCTGCAAAGCCTGCGGAAGGATCCTCGTATTCGTGGTATCAAGGGAATGGATGATTACTGGCTGGCAACCCTCCTTGATCCATGTTACAAGGGTAAGGTTGCTGGCCTTATCTTGCCATCGCAGAGGGAGCAGAGGATGAAACATCTTCGGGAGGCATTGCAGAAAGGTTTGTGCAACGTGTTTCCAGAGCCTGGAAGGTTACAATTTCCTGGTCCTCCTGGACAACGTATTGCTGAGGTTTTGGTCAGTCACAGAAGGAGCGGTAGAGAAGGTGGCCGTCTGACTGATGCGCTCAGACAATTTTTTAGTCCACAGCCCCAAGGTCTGATTGGTTCCAGCAACCATCGCCAGCGTCTGATTCACATGGAGCAGGATTACCTAGGGGTAAGACCAGACTTGGATACCTTTCCCACCAAAAATCCTCTGGGTTACTGGGTCTTGAGGATAGATCACTGGCCAGAGCTTGCACAGTATGCAATTGAGCTACTGGCCTGTCCTGCATCCAGCGTTCTTTCAGAACTCACATTCAGTGCTGCTGGAGGCTTTGTAACCCATCACAGGGTGCGCCTATCCACCAAATCGGTCGATCAGCTCACCTTCATAAAAATGAATCAGTCTTGGATCACCAGCTACCAAGCACCTGATAGGCACCTTCAAGACTGCCTATGCTGAGTGACTATCCTGTTATGCTAAGTCACAATCCTCTTCCTCCTCAATTTTCATGCTGATAGCTTGTAAGAACATTTTTGGTTCTGGGCACCACCACCAGTGTCCAAGGCCCAATTTTTCTGCCCCTGTTTAACAGTTGCGTGTAATTACAATTTTTGATGCAATTCTTTGCAACAGGGCTCATTCCTGCGCTCCAACTAGAGTAATTGTGAGAGGTTGCAAAAATTGGGCCTTGGGCAGTGGGCACAAGCACCACTTCCCAAGGCCCAATTTTTCAGCCCCTGATTAAAAGGGGCATGTAATTCCAATTTTCGATGCAATACTTTGCAGCAGGGCACATTCCTGCGCTCCAACTAGAGTATCTATGAGGGGTTGCAGTGTTGTGGCACCAGTGCCTAAGGCCCAATTTTTCTGCCCCTGTTCAACAGGGACATGTAATTACAATTCTTGATCTAATAATTCACAGCAGGGCCCATTCCTGCGCCCACCAAGAGTAACTGTGAGGACTTACAGTGATGTGGCACCAGCATCACCACCACCACCAAAGGCCCAATTTTTCTACCACTTTTCAACAATGGCATGTAATTACATCTCTTGATCTAATATTTCACAGCAGGGCCCGTTCCTGCGCCCACCAAGAGTAACTGTGAGGGCTTACAGTGTTGTGGTAGGCCCCTACTTTCAAACATCCAACTTACAAACGACTCCTACTTTCAAACGGAAGGAGACAACAGGAAGTGAGATTAAATCTACCCCTAGGAAGGGAAATTCTCTCCTGTAAGAGATAATATGGGAGAGATAATATGCTGATGCTTTATCACCAATCCTTGTTTCACTAAAAAAAACAAATTTTCAAAAAACATTTGTCATTGGGACAGAAAGTGAGGTGAAATCTTCTGAAGAGGTGCACAGACAGCAAAACAAATGTTACAGGGGTGATAACCATTCCCTATGTTTTTCAAAAAGCTTAAAAACAGATTTTTTGGCTGGAGCTACACTTTAAAAATGTATCAGTTCAAAATTACAAACAGATTCTACTTAACAACAAACCTACAGTCCCTGTCTTGTTTGCACCGTCTGTATACTGCTGTTCAGAGTATATAGGGCCTGGGGGCCCCACACCTTTCCTTTTCTTAATTTGGGTGCGGGGTTCCCCTTAATATCCATACAAGACCCAAAGGGCCTGGTAAAGGACTGGGGGGTGGGGGGTACCATGCCGTTTGTCTCACTGATTTTCTTCCATATTGCCGGGACCCGACATTACATTAAAGTCGCAAGCAGTTTTAAATTACTTTTATTCCTTTAAAAATGTAATTTTATGCAGGGACTGTTCTAAGCACAGGAAACACGCGTCACTTTACAGGCATACTATAGACCCCAGGTACAATATTTAAAGTAATATTTCACTTTTTTCACTTTAAGCATCATTAAAATCACTGCTCCCAAAAAAACAGCCATTTTTAAAACTTTTTTTGCATTGATACATGTCCTCTGGGGCAGGATCCGGGTCCCGAAACCCTTTTTAGGACAATAACTTGCATATTAGCCTTTAAAATTAGCACTTTTGATTTTGAACGTTCGAGTCCCATAGACTTTAATGGGGTTCTAAAGTTTGTGCAAACTTTCGGTCCGTTCACAGGTTTTGGTGCAAACCCAACCGGGGGGGTGTTCGGCTCATCCCTAGTGAGCATGGATGGATGGATGAGTATGCTGAGTATGGATGAGGATGGATGAATGGATGAGTATGCTGAGTATGGATGGGTATGCTGAACATGGATGGCTGAGTATGCTGAGTATGGATGGGTGAGCATGGATGGATGGATGAGTATGCTTAGTATGGATGGCTGAGCATGGATGAATGGATGAGTATGCTGAGTATGGATGGATGAGTATGCTGAGTATGGATGGGTGATCATAGATGGATGGATAAGTATGCTGAGTATGGATGGATGAGCATGGAGGGATGGATGAGTATGCTGAGTATGGATGGGTGAGCATAGATGGATGGATGAGTATGCTGGGTATGGATGGATGAGTATGCTGAGTATGGATGGGTATGTTGAGCATGGATGGGTGAGCATGGATGGATGGATGAGTATGCTGAGTATGAATGTATGGATGAGTATGCTGAGTATGGATGAGTATGCGGAGCATGGATGGGTATGGATGGCTGGGTATGGATGGCTGGAATGGGCACATATCAGCGCTGTGGGCACTACACATTCAGCCCACAGCACTGCTACCACCGATCTCTCCCCTCTCCCCTCGCACTGTACCAATAGGTACAGGGAGGGGAGAGAGGAACTGAACGTGACGCCATTTTTTTTACAAGTGATCACTTCGTCATTTGACAGAGCGATCACTCGGTAAACGGCTGCTATCAGCAGCCTTTTACTGTGATCCGTGATGCACTGGGTCCTCTGGACCTGGCAGTCACGGGTGTTCTCGGGTGCGCACCCCAAGGGGTGCGCAAGAGCGGGATTCTGGGAGGACATCATAGTATGCCCTCCCAGAGGCCTTTATAACCTAGCTAGAACTTGTAGGTTAGCCTCACCCAGAACGATCATGAGGCAAGTGTCTAGTCCTGATTACCTGTGACATGTTGTGTAACAGCAAACGGGACTCCATGGCGGGAAACAAGTATCTATAGTTAAGTATTCTTATTATATTTTCTAATATTATCTATATCTATCATTACTTTTAATAAATGTTATATTTTAAGTATTTGTGTGATCTCTTTTTGCACATAGCAAACACAAACCCCAAAATCATGGCAAAACACTCTGCAATGCAGGTCTCTTTTTTATATTATTAATAATAATAATAATAGTAATAATAAATAAACAAAATCAAAATTACAAATAAAGTTTTCAATTTTTTTTCAAAAAGGTAAGGAAGTAACTATTGTAAATATATTATTATAAGAGCAACTCAAATGATGGATACTGATTTTTTGAAACATTTAGGAAGTATTTGTATGTTAGATTATAAACCAGTATAGGTTGAAATGTACTTTGACAAGGTGTTTATACTTGGGCGAATATGGCAGATTATGCTGCCATTCTCCTATACAGATAGCAATGGATAGTGGTAATGGCAGGACGTAATGGTGTCACAGACAAAATATGCATTAAATGTAAACACAGTATCATTGTAAACCAGGCTCTTATAGTGTTATAGTGCCTATACAGTTAAATTAGCAGGAAAGCTGGTAGGAATTTTTAAAACATATTTTCACATGGTACCCAGCAGGAATTAGTTATTTGGCCAAAAAATGTTTTTATTGTTATCGTTACCTTCATGTCGTTGGGACTCTTTTTCCCTTTGCTTTGATATGGACCTTTCTTATTTCAATACCTTGAGACACCCACATAAGAAAAGTATTTCTGATTTTTCTAAAAATTTTCTGATCTTCATACTTGTTCTAGATCAGTAATTAGGAATTAATTCATTATAGCACATGGTCAGATAGCAATTTTAAATAGAAAGTCAGGTATGCAAACACCTATTTTCTTTTATAAAAGATTTACTTTAATCTCCATACACCAAGTACTATTTTGTAATAATTAGCAAATCATATTTATTAATAACTGTCAGCGATTTGCCATTGATCAAACTTAATGTTTAAGGTCAAATTTTTTTTGGCATTGAAGTCTAACAAGAAAATGTTATGGAGTTAGCCTCTTTTTATTATATTCCAAAATGTGCTATTCGTCACCTGGCAGACTTATTCTGCAAAAAATTAATTTCACAGTCCCTGATAATTTTGGCTATAGAATTTTAATAAACCAGAGAGCCATTATAAAAAAAAAAAAAAAAAAAAAAAAAAAAAGAGGGGGCGGAGCTAGCCGGAGACCAAGATGGACGCGCACTAGCGGAGCTCCGGTACCAGCGGGACATCAGCGGCTATTATCTACCCACCAGACCCAGCTTACTTTATCCACACAAGGCGAATTCGATCCCGACCGACCGGTGAACAATTCCCAACAATGCCGCGGAGAAAGAAGGAGGATAACAGGCCGAAACGAATGACGGAGTTCTATCCCCTCGAGCCCCGGAAAAATGGCGCCGGCTCTTCATCTATGCCAGCAGCAGCAGCCCAAAATAACAGGCCGCAACAAAGCAAACCACAAAAAAGAGGCAGCCCACCTAAAGGATCGCAATCTCCCCCATCTACACCGTCCTCAGGGAGCCCAGAAAAGACGAGATTCAAGGCGGATGCAGCGGATGCAAACCATGAGGTGAGCTACCTTTCAGAATCAGGGGATGACACTAGGGAACTTCCAGACTCCATAGACGCGTTCCCCACCAACGGCCAGCCAGTTTTAGATACAATGCTAAAGGAGATGCTAGTATCATTAAGGGGGTCACTCCACGCCGATATGATCTCATGCATGCACAAGTTTAGCACTGAAATACGATCGGTCTCAGACAAGGTAACACACGTGGAACAAAAAATGGCTGAGTTCGCCACTACAATCAACGATTTGGTTGACGCCAATGAGGATAGAGAGGATGATATAGAAGGCCTGCAAGCCAAAATGGCGGACATAGAGGATAGATCAAGGAGGAACAACGTGAAGATAAGGGGGATCCCTGAATCGGTTAAACAACACGACCTGAGGGACTACATATCCCAGCTCCTATCCGAAATACTACCGGACATGTCAGCACTAGATTTCACAGTGGACAGGGTTCATAGACTGCCCAAACCTTCCTTCCTATCAGAAAACATCCCACGCGATGTCATCATGAGACTCCACTTCTTTCATACGAAGGATAGACTCATGACTGCAGCAAGACAAAAAGATCAAATTCCAGTATCCTATGCCAATCTCCAATTCTACGCCGATCTATCCCAGTACACATTGCAGAAACGCAGAAATCTCAACACCATAACAAAAACCCTCAGGAACAACAAACTGGGATACAAATGGGGGTTCCCAACCAAATTGATTGTTTCAAGAGAGGATAAGGAATACGTAATTGACTCAGTAGCAAAGGGCTTGGCTTTGCTAAACACATGGGGAATAATCCCAGATCCTCAACCATTGCAGCACCAGAAAAATTCCTACACAAGACCTGAACCGGAGTGGCGCACAGTCGATCGCAAAAACGCACGATCGCATAACTGACCCTAAGGTGGGAGTACGAATTATCACTTTTCCCGCTGAGGAGAGTTGCATCTCCGGTCCGTAAAAGTCTAAGGACTACATAACCCCAAGTTATAACATGAGTGACTACCAGTCACACCTTTCTTCTATTCAAGTTAAATGGCACTTAGCCAAAGTTTCACTGACTTCATGTTTCTGCACAATTTTTTTTTTGCTTTGTTATTTTCACAGTCAGCACAATCATCCTATCTCCAGAGAAAATGGAAAAGAAATATACCTCATTACCAACACCTCTGCATTCTCAGAAAAGATCCCAACTACAAAGCTCACGATCAACGACCTCAACAAACGTAAGTGCCTTAAACTTCGCACAACGTCACTTGAACTCATTTTTTTTTCTTTAACACATGGCGCTAAAACTTTTGACTATTAATGCAAAAGGTCTCAACCACCCAGCCAAGCGCAGGTCTCTGTGGAGGGAGGCACTACAGAGGAACTGCGACATATTATGCACCCAAGAGACCCACTTCCAATCCACAGCCCCACCAAAATGTTCTCACCCAAAATTCCCGATTATTCACTTAGCAAATGCAGAAAATAAATCAAAAGGGGTGATGATTGCCATCAGGGACACGGTGACCTTCCAATTACACAAGAGCACCATTGATCCTCAAGGACGATTTATCATCCTAGTGTGTGAAATCAACAACCACTTAACTACACTAGTCAACCTTTACGCTCCTAATGCCAGGCAATCCAAATTTTTCCATAAATTAATGAAGAAGATCCAAACCATCCAAGAAGGCTCATTGATTATCTGTGGTGACTTCAACATCACCCCGGATCCATCCAGTGACTCCACAGCACAATCCAAGAGACTTCCACCTTCCCTGTTACCAATTTTACGGAAATATGAACTTTTCGACGCTTGGAGATGCCTTAATGCGAACGAAAGGGACTATTCCTTCTTTTCTCACTGCCACAAAACTTATAGTAGGATAGATCTCTTTCTGGTAGATAAGCAATTGTTGTTTAAATGTAAGTCAGCTAAAATTCATAGTATTACATGGTCGGACCACGCTCCAGTGGAATTGGTTATTGGAGGAGCTACTAGTCATAAGAACACTTTTGTGTGGAGAGTTAATTCCCGCCTTCTCCAGCATGGTCCGACTAGGTCATATATTGAACGGCATCTTAAAGAATTTTTTGTATTGAACCAGCCCTCAGTATCGAACCCATTTTCCTTGTGGAACGCCCATAAGGCTTTTGCCAGGGGTGTTTTAATACAACAGGGGACAAGGGCTAAAAGGATGAGGCAGCAGCACACCGAAAAAATTGTTAACCAAATTGAGAAATTAGAAAAACAAAATATGACTCACACTTCCAAGGTACTAACTGATCAAATCACCCAATTAAGATTAGAACTAAGACTACTTTTTTTGGAAGACTTTGACAAAGCTTCCAGGAAATTAAAACTGTCATACTACACTTGTGGCAATCGAGCAGGTAAATTACTAGCCCAACAAATCAGAGGATACAGATACAAAACAAACATTCAGCATATAATACATCCCAAGACACAAACAAAACATCAACACCCACAAGAAATTGCTGACGCTTTCAGCCACTACTACAGCTCACTGTACAACCTCAAAGATGACACAACAATCTCGCAACCAACACCTGACATCATAGAATCTTTTCTAAAAACAGTCAATCTACCAAAACTAACAAAAGACCAACTTTCTACATTAAACTCACCAATAACTGATGTGGAAGTAACACAGATAATTAATTCCATGCCACTAAACAAATCTCCAGGGCCTGATGGCTTTACCGGAGAATATTATAAAACATTTAGGGAAATCTTAACCCCTTACTTAGTGGGCATGTTTGGTGCTGCTGCTGCCTCCTCTTCCTTTCCCCAAGAAATGCTAAAAGCAACTATAATAGCATTACCCAAACCAGGAAAATCCCCAACAACTCCACAAAATTTTAGACCCATCTCTTTATTGAACAACGATATAAAGATGTACGCAAAACTACTAGCCAATAGATTGATCAACATCCTTCCTACACTAATTGACATAGATCAATCTGGCTTCACTAAGGGAAGACAGACGTCGGATGCTACCCGACGGCTGGTTAATGTAATTCACATAGCTAATAAACAAAAAACGCCTTCTCTGCTCCTAGCGCTGGACGCAGAGAAGGCGTTTGACAGAATACATTGGCAGTTTCTTGCACAGGTTCTCCAAAAATTTGGATTTGAGGGCTCCATTTATCTAGCCATAATGGCCCTTTACTCCCAACCCTCAGCCCAAGTACTAATCTCAGGAGCAATATCTACCCCTTTCACAATAAGCAACGGGACTAGGCAGGGGTGCCCATTGTCCCCCTTGATATTCAATCTCTTAATGGAACCATTAGCCTCGCACTTACGCTCAAACCAACTGATAAAAGGTATACAAATAGGATCAAGACAACATATCATTAGTCTGTTTGCGGACGACATCATATTGATGCTTTCAGAAGCAGACGCCTCATTGGAGGAGGTTCACAAGGCGCTGGGTACCTTCAATGGGGTATCATATTACAAAGTGAATGAATCCAAATCATATATACTTAATTTAGGAATCCCAGAAAAAACCAAACAAAGATTAGAACAACAATTCCCTTACATCTGGAAATCTGATGGTATTAGATACCTGGGTATCACGTTAACCCCTAAAACAGAAGGCCTATTAGGTGCGAACTACACTCCCTTTTTGAAATCTCTAGAAAATAAGCTAAAAGCCATAAACAGAAACGAACTTTCTTGGCTAGGCAGACTAGCAGCTTTTAAAATGCAAATACTACCACAACTATTATACCTTTACAGAACCCTCCCAATACCAATACCTAATTCTTATTTTAACTCACTCCAATCTATACTAAACAGGTTTATATGGCAAGGTAAAAAGGCCAGATGCACATTCAACAAACTAATTAAACACAGAAAAGCAGGAGGGATGGGACACGTACACCTACAAGATTATTACATTGCAACCGTGCTGGCCCAACTCCAAAAATGGTTAATTCCAGAGGCTAAAACACTATGGTCTGAAATAGAACAAACACAAATACCAAAAGGATCTTTAAAAGAGTTCATAATGACAGCCCATTTAAATACAAACCTAAACAGCACACTAGCTCCCACGATATTAGCATCCATACGAGCTTGGGGATACCTCCGGAAAAATCAACAATGGTCTGGACAAACACTACCTTTGAAACTTCCTATTTCTGCCCTCAATCAATTAATTCCAGACCTAAACCTAACACCATGGGAAAATAAAGGGATTCAATATCTAGAAGATATCTTAGATAACACCTCTATTAAACCATTCCACGAATTACAATCGGAATTCCTTCTTCCATACACAGATCAGTATAAATACACACAGTTGTCTCACCTCCTAAAAAAATCCCCTCAATTACTAACAACCCTACCCAAACAAATCACTCTCTACTACTTGCAAACACCGACAATACCAAAAGGAATATCAATCCTCTACTCAGGGCTCCAAGAAAAAAACACTTGCGTAAAAACAGAAACTATGAAAGCTTGGGAAAGGGACATAGGAATGGTATATTCAGTAGATCAATGGAGAAATTCACTTAAACTAACTTATTCATCCACCAAAAGTACTAACTTACTGGAAATGCAACAAAAAATACTCCTTAGATGGTATTTGACCCCAATCCGCATTTCCAGATTTCTAAAAAACACATCACCAACATGCTGGAGACTATGCGGGGAAGCTGGTACATTATTGCACATGCTATGGAGTTGCCCAAAACTAACTAAGATTTGGAACCAAACAGAACAGATAATAAGAAATGTCACCCAGACGAACCTCTCGCTCTCACCAGGAGTGGCCATTCTCTCACTAGAATTAGAAGCCATACCGCCACACTCCAAAACATTAGTATCCCACATTATTCTAGCTACCAGACTTATTATCCTCAGACACTGGAAAGATACAGAAATACCACAGATCTCAGAGGTAATAACAACTGTTAACACACATGGAACATATGAGATGCTACACCACTCAGCGAGAGGGAGGTTCGAATGGGCCTCCAAAACATGGGCCCCATGGCAAAAATGGTATGCCAACAGATATATGGTTTAATGGTTTTACAAAATGAGGAACCAATACATATGCTGACTGTACACTTAGTCTTATTTTATTATTTTATATTTTATTTGTTCTTTTTCTTTTTTTTTATTTTTACTTTTCTAATAAGTTAACGTAGAAAAAAAGTTATCTAAAACGCTATATTGAATCCAAACAGTTCTTGTTTATTAAGAATTTACAGAATTCGACAACACTTTGTGTTTTCGGTGCTTGGAGGGGCGGGGGGCGACCGGCGGGGACGGGGGGACCAATATGAAGGATCTCGAGCGCCACGCCGGCCGTCGGACCCGTACCACGTGCGCCACGAACAGATGCTAATAAATTACTCAGATTCGTTATACAGTTAACACCAATGCATAAGATGTATCTGCCATGTAATGACTACAATAGAAGTGTATATACGATCAACCTTCTGTATAACAATTATTGTTTATATAATAAAAAAAAGATTGAAAAAAAAAAAAAAAAAAATAGATAATAAAAATGCTGAAAAAGTATCTGTAAAAATTGGATCATCCATAAACTCACAGGGTAAACTTCTACAATGAAAACACATACCGTATATACTCGAGTATAAGTCGAATTTTTCAGCACATTTTTTTGTGCTGAAAGTGCCCCCCTCAACTTATACTCGAGTCAAGCACTTTTCTGCAGCAAAAAATTTCATTTTCCGAACCGACTTTGGGGCCCCGTATCTCAGGGTCACTTGGTGCTAGGAACCCCAAATTTGGTGTGCAAACCCAGTGGAACTGGTACCACAACATGTTTAAAGCTGAAGTTCCTAGCACTAAGTGGCCCTGTTATACAGGGCCCCAAATTCAGTTTGGAAAATGTCATTCTCTGCTGCAGAAAAGTGCTTGACATTTTCTGAATCGACTTTGGGGCTCCATATTTCAGGGCTACTTGGTGCTAGGAACCCCAAATTTGGTGTGCAAACCCAGTTTGGTGTGCAGAAAAGTGCTTGACATTTTCTGAACTGATATTTGGGGCCCTGTATCTCGGGGCCACTTGGTGCTAGAAACCCCAGCTTTGGAAATGTTATGGTGCTAGTTCCACTGGGTATGCACACCAAATTTGGGGTTCTTAGCACTAAGTGGCCCAGAGATACGGGGCCCCAAATTCGGTCAACTGTGTCCATCTGCAGCAATGTCATTTCGGGGCCCTTCGGGTTCAGAGACCCCAAATTTTGGCTGCAGCTAGGGGGCATCTAGGAACCCTTAACTACTGAGTTTGAAGTTCAGGGGACCTATGGCTGCAAATGGGCACAGTGAGGCTGCAAATGGGCACAGTGAGGCATGCAAATGGGCATTGTTGACCCTCTTTTCCACTTACAGTAACTGTGCATTTCTCACCCTCGTCTTATACTCGGGTCAATAAGTTTTTCCCATTTTTTTGTTGTAAATTAGGGCCTCGACTTATACTCGGAATGACTTATACTCGAGTATATACGGTAAATAAATATATCATCAGAAAAAAGTAAACGGAAGATGTCCATCAAAAATAGTAATATAAAGCATCTAAGTCCACGGAAGATGGAGACATTTATAATTTCTCTGTTCACCATTAGGGCTGTAGGAATTGTATTGATTAGCTTTATTTTTATCTTCCAAGATCTGTATAAAGGTGGCTACAATAATTTTCTTTTTTTGCTGGTACTGTTCAGGGGTTTATAGTATATAAGCCAAATCTTCCAATACAGGTTGCTTTTTTGCTTCTTAAACAAATGCCATTGGATACAATTGGAAAATAGATATTATTGCTGTATGTGGGCATATCCCAGTTGTCAGTTAAATGTTTCCATTATATTCTGTTTAGACAATGCATTCAGGTAACCAGGTCAACTAGCTTTACCTTTTGATATATATGACCTATGGCATGTATGATACAACAGTACCACCTACTGTAGGAGGTAGAATTGGGAAATGTTTCTTCTATTGCAAGGCAGCATTGAGAAAGGGGCCACACCCTTGTGGGGATGGTAAAACTTTAAAATAAAAAGGCCAGGATCTTAAGCTGAGGAGGACTCTATAATGATGTAACACCAAGGAATGTCTCTGTCAGAAGAAAAATCACCTGATGACACCTTTGCCAGATCTCCTGCAATCACTGTAGAGTAAGCCTGGGGTCCTGGTTGACTACAGAGATTGTAAAGCTGCTATAACCTGATCTAACTTTCTTTTAGCATTACCCTATTGTATACAGACCATAGTTCATGCTTATTCACTAGGAAGTAGGTAGCATTGTGCTTGTTGTATATACAGTATATCTGTCAGTCTTGTATTGTATTCCTCTAATTGTAATAGTTTGTATGCAGTGGCGTCACTAGGGTTGGTGTCACCCAGTGCGGTAAAACATGGTGTCATCCCTCTCCCCCCCAGCAGGACAGGCAGTAGGGCACTGACAGGCTAGTGCATCACATGCTTCTCACACCACCCTCAACCCCCCTCCCCAGCCTGCCACAGTGCAGGGATCAGGTAGGTGCAGGGTTCAGGTGGGTGCAGAGTGCAGGTGGGTGTAGGGTGCGGAGTGCAGGTGGGTGCAGAGTGCAGGTGGGTGCAGAGCGCAGGTGGGTGCAGAGTGAAGGTGGGTGCAGGGTGCAAAGTGCAGGTGGGTGCAGTGTGCAGGTGGGTGCAGAGTGCAGGTGGGTGCAGGGTGCAGGTGGGTGCAGGGTGCAGGTGGGTGCAGAGAGCAGGTGGGTACAGGGTGCAGAGTGTAGGTAGGTACAGAGTGCAGAGTTCCACCACCAAATCACCATCCTGGACAGGACTGTCTTTCTTCTCCCAGCACAGACAACCATCCCCCTTCCTTTACAATTAGCACATTTTAAACTCTCCCCTCCGAACACAGACCTCAGATACAGCATGGTTCAATACAGTAAGAGAGATGTCCCTCCTCCCAGGCTCCTCTCATGACCTGTAAGACACGTCAGAGCCAAAGAGTAGCTGCCTAGCAAAACCTTCCCCTCCCCGACTCTAGTGTGACAGGCAACGGTGAGCGATGCTCCGGGAGGGTGGATGGGTACCGAGAATCCAGCCGGGCAGAAGCGCTGTGTCACTTCTAAATACAGAAGCCTAGCTTCTGTGTTTAGAAGTGACAGTACTCACGGGAGGGAGGGACCGGATGCGGAAGCTCTGTCAGAGCGGCGACTGAGCCTGTGTAGCCCGCGAACCTTCCCCCACAAGATACCTGACTAGGGAGGGGATGGCGAGTGTCTCCTTTCTTCGGGCCGGGACCCCTCCTGTCTATGGCAGGCACTTCCACCCCCCCTGCTACCAGCCTGGATCGCCCTGCTGCTCGTACCTTAGCGGGGATCGCCGCCGGGGCGAGAAGAAGATCTCCGCCCTCCAGAAGCACCGGATGTTTGCTTGCCCTCCGCGCTCATGGCAAGCTAAGATATCCGGTCGATAGGACAAACACAGCTGACGGGACGCAGCACTTGAGGCTGAGAGCCCTCGGAAGCGGAGGAAAGAGGGAGAAGCCTGTGTGGGATAGGAAATCTATAAGTCATAAACCGCAAGTACCATGGGTATTGTCTACAGGTTGAGGGAATAAAGAGTAATACCAAAGCAGTAAAGCGATGTAAAAGCAAGATTTACAGATATTAATGTGTAATAAAAGGTGAATCTGGGATACCAAAAGTGTTTTGGCACACGACCTGACGGTTAAATGTACCCTCTCTCTTACACTGTAATGCTGACACATAGACTACAATATAACCTTGGTGTTTGTATAAAGGCTTTAATTTGACACATCTGCTAAGAAGTGTGGGAGCTCATAAATGTGAGGGGTAAGTCAAGATTAAACAAAGAAAAAAAAAAGAAGTGTAAGGGGTAAAGGGGCTGGCAGAAATAATACAGGGATTTTCTTGCATTAGAACGCCCAGAGCACAGCCTACTTTTGAAAATAGACGTGACTCCCAGTGAAAGGTGGGCTTCTCTTTCTGGATATGGGTGTATGGAGGCAGTGGACAGGGATGACTGTACGGATCTGCCAGTGACAAGGAAGGTTTAAAGGTTTGCGTTCTTTGCTTTCTTTACTATCTTTTTTCTTTTTTTCTATGCGAAGCTTTGAATAAAGCTTCAGGAAGGTATAGATCCTTCACTGGGAAGGGGAGATTGAATTGGGAGACATCCAATTGAAACTTCTCAAGTAACATATATGCATCAATGAGAAATGAGAGGTAAAACAGTAAAAGGGGCTGCAGTGAACCCTACCCACTCTACCCACCAGCCTAGGACAAGCATAAGCCCAGGAACTATTAAAAAATATATGGTTCAGGAAGGGAGTAAAGAAAGCCCAGGTAAACAAGTGGTTGGCAAAAGTAGCAATACAGAAGGCAGTCAAAAGACGGTGGTAAGAAAACAATTGGAAGATATAGATACCAGTCTGCCAGCAGCAGCAGAGGAAGAAGTCAGAATGGACTCCAAACAAAAAAAAACAGCTACCAACCAAGAGCGAAATGGCAGAAATGTTTGCGAGAATGGAAACATTTATAAAAGGAGAGATAGCAACCCTCCATGAAGATATGCACCATATAGTAAAAAGAGTGGAAGACACTGAGGGCAGGCTGAACACGCAGGGAGAGGAGATAAAAAAAAACTCAAGGCACAACTAAATGAGATTCAACAAGATCAAAGACATATATTATACAAAATCAAAGACCAAGAGAACCGGAACAGAAGGAAGAATCTCAGGATCAGAGGCTTACCGGAGATACAAGGAGAAAAGAGATGCAGGGAAAAATGGACATTATTTTTGGGCATATGGTAAAGAAAGTGAGCAAAACCAGCAAAATTAAGTTTGAAAGAATACATCGGATCAGAAAACTGCCTGAGATTGCTGGGGATGCACCAAGAGATGTTATTGCAAGATTCCATAACTTTCAAGATAAAGAACAGAATAGAGTATGCCTGAAAAACAATCAACTGGTGAAATATGGAGAGACAATCTTGCAGGTCTTCCCAGATCTGGCAGCGGAAACCTTAGCCAGAAGAAGAACCCTACAACCCCTGCTGGCCCAACTTAAAGCATACAATGTCCAAAACTCTTGGGGCTTCCCCGCCTGTCTAACGGGATGCAAAGACGGATGCTCAGCAGTGTTAAGATTCCCAGAGGACACACCAAAATTCTGCACTCGCTTAAACATACCTTTAATAGAAGTCCCAGGTTGGTGGGAACGAACCAAAAACACAGAAGGCCACGAATTACCACAAACATGGCAACCTGTCCTTAAACCAAAAAGACCAGCAGGGAGGAAGAAGTAAAAAGCTTTGAACTATGAAAATTAGTCTAGTGCTATAACAGTGCTTGTGGAGGGGCGGGTGAGGGGGGCTGTTGGTAGGGGGGAGAGGGGTCATGGGAGGGGAACGGGTTGGGGTACCCCCCAAAATCACCGGGGGGAGAGGCAGCTCTGATTATGGCTTTGCCGAGTTCAACCTCCAGGAGGCCAACCGTGGGACTGGGAGGTGTAGGTGGGGTCTCAGTTTGCTGGGTCATGGGGAGACCTATTTACCCCAAGGGGCTGGGTAGGGATGAGGGAGGGTGGGGGAGGGAAGGGGAAGTGGAGGGAAGGGGGGTAGGTGGGAGGGAGACAGGTTAAGGTGAGTTACCAATATATTGGCTCCTACTCCTTTGGATGGGTTAAAAAAGTAAATCCATCTCTACAGTAAGAAAAGATGTCTAGTTTAAACATACTAACTTACAATGTAAGGGGCTTGAACTCCCCCATAAAACGGGCCAATATAATGAGAGAACTGAAGTTTCTTAAAGTTGAGGTGGTACTGCTTCAAGAGACATACATTTGGCTGGGCAAATGTCAAAAAAAAATTTCCAAAGATCTGCCAGTATGATTTTATGGAGATTCCCCAAAAAGGAGTTGCCATAGGGTTTGCCAAGGAGGTAAGGTTTGAGCTCGAAGAGAGACTGACTGACCCCGAGGGGCGATATCTCTTTTTGAGAGGTAAATTAAACGGCTCGGATTGCTCACTGGCAAACATCTATGGCTCGAATAAGAACACAAACAGATATATAATGGGAGTTTTGGCAAAGTTTGAGGAATTCAAGAAAGGGGGGGCCATAATAGCAGGGGACTTTAATTTATGTCTGGACCCTGAGAGAGATAGTACGTCCCAGGCAATAGGGACAGGTGAGGTTTGGGTGAATAAACTGAAAAAGAAGTTGCACCAGTATCAACTTGTTGACGTCTGGAGGACGCAACATAAGAATGTAAGAGACTACACATACTACTCTTCTGTGCATGCGACATACTCAAGATTAGATTTCTTTCTGGTAGATCAACGGTTACTTGAGGTGGTCATTGGTACAAGTATTGGTACTATGACCTTCTCAGACCATGCGCCGGTGAGCCTACAAATGAAAACAGGGGAGCGTCAAACCCAGGGCAATAGTTGGAGACTAAATGAAGATCTTCTTCAAGATAAGGAAATTGTTAAGAGAATTAAAGAAGAACTAAAACTGTACTTTAAAATAATTGTGCCCGGGGAGGTCGCAGAGGTAACAGTCTGGGAGGCCCATAAAGCTTATATCAGGGGCATTTTTATGATGATGGGATCTGAGAAAAAAAAAGAATGGTGAAAGCTAAGAACGCCCTGACAAAGGAAATCTATGAGTTAGAACAGCAACATAAGATAACTGGGGACGGGGAGGTGTTGGCAAGGCTACATAGGAAAAGAGAGGATATGCGGGACCTAGTTTAACAACAAACACGTAAGGCATATAACCTAATGAAAAAAGAAAGATACATAAGTGGTAACAAATCGGGGAAACTCCTGGGCTTTGAGAAAAAAGAAAACTATTAACTATATTGAAAAAATAAAGTCAAAGTCAGGGGAAATCAGATATAAAACCAGTGACATTGTGAAAGTTTTTCAAGAATATTATGGCGGGTTATACGCAATTAATAAGACTGACTTTCAAGAGGTTAACAAAATAAAAAGAGAGAAAATAAAAACTTATCTAAAAGATGTTCGATTATCTAAAATTGTGGAAAGTGAAAAGAACATTTTAGAGGTCCCCATAACAGAAGAGGAGCTTAGAAAAGCTTTACAGGAAACTCCAGCTGGCAAAAGTCCAGGACCCGATGGGTTGACAGTTTTATATTATAAAAAATATCCCCAAAATGTGTTCATATATGAACGGGATTGGGGATAAATGGGAGATGAGGAAGGAAGCACTGGAAGCCAACATTGTCATCATTTTGAAAGAAGGTAAAGATAGTACGCTACAGTATGTTCCAGCTATAGGCCCATATCACTCCTAAATGTAGATACGAAATTATTTGCCAAAATCCTAGCCGATAGGATGAAACTGATAATTAATACTGATAACCCAGATCAGGTGGGTTTTGTACCAGGCAGAGAGGGGAGGGATAACGGTATCAAAACATTATTGGTTGCCCAGAAAATTAAAGATAGCGGAGCCCCAGGACTACTCCTGTCAATTGATGCTGAAAAAGCTTTTGACAGGGTAGACTGGGGCTTCATGAGGGGTACACTAGAGAAGATTGGACTGGGTGATAGAATGCTCAGCTGGATAAAGGCCTTATACACTCATCGCACAATGAGAGTGAAGGTAAATGGTACTTTCTCTGAATCATTTGAAATGTGCAATGGCACAAGACAGGGGTGCCCACTTTCCCCCTATTGTTCGTGTTGGCTTTGGAACCCCTTTTAACTAAGATAAGGCAAAACCCGGATATTGGTGGGGTTAAAATGGGCAAAGAGGAGTACAAACTAGCTGCAGATGACATATTATTTTATGTCACCCGCCCGAGGACTACCCTTCCGAATCTAATATCAATTTTCGGGTCAACCCGGACAAGTCGGAAACGTTAGAGATTAACAAAAGCAGACTAGAGGACTCTACATATCAAAAGTGTTTCCCATTCAGATGGAGGATAAAAGAACTCAATTATTTAGGAGTCAAAATAACCCCATCAAAAGAGTCACTATTCCAGGCTAACTTTATGCCACTCCTTAACGAGATCAAGAAAAAATTTAATAGAATCTCACGAGGACAGCTATCATGGGGAAGAAGAATTAATTTATATAAGATGATAATTTTGCCAAAAATCATATACAAGATGCAAATGCTTCCAATCTCACTCCCACGGGTCTACCTTTACAGCTTGCAAACTATGTTTTGAGGTTTATCTGGAGAGAGAAAAAATATTGTATAAATTTTACACAGTCAACTAAAGATAAGATGAAAGGGGGGTGGGGGGTACCTGTTATTAGAAAATACTATGAGGCAATTGCCTTATCATGCATATTAGACTGGGTTAAAAATAACAAAGAAAAACAATGGGTGAAAATGGAGAATATAATGAGTGAAGTTGAGCTGGGTAGGATAGTATGGATTCCACCACAGTGTAGAAAACTGAGCACGGAAACAAAGGAGATCACAAAACATGCACTTAAAGTCTGGGATAACCTGCACAAAAGGGAGCACTGGGAGTTTAATTTACCATTAATCCCGCTTAAGGACACAGAATATTTTGTACCGGGGAAAGAGGACTTGTTTGGGAAGTGGATATTGAAGGAAGACGTCCAATTAAAAGATGTCATGAGACAGGGCAAAATTTGCACATACCAAGAACTAAAGGATAAAGGCTAATGGTTTGTCATAGACCCTTGGCGGTACAATCAACTGAACCATTTTGTTGACTCACTTCCGCAGCCCATTTGGTCGACAGAAAATCTGCTACCCCTGGAGAAAATATGTGTTGAGAAAAAAGGGAAGGGAGGGATCTCTAAGATTTATAGAGTTTTAATAGAATTAGGGGGTGCGGAGATTCCTCCATACATTGAGAAGTGGGAGAAGGAATTGGATATCAAGCTTAACGAACGGGAGATATGGCAGATATTGAAAAGGGTGAACATCACCTTGGTTAATTGCAAGGTAACGGAGATGAACTATAAGTGTCTGGCAAGAATGTATATCACCCCTGACAGAGCACATAGAATTCAGAGTGAAACATTGCAACTCTGTTGGAGGGGATGTAGAGAAATAGGGACAATTGCTTATATCTGGTGGCAGTGCCCAGAAATGAAAAAATACTGGGGTAAGATAAGGAGAATTATCAGTGAGATTACTAATATCATTATAACAGATGATCCTTGGGTGTGCCTATTTCATGGGAGTGAAATGCCCACGAAGACATATTTGAAATCGTTAATACCACAGCTTATTAATGCAGCCAAAAGTCTTATACCTAGATACTGGCAAGATAAAGGAAGACCTACAATGCGGGAGTGGTTCAACAAAATTAATGAAATTTATTGTCTTGAATATTTGAGGTTCAGTGCAGGGACGGAAATGGAAGTTTTCGAGATGAAATGGAGGGATTGGGCAAAATATAAGTACTCAATGCAAGCGGCGGAGGTGTGGGGTATCTAGTTTGAGGCCTCATAGTAAATAAAGAAACTAGACGGTTAATATCAGAGAAAGTGAGATGAGCGAGGACCGGACTCGACAGGAGCAATGGGGAATAGAAGTAGGAGTCGGGAAGGAAATAAGAGATATGAGGGTAAGGGTTTAAGGGGATGAGTGGGCTGGGAGTGCTCCGGAGGGTAGTAAGGGGATAGAAAATCTGGTGGGGTTGAGCTGTATTCTAAATCACTATGACTGATTGGCTAATGACTAATGATAACACCACAATGATGTGATGATGTAAGGGACGAGATTGAACTGTAAAGTTGAAATAACAGCCCCGAAAAATACTTTGCTGAAGTGGCAAAAAAAAAAGAAGTGACGGTATTGAGCGGAAAGCCGTAGATGCCGGAGATGGCGGCACTCTCTTCCACTCAATAAAGCAAATAAATGTGGAAAGAATTACTGACAAGTACTTACTAGTAGTAATGAACACTACCAGTTAACAAAATGTGATTGTATAATAACATTATATGCACAGAAAAAAATAAATACATTTTAAAAGTTAATGATGAATCATTTCAATACTGGACACTTTCACCCCCCATCCTGCCCAGGCCAATTTTCAGCTTTCAGGGCTGTTACACCTTGAATGATAACTAGAAAAGCTACAATTTCTTGGGAAATTGTGAAAAGTGTTCTTGCCTCGATAACTGGAGTGGGCGGAGTAACTGGGTGAAGTGGCTTGAGTAACTGTGAAGTGTTAAAAAGCTTAATATTTTAAAAAGTATAAATAGTAGTAAAAAAGTTAAAGTCCCATCATTAGCAGAAAGAGCTGAACATTTTTTTCAAAGGTTATTTTTTTTTCAAAAATATTTTTTTTTTCAAAAATGATTTTTTTTTTTTCAAAAATGATTTTTTTTTTTCAAAAATAATTTTTTTTTTCAAAAAATTTTTTTTTCAAAAATATTTTTTTTTCAAAAATAATTTTTTTTTTTTCGAAAATAATTTTTTTTTTCAAAAATATATATATTTTTTTCAAAAATATATATATTTTTTTTAAATAATTTTTTTTTTCAAAAATGATTTTTTTTTTTTTTTTTTTTCAAAAATATATATATATTTTTTCAAAATTTTTTTTTTTTCAAAAATATTTTTATTTTTTCAAAAATTATTATTTTTTTTTTTTATTTTTTTTTTTTTTTTACATTTTTTTTTTTTTTACATTTTTTTTTTTTTTAATTTTTTTTTTTCAAAAATAATTTTTTTTTTTCATGGGGCGGTCATAATGTTTTGGCTGATCATGGGGTTTTCAGCTTTTGTCACCTCCCACTCTAGCTTTGAACATTTCGGCATTCATTCCTGTGGGACCAATTTCGCCGCAAAAACAACAAAATTTCGTGAACCATTCGGCGAAACGTTCCACAAAGTAATAGCACACCAATCGGGAACAATCCGCACCTTCGGTATATTACTGTCTATGTAGTTTAACAGCTGTAGGAGGAGTTAGGGTGGTATGATCATGTGGTTATCAGCTTTTGTCACCTCCCACTCTAGTTTTGAACATTTCACCATTCATTCCTATGGGACCAATTTCGCCGCAAAAACAACGATATTTTGTGAACCATTCGGTGAAACGTTCCACAAAGTAATAGCACACCAATTAAATTACATTGAGGCTGGATTCACACTGGTATTTTTCAGCTTTTCACAAAGTTCCACAAGGTAATAGCACACCAATTAAATGACATTGAACATTTCGCCATTCATTCCTATGGGACTAATTTTGCCGCAAAAACAACGATATTTCGTGGACCATTCGGCGAAACGTTCCACAAAGTAATAGCACACCATTCGGGAACAATCCGCATGTTTCAGTATATTACTTGTCTATGTAGTGTAAAAACTGTGGGAGGAGTAAGGGTGGTAAATTTGGCTATAATAATAATAATATATATATGTGAGATAACAGTAAGTGGTCTTGCTATGCAAGAACACCTAATTACTCAGTCATGCAACGCTGAACCCAAATGACATTTTTGTAAATTTCTTGAGACAGATGGAGCTTTTTTTATGGTATTTAACCATCACTATATTTTTATTTTTGCTATGTAAACAAAAAAAGACAACATTTTGAAAAAAAACACACTATTCTTACTTTCTGCTATAAAATGTTTTAAATAAATAATATTTTACCATAGATTTAGGTCAGAATGTATTCTGCTACATTTCTTTGTTAAAAATAACTGAAATTGGTGTATATTATTTAGTCTATGTGAAAGTTATAGCATAGAGTCTACAGACTGTGGTATATACCAGTAGACTCGAAAATTGATCAGTTCTGATCTAATTTCTTAAAGCGGAGCTCAGCCCACCCCTGCAAAAATTAAAAGCCAGCAGTTACACATACTGCAGCTGCTGACTTTTAATATTGGGACACTTACCTGTCCTGGAGTCCAGCGATGTTTTCATCAGCTGTCGGGTGCTGCCGCCACCATTGCTGGTAAAGAATCCCGGTAGTGAAGCATTACGGCTTCACTCCGGGTCCCTACTACGCATGTGTGAGGCACTGCTGTGCTATCCCACTGGCCCAGGAGAACCAGGAAAGTTGAAACACCCACAAAATGACCACATTTTGAAAAGCAAACACTCCAAGGTATTTTCTGAAAGGCATAGTAAGTTTTTTTTTGTTTTTTTTAATGCAGGAAAGAAAATAAAAATGTATTTTTTTAAACAAAGTTGTCAATTAATAAGATATTTCTAACACACATCATAGGCATACTTAGACTTACACCCCAAAGCACATTCTGCTACTCTTTCTGAATATGGTGATAACACATGTGTGAGACATTTTCATAGCTTAGCTATATAGAGGCGTCCAGATCCAAGGAAGCACCTTCAGGCATTCTAGGGCCATAAATTATACATCTAATTTCCTGACTACCTATCATATTTTTTAAGGCCCTGGAGCACCAGGACATTACAAACACCCACAAAATGACTGCTTTTTGGAGAGTAAACACCCCAAGGTGTTTTTAAGAGGTATGGTGAGTCATTTGAAGACTCTATTTTATTGCAACAAGTTTATGGAAAATGCAGAAAGAAAATGAAAACATTTTTTTACACAAAGTTTGCAATTTAATAAGATGTTTCTCACACGCAGCATAGGCATACGTGCATTTAATTACACCACAAATAACACATCCTGCTACTCCTCCCAAGCATGGCAATATCACATGCATGAGACTTTTTCAGTGCCTGGACTGATTATGTACCAGACATTGTATCTTGTGTATCACACAAATCAACCAGTTATGTCAAAACTAACGTACTGTAATGGTCACCTCTATACAAATGGTCAGGGAATATAGTGTAGTGTGTATCGCATCACCAATTGAAGTTTCAGTTCCTATAAGCCAAGCAAGCCTAGCCTACTGGTACATGACTTCCCCCAGGTATACCATGTTCCCTGGCCTGATGCCTCACAGGAACATAGTCATCCGGATGTGCGGATAAGTCAGTTCAGGCCACAGGAAGAGGTATGGTCAGAAAACAGGCAAAAGATCGGTCCATGCAGCAGGCAAAAACATGGTCAATAAACAGGCCAGGATTAGTACAGGCGACAGGCAGAGGTAACACTATACTGGTGTGGTGGTGATCAGGGACACTGCACTGGTGTCATGGTAATCAGGGACACTGTAATTGTTGTGACAGTGATAAGTGGCACTGTAACTGGTGTGGTGGAGATCAGGGACAATGTGACTAGTGTGGTGAGGATTGGGGACACTGTAACTGGTGTGGCAGTGATCACGCACAATATGACTGGTTCAACAGTGATTAGGGACACTGAGTGGGTGGCAGGGACTAAGGACACTGTAAGTTGTCGGTGGCGATTAGGGACACTGACTGCTGTGGTGGTGATCAGGGACACTGTGAGTGGACTGTGGTTATTAGGGACACTGTGAGTGGGGGTGGTGATTAGGGACACTGTGAGTGGACTGTGGTGATTAGGTACACTGTGAGTGGGGGTGGTGATTAGGGACACTGTGAGTGGGGGTGGTGATTAGGGACACTGTAAGTGGACTGCAGTGATTAGGCACACTGTAAGTGGAGGTGGTGATTAAGGACACTGTGAGTAGACTGCATTGATTGTGATTAAGGACACTGTGAGTAGACTGCATTGATTAAGGACACTGTGTTGGTAACAGTGATTAGAGTGGGCTGTGGTGAATAGGGGCACTGTGAGTTGACTGTGGTGATTAGCATCACTGTGAGTGGTTAGCAATGATTAGGGGCACTAACTGGTGTGGCTTTGATTAGAGATGCAGACTGGCAGCACTGGTCTGATCATATTGTACTGCTGTGGTGATGATCATAGATAATGGCTAGCAGCACTGACATGCAGTGTTATCAGAGCAGCCAGTGTACATGATCACCACCACAATAGTACAATGTCACCATCGTGCTCTAGTAACAGTATGTACAAAAATATATACCGTATTTATCGGCGTATAACACGTGCCGGCATATAACACGCACCCCAAGTTTAGGAGGGAATTTTAAGGAAAAAAACTTTTAGGAGGGAAGTTTAAGGAAAAAAAACTTACATTAAAATGCCTATCAATGCAGCCTTATCGTGTCCATCTGCAGCCTTGTCAGTGTCATTGCAGCCTTTTCAGTGTCAGTGCAGCCTTGCTCCAGTGTCAATTGTAGCCTTGTCAGTGCAGCCTTGTCAGTGTAGCTTTGTCAGTGCAGCTTTGCCCCAGTGCAGCCTTGTCAGTGCAGCTTTGCCCCAGTCCAGCCTTGTCAGTGTAGCTTTGCCCCAGTGCAGCCTTGTCAGTGCAGCTTTGCCCCAGTGCAGCCTTGCCCCAGTGGTCAGTGCAGCCTTGTCATTTCAGCCTTGCCCCAGTGTCCATTATCGATTTAAATATGGTGCCGCGGAGTTCACAGGGACTCGGCGGAGCTGAACGAGCGCCGCCGAGATCACAGTGACTGGGCGGAGCCGAGATACACATAGCCGAGTGTACTCGGGTCTTCTCGGCGCCACTCACAGTCACGCCCAATCCCGCCCAATCCCGCCCTATGATGGACATAACACAGGTCCAATGGCGGGATTGGGCATGACTGTAAGCGGCGCCGAGAAGAGCCGAGTACACTCAGCTATGTGTATCTCAGCTCCGCCCAGTCACTGTGATCTCGGTGGTGCTCGTTCAGCTCCGCCGAGTCCCTGCGAACTCCGCGGCGCCATTTTAAAATCTACACGCTATGTGTATGTCGGCGGCGATCACCCCGATCGGTCAAAATTAGCGGGGATTGGCATATAACACACACCTACGATTTTCCCCTGATTTTAAGGGGGAAAGGTGCGTGTTATACGCCGATAAATACAGTATATTTTTTTGACCATTTGTTTTGACCATTTTTTGTTTTACACATTGTCACCAGAGCAATGCAGTATCACCACAGTGATAATGTACTACTCAGGGGGAAAAGAGGGGGGTGATCAGGGATTTTTTTTTCTTTACAGTCTGATTACTTATTGCAGTGATGATCACTGTATAAGCGATCTATAGCATTGTTCAAATGTTTCATTCATTAAACCTTTGTTTACCACTGTGATGCTGTGATTTGTCAAAGCTATCACATGGTTAGCAATCACTAGCACTGTTAAAAGACTTCATTCATTAAACCTTTGTTTACCACTGTGATGCTGTGATTGGTCACAGCTATCACACTGTATAGGGCCGCTATGATTGGCCGTGGTACCATGTGATTGCTGTGACCAACTACACAGATCACACAGTAGTAAGCAAGGCATCATGAATAACAGCTTTGTTTACTACTGTAACTGTGATCACTGTGATTGGTCCAATGGACACAGCACTCACAGATTGCACCTTCTGGGAGGACATATGGGTATGTTTTCCGGGAATTAGAGCATCCTCCAGTGCTGAAAGGAAATGTTAAGATCCTGTAAAAATGTGATGTACCTGTAATTTTTTGATATGGGAGTTAAGTCTGATGTCACAAAAAATTAAGCAACTAGGGGCAAGAAGGTACATAGCAGGATGGGAGGTCACACAAGACATCAAAAGGAATCCATCTAAAGATCACTGGAATCTATAAAAGGCTACAGTTTTTATATACTGCCAGAACTGCTAGATATCTGTACAAAGTGAATCAGAACTATCCACAATGAGAGAAACTGAGTTAAAGCGGACCTTCAGTAATTTTTTTCAACTTTCCATGTATTAAATCTTCTGCCCTTGTTGTTTTAACTTTGAATAGTAAAACATTTTTTTTCTGCCAGTAAATACCTTATACAGCCCACTTCTTATTTGTTGTCTGGTAAAAAGCCTAGGCTTATGACATCATGCACAGCTTTCTCTCTCTCACTCTCGTGAGAGTTTGCCAGGAAGGGAGGGGGGTGAGTCATAGGAGGACCAATGAAAGCTGCAGAGCTGGAGGTGTGCCTCTGTGTGTCTGTGTAAATCCAGGAAGTGAACAGGCAGCAGCTTCAGCTGCCCACAGTTAAAATGTATGCAGCCAAAAAAAGAGAAAAAGGGAATTTGGGACTTTGAATGAGGTTCCAGACATGGTGGGGGTATTTTGAAAGGAAACGCATGTTTATTGACATGAGATAATGTGATATTGGTGGGAGTCCACGTGCGGCTGTGTGTGGGGGGTATATTATGCCGCACACAGTTTCCCCTGTTCCAATGGGAACACGCCACACTGTTCAGGGACTCCCTGTTTCTTGCTGTTTAACATCCAAGTAATTTTGTCATCACCTAAACATGCCACTGGACACTGTCCAGTGTGACCTTCAATTTCTTACATACACCTTACTTGTCAAACACAGATCTTATGCTGTTTCCCATCTTCTGACCCCCATTGTGGTGCTGAACAAAGCTTGGCTACCTGCCTCCTTGAGAAGTTCTATGCTTGCACCCCAGTTTGCACGTGGCTCCTTCACCTCAGCTTCCGGAACGGACACCCTCTTGTTGGCCTTGGTCCAATACCCTACCCATCCCCACTATCCACTTGTTGCATGTAAGTATTCCAGGATTGGCACACATGAACTTTCCTGTTAGGCTCAGTGTCATTTTAGACTAAATATATTTTAATCTTTTTAGATTGTTGGGAGCATCCGCCCCTGATGAGTGTATAATCACGAAACGCGTTGGTCAATCTAGGATGCCAGCACATTCCCACATCAGCACACTGGTTATCCACTGGTTTACAAGCAACCTTGGTTTATAACTTTTTATCCAATGCCATTTCATTGCACTGTGCCGCTCTAAGAACCTTTGTGTATATAACATATGCAATTTTGGGAGCTGCTCATTCATTTTTCATGCTGTCATGAATCTTAAGTTGATATTATGTTGTATCCTTGATGTCCATGCTCCATATGTATTCCCAATATTGTCATGAGTTTCCAAGTTGATATTACTATGTGTCTCAAGTGTTCATGACATGTATGTATTTCTGTGTACAGCCCCAGGATTCAAATATTGTATCACATTATCTCATGTCAATAAGCATGTGTTTCCTTTCAACAACACCCCCACCATGTCCAGAACCTCATTCAAAGTCCCAAATTCCCTTTTTCTCTTTTTTGTACCAGGGATGGAGGCACATAGCATGTGCCTCATTCAAAGTCCCACCTGTGCTCATGCACAGTCCCCCCCCCTTTGCAAATGTATGCAGCCAGACTCAGTGGAGGGAGATTTTTGCAGCATATTTGGCAAGTACAGAATCACAGTATATATAAAATAATATGCAAAGTGGTTGGAGGGAAGCTTCAGAATGGTAAAGATGTTTTTATTACAAATTTTGTGAGCAGACTGCAGTTCCTCTTTAAATCCTGGTTGGTTCCTTTACTCTATCTTATGTGATTTCAAAGGCTCCCAGTAAAATACAAACAAGTTTTCCAGTGCCTATATGTAAGAAGTTATTTGGTAAGTTGTCTGTTTACTACAGCTAGAAATATCAAATTGCATTTTTGTTACCCTTTTTTCCATTAGAATTTTGATATGACTTTCAAGGGTAAAATCTTTATTAGATAAAAGGAGATATTTGTGTAGTCTAATAAAATACCACCTTTACTGACTTAGAAAGTACACTTTCACTAAAATGGGAATTTATTTATGCATATGAAAGATATTAGCATGCAAATGAATACAGTAGCCAGTAATACTGACACATTTCTGTATCAAACACGGCAACCTATTACTGCTTGGGTTACAAAGGTCTAAAATCACATTACAAGAATGTTGCAGGCTATTTTTAGATGTTATACACTGTTAAGTTGCTGGGGTCTACTACCTACTACCTACATATATTTCACAAGCTTTAAAACATGCAGTTTCAAAATGTACTCTTCTATATTCAGAATGAAATATAGCATTATGGTAAAACATTTTTTATAATACTGATAATAATATTACTAATAGTATACTATTACTACTACTACTACCACTACCACTACTACTACTACTACTACTACTACTACTACTACTACTAATAATAATAATAATAATAATAATGACAATTTTGAACAAGAAAGTACTGATAAAATCCACCTATAAGACAAGTTAAGTTAAGACTGACAATTTTATCAATTGTCAATCTTTTTTTTATTATGCATTGCGCTTTATCTTTATTATATTTGTTTTTTTGTTGCAATATACAGTATCTCACAAAAGTGAGTACACCCCTCACATTTTATTATTTTTAAATAAAATATTTAATTTAAATATTATTAAAATATATATTATATTATATCTTTTCATGTGACAACACTGAAGAAATTACACTTTGCTACAATGTAAAATAGTTAGTGTACATGGTGGGGGTGTATGCATAACAATGTAAATGTAAATTTGCCGCCCCTTCAAAATAACTCAACACACAACCATTAATGTCTAAACCACTGGCAATAAAAGTGAGTACACCCCTGAGTGAAAATGTCCAAATTGTGGCCAATTAGCCATTTTCCCTCACTGGTGTCATGCAACTTGTTAGTGTTACAAGGTCTCAGGTGTGAATGTGGAGTAGGTGTGTTCAATTTGATGTTATCGCTCTCACTCTCTTATACTGGTCACTGGAAGTTCAACATGGCACCTCATGGCAAAGAACTCTCTGAGGATCTGAAAAAAAGAATTGTTGCTCTACATAAAGATGGCCTAGGCTATAAGAAGATTGCCAAGACCCTGAAATTGAGCTGCAGCATGGTGGCCAAGACCATAGAGCGGTTTAACAGGACAGGTTCCACTCAGAACAGGCCTTGCCATGGTCGACCAAAGAAGTTGAGTGTACGTGCTCAGCGTTTTATCCAGAGGATGTCTTTGGGAAATAGACATATGAGTGCTGCCAGCATTGCTGCAGAGGTTGAAGGGGCGGGGAGTCAGTCTGTTAGTGCTCAGACCATACGCTGCATACTGCATCAAATTGGTCTACATGGCTGTCATCCCAGAGGGAAGCCTCTTCTAAAGATGATGCACAAGTAGGGATAAGCCGAACACCCACCGGTTCGGTTCGCACCAGAACCTGCGAACGGACCGAAAGTTCGCATGAACGTTAGAACCCCATTGACGTCTATGGGACTCGAACGTTCGAAATCAAAAGTGCTCATTTTAAAGGCTAATTTGCACGGTATTGTCCTAAAAAGGGTTTGGGGACCCGGGTCCTACCCCAGGGGACATGTATCAATGCAAAAAAACTTTTAAAAACGGCCGTTTTTTCGGGAGCAGTGATTTTAATGATGCTTAAAGTAAAAAAAAAAAAAAAGTGAAATATTCCTTTAAATATCGTACCTGGGGGGTGTCTATAGTATGCCTGTAAAGTGACGGGTGTTTCCCGTGTTTAGAACAGTCCCTGCACCAAATGTCATTTTTAAAGGAAAAAATCTCATTTAAAACTGCTTGCGGGTTTAATGTAATGTCGGGTCATGGCAATATGGATGAAAATCAGTTAGACAAACGGCATGGGTACCCCCCAGTCCATTACCAGGCCCTTTGGGTCTTGTATGGATATTAAGGGGAACCCCGCACCCAAATTAAAATAAGGAAAGGTGTGGGGCCACCAGGCCCTATATACTCTGAACAGCAGTATACAGGCGGTGCAAACAAGACAGGGACTGTAGGTTTGTTTTTAAGTAGAATCTCTTTGTAATTTTGAACGGGTACATTTTTAACGTGTTTAGCTCCAGCCAAAAAATCTTTTTTAAGCTTTTTGGAAAACATAGGGAAGGGTTATCACCCCTGTGACATTTGTTTTGCTGTCTTTCCTCCTCTTCAGAAGATTTCACCTCACTTTTTGTCCCAATGAAAAATGTTTTTTGAAAATTTGGGTTTTTTTGTGGAACAAGGATTGGAAAGCATCAGTGGAAAGGAGAATTTTTTTTCCCATATTAACTCTTACAGGAGAGAATTTCCCTTCCTAGGGGTAGATTTCATCTCACTTTCTGTTGTCTCCTTCCGTTTGCAAGTAGGAGTCGTTTGTAAGTTAGATGTTTGAAAGTAGGGTCCTGCCCTATATACTCAGCAGAAATTTGGGCCTTAGGTGTTGCTGTGGCCACAACACTGTAAGCCCTCGCAGGGCCCTGCTGTGAAATATTAGATCAAGAATTGTAATTACATGCCCCTGTTGAACAGGAGCTGAAAAATTAGGCCTTAGGCACTGGTGCTGGTGCCACAACACTGCAACCCCTTACAGACACTCTAGTTGGAACGCAGGAACGAGCCCTGCTGCAAAGTATTGCATCAAAAATTGTAATTACACGCCCCTGTTAGACAGGAGCAGAAAAATTGGGCCTTGGGCACTGGTGCTGGTGCCACAACACTGCAACCCCTCACAGACACTCTAGTTGGAATGCAGGAACGAGCCCTGCTGCAAAGTATTGCATCAAAAATTGTAATTACACGCCCCTGTTAGACAGGGGCAGAAAAATTGGGCCTTAGGCACTGGTGCTGGTGCCACAACACTGCAACCCCTCACAGATACTCTAGTTGTAACGCAGAAACGAGCCCTGCTGCAAAGTATTGCATCAAAAATTGTAATTACATGCCCCTGTTAAACAGGGGCTGAAAAATTGTGCCTTAGGCACTGGTGGTGGCGCCCAGAACCAAAAATGTTCTTACAAGCTATCAGCGTGATGATTGAGGAGGAAGAGGATAATTTCTCAGGGATAGTCACTCAGCATCAGCATAGACAGTCTTTGAAGGGATCTGAGATTTCAAAAAAAATTATTCGGTTACATCAGCATCAGGTGCTTGGTAGCTGGTGGTGATCCAAGACTGATTCATTTTTATGAAGGTCAGTCGATTGACCGAGTCGGTGGACAGACGCACCCTGTGATCGGTTACCACGCCTCCAGCAGCACTGAATGTGCGTTCCGAAAGAACGCTGGATGCAGGACAGGCCAGTAGCTCAATTGCATACTGTGCAAGCTCTGGCCAGTGATCCATCCTCAAGACCCAGTAACCCAGAGCATTTTCGGTGGGAAAGGTGTCCAAGTCTGATCTTGCCCCTAGGTATTCCTGCACCATGTAAAACAGACGCTGGCGATGGTTGCTGGAACCGATCATACTTTGAGGCTGCGGACCAAAAAATTGTCTGAACGCATCGGTCAGACGGCCACCTTCTCCACTGCTCCTTCTTTGACTGACCGAAGCCTCAGCAACACGTTGTCCAGAAACAGGAGTTTGTAACCTCCCAGTCTCTGGGAACGCGTTGCACAGACCTTTCTGCAAGGCCTCCCGAAGATGTTTCATCCTCTGCTCCCTCTGCGATGGAAAGATAAGGTCCGCAACCTTACCCTTGTAACGTGGATCAAGGAGGGTTGCCAGCCAGTATTGGTCCTTCTCCTTGATACCACGAATACGAGGATCCTTACGCAGGCTTTGCAGGATCAGGGAGGCCATGCAGCGTAGGTTTGCTGAGGCATTCGGTCCGGAGTCCTCTGGGTCACTAAGGACGAAATGGTCCGCAGCCACCTCCTCCCAGCCACGTACAAGTCCATGTGTTTCTTGGGACTGATCCCTTAAAGACTGCTGCTGATGCTGAGTGCCAGGCTCCACCTCCATACTGACACAATCTTCCTCCTCCTCCTCCTCCTCCTCGTCCTCTTCCTGTGTGATCGGCGGGCACGCAGGAACACTGTCTGGATAAAGGGGGCCTTGAGAGCTAAGGAAGTCCTCCTCTTCCTGCCTCTGTTCTGCCTCAAGTGCCCTGTCCATTATTCCACGCAGTCTGTGCTCCAACAGGTGGACAAGGGGGACAGTGTCACTGATGCATGCACTGTCACTGCTCACCATCCTCGTGGCCTCCTCAAATGGTGACAGGACAGTGCATGCATCCCTGATCATGGCCCACTGGCGTGGGGAAAAAAAACCAAGCTCCCCTGATCCTGTCCTGGTGCCATAGTCGCACAGGTACTCATTGATGGCCCTCTGCTGCGTGTGCAGCCGCTGCAGCATGGCCAACGTTGAGTTCCACCTGGTGGGCATGTCACAGATTAGGCGGTTCTTGGGCAGGTTAAACTCCTTTTGGAGGTCCGTCAGCTGAGCACTGGCATTATATGACCGGCGGAAATGCACACAGACTTTCCTGGCCTGCCTCAGGACATCCTGTAAGCCCGGGTACCTGCCCAAGAACCGCTGCACCACCAAGTTAAGGACGTGAGCCAAACAGGGCACATGGGTCATTTGTCCCTGTCGGAGGGCAGAGAGGAGGTTGGTGCCATTGTCGCAAACCACCATTCCTGCCTTAAGTTGGCGTGGCGTCAACCACCTCTGAACCTGCCCCTGCAGAGCTGACAGAACCTCTGCCCCAGTGTGGCTCCTGTCCCCCAAGCACACCAGCTCAAGCACCGCATGGCATCTTTTGGCCTGCGTACTTGCGTAGCCCCTTGAACGACCACGGAGCACCGCTGGTTCCGAGGAAGAGGCCATGGAGGAAGAAGAAGAGGAGGGGGTGGAGGAGAGAGGTGTGTCACAATCATTAGCATTTTGGAGGCGTGGTGGCGGAACAACCTCCAACACTACTGCACCTTGTCCTGCATCCTTCCCAGCTGCCAGCAGAGTCACCCAATGCGCCATGAAACTTAGGTAACGTCCCTGTCCATGCCTGCTGGACCATGAGTCAGCGGTAATATGCACCTTACCGCTGACCGCCCTGTCCAGCGAGGCATGGACATTGCCTTCCACATGCCGGTAGAGAGCCGGAATCGCCTTCCGTGAGAAAAAGTGGCGTTTGGGTACCTGCCACTGAGGAACCGCACATTCCACAAACTCACGGAAGGGGGCAGAGTCTACCAACTGAAAAGGCAGCAGTTGAAGTGCCAGCAATTTTGCCAAGCTAGCATTCAACCGCTGGGCATGTGGATGGCTGGGAGCAAACTTCTTTCGGCGGTGCAGCAGCTGGGGCAGGGAAATTTGCCTGGTACAATCTGACGTTGGTGTACCAAAAGCAGATTGCCCACAAGTACTTGGCTGTGACACACCTAATTCCACACCTTCATTCCTCTCAGTGCAGGTCTCAGAGAGGACTGAAGGTCTAGTGGGGTTGGAAATCTCAGCTGATGAGGAGCAAGGAGAGGTCCTCTTTGTTCTTTGGTGTGGGTCTTTTAGATGCGCTTGCCAACGAACTGCATGGCAGGTCAACATATGTCTGGTCAAGCATGTGGTACCCAAGCGGGAGATGTTTTGGCCACGTGAGATACGCTTGAGACATATGTTGCAAATAGCAGCGGTGCGATCTGATGCACTCGTCTCAAAAAAGGCCCACACCAAAGAACTGTTTGAATAACGCGCAGAGACTGCAGCGCCCTGCACATGTGATGCAGTCAATGTGCTGCCCTTAGGCTGGCCCCTGGAGGGCATCCTGCCTCGTTGGTGATATGCTGCCTCCTCCTCCTCCTCCTCTCTCCTATCAGGCACCCACGTTGAGTCAGTGACCTCATCATCCCCTCCCTCCTCATCACTGAAGCAAACCCGGCAGTATGCTGCAGCAGGGGGAGCATGACTGCCAGATTGCTGTCCTTCTTGGGCACCCCCTCTGTCCGTGCTCATGTTACTGCCTTCATCGAGCTCAGTATCATCTTTAGTGCCTTCCAAACGCTGGGCATCCTCCTGGAGCATGTACCCAACACTATGGTCAAACAGTTCGAGGGACTCCTCAGGAGGACATGGTGGAGCTAGGGAAGGAGTCACTGATGACATTGAGCCGAGGGAAGAGGCCGCTGCTTTGCCAGACAAAGCACCCTGGGCATGGGTGAGAGAGGATGAGGAGGATGAGGATGGCTTGGTCATCCACTCGACCAAGTCTTCCGCATGTTGCGGCTCAACACGGCCAGCTGCCGAAAAAAAGGCCAAGCGTGTCCCATGGCCACGTGCTGATGAGGATGCACCGTCTCCATGACCAGCACTAGACACAGAGCCTGCTTGCCCTCTTTTATTGGCTTGTGACTGTCTGCCTCTCCTTCTTGACCTTCCAGACATACTAATGGCCTGTAGCTGCACTAAGCTGGGATATATATATATATATATATATATATATATATATATATATATATATATATATATATACTGCAGCTAGCAAAATCAACTACCTGCCTGTAGTATGAGAACACCACCAACCTTCTACAGGTAGCTTTAGCTGAACACTGTGAGGTGGACGCACCCCACTAACTTGTAGGTTTAGCTGAACACTGTGAGCAGGACGCACTGCACTAACTGTAAATAGTCTAGCTGCCTGACCGTGGTACTAATAGGATCAAAAGAACACCAGTAATTTTCTTTAGGTAGCTGTAAATACTTTAACAAGACAAGCCTGCCTGTCAGTAGGAAGATAACAGGAACGGATCTAGCTGAACACTGTGAGCAGGACGCACTGCACTAAATGTAAATAGTCTAGCTGCCTGACCGTGGTACTGATAGGATCAAAAGAACACCAGTAATTTTCTTCAGGTAGCTGTAAATACTGTAACAAGACAAGCCTGTCTGTCAGTAGGAAGATAACAGGAACGGATCTAGCTGAACACTGTGAGCAGGACGCACTGCACTAAATGTAAATAGTCTAGCTGCCTGACCGTGGTACTAATAGGATCAAAAGAACACCAGTAATTTTCTTCAGGTAGCTTTATATACTGTAACAAGACAAGCCTGCCTGTCAGTAGGAAGATAACAGGAACGGATCTAGCTGAACACTGTGAGCAGGACGCACTGCACTAAATGTAAATAGTCTAGCTGCCTGACCGTGGTACTAATAGGATCAAAAGAACACCAGTAATTTTCTTTAGGTAGCTGGTAATACTGTAACAAGACAAGCCTGCCTGTCAGTAGGAAGATAACAGGAACGGATCAAGCTGAACACTGTGAGCAGGACGCACTGCACTAAATGTTAATAGTCTAGCTGCCTGACCGTGGTACTAATAGGATCAAAAGAACAGTAGGAATTTTCTTTAGGTAGCTGTTAATACTGTAACAAGACAAGCCTGCCTGTCAGTAGGAAGATAACAGGAACGGATCTAGCTGAACACTGTGAGCAGGACGCACTGCACTAAATGTAAATAGTCTAGAAGATAACAGGAACTGATCTAGCTGAACACTGTGAGCAGGACGCACTGCACTAAATGTAAATAGTCTAGAATTTAACAGGAACGGATATAGCTGAACACTGTGAGCAGGACGCACTGCACTAAATGTAAATAGTCTAGAAGATAACAGGAACGGATCTAGCTGAACACTGTGAGCAGGACGCACTGCACTAAATGTAAATAGTCTAGAAGATAACAGGAACGGATCTAGCTGAACACTGTGAGCAGGACGCACTGCACTAAATGTAAATAGTCTAGAAGATAACAGAAACGGATCTAGCTGAACACTGTGAGCAGGACGCAGTGCACTAAATGTAAATAGTCTAGAATTTAACAGGAACGGATCTAGCTGAACACTGTGAGCAGGACGCACTGCACTAAATGTAAATAGTCTAGAAGATAACAGGAACGGATCTAGCTGAACACTGTGAGCAGGACGCACTGCACTAAATGTAAATAGTCTAGCTGCCTGACCGTGGTACTAATAGGATCAAAAGAACACCAGTAATTTTCTTTAGGTAGCTGTTAATACTGTAACAAGACAAGCCTGCCTGTCAGTAGGAAGATAACAGGAAAGGATCTAGCTGAACACTGTGAGCAGGACGCACTGCACTAAATGTAAATAGTCTAGAAGATAACAGGAACGGATCTAGCTGAACACTGTGAGCAGGACGCACTGCACTAAATGTAAATAGTCTAGAATTTAACAGGAACGGATCTAGCTGAACACTGTGAGCAGGACGCACTGCACTAAATGTAAATAGTCTAGAAGATAACAGGAACGGATCTAGCTGAACACTGTGAGCAGGACGCACTGCACTAAATGTAAATAGTCTAGAAGATAACAGGAACGGATCTAGCTGAACACTGTGAGCAGGACGCACTGCACTAAATGTAAATAGTCTAGAAGATAACAGGAACGGATCTAGCTGAACACTGTGAGCAGGACACACTGCACTAAATGTAAATAGTCTAGAAGATAACAGGAACGGATCTAGCTAAACTGAGTACAGTGTATATATATATATATGCAACACCTGGGATGCATATATATACACAATACACTGTAAGTGCAGCTAACTGACTGACTGTTCTGCCTAATCTATCTAACTCAAATCAAACACTGTCTCTCTGTCTATCTCTTTCAACGCCGGAACACACACTACACAGGGCCGCCGTGCAGGCGGCCTTATATAGTGTGGGGCGTGTACTAAATCCCCTGAGCCATAATTGGCCAAAGCCTCCTTGGCTTTGGCCAATTACGGCTCTCTGTTCAGGCGGCGCTGTAATTGGCCAAGCATGCGGGTCATAGTGCATGCTTGGCCAATCATCAGCAAGCAATGCACTGCGATGCCGCAGTGAATTATGGGCCGTGACGCGCCACACGAATTTGGCGCGAACGGCCCATATCGTTCGCAGTTCGGCGAACGACCAAACAGCCGATGTTCGAGTCGAACATGGGTTCGACTCGAACGCGAAGCTCATCCCTATGCACAAGAAAGCCTGTAAACATTTTGCTGAAGACAAGCAGACTAAGTACATGGATTACTGGAACCAAGTCCTGAGGCCTGATGACACCAAGATTAACTTATTTGGTTCAGATGGTGTCAAGCGTGTGTGGTGGCAACCAGATGCGGAATACAAAGACAAGTGTGTCTTGCCTACAGTCAAGCATAGTGGTGGGAGTGTCATGGTCTGGGGCTGCATGAGTGCTGCCGGCACTGGGGAGCTACAGTTCATTGAGGGAACCATGAATGCCAACATGTACTGTGACATTGTCCACCTCCACATCTCGGCAGCCTTTAGGGGAGACAGCGCATACTGCAGCCAAAATGGCGCCTGTTCCATTTCCTGATCACACTGATCTGGCTGACAGCTCCCAGCCCCTGCTGCAGATCATCCCAGAGCCTCTGGATACAGTTTTCCTGCATATATAGCCCAGTAAGTGGTAGCCCTGCTTGCTTCCATGCTGGCCAGGGGCTGTGGAAAAGGCAGTGCTCTAAGGATTGGAACAGCTGCATTGGGAGCTGTAATCATAGGCTCAGAGAATCTCCCAGGACAGGATCTCCTCCACTGAAGATGAACCAACTGCCACCTCTGCAGCTGTTGCACGGCTTAAGCACATCCAGAGAGAGCTTTAAGAATAGCTGGATGATCTTGAAAATCGCTCACTGCAAACTCATTTGCGCATCATAGGCCTGGCAGAATCTTTCACAACTGCCATGCTCCTTAACCTATGTGCAATCACTATCCCAGAACCTCTCTATTGATGACCACCCACTCCTGCTTTTCACTGACTATTCCAGGTGATGTGCCAGCGCAAGGCTTTTTCCATTATTTGCTGTACTCTTCATCACAATTGCATCAAGTTTACTCTGGCTTATACTGCAGTGCTTCATATTCAACCTTCCACAGGAAAAAACATGTCTTTCACTTCTTCTGCGGTGCAGCATTACCTTAATACCTCAGCTGACATAGCTATGCCCCAAGGGGATTCTTCCCCTCTACCCCCTTCTCCTCCCTCAAGAGTCTTTATTATCATAGGATCAGAAAAATCCTCAAAAGCCTCCCTACAAGCGGGTCCACTTTGGCCATCAAGATGGGCCTTCTGAGCACTGTCGACCCCCTTGCCTCTGTACATTGACTCTACCCATAAGTGGACTCATAATAGTATCCTTCCTTTTTATTTGTTTATTTGTGGTTCATCTCTGCACAGCAACTTCTTTACCAATCCAATTCCCTGCCATGTGCCTTTTCCCCCTGGGTGATTTTAGACCATTGTCTGCATTACCTCTTAGGATCTACTTCCTTATTCTTTACTCTGGCCTTTGTCTTCCTCTACTAACTAGCTGCCGATACAAGAGCTTGGGTTCTGCTTTCCCTTTCCCCACTCTTTTTTTTCCTTCCTCTTACCCCTCCCCCTTTCCTCCCCTCCCTCTAACCCCTCCCTTTTCTCCCCTGTCCCTCTCTCTTCCGGCATCCTCCTCTATGAATTGGTATGATGTTTGTTAGAAGGTTTTCTCTCACTGTTTTCCTCGATATACCTGTATAGTTACTTGATTGTTATTTTGTCAATTATCAAAGTATTTATCCTATACGCCAAAATCCTAGACTCGATGAGGCAACGTCTGATGTGTAAATCAAAAACCCTGGACTCTGTGACTTTAAATGGCAACAGTACAATTTCATAAAAACTTGTAGTTTGGAGTATTTTATATAAAAATATACTAAAAATCTTTATTATGTCATTTTTTTTACTTTTTAATAAAGGACTTGTCAAAAACCTCTCTGTGTTTTTATTACTTTTTGACACTTTTTGGTGAATTTGTAGGGGGGAGGGGCCAGGATCTGGGAGCTCCCTTGTTAAAGGGGGCCTCCAGTTTCCGGTAATCCCCCTGCCTGCAAACCCCCACCACCATCGGTCAGGGTTGTGGGGATGAGGCCCTTGTCCCCATTAATGGGGGACAAGGTGCTTTGGGGTAGGGGGGCAGATTTCCCCCTTTCCCCAAAGCACCCACCACCCATATTGAGGGCATGTGGCTTGGTATGGTTCAGGGGGGGCACTCACTCATCCCCCCCTTTTCTCACCTGCCGGGCTGCATGCTCGGATAAGGATCAGGTATGGATTTTGGAGGGCCCCACGCTGTTTTATTTTTAATTTTTTTCATGGAGTTTCCCTTAAAATATGGTCTGGTATGAATTGTCTGCATTTTCACATTCAGCCATCCGCAGGGAACCCACTGACAGCAGATGAGTCATCCGATGTCAAGGAAGTAGCGGCCCACTTCTTAGCAACCAGCTATTTGTCAAAACAGCGTAGGGGTCCCCCCATGCTTTTTTTTTTTTTTTTTTTTGACAAATATCGCATACAGCAAACCCTGGTGGTAAATATAGCATTTTTTTTTTACTCTCTGGTCCATTTGTGAATTGGACTTAAGAGCTTTTTTAACAATATTTACCAGCACATTTTTGATTTTGCGGTAAATACTGCATTTTGTGATTTTTTGTAATGAATTGGACTTAATTTACTGCATGCGATAATCGATGCATAATCTATGCAAATGAGTCACGTGACTGCCTTGTTGCATGCAATCTTAGTTAATTGACCCCATTGAGACAATTAACACTGCTTTCATATATATGTTTATTGTTAAAGCACATAGAAAGGAGAAGTGGCAAGCCACCCCTAGTTTTGGATGAGGTAAAACAATAGTAACTGGCTAAAAATATCTGCTCATCTTTTCCTATCCCAATGACAGAGACGGAATAAGAGAAAATATGCATGGGGAGAAGAACAGCAATAAAATCCAAGCATATGCTCTGTCTTTTTACCACTCTAAAATTTAAAAAGAAGAATTTTGACTGGAGGGTTTAAAGTGGATTTTCCTATTTTTAACTGTATTCTTGTATAAGTTTTTTCCTCTATCAATGCAAATTCCCTTGACAATATTTCCATCTTTGCCAAGTCTTCTTCCAGGTTTGGCATCTTCGTCCATCTTGATTGGCCAACCCGGAATGCCATGACTCACTAAAGTTAATTTATCCTGGCACTAAGCTATATCAAGAATGTACACTGAGTTGCGCTTGTGTATATTCAAGAAAAATATTGCTGGCAGGCAGATAAGACACTTTTATTGCAGAAGAGACATACAGACATACACAGCCATACACAGACAACATAGTTCTACTTTAAGCCAACATTTCTAATAACATTTTTTCATATGGCTATTATTCTACAAAGAATATATTCACTTGGAGATTGCTGTATAATACAAAACTATTTCCTTCAAGCTTTATCATAATTTAGAACATCTGAAAAAACATCTTAGAAAACTATAGGATCAATACAATTTAAAATCAATGCACCTTGTATTAAAAATGTATAAATTATACATATATCAATGTGAAAACTAAAATTCCCAGAATTTATACAGATATATATATATATATATATATATATATACTATAGTTTGTGGACTACAGACTAAATACTATACATTGATTTGGGTTATTTTTACCAAAAAATGCAGAAGACTACATTTTAGCCTAAATTTATGAAGAAAGATTATTTGTTTGCAAAATATTATAACAGACACAAAGAAAACATTTTTTATATTTTATTTTTACCAAAAAATGCAGATATATATATATATATCTGTATAAATTCTGGGAATTTTAGTTTTCACATTGATATATGTATAATTTATACATTTTTAATACAAGGTGCATTGATTTTAAATTGTATTGATCCTATAGTTTTCTAAGATGTTTTTTCAGATGTGTGTGTGTCAGTCTAACTTTTCTGTCCAGCAATCTCACTTAAATTTGCAGTAGTAAGCATTTCCAAAGAATAAAATAAGCTGAAGTTATTGAAAGCAAAAACATTAAGGCTGTTTTACTAAAGAAGATGAAAATGTTCACACAATAAATTGTGTGAATATTTACTTCAACTATCCAATTCTGTACAGAAGAAATAAGGAAACAGGGATTTGCTATTCACATGATTGGATAGTATTTATCCAATTTAATGTGTGAATATTCACTACTCTGGTAAATAAGCCTCACTAGTTTGGCTGCTCATTAATAGTTTTTATTTATATTTTTATTTATGCTCTTCAGTACAAAACACTTTCACCTGATTCCTGCCCAGGCCAATTTTTAAGCTTTCAGAGCTGTCATGCCTTGGATGACAATTGCAAAGTCATGCAACACTGTACGTAAATTAAAATTTTCTAATTTTTTTGCGACAGATAGAGGTTTCTTTTGGTGATAGTTAATCACCACTGGATTTTTTTTTTTTTGACTTAATAAAAAAAGTTTTGAAAAAAAATGTTTTTCTTTGTGTCTGTTATAATATTTTGCAAACAAATAATCTTTCTTCATAAATTTAGGCTAAAATGTAGTCTTCTGCATTTTTTGGTAAAAATAACCCAAATCAATGTATAGTATTTAGTCTGTAGTCCACAAACTATAGTATATACAGTTTTTTGGAAAGTCAATTAATCTTGCCACACTGACAGCCTCAACTCATTATCTCATTTCTTCAGGACAGAAAATGGCAGGACAGTACAAATACCAACCCCCCCCCCCCATGACCTCTTTTTTGGAAAGTATACAGTCCAATATTTAGGAAGAGGCATGGCGAGTTTTGGTGTAATTTTTTGTCACAACCTTTTGGAAAATAATTTTTTTATTTTTTGCAGTTTTTTTTTTTATACACTGTCATCAGTACAGTACAGTGTCATCATATAACTGGTTGTGGCTGTGATCAGGGACACTGACTAGTGACAGTATATAAAAAAAGTTAATATTTCTTCAATTTTATTTTCAATTTTTTTCTTTTTTACATTTTTTACTTTATTTATCAATTTTTTTACATACTGTGAGCAGTGAAATACAGTGTTACCTTAGTAACACTGTACTACTCTGGGGAGGGAATTAGGATTTTTTTTTCACACACTATGATTGCTTATAACAGGGATAATCACTATATCACTATAAGTGATTTTTTAGGAATGCCATCCATTCATCCAGTGTGTACTATTGTAATTAGCTGTAATTGGCCACAGATAATCACATGGTACAGATGGGCATGGTGATTGGCCCTGTCTGTACCATGTGATCACTATGACCACATGAGATCAACATAACAGTATACAATGAAAGGTATGAATGGAAGCCATTCAGTGTATACAATTATTCTTGGGATCTTATGGGATTAATCACAGCAATCACATGGTACCGGCAGCTGCCCGGTACGCTTATCTGTCACCCATTGTGTCCAGCAGACACAGCGGATAACAGATTGTGCTAGAACATGGCCTATGGAGTGCGCGCAAGGCACAATCCAGAATAAGTGAAAAATAGAAGAATGCAGAATAACAGTGCTCCGGCCTAGCTGTCATTTGTCTATAGGCCGGGAGGTAAATGGCTAAAGTAACGCTTGATACCTTGTCCCCTTCAATGTATATGTGTAACTGGTCGAAAGTCAGAGAAAATAGATAGTTGCTGACTTTTTTAAACAAAGGCTAAGGAACCTTTTTCACTATGTCATTGTGGTAACAGGTGCATTAACCCAAGTATTATAATGGACGATAATGAATTATATGCAATATTGCATTCTGAGTGGCACCCCAACATATCTAGCAGACTGACCTGTTTTGCAACACATGAAAAAGCACTATCATGCATCGCAATGCACTGCCAGTTTTGGTCAATTGTCTTTTTTGGCAGTCCATTCATTTTATTTTCAATTAATTTTTATTGTTGTTTGTGAAAGGCGACCCGCCGTATGGAAGAGGCACATCTTGTTTTTTTCCCTTTCCAAACACAGTTTAGGAGTAGGGTACGATCTTTTGAAAAAGGGATGTGGAATCGAGATAGGGATTTTACAAAAATATATAACAACTTAGGTACGGTTAGCATTTTAAATGAGGCTATCCTCTTTGTCATGGTCAATTCCAGTTTAGATAGTGAGGCTGGTTCCCTAGGAAGTTTATCCACAAGTTTATGCAAATGTTTTGTATATATCCTCTCAGTTGCAGATGGGATATGGATTCCCAGATATTTAATGGAGGTGGTAGCCCATGGAATTTTTTTTTTAAAGGTGTAATTTTTTATTGTTTTATACACAAACAAGTGAGAAATATATAGTTATACATCTGAGCGAACATCGCTCAGTTCGTAACGAAAACAAAAACAGGTATCCAGTCAATATACATAAAGTAACTTGACAATTACATATGTAATCTGCTTGTTTTGCTCCTTATGGAATGTAGGTATATGTATATATTTAACAAAATCTAATGTTACAATTTCATCCCACAGATCAGCAGGCAGGTGGTATGATACGGTCTGATCTAACCCAGGAATCCCAAATCTTTGAAAAAATTTTAGGGCATCCTCTGGCTTCATATGTCAACTTATACAAGGTTAACAATTGTGAGCCAGAAGGTTATAGTAGGTGAGGATTGAGATTTCCAATGCATGGTTATTGATTTTTTGGAAAAAAACAGAACTATACGTGGAAAAGTTTGTACATTCTTATATATCCTAATAGGCATCGCAGGGGATTACATATATTACGTATCTGAGTTATTGAGCTAATAAAGGCCGTAACCTCCGACCAGAATTTTCTAATCGGGGGATCTTCCTACATTAGATGAAAGAACGTGCCATCAGCCGTGCCACACCGAAAACAAAGAGCGGAGGGTATTTTATGCAGTCTATAAAGCAAGCAGGGTGTAAAGTAGAAAATGTATAGCAATTTAGTTTGGATCACCTTGTCTCGGGATGAAATAACAGAGGTGACCTGGACAGGAAGCACCTCCTGCCAGATATCCTCTGTCAGTATGTCAGAACGCCATTTACATTCAGTGGCGCAAAGCCTGTTGGTCATGGTGTGGAGTAGATTTTTATAATATGTAGAGACAAGTTTTGTATGAGAGGGATCTGTTAATAAACATTCAATCGGGGAAGGTTGAATATCTACAGTGGGGACAGAAAGTATTCAGACCCCCTTACATTTTTCACTCTGTTATATTGCAGCCATTTGCTAAAATCATTTAAGTTCATTTTTTTCCCTCATTAATGTACACACAGCACTCCATATTGACAGAAAAACACAGAATTGTTGACATTTTTGCAGTCCTAAGTATTCAGACCCTTTGCTGTGACACTCATATATTTAACTCAGGTGCTGTCCATTTCTTCTGATCATCCTTGAGATGGTTCTACACCTTCATTTGAGTCCAGCTGTGTTTGATTATACTGATTGGACTTTATTAGGAAAGCCACACACCTGTCTGTATAAGACCTTACAGCTCACAGTGCATGTCAGAGCTAATGAGAATCATGAGGTCAAAGGAACTGCCTGAAGATCAGAGACAGAATTGTGGCAAGGTACAGATGTGGCCAAGGTTACAAAAAAATTTCTGCTGCACTTAAGGTTCCTAAGAGCACAGTGGCCTCCATAATCCTTAAATGAAAGACGTTTGGGACGACCAGAACCCTTCTTAGAACTGGCCGTCTGGCCAAAATGAGCTATCGGGGGAGAAGAGCCTTGGTGAGAGAGGTAAAGAAGAACCCAAAGATCACTGTGGCTGAGCTCCAGAGAAGCAGTCGGCTGATGGGAGAAAGTTGAAGAAAGTCAACCATCACTGCAGCCCTCCACCAGTCAGGGCTATATGGCAGAGTGGCCCGACGGAAACCTCTCCTTAGTGCAAGACACATGAAAGCCCATGTGGAGTTTGTTAAAAAACACCCGAAGGACTCCAAGATGATGAGAAATAATATTCTCTGGTCGGATGAGACCAAGATAGAACTTTTTGGCCTTAATTCTAAGTGGTATGTGTGGAGAAAACCAGGCAGTGCTCATCACCTGTCCAATACAGTCCCAAAAGTGAAGCATGGTGGTGGCAGCATCATGCTGTGGGGGTGTTTTTCAGCTGCAGGGACAGGACGACTGGTTGCAATCAAGGGAAAGATGAATGCGGCCAAGTACAAGAATATCTTGGACAAAAACCTTCTCCAGAGTGCTCAGGACCTCAGACTGGGTCGAAGGTTTACCTTCCAACAAGACAATGACCCTAAGCACACAGCTAAAATAATGAAGGAGTGGCTTCACAACAACTCCGTGACTGTTCTTGAATGGCCCAGCCAGAGCCCTGACTTAAACCCAATTGAGCATCTCTGGAGAGACCTAAAAATGACTGTTCACCAACGTTTACCATCCAACCTAACAGAACTGGAGAGGATCTGCAAGGAGGAATGGCAGAGGATCCCCAAATCCAGGTGTGAAAAACTTGTTGCATCTTTCCTAAAAAGACTCATGACTGTATTAGATCAAAAGGGTGCTTCTACTAAATACTGAGCAAAGGGTCTGAATACTTAGAACCATGTGATATTTCAGTTTTTCTTTTTAATAAATCTTCAAAAATGTCAACAATTCTGTGTTTTTCTGTCAATGGGGTGCTGTGTGTATATTAATGAGGAAAAAAATGAACCTAAATGATTTTAGAAAAGTGTGTTAGCTGCTTACTGTGTAACCATTTCTGTAACATCTCTGGTGCAGCGCTGTACTCATTTCCCATTGACTCTAAATGATTTTAGCAACTGGCTGCAATATAACAAAGAGTGAAAAATTTAAGGGGGTCTGAATACTTTCCGTCCCCACTGTATGTTATGAAGGCCAAACTGTGTTGCGGCAGTGTGACGTATCTGTAAATATTGGAAATATGCTTTGGGCGAAGACCAAAGTCACTTTGAAAGTCTGTAAAGGAGCGAAACATGTTATCTAGGAAGAGATGTGAGATTACTTTCACCCCCATTTAAACCAGAAGCCCCCATCTGTTCTACAGAAAAATTCTTGCAGCCGTGGGTTGCCCCACAGCGGGGCATTCGGTGAGTGCATGACTCGTGAGTCGGATAGCAATATATCAGAGAGCTTAAATATCTGTAGGGTCATTGCTAGAACAGTTCCCTCTTCCCCTGAGCGACATTCTCTGTATGAGATTCTGGAGAGTTCATAGGAGGTAAGGATGGCTGCCTCCAAAGCAGTGGCAGCATTGTTGGCTTCGGGATAGGACCACCAGTTGTGAGGTCACATAATAGGTTTGAAGGAAAGGAAGTGCCAGACCCCCTTCCAGAATAGGTAGTTGAAAGGTGGTTTGTACGATCCGAACCACTCCTCCCCTCCAGATAAAGTTAGTGAGGATGGAGTCTATCTCTTTGAATTTGGCTTTAGTGATATAGATTGGTGAATTACTCAAAATATGCAAGAAGGGCGGCAGAAAAATATTCTGAATAATATTTATCTAACCTAGTAATATTAAAGGTAGATTTGACAATATATTCAGTGTGTTCCTTAACCACCTCAATACAGTGCATTTTCAACCCCTTCCTGCCCAAGCCATTTTTCAGCTTTCAGCACTGTCACATTTTGAATGACAATTGCACAGTCATACAACACTGTACCCAGATGAAATTGTTATCATTTTTTCCCCACAAATAGAGCTTTCTTTTGGTGGTATTTGATTGCCTCTGCAGTTTTTATTTTTTGTTCTATAAACAAAAGAAGAGTGACAAGTTTGAAAAAAAACACAATATTTTTTACTTTTTTCTATAATAAATATCCAATTTTTTTTTCTTTAAAACATATTTTTCCCTCAGTTTACCGATACGTATTTTTCTACATATTTTTGGTAAAAAAACATTTGCAATAAGCATATATTGATTGGTTTGCGCAAAAGTTATAGCGTCTACAAAATAGGGGATAGATTTATAGCATTTTTATTATTATTATTTTTTTATTAGTAATGGCGGCGATCTGCAATTTTTATCATGACTGCGATATTGCGGCGGACATATCAGACACTTTTAACACATTTTTGGGACCATTCATATTTATACGGCGATCCGTGCTATAAAAATGCATTGATTACTGTATAAATGTGACTGGCAGGGAAGGGGTTGAAACTAGGGGGTGATCGAGAGGTTCTGATTTCTAACTGTAGGGGGCGGGGACTCACAAAGGGAAGAGACCGACCGGAGTTCCTCTGTACTGGAAACACACCATCGGTCTCCTCTCACCTGACAGGACGTGGAACTGTGTGTTTACACACACAGATCCATGATCCTGTTGTGTTACCGGGCAATAGCACGTGCCCAGCAGACATCGCGGCCACCGGGTAAGTGCACAGGGTACCCAGTGACATGACAGGCACACGCGATTGCCGTCAGCGGTGCGGGCATGCCCCCTGGTAGGCCGGGAAAGCGAGGGCATCATATGACGCCCTCCCGCAATGAGAGCTGCGCCGCCTGGCCATCAATTGACAGTCAATTGGATCGTATCAGTGCCGCAAGGGGTTCTATCGCCAGTGCAAACAGCAATGGTGACAGAGGACACCCCTGTCTGGTGCCTCTCTTTATTAGAAAGGGATCGGAGATGGAAGCATTCACTCTTAGTCTAGCTGTAGGCTTATGATACAGTAGTTGTACACATCTGATAAAAGCAATGCCAAATCCGAATTTAGCCAAGATTTCTAGTAGATATAGCCAATCGACTTAGTCGAAGGCCTTATGAGCGTCCAGGGCCAAAATGGCCTGAGAGCCCATGGTATCATGAATTGCCTGCATGTTAGTGAAAAGCCTGTGCCGATTAATGGAAGTTGATCGCCCTGGGATGAATCCAGTCTGATCTGCTCCAATAAGAATAGTGATGACTGTATTCAATCTCCGGGCAAGCACTTTGGGTAAAATCTTTACGTCTGAGTTTATTAGTGAAATCGGTCGTTACGATTCGCAAAGAAGGTGGTCCTTATGGGGCTTAGGGATGAGAACAATCAGCGCCTCCAACATGGAGGGCGGCAACTGTCCTGTCTTTAGGGTGAAGTTATATACCCGAAGCAAGTGTGGGATCAGTAATTCTTTAAAATGCGTGTACCACTCTATGGGGAATCCATCTAGTCCCGGGAGCATCAAACAGTTAAGCCTGAGGGTCCTGCAATTTTTGGAAGTGAGATGTTAGATAGATAGTCATCTAGTTCCACAATAGTGCACCCTAGAGGAGTATAACGTGGAATAAAACGTAACAAATGCCTCCATCATTTCTGTGTTTTGTTCAACTATGATTCCCTCTGATTTCCTAATTCTCGGAATGTTGAACGGCTGATAGTCAGGTCTGGAAAGATATGCTAACAGGAGACTGTTATTGTCAAATCAAAAAGCCGCTAATTCTGATACAGCAATTTATTTTGGCTGCGTTTCAGGAGCACCAGATCCAATTCTCTAGCCCTGTATCTACAAACAGCATGTGTTTCAGGAGTAGAAGATGTAGAGTATGAGGTCTCAGCCTCCCTGAGTCCCCCTTCTGCATCCACCAGTCTGGATTGAGATACCTTACAGGCCTGCCCAATAGCTGCAGCAAAAGAGACGTGCGTGGTGGCTTTAAAGGCATCCCACACCAGAGGGATGGAGGTGCTCTGTTTGTTGGTTCTGCAAAAGGATTTCATTTCGGCCAGGCTCTGATCAACAACAGCCTGCTCAGCCAGCCATAGTGGGCTCAACCTCCATATTCGATAAGAGGAAGATGTTCATATAGCATGGTCCATCATCAAAGGAGAGTGATCGGACATCACTCTAGGGAGGTACTTGACATCAGACACCATATTAAGCATAGCCAACGAGACCACATCAATGTGTGACAGTGTACCGTGAGAGTCATAGTGGCACAATTATTCTCTGACATCTGCAGGTTTCCACCTCCAGGCCTCCACCAGGTAAAATTGAGTTAGAAAGGTGCCTAAGGGTGTGGTGGGGCGATGTAGAACATCAGAACCTATCAATGGAGCTGTCAAGGACTGTGTTGTAGTCACCCGCTACACCATAAGGGGCCCTCTGCGATTTCCAGGATTGTGCCTATTACTTGCTCAAAGAATTATTTAGCAAAGGGTGGTGGAACACACAGGCTAGTGATTGTATATGATTTACCAAGGAGTTCAAGCACTAAGATTACAAAGCAGCCACCCGGATCTAGTTTTATGTGTTTAATCATGACAGGAGCTGATTTGGCTGTAAGGATGGAGTACCTCTAGCATATGTTGAGTATGTGAAGTGAATGGCATACGCTATTTTAGCTCTTTTAAGGGCCATAACCCTGGAGCGCTGGAGATGGGTTTCCTGGAGGAGGATCACATGCGCATTATGCCTAGTCAAATATTCAAACATCAGAGAACGTTTCACTTTGGAGTTAAGCTCCCTAACATTCCAAGAAATCAGGCGTAATGTAGCCATAAGCAAGTATTAAGCATAGTCATCAGTACACATCTCTGACACAGAACAGTAGAATCAACCATGCTGCATAGATCCATATAGGTACAAGGAAATATGCATAGTTTGTACATCGCAGGGAGTAATGTGATCTCTGCGGACACGAGCTGGATACCAAGATGGCCGAATAGGCCGGTGAATATGTATGAGAAAAACAAGGAAATATGGGCCATATAATATGTTCCCAAAACCAAAACTGCAAAGCAGGGGGGTCATGGTAAGGTCCCACCACTAACAAACCAGATGGAGTGGAAGGAAGTCCGTAGCAATGTGTGTCCATCCATGTCCGCACAGGGCATGATGTGTTGATTGACCCAAATCCTAGATAGAGTGTTCTAGGGTGGTGAAAAATTTCAAACAAGATGGGAAATGAACAAGAAGGGGGGGACAAGGATTTGGATGTAATAGTCATCCAGGGTAAAGGACTTTAAGGCAATATATGGCAAGATGTTGGCAGGTGTCACCAGCTTCTCATGGATTGTGGCGCTCCCCCCCTCCCCTGCCAATATAAGCCAAATGGGGGGTGTCAAACAGGTAAAGAGATCCATTTGTGGGGCTTTCAGCGAGGAGGAGACCTCTGGTGCTGGTTTCCTGGATCCGGAGGCCCTAGGGTATCCACCCAGTGTGCTACGTCCTTAGGATCAGTAAAAAAGTAAGGCTTACGCTGATGAATGATCCACGGGGGTATATAGCATGCTGTAGGATATAGCATGCTGTAGGGTAGTTGGAGGTCCCTCAGCCTTCTTTTGATAGCCAGGAAGGTAGCCCTCTGTTTTTGTGTAGCTACTGAGAAGTCTGGGAAGATGGTGATTCCATTACCATTAAAGGATGCACGGCCTTTCTCTCGGGCAGCTCTGAGGACCGCTTCTCTGTCCCTGAAGTACAGTAGTTTAATAAGCATGGAACACGGTGGGGCTCCAGAGGGCAAGGGACATAAAGAAACTCTATGAGCTTGTTCAATGGCGAATAGTTTTGAAAAAGTGGAGACGCCAAAAGAGCCATCTTTCCATAAATGTCTCAGGGGCCCTTCCCTCTGAACCCTCCGGGAACCCCAGAAAGCACAGATTATTATGCCTCAGGTGATCTTTCATGTCAGTAAGCTTGTCAGCGGTGTAACCCTGAGCTTGACGCAGCTCACTAACTGAGGCCTGCAAGAGACGTTGTTCAGCATAAGACACTCTGTGCCGGAGTTTGTGCACATCCTGTTTTAGGAAGGATAGGTCAGTTTTAATGACCTCCATGATCTGTGCCAGGACCAGTTCTACAGGGCCTGTGTCAGCAATGCCTACTTTACGGGTGGCAGGATCTGTGTCCTCAGCAGGGGAGAATAGGAGGAGATCCTCCGGGCTAGAAGTGGGGGGATGCTGTGACTCACCCTTCCCTGCTGCTGTGCCTTGGAGGAGGAAGAGGACGGCTGGCAGTGTCTGTGTGAAGAATGTTGGCGGGCACCATCTTGCTTCTATCTGCATGGTGGCATCGGCGGCGTGAATCCTCCATCGGCAGGCCCTATTTGACCATCGCCTGGAGGGCTCTAGGATCCCATGAAGCTGTGGGGGCAGAAGGGGCCCCTAAAGAATGGGTGAGTCTGCAGGATCAGGTGAGGATAAGTGCAGCACGGACGGAGATCAAGCAACTTGTGTCCTCACATCCTGGACTTTGGCCACGCTCCCAGGAGTATGGAAATCTGGTTGCGATAGTATGTTTAAGCGAGGAAGGGATGTTGAGGCCCAAAATCTCTGACTTATTCTCATTAATGTTATAATACGAGACAATGCCAAAGGATAAAATGATGCGTTGGATTTCCTGGAGAGTTTGAAGCAGAATCACAACATCCACAAATAGTCTAATATTATTATGAGTAGGGCCTATATGTATACCACTTATAGTGGGAGAGGTACGGGTCATGTGCACCAAGGGTTCCACTATTATTGTAAATATTAACTGGGCATCCTTACCTAATCCCATTAATGATTGCTAATTCAAAGGAAAGAGTCCCAGAAGTGTTAACTTTTGCAGTGGGCTGAGTGTAGAGTATCATGATTAGTTGTGAGGATTGGGCCTGAGAACTCAGATTTTCCAGGACCGCTTTAACGACTTCAATACAGGACACTTTCGCCCTCTTCCTGCCCAGGCCAATTTTCAGCTTTCAGTGCTGTCACAGTTTGAATGACAATTGCGTGGTCATACAACACTGTGCCCATATGAAATTTGTATCATTTTTTCACACACATAGAACTTTCTTTTAGTGGTATTTAATCACCACTGTTTTGTTTTTTATTTTCTGGTAAAAAAAAAGACCAAAAATTTAAAGAAAAACACGTTTTTCTAAATTTTTGTTATACAATTTTTCAAACAGATAATCTTTCTTCATGATTTTAGGCTAAACTGTATTCTGTTCAATTTCTTTGGTGAAAATAACCCAAATCAGTGTTCATTATTTAGTCGAAATAGGAAAGTTATAGAGTCCATAAACTATAGTACATACAGTATATCTGAAATTGGCCAATACTGATGTACTGATGACCAATCCCATTTCTTGAGGTCTGAAAACAGCAGGACAGTGTAAATATCCAATGGATTTAGAAAGAGGCATGGCAAGATTTTATAAAGTTGTGATTTTTTGTCACAATTTTTTGGAAAATTAGGAAATTAACATTTTTTTGACACATTTTTTTTACATGCTGTCACCAGTGCAGTAACACTGTACTACTCTGGGGAAGTGCTAAGGATGTATTTTTTTACACATTATGATGGTTTTTACTAGTGTATTTCCCTGGTATAAGCAACCATTTTTACTGAATGAAACTGAATAATTCAGTGCTTTCTATTGTGATTAGCTGTGATTGGCAACAACTAATAACATGGTACTTTGATTGAAAAATATCTGTACCTTGTGATCACTATGAACAATTACAGCTAGCAACACAATTGTACACAATGAACATGAAAGGCAGCCATCCATTATGTACGATTGTCATATGATCTGCTGTGATTAGTCACAGCAAGCACTCGGTACCAGCAGCGAGGCGGTACACTGAATAGTCAGAGACTGTCCTGCCCAGCCATCATTTTACAATAGACTGGATTGGAAATGGTTAAGGAGCCCCAGTGCACACAATCAAATGATTTTTCAGTGTCTAAGGCTAGGAAAATGATGATGAAATTTTACATACCCTGTGTATATATATATATATATATATATATATATATATATATATATATATATATATATACTATATTGCCAAAAGTATTGGGATGCCTGTCTTTACTTGCACATGAACTTTAACAACTTCAGCCCCAGAAGGCTTTGCTTCCTTAATAACCAGGCCATTTTTAATGATACTGCACTGTGTCAATTTAACTGACAATTGTGCGGTCGTGCAACACTGTACTCAAACAAAACTGATGTCCTTTTTTTCCCCACAAATAGAGCTTTCTTTTGGTGGTATTTGATCACCTCTGCGCTTTTTATTTTTGCGCTATAAACAAAGAGCGAAAAAAAAAATATTTAAATTTTTGCTATAATACATATCGAAAATATATATATAAAAAAACATTTATTCATCAGTTCAGGCCATTATATATTCTTCTACATATTTTTGGTAAAAAAAAAAAAATCGCAATAGGCATATATTACGTCACATCTACAAACTATAGGATAGATTTAGGGACTTTTATTTCTTTTTTATTATTTTTATTAGTAATGGCGGCAATCTGCGATTTTTAGCGGGACTGCGACACTGCGGCAGACAAATCTGACCCCAAGTGACACTTTTTATTACATTGATCAGTGCTATAAAAAATGCACTGATTAATGTAAAAATGACACTGGCAGAGAAGGGGTTAACACTAAGGGGCAGGGGGCGATCAAGGGGTTAAGTGTGTTCTAACTGTAGGGGGATGGACTGCCAGGGACATGACAGAGATCACTGTTCCCGATGACTGGGAACAGTAGATCTCTGTCATGTCCCCTGTCAGAACGGGGATCCGCTTGTTTACATAGGCAGATCTCCATTTTGCCTCTGTACTAGGCGGTCGCGGGTCGCCAGCGGACATCAAGTCTGCCCGACCCAAGGGCAAGCTAACGCAGCTGCACCTGCGTGAGCCGCCATACAACTACGGTGATTTTTGCAGGAGAGCCGACCTGCCACCATATAACGATGGAGGCTGTTCATCAAGTGGTTAATGCCATTTCTTGTGGACAAGAAGGTCTGGCTCGCAGTCTCTGCTTTAATACATCCCAAAGGTGTTTGAGTCCTGACCTCAACCTGATAGAATACATTTGAATAAGAGCAGAGACTGGGAGCCAGGCCTTCTCGTCCACATCAGTGCCTGACCTCACAAATGCCCTTCTGGAAGAATGATCAAACATTCCCATAGACACACTCATAAACCTTGTGGACAGCCTTCCCAGAAGAGTTTAAGCTGTTATAGCTGCAAAGGGTGGGCCAACTCAGTATTGAACCCTACGGACTAAGACTGGGAAGCCATTAAAGTTCATGTAAAGGCAGGGGTCCCAATAATTTTGGTAATATAGTGTATATGAAAAATGCATTCGACACAGAGTTTGAAGAGATAAATACAATGGAAGTGACGTGCGTGCATACTAGGCTCCGTCTTACGCGTTTCGTAACCCACGTCACTTCCGGTCTGTATCCTTTCCAGTCTGTGGAACACACACTGGCTTGGACGGCCTCCACTGTGTTCTATTTTTCGGTCGGGCATATGTTTTGCCCTTTTTTCTAAATTGCTTTTAAATGTTTGGCAAATAAAACTTTTTATGCAGAGTCACGCTATGAGTACCCATCTTTTATGTCCACTTGCATGAGGATATCTTGCGGTTTGGCACACCAAGGATGAGGTGATCGGTTCGGATACTGGCATTAAAGTTAACCTGATTACATGCACTTTACCCTGTAGGGTACAAACATCTGGTGAGTGTGGAACCAAAGGAGAGCACCACTGTCACTTCATCAACTTGTTGCACTGGAAGTCACGAATAAGTGTGTGCACAAAGAACTTTGGACATCTGCACAAATCACTTGGGAACATTGGACATAGTTAAACTAAGGACTGAACCATTATATATGTTGTAACAGTCACATGAGGACATTATATATTTTTTTTCTTGTTGCTTTTTTCTTTTTGTTTTTTTTTTGCTTTTTTTTCCTTTTTTTCTTTTGATTTTGAGGATTAATTATATTTGTATTGTGTTTATTTTTCAAATAATTTTCTAAATGAATTTCTTCTATTCATTCACAGTTGGCACTTCTTATGGCTTGTGTATTGATTTATATACATACACTTTTTGGCACATTCATTGTATGTTGCATCATGCACATGATGATCATATAATAGCACATTGTACTTTAACCGCTTCAGCCCCGGAAGATTTTACCCCCTTCCTGACCCAGATAGTTTTTTGCGATTCAGCACTGCGTTGCTTTAACTGACAATTGCGCGGTCGTGCAATATGGCTCCCAAACAAAATTGACGTCCTTTTTTTCCCACAAATAGAGCTTTCTTTTGGTGGTGTTTGATCGCCTCTGCGATTTTATTTTTTTGCGCTATAGACAAAATAAGAGCGACAATTTTGAAAAAAACGCATTATTTTTTACATTTTACTATAATAAATATCCCCCAAAAATATATAAAAAAAATTATTTTTCCTCAGTTTAGGCCGATCGTATTCTTCTACATATTTTTGGTAAAAAAAAATCGCAATAAGCGTTTATTGATTGGTTTGCGCAAAAGTTATAGCGTTTACTAAATAGGGGATAGTTTTCTGGCATTTTTATTAATATTTTTTTTTACTAGTAATGGCGGCGATCAGTGATTTTTATTGTGACTGCGACATTATGGCGGACATGTCGGACATTTTTGACACATTTTTGGGACCATTGTCATTTATACAGCAATCAGTGCGATTAAAAATTCACTGATTACTGTGTAAATGACACTGGCAGTGAAGGGGTTAACCACTAGTTGGCAGGGAGGGGTTAAGTGTGTCCTAGGGGAGTGATTACTAACTGTAGGGGGATGGGCTAGCAGTGTCAATTCTCTGATCACAGCTCCCGATGACAGGGAGCTGTGATCATTGACACTTGTCACTAGGCAGAACGGGGAGATGCTGTTTACATCAGCATCTCACCGTTCATCCTCTCCGTGAGGCGATCGCGGGTACCCCCAGGGCGATCGAGTCTGCGGGACCCGCGACCCGACTCATGGAGCCCCCAGCCAGCGCGCACGCAATGGCACGGTGGGGAATTCAAATGGACGTACAGGTACGCCCATTTGCCCAGCCGTGCCATTCTGCCAACGTACATCGGCGTGCGCCGGTCGGGAACCGGTTAAAGTCACTTGCTACCGAGGTTTTTTTAGTGTTTGACACATCACACTATTGTGGATTAACTTTCAATTTATTTTTTCACACAATGAAGTGGATTGTGATTCACTCCTGAGGGTCACTCTTCAGTTGAAGGGCAGCGCCACCTTCATCTTTTTATATCATTACAATTCAGTGGCTCCAATTTTTGGAGTTTTTCAGAGTAGGTAGCAGCCCAAAATAATCCTAAGCGTAGAATCTTATTAATTTTATAAAAAGGTGTAAAATGGTAGTAGAAACATCGAAACATTAAGAAATATTCTAGTAGAAATACCAGAAAACAAGAAAGGTGAAAACAGATATTAGAGTTAAAGAATTACATGCCATCACAAGGACTTAAAGTGGTTCTAAAGGCTCAAGGTTTTTTCAAATTCATGCATTCTATGCATGAAGATAAAAAAAAAAAAACATTCTGTGTGTAGCAGCCCCCAAGCTATCCTGAAAGTTGCCTAAACCCCATCACGATCCAGCGATGTGTACAAGAGCCTCGGCTCTCCAGGGACTCTCCCTCCTCATTGGCTGAGTCAGCAGTGAGAGCCATTGGCACCCGCTGTTGTCAATCACAGCCAGTGAGCCAATGAGAAGAGAGAAAGGGACAACAGATGGCGAAAAAAAACCCCGACAGGTTATAACCCTACTTTACTTTATCCAAAATAAAAAAGAAAGTTGTACCTACAGTTCTACTTTGGGGCAAATAGACTGTGCAATTCCCAAGTTGCTCCAGAGCTTAGTAAATGAAGTAAAGCTTCACTTTACAAATAATACACAATCACATGCAAGGAAAGAAAAAAAAAATGCATTTTTCTTCCACATGATTGGATGATGGATTCAGCAGAGCTTCCCTCATTTCCTAAGCTCTGGAGTAACTGCACTTGCAAAGTCCTCTGTCTATGTGTCTTTAGTAAATTAACTCCATTGCGTTTAGTAAATCCACCCCATTACATTTAGTGAAATACAGGCATACCCCACTTTTAAGCGCGCAATGGGGTTTATTTACTAAAGCTGGAAAGTGCTAAATCAGGCTCACTTCTGCATAGAAACCAATGAGCTTCCAGGTTTTATTACCAAAGCTTAACTGAACAAGCTGGGGTTAGAAGCTCATTGGTTTCTATGCAGAAGTGAGCCTGATTTTTCACTTTACAGCTTTAGTAAATAAACCCTATTGTGTACTTAAAAGTGGGGTATGCCTGTACATTTATATCCTCTGCTAAAAAATATGTGGAAAAAGTTGTGCTAATAGTGACACAAGAGAAATTACTCTAAATCAGCAGCTAGCATCAACAACGTGACAAATTGTGTATGAAAATAGAAAATAGGAAATGCAGCGCTTAAAGAAGACAGACACCCCAAGGATCACCTTAGGGGTAAGTATTCAACTGGTGAATCATAAGTGGTGGAAAATTGTATAAATGTGCAAAAATACACTAAAAAGTGACAAGTGCATAAATGATGATGAATGAACTCATATTAGCATGGCATAAACAAGTACTTGGAGTACATATAATCATACAGCATTTATACAATTTTCCACCACTTATGATTCATCAGTTGAATACTTATCCCTAATCCTTGGGGTCTTCTCTAAGCGCTGCATTTCCTATTTTCTATATTCTCTGGTAGTTTTGCCCGATTTTTAGAGACTTTTTTTTGTGTATATACAAGCATACCCATCATTTGCTGCAAAAAAAAATAAACAATCACTCCAAACATAGTACAATGTACATGAATATCACAATGGTCTAATCCCTTGTTAGAACATATGTCATATGTAGTGGGAATACTTTACTTATTCACAATTATTTTTAGAGATATCTTTGGCTCAAATATTCCCAAGACTGATTAGGATTATGAATAGACAAGTATTGTTACAAAGGTATGGAACTTGAGCTATTAGGAGAGGGGTGTCATCAGTTTGAAGGTTTGACAGATGGATACCAGAGTGACATTTTCAAGAGCATCAGGGAATGACATGGCTATTCTCTAAGAAGAAAAAATAGACCTGTCCAAAGATATTGCAACTACTTTGCCAACTATCACAGCAAAAATGACTTTAAAGCAGGGTTTCTCAACCAGGGTTCCATAGAAGCCAAGGGTTCCTCCAGAGGATACAAGGGGGAAATAGTAAAAACTACACACAAGTCAATGTTGTGTTTTTTTTTATTGGTGGAAGAAGGGTATTTACTGTATATTTGTATGTAATTTTGACCTTTATAAAGATATTTTGTATTTACTTACAGTATATTAACTTAGCTGTTTTTGATACACGTGTGTCCTGTGAAAGCAGCTTCCCTTTAATTGGTATTCTAGTCACCTTTTTTCTTTTGTAGCAACACATATATTGCAGGGAGTGCACTGACTTAGTGTATGCTGTAGGGGCCACACTGGCTTGGTGAGCTAGCATATTTCTATGGTTTAAACCAATTTACCTCTTTATTATCAGTAAAATATGGCCAGGGGTTCTAATTCTTCTCCACTGTATCCATCCCACTGGATATTGCATGAGATAAAATAGTGCATGGTTTCATATAATAAATTTAGCATAACTTGATAAAAAGCAGTATTTTAGTAGCCTTTGTGTGAATTGCAAAAATGTTTTTTAAAAATGCTATGAGCTATTTTACAGCAAATTTACAAAAGTACGTTTCATGAATGGAGCCCACTGTCACCAGTGCAGTATAGAGTCATCGTATGACTGATGTGGCGGTGATCAGGGACACTGACTGGTGACAGTATGTTTACAAAAAAAACAAAAAACGATGGAAATAGGTAGTGGTGGACGTTTTCTTGAATATCAACATTACTACTACATTGAGTGCCATAATTGAGAGTACTATAACTATTTATAATATATTGAAAGCCTCCTACTATTCATTAACATGGGCAAAGAAAGGATAGAGGAAAAGGGAAAAGTGCATAAGACCTAATTTTTGTTTAGGGATGAGCTTTGTGTTCGAGTCGAACCCATGTTTGACTCCAACATCATGTGTTCGGTCGTTCACCAAATTACGAATGATATGGGCTGTTCGCGCCAAATTCGAGTGGTCTCAGCCCAAAATTTACTGTAGCATCGCAGTGCATTGCTGGCTGATGATTGGCCAAGCATGCACTATGACCCCCATGCTTGGCCAATCACAGCACCGTCTGAACAGAGAGCCTTAATTAGCCAAAGCCAAGGAGGCTTTGGCCAATTATGGCTCAGGGGGTTTAGTACACGCCCCACACTATATAAGGCTACCTGCATGGCGGCCCTGTGTAGTGTGTTCCGGCGTTCAGATAAAGAGAGAGAGAGAGAGAGACAGACAGTGTCATCTGATTTAAGTTAGATAGAGTAGGCAGGTCGAGTCAGTTAGCTGCAGTTACAGTGCATTGTGTATATATATATATATATATGCATCCCAGGTGTTATATATATATATATATATTTATACACTGTATTCAGTTTAGCTAGATCCTGTTCTTCTCTTCCTAATATACTGACAGGCAGGAAGGTGTTTTTACAGTATTTGTACAGTACTGTACTGTGTACCCTGCACAGTCTCACCTACAGTATAGCAACCTGCAGCCAGGTGCTTGTGTAGGCTCATTGAAGTATTTCCAGCTACTGTACTGTGTACCCTGCACAGTCTCAATTACAGGATAGCAACCTGCAGCCAGGTGCTTGTGTGGGCTCATTGAAGTATTTCCAGCTACTGTACTGTGTACCCTGCACAGTCTCACCTACAGTATAGCAACCTGCAGCCAGGATGCTTGTGTAGGCTCATTGAAGTATTTCCAGCTACTGTACTGTGTACCCTGCACAGTCTCTCCTACAGTATAGCAACCTGCAGCCAGGTGCTTGTGTAGGCTCATTGAAGTATTTCCAGCTACTGTACTGTGTACCCTGCACAGTCTCACCTACAGTAAAGCTAGCTGCAGCCAGGTGGTTGTGTAGGCTCATTAAAGTATTTCCAGTTACTGTACTGTGTACCGCGCACAGTCTCACCTACAGTATAGCAACCTGCAGCCAGGAGCTTGTGTAGGCTTTTGACGTATTTCCAGTTACTGTACTGTGTACCCTGCAAGTTGCACCTACAGTATAGCTACCTGAAGACAAGTGCAGGTGTTATCATACTAATAATACTACAGGCGGGCAGATATATATATATATATCCCAGTTTTGTGCAGCTCACTGCAGGCCAATAGTATGTCTGGAAGGCCAACAAGGAGAGGCAGACAGTCACAAGCCAATAAAAGAGGGCAAGCAGGCTCTGTGTCTAGAGGCAACAGTGATGGTCGTGGACACGGTGCATCCTCATCAGCACGTGGTCGTGGGACATGCTTGGCCTTTTTTTCGGCAGCTGGCCGTGTTGAGCCGCAACATGTGGAAGACTTGGTTGAGTGGATGACCAAGCCGTCCTCATCCTCCTCAACCTCTTTCACCCAGGCTCAGGGTACATTGTCTGGCAAAGAAGCTGCCAACGCGGCCTCTTCCCTCGGCTCAATGGCATCAGTGACTCCTTCCCTAGCCCCACCATGTCCTCCTGAGGAGTCCCTCGAACTGTTTGACCACAGTGCTGGGTACATGCTCCAGGAGCATGCCCAGTGTTTTGAAGGCTCTGATGATGATACTGAGCTAGATGAAGGCAGTAACGTGAGCACGGACAGAGGGGGTGCCCAAGAAGGACAGCAATCGGGCAGTCATGTTCCCCCTGCTGCAGCATACTGCCAGGTTTGCTCCAGGGATGAGGAGGGAGGGGATGATGAGGTCATTGACTCAACGTGGGTGCCTGATAGGAGAGAGGAGGAGGAGGAGGCACATCACTAACGAGGCAGGATGCCCTCCAGGGGCCAGCCTAAGGGCAGCACACTGAGTGCATCAAACCACAGAGCTCCGTATGTGCAGGGCGCTGCTGTCTCTGTGCGTTATTCCAAAAGTTCTTTGGTGTGGGCCTTTTTGAGACAAGTGCATCAGATCGCACCGCTGCTATTTGCAACATATGTCTCAAGCGTATCTCGCGTGGCTAAAACATCTCCCGCTTGGGCACAACATGCTTGACCAGATATATGTTGACCTGCCATGCAGTTCGTTGGCAAGCGTACCTAAAAGACCCACACCAAAGAACAAAGAGGACCTCTCAATGCTCCTCATCAGCTCACATCTCCAACCCCACTATACCTTCAGTCCTCTCTGAGACGTGCACTGAGAGGAATGATGGTGTAGAATTAGGTGTGTCGCAGGCAAGTACTTGCGGGCAATCTGCTATCGGTACACCAATGTCAGATTTTACTGACAAATTTACAAATTTCTCTGCCCCAGCTGCTGCACCGCAGAAATAAGTTCGCTCCCAGCCATCCACAGGCCCAGCGGTTTAATGCTAGCTTGGCAAAATTGCAAGCCCTTCAACTGCTACCTTTTCAGTTGGTAGACTCTGCCCCCTTCCGTGAGTTTGTGGAATGTGTGATTCCTCAGTGGCAGGTTCCCAAATGCCACTTTTTCTCATGGAAGGAGATTCCGGCTCTCTACCGGCATGTGGAAGGCAATGTCTTGGCCTCGCTGGACAGGGGCGGTCAGCGGTAAGGTGCATATTACCGCTGACTCATGGTCCAGCAGGCATGGACAGGGATGTTACCTAAGTTTCACGGCGCATTGGGTGACTCTGCTGGCAGCTGGGAAGGATGCAGGACAAGGTGCAGTAGTGTTGGAGGTTGTTCCACCACCACGCCTCCAAAATGCCACTACTGGTGATTCTGACACACCTCTCTCCTCCACCCCCCCTCTTCTTCTTCCTCCATGGCCCCTTCCTGTGCTTTGTCCTCGGAACCAGCGGTGCTCCGTAGGCGTTCAAGGGGCTACGCAAGTACGCAGGCCAAAAGATGCCACCTGGTGCTTGAGCTGGTGTGCTTGGGGGACAGGAGCCACACTGGGGCAGAGGTTCTGTCAGCTCTGCAGGGGCAGGTTCAGAGGTGGTTGACGCCATGCCAACTTAAGGCAGGAATGGTGGTTTGCGACAATGGCACCAACCTCCTCTCCGCCCTCCGACAGGGACAAATGACCCATGTGCCCTGTTTGGTTCACGTCCTTAACTTGGTGGTGCAGCGGTTTTTGGGCAGGTGCCCGGGCTTACAGGATATCCTGAGGCAGGCCAGGAAAGTCTGTGTGCATTTCCGCCGGTCATATAATGCCAGTGCTCGGCTGGCAGACCTCCAAAAGGAATTTAACCTGCCCAAGAACCGCCTAATCTGTGACATGCCCACCAGGTGGAAATCAACGTTGGCCATGCTGCAGTGGCTGCACACGCAGCAGAGGGCCATCAATGAGTACCTGGGTGACTATGGCACCAGGACAGGGTCATCGGAGCTTGTTTTTTTTCCCCACGCTAGTGGGCCATGATCAGGGATGCATGCACTGTCCTGTCACCATTTGAGGAGGTCACAAGGATGGTGAGCAGTGACAGTGCATGCATCAGTGACACTGTCCCCCTTGTCCACCTGTTGGAGCACACGCTGCATGGAATAATGGACAGGGCACTTGAGGCAGAATAGAGGCAGGAAGAGGAGGACTTCCTTAGCTCTCAAGGCCCCCTTTATCCAGAGAGTGTTCCTGCGTGCCCGCCGATCACACAGGAAGAGGATGAGGAGTAGGGGGAGGATTGTGTCAGCATGGAGGTGGAGCCTGGCACTCAGCATCAGCAGCAGTCTTTAGGGGTTAATTACAGTCCCAAGAAACCCATGGACTTGTACGTGGCTGGGAGGAGGTGGCTGCGGATCATGTGATCCTTAGTGACACAGAGGACTCCGGACCTAATGCCTCAGCAAACCTACGCTGCATGGCCTCCCCAATCCTGCAAAGCCTGCGGAAGGATCCTCGTATTCGTGGTATTAAGGAGAGGGATCAATACTGGCTGGTAACCCTTCTTGATCCACGTTACAAGGGTAAGGTTGCGGACCTTATCTTGCCATCGCAGAGGGAGCAGAGGATGAAACATCTTTGGGAGGTATTGCAGAAAGGTCTGTGCAACGCGTTCCCAGAGACTGGGAGGTTACAAACTCCTGTTCCTGGACAACGTGTTGCTGAGGCTTCGATCAGTCAAAGAAGGAGTGGTGGAGAAGGTGGCCGTCTGACCGATGCGTTCAGACAATTTTTTAGTCCGCAGCCCCAAGGTATGATCGGTTCCAGCAACCATTGCCAGTGTCTGTTTTACATGGTGCAGGAATACATAGGGGCAAGATCTGACTTGGACACCTTTCCCACCGAAAATCCTCTGGGTTACTGGGTCTTGAGGATGGATCACTGGCCAGAGCTTGCACAGTATGCAATTGAGCTACTGGCCTGTCCTGCATCCAGCGTTCTTTCGGAACGCACATTCAGTGCTGCTGGAGGCTTTGTAACCGATCACAGGGTGCATCTGTCCACCGACTCGGTCGATCGATTGACCTTCATAAAAATGAATCAGTCTTGGATCACCACTAGCTACCAAGAACCTGATGCTGATGTAACTGAATAACTTTTTTTTAAATGTCAGATCCCTTCAAAGACTGCCTATGCTGATGCTGAGTGACTATCCTGTTATGCTGAGTAATTATCCTCTTCCTCCTCACTGATCATGCTGATAGCTTTTAAGAACATTTTTGGTTCTGGGCGCCACCACTAGTGCCTAAGGCCCAATTTTTCAGCCCCTGTTTAACAGGGGCATGTAATCACAATTTTGATGCAATTCTTTGTAGCAGGGCTAGTTCCTGCGCTCCAACTAGAGTATCTGTGAGGGGTTGCAGTATTGTGGCACCAGCACCAGTGCCTAAGGCCCAATTTTTCAGCCCCTGTTTAACAGGGGCATGTGATTACAATTTTTGATGCAATTCTTTGCAGCAGGGCTAGTTCCCGCGCTCCAACTAGAGTATCTGTGAGGAGTTGCAGTGTTGTGGCACCAGCACCACCACCACCACCAAAGGTCCAATTTTTCTGCTCCTGTTCAACAGGGGCATGTAATTACAATTCTTGATATAATATTTCACAGCAGGGCCCGTTCCAGCACCCACCAAGAGTAACTGTGAGGACTTACAGTGTTGTGGCACCAGCATCACCATCACCAAAGGCCCAATTTTTCTGCCCCTGTTCAACAGGGGCATGTAATTACAATTCTTGATCTAATATTTCAGAGCAGGGCCCTGTGAGGGCTTACAGTGTTGTGGCAACACCAACACCTAAGGCCACAATTTCTGCTGAGTATATAGGGCAGGCCCCTACTTTCAAACATTCAACTTACAAACGACTCCTACTGGCAAACGGAAGGAGACAACAGGAAGTGAGATGAAATCTACCCCTAGGAAGGGAAATTCTCTCCTGTAAGTGTTAATATGGGAAAAACGTTTCTCCTTTCCACTGATGCTTTATCACCAATCCTTGTTTCACTAAAAACCCAAATTTTCAAAAAACATTTGTCATTGGGACAAAAAGTGAGCTGAAATCTTCTGAAGAGGAGCACAGGCAGCAAAACAAATGTTACAGGGGTGATAACCCTTCCCTATGTTTTCCAAAAAGCTTAAAATAGATTTTTTTGCTGGAGCTAAACACGTTAAAAATGTACCAGTTCAAAATTACAAACAGATTCTACTTAACAACAAACCTACAGTCCCTGTCTTGTTTGCACCGCCTGTATACTGCTGTTCAGAGTATATAGGGCCTGGTGGCCCCACACCTTTCCTTTTTTTAATTTGGGTGCGGGAGTTCCCCTTAATATCTATACAAGACCCAAAGGGCCTGGTAATGAACTGGGGGGTACCCATGCCATTTGTCTCACTGATTTTCATCCATATTGCCAGGACCCGACATTACATTAAAGCCGCAAGCAGTTTTAAATGACTTTTATTCCTTTAAAAATGTCATTTTGTGCAGGGACTGTTCTAAGCATGGGAAACATGCGCCACTTTACAGGCATACTATAGACACCCCCCAGGTATGATATTTAAAGGAATATTTAACTTTTTTTTTTTTTTACTTTAACCACTTCAGCCCCGGAAGGATTTACCCCCTTCCTGACCAGAGCACTTTTTACAATTTGGCACTGCGTCACTTTAACTGCTAATTGCGCGGTCATGCAATGCTGTACCCAAACGAAATTTGCGTCCTTTTCTTCCCACAAATAGAGCTTTCTTTTGATGGTATTTGATCACCTCTGCCATTTTTATTTTTTGCGCTATAAACTGAAAAAAAACGAAAATTTAGAAAAAAAAGATATTTTCTAATTTTTGTTATAAAAAAAATCCAATAAACTCAATTTTAGTCATACATTTAGACCAAAATGTATTCGGCCACATGTCTTTGGTAAAAAAAATGTCAATAAGTGTATATTTATTGCTTTGCGCAAAAGTTATAGCGTCTACAAACTAGGGTACATTTTCTGGAATTTACACAGCTTTTAGCTTATGACTGCCTATGTCATTTCTTGAGGTGCTAAAATGGCAGGGCAGTACAACCCCCCCCCCCAATGACCCCATATTGGAAAGTAGACACCCCAAGGAAATTGCTGAGAGGCATGTTGAACCCATTAAATATTTATTTTTTTTGTCCCAAGTGATTAAATAATGACAACAAAAAAAATAATAAAAAAAAAAATTACAAAAAGTTGTCACTAAATGATAAATTGCTCACAGAGGCCAAGGGCATATGTGGAATTGCACCCCAAAATACATTCAGCTGCTTCTCCTGAGTACGGGGATGCCACATGTGTGGGACTTTTTGGGAGCCTAGCCGCGTACGGGGCCCCGAAAACCAAGCACAGCCTTCAGGATTTCTAAGGGCATAAATTTTTGATTTCACTCCTCACTACCTATCACAGTTTTGAAGGCTATAAAATGCCAAGATGGCACAAACCCCCCCCAATTACCTTATTTTGGAAAGTAGACACCCCAAGCTATTTGCTGAGAGGCATGTTGAGTCCATGGAATATTTTATTTTTTGACACAAGTTGCGGGAAAGTGACATTTTTTTTTTTTTGCTCAAAGTTGTCACTAAATGATATATTGCTCACACAGGCCATGGGCATATGTAGAATTGCACCCCAAAATACATTCTGCTGATTCTCCTGAGTACGGGGATACCACATGCGTATGCGTATGGGACCCCGAAATCCACTATATTGCCCAAATGTTTGATGAAATAAAAAAGATGACCTTAGGCCGAGTACATGGATACCAAACATGACATGCTTTAAAATTGCGCACAAACATGCAGTGGCGACAAACTAAATACATTTTTAAAAGCCTTTAAAAGCCTTTACAGGTTACCACTTTAGATTTACAGAAGAGGTCTACTGCTAAAATTACTGCCCTCGATCTGACCTTTGCGGTGATACCTCACATGCATGGTGCAATTGCTGCTTACATTTGACACCAGACCGACGCTTGTGTTCGCCTTTGCGCGAGAGCAGGTGGGGACAGGGGTGCTTTTTTTTTTTTTTTTCTTTATTATTTTTTTGCTTTTTTATCTTATTTTTGAAAAAAATGGGGTCTATTAGATAGACCCTAGATCTCTCCTCTGCCCTCAAAGCATCTGAACACACCAACATCGGTATGATAAAATGCTTTCCCAATTTCCCAATGGTGCTGTTTACATCCGGCGAAATCTAAGTCATGAAATGCTCGTAGCTTCCAGTTTCTTAGGCCATAGAGATGTTTGGAGCCACTCTGGTCTCTGATCAGCTCTATGGTCAGCTGGCTGAATCACCGGCTGCATTCTCAGGTTCCCTGTTGAGACAGGAGAGCCAGAGAAAAACATGGAAGACGGTGGGGGGGGCATTCCCTCCCACTGCTTGTAAAAGCAGTCTAGAGGCTAATTAGCAGCTAGGATTGCTTTTACATGAAAGCCGACCACTGGCTGAAAAGAAGAATACCAAGATGATACCTAAACCTGCAGGCATCATTCTGGTATAACCACTCAAAGTCGTGAATGGCGTACCTGAAGACAAAAAAATGGTTAACAATAAAACACAGTAAACAGTAAAGTATAAAAAATTGCATGCCTAAAAAGCAAATATGATAAAACATAATAACAATAAAACATTCCAAAATAGAATACAGTAAAAAAGAGCAGAACAATAGAGAGATAATAGAAAGAGAGAGAACAATACAACAACAAATATTTTTTTTTATTTAATATATTTTTTTGTGTTTTTTTTTTTTACACTTTTTTTGTAACTGTAACTTTTATAACTGTAACCGGTTCCAGGTTCGGGTCTCTCAAAATGCGATGGCATCTTGGGAGACCCTGTGTTAGTGTGCCTAGTCTGTGCAATGCTGTACGCTAATACTCAATTAGTGTATGGTAGCGTTCAAAACATTCACCAAGGCAAAGACCAGGATTGTCAGGACAGGAGGGACAATAATAGCGGGTGTCACGCCTATATCTGCGCTTGCTGCAGACACGACATATTTTTGGGGGGGTTCGTTGGGTAGGGGGTACTCGGGAGGACATAAAGAAAATGCCTCTCATACAGCCAACTGCATTTGGTTGGGGATGTGAATGGGGGAAGTACGGGTGCTGCAGAAGTGGTGGGTTCCCAATTGTTAGGATTGGCGAATGCAGCAGGAAGGGCAATATGGGCACGACGGGCCTGTGTTTGCCTTCTTCTTGGTGGCAGCAGGACACTACTTGTGCTTGCCACCTCACCAGCTTGAACTGCACTTATGGGACTAGCCACGTCACCAAGTGTTACTGCAGTGCTGGTTTGACTATGACCGGGGTGTACTAGGCCGCTGGTGCTTGCCAGTTCACCAAAACGCTACCAAAAAAACTGTTAGCGATCGCAGGGATCAGGCCTGACTCTGCGAATGCTGCAGTTATGTGTGTTTGGTGTTTTGTAAGTGACAGTGATCGATCGATACTGCACTTGGGTGGGCTGGGCTGGGCCGGGCGGAGGGGCAAAACGCAGGTGCTAGCAGGTATCTGGGCTGAGCCCGCTAACACTGCGTTTTTGGGAACCCTAAACTGCTGGGGACACTATCTGATCTGATCTGATCAGATATTGATCTGTTTAGATACTATACCACTAAGGGAGGTGTACCGTGCGTGCGTGGGTGTTATCGCTACTGGCACTAACCTGACGCTGCCTGGGGCTGGTGCTTGCCAGTTCACCAAAACGCTACCAAAAAAACTGTTATAACAGGTAGCAAATAAGGGACGTGTATTGTTGCACTTGTACATGGGGTAGGGGTTACACTTTTAAACGTGTATATTTTAGGTCTGAAGATTAGATAAAACCACCAAAATATTATACATTTTCTGAAAGCAGAGACCCTAGAGAATAAAATGGTGGTAGTTGCAATTATTTTTGTCACGTGATTTAATATTTGCGTAACTATTTGACAAACCTATATTTTTAGTAAAAATCCACTAATGTTACTTTTGGGGCAAACATAAAAAACAATATATTACCCAATTTCTCAGTAAACTATAAAAAATAAGGTTGCACTGAGAAAATAAATATCAAACATTCACACCTTAAAAGTGCACATGCCCTTGAAACAGTGTCAAACTTTAGTACCCAAAATTCTCCACATACAATGCTTTAAAAGCCTTGTAAGTTCTACAATTCAGAATTAATCATACATTATGGCCCTAAAATGTTTACTCTCAGTCTGGGGTGCATGATAATATTTAACACTGTAGTGCAGCCATTTTTTTTACATATTTAGGGACACCATATACACAATAGAAGTGATATAATCTCTTTAATGATACACCAGGGGTCTATTAGACCTCTAATGTTTCCCCTTCACTCAATTGAAGCTAATCAACTAAGCTAATCACAGATCATGCTTTATTAGCACAGGAGCCTAGGTATGATGACTATGAAGCTGGAAGGTTCATTCACCTGAGGGGACATTGACTGGTCTGCTATACCCACCAACACCGGCCATGTGTTCTGGGGGGCACAGATGGGGCAGCAGAGTACAGGGTACATGGATTAGGTCCTCAGTTTGGGGAGGGGTTGTACCATTTGATGTGTGTGGAAGTGATGCCACCTGAATAACTTCAAGCAGACAGTTTGCTTAACAAGTGTAAACATATGTGCAAGCCTGTGCTGCCAATGACATAAGCCTTACAGTTTCATTCATGTTTTTACAAAGGTAGCTCTTTTTAAATATAATTACTATATTGATTCATTATTAAGTTTTAAGGTGGGTTGATAAGTGCTATTTAACTCAATGTAGTGATTTAGGATCTTTTATTACCTAGTTTACACTATACCATACTAATAAACTGCCCTGTTACAACCACATAATGTAAAGTGCCAGAAGTATTACAAGCCCTTAGAGAATGAGAATAAAACAACTTGTAAAAATTCAAATTCACAATGCACAGTTGCTAGAATTTAAATCCTCTGTAGTCTAACTTATCCCGTTTGGCATAGTGGCATTTTTCTGCCACTCTATTAAGTATGTTGTCAATAACTTAGATGGGTCATTAGGCAAAGTTAGCAAGTGCAAAGAAAATTGAATACAACATAGTCAGTTTCTCTTTTCAAAGTGGATGCCCCACTGCTTCTCTACATTTCATCTGAAAAGCAAGCTTAGCAGATGTGAGCAATAATAAATGCATTTGCATTATTCTATCATAGCAGATCAGTCAAACTGTAAAAATTGAAAACACATTGATTCATCAAAATACAACATGATTTCAACCTTCATGTTCAAACAATGTAAAATCATATATAAGTGGTCAATTTAAGAAAATATAATTATAATAAATATACAATGTTTCTAATGATTGAACATTGATTTATTGATTAAAAAATACAACTGTGTGTGTGTATATATATATATATATATATATATATACAACATAAGGAACGATGGGGTGACCAGCCAGCAGCAGGTGGTATAAATAAAGGAGGGATTGGAGCATAAGGTTGCTCTGACTTGGGACTCAGGGGAAGCTAAGCCTGAGAGAGCGCCATGTGGAAATTACTCTGTAAGAGAAAGGAAAAGGTTTGCAAAACATTTGTTTTTTTGTTGGTAACTGGGAGACGCCCTTCACCTGTTAGGAATCTTCACTGTTTAGTTGGTGCCTGGATGGCAAATATTTATTTTCTGTTTTGGTTTTGTTTGGTGTTTTCTATGCAACCTTTTAAAATAAAGCTGACTATGGGGGGCGTGGTTTCGGCATGTAGAGCGGACGCATCTCTCCTGAGCTCTGGCGCTGTCATAGATCTATTAGCCCTTACTGACATATCATCACCCCTACCGCACTGAGCAACAATGAGGAAGAGATCTGGCAAGCCCCTGCCTAAAAAAGGCACCTCAGCAGGCTCAATAAAGCAGTTCCTATGCACGGAACCCGAGGAGGGGGAAGACATGGATGGACTAGGCCACTCACCTCATGGCGTGCACTTTGGCACAAGCTCCGCCTCCCACAACAGGCCTGAGCTCAGACGCTGTTCTCCTGATTCATCGGCCGGGTCAGAAGGTGAAGAGAGCATGCACAGGCATTCGGGGGTCGCGGCCTTGGTGAGTGATCTCCCTACTAAGACATATCTAGCCTCTATGCTACTGAGTCTTGAGTGGGTTATCAAGAAAGAGGTCTCCGCGGTCTGCTCCGATCTCTCTCATGTGCTAGAGAGAGTGGAGGAATCTGAACAGCGTTTAGATCATCACGCCTCCACCATTAGGACCCTACAGACATCTACCCACCTACTTGCCATAGCTCACAGGATGGCTCTTTACAAAATAGAGGACCAGGAAAATCATAACAGGCGCAATAACATCAGGATTAGAGATCTGCCAGAAGCGACAAGGGATGATGACCTTCTCCCCTCCATCCAAGGTATTTTTAATAACCTCCTGGGCCTGGCTGCAGACAATCCTCTAAAAATTGATAGAGTTCACAGGGCTCTACGTCCCCGCAATCTTTCTTCAGACACCCCGCGCGATGTTATATGCAGAGTGCACCACTATCCTAAAAAAGAACTAATTATGAAAAGGGCCAGGGAAGCCACATCACTTATGAAAAGGGCCAGGGAAGCCGCATCACTGGACTTTGACGGGGCAACCCTCTCCTTCTATCCAGATTTGGCGAGATAGACCCTTGAGAGATGCAGGGCCCTACGCCCCCTCACAGAGAAGCTGTGTGCTCCATCTATCAATTACAGATGGGGCTTCCCCGCAACCCTAATAGCAAGCAAAGACGGCAAAACAGCTGTCCTTCAGTTTCTAGAGGACCTGGAGAAATTCTGCATGGATCTAAACGTATCCCCACCGGAGCTTCCTGACTGGCAAGATGTCGTCCTGCCTTTACCCAGCAACTCTGAACCAAAATGGTAGAAAGTGGATCACAAACACCAAACCTCCGCACCTGGAACATCGCCCCATCCAAGCTGAATCTTGGGCCCACTACTCTAAGAATCACCTTCCCATCACCAGATGGCGATGAGCCGCCCCTAGTAGCAAGTATACCCTGTTTACTATAATCCCACATTCGTTATCAGTCGATCACATATACTTGACATTTTCTATTTATGTATACCTACCTTGGTTGTGCTCCACACTGGGTTAAATTAGCGGGTTATGTCCTAGGTCTCTTGTTCTTTCTTATGGGTTTCCTACGGAGGGTAGTCTGGTGATGACTTTATGTCTTATAATTAGTGTTATTTTTCTGAGTTTAATTTTTTCTTTGTTCTCAAATTTGGTGTCGGCGCCGGGGCACCGGGATGCTGCTTACACTCACCCTGGAGTTAGTGTCTGGATGCCCAGGATCCATCACTCCCCTTTAACAGGGGCTATGTGGTCTCACATCTTCATGTTCCTGACCTTTTGTGGGTGGTGGATGTGGGAATGTTGGGCCTCCTTGTTGGTGATTTCAACATGCCCCTGGAACCTACCTTAGACACCTCCAGAGGGAGCTCTAGCATGTCTCATAAATGCTTAAGATACATTCGCAAATGCCTGCATGAATCCAAACTAGTTGATGCCTGGAGGATCATGCACCCCCGGGAAAAAGATTTCACCCACTATTCTCAGGTTCATCAGAATTACTCCAGAATTTACCTGTTTTTTATTTATTATCACCATCTACCATTACTAGCGAACTCTGTAATTGAAACCTCCCCCATATCTGACCATGTACCAATCATGCTCACTGTTAAAATCCCATCCCTACCCCTTAAATCCACTAATTGGAAATGGAATGAGGAACTCATAACTGACGAAATTGATAAAAAAATTATAGGAGAAGAACTATTCCTTTATTTTAAGGAGAACGCACATCCTGATATTTCGCCAGGGACACTATGGGAGGCTCACAAGGCCCATATCCGGGGCAAATTAATAAAATTGGGAGCCAGGAAAAAAAGAGAACGTATATTCCATCAATCCAAACTACTTAGCAAAATTTCGATATTTCACACCTTGAGAGGAGGGAAGAACTGAAAGCTCTCTTACACATAGACCAAAAGCAACAGATCCACATAGTAGCTCAAAGTTTTTATGAATTGGGAAACAAACCAAGTATACTGTTTGCCCATTCCCTTCAACAAAGGAAATCAGCCTCTTTCATAGCAAAAAATAAAAACTCTTCAGCAACTATGGTACATGACACGCCAACTATAGCTAGGGAATTCCGAGATTTTTATCAACAATTATATCAGGTCCAACACTCTATTACTGATCGAGAGGTTAAGACAAGACCCATTAGAGAATACTTGCACGTGCAAACCTACCTAGTCTCTCACCTGACATTTTAGCCTCACTAGAGGGGGAGATTACCACCTCGGAACTGCGCATTGCCCTAAAGGCCATGGCTAATGGTAAAGCACCGGGTCCAGATGGACTTACGGTAGCCTACTATCGATCCTTTGCAGATATTCATTTACCCCGATTGACCGAATATGCCATTGTGACTTCTAAAGGTGGTAACCTCTGACCTGAGACTATTAATGCGCACATTACAGTCATCCCCAAATCCGGTAAAGATCCCAGTAATTGTGGAAGTTATTGCCCCATTTCGTTGTTGAATATTGACGCTAAATTATATGCCAAAACCATTGCAAACAGACTCTTCCCCCTGATCCCGCAATGGATTTCGAAAGACCAAACGGGTTTTATCCCGGGAAGGGGAGCAAGAGACAATTCTCTTCGTACCCTCTCACTGATGGCGCATGTCCGCAGATCCTCCCAGCCCACCCTTCTATTCTCGACTGATGCTGAGAAGGCGTTTGATAGGGTGGACTGGGAGTTTCTTATGGCAACATTGACCCATTTGGTCATTGGCCCATCTCTTAGGTCCCAAGTTTCTGCGCTATACAATCACCACACGGCACAACTTTGCATAAAAGCGACCCCTTCACCCTACACAACGGCACACGCCAAGGCTGCCCCCATCACCAATTTTGTTCGCCCTATCATTAGAGCCCTTCCTTTCTATAGTAAGGTGCAATTCATGTATTCACGGGATAACCACAGGTAAAACGGAACACAAATACGCTGCATACGCGGATGATATTTTGTTCTATATACAACAACCCCTGATAACCCTCCCTAACCTCATGTCGGAATTTTCAACATATAGTACCATCTCTCATTTCAAAATTAATATGACAAAATGTGAAATTCTAAACCTGTCCATCCCCACTTCCACTATGACACATTTTAAACAAGCCTTTCCTTTTAGTTGGCAGGCGAGAAAAATGAAATATCTAGGTATTTTTCTTACACCAAACCCGGCCGCATTATTTTGCACAAACTTTATGCCCTTTCTAAATACAGTTAGATCTGACCTGCAGAAATGGTCCCAGCTCGCTGACTCATGGTTTGGGAGAATTGGAGTCGTAAAGATGAATGTACTGCCTAGGGTGTTGTTTCTACTCCAAATGATACCATATGGTATACCGGTAGGATTTTTTACAATATTAAGCTCTCTAATTGGTAAATATATATGGAACAGAAGAAGACCTAGACTTCCTAGGTCCCTTCTCATTAGACCCAGGAGGGAGGGTAGCTTAGCCCTACCAGATTTTAAGATCGTGTTAAATAGAATTACGGGGGGCGGAGCTTTCAGCAGAAGGAGATGGATGCTCACTAGCTGAGCTCCTCTGCACTCAGGGACAAACCAGCACCCATCACCTGTTTTACCTGCCAGGAAAGGCACAACACATACCAGTGGACCCGCAGCACATCCTGGGGATCCAACCGAACATGCCGCGGAGGAACAAAGAGCTCCGTAAGCCGCAAAAACTTACAGAATACTATCCGCTCGGGCCTAAGCAAGATGGCGGCGGAACGAAAGAGCGAGGTATGTCTAGCACTCCTCAATACAGCCAAGGGAAAGGCAATCCACACAAACGAAATGCCCCACAAAGGAGCACACAGTCTCCGATTCACACTCCTACCTCGGGAAGCCCAGAAAAGGTGAGGGTGAGGCTGGTTGCTTCAGATGCAAGCCAGGACATGACACAAGGCCTAGACTCAGGGGAGGACACCAGAGACCTCCCTGACTCCATAGATCTATTCCCCACTAAAAATCAGCCCGTCCTGGACACCACCCTTAAGGACATGTTAGTGTCTCTTAGAAGCTCATTGCATGCTGACATGCTGTCATGTGTTCACAAGTTTGGAGTGGAACTAAGAGAGACTACATCCAGAGTAGATCACATAGAACATAAAATGGGGGAGTTTGCAACCACCATCAATGATCTTGTTGATGCCCATGATAGCAATACTGATGAGCTGGACGCTATTAAAGCTAAAATGACAGACATCGAAGACCGCTCCAGGAGAAACAACATGAAAATAAGGGGGGTCCCCGAGTCAGTCCAACAATCTGACCTACGCACCTATACAGCTCAACTATTTCAGGCTATAATCCCTGAATTATCTGACCTGGACATTACAGTGGACAGGATCCACCGCTTACCCAAGCCATCCCACCTACCAGACAACATACCCAGAGATGTCATACTCAGGCTACATTTTTTTCAAACGAAAGCGCGCCTGATGACGGCCGCACACAACAAAGACCTCTTTCCACCACAGTATAAAGACCTACAATTCTTTGCAGACTTGTCCCAATTCACTCTACAGAAACGGAGGAACCTCAATACAATATCTAAAGGCTTTGAGGAACCATAAAATCACCTATAAGTGGGGGTTCCCTACAAAACTGAACATAACGAGGGATGGTAAGGAGCATGTGGTGGATAACCTCGCCAAAAGGATGCTCCTTCTTCAAAAATGGCATATTATATCGGATGATGTGCATAGAGACCACAACACAAAGAGCCCTGATCATATTGCTGAAGATTGGAACCTGGTCACCTCCAAGAATGCCCGCAAACATATCTGACCCAACCGAAATCAATACAGGTTACAAATAACTGTCCCCTGAAACAGAGGAATTAACTGTTAAGCTGAACTGGAATTTTGCATATCCTCCGATTACTATATGAGTGACTCACTGTCACACCCAGGTCGTAAGGACCTACTCGCTGTTTTATGTTCTACTTTACTATTTTTTTTCTTTTCAGTTACTTACAAGTTATCTCCGCAGCTGCAGAACTTTGCTACATCCCTCAAGTTTGACCAAGCCGCACAGCAGAACTACTACAACCTTATCCTCCCATACTTTCGCAGCATCAAGATCTTTCTTAACAAGCTAACCACCAAATGTAAGTGTTATATACACATGCTCCACTATGCACTCAGTTCTACATTTAAAAGATGCCTATAACTTTTCTAACCGTCAATGCCAGAGGACTTAATCATCCGGCTAAACGCAGATCCATGTGGAAAGAAGCGATTCAACATAAAGGTGACATTATATGTGTACAAGAGACGTACTTCAAAAAGCAGGCTCACCCAACATGCTCTCACCCTAAATTTCCGCATATATTTTATGCAAATTCTAATACCAAAAGACGAGGAGTTCTCACAGCAATAAAGACACAGTAGCCTTTCATTTTCATAATGACATACAAGATGCAAAAGGCAGATATCACATCTTGGTATGTGATATCAATAATACCACCTATACAGTGGTGAACGTTTATGCCCCTAATACTCATCAGACCTGCTTTCTTCATAAACTAATGAAAAAGGTGCTGTGAGTACAGAACGGTCACCTGATACTCTGCGGGGACTTTAACCTGCCACCGGACCCCAACATGGACTCTAGTTCCATAACCAAGAGAAAACCCCTGACGCTTCAACCCTTTTTGAAGACTTATGATGTATATGATGCATGGAGATGCCTTCATGCCTCAGAAAGGGATTACTCCTTCATTTCAGCTAGCCACAAAATGTATTCTAGATTGGATCTTTTTTTGACAAATAGATGGTTACTAACCAAAATTAAGGCATCTCGAATCGACAGCATTACCTGGTCGGATCACACGTCGGTTTCACTGTTGGTGGACGACCAATCCATCAGCAGTGCCACCTTTATTTGGAGATCCAATCCACACCTATTCCAAGATGATCCTTCCAGGTCTGCTTTACAAAGGGATCTAAGGAAATTTTTTGATCATAATGTGGGATCAGTTAATGACCCTTTTGTTATATGGAATACGCATAAGGCGTTTATGAGAGGTCTCCTAATTAAGCTGGGAGCCAGAGCTAAGAGGAAGAGGGGGCAGCGCATACTGGATATCTCCAAAAATATCCAAACATTAAAGGATCAAAACAAAGCCAATTTCACTCATAGGAAAACTGAAGAACTAACCAAATTGAGATATGATCTACGTTTAATACTGCTGGAAGATTTTGAGAAATCTTGCAGGAGGTTGAAAATGACATATTATGCTACTGGAAATAAGGCAGGGAAATTATTAGCAGCTCGCTTACGAGGTCTTAGACATAAAACCAAACTTCCCTGCATTATTCACCCAGAAACTCAGTCTAAATTATACCATCCCCAGGCAATAGCAGATGCCTTCAGCACTTACTATGGGTCTTTATATAACCTTAAAAAATATCCACAAGTAACTCAACCATCAACCGACACTATTTCTGAATTTCTCAGCAAAATAAATCTACCTCATCTTACAGAAAACCAAATTGAGGCACTGAACTCCCCGTTCACGACACAAGAGGTGTCCCAAATGATAGATTCATTACCCCAAAACAAATCTCCTGGACCTGACGGATTTACAGGTGAATATTTCCAAACATTTAAGGAAATATTGTCACCTAGACTTACTGAGATATTTAACCGAGCTGCCTCCACCTCCTCATTTCCCTCTGAAATGTTGAAAGCGATGATTGTAGCATTGCCGAAGCCGGGGAAGGACCCAGACACCCCACAAAATTTCAGCCCGATATCATTACTTAATAATGACTTAAAATTATATGCCAAACTAATAGCCAGAAGAATAGTTGACCTCCTCCCATCTTTAATTCACCCAGACCAATCTGGTTTCACCAAAGGACGCCAAACAGCGGATGCAACCAGACACTTAGTTAATCTGGTATAAACAGCCAACAAAACTGGAATGCCTTCTCTGCTCCTTGCTTTGGATGCAGAGAAGGCGTTCGATAGGATCCATTGGACTTATTTAGAACAAGTTTTGGCTAAATTTGGTTTTGCGGGCCAGATATATCAAGCTATTATGGCACTTTACACAACACCGTCAGCACAGGTTTACATATCTGGTATGCTTTCTACCCCATTTGATATAACAAATGGGGCACGCCAAGGGTGCCCATTATCCCCATTAATTTTTAACCTACTAATGGAACCCTTGGCAGCATATATACGTCAACACCCCAAAATTAAAGGTTGAACAATCGGGAACAAAATGCATACCATCAGTCTATTTGCGGATGATATAATCTTAATTCTTACAGACGTAACGTCCTCTCTGGCTTCGGTTCATCATGCTTTACATTTATTTAACGCTATATCTTACTATAAAGTGAATGATACCAAATCCTATCTATTGGGACTGGGTCTCGCCCAAAAAGTGAAACAAAACATTACTGCTAAATTCCCATATAGATGGAAAGAAAAAGGCACTGCATACCTAGGGATCACTCTTACACCTAAAATCTCAGAATTAGTTAAAGAAAACTACACCCCATTTTTGGACTCCTTGAAAAACAAACTAGACAGACTGCAAAAGTTTGAACTTTCCTGGACAGGCAGACTTGCAGCATTTAAAATGCAAATTCTACCACAATTCCTCTATCTATTTAGAACCTTACCAATACCTGTTCAACAATCATTTTTCCAACAAGCACAAGCCACAGTTGACAGATATTTGCAGCACGTTGTGCTTTCAACAAACTTATCAAAATTAAACAGATGGGGGGGATAGGACATGTTTCTATAAAAGATTACTATGCAGCTACCATACTAACCCAAGTAAAGGATTGGTTTCCTCAAAACACTACCACATTATGGTCGGACCTAGAGAGCGCACAAATCAAAGGGGGGAACCTATATAACTACCTAGTTTCTAGTCCACATCACTATACCAAACCATCGTCGTGTGCACCTACCATACAGGCTTCTATTGAATCCTGGAAATACTTACTTACAAATATAACTCTAGAAGACCCACAAATTCTTCTAAAATTCCTGAGGATCTAGAGGATCTTTTTATAGGACCAACACTGAAATCATTCAGATCATTACAGATCGAACACTCCATACCAGCCTCCGAGATCTACAAATATATCCAAATATCCCACCTACTAGACAAAAAAGGTAACAATCTACTTACCCAACTACCTTGGAAATTAGCTCTATTCTACACAACCGCCAAATCAACCCAAAAAGGCACATCATTAATATATAAATACTTACAAGATAAACACTCCTTTAGCAAAACTACTAATATTACAGCGTGGGAAAGGGACTTCGAGAGGACCTACACAGAAGAACAGTGGGAGAAAGCATTCAGGGTTACATATAACTCCACAAAAAGTGCTAACCTGTGGGAATTGTACTATAAAATACTATTGCGGTGGTATCTTACCCCATACCAGGTTTCCAAATTTGTAACTGGAGCATCCCCAGATTGTTGGAGGAAATGTGGCCACAGGGGTACATTGTTACACGTACTGTGGTCTTGCCCACGCCTTAAAAGGTATTGGACCCTCGTGTTCACTACTATAGAACAAATCTCAGTTACCAAAGCTACATATGCCCCAGGTATGGCACTTCTGTCATTAGGAATAGATTTGATACCTGCACCACTGAGAACTGTAGTATCTCATTTACTTATAGCAGCTAGACTCAACATAGTCAGACATTGGAAGGAGATTAGTCCACCCCCAATAGTGGAAACCCTACGTATAATGAACACACATAGTGCTTATGAGATACAATTTGCTCGTAGCTGGGGGAATTATAATCAGGCTTCTAAAATATGGAATACCTGGTTAACATGGTATCCAAAAAACTCAGGTCTCAGTTTCTATGGGAACGTTAAATAATATATGACAAAATTATATATATAACAAGTCAATGTTTTACGGATGGTCAATAGACAAACTTCTATCTGCGGATATATGTTAAACAGTTTTGTTACTATTTCTTTTGTTGTATTGTTCATATGTTGTCCAAACAAGAGACATAGCAAGCAAGTAGGAAATATACCTATGTTATGATTGGAAACTAGATTCATTAGGATATTTTTGGGTTGTGAAATCCTCCCTCTATTGGACACAGTTAGTTCCCAAGGGGGTGTCTTGGGGTGGAAAGTATCACCCATGGTATACCTATTTCCTCAAGATGTAACATGAATATATACAAATATATACACTTGCTTTAACATTAACCTTTTAATGTACAAAAATGTACAAAATTGAGACAACTCTCATTGAATGTATTTTACTTTATTTTTCTGTTAATTACTTATTGGAAAAATCAATAAAAACTTATTGAAATTAAATAGAATTTCGGACTGGAAATACCACAGGGATACTAAACTTTGGGTAACCCTGGAAATGGAGCTCAGTGGCACAGATCTTTCTACAAAAATTTGGATACAAGGAAATATAGAAATTTGTCCTCTGACACATCACCGTTAACACGTTTCTCCCTCATGACCTGGGACTCCTTGTGTAAGGTACACAAATGGCCGTATAATTCTCCTCTACTATCTCTGTTTGGACATAACTATTTCCCACCAGAAAATATTGATCCTGGGATCCATACATGGAACCTTGGGACCAAGATCCTACTACACCAAGTTACCAGCCCTTCAGGTACAATACCTCTATCCACACTACTACACAATTCCACCATCTCTACCATGGATCAATGGAGATACCGATAACTAGCGACTTCCGTACACTCTCTCCTGAAACCCCTGAGATCCTTTGCAGAATTGACTCCCGTGGAAGCCGCATTCTCCGAAGATCAACCTGTAGAAAAACCCGCTTCTACAAAATTTTGTTAACTCTGGCTTCCACAAGAATACCTACCTTCATTCGCAACTGGGAACAGGATTTACAAAAAGAATTGTCAACAATTCAAAGGTCCAACATTCTCATATTGGCTGGCCCACACCTCATCTGGGGCAACTAGTATGGCGGAAGTAAACTACAAGCTATTGACGAGGTGGCACTATACCCCTGTAGTGCTGCACAAGACATTCCCACAAACATCACCTTTGTGTTGGAGAGGTTGCAGAGAAAGAGCAACACACGCTCACATTTGGTGGTTCTGTCCACTGATACGGCCATTTTTGGTCACTATTCTATACTGGATCAGGGAAATCCAGGGCTGGGAGGTCCCCAATGACCCATGGTATGTCTTATTTCACTGTACAGGTAAACCAGTGGGACCCTATAAAAAAACAATAACGCCACACCTCCTTAATGCTGCAAAGGCACTTATAAATCAATACTGGAAAAAAACGACCATTCCAACACTACGTCAATGGCTGGTGAAAGTAGACAACATTTACCACATGGAAGATATAACTCTCTCCCTTAGGAACAAATCTGTCCTAGCAAAGAAGATATGGTCCTGCTGGTTTGCCTTCAAATTCACTACCGCATATGCGGAAATTATGTCTCAACCCATGTAACATGTTAATAGATAAGAGTTTTGCATTGGTGGGCTTGGATCGAGACAGATACACCCCCCCCATCTCCCTTTCACCTACCCTCGCTTTTTCTTCTCTCTATACTTTCTCTTCTTTCCTACTTCGATTATACTGTTCAAGGATGTATACTTTATCAAACTCCATTTACAGAGAAGCTGTACTTCTGAGATGACGCACGCACGGTCGCTTTTATTGCACCGTTTCAAGTAGCGCGTCCTAAACCTCGATAGGGGGCATAGTAAGCACGTAGAGTGTATCTTTGGTATGCCCTGTTATTACAAACCTATGTGACATATCTATTCAAATCTACTCTGTATTGTACACCAGTGTTATCTGTTATGATGTACAGTGTATACCTCTTTTTTTTCAATAAAAACTAATTAAACAAAATAAAGCTGACTATAAGTCAGAATTTTAAGAAAAGACTTGATGGTGGACTGCCTTTTCCCCAGGGAAGGTGATTCCCACTTGAGCTAACCACATATGGTGGATTTGGAAGGCAACTTCCTGAGCAATTGGAAGATGGAGGATGCGATAAGACCCTTGCTGCAGGCCACTGCAACCCAGCAGGAAACCAACCGCCAATTTGCAAGAATTTAGCGACAGATGGCAGAGATTCAGCAGAAGGCCACTGCAATGCAGCAGTAGGCAAATCGCCTGTTTGTAGAGACCCAACAAGCAGACTGAGAGCTCCTTAAGGAGGTAGTCCAACACCTTGTGGAAGTAAAGAAGGGGTCCGCAGGTCTACCAACAGTGGAACAGAAAATGGTGCATGCCAGCTATTACCTGCAAAAGATGACATCTGCAGATGATGTGGGAGCCTACTTTCAACTTTTGAGAGAGTGGATATTCAGGAAGGATGACAAAAAGAGCAATGGATGGGGCTGCTAGCACCTTTTCTGACAGGTGAACCTCAAAAAGCCTATTATGACCTGAAACCAAATGGGTCAGTCATGGAAGCTGACCAAATGGGTCAGCCATGGGGATCCTAAAAATGCAGGCCAGCTGAGTGACGGAGAATAAATGCGCCACCTTGGGCCTATTCAGCTACCTTTCTTCCCCGATTTTTCTCCACACCCCCGGCAGAAAAATCAGCGCATGCCAGGACCTAAAAATCACTGCAATAAACCGGCTTAAAGGTCCCTAACCACCTACCTACTTCAGGTGAGGGAGCAGAGCAAGATGGCCCAAAATGGTGCAAGGCCGGAAAATACACAGACACACTCCCTAGCTGCAGACTCTTCACCAGCACACTCCATGGGAGAATGTGAGTACTCAATGCAGCTCACTAAAGCTGATCTGGATGAGAGTCTCACTACAATGTATGATAAGTTTTCTCCGAAATTTCAGTCAGAGCTGCATAAATCCACCAACACTCTGTCCTTGGAGATTGCAGCTCTGGGTAACAGGACTGATTTATTAGAAACCAAACACAATGAGCTTAACCTGGCTTATTCAGATCTTAGGAAGGATCATGAATCTCTCTGAGACTGTGTTTCAACTCCAAGCCCACTCAGGGGACCTGAACAATAGGAACAGACACAATAATCTCAGGGTGCATGGGGTCCCAGAGACTGTAACTGATCTATTTCCAGACTCTCCTCTTTCTGGATTCACCTGCGATGGGATCCATAGAGCTCTGTGCTCTAAACCTCCTCCTCCTAAAAAACCCCAGAGGGATATTGTACTATGCCTCAAAAATTTGCTGATTAAGGAAGAAATTCTCTGGGCCTCACGAAATAACCCTAATATTCCTTTGGAGGGCATCTCTATCCAAATATACCCTTATATCTCTCCCACCACCCTGGATAAATGTAGAAAGATGATTGAAGTCACCTCTGTTCTCCAATCTGCTAATATCCGCTATCGCTGGGGGTTCCTGTTCAAGCTACAGGTCCCCCATAATGGCACGACATATACGGTTACTACAGTCCCAGAGGGCAAAAAGCTTTTGGTGAAGCTAGGCCTCCTCGATGCAGCAGTACTCCCTAGAATGCCATCTACTCCTCGTCAATCTTTCATTAGGGCTACTCCATCTCCCAGACAGGATCTTCGGAGTCAACGTTAATACTTACCCCTCTCTACCCCCTTGGTTATTTTTTCGTTCAAGGTTGCGGATAGATAAAAAAACACTCAACGTGCTCATTAACAACTGAATTCTCTCCGTACTGAGCTGAAGTCCTGTCACATTTGTTTGGCTCTACCCCTACTCTAAGTTGGTTTGTACCTGTTGGTCTTACATCTGTTCAGGAGATCCTGGTTCGGTGAACCTCGCTCAGGTACTTGGCTAACTCCTGTTCATTGTTAACTTTGTTTGACAGTTCCACAATATTAGAGTAATGGACCCCATTGCCGAGTAAAAAATGTTCTTTTGGTCAGGGTGAGTACTATTCCCCTGACCCCCTCCTGACTGTTTATTGCTATTTCTTGGCCTGTTTTTCTTGTTCACTGACTTTTCGTTATTTCTCTTTTTTTTTCTTTTTTCAATAATTTTTTTTTTGCATCACAAATGTATTGCTTATCTAGCTATTATACCAACTAAGTTCGCTAGATGGCACTGTTCTCCTTCTCAAGTCTCATGCACCCAATATGATTGCTTTCATTGGTATTATAAGATGTTCTTTAACTGCTTGCGAGTGCGCTGGGCGTGCACGTCAATGGCGGCATGTTCCCGGGAACATTGCTCATCACCGACACTGGTAAACAGCCATTGGCCGGCTATTTACCCACGTGATCAGCTGTGATCCTTTCACAGCCAATCACTAAATGTCAACAAACCGCGGTAACGAGATGTTGCCGGGTTCTCCTCCTCACACACCAATCGTGTGTGAGAAGGAGTTTGCGGTAACATCTCGTTACTGCTTACAGTGTACACCAATCACACTGATTGACCCCCCAATAAAGAGGACCTGTCATTACCCATCATAGTACCTGTCACCACCCATCAAGTACCTGTCACAGTTCATCTGAGTACCTGTCACAGTCCATCAGAGTACCCAAGTACCTGTCACAGTCCATCCAAGTACCCGAGTACCTGTCACAGTCCATCAGAGTACCTGAGTACCTGTCACAGACCATCTGCGTACCTGAGTACCTGTCACAGTCCATCTGAGTACCCGAGTACCTGTCACAGTCCATCTGTGCACCCGAGTACCTGTCACAGTCCATCTGAGTACCTGAGTACCTGTCACAGTATATCTGAGTACCCGAGTACCTGTCACAGACCATCTGAATACCTGTCACAGTTCATCTGAGTACCCGTGTACCTGTCACAGTCCATCTGAGTACCCGAGTACCTGTCACAGACCATCTGAGTACCTGTCACAGTTCATCTGAGTACCCGTGTACCTGTCACAGTCCATATGAGTACCCGAGTACCTGTCACAGTCCATCAGAGTAACCGTGTACCTGAGTACCTGTCACAGTCCATCAGAGTACCCGAGTACCTGTCACAGTCCATCAGAGTACCCGAGTACCTGTCACAGTCCATCAGAGTACCCGAGCACCTGTCACAGTCCATCTGAGTACCCGAGTACCTGTCACAGTTCATCTGAGTACCCGAGTACATGAGTACCTGTCACAGTCCATAAGAGTACTTGAGTACCTGTCACAGTTCATCTGAGTACCCGAGTACCCTGAGTACCTGTCACAGTCCATCTGAGTACCCAAGTACCTGTCACAGTCCATATAAGTACCTGAGTACCTGTCACAGTTCATCTGAGTACCCGAGTACCTGTCACAGTCCATCTGAGTACCCGAGTACCTGTCACAGTCCATCTGTGCACCCGAGTACCTGTCACAGTCCATCTGAGTACCTGAGTACCTGTCACAGTCCATTTGAGTACCCGAGTACCTGTCACAGTCCATCAGAGTAACCGTGTACCTGAGTACCTGTCACAGTCCATCAGAGTACCCGAGTACCTGTCACAGTCCATCAGAGTACCCGAGTACCTGTTACAGTCCATCTGAGTACCCGAGTACCTGTCACAGTTCATCTGAGTACCTGAGTACATGAGTACCTGTCACAGTCCATAAGAGTACCTGAGTACCTGTCACAGTTCATCTGAGTACCCGAGTACCCTGAGTACCTGTCACAGTCCATCTGAGTACCCAAGTACCTGTCACAGTCCATATAAGTACCTGAGTACATGTCACAGTTCATCTGAGTACCCGAGTACCTGTCACAGTCCATATGAGTACCCGAGTACCTGAGTACCTGTCACAGTCCATATGAGTACCTGAGTACCTGTCACCGCCCTTCAGAGTACCTGAATACCAGTCACCAGGCCATCAGAGTACCTGAGTACCTGTCACCAGGCCATCAGAGTACCCGAGTACCTGTCACCAGCCCTTTAGAGTACCCGAGTACCTGTCAACAGCCCATCAGAGTACCCGAGTACCTATCTGCAGCCCATCAGAGTACCCAAGTACCTATTTGCAGCCCATGCCTCATAGAATACATGTTGGGATGTTTGCTTTCCAAAATGGGGTAATTTTGTGAGTAATTCCACTGTCCTGGTGCCCCAGGACCTTCAAAAGTGTGATAGGTAGGAATGAAATGAGATGTGTAATTTATGCTACCTAGAATGCCTGAAGGTACTACTTCAATGTTGGTCCTCTGTATGTGGCCAGGCTGTGTAAAAGTCTCACACACGTGGTATCACCATACTCGGGAAGAGTAGCAACATGTATTTTGTGGTGTAATTTTTGCTATATACATGCTATCTTTGTGTGTAAAAAAAAAACGCGTTTTCATTTTTTTCCCACATTTTCCAAAAACTTCTGGAAAAAAATGAACCGTTCAAAAGACTCATTATGCCTCATAGATTATACGTTGGGGTGTTTGCTTTCCAAAATGGGGTGTCATTTTGTGGGCAATTACATTGTCCTGGTGCTCCAGGGCCTTCAAATGTGTAATAGGTGGTTGAGAAATGAGATATGTAATTTATGCTCGTAGAACGCCTGAAGGTACTACTTCAATGTTGGTCCTCTGTATGTGGCCAGGCTGTGTAAAAGTCTCACACATGTGGTATTGTCATACTCGGGAAGAGTAGCAGAATGTATTTTGGGGTGTAATTTGTTGTATGCCTATGCTGTGTGTGAGAAATAACCTGATAATATGACAATTTTGTAAAAAAAAAAAAAAAAAAAAATCTTCATTTTGCAAAGAATTGTGGGAAAAGATGACAACAAAAAAACTCACCATACTACTTACTTAATACCTTGGAATGTCTACTTTCTAAAAAGGGGTCATTTGGGGGGTATTTGTACTTTCCTGACTTGTTAGTGTCTCAAGAAATGAGATTCACCTGATGTACTGAAGGCCTGATCAGATGTGATCAACTTTCACAAAGACCAAATAATATACACTAATTTGGGTTGTTTTTACCAAAGATATGTAGCAGTATAAATTTTGGCCAAAATTTATGAAGAAAAATTACTGATTAGAAAATTTTATGACAGAAACAAAGAAAAAGGCATTTTTTCACAAAATTTATGTTTTTTTTATTTATAGCACAAAAAAAAAACACCAGTGATTACTTGTGAATTTCACCTCAGCGAACATACATGTATGTCCTTAGTCTGACCATCATATAGTATCCTGTAACCACTCCTATATAGGTCTTCCCAATGCCACAAGGGCCTGACGCCTTAATCCCTCCTTACTCACTGACCCCGCCATAGTAAACCAATTATCTGAACGCTTTACTGAATACTTTAGACATAATGACATTGAGGGGATTTCCCCTACATCTCTATGGGTAGCCCATAAAGCTGTGATTAGAGGCCATATTATAGAAATCGCCACCAACAGAAAACACCAAAAACTAAAAGAAATACACACCCTCACTTTAGATCTTGAAAGACTATATCACAGACACAGCCAAACCCCATTCCAGGAATTACTGGTTCAAATTAATGATAAGAGAAGCGCCCTAGACACCCTGCTCTCAGAAAAAAAATGAAAAATCCCTCCACTGGTCTAAGGCCCATTTTCTCCTGCATAGCAATTCAGCCTCAACTATGTTCGCAAAAAAGAAACAATCTACCCAGCCAATGCACTCATAAATTACAAGATGGTAATGGTAACCTCACATCTCACCCTAAAGAAGTCTTAAAGATATTCTCCTCTTACTACCAAAAACTCATGTCAGGTCCTTCATTCCTTGTCCCACCGCTTAGACCTGGCTAGATGCCCTCTCGCTACCCAAACTCACCGATGAGCATCTACAGACTCTTAACACTCCTTGTATGGAAGAGGAAATTGCTTCTATCATCTCCTCCTTAAAATCTTCCAAAACCCCTGGCTCTTACGGGTTCAGCACATTTTATTATAAAAAATTTGCTGGATCATGAATTCCCAAAATGACTAAACTTTATAAACATATTTTGAATGGTAAACCATTTCCAGAGGACATGCTGCTGGCATATATTTCCTGATTCCAAAATCAGGTAAAGATCATACCCTTCCCCAGAACTTTCACCCTATTTCGGTCATTAATAACAACTTAAAGATTTTTGGCCATATATTAGTGGAACGTTTTAGCATCAGTTATCACAACATTGATCTCCCCTGATCAGACAGGCTTCATATCATCTAGACAGAACACAGATAATAATGATTATCAGCTAATGCCATTCAGGATGCTGAAATCTACTCCTGTAAGGTACTACTCTTAAGCCTAGACATTAATAAAGCCTTTAACAATTTCCTCTGGCCCTATTTGGGCACTATTTTGTCCAAGTTTGGCTTCAATGGTGAAACAGATTTAAGGCTCTTTATCATTATCCCCAGACCCGCATTAAACTCCCAGGATGCAACTCTGATTATTTTGCTCTGGGCCATGGAACCACTAGCCCACTCAATTTCCTCCAATCCTAATATTAAAGGATATGTTAAAAGTAACCAAGAATTCAAACTAAGCTTATACACGGATGATGTCCTTCTGTTTATATCTGACCCCCTAATCTCCCTTCCCAACCTTCTTACTTCCTTAGACCTTTCCTAACTACCCTTAAAGATAAGTTTGAATTTTCCTGGAGCTCTGGTACGCTACAATACTTAGGGATACAACTTGCCACCTTGCTTAAAGTGATTGTAAAGCTTTGTGTTTTTTTTTTTTAATAACAAACATGTCACACTTACCTCCACTGTGCAGTTCGTTTTGCACAGAGTGGCCCCACTCATCCTCTTCTGGGGTCCCCCGGCAGCGCTGGTAGCTCCTCCCCGCATTATATAACCCCCTAGGATAAGCGCTCTCCTGGGGGGTTACCTTGCAGGCGCGCTCCCGAGTCCAGCATTTGCGTGCATAAACATAGAATGCCGGACTCGGCCCGCCCCCTGGCACCCCATCACTGGATTTGATTGACAACAGTGGGAGCCAATGGCTGCACTGCTATCAATCTATCCATTCAAGAGCCAAGAACCCCAGGCAGAGGAATAGCGTGTCTCTGCCTTCGGAAATTCCAGGGTGATCACTAGAAGAAGTTTTTTCACCTTAATGCATAGGATGCATTAAGGTGAAAAAACACGAGGGTTTACAACCCCTTTAAATTGATGTACACACATAATTATCCATAAGCCTTTTCCACTATTAGACACCTACTTACCCAATGGTCCTCATATCATATATCATTTTTAGGCCGAATCCAAGTGGTAAAAATGTCAATCCTTCCTAAGCTGCCTGAGATGCCCAGATCTATGGAACTACTTTTTAGCATCCCACCTAATACAACTGGCATAATGGCACACCTCCCCAATATCTATACCGTGGTTACAGTTCTAGAGAATTTTGCTTGTCCCATACTACCTCCCAGATCTCCTCTGGTCATGCTCTATTTCCCATAAAGACATTGCTCAGTTTAACGGTATAGTGACTCACTCCCTTTATCTCTGGTCTCTCTACAAGGTGAAGTTTAATTTACTCTCTAGTCCACCATGCTTAGCTTCTTTTCTGGGGGTGTATTTCCCCCCAGCCTTTAATACAGGCCTAGAGTTTTCCAGCTGGACCTCACAGGTTCTAGTAACTCTCGATATTCTATATTGCAGGGGTCTTCTGTTTGCTCAATTAAGCAACTACATAATAATTTTGCCTTCCACAGATCTGAATTCTACAAATACTTGCAAATACAAACTTTTTTTTCTAACACCTTAACCCAAGTTGTGGAATTGGCTAAATCACCATTTGAAGCCTCTAGAGATAGGGGGACAATCTCAATCTTATAACAGTACCTTAATGACCACAATACTATGACCAAATCAACAGCTATGATAGGATGGGAGACGGAGACGGTCCAGGAGATCTCTGCAGAAGACTGACATGACATGGTCTCCAATATGCATAAATGCACACATTCTGTCTCTATCAAAGTGACTGTAGTCATAATACATACCTGCTGGTACTATACCCCTGACAGGTTGCACAGAATTTACCCACTGGCTGGCACATGCTTCAGAGGATGTCATGACAGGGGTACTGTCAGGCACCTGGTAGGAGTCTGATATGATGAGGTCGGCCTCCCTTGTATCTCCGACCCAAGCCCCACTGAAGGTGGAACAGATGGTGGCTAGGGATAGGAGGAACACGAGTGCCTGGAAGTGTTGCTTGCAGAACTTGCAGTTGAGGTTGTAGACTAGATGGCTCAGGCTGGACAGCAGGCAGATAGCTGGGGTGAAGCTCAGTAGATCAGCTGATGTTAAAGAGGCACTCCAACCAATTTGCAAGTTCAGGTTTCGTGGCTTGCCAGAACTTCCTGGGGACAGGAGACGTAAGCAGAGTCATGAGGGTAGCCGGGTTGGGTAACAGGTGGGCAGCGAGGTACAAGGCAATAAGCAGGAGCAGAGTCGGGTGGAAGCCGGAATCAGGAACCAGTAGTCACACAGACAGAAAATGTCACAGCAAGACTCTCCATTTGAGTCAGATACAGAACAAATCCTCTCACAAACTTCTCCACAAGCCTCCTCAGCATCCCCAGTAATATTATTACAATTTGAAAAGATGCTTCATAAGGCTTTAAAACAAACCTCAGACCAAATAACAAACAGCCTAACCAAAGAAATAAGAGAGCTGGGAAACCGCACCGCAGCCTTAGAAATAAAAATGGATGAAATTGAAATTACAACCCAAGAAAATATAACAGAATTGGAACAATTAAAAGAAGAGAATTTAATACTTCAAACTAAGCTCGAAGATTACGAAAATAGAGCCAGACGTTCAAACTTGCGCATAAGGGGAATACCTGAAACTGTGACAGACCTGCAATCTACTATTACTGCTCTATTACAAGAACTAAAGCCAGATATCCCTATTGAACGTTTAGAACTGGACAGAGTACACAGAGCCCTCACAGCCAAAAAGAAAGATGGACCCCCACATGATATAATCACAAAATTTCATTATTACAGAACGAAAGAACAAATACTAATTGCTGCAAGAGAAAAAAAGGAACTTATTTTTCAAGGACACAATTATCAAATTTTTGCTGACCTATCCCAACTTACTATTACTAAAAGACGATCCATGAAACCCCAACTAATGGAACTGCAACGCCACAACATTATGTATCAATGGGGCTTCCCCTTTTCAGTCAGATTTAACTACCAAGGTACAATTTACAGAAGCAGATCAGCAGATGAACTACAACAAACCCTTTTAAAATTAAATCTGACAGAACCCACAAGCAGCAACTCTCCCACACGCAGAAGAACGGCATCATCTTCACCTTCAGGCAGCACCCAGAAAATTTCAGAACAAAATGGGAATCATCATTCTCACAAAAGAGGCCGTTATGTCACATCATCCATGGACCAAGAAGATTCAATGGACTGACATCCTAATTCCTGATATCTCTTCATTTATTATAATTAGAGATGGTTCTCTATAAAAAACCTGTATTTATAACTGAATGTAACTGCATTCTGATAGCCACACACTGTGTGGGATCATGTTACATTCCAGTTATATTTCTTATTACTTCTGATTCATATAGCCTTAGAATATATAAGTGAAATAAGGAAATTCTTGTTCAGTTACATATTTTCAGGTAATAACAATAGATTTATTACTTTTTAGGACAAATATGTTCAATAATCCAGAAGCAATGGAAGCTTTTTCTTTCTTTTCTTAAAACAAATATATTATTACCTAACTAGTTCCTAGAACTATGTTTTTGTTTATTCTAATCTGAAGCAATACAACCTCAATTTTATGAGTTAACATATCTAAACAGTTACATATGAATAAAATATGTGATTGTTTACTCTAAAAGGGTTAAAATCCCAAAATAATTCAAACTATCTTCATCAATACCAAAGTTATTAACAGTACCTTTCTAACTGAATTATTTAGCCTAGGGCAAGACTAACCATATACAACCACCCTGGAATAAATAATTTCAACAAAAATTATATTCTGCACTCCAATTAATGAATCATCATTTTGATGTCTTTTGACATAGCACTTCTCTCCTGTAAGCAGAAGATCCGTGTACCCCCATAAGCCCTCCTCATTCTCCCAACCATATTATGTGGGAGTGTGACGAAGGCACTTATTCCCCTGAGAGAGATATTTATTCTCTTTCACGGGTAAATTGTGATTACTTGCAAAAAATAATTTATACAATGTATCATCTAATCTCATATGTTTTTTGTTTACTCTTTACTCCAGAACTCACTGGTTTCTTTTCTATCTTTTCATCTCTTCAGTCCACACAGGTTGATCTGCGCAGTCAGCTCTGCATAACAAAAAGTAAGTCAAAACTATTTGATCTGTTGCCATGGCACCACTGAATATACTTTCCCTGAATGTTCAGGGAATAAATGTCCCTCAAAAAAGGACCAAAGCCATCCGTACTTTCCATAACAAGAAGGCTCACATAGTATGCCTCCAAGAAACACACTTCACCAAAGATTCTACTCCAAAATATATTTCTCCTTTTTATCAACAAATTTACACGGCTTCTGCCTGTACCAAACAAAGAGGTACTCTACTTGCATTTCACCGATCCACACCATTCACCTTATCATCAGAAATTAAAGACCCAGAAGGTAGATACCTGATACTCATGGGTTATATAATGGATACAGCAATCACGGTGATTTCCTACTACGCTCCTAACAAACAACCTACACCATTCCTCTCACATATATTACAAGTGATTAATACACACAAAATAGGAACAGTGATAATGTGCGGGGATTCGAACCAGGTCCTCCTCCCATTTCTTGATAAATCACCTTTTACACCATCCAAAATAACCTCTAGATTACCTTTTTCTCAACTTCTTTCCAAATACAATCTGGTAGATTCGTGGAGAGAAAGTAACCCAATGAAAAAGAAATTCACTTATTTCTCGCACCCTCATCAAACCTTCACCAGAATAGATCATATTTTTCTAACAATAGGAATGATACCAGAAATTATTGCATCAGATATAATTCCGATTCCGTGGTCTGACCATAATGCAGTATACACTACTATAGCCTCAGCCATACAAAAAGCGCATGACCCAACATGGTACTTACCGGACATAATGCTCAAACACCCACTACATCAGATGGCCATTGAACAAGCTTTAAAGGAATACATATCAATTAATAATACAACAGACATTTCCCCAATAACACTGTGGGAAGCTCATAAGCCTGTCTTGCGTGGTACAATACAAAGACAAATGGCACTATTTAAATGGGAACGCAAAAATCTAGCAAAAAAACTAGAACTCAATTTTAATGCAGCCTACATATCATTCCAAGATAATCCATCTCAGAGTACAAAATCTCATCTGGAAAAATCTAGATTGGAATACGATCTATTTCTCACTGAGTCAGTTGATAAATCCCTCAAACGCTCCAAACACAATTTCTACATGAATACAAACAAACCAGGTACATATTTGGCTCGGGCATTAAATTCAACTAACAAATCTTTCAAACCAATACGTTTGAAATTATCAAAAAATGTTTATACTTGTAATCCAGTTAAAATAGTCCATAAATTTCACTCACATCTCGCAACTTTATACAAGACAAACAATGAATTTAATCCTACAGAGGCTGAATCCTTCTTCTCAAAAATAACCTTACCTGAGTTGTCTCAGAATCAAAAAAGCAGTTTGGATGAGCCTATAACTATAGATGAAGTTGCTAACGCCATAAAAGATCTAAAACTTAATAAAAGACCAGGCCCAGACGGCTACTCGGCTTTATACTATAAAACATTCTCAGAAATACTCTCTCCCATTCTCACTGAAACTTTTAACAAACTTCTAGAAGGACATTCTTTTCGGCAAGAAACACTAAGGGCAATTGTTTGTATGATCCCAAAACTCCTTTCTGATGATACTTCCTGTGTGAATTATCAGCCTATCTCTCTGTTAAACCTTGATATTAAATTATTAGCAAAAATAATAGCAAAACGCCTCAATAGCATTATAGAAAAATTAATACATAGAGATCAAGTAGGCTTCATGCCAAATAGACAGGCAGGCGATAATATACGCAGGGCAGTGTTATTGGCACATATTGCTAAAAAAAGGAAAATCCCTTTATGTTTTCTATCTCTCGATATTAAGAGGGCATTTGACACAGTATCCTGGCAATATATGCAATATTCATTACAAAAATGGGGTTTTGGACCCCACTTTTTAACATGGATCAAAGCATTATATAATAAACCCAAAGCCTATATAAAATATGCCGGATACAAATCTGATGCCTTTAATATCGAAAGAGGTACCCGACAGGGTTGCCCATTATCTCCCTTATTATTTGCCCTTATACTTGAACCCATGGCCCAATACATCAGAACAAACCAAACTATAACTGGCATTGAAGTAGGAGGTATTACACACAAATGATGTATATTTGCAGACGATATATTACTTTTTCTATCATCACCACAGGTCTCTGGTCCTAACTTAATACCAGCTCTTGATGGATTTGCAGCCCTATCCGGCCTTATGATTAATCCTAAGAAATGCCTAGTGCTTAATATTTCGCTCACAAACATGGAATTGATCCCGGCTAGGGCTGCACTCCCATTCACATGGGCAGAAAAATCAATCCCATATCTTGGAATTCATTTAACAGCATCTCATTCTGACTTATTCTCAACCAATTATCCTCCTGTATTAAGACAGATCACAAATCTAATAAAACAATGGTCGCAACTTACTTTATCCTGGATAGGGAAGATTAATGCAATCAAAATGACTATTCTACCCAAATTGCTTTATCTATTCAGAGTCCTCCCTATTCCAATTCCTTCCTATTTTTTGAGAATAGTACAAAAAAGAGCAACTTCGTTTATATGGGGCTCTTCTAAACCACGTATACCTATACACACACTACATCTTCCCAAAAATAAAGGAGGCCTGGGATACCCTAATTTTACTAACTACTACAGAGCAGCACATTTGGCCAGTCTGTCCAAATACCATGCAAAACAGGAAATCCCATTATGGGTATTTATAGAGGCTTCAGAAAATGACCCTCTATTAATATCAAACTTGTTATGGCTTGATCCTAAGCCTGTCTTGCGTGGTACAATACAAAGACAAATGACACTATTTAAACGGGAACGCAAAAATCTAGCAAAAAAACTAGAACTCAATTTTAATGCAGCCTACATATCATTCCAAGATAATCCATCTCAGAGTTCAAAATCTCATCTGGAAAAATCTAGATTGGAGTACGATCTATTTCTCACTGAGTCAGTTGATAAATCCCTCAAACGCTCCAAACACAATTTCTACATGAATACAAACAAACCAGGGTAGCCGTCTGGGCCTGGTCTTTTGCTTTAAAATTCATAATCCCATAACTAAACACTTCTTATCTCTCTGGGATAAACTAAAAACCAAATATCAGTTACAATCTCCACACAATCCTCTCCTTTCTTTAACAGAAATCCGGCCTTTTATCCGGCATGGATCTACCCAAATTCTTTTAAAGCTTGGACAACATCAGGCATTCAGACACTAAATGACTTCATAGCATCTAAATCATTCCTTTCATTCCCATCGCTTAGAGAAAAATATGATCTACCAAACTCTGAGATATTTAGATATCTCCAAATCAAAAATTTCTATACACCATTCCTAAAGGGGGATACACCATTATCCCAATTATCCATTTTTGAATCAATCTGTACAAAAGATCCATTTGCTAAAGGTACAATTTCATCACTTTATAATCAATTATATGGAGTAGTAAATCTTTTTTTTTTGTTCAATAGTTTTTATTGAAAAGTTTCTCTTAATCACAGGTTACATGGTATGCATCATAAGGTACATGGGTATACAGTTGTAAGTATTAAGACATGCTGTACAGATGATAGCAAGAACTGGATATCTACACATGTAACTGTAGCTATTGAGAGAGTTTAGTTCAAGGTAACTCAGTATTTAACTAACAGCATATAACAAAGGTGTTCTTATGAAATTCTAAAGGTGATAACCTGTGGGGGGGGTAAAAAGGGGAGGAAGGGGATAGGGGGGAGGAGGAGGGGAAGGGGGACTGGGGACAGGTGGAGTAGGGGGGAGGAGGGGGAAGGAGGAGGGGGGGTGGGGAGGGAGGAGAGCAGTATCGATGAAATATCTATCAAGGTAAGATTGTTACCTGTTATTGTTTGAGGCGTGCCATTTGTACCAAGGGTTCCAAAGGTCTAGTGTTTTAGAGTGGTGTTGTGATCCTCGTGATAGAAGTGTTTCATATGTGTAGTGTGTTTGAACTAATTTAACTACTTCTGCTATTGGGGGAATGATGTTTGATTTCCAGTTTCTTGTTAGAAGAAGCTTAGTTGCTAGGAGGATGTGTACGGTCACCTGTCTGAGATGTGTGGGTAGCTCATCAATGTTGAGGTTGAGGATTGCTAACTGTGGAGTGAGAGTGATGGGAAGATGTAGGACTTCTCGTAACATGTTTTGTACCCCCAGCCACAATTGTTGTAAGTGAGGGCATGTCCAGAGGATGTGGAGGAGGGTGCCAGTTTGGCCGCAGCCACGCCAGCAGTCGTGTGAAGCGTGGATATTAAACTTGGCAAGTCTATGAGGGGTTAGGTACCATCTCATTAATGTTTTTTGTGTCACTTCCCATAAGGATGTACAGGAAGTTGCCTTATATACTGAGTTGATTGCTGTTAGCCATTGGTAGTCGGTGAATTGTAAGTTTAGGTCTGTCTCCCAATCCAGGAGTGGTTTGGATTTGAAAAAAGTGTTTTTTTCTTGTAGAAGTAAATAAATGAGTGAGACTCCTTTGGGTTTGGTATTGTCAGAGAAGAAGAATTCCCATAGTTTTATGGGCAATGCTCCTTCTAGGGATGGGTATGTTGTGAGGCATTTTTTTAATCTATAGTATGTTAAGAAGTCTTTAGTGGGTGCGCTGTATTCTTTTTGGACCTGTGGGTAGGATTTTGTGGACGTGATGTTGCGGAGGTCTTGCGTGTATTTAATCTTATCAGAGAGCCATTGTGGGAAGAGCAAGTCTGGGGTCAGGTGTTTTAAGGTATTGATAGGAATTAGAAGGGGTTTGGTCGGGAGGTGTGACCATCTAGTGTGGTGTAGGATTCTCCAAGCTTTGATGGTGGCTTGGATAGGAGGAGAGTACTGTAGTAAGGAGTGGTTGTTTACAGGGGTACTGAATAGCCAATCGGTGAGGTTGGGGCCCGGTGTTTCATTGTTTTCTATGGCGCTCCATAGAGTGGTTGGTGTAGGTTGAAACCAGTCTTTAAGTTGAGATATTATGGAGGCTAGATAATAATCTTTTATATCAATATGTCCCATACCTCCTTTAGATCTGTGTTTTATGAGTTTAGAGTGACTGCATCTAGCCTTCTTTCCTTGCCAGATAAATTGGTTTAGGATAGATTGGAGGGAGTTGAGGTATGTTGTTGGGAGAGGGATAGGTAGTGTGCGAAAAATGTAGAGGAGTTTAGGAAGGGCTATCATTTTGAACGCTGCTAGGCGTCCTGACCAAGTGAGTTCGAATTTAGAAATTTTTGATGTTTCCGTAATGAGCATTTGCCTAGCTTCTACATAGTTATGAGTAAATAGACCTTTTGTGGATTTCGTTAGAGTTATTCCTAGATATTTTATTCCATGGTCGGCCCAAGGGTAAGGATATTCGGACATCAGGATGTTGCTGGCTACTGCATCTAGACCTAGGAGTAGTAAATCTTAATAGACCCTCTTACGTTCAGAGGTGGGAGGAGGACCTGGGACGAACTTTAGAAGACACGGACTGGTCTAACATATGGCTCACATCTAAGTCATCTTCACCCAACATCTTAGCACTGGAGACAAATTATAAAGTCCTAACTCGCTGGTACCTTGTACCCGCTAGAGTGGCAAAATATTCACCTAATACCTCAGCTCTTTGTTTTCGAGGATGCCCAGAAATAGGCACACATTTACACATATGGTGGACGTGCTCAGTAATCCAAACCTTCTGGAAGGAAGTCTTCGTGATTGCATCTAAAATATTTAAAAAAATAATACAACCAGATCCATATATAACTTTACTTAATCTAAAACCGGAATGGTTAACACTCTCTCAATTCAAACTTATGATCCAACTAATAACGGCTGCAAAACAAACAGTGGCCAAGGCATGGAAATCTCCTACATTGGTACTAGCAGAAACAATTCACAGAATGAATAATACAATGTCCCATGCTAAGATGGTAGCCATCGATCAAAATCAAATTCCAAAATTTGAAAAACTTTGGCATCCTTGGATAAAACAACAGTTCCTGTCAAATTTCAATGACTCTGTCCTGTTGCCATGGTAACAGATTAAATGACTTACAGAGACACCCATTCTAAGGCTTCAAAGAGAACTAAAAAGAATAATAAACTGACGAGCGGGACAACCTTGTGGACCATACCTCTGCCTTTCTACCCTTTTTCTTCTTTCTCTTTCCTTTTCTCCACCTTACGATTAAAGCTCATTATCAGAATTTATTTGACCTATATACACTCTACCTGTAAACAATATGTATAGTAGGTATAAATCATTTAAATACCTACAAAAGTAACTAAGGAAATGATATATATCTTTAATTTAGGTCTACGTGAACCCAAGGTTTAATATTTGAAATTTCATGATATTTACCTATATTAACCCTACTGTAAAACAATGAGCTTACTTTATAGATCCTTGTAAACTTACTTTATGTATCTTTATAATATTGTATACTCAATAAACTTCTTTTGACAAGGAAAAAAGGCTCGCACCAATCTTGGAGCATGAACATTGGAAGCTGGTTCCCAAGAATTTCCCTCCGGGCCATAGCCTTTCCATTTAACAAGGAACTGTGTTTGATTATTCTTGACTCTGCAGTTCAACAGGGCTTCCAGTTCAAATTCCTCATTACCTTTGATAAGGAGCGGAGGAGGGTTTTCAGAAACCTGGTCAGGAAAGGGATTTGGCACCGTTGGTTTCAACAAGGAAACATGGAACACTGGGTGGATCTTCAAGTTCTTGGGCACCACCAATTCAAATGTCACTGAATTGACCTTCCTTTTGACAGGAAAAGGACCCAAGAATTTAGGACCAAGTTTCTTCGAAGGGTAGTTTAACCTTAAATTGGCTGTGGACAGACAGACCTTGTCTCCAGGTCCAGGTTCAGGTTGCCTCTCCTCTTTCTATCGAAGAATTTCTTGTTACTTGCTTGTGTTTTAGTGATTGTATCCTGTAGCAGTTAGTTGTTGGTAGTGAGGAAATTTAATTGGTCTTGTACGGCAGGTACAGAATATTCAGCGGATAACTCTGGCAAGAAGGAGGGGTGATACCCATAATTGGCAAAGTAGGGTGATTGTTTGGTTGCCGAGTGAATGGAATTATTATAAGAGAATTCTGCAAGTGGAAGGAGTGACAGCCAATCGTTTGCAAAGGAGGAGAAGCACCGCAAGTATTGTTCAAGGGTCTGGTTAGTTCTTTTGGTTTGGCCATTTGTTTGTGGGTGGTATGCAGAGGAAAGACGGAGTTCAATGTTTAGTGCCTCACATAAAGCCCTCCAAAATCTAAAAGTAAATTGCACTCATCTGTCGGAGACAATTCTGTCTGGGATACCATGTAACTTAACAACTTCTTTGATGAAGGCTGAGGCAGTCTCGGTGGCAGAAGGAGTTCTTTGTAAGGGTATGAAATGAGCCATCTTGGTCAGGCGGTCGACAACAACGAAAATGGTAGTGAAGTCTTCTGATGGGGGAAGCTCTATAATGAAATCCATGGAGATCATGCTCCATGGTTTTTTAGGTACAGGAAGAGACTTCAAAAGTCCCCAGGTTCTGGCTTTGTCCGACTTGTTTTGAAGACATGTAGTACAAGATTTTACGTATTTCTTGCAGTCCTTAATTAAGTCTGGCCACCAGAAGGTGCAGGAGATCAAATCGGCAGTTTTAAAAATTCCAAAGTGAGAGGGTGATCATGGCAGCATCTCATAATAGAGAATTGCTCAGGAACAAAAATGTGTTCTTTATGAAAGTAAAGATCATTTCTTAATTGGAGAGCCAAGTCCTGGGAAGGAGGTCGGTTTACCACATCTGCTTTTATTTGTGACATCAGGCCTGTTTGAAGAAACAGAAAATTTTAGCCGGGAGATTGGTATTAGATTCCAAGGAAATTACAGGACTGTTGAACATGCGAGATAAGGCATCCGGTTTACCGTTCTTTTAACCGGGGCAGTAAGTGATATGAAACATGAAAACACGAAAAGAACAGTGCCCACCTTGCTTGTCAAGGTCTTAATCATCTAGCCTCAAATACTCTAAATTTTTGTGATTTGTGAAGATGAGGATCAGGTGAGATGCTCCTTCCAGGAGATAACACCGATCTTCGATTGCCGCCTTGATGGCCAGCAAATCTCGGTCTCCGACGTCATAATTCTTCTCAGAAGGATTAAACTTTTTGGAGAAGAAGGCCACTGGATGAAGTAAGGATTTGGGACCTTGGCGCTGGGATAATATAGCTTCAACCGCACTCTCAGAGGCATCTACCTCCAATACATAGGCCAAGGATGGATCTGGGTGCTTCAAGATAGGGGCTGAAGTGAATAAAGCTTTTAGTTGTTCAAAAGCCTCTTAAACTTCAGGAGTCCAGCAGAAGGGAACATGCTGTTTTGTTAATTGTGTAATGAGGGAAATGAAGCCAGAAAAGTCCTTGATAAATTTTCTATAGAAAATTTGCAAACCCCACAAACCTCTGAACAGCCTTTCTGTCAGTGGGAGCAGGAAATTCTAGGAAGGATGTGACTTTCTGTGGGTCCATGGAAATACTGTCGGCAGAGATGACAAGTCCCAAAAAATGTACAGTTTATTTCTTGAAGTCGCATTTTTCAGCTTAGCATAAAGACGGTGTTCGCGGAGCCGACTCAACACCTTTTTCACATGGGTTTGATGTGATTCAATGGTTTCAGAGAATATATAATATGTCATCTAGGTAAACAATGACAAATAGATCCAGAAAGTCTCAGAAAACATCATTCACTAGGTGCTGAAATGTGGCTCGGGCATTGCAGAGTCCGAATGGCATAACTAAATATTCAAAGTGGCCAAAGCGTGTCCGAAAGGCCGTTTTCCATTCATCTCCCTCCCTGATTCGGACTAGATTATACGCTCCTCTTAGGTGGAGCTTTGGAAAACACCCGTGCCCCCCACAGTCTCTGGAAGAGCTCCGGAATCAGGGGAAGGGGATATCGGTTCTTCACTGTGACTTTATTAAGGTCCCGATAGTCAACACAGGGTCTCAAAGAATGGTCTTTTTTCTCCACAAAGAAAATACCGGCACCCGCAGGAGATGTGGAGGGCTGAATTAACTGCTTTTCCAGACTTTCTTCAATGTAGGTACATAGAGCTTCCAGTTCAGGTTCAGAGAGAGGATAGATTCGACCAAACAGAATCTCGGCCCCTGGTAAAAGTTCAATAGGACAATCAAATGTCCTATGGGGGGGGAGAGTGTCTGCACCCTTCTTGTAAAACACATCCAGGTATTCATGGTAAGCAGCAGGGATTAATTTTAAAGTTTCTGGGTCATGTTGTAGACTCAAGAGAGGGGTGGTGTTGACCGTATTTCTGGGAAAGCAGTGTCTCAAGCAGTAGTAGGAAGAGAAGGAGATGTCTCCTGTAAGCCAGTTAATGTGTGGATTATGGGCTATCAATCACGGAATGCCAAGGATGACAGGAAACATGGGGTAACATTATGACATCCAGCCGGAGGAGTTCGTGATGGCCTGAGGAAGTTTGACAGAGGATAGGTGCGGTTTCTTCAGTAACTGGCTCTGATTTAATTTCAGAGCCGTCGGCCAGGCGGACATGGAATCCTTGCTTCTTGGCACATACGGGTAGCTGATGTAGAGAGAAAAATGTGGAATCTACGAAACAGCTACAGGCCCCAGAGTCTATAATAGCTGGTACAGAAACTGTCCTTCCAGAGTACTGAAGCTCCACTAAGAGGGAGACATGTGACGGATCTTTTCCAGGAAGATACATCATATGAGGCAGATGAGGACAAGATCTGTTGGGTTTTACCAGGCAAGTCCGTATAAAGTGGCCAGCTTCCCTGCAATAGAGGCATAGATCGGTTTGCTGCCTTCAGAGGAGCTCAACAGGGGAGAGAGGAGGCCTTTGAAAACTCCTATGGTGAATCTTAAGCAGTTCCTCCTTTCCGGAGATTGCAACAGATGAAGGAGCAGTAGCATCAGATCTAAAAGCCACAGCAGGGGCTCTTTGAAGTTTTTCAAAATTCCTTACCCATAACTGCACTCAATCTGGATGGTTAAGCTGATCAGGTCCTCCAGAGATGTTGGCACACCCACTCTGGCAAGCTCGTCCTTCAAGGTATCAGAAAGTCTTAAGTGAAACTGGTGACGAAGTGCGGAGTGATTCCATTGGGTATCAGCACTCAAAACATGAAAATCGGTTACATAGTCCTCAATAGGCCTTGGGCCCTGTTGTAACTTGCCAAGCTTGGATTCAGCAGTCTGATGATAGAAGGGATCAGCGTATAACTGGGCCATGGATGCAAAAAATCAATCAGTGGTTGCCGGAACAGGGTCATGTTGTTCCCGAAGATGGTGGGCCCAGGAAAGCAGTTCGTTAGATAACAGGGTAATGATGAACCCCACCTTGATGTCCTCAGAAGCAAAGGTCTGGGGCAGCAGAGAGAAATACAGTTCGCAGGAATTCCGGAAGGTACAGAACTTTCCACGGTCTCTAGAAAACCATTCTGGGATAGGCACTCTGAGTTCCGTAGGGGGAGTAGCCTCACGGAGTAACCCGAGCTCAGTTTGAACAGAGGAATCTGTGACTGAAGGAGAAGCATAGGTCAATGCAACATTCGTCTTGTCCGAGAGTCGCTCTTCCATGCGACTTAGATTCTTCTGTAATCCCTGCACTATATATGTTAGTGCAGAGATTGAACTGAAAATGTCCCCTGGTGGGGAGGCCTCCCTTTCAGACTCCATTCATGGCTGACTGGTACTGTCACGTACCTGGTAGGAGTCTGATATAACGAGGTCAGCCTCCCTGGTATCTCCGACCCAAGCCCCACTGAAGGTGGAACAGATGGTGGCTAGGGATAGGAGGAACACGAGTGCCCGGAAGTGTTGCTTGCAGAACTTGCAGTTGAGGTTGTAGACTAGATGGCTCAGGCTGGACAGAAGGCAGATAGCTGGGATGAAGTTCAGTAGATCAGCTGATGTTAAAGAGGCACTCCAACCAATTTGCAAGTTCAGGTTTCGTGGCTTGCCAGAACTTCCTGGGGGCAGGAGACAGTGAGGGTAGCCGGGTTCAGTAACAGGCGGGCAGCAAGGTACAAGGCATTAAGCAGGAGCAGAGTCGGGTGGAAGCCGGAATCAGGAAACAGTAGTCACAGAGTATCAGAGTCCAAAGGCAAAATCAGGGAAAGCCGGGATCAGCAACAGTTATCAAGCAGATTCAAACAGAGTACAGAGGATCAGGACACAGCTGAAGACCAATCAGCACTGTTTGTGAGTTAGAGCACCCTTTAAATAGGCCACCTGGTGTGAACTGGGATTAGGGGCGCGCTCCTGCGCGTGCACGCAGTCCGTTGTGCACGTGCATGCGCATTAGCACTTCTGGAAGTTCTCTGTTGTCTGCGTCTGCGCAAACTAACAGTTCTCTTACAGGTACTCTCCTACACACATTCTGGAGCTGCACTGTTTTGAGACCCTTTTGACCTCCTCACTGGTACTCCAAATAACAGGTGTACCTGTGACCCTCACTGATCAGATGTGCCTTTTATTTGCCTAACTCCCAGAGGTCTCTCCCCCCAACAAAAGTTAGCACGTACGCTTTTTAGTGCTATCCCATAGGCTATCACCCTAAACTGGCGATGTCCCTTGGTACCATGCTCACAAGTAGCATGGAGTCTATTAGATTGATGTAAAGGGTGCATCACACTCTCATGGACTCCATGCACATCTTTGACCGTAAATGGGAAAATTGGTCAGCTTACCAAACACACTATGTTTGGGGAATTCCTTGTCCCCATTTCTAATAACCAGATAGGTTTGTGGTCTTTTATGATATTGTATTCAGTACAGATGGTAATATTGCATGGATATTCTTGACCTAAACATAGTGCATATAAGTACTTACTTATATTACCTCACAGATACAATCTTGTTTACTCAAATTATTATTCTTACCTTTTTTTTTCTCGTTTTTTTTCTTATTATTCCGTTATTGTTTATTCTTTTATTTTGTTAAAGTCATTATGAGATATGTATATTTGCACTATTTTATCTGGTTTCTTGAATGTACTTACCGATGTGCCTATACATTTTGTACTTGCCTGAAATACCTCAATAAAATGTTTGTAAACAAAAAAAAGATTTGAAAAAAAAAACACAATATTTTTTACTTTTTGCTATAATAAATATCCCCAAAAAACTAATAAAAAAAAACAATTTCTTCATCAGTTTTGGCCGATATGTATTCTTTATTTATTTTTGGTAAAAAAAATCACAATAAGCGAATATTGATTGGTTTGTGCAAAAGTCATAGCATCCATAAAATAGGGAATAGGTTTATTGCATTTTTATTTATTTTTTTACTAGTAATAGCGGCGAGCTGAGATTTTTAGCGGAACTGCGACATTGCAGCGGACAGATCGAATACTTTTGACACTTTTTTGGGACCAGTGATATTTACTGTATACAGCGATTAGTGCTATAAAAATGCACTGATTACTGTGTAAATGTCACTGGCAGGGAAGGGGTTAACAATAGGGGGCGATCAAGGGGTTAAGTGTGTTCTCTATGGAGTGTTTCTAACTGTTGGGGATGAGACTGCCTGGAGGAGGAGATCGATCGCTGTTCCTAAGCATTAGAAACAACAGATCTGTCTCCCCACCCCTGCGTAGTAGCTTCTACATCACTCGGCGGGCGTATGCTCTCCTCTGGCGGCGTGTGCGCGCCCCTTTACACCTTAAAGCGTCCGCCATACAGCTATGGCAATTCGCGCAGGGAAGCCAACCTGCTGCCCTCAAATGATGGCGGCTTGTTTGGCAAGTGGTTAAAATGATAGATGGGGAACTGGTTGAGCCTAGTGTTGGGGTGTCTTTCCCTACATGGCTATTAAAAGTAACCTTCTGTATCAATGGGTAAAGCAAGGGGAGCAGGTGGTAGAACAGCTAGTGGTCCCCAAATTAAATTGCTGGATGGTATTAGATTTAGCCCACATAATATACTGTATAATATAATGGGCTGACACCTGGGTATAGAGAAAACTAAGGAGAGAATAACCTGGCCTGGTTTACATGCTGATGTTAAAGCATGTGAGTCATCAGTATTCTGCACCATTGCCCAATTTTCCACTGGTACCTTTACAGATCATTAAAGTGCCTTTTTTTTTAAGAATTGGCATGGATCTGGTGGGACCAGTGGTAAAGCCTGCCTGGGGCCATCAGCACATACTAGTAATACTGGACTATGCCACACTGGGGGTCATTTACTATACAGCTGCTGCGCTAATTAGCACTAATTACCGCAAATTAGTGCTAATTAGCACTAATTAGCACTAAACCGGTATTCACTATAGCGCTGGTGAGAAAATACTACCATAATCGAATTTACTATAGTTCCCTGAAACCAAATAGCGCCCAAACCCTTACTCTGCTAAAACCTGGAGTAGTGCACATGGAAATAATGTTTAGAGCATGATATAATTGCCTAAATGGTACTGAAATATGTGGTATATTATTTAAAGATAATCTGCTTTTAAACTGTGTGAAAAAGTGATTTCTACACTAAAATAGCTTTAAAAGTCTGAGCAGTGAAAAATTCCCCATTTTGGACAACTAGGTGCCAACACAACTGAGCATGCTCAGACCTGAAAATAACTCTCATTTTAACTCAAGTGTCTTTTTTAGCCGGCACTATAGTAAATACCAAAATGAGAGCTAATAAGAGAGCATTTTTTGAAGTGAAAATCTGCTCTATTTTAGTCCAAATCAAGTATTAGCCATTGATTCTAATGGAACAATTCTAACTTTCACAAAAAAACTTTTAATGTTGAGATTAAATGTATCTTTCTGTGAAATAAATTTTCCTTTGCAACATTGTTTCTTCTACTTAAAATATTTTGATTTTAAGAATACTATTTATATGGTTTTTATCCAATAAATCTTATTTTTTTGACCTACACCATGTGGAGCTTCCTTTTTTCTTTTTCCATGGCCCTATTTTGAACTGCTGTCTTTGGATTTTCCCGGTCCGGAATTGGAGGACATATGCAGGAGCTGCTCGACTTCCACCTGTGATCATCACTTCCTTTCGGTGACCGTGGCCTGTGGGATACCATCCGGCTGGATATCATGGGAGATCATCCCCTTATGCCTATTTGACGCACTGCTATAGGTATGTGCGTCCTACGGATCCGGTAAAGGTATCCATTTATACTCATTGGAGATCTATGTGCTGTGGTACCTGCTGTCGCCTTCCCATTTGAGGGCACACACGTCTCCTAGAATCTACTGTTACCCTCCATTTGGACAGGACACCTTTCTTTACCTCACATGTTATGGACTTTCACCATTTGCTGTCCTTGTTTTTATTTGGACACTCCAATTAAAGCAGGGCTTTTGCCTGGCTTTTCACATTTGTCATATGTATATAAAAACTGAAGGCATATAGGTTCAAAAAAAGTCGCCCCAGACCTGTATTTCCACCTCTGCGCTATAATTTCAAATGTCAGAACCCTATCGGAGCTGCCACTTTATAATAAAAGTACATAAAAACCGAATTCACCAAGGGAAAATTAAGGATGAATTGTGGCGCTGATCCCCAGGTAGTGGGGAAATGCCAGACACTCCTATACAGCTAGTGAACTGAATATAGACGTGTACTGGATGATACACTCAAGTGAATAAAATATACTGATACTAAATGTGAAAAAAATTAATAATCCCTAATGCCCAAAAATTATATATGTATGAGCTAGTGAACTGCAAACAATATATATATATATATATATATATATATATATATATATATATATATATATATATATATATATATATATATATACATATATATATATATATATATATATATATATATATATATATATATATAGCACCCTGTGAAAGTGGTATACAAATATATATATATATCCAAAACAAATCTATAAATACTAAAAAGAAAAATACAAAATACAAAAAATGTGTACTGATAGTCCCAATAAATCGTGAAAAACAATGAAGAAAGTCCAAAAAAAGTGAAGGTGACTCCAAACTGCTCAGCTGTGTTTCAAAACATCCACCACACCTCTGTGACGTGATTCCACTCCCTTCTGAAATTCAAACTCACCAGCTTTTAAGGCCTCTCACTCTCGTGTTTGGCCTGACAGAGCTTCTAACCCACTATCATGGGGGTCAGCATGCGAGCATACACATCCACTGCTCCATAGATCAAACGATTTCCTTATGTTGGTGGTGTGACATATAAGTAAAAGAAGCTCCAATAGTGTAATACTGTTTAAAAGGTTTAATCACACATAAAAACACCTTCAATGAACTCACATTTGAAAATAAAACCAATATTTTATTAATTTGAGTGTATCATCCAGTACACGTCTATATTCAGTTCACTAGCTGTATAGGAGTGTCTGGCATTTCCCCACTACCTGGGGATCAGCACCACTATTCATCCTTAATTTTTCCTTTGTGAATTTTTTTTTATGTCATATGTATATGTTCAATAATTACTTTATTTGTTTTTCACATATGTGTCTAGTATATGCTGGATACTCCTAGCGCTGCACTTTGGTTTTTTGTATACTTAGTGGACTTGGTTTGTTTGTGTGTCAGCTGCTTTGGTCACTTCATTGCATTTATTATTTTATTTGGTTTAGAGCAGCTCTTTCTTCATTTCTCTTATATAAAGGCCTGCAGTAGGGGGGTTCCTTTGGCCTGAGAGGGTCAGGTTTTTTGCTGTGATTTGTGGGGGAGAAGGAATGATATTGGGAGATTTGATGAAATTCTTGTGCATTTTTTCAATCAAAAGTGGGTTTATGTGGCCATGCTGTCAATGTTGTGCATGTATTGTTCCTGTCTGATCATGCAAACATCGTTTGGTAGCATCTGCTGACCTACTCTTTTTAAACTGGTTGTTTAATCCTGTACATAGAAATGCAGCTTCCAGCAGAACATGGTCACCAATGTATGTATGTGTGGATTGTGGGCTGGTGGTGGGTGTTTTGTCATATTATGTTGGAATGCTTTGTAAGAATGACTGTTAATTATGTTTCTATAATCTTGCAGATAAAAATGTGATGTGTTGCCCGTTATACACTGAAATTAAAGTTGTGTCCACTGTAAGGTTTTGTCTAATTTTAGATTGTAAGCTCTTATGAGCAGGGCCCTTAAAATCCCATTGCTAAATGTAGCACCATATATCCTGTCCAAATTTTTTTGAAGCTAGTAAATGAATGTAAATTTTTTTTTGTTTTTCTGCTGGTAAAATAAAAGTACATTATTGAGTTTTGTTGTGGTATTTTTTTTCCTCCTACTTTTCTTTCTCTTTAGTTTTTGTGGGTGGTGGTTTTGGGAAAGTGCAATATTTTATATTTTATTTCAATATGTATTTGTGCACCAAAAAACTAATCTCTTTGCCCTGGTTCACATTGATGCTACTTTGAAATCTCGCTACTTCTCTTGAAGTAGCATGATTTCAAAGTAGCAAGGTCAGCGTGATTTCAGGTGCAACTTGATAGACATCCGTGTGGCTTCATACACAAATGTCTATTGAAGTCGCACCTGAAATTGGCAAAAGTAGTGCAGGAACTACTTTAGCAAATTGGTGCGGTGCCACAAAAAAAATGTTGCATCGATTGGAACAGTGCCATTGCTGCCAATAGTCATTCAATTTGATGTCTCAAATCGCATGATAAATCACTCCAATGTAAACCTAGGCTTCTGCACACCTGCAAGTTAATGATAAAGGTCTAATCTTTATATATAACAGCTGTGGACCAACATCAGAAGTCAAGAGTCCCGGGAGGAGGATGAGGACGTGACGTGTGACATCAGAACGGGGGGAGGGGCCTGATGGTAGCGCTGGGTTGAGGGTCCGGGAGGAGCTGGACCGATCGGGTGGTGTATGCAAGGCACGGGGTGAGAGTCTGCGGCTGCACCCGTGAGAGGATTCCCCAAAGGATTGTACGAGCCTCCCCGACTTGAAAACGCCAGCAGCGGAGTGAGCCTGGAGCAAACCCCCTCCACTGGCATGAGCGGCCAGGAGAGGGACGGGCTCACAGCAGTCCCGGACCAGCAGCAGTGGAAAACAAGGAAGGAAGTGGAGGTATGCCAGGTGAATAGCCCTGTTCGAGGAGCTGAAGCTGGAGCAGAGAGCAGCCTTCGCTGGGCTTGGCCTGGGTGCTTCTCAGGCCCCATCTCTCCTCCCCCATCCCCATCTCCAGGTGTCTATTATTTTCCTCCCTGTGGCTGATCCAAGGTAACTGGATTGGGGCTGTGTCAAAGCTTGCAGTGCGCCAGGAAGCTGGAGATAAAAGGTATGAAATTTTTTGTATTCATAAAATGAAGATTGACAAAGAAGAATGATATGGTTCGGAGTTTCTAGGAAGGCTTTCAGAGAACTGTGTTCAACGGCCACCATAGACCCAAACTTTCTTTTTGTTATATTGTGTGGAATGCGGTGTAGCCCATGAGCAGGGCGTGATAGGACCCCAGGAACAGGGGAGTAGTGATGCACCCCGTGTGCGTGCCAGTTTAGTCAGGCACAAGGGGGGTGAAAATTGGGGCTTTGCTGCGACAGCAAAAATAAGCAGGTACCAGCGTGCCTGGGTGGGAAGAAGCACGGAATATAACGGTGTAACGAGACAGCGGGTGGTATACGGAGGTCTGGGAGACCATAGATAAAACACCTATACTAACTACCATTGGAAAAGAGCTGTTAGCAAGGTCAAGCATGAGAGGTCAGCCCCAAAGAACAGCAGAACCTAAGACCCCAAGGGAGAGTCTAAACTCCAGCTCATTACAAAAATATCTTAAAGAAGCCACTTCAAAAAGCCCCGGAATTGACACGAAACAAGCAGGAACAATAGATAAAAAGAAAGACCAGCAGAAACAAAAGGGGGGGACAGGGGGAGAGGCCCAGAGAAGTTCCAGAGCTAGAAGGAGCATGTGCCAGAAGCGATATTGAAGAGCAAAGAAGCATGGTGCTTGTCCCTAACAAAACAGAAATGATGGAAATGTTCGCCAAACTCGAAAATGTTATAAAAGCAGAAATATTGAATGTGCGGACGGACATGGGACATCTGTTGCGCAGAGTAGAAGAGGCAGAAGAGGCGTCAGGAAAGCAGGCAAAAGAGATCTTAGACCTAAAAGCGCAAGTGAAGAAAATGCAGAATGAAAATCGCATGTTGGCATATAAAATGGAAGAACAGGAGAACCAGAGTCGTCGTCAAAATTTGCGCATCAGATCTATCCCGGAGCAACATAATGAGGACTTAGGGGAGAAGATGAGAAAAATATTTAACCCTATCCTGGGAAGGCGGGAAGATGAGGTGCTGAGGATTGATAGGGTACACAGGGTTAGAAAACCCCCAAATATAAAACAAGACATTTCCAGAGATGTAATTGTGAAGTTCCATGCCTACGAGGACAAAGAAAAGATCTGGAATAACCTTAGGTGCTCCCCCGGTATGCTTCGAAAATAAAAATCTCCAGATTTTTACAGATCTTTCTGCGGGAACTTTGGCTCGAAGAAGGCAGTTTAGACCACTGCTTGAACAACTGAGGAGGGCCACCTTGAAATATAGCTGGGGGTTTCTAACATCCCTGATAGTTATAAAAGAAGGTATATCCTATAAGATGAGATTCTAGGAAGAGATGCAGGACTTTTGCGACAGTCTGGGTATGCCTGTCCCTGATGCGGCAAGTATAGAGAGTCGTTGAGCAGAGTGGACACTAACATAGCATTCAATAGATGAACTGAGGGAAACCAGGGGGGGGTGTGTTTTCCCCCCTTTTTTTTTTTTCTTTTCCCCTTCTCCTCCCCTCTGCTTAGGGGAGCCCACAGGAAACGACATTGGACTTAAATCATAAGACTGCCTGGACTGGGGAATAAGGGGAGGGGAAAGTAACTGTATAAAACGGGGGTCGCTGCTGGGTGGGCGGGGGGTCTGGGGAGGCTGATTTGGTTGCTCGTTTCCGCCCCTTCCTGTCCCCCCCGCCCAGTAAAGGGGGGGATACCGGAGGCTGTTGGCGGAGCTCCACCCTCGCAAAAGAGGAGCGCAGTATGGGATCAAGTATATCCCCTACGTGCGGGCTTTGGGCTGGTGTACGGTCGGGGAGAGGGATGGGGTGGGGGAGTGGGGAGGGGAAGGGTGGGGGCGGAATGAGGAGGGGGGTATTTCCTGCAGGGTTGGCTATAGATGAGCAGCTGATAGTGGAGTGGGGATAAAGGTTATTGAGTTAAATGCTAGATCTTAAATTCTTAATGTATAATGTGAAGGGATTGAACTCGCCTGAGAAAAGACACAAAATACTTAAGGAACTTCAACATTATAGAGCTGATATAGTATTTCTCCAGGAGACCCATCTGGCCATTGAATCTAGAATTAAGCTGTTCTCCCCAGGATTGCCTCTGTGGTTCTATGGTTATACGCCTATTAAGAGATCCAAGGGAGTGGCAATAGGGTTTTCAAAGGCCTCCAAATTTTCACTAGTGGATAGGGTGACGGACCCAGATGGCCGATTTATTTTTCTGAAGGGCAACCTGGGGAATAAATTGTTTACTTTAGCGAACGTCTACTGTCCCAATAAAAACCCAACGGTGTTCCTAAAACAGGTGCTGGCTAAAGTAACAGAGTTCAGGGAGGGGGAGGTGGTGCTGGCAGGGGACTTTAATTTTTGCCTTAACCCTGTTCTGGATAGTATGTCCCGGGCACAGGGGACAAGGAAGGCCCAACTTAGCACGATCGGGCGTCGGCTGCATCGCTGTCATCTGATGGATGTCTGGAGGGTGCAGCATGCAAAGGTTAAGGGTTATACCTTCTTCTCCCCTGTGCACGGAACATACTCAAGATTAGATTATATACTTACGGACCATAGCTTACTGGATCTGGTGAAGGAAATTAGAATAGAAATGATCTCTTTATCAGATCATTCACCGGTCACGATGAGGTTGAGGATCCCAGAGTTGCAAAGACAACCCTTCTTGTGGAAGTTGAATGAAAATTTACTCAAAGATCAAAAAGTATTAGAAAGGGTCCAGGAAGAAGCCGACTTTTTTTTTTAATCCAATGACACAGGAGAAGTCTCCCCTCCCATTTTATGGGAAGCACACAAAGCGTACATTAGAGGGGTCCTCATTTCCATTGGGGCGGTGGTGAAAAAAAAAGAGAAAAGAAGAAAGGGAAAGGTTGATCAAGGAAATTTTCTTACTGGAACAGAACCATAAAAAACTGAAGGGTCAGAATCAGGAAGACTTCCGCCAGTTAGCCGCCAAAAGGGGGGAGCTAAGAGACTGTATGGAGCAAGACTCCAAAAGAGCCCTTAATAAGATAACAAGAGACAAATATTTCTGAGCGAATAAGTTGAGCAGGCACCTGGCAAGGTTAGTGAGAAAGAAAAGGGACCAGAATTTCATCGAGAAAATACAGAATAAAAAAGGGGAGATAATAGCCACTAGTAAAGGGATAGCGGAAGAGTTCAAAAAGTTCTATGAAGCCCTATACTCCAAGGACAACAAGGATCAGGAGACCAAACTGCTATGGGGAGGGTAGAGGAATTTTTGAGGGGGGCAGGGGTGGTTGAGCTATCAGAGGAAGACAGAGGTATCCTTGATAGGCCTATAGTGGCGGAGGAAATCTTGGCAGCTTTGGAAAATTCCCCAAAGGGTAAGAGTCCAGGTCCCGACGGGTTCACTACCCTGTACCTAGAAAAATTGAAACACATTCTTGTACCTAGGGTTTGCCACTATTGGAATGAGTTGGGGTCCAATTGTGCAATGGAGAGAGAAGCTCTAGCAGCCTCTATCACATTGATATTAAAAGAAGGTAAAAATAATAGGCTCTGTTCGAGTTATAGACCTGTTTCGTTGTTAAACGCAGACGTTAAACTTTATGTTAAAGTGCTGGCTAGCAGACTGAAGGATAGAATAACCACCCTGGTACATGCAGACCAGGCGGGTTTTGTGCCGGGGAGACAGAGTAGGGACAATGGGGCGCGAGCAGTGCTTCCGTTGGAGTCCAGTAAACCTGGGGGGCCCCCAGTTCTATTTCTGTCAGTGGACGTGGAAAAAGCGCTCAACAGGGTAGACTGGGGTTAATGATTAAAACCCTGGAAGTAATGGGGGTGGGCCCAAGATTTATTTCTTGGGTCAAGATACTCTACAATAATCCTTTGGCATCCGTAAGGGTGAATGGGGTTCTCTCCAGACCCTTTAGGATGGAAAATGGCACTAGGCAGGGGTGCCCTCTGTCCCCCCTCCTATTTGTCTTGTCCCTAGAGCCCTTATTGGCCACTATTCGAAACAACCCAGACTGTAGTGGGGTGAAGATAGGAGCAGAGGAACATAAACTTGCGGCTTTTGCCAACGATGTTATTTTCTTCATTTCGAACCCCAGGATTATCATACCGGATGTGTTACAGATTTTAAAAAGATATGGGGAGATCTCAAATTTTAAAATAAATCTGAGTAAGTCTGAGGTCCTAAATATCAATATGGGCAAACATGAGGAGGCGAGTCTCTCAGAGGTGTTCCCCTTTCCCTGGAGAAAGGAAATTAAGTACTTGGGGATAAAACTATCCAACACATTCAAAAAACTGTATTTAAATAATTACATTCCGCTTTTGGATGAGATCAGGCAGGAAGTTAGGAGACTATCATCGAGGCCCCTTTCATGGTTTGGCCGTGTGAATGCAGTTAAAATGATAACACCTAAAATATTGTATAAATTCTAGATGCTGCCAAATCCACTCCCCCAATCATATCTAAGAGCACTATGAGGTTTGATAGCAAGATTTGTCTGGGGTGGCAAAAAGACACGAATTTCCTACGCAGTTCTGAGCAGGGGAAAAAAAAAGGTGGACTAGCTAGCCAGACTTTAAAAAGTATTATATGTCAGTAATACTGTCACAAGGTATTGAGTGGTCAAAAAAGGGTTCGGAGAAGAGATGGGTTAACATAGAACACTATTTGAGCAACACTGATTTAGGTCATATTATTTGGAACCTTCCAAAATATAGAGCACTGGGCACTAACACGGCGGTATTGACGCGTAACACTCTTAAAATTTGGGATCAGATTCACACACAGAATAAATAGACACACAACTCGCCTTTGATTTATATGAAAGACAATAAATTTTTTGAGCCTGGGATGAGGGAGGTGGGGGGGAATTGGATAAAAGATGATTGTATTCAACTAGAAAATTTCATTAGCAAGGGGGAAATACGCACGTACGCCGATTTGAAGGCTGAATCTGAGTTTTGGGGGATTGATGTGTGGAGGTATGTCCAGCCTTCGCATTTCATTGAGAGGTTACCGAAACCACTCAGAAGCGAGGAGGAATATAGACCACTTGAGCAGCTCTGTGTGAGGGAGCAATCGGGTAGCTCTATCTCTCAAATCTATAGGATTCTGGAGGCTAGGGGAGAGCTGGAGGTGCCACCATACATCAAGAACTGGGAAAGGGAGTTAGGGTCACAATGCAGTAAATTCCTGTTAGAGAAGATATTGAAAATGGTACATTACTCTGCACTTGATACCAAGAGGACTGAAATAACCTTTAAATGTCTTGCAAGATGGTATGCCACTCCAGACAAATTAAGTAAATTTGATCGGGCCAAATCGGAGACATGCTGGAGAGGGTGCGCTAGCTTGGGAACAATGGCCCATATTTGGTGGGAGTGCCCCATTATCAAAACATTCTGGAAAAAAATCATAACATTGATCAAGGAAATCACAGACAAATCAATTTTAGAAGATCCATGAGTGTGCCTATTTCATGGTAAGGAGGAGCCGGTGAAGCAATACCAATCTTCTATTGTCCCTATATTGTTGGATTCTGCCAAGAAGCAGATTGCAATGAAATGGTTAGATACGGCAAGCCCAAACACCCGAGATTGGCTCTACTGTATAAATGAAATCTACAATGTTGAGAGTATGGACAGTAGGGGAATGGTACCTTATGAAGAGGATGAACGGGTAAATAAATGGGCAGTATTTTAGAAAAAAATTAGAAAAAGAAATTAGAAAAAAATGGCGTGAAAACCGTCAGAAGACGAGAAGCATCACACAGCGGGAGCCTCCCATTATGCCATCATGGATGCAGAGCAGTCCGAGGAGAAGAAGGGAAGAAGACGCAGCGGAGGAACACTGGAGGAAGAACCAAAAGAAGAAGAAGAAGAAGATGGAGGAAGAAACCGAAGGAAGATAGAAGATAGAGGAAAGAAGATAGAAGATAGCAGAATGAAGGAGCATTTAAATAAGGAATTGTCAAAAACTGTCTCTTGTCATTTTTAACATTTTTGACACTTTTTTTGCGAAATGGTAGGGGTACAAAAGTACCCCCTTACCATTTCACACAGGGGGGAGGGCTGGGATCTGGGGGTCCCCGTGTTAAAGTGGGCTTCCAGATTCCAATAACCCCCCTGATAGACCCCGACAACCAAGGGTTATGGGGATGAGGCCCTTGTCCCCATCAACATGGGGACAAGGTGTTTTGGAGGGCTACCCCAAAGCACCCTTCCATTGTTGAGGGCATGTGGCCTGGTACGGTTCAGGAGGGGGGGCGCTCTCTCATCCCCCCTCTTTTCCTGTGGCCTGCCAGGTTGCGTGCTCAGATAAGGGTCTGGTATGGATTTTTGGGGGGACCCCACGCCATTTTAAAAAAAATTTTGGTTAGGGAATTCCCCGGGGAATTCTCATGCCGCTTTTATCAATGAACTTCTATGTGTATTGTCGGACCAGCACTTTTAAACGACTTTTTTCCTTTGAAATGTCATTTTGCTGTCAGACTGTTCTAAACACAGGAAACATGTGCCCCTTTACAGGCATACTATAGACACCCCCCAGGTATGTCCCCTGGCGCAGGACCCGGGTCTCTAAACACTTTTTATGGCAAAGAACTTGCATATAAGCCTTCAGTGAGAACTTTGGATTTTTCAGGTTTGAGCCCCATTGACTTCCACTATTCCAGCATATGTGAATTGACAGGCATTATTGCCACAATAGCGCTGCTTTCCATTTGCATTAGCGCTGACTTTCTGAGAGTTGAAGTCTTTCTGGTCTTTTTTAAAAATGTTATTTTTTGGTACTGCAGGATAATTTTTTGGTGCTATAGTAAATTACCCCCTCAAGAACATATTAAAAAAGGTGTTGGACAAAGATGGGAGAAATAGTGATTTCTTGTTGCCGTACCTCATGATTGCTATACAAGAGGTACCTCAGGCATCTACAGGTTATTCACCCTTTGAAATAATGTATGGTAGACATCTCAGGGGATTGCTAGATGTTGCAAAAGTAACATGGGAGGGATAGAGCACACCCTATAGAAGCGTCATCATGCATATCTCACTGATGCAGGATAGAATACAAGATCATATGGAACAAGCCCAGGAGGCACAGAAATGGGTTTATAATCAGGGTGCCAAGATCCGCACCTTAACTTATCCCAGTGGATAAAGTGCTGATATAAGTCCCCACAGTTGAGAGTAAATTCCTAGCAAAGTGGAAAGGTCCCTTTGAAATTATGGAAAGAGTAGGGGACATAAAGTTTAAGGTCAACAAGCCAGAGAGAAGGAAACCAGAGCAAATACAGTATCATGTTAATCTCTAAAACTTTGGAAGGACAGAGAGACTTTACTGGTAGTACCAACCCCCTCAAAAGTGTAAGGCCCCCCGTGACATCTGAGGTGGCCATAACTGAAGCCTTGTCAGTGGTCCAACAGAAAGAGATTAGAGTTTGTGAGAAAGAATAAAGACTTTTTATTTCTCCTACACCGGACCAACCACAGTTGTACAGCATGACATAATTATGGAGCAGGGTGTCCATGTAAATGCAAAGCCCTATAGAATACCTGAAACCAGGCAGGAAGCAGTAGCAATCTAAATAAAGAATGTGTTAAAGTTGGGAGTGTTAGAGGAGTCCCAGAGTGATTTGTAGACATATGCAGAACAAAAAAAAAATAGTTTTCTTTCATTTTGTTTCAATGCGTTGTTTACATACATTTGTTTAGTTAAATTCACTTAACCCATTTCATTTGTTTTCAGAATTTGTTTTGTTTATTCATATTCAAATCTATTCAAATTATTGAAATTCAAATTTAAATAGTTTTCAAATTCAAAAAGTTTTTCATTTTCCAAAGAGAAAAAAATAGAATAGAAAATAAAGGAATAAAATAGAAAAATAGAATAGAATAGAAAAGAATATAACAGAAAATAAAAGCATATAGTAGAGTAAACAGAACAAAATAGAATAGAACATAATATAATGGAATATAATAAAATAAAAAAGAATAGAATAGAAACAATATAACCATCTTCTTATGCTAATCTTTTATTTTCTATTCTATTCAAATTTTAATTGATTCTATTGTTTTTTATTCTATTCTTTTTCTATATGTTTATTCTATTCTGTTCTATTCTTTTCTATTCTATTCTTTTTTCTATTCTATTCTTTTCTATTCTTTTCTTATGTATTCAAAGACAAATTTATTCTATTTGAAATTAGAATTTCAGAAGATGGTTATATTCTTTGTATTTTATTTTATTTTTTTATTCTATTCTATTCTATTTGTTTCTATTCTGTTCTTTTATTTTTTATGTTGTTCTGTTTTACTCTATTATATTCCATTCTTTTATTTTCTGTTATATTCTTTTCCGATCTATTGTATTTTTTCTATTCTATTATTTTAATTTATATTCTATTTTATTCTCTTTGTAAATTGGAAAACTATTCAACTTTGAAAACTATTCGACTTTGAAAACTCTTTGAAGTCAAAAACTTTTTGAAATTTATTTGAAAACTGTTTCTTATGTATTCAAAGACAAATTTATTCTATTTGAAATTAGAATTTCAGAAGATGGTTATATTCTTTCTATTTTATTTTATTTTTTTATTCTATTCTATTCTATTTGTTTCTATTCTGTTCTTTTATTTTTTATCTTGTTTTACTCTATTATATTCCATTCTTTTATTTTCTGTTATATTCTTTTCCATTCTATTGTATTTTTCCTATTCTATTATTTTAATTTATATTCTATTTTATTCTCTTTGTAAATTGGAAAACTATTCGACTTTGAAAACGATTTGACTTTGAAAACTCTTTGAAGTCAAAAACATTTTGAAATTTATTTGAAAACTATTCAAATCATTTCAAATTTGAATTTCGTTCGAATTTTTTTTCCGTTATTTCGGATTTGTTTAAATTCAATACTATTGTAGTTCAGAAATTTGAATATATCCAAATTTCTGAAAAACTAAAATTAAATTCAGATTGAAACAACCTGCACATGTCTAGTGGTTGGTCAAGTCCAATAATGTTGGTCTCAAAGCCAGATGGAACCATAGGATTTTGTAATGATTTCAGAAAGTTGAATAGTGTGTCCAAATTTGATGCCTTCAATGACAGATTGGGAACTGCCCAGTACATAACTACTTTAGATCTGACTAAAGGTTATTTGCAGATAGCCCTAATGGAATCTGCAAAAGAAAAGTTGCCATTCTCTACCCCCAAATATTTGTTCCAGTATATGCAGATGCCTTTTGGTTGGCATGGTGCTCCTGCCTCATTCCAGGGAATGATGCGGCTTAACCTCCCTAGCGGTATGATTATTTCAGATTTTTGCGTCTCAAAGCGGTACAATTACTTTGCATAGCAATTCGGCATTTTATATTGTAGGTCTGTAATTCTTAGCAATAGCACACTTAGATCTGTCCACCAAGAGTCTAGTAGATATCCCAGGTATGATGAAGTTTGAAACACAAAATCATAAATTATAATATAATAAATAAATATAAATAATTACAAAAAATAATAATATAATAATAATACAATAAATTTCCCCACGATCCACTATCGCTCAATTCTGCAAGTGTTCTAATTTTCTATCGCTGTTTTCTAGCTGGTCTAAAGCCACTTTTGACGTAAAGGGACACTTTTTGGTTGCTATGGAGAATCTCAAGTTTCCAGGCAGAAAGAACAGTATATGTAATATAAAACTGCATGCAGGGCATGGGCCAAAGCACTGGGGACAAAAGGGAAGTGAAATTATTTCATACAGTACTGTAATCTGTAAGATTACAGTACTGTATGTGTTATGATTTTTACATTTTTTTTAATTTGCCACCAGGCTTCGCCCCCCTGCGTTGCGACACTCGCAGGGAATGGAGCCTGGCACAGAGAGGCTTCGGGCAGAGGATGGAGCCCGTAGACAGCACAGGGAGACATCGCAGGATCCCGGGGACAAGGTAAGTAACCTGCACCAGAATCCTGAGATGTAATCCCGAGTGTGACTCGGGGTTACCACTAATGGTACTGAAATTTAACCCGAGCCACACTCAGGAATACTGTCAGGAAGGCTACGGGGCATGGTTAAATCAAACAAGGTCAGTCTCTCCCCAGTATCATTCCCCCAGGTCAGTCTGTCCCCCAGTATAATCTTTAACCCCCTCCAGATCACTCTGTGCCCCAGTATAATCCACCCCAGGTCAATCAGACTGACCTAGGAAGAATGTACTGAGATAAAGTCGGATCTCCAGCACAATCTCTGCAATAGTTAAGCAAATGTTTATTAAATCACTGTTTTCACTAAAACTACACTACAATCATTATTGGCACACATAAACACAACAGAGCTTACGCAATTCCTGTTAACCACTTTCCATTGGGTGGATGTCATATGACATCGCCAGGTTTAAATGATTATACTGGGATGATGCCTGCAGTTACAAACATCATCCTGGTATCAAAGTTTTCAGGAGGCAATGCTGTTTCTTGTAGAAGTGATTTGAGCAGCTGTACAGCCACTCGATAACTTCTACAGGCAGCAGAAGGGCTTAAAAAACAACATTTTTATACTGTAAAATATATAAATGTGTGCTCACCTACTTAATGATTTTTTTTTACTTTGTTCTTCTAATTTTATTATTCACACACCTCTCCCACACAGTACAGCCAGAAACACTTTTGTACAACATTCTTGTTTTGCTTTACTATGTTCTGGTAAACTCCTCAGTAATCGGACAAAGGTGATGATCCTTGTTAATTTCCTAGTGTTCCAGCTAGAGATGTAAAAATGGCAAACACACTGTGGAGAGGGGCCACAGAAGGGTTACCAAATATACTATGGAACCTGGTCAGTAATGAGTTATCATACACACTTAAGGATAGACTTTGGGAGTAGGGATGTGCTGAATGAACCTGAGATTGTTTTGAGGTTTGGAAAGCTTTAGTGACGTTTGGGTGCCAAAACCAAATCCCATTGAACTCAATGGAAGCCAAATGTTTAAAAAAATAATTAATTGGCATTTTCTAGGCTAATAGGCAAGGAAATGTTGAACAAAAGGCATGGAGGATTGGAAACTGTCATAGGGAACATATACCAAAGAAATAAGTGGCCTAAAATACCTTTTGGTGGGGAGCAGTAATTTTTTCTAATACTTAACTTAAAACATTTAAAATAAAAAAATGTATTTAAATAACATACCGGGGGGATGCCCTTAACCTGCCTATGATGTTTCACCTCTGTATGATGTATACAACCTACTGCAGCAAAACTAACATTTGCAAAGATGAAAATGCCATTTAAATTGCTAGTAAATGCCAGCTTCAATCATTTATTCCTTTTTGCACACAAAGCTTCTTGGGATTTCTTTAATATATAGCAAACCCTTATCTTAGATGTGGGTCTGGTATAGATGGTAATAGTTGACCCTACACAAAAAAAAAAAAAAAACAGAATAGAGTCCTCTCTAAAAATGCATAACAGCCATGTATCCTTGTAATAAACTTGCCAAGGGAGACCCCACAAAAAACTAAAAAATGTTGGTGTTTCCCCTCAAATTTCATACCAGACCTTTAAGGGGAAACCCATGCACAAACAAGAAAAGGTCCCGCAAAGTACAAAGCAGACCCTAATCTAATGCAGCCTGGCTGACCATAAAAGGTAGAGAAGCTAAAAAGGCCTCCAGATACCCCCCCTTAATGTGAATAAGTAAGGCATACAACGTACCCTCACTCATTTACAAAAAATGTAAATAGTACATAATGAAGTCCCGGTCAGTGTGGGTGTGTAAAAAAGGGGTAACCAAGTGGCCCCGAGCAGACAGGGCACATGGTAATAGTGGCCATCAGCATAGACGCCGATGGAAAGACACACCATGATGTCACCTGTCCATCTAGAAACCACTCCCGTTGGCTGAGTGACTGAGTCCCGTGTCGATGCGCATAATGATGTCATGACAACTGGGATGCTTCCTGGCCAGCAGGCATCCGGAAAAGGCAGACAGCAATAGTCGGAAGACGTCATTGGAGGCCTTAGTGTGCCGGGTGAGCTGAGAGAGAGAGAGAGAGCAGGCTGCCACAAACAACCCCATCTAGAGAAAAACTGAGGGAACAGACAGCGGCAATTACAAAAAGCCAAAACAGACACATGGATCATTGTTTTAAAGCATCTAAACATACATTAAGCAGTGGACAAAAGAACATGTGCAAAAGGATACAAAATTTACGGTTTGTCATGAATTAAATCATCATAATAACTTTACAGTTATATGGTTACATTAGGGGAAAAAACACACTTGTTTGACATGAGGTTGGATGTAAATCTATTGTACAAAAATTGGTATGAATAAAACAAAAACAGGAAACCCTAAATGTAATGCAGTAAGAAAATGAAGACATAAAATGGGACAGAGAAACCACTGTGCAAACAGGGAGGGCTAAGATATAGTTTTACTTAGACTTAAGGGCTGAGTTAGTCTAATCCTGGACCCCCTGATACAAACCCCTCTAAAAAAGATTTGAAAGATAAAGATTCATTCAAACCTGGGTTGCATGTGGAATTGAGGTGGAATATCCATCTTTGTTCCTGCTGTAAAATGGGTGGAACCTGTAACATGTTCCAAAGGTGAACTTATTCTTTAAACAAATACACTGGAATATGGTCCCAAGAGGTGAGCACACACCCTGAATAATATCTCCTGTAGCATTAAAGCGGGCCTTCAGTAATTTTTTTATCTTTCCATATATTACATTTTCTGTCCTTGCTGTTTTAACTTTGGATAGTAAAACATTTGTTTTCTGCCAGTAAATACCTTATACAGCTTGCTTCCTCTTTTTTGTCTAGTAATTCTCCTAGGCAAGTGACTTCCTGGACAGCTCTCTCTCTCTCACTCTCGTGAGAGTTTGCAGCAAGGGAGGGCAGGATAGTGGAGGAGGGAGGAGTCACAGAAGAGCCGAGGAGGGCTGCAGGGTTGAAGGGGGCTGGGTGAGGGCAGAGTTGGGAGGAGACTGCAGAGATTTATGTGTATTCACCGAGAGAGGAGAAATGTGTAGGCAAGCAATGATGTGTGTATCTGTGTGTATGTGTGTGTGTGTGTGTCTGTGTAAATCCAGGAAGTGAACAGGCAGCAGCTTCAGCTGCCCACAGTTAAAATGGCTGCAGCCAGACTTAGTGGAGGAAGATAAATAAAGCAAAAAATGATCAAACAGTCATTAGTGAGTAATGAGTGTCCATAATGATTGAAAACTCCGTTGGTGTGTGCAATAAATTCTTCTTAAAACATAAAATGGGATGTGAGTGGTGATTATAATTCAGAAACAAATCCTCATACACTTGAATCAACGTAAAGTTGGTAGAGATAGGTACTCTTACCAGAAAAGGTGGACACAAACACCGTACGGTGGAGTGTCATGCGAGCTTTAGGGATTAAACAATCCCAGGGGTACTGTACTGGAAGACCGTGCAGGAAGATTCCATCCAGGAACACCGTAGTTGTAGAATGGTGTATGGATCCGCAGCAGGTAGAGGAGTAATTCTCAAAGAAAAGCGACCTCCGCTCCATATAGGTTTAATTCATGAAAGGAAAAGAAAGTCTCCACATAGCGCATGAATCCAATAGAAAATATTTTTTTTTTAAAAAGTGCCAGAAAAAATATTCTGCCAAGCACTGGATAAAACGTGATCACAGAAGTAAAATAAAATTTGCGTGGTAACAAGACATCAAAAGCTTCAGCAACCCGACATGTTTCGGACGATAGTCCTTCAACTGAGAGTCCTTCTCCTCTCGCGGTGAATACACATAAATCTCTGCAGTCTCCTCCCTACTCTGCCCTCACCCAGCCCCCTTCAACCCTGCAGCCCTCCTCGCTTTCCTGTGACTCCTCCCTCCTCCACTATCCTGCCCCCCTCCTTGCTGCAAACTCTCACGAGAGTGAGAGAGAGAGAGCTGTCCAGGAAGTCACTTGCCTAGGAGAATTACTAGACAAAAAACATTTTCTATTGGATTCATGCGCTATGTGGAGACTTTCTTTTCCTTCCATTAATTAAACCTATGTGGAGCGGAGGTCGCTTTTCTTTGAGAATTACTCCTCTACCTGCTGCGGATCCATACACCATTCTACAACTACGGTGGTCCTAGATGGAATCTTCCTGCACGGTCTTCCAGTACAGTACCCCTGGGATTGTTTAATCCCTAAAGCTCGCATGACACTCCACCGTACGGTGTTTGTGTCCACCTTTTCTGGTAAGAGTACCTATCTCTACCACCTTTACGTTGATTCAAGTGTATGAGGATTTGTTCCTGAATTATAACCACCACTCATATCCCATTTTATGTTTTAAGAAGAATTTATTGCACACACCAATGGAGTTTTCAATCATTATGGACACTCATTACTCACTAATGACTGTTTGATCATTTTTTGCTTTATTTAGCTCATGATCATTGTTGGTCACACTCACCACTTACCTTTATACGGGATGTGAGCACGTCATCCTGGTATCTATTATATTTAGCGCCGCATTTTTCACTACTGTCATATATTTTTGCGCAGTGCACCACACTGTTTGATGCTGGCAGCTATAATTTTTCTTTTTTTGTATTAGCACAATTATTTATGAATTTTATTAGTGGAGGAAGATTTCTGCAGCATATTTAGCAAGTACAGAATCACAGTAGATACCATATTTATAGGTATATAACACGCACAGGCGTATAACATGCACCTTCAATTTAAGAGGGAAGTTTAAAGGAAAACCACTTTGAAGCAAAATAATGCTCAGTGCCCAAAAATGCAGCCTGATTAGTGCCCATCTGCAGCCTCAATGCAGCCTGATTAGTGCCCATCTGCAGCCTCAATGTAGCCTGATCTGTGCCCATCTGCAGCTTCAATGCAGCCTGGTCTGTGCCCATCTGCAGCTTCAATGCAGCCTGATCTGTACCCATCTGCAGCCTGATCTGCGCCTATCTGCAGCCCTCCCATCAATGCAGCTCCCTGATTAATGCCCATCTGCAGCCTCAACATCTCTCATCAATGCAGTGTAGGAAATCACCATCTCCTGATTACTCGGCTCTCAGTCGGCAGTCACATACACAGTCCAGCCTCCGCCATCTACATTGGACCAGCTCCTGCGATAGACAGAACACTGATCCAATGCCGGTGGCAGAGGTGGGGCTGTGTGTGTGATGTGAGAGCCAATTTATAGCCAAGTGAGAGCCGAGTTAGAGCAGAGTGAGAGCCGAGTAAACAGGAGATGATGGTTCAGTGAATTCCGGCGGCACTCATCCCCCTCCTTCCCCTCCGAGGTACACTATTGGCGTATAACACTCACCCGTGATTTGTCCCCTATTTTCAGGGGAAAAAAGAGCGTGTTATATACTGATAAATATGGTATATAAAATAATATGCAAATTAGCAAATTGGGTGGAGGGAAGCTTCAGAATAGCAAAGATGTTTTTATTACAGATTATGCACAGCCAGGCACATCGAATCTCCACAAGCACCCCAAGAGTCAGAAAACAGTCTGTGACTTTCTTTTTGTTATTTATTGAGAGTTAATAACCTGGATAGGGGTGGGAGATTATGGGATGCCTACATGACTTTAGCAAAACGTCAACAACAACTTCAGGGACATCCTCCTATATACAGTCTATATACAGTCTCCTTCTCTTGCTTTCTGCACACACGTATTTGCTTGCACCAGCCCAAACACTGTATGATGGTCTGCCAGGCTCCCAGTCAGATTGTAGCAATATCCCTTTACAGGCGGGGACTCCCAGCCCCTTGTTGTGTAGCAAAAATGCAGTGAAACAGCTCGTAATTTCTCCTCTGTGGCCACTGCTCCCAATACCACCTCTTTAGGCACTGCCAGCCCACCTGGCTGCAGCTGCCCCTTTCTCTAGCCTTCCAGGCTAACTCTCCACATCAGTCTTCCAGACTGACTCTTCACCAGCCCACCTGGCTGACTCTCAGGAGATCTCCCAGGGAAAGATGAAGAGTTAAGCACACCGCTGTCTTCAGTGGGACTTGTGGAAGTCCTCCTTCTTTGTTAGCCCTCTGCAGTGCTGATCTACTCATGCTGCCCACACTTGCTCCCTTGCCTCCACAAAGGGCTTTCCTGTGTGTTATGCCAGGATTTGTCCAGCACCCGAGCCCTGGCCCAAGGCAGGACACCCCCCAGACTAGGGGGCACGCCTGAGGCCTGCTGACAGCCTCCTCAGCACTGTTTATCCATTTTACACCTGACTACCCTGCTGGCATGGCCCATGACTATTTATATAATGGTCTCGGCCCCTTTCCAGCCAGCCCCTGGGGATTGGCTGAGGCTTCATAAATATTCAAGACATCTCCTGCTACCCTGCACCCACTAGCTCTAGAACATTCTCCAGGGAAGGCATCAGAAGAGCTGTCAGGATGAGTCATCCAACCTTGACTCACTGAACCCTGACTCAGATTCACAACTAAAGTTTAGCCTTGAGCTAAACTAAATTTACCTACACTAAACATAAAAAACATACACTTTTTCTAGCGCACACTAGAGGGTGCTACACATGTACAAAGGAAGCTGTTCACTGAATGGTTAATACACAAGCATCAGACACTGATTTCTAACTATTAATGCACATCCTCTTGGGATCAATTGCTGAGGCAATAATGCGTGTTTATTAAGTTCTGGCCAATGAAATGTGAATGTACACTCCATGGAAATTTCTTACTGAGGGCTTAAAGTGCAACTAAACTAAAAAAAAAGATGTAGACAGGCCCTTTATTGAAAAAGAGACATGCTGTATAATTTCTGCAACAAAACACACCTGCCTGCCTGTTTACATTCTTTAGAATGTACATGGAGCTGCTTGTATTGTGAAATTTAATTTAGGAAAGCACATATTCTATAGACTGAAAATGTAGGAGGTAATGAACAGCAGAGTTGTCATGGAGAAGTTTATGTTCATTCAACTGAGAATGGTCACTGAGGAGTTCAGACATACTCTAGCCACTGAGGCATTAATAAACATAGCATGGAGACCATGTCCATATGTTCACTGAGCAGGTAATGGATATAAACAAGAGACTGTTCACTGAAGAGTTAATAGTCGTATGCCAGGAATTGTTGACTAAGGGATTTGTGGATTTGCAGACTGTAAACTGAAGGATTTACACACAGATCAGTGAGATATAAGCATGATGTGTACCAGGCAGAAAGGAATGTAGTTTTGTTATGCAGTGACCTCACTTGAGGAAAGGCACACATTTTGAGGGCTAAAAGTATAAAAGGATACAGATTACTGTCAAGGCATTTTGGATATTTGAGATTTCAGGATTACTCTTCAACAGAGGCAGCTCTAGGCTTTGTGAGGCCTTAGGCAAAACTTAGACATGAGGCCCCACTGTATTATTAACTGTATTAGGAGGATACAGCATAGGGGAGTGGACAGTACAGGGGGTAGGTAAGTGGGCATAATAAAGATATATTTTCCTCAAGCAGAGCTGCACAAGGAAGCTGCTCTCACCGATCCTACCTATTCTGGTAGGCTGTCACAAAGAGAGAAATAAAGGGGGATGGGTGGAGAAAGAAAGAAAGAAAGAAAGAAAGAAAGAAAGAAAGAAAGAAAGAAAGAAAGAAAGAAAGAAAGAAAGAAAGAAAGAAAGAAAGAAAGAAAGAAAGAAAGAAAGAAAGAAAGAAAGAAAGAAAGAAAGAAAGAAAGATGGAAAGAAAGAGAAAGAAAGAAAGAGAAAGAAAGATGGAAGGAAAGAAAGATGGAAGGGAAGAAAGAAAGACAGAAAGAAAGATGGAAAGGAGAGAAAGAAAGATGGAAAGAAAGATGGAAAGGAAAGAAAGAGAAAGAAAGATGGAAAGGAAAGAAAGAGAAAGAAAGATGGAAAGGAAAGAAAGATGGAAAGAAAGAAAGATGGAAAGAAAGAAAGATAGAAAGAAAGAAAGAAAGAAAGAAAGAAAGAAAGAAAGAAAGAAAGAAAGAAAGAAAGAAAGAAAGAAAGAAAGAAAGAGAAAGAAAGAAAGAGAAAGAAAGAAAGAGAAAGAAGAGAGAAAGAAAGAAAGAGAGAAAGAAAGAAAGAAGAAAGAAAGAAAGAAAGAAAGAAAGAAAGAAAGAAAGAAAGAAAGAAAGAAAGAAAGAAAGAAAGAAAGATGGAAAGGAAAGAAAGAGAAAGAAAGATGGAAAGGAAAGAAAGAGAAAGAAAGATGGAAAGAAAGATGGAAAGAAAGATGGAAAGAAAGATGGAAAGAAAGAAAGAAAGAAAAGAAAGAAAGAAAGAAAGAAAGAAAGAAAGAAAGAAAGAAAGAAAGATGGAAGGAAAGAAAGATTTTAAGGAGAGAAAGAAAGATGGAAGGAGAGAAAGAAAGATGGAAGGAAAGAAAGAAAGATGGAAGGAAAGAAATAAAGAAGGGGTGGAGAAAGAAGGAAGGAAAGAGAAAGAAAGAGACAAAAAGAATGGAAAGAAAGGAAGAAAGAAGGAAAGAAAAAGAAAAGAAAGAGAGGGGGATGGAGAAAGAAGGAAGGAAGGAAAGAAAGAAAGCGAGAAAGAAAGAAGAGATGGAAGGAAAGAAAGAAAGGAGAAAGAAAGAAAGATGGAAAGAAAGAGAAGGAAGGAAGGAAGGAAAGAAAGAGAAAGAAAGAGAGGGGGATGGAGGAAGAAGGAAGGAAAGGGAAAAAGAAAGAATGACACAAAGAATGGAAATAAAGGAAGAAAGAAAGAGAGGGGGATGGAGAAAGAAAGAAAGAAAGAAAGAAGAAAGAAAGAAAGAAAGAAAGAAAGAAAGAAAGAAAGAAAGAAAGAGAGAAAGAAAGAGAGAGAGAAAGAGAGAGAGAAAGAGAGAGAGAAAGAGAGAGAAAGAGAGAAAGAAAAGAAAGAAAGAAAGAAAGAAAGAAAGAAAGAAAGAAAGAAAGAAAGAGAAAGAAAGAAAGAAAGAAAGAAAGAAGAAAGAAAGAAAGAAGAAGAAAGAAAGAAAGATGGAAAGGAAAGAAAGAGAAAGAAAGAAAGAGAAAGAAAGATGGAAGGAAAGAAAGATGGAAGGGAAGAAAGAAAGACAGAAAGAAAGATGGAAAGGAGAGAAAGAAAGATGGAAAGAAAGATGGAAAGGAAAGAAAGAGAAAGAAAGATGGAAAGAAAGAGAAAGAAAGATGGAAAGAAAGAGAAAGAAAGATGGAAAGGAAAGAAAGAGAAAGAAAGATGGAAAGGAAAGAAAGATGGAAAGGAAAGAAAGAAAGATGGAAAGAAAGATGGAAAGGAAAGAAAGAGAAAGAAAGATGGAAAGAAAGAGAAAGAAAGATGGAAAGGAAAGAAAGAGAAAGAAAGATGGAAAGGAAAGAAAGAGAAAGAAAGATGGAAAGGAAAGAAAGAGAAAGAAAGATGGAAAGGAAAGAAAGATGGAAAGGAAAGAAAGAAAGAAAGAAAGAAAGAAAGAAAGAAAGAAAGAAAGAAAGAAAGAAAGAAAGAAAGAAAGAAGAAAGAAAGAAAGAAAGATGGAAGGAAAGATGGAAAGGAAAGAAAGAGAAAGAAAGATGGAAGGAAAGAAAGATGGAAAGGAAAGAAAGAAAGAAAGATGGAAAGGAAAGAAAAGAGAAAAAAAGATGGAAGGAAAGAAAGAAAGACAGAAAGAAAGATGGAAAGGAAATAAAGAGAAAGAAAGATGGAAAGAAAGATGGAAAGAAAGATGGAAGGAGAGAAAGAAAGAAAGAAAGAAAGAAAGAAAGAAAGAAAGAAAGAAAGAAAGAAAGAAAGAAAGAAAGAAAGAAAGAAAGAAAGAAAGAAAGAAAGAGAAAGAAAGATGGAAAGAAAGATGGAAAGGAAAGAAAGAAAGATGGAAAAGAAAGAAAGAGAAAGAAAGAAAGATGGAAGGAAAGACAGAGAAAGAACGAAAGTTGGAAGGAAAGAAAGAGAAAGAAAGATGGAAAGAAAGAGAAAGAAAGATGGAAGGAAAGAAAGATGGAAGGAAAGAAAGAGAAAGAAAGATGGAAGGAAGGCCCCACTGTATTATTAACTGTATTAGGAGGATACAGCATAGGGGAGTGGACAGTACAGGGGGTAGGTAAGTGGGCATAATAAAGATATATTTTCCTCAAGCAGAGCTGCACAAGGAAGCTGCTCTCACCGATCCTACCTATTCTGGTAGGCTGTCACAAAGAGAGAAATAAAGGGGGATGGGTGGAGAAAGAAGAAAGAAAGAAAGAAAGAAAGAAAGAAAGAAAGAAAGAAAGAAAGAAAGAAAGAAAGAAAGAAAGAAAGAAAGAAAGAAAGAAAGAAAGAAAGAAAGATGGAAAGGAAAGAAAGAGAAAGAAAGAAAGAGAAAGAAAGATGGAAGGAAAGAAAGATGGAAGGGAAGAAAGAAAGACAGAAAGAAAGATGGAAAGGAGAGAAAGAAAGATGGAAAGAAAGATGGAAAGAAAGATGGAAAGGAAAGAAAGATGGAAAGGAAAGAAAGATGGAAAGAAAGATGGAAAGGAAAGAAAGAGAAAGAAAGATGGAAAGGAAAGAAAGAGAAAGAAAGATGGAAAGGAAAGAAAGATGGAAAGAAAGATGGAAAGAAAGAAAGATGGAAAGAAAGAAAGAAAGAAAGAAAGAAAGAAAGAAAGAAAGAAAGAAAGAAAGAAAGAAAGAAAGAAAGAAAGAAAGAAAGAAAGAAAGAAAGAAAGAAAGAAAGAAAGATGGAAAGGAAAGAAAGAGAAAGAAAGAAAGAGAAAGAAAGATGGAAGGAAAGAAAGATGGAAGGGAAGAAAGAAAGACAGAAAGAAAGATGGAAAGGAGAGAAAGAAAGATGGAAAGAAAGATGGAAAGAAAGATGGAAAGGAAAGAAAGATGGAAAGGAAAGAAAGATGGAAAGAAAGATGGAAAGGAAAGAAAGAGAAAGAAAGATGGAAAGGAAAGAAAGAGAAAGAAAGATGGAAAGGAAAGAAAGATGGAAAGAAAGATGGAAAGAAAGAAAGATGGAAAGAAAGAAAGAAAGAAAGAAAGAAAGAAAGAAAGAAAGAAAGAAAGAAAGAAAGAAAGAAAGAAAGAAAGAAAGAAAGAAAGAGAGAAAGAAAGAAAGAAAGAAAGAAAGAAAGAAAGAAAGAAAGAAAGAAAGAAAGAAAGAAAGAAAGAAAGAAAGAAAGAAAGAAAGAAAGAAAGAAAGAAAGAAAGAAAAAGAAAGAAAGAAAAGATGGAAAGGAAAGAAAGAGAAAGAAAGATGGAAAGGAAAGAAAGAGAAAGAAAGATGGAAAGGAAAGAAAGAGAAAGAAAGATGGAAAGAAAGAAAGAAAGAAAGAAAGAAAGAAAGAAAGAAAGAAAGAAAGAAAGAAAGAAAGAAAGAAAGAAAGAAAGAAAGAAAGAAAGAAAGAAAGATGGAAGGAAAGAAAGATTTTAAGGAGAGAAAGAAAGATGGAAGGAGAGAAAGAAAGATGGAAGGAAAGAAAGAAAGATGGAAGGAAAGAAATAAAGAAGGGGTGGAGAAAGAAGGAAGGAAAGAGAAAGAAAGGGACAAAAAGAATGGAAAGAAAGGAAGAAAGAAGGAAAGAAAAAGAAAAGAAAGAGAGGGGGATGGAGAAAGAAGGAAGGAAGGAAAGAAAGAAAGCGAGAAAGAAAGAAGAGATGGAAGGAAAGAAAGAAAGGAGAAAGAAAGATGGAAAGAAAGAGAAGGAAGGAAGGAAGCAAAGAAAGAGAAAGAAAGAGAGGGGGATGGAGGAAGAAGGAAGGAAAGGGAAAAAGAAAGAATGACACAAAGAATGGAAATAAAGGAAGAAAGAAAGAGAGGGGGATGGAGAAAGAAAGAAAGAAAGAAAGAAAGAAAGAAAGAAAGAAAGAAAGAAAGAAAGAAAGAAAGAAAGAAAGAAAGAAAGAAAGAAAGAAAGAAAGAAAGAAAGAAAGAAAAGAAAGAAAGAAAGAAAGAAAGAAAAAGAAAGAAAGAAGGAGAGGGGGATGGGGAAAGAATGAAGGAAAGAGAAAGAAAGAGACAAAAATAATGGAAAGAAAGAGAGGGGGATGGAGGAAGAAGGGAAGAAAGAGCATCCCCTACATCAGTGTACTCACTGGGAGGCAGGAGGGACTGGATGGATGGATGGATCAGACTCCCCTTGCCTTTTTCTGTTTTCTGGGCTCCAGCTTGAATCATCCCGTCCACACATCCCCTTCTGTGAGGCAGAACAGAGAACACTGCCGAGGAGAGTGGGCGGGGCAGACACAGGAGGAGAGGGCGGGAGGAGGAGGAGCAGAAGCTCTCTCTCCTCTTCTGTCTGGCTGTGTGGGCAGCAGGGGGAGGGGGAGATCTGTCAGAGCAGGCTCTACTGAGCGGCTCTCCCTCCCTGTCTGTGACCTGGAGATGTATGTGAGCTCCGATCACACACGTCTCACTCGCAGCCTGTTATCTCTCCCTGTAGCAGGGCGAGGGGACTTGGGACAGAGATCTCTGCTGCTGAACGAGGCGGCTCTCTAATTATGTAAACTAGCCAGCTGTGCGAGGCCCCTATGACTGCGAGGCCTGAGGCCACTGCCTATTTCGCCTAATTAGAGAGCCGCCTCTGCTCTTCAACATCAAGCTACACTTCCTTCCAAATACTACAACAGGACAAATATTTCTTAGAGAGTACAGTGTTGTGGGATTGCAATATATATATATATATATATATATATATATATATATATATATATATCTCCAAGGCAAATTATATTCACCCTGTAAATCGCTGAATTGTTGGAGCTGAAAGAAGCTGATATGTTAGGGGAAAGGCATAGCTTGATGTTGCATTACAAGATAGAAACTTTCAGTTTCAGGAAATATGTTTCTGCTCGATGCCCCCATCAACACATTCAGTGTTGATGGGGAAATCCCTCCCGAAGAGCCATTGTTTTCTCTCGTAAAGGGTGGGGGGACAGGGGAAACTGTCTCCGCCGGGAGAACACAGTAATTACTGCTGACAGCTATAACAGCCACTAGCAATAGTCATATGCAAAATCTGACACGCTGATTGTATCCAAGTTGATCGATCAGAGAGATAGAACAGGGCTATGTTCTGTGCTAATAGACAGTTAGTGTGCTATAGTGTGCTATTCTGATTATTTTGTTAGTGTAGAATATCAGTTTAGTGTAAATCTAGTGATAGTTCAGTCAGTGTGAGTGTAGTAACCACCATTCATCTTTACATTAGTGTGAATCTAGTGATAGTTCAGACAGTGTGAGTGTAGTGACAATTTAACACAGTATATTTCAGTGCATTACTGCAAGTTTATCGCTGTATATTTAAGTATGTTACTGCAGGTTTACCACTGTATATTTTAGTGCGTTACCTTCCGTTTAATGCAGCATAGTTCAGTGTGTTATTGCAAGTTTAACACTGTATATTTCAGTGCATTACATGCCATTTACTTCAGTGCGTTACTGCAAGATTAACATTGCATACTTCATTGCATTACTGCATGTGTAACGCCGCATATTTCAGTGTGTTACCTTCCATTTAGCGCAGCATAGTTCAGTGCATTACTGCAAGTTTAACATTGTATATTTCAGTGCATTAGTGCGCGTTTAACGCAGTATACTTCAGTGTGTTACTGCAAGTTTAACACCGTATATTTCACTGCTTTACCTTCCGTTTAACGCAGTATAGTTCAGTGCATTACTGCAAGTTTAACACCGTATATTTCAGTGCGTTATGTGCCATTTAACACAGTGTATTCCTGTGCATTAGTGCATATTTAATGCGGTATAGTTTAGTGCGTTACTTCTCATTGCACAGCATTGTTCAGTGCACTACTGCAAGTTTACCACCGTATATTTTAGTGCATTGGATGCCAATTAACGCAGTATATTTCATTGAGTTAGTGCACGTTTAACGCAGTATACTTAAGTGCATTATTGCAAGTTTACTGCCATATATTTCAGTGCATTACATGCCATTTAACACAGTATATTTCTGTGCACTAGTGCACGTTTAACACAGTATAGTTCAGTGCGTTACTGCAAGTTTAACGCCGTATATTTAAGTGCATTACCTTCCATTTAATGCAGTATAGATTAATGCATTACTGCAAGTTTAACACCATATATTTCAGTGCGTTACATGCCATTTAACGCAGTATATTTCTGTGCATTACTGCAAGTTTAACACTATATATTTCAATGCTTTACCTTCCGTTTAGCACAGTATAGTTCAGTGCATTACTGCAAGTTTAACTCTGTGTATTTCAGTGCATTATGTGTTGTTTAACGCAGTATATTTCTGTGCATTAGTGCACATTTAACACAATATAGTTCAGTGGGTTACTGTAAGTTTAATGCCATATATTTTAGTGAGTTACCTGCTGTTTAACGCAGCATAGTTCAGTATGTTACTGCAAGTTTAACACTGTATATTTCAGTGCTTTACATGCCATTTACCGCAGTATATTTAAATGCGTTAGTGCACATTTAACGCTGTATACTGCAGTGCGTTACTGCAAGTTTAACGCCGCATACTTCAGTGCATTACTGCAAGTTTAACACTGTATATTTCAGTGCATTAGTGCACGTTTATCGCTGCATATTTCAATGCATTACCTTCCGTTTAGCGCAGTATACTTCAGTGCGTTACTGCATGTTTAACGCAATATATTTCAGTGTGTTGCCTTCCATTTGGTGCAGCATCATTCAGTGCATTACTGCAAGTTTAACGCCGTATACTTCAGTGTGTTATGTGCCGTTTAACGCAGTGTATTCCTGTGCGTTAGTGCATGTTTAATGCAGTATAGTTCAGTGCGTTACCTTCCATTTGACGCAGCATTGTTCAGTGCATTACTGCAAGTTTAACGCCGTATACTTCAGTGCATTAGGTGCCGTTTAATGCAGTATATTTCATTGCATTAGTGCACGTTTAACGCAGTATACTTAAGTGCATTATTGCAAGTTTACTGCCGTATATTTCAGTGCATTACATGCCATTTAACACAGTATATTTCTGTGTATTAGTGCATGTTTAACACAGTATACTTCAGTGAGTTGCTGCAAGTTTAACGCTGTATATTTCAGTGGATTACCTTCCATTTAGCGCAGTATACATTAATGCATTACTGCAAGTTTAAAGCCGTATATTTCAGTGCATTACATGCCATTTAACGCAGTATATTTCTGTGTGTTACTGCAAGTTTAACACCATGTATTTCAGTGCTTTACCTTCTGTTTAACGCAGTATAGTTCAGTGCATTACTGCAAGTTTAATGCCGTATATTTCAGTGCGTTAGGTGCCATGTAACGCAGTGTATTCCTCTGCGTTAGTGCATGTTTAATGCAGTATAGTTCAGTGTGTTACCTTCCATTTAGTGCAGCATCGTTCAGTGCATTACTGCAAGTTTAACACTGTATATTTCAGTGCATTAGTGCACGTTTATCGCTGCATATTTCAATGCATTACCTTCTGTTTAGCGCAGTATACTTCAGTGCATTACTGCATGTTTAACGCAATATATTTCAGTGCGTTGCCTTCCATTTGGCGCAGCATCATTCAGTGCATTACTGCAAGTTAAACACCGTATATTTCAGTGCATTAGGTGCCATTTAACGTAGTATATTTCATTGCATTAGTGCATGTTTATCGCAGTATACTTAAGTGCATTATTGCAAGTTTAACGCCGTATATTTCATTGCATCACATGCCATTTAACGCAGTGTATTTCTGTGCGTTAGTGCACATTTAACACTGTATACTTCAGTGCGTTACTGCAAGTTTAACGCCGCATATTTCAGTTCATTGTGTTAGTGCATGTTTAACGCGGTATACTTAAGTGCATTTTTGCAAGTTTACTGCCGTATATTTCAGTGCATGCCATTTAACACAGTATATTTCTTTGTATTAGTGCACATTTAACACAGTTTACTTCAGTGCATTTCTGCAAGTTTAATGATGTAACGCCGTATATTTAAGTACATTACCTTCCGTTTAACGCAGTATAGATTAATGCATTACTGCAAGTTTAACGCTGTATATTTCAGTGCGTTACATGCCATTTAACGCAGTATATTTCTGTGCATTACTGCAAGTTTAACGCTACATATTTCAATGCTTTACCTTCTGTTTAGCACAGTATAGTTTAGTGTATTACTGCAAGTTTAACGCTGTGTATTTCAGTGTGTTATGTGCTGTTTAACACAGTATATTTCTGTGTGTTAGTGCACGTTTAATGCAATATAGTTCAGTGCATTACTGCAAGTTTAACGCCGCATATTTTAGTGCCTTACCTTCCGTTTAACGCAGTATAGTTCAGTGCATTACTGAAAGTTTAACGCTGTATATTTTAGTGCGTTACATGCTATTTAACACAGTATATTTCTGTGCATTAGTGCAAGTTTAACGCCCTATATTTCAGTGCGCTACTGCAAGTTTAACACAGTATATTTCTGTGCATTACTGCGAGTTTGATGCAGTATATTGCAGTGCATCAGTGCAGTTTTACTGCAGTATATTATATTGTATCAGTGGAGTGTGTCTGTGTAGTGAGTACTCAAGTTAAAGTTCACCAAACACCATTTTCCAATGAAAAAAGTGCATCCACATACTGTACACATTTCCACATCTTTACTACATTTTGTTAACAAGCACTGTCACGAAACGTCCCACACTCCGCTTGAGTGTTTCCATCAGTATACCACTTCCTTGTAGTCTGGATACAGATATCAGATATTCCAACCGCTCCCAAGCACAAAACAAGGTGAGACTTGCTTAGATGCTAACATGGACAAACTCTTTATTTGAGATCTCACACAAATATATACGCAGCAGAATGACTAAAACCTAACCTAATTAACATGAGCTAATTAACTAATCCTTTATACAGCCTAGGTGACTGAGACATGACCTTTTGCCCAGACTTGTGGTCACTGAGCTTCACACAGTAACAGAGTTAATTATCATAAGTACAATCACAGGACATTTTCTCACAATAGCAGCAGCTCCAATAGAAGTCGACCCGTATCCTACATTGTATAGAGGACAATGTGATCAGCTCATTCAATTAACATGTTGAGTTCAGAATTAATCAAACCAAGAATAGTCTCTACATACATCCTGGGAGATATTGTGGACAAATATTACTGTCCCATTTTAAGTAGTCCAAGATATATTTTCTCACTCAACTTGTGCCAGGATAGCACAGGGTGACTTAGACATAAGAGGTGTATGGGGAGCTGAAACAAGGCCATCCCCTACTTTCCAAGGGATTCTGAGTTCCACGGGCCCTCCCGTCACAAGCACCCCATCATATCTGGGAGGACAACAAGGAGAGGCAGACATTCCCATAGCACTTCGAGGGTGCCAGCAGCATATGTGTCCACAAGCAAAGATGGACATGGCCAGTCCTCAGGCAGGGCATAATTTCCTGTTTAGTCATGTTGCCCATGCTATCCAGCCACAGCATGCAGAGGGGGTGGTGGACTGACTTACTAAACCATCCTCGTCCTCCTCAGCCTCCGTCACCCAAACAGAGACAAGTGCAAGTCCACTGCAGCTGCCAGAGTGGGTAAGCCTGCCTCCTTGTCCACACTCATACCTGCCATAGCCCCAGCATCAGGCATGAAGGAGTCAGCTGAGTTGTTTGAACACAGCATCAGCCACTTGCTCCTTGAAAATGCACAGCCATTACTGCATTCAGATGTTGGTTCTGAGGTTGAAAAAGGCAGGAACATGAGCCTATAGAGAGGGGAGAACACTGATGCACAAATTGGCAGTCATGTTCCCCCAGCTGTAGAATATTGCCAAGTTGTCTCCAGTGGTAATGAGGATGGAGGAGATGATGATGATGGGGTTACTGATGTGACTTGGGTGCCGGATAGAGCAGAGAAGGAAAGTGAGGGTGAGGCACAACCACAATGAGGCAGCCTTCATGGAACAGTAGAGAGCAGTCACCCTATTCCAACACATTGTGGAGCTGTTAGCTTCCGACCCAGTTCCCACAGCTAAACTGTCTGGGCCTTTTTTAACACGTGCAGCCGATCGCACTGTTGCAATTTGCAAACTTTGTCTCAAGCACATCAGCATGGCAAAAAAACAGCCATTTGGGTACCACATGCTTGACAAAGCATTTAACCTCCCACCAGCCCATTGGTAAGAGCACCTGATAGCCATACAAAAGGTCGCAATTCTATTCTTTCTACTTACTCAACTCAGTCTGCCCAAGCTATACCACATCACCTCTCAGCAGCGCTTCACTGATAGGGATGATGGTATAGCGCAGGGTGCCCTAGCTCCTTGCAGCACATCTGCCAGTAGCACATCACCGGCTGTAGACTATAGCTGGCAAATTTCTCTGCCCCATCTGCTGCAGCAAAAAAAAATACAGTCACTGTCACCCACATGCCCAGTGTCTAAGTTCAAGCTTGTCAAAGCTGCTGGCTCTACAACTTCTGTCTTTTTGTCTGGTGGATTCTGCCCCTTCCGTGAACTTGCAGAATGTGCTGTACCACAATGGCAGGTTCTCAGTCACTATTTCTTTTCAGGTAAGTCCATTCCAGCTCTGAACCATCACATGGAAGGCAATGTTTTGGCATCGTTGGACAAGGTAGTCAGCCACAAAGACCATGTTACTGCTGACATGTGGTCCAGCAAGCATGGTCAGGGATGATATATTTTGTTTACAGTAAACTGGGTAAATCTGCTTGCAACTCGAAAGGATGCAGGACAGGGCTCAGTGCTACAGCTTGTTATGCCCTCACATCTTACAACTAGTGGTGATGATGAGAGATTTGTCAGCTCTACTCCCTCCTCCTCCTCCATGCCCTCCTCTGCTCAATTGTCCTATGAACCACAAGTACCCCCTAAGCGTTTAAGAGTCTATTCAAAGAGTCAGGCTAAAAGGTGCCATGCAGTGCTTCAACTGGTGTGTCTAGGGGACAGGATCCACACCAGAGCAGAGATTTTTGCAGCTCTGCAGGGGCAAGCCCAGAGGTAGTTCACTCCACGCCAGCTAGAGTCAGGAATGGTGGTGTGCGATAATGGCACAAACCTCATGTCAGCCCTTAGACAAGGAAAGTTGACACAAGTGCCATGCCTGCCACATGTCCTCAATTTGGTGGTGCAGCATTTCCTAAATAGGTGCTCAGGGTTAGAAGATCTGCTAAAACAGGCCAGAAGAGTCTGTAGCCATTTCAAGCAGTCATACACAGCCAATGCTCAGTTGTCTGAAATTCAGTGGGAATTTCATCTGCCCATTAACTGCCTAATTTGTGACATGCCCACCAGGTGGAACCCAACTTTGGCAATGCCGCAGCAGCTGCACATGCAGCAGAGGGCCGACAACGAGTACCTGTGTGAGTATGGCACAACGATAGTGTGACGGGAGTCACTTTTGGGTGCAGGGTGACCAAGAAAATAATGTACCCTGTATCTGCCATATTAGAAATAGTGACTGATTCATACTGTTGGGACACATACTGTGAGGAGATGCTGATGTCAATTCCAGACACCTGTCTGTGCCTGCTATAATGTAAATTAGTCTAGTATGACTTGTCACAGCTTCTAAAGAGTCTTTCCATCCAGTGTGCTAATTAACCCTGCAATTGTATTGAGATGTATGATAATGTGTATTGTATAGTCAGTGAGCTAGGAGACATGAAGTCTGGCCTGAAGGTCATGTCCCTGAGTCACCTAGGCTGTCTAAAGGATTAGATAATTAGCTCATGTTAATTAGGCGTCTGCTTACAGGTTATATTTTCATCCTGCGGTATATATTTGTGCGAGATCTCAAAATAAAGAATCATTCCTGCTTGAACCTCAAGACAGAGCATCTTGTTTCGTACTTGGGGGAGAATTATTTGTATGGGTTCCTTGTTCGGCTGATGGAAGTGTTCGGTAGCTGCCTTTGTGTTTGGGTATGGAATGTCCTAAATGACTTTAACCCCTTTCATACTCGGGGTGTCGTTACAAATAGGCTCAGGCCGGCTCGGCTTTATTTCCCAACACCAATGGCTGCTCATAAAGGATGCATGCACTGTACTTTCGTCATTTGAGGAGGCCACAAGGATGGGGAGCCACGAGAATGCATGCATCAGTGACACAATCCCTGTTGTGTTCCTGCTAGAGCAGACTCTGCGTGGCATCATGGACGAGGCACTTGAGGCAGAGCAGAGGGAGGAAGAAGAGGACTTCCTTTCTTCTCAAGCCCCACTTTATGCAGACAGCATTGTTCGTACACCACAGAACACACAAGAGGAGAGGGAGGAGGAGGATTCTGGCATTTTTGGAGGCATTGAACCAGAGGAAGACATACGTCAAACAGTAGGAGATTGTTTTCTATCCCCAGAACTTTTGGGAGTAGGACGTGGCTGAAAGGAGGTAGTTTCAGATACTATAATCCTCAGTGACCCTGAGGAGTTTGCTTCTCATGCCTCCACAAATCTCCCTCATGCTTCAAAGCCTGCGAAAGGACCCAAGAATATGTTTTTATTTTTTTCTGGCTGTGTCAAGTATCATTCAGTTGCTAGTATTGAATCTATAAATTAAATGCATTCTATGCATTAAGGTGGAAAACATTTTTTTAATGCAGCAGCGCCCCCAAGCCCCTGAGCCCCCCTTATACTTACCTGAGCCCCAAAATTTGCACAACAAGAACAAACACACCAGCTCCGGCCGGTGTCTCGTGTCCTGATTGTATAGATTTATAGCAGCGCAGCCATTGGCTCCCTCTGCCGTCAATGAAATCCAATCACGTGGGCAATGGGGGGGCAGGGCCGAGTATGGCATTCGTGTCTATGGACGCAAATGCTGGACTCGGGAGTACGCCCACAAGGTAACCCAATTGGGAGAGAGCTTCTCCTAGGGGGTTATCTGATGTGGGGAGGAGCCATGAGAGCAGCTGGGGGACCCCAGAAGATGAGGATCGGGGACACTCTATGCAAAAATAGCTGCACAGTGGAGGTAAGTATGATATGTTTGTTATTTTAAAAAAAAGAAAAAAACAAACCCTTACAATCACTTTAAGTGTTTGGTACATTAGCAAAAAAAAGAGGGATGGGTTAAAGTGATTGTAAAGTCTTGTTTAAAAATAAATAAATAAATAACAAACATGTTATACTTACCTTCTCTGTGCAGTTGGTTTTTCACAGAGCAGCCCAGAACCTCCCCTTCTCAGGTCCCTCTTTGCTGCTCCTGGCCCCTCCCTCCTATCGAGTTCTCCCACAGTTAGCAGATTCCTATGAGGGCACTGGAGCCGAGTCAACAGCTCTGTGTGTCCATTCAGTCATGGAACCCCCACCTGGCCCTGCCCCCTCTCTCCCCTGATTGGCTGACTGACTTTAAATGACAGCAGCGGAAGCCAATGGCACCTCTGCTGTCTCTCAGCCAATCAGGAGGAGTGTCCCGGATGGCTTAGACATATGTGGAAATCGCTGGAGAGTGATAGGGCTCCGGTAAGTAATTAGGGGGTGCTGGGGTGGCTGCTACACACTAAAGGTTTTTTATCTTAATGCATAGAACCTTCTATCTTTACAACTCCTTTAAATTTACAGTTGCCACACAAATATACAGTGTCAGTAATTTTTAACAAAAAAGGAAATGAAAAAAAACTGACAGATCCTTGCATCAGCATGAACAACGTGTGATGCTGGGATCTCCCCTGCTGTACTATTATATTCTGATGGGTATGACCCCCTCCTTCATTTAGAATAGACAAATCAGTGCTGCAGCTATTGCCAGCATGACCATTTAACAGAATCCGGTCATTAGACCAGCTTCTGTTGAACAGGAAGCAATACACCTTGGATGAAAGTCAGTCCCTGTACACCCTGCTTTATCCAAATTGTATTTTCTACTTTGTCAAATTGCTCGGATTACATTTTAATATCTAATTTTGTTAATTAGCTTTGTCAATGCATGACCCATCATGGTGACTTTGCCTATATCTTGCTGACATAAAATGTGTTTCATGAGGGGAGTGGCTAAGCGATGGCGCTGTGAGGCTGTTTGTTCAGGGAGCTCCGTGCAGCCCGGGTCCTTGGAGCTAGCTACAGTTCACAGATTACAGCGAAACCCAATGTCCACGTGGGGGGAATCCTCCGGCACTCATCCTGTCTACAGGGATTCAGACATCCTATTTTCTCCACAACTCGGCCACTTTACGCCCGGCACAGAAATCCAACATGGCGCCGCCATGCTCCTTAGCTACAGGTTCGGCCACCCAGAAGAAAGTGACGAAATCACAGCCTGCTCCTGCTACTGCTAGCGCAGTATCTTCTGGCCGCCCGGCTACATCGATTCCTTCTCCAGAGATTCAGAGGGCAGAATCTCCCTCAAGCTTCCAGGTGGCTTATTCCCAGGACCCGCCAACGGAGGGAGGATGGAGAGACTTGTTCGCTCTCCACCCCACCAAGCAGGACATCTCGGAAATGGCAGCATCAATAGTGAGTACCCTGTTAATTTTTTATAATTTTTTATAATTTTTTATAATTTTTCATAATTTTTGGGAAAAAAATCTTTATAAAGTATTGATTGCATATGATCTTAGGTTGTATATGGAATAAGTTTGCACTTTATAGGTAGGATATAAGCGTACATAGATGGAAGCAGCGCATCCACACACACAGCACCTGTAGTATATCTCTATGAGAAGTTTTTTTGGATGCAGCAGCTAAGGTAATTACAAGTAAAGTAATTAGGAGATTTTGGTTTTGGTTTTGCGCCGGTGACACACACACACTAGTTTATTTATATTTTATATATAATTTTTTTTCACGGGCAGCATCACATGGAGGTCTTTTCATTTCTGTCCAATCGCAAGTTAAACTTGGACGAACTTTTTCATAATTATAATACCACCACGTCACTTAATTTGGAGCAAAGTTTCAAACAGTTAAAGAATGCTATGGATAAGCAAATTAGAACATGGTGGGATATTCACACATTAGATCAATATAGAGAGGCCAAAATCACCCCTAGAAGACTGAGATGGGATCTAGGCCCTAATGATGGGCTAATAGATGAAAATCTATCTAGAACCTGGTTTGAGTTTTTCAACAGCTGTGAAAACAAACTGTTGGACACTATAATTGAAAGAAGAAGAATCAAACTAAAAAAGATAGAATCCACCATTGGTACCATTAAGGAGAATATCACACCACATGTAGAAACAAATGAGTATAAAACTAGAGCGGCCAAATTACAAGAATTTTTGACCAAACTTGATAATGAAGTAAAAAGTAAAAAGGTTAAAAAATACCAAAGAGATAAAAAAGACTATTTGGAAGGGAAAGTGTACAGATGGCAAGAGGAGGAAACACCCAGCAACTCTGCAAACACATCCCTGAATGAGGAGGTGATTGCCGAGGAGATGGGTGTAGAAAATGGGACCAAAGGTACACCAGGTACCCCGATCGCCAACTTACCAAGAAGAGAAGCTAGGGCAACAGCACGTACCCCAAGCATTAGCCAGAAAAAGGTAAACAGTAAAATATCTGAACGAGAAAATCACATTCCAACCGGACCCCCTCACCCACCCCCACCCCCCATGGGACAGTACCCCAGACCCTGGAGGGGAGGGTATAGGGGTAGGGGTAGAGGATATTACAACTACAACCCCAATTACAACCCACATTATGGCCCAGCCATGTGGCAGGGGGAATGGCGGGACTGGAGGGAACCCTACAAACCACCCATGCCAGTGTTTCAGACCAGCAGGGGGGGCTGGAACAGGAACCCCCAGGAATCTGGAGGAAACACAAATCAAAGAGAAAACGAGGTTGTAGAGGGGGAGGCAAAAAGGAAAAGAGAAAATTAGGTGAGGGTATTTTTAACCTAACAGACGTAACTTTCACCCAGGAAGAATTATTAGTACTAGATAGCGGAATCAAATATGCACCTAGCGCAAGTTTTAATCAGTTTGAAGCATTTATAGATTTACAAAAATTCATTAGAAAATTGAATCTAAAGAAACATTTCTTAGAAAAAGGAGAACCCCAACACCAACCAATGGAGACAGGATACAAGCATAGTAATTTGAGGAACAAATCCACGTTCAACCCCAGGTCCAACACTAACCAACACATAGAAGTGTTCAAAAGGATAGTTGAGAAAGAGATCAAAAATATTAAACCACCAAAACAAAATAAAAATAGAATATGGCAGGGAATAAAAAAACTGGAAAAAAGGAAGAACATAGTGATACGCCCAGCCGATAAGGGGGGAGGGATAGTGATCCTAACAAAGGAGGATTACTATGAGGAGTTGGGGAGACTGGTTAATGATCTAAGTACATACCAACCCCTCAAAAAGAATCCCAATAGAGAGCTAAAGAAAAAACTAAAAGAATATCTGAATAAGGGCATAGCAGACAAAATCCTAAACAAGAAGGAAGGGAAATATCTGCTGACAGAAGCACCAAGAATACCAGTAATATACCAAGTCCCAAAAATACATAAAAATAAAACCAAGCCACCAGGAAGGCCAATAATCAGTGGCATTGAATCGGTGCACTCTAGGTTGGGGGAGTACTTAGATGTGTTCCTCCAACCTATAGCAGGAGAGGGAAAAGCATTTCTTAAAGATAGTAAAGATGTTATTAACAATCTAAAGGATGTAAATGTAGACAGCTCCACGCTACTGGTAACATTAGATGTGGAGTCGTTGTACACCAACATCAAGCAGACAGATGCCCTGGCAGCAGTAGCATGGGGAATGAAAAACCTATCAGATTTGCAATTAAAACAAAGAAAGTTCATCCTAGAAGGACTAAGAATGGCCATGGGGAACAATTTTTTCTGGCACAACCATAAATATTACAGGCAAATTAAAGGAGTAGGAATGGGCAATAAGTATGCACCGAGTGTGGCCAACATCTTCCTAAGTAAGTGGGAGGAGGAAGACATTTACGGAAGATGCTGGCCACATTTGCTGTTATACAAACGCTACATTGACGATATTTTGATAATATGGAAGGGAAGCCGAGAACAGCTGGAGGAGTTTATCCAATTTATTAGCGGCAACAAGTATGGGGTTAAATTCACTGCTACAGTACATCAACAGGAAATTAATTTCTTAGATCTAGAAATATACAAAAATGGGAATAAGCTTGGAACCAGAACACATTTCAAAGAAACGGATCGGAATGGATACATACCGATGGGGAGTTGCCACCACCCCCAGTGGAAGGCAGCTATCCCGAAAAGCCAGTTCATCAGGATTAGGCGGAACTGTGATCGAATGGAGGACTATTTACAACAAACAGATATCCTGATAGACAGGTTTATAGACAAGGGCTACAAAAGAAATGTACTGGAGAATATACGTTCAAAAGTGGCTAATATGGACAGGGAACTAATCCTGAGTAGCAAAGTAAGAAAACACAAGCAGGATAATAGCATACCGTTCATCACGGGATTTAACACACAATACAAAAAATTAGAGGATATCATAAAGAAAAATTGGTCAATCATCAGCAGTGACCCACAATTAAGTAAGGTATTACCCCGGAAACCAACATTCGTATATAGAAAAGCAAGAAGGATCAGAGATAAAATAGTAAAAAATGTGCCAGACCCCCCCAAAGATTTCTCAACACTTTTTAACCAGAAGGGTTTTTTTAGATGCAAAAAATGTAAAGCTTGCAGATCTACTAACAAGAACGATAGGAAAATCACAAGTTTTATGTCAAACACCAAAGAGCAAGCATATAAAATAGATAAGTTGATAACATGCTGTAGTACCCATGTTACATATGTACTGGAGTGCAGTTGTGGATTACAGTACGTGGGCAGAACAACTAGAGCCCTATCAGTAAGAATAGGTGAACATGTCAGAAACATCAAAAAAGGATTCAAACACCACAGCGTATCAAAGCATTTTAGAGAGGTACATAATAGAAACCCCCAACATTTGAAATTTTATGGAATAGACAGAGTAGTACGTAATTGGAGAAACACCAACATGAAAAGGGAAGTTTCAAAGAATGAAACCCACTGGATATTCAAATTGGACACGATGAGGCCACAGGGGTTAAACGTGGAGATTGATGTAAATTGTTTTTTAGAAGACTACTAAAAAGGAATTGCTGTAAATAGAGTTTTTATTTTAATCATAATTTTTCATTTTTTCATTTTTTCATTTTTATTCTTTATTTTTAATTTTTAATTTTAATCTTTATTTTTTATTTTTTACATTTTTTACTTTTCATTTTTTAATTTTATTTTTATTTTTATTTTATTTTTTATTTTATATTTTATTTTATATTTTTTTATCTATATTTTTTATTTTTTATTTTATTTATTATTTATTATTTTTTATTTTTATTCATTTTTTCATTTTTTTCATTTTATTTATTATTTTTTATTTATTTTTTCTATTTTTTCATTTTTTCATTTATTTTTTATTTATTTCTCATTATTATTTTTATTTTTATTTTTATTTTTATTTTCATTTTTATTTTTATCCTTATTTTTTAATGTCAGCAGTTTAAACACCTTCTCTTGGTAATTAAGATAGTTTTAAGTACCAACCATAGGTTAATGACTAAATTTAATAAAGGATAGGGGTGTACAGGTATTCTGCTAAAATAAAGTAATGCGGAAGTTTTTTGCTGTTCCATATTGTAAATCTAGTAACAATAGATGCGTAATAACATGTAGTAGGATGTTTTAAATGTTTTAAATGTCATATAACCCAAGGGCCAAAGATTTAATTTCATGTGAAAGCCTCTCCAACAGATGGGGAGGGGGTAGTTGTAAATATATCCATACATTTTCAGTACATTAGGAATCAGATCGTAACAATAAGATAGAGTAAGGAAAAGGGTATGCGTAACATACAACTATAAGAATGGGCTAATACCCACAGTCAAAATGGCGATAAGTGGGAGGAAGTCATACTAGAGAGCATGGTAAGGGAATGCCCATAGTCAAGATGGCGGCATGGGTATTTCCGCCCATGTTTAATACAAATAGAACAGGAACCAACCAAATAGCAGCTTCCTGATGACGCAAATTGCGAAACGCGTAGAGGCTGCTGGGAAACACATACCCACGTGATCCAATACGAACGGGATTGGTGAGGACGCGAACAGGCAAGAGGGGAGGAACGGAGGTCACACAGCACACATAGGCGAACTAGGTGGCTATACCTACCCGTCCCTAACTGTTGGAATAGCTTTGTGCCGGCTGGGGGGCACACATAAATGTGAGTGCACAGTTTTTACTTTGTGTTTATAATAAACAGTATTAACGGTATTGCGCGATGATCGTTTTTATTCATGTTTCATGAGGAACATTAAGGTCCAATTATATCTGTTGAAGAAGTTCCCTTTGAGTGGAGTGGTTATCCCCATGAATGAACCAAAGGTGTAGTTTTAAAGGAATATCTGGGGAGTGGCCAATCTCACAGGTGGAGGTGGAGCACTAAGTCACTAGCACATTGTATTATCACAAGAGCACGCCAATCACGGCAATTGACAGAAGATTTGAACGCATCACTGGGAGACTTTGCTATTATGTGACACACATTATTGAATTATTGAACTTTTATAATTTTTTATAATTTTTTATAATTTTTTATAATTTTTCATAATTTTTGGGAAAAAAATCTTTATAAAGTATTGATTGCATATGATCTTAGGTTGTATATGGAATAAGTTTGCACTTTATAGGTAGGATATAAGCGTACATAGATGGAAGCAGCGCATCCACACACACAGCACCTGTAGTATCTTCTGGCCGCCCGGCTACATCGATTCCTTCTCCAGAGATTCAGAGGGCAGAATCTCCCTCAAGCTTCCAGGTGGCTTATTCCCAGGACCCGCCAACGGAGGGAGGATGGAGAGACTTGTTCGCTCTCCACCCCACCAAGCAGGACATCTCGGAAATGGCAGCATCAATAGTGAGTACCCTGTTAAGGGAAATACATGACTTGAAAGAACAAATTGATGCGGTTGATACTCGGGTCTCGACAGTGGAAGTTACCACTAATGCTTTGGAGACCCGTGTGGCAGGGGAGAGCCCATTACAGGCTTACTATGCTACACCTGCTCATTGATGATGGGGAAAAATCGTAATCTGAGGAATAACATCCGCTTACAAGGCATTACAGAGGGCCACCTCGGGGGGGGAGAACTTAGAAACACAGTCAAGGCCATCCTCAACGGCATATTGGATAAGCCACCGGAGGAAGAATTTGATTTGGAGAGTGCACCAAGTGCAGGGCCCCCGAGGAGGGGACGCCTCATTCCCCAGAGATGTTTTGGCTAGAGTGCACTTTTATACAACCAAAGAGGAGATCATGTGCCGTGCATGGTCCAGGGGTCCCGTGGACTTTGACGGAGCTTCAGTCAAATTTTTTCCGGATCTTTCTCGCCTGACTCTCCGTATGAGTGGAACACTCTGCCCACTTCTGGAGGTAGTCAGAAGTGCAGGGGCGACATATCGCTGGGGCCACCCCTTCCATCTGGTTCTTCAACATAGAAGGAGGTCCAGGCCTTGTATAAGGTCAAGGGATGCCTCAAGGATCTGCCTGACAGCCAATGAGCCATAACACTCTTTGTGAAAGAAGTCAGTCAGGCCAATGGTGTCTGGTCAGGAGTGGACTGCCTTCACTTGTTCACTTTGCAGCAGAACTTTCCTTAGAATTTTCTCTTTTGATTACCAGACGTTCAAGAGTTAGAGAACACCTGGCCCCTGCCTTAATTTCCAGAATATTAGACATGTTGAAGTATTCCTCACATTTTGTCTACACATGTTTACCTCAGGTTTTATGGAGTTACTGGGCCTGATTTTCCTAGGTGTGGAGGGAGGTATGCCCTTTGGGGATGGATGGAGGCTTGCTCCTGGTGGAGGGAATGATGCGGAGCTCCCTGTCATGAACCTTGGAATAATGGATTGTCATGAAGCTTGGAATAGTGGCTGATTCATAATGCTGGGACAAATTTTGTTAGGAGATGCTGATGTCAATTCCAGCCACCTGTCTGTCTGTTGCCTGCTAGAATGTGTATTGTAAAAAGGTCTACTATGGGATCTAAGAGTCATTAGATCCCCATTGTTGTTTGTGTTAATTAACTCTGCTATTGTGTGAAGAAGAGTCTGTGTTGATTTGTGATAATGTTGATTGTGTTTTCTGAGCTACAAGACAGCCAGTCTGGCCTAAAGGTCATGTCTGAGTCCTTTAGGCTGTCTAAAGGGATTAGTTAATTAGCCCATGCTAATTAGGTTACTGGTCACAGGTGTATGTTCATAGTAATATGAGCAGGAGGTATACACCTCCTCTTTTACTGTATAAAAGAGCCTGTATTTTTCAATAAAAGAGATTCCTGGTTGAACTTACATACAGCCTGTCTGGTGTTTGCTCTGAGCTACACAACTGGATTAGAACGGCACATAGCTGTAGTTCTAGTCCCGGAGCATCGGATGACCGAACCATCAGATGTTGCGATCTGCAGTCTGATTCTATAGCCGCAGAGGAGTGTCGGGAGAGTGGAACCGAGCGAGCAGGGGCTTGTTACACTCCCAAGTTCCAAGTGTCTTAAGTCAGGGTCAGCAGCCACGTATTTGGGTGCTTGCCACGGCTCGCTTGACCCTAGACTAATTGGTGGGCTATGGGCTTCAATCTCGGAGATCTGCCCACAGGAAGATGCCCCAGTTTATGTGGAGCAGGGCATTATTTCTGAAGAGCTTCGGAACTTGCCTCCCCTAAAGGTTATTTTATTTTCACATTTTGCTGTAATCCCAGCTTTTGATGCTAATGTTCTTAAGGTGTTCGGGCGCACGTCTCACAGTGGTGCTTTAGACCCTTCCTAGTCCACACCCCCATAGGCTGCTCTCCTGGAGCATTAGGCTTTGCCCTCATTTGTTTCCCTTTTCCATCTCTTCTCCTTCCCTTTCTCCTTCCCTTACCCTTTTGTCCCCTCCTTCCCTTCACCCACCTGGTCTCCACTTTTCGTCCTGCCTGCCTTTTTTTCAGGGGTTTGCCCTACAGGGTGGGATAGCACTGATGTCACCCCACATATCCTCAGTCAGGCAGGGCTCTGCGAAGGGCTATACATTTACATCCTTCAATGTCAGAGGTCTTCCTACCCCCGAGAAGCGTTCTAGACTCCTTTCAGACCTCAAGAGTCAATGTACTCAGGTGGCCTTCCTACAAGAGACAAGGTTTAAACAGAACAGTGTGCCCAAACTCACCAATGAAGACTTTCCATAGGTCTACCACTCCCCTTCCCCCCTCTCTATGTCTAAAGGTGTGAGTATCTTGGTTTCCAAAACAGTTCCGTGGACATATTTGGATATTTGTATGGATCCTCTGGGCCGTTACATTTTGTTGAAAGGCAGAATTCAGTATACCACAGTGACTTTAGTCAATGTCTACTTCCCTAATTCGGATCATCTTAACTTCCTGCGTACCTCAACCTTTTTGTATTTCAGGGAGGGTATACTCTTGGTTGGTGGGGATTTCAATTTCTCCCCTGAACCATTGCTGGATGTCTCCAAAGGAGCCTCCCATATTTTTTTTTTGTACCTGAAAAAACTGAGAATGGAATTTCAACTCCTCAATTTGGTTGATGCACCCAGGGGAGAGAGATTACACCTTTTTCTCTCCAGTGCATCACTCCTATACCAGAATTGATTTCTTTCTTATTCAACACAAAGATCTACCTCTTGTCATGTCCTCCCAGATCGACATAATTGCTTTTTCGGACCATGCCCCGGTCCACGTGACTCTTGAGCTGGAAATTTCCCAGCCATGTTCCCCTACCTGGAGACTAAATGAATCCCTATGACAGCTGCCTGAGGTCCGCAAGGAAATTGATTGTTCACTAGCCACTTACGTTCCGGAAAACGCTGAATCCACTCAGAACCCCATAAGTGTGTAGTGCGGGGGGGTTCTAATTCAGATAGGTTCTCAATGGAAAACCGAAAGGGCCAAACAATTAGATGACCTTATTGCTTGAGTGCGTTCCCTCGAGCTACTGCACAAAAAATCCCTGGCATTAGCTCATTATCAGACTCTTTTGCAGGCTAGGAAAGATTTGCTCTTTCATAAGAACACCCAAAGCTTGGCTTGAGCAAAACGTTCCCTATACGAATATGCTAACAAACTAGGCTCTATGTTGGCAAAAGCGCTCCACGGCCCAAGGAAGCGCACTTTCAACCCTTCTCTAACTTCCAAACAGGGGGATAGAGTACACACTTCCCAGGATATCGCCAAGAAGTTCTCGGAATTCTACCACAATCTCTGTAACTTTAATCCTACTCAGGCCATGGAGGACTCAGGAGACCGTGTAACGGAGGCGCTAGAGTACATTTGTGCCTCAGGTATGCCCTCTCTACCAAGTGATGCCAGTAAGACATTGGAATCATTGATCACAGAGGAGGAGGTGGAGACTGCCATTGCACAAACAAAAACCTGCAAGGCCCCTGGCCCGGATAGCTATTTACTGGCTTAGTATAGTACTTTCTCCGATAGATTAATTCCTCAATTCCTGACAGCGTACAACTCACTGGTGGAAGCTTGCTCCATGACACCTCATTCCCTGTGGGCATACCTTTCCCTGATTCACAAAAACGGCACAGATCCTTCCCAGTGTGGGAACTATAGGCCAATTGCGCTACTGAATGTCGATCTGAAATTATTCTCTAAAATCTTGGCCAATAGACTCCTCCCCTATATCCCTCAGTTGATCCATATAGATCAAGTGGGCTTCGTCCCCTCTTGGGAGGCCAGGGACGACACCACTCGGGTCCTCAATATCATCCAGTCGGCTCATTCCTCAAAGTGTCCCTTGCTCTTATTATCAATGGATGCGGAAAAGGCCTTTGACAGGATGGCTTGGCATTTTATGCAGGCCACCCTGTCCCATATCGGTATAGGCCCCCATCTCACAAGCTGGATCCAGTCCCTCTACTCTACATCATCGGCATCCGTACTGGTAAACCAATTGCACTCTGAGTACTTTTCCATCTCAAATGGGACGAGACAGGGCTGCCCTCTTCCTGCCCTGATTTGTATATTAATGCTGCAGCCTTTTCTCTGTACTATTCAGACTGACCTGAATATTTCTGGTCTCCAGAATCCTTCGGGTCATCATTAAATAGCGGATTTTGCAGACGATTTAAATTTCTTTGTATCTAATTCCCGTATATCCCCACCAAACATTCTTCAGGCCCTACGCTCATACGGTGCCCTATCCAACTATGGAATTAATCTGTTAAAATCGGCAGCTCTTAACATTACGCTTTCTCACTCGGAATTGCAAACTATGCGTACCCATTTCCCCTTTCAGTGGGCAGACAAATTGATTAAGTATATGGGGATACATGTTACCTCCAACACTGGGGACCTTTACTCCATGAACTTCACCCCCTTACTCAGCAAAGTAAGGGGGTCTCAAGCTGGATCTCAAACTATGACACTCCCTGTCCCTGATGTGGTTCGGGCGCTGCAACACTTTGAAAATGACGGTTCTCCCGCAGATCTTGTACGTGTTGCAGGCCTTGCCGATTGTAGTCCCTATGGCTTTCTACAAACAAGTACGTTCCCTATGCAGATTGTTTATCTGGTTCCACAAACCTCTGAGATTGAGTTTATCAATACTCTCCCTCTCCAAACAGAGTGGGGGTATAGGCCTTCCTGACGTCTTTAGATACTACAGAGCAGTACACCGCTCGAGGGAGGTGGATTGGAATTGCAATGAGGGCTCCAAGCAGTGGGTCTGCATGGAGAAGAAGGATGCCTCCATTTTTCTCTGATCTTCTCCTTGGCTGATATTTCAATTCCCTGAGGATTTGTGGAATCACCCTTTTATTGGTGCCTCTCTACGGATAGCAAGATCAGTTTTCCATACAATGGATCTTTCCCCACTGCCCTCGCCTTTGACGTAATTCCTTGGTAACTCTGACTTCACACCAGGGTTCACCAATAGACGCCTGCATAATTTAGGCCATCAGGGGAAGATCTTTCTCTTGACTTTTGGCCTCAGAGAGGATTTTCTTCCCAGGCCGATCTTATCAGGATTTCAGAACCCCCCCTGGACTACTGGAGTACCGCCCAACTTAGACACTTTTTACAGACCTTTCAGAGATCCCATTACTCACCCAGAGAGTTCAGATCCCACCGCTGCTATTTGCAACATATTTCTCAAGCGTATCTCTCATGGCTAAAACATCACCCGCTTGGGCACCACATGCTTGACCAGACATATGTCGACCTGCCATGCAGTTCGTTGGCAAGCATACCTAAAAGACCCACACCAAAGAACAAAGAGGACCTCTCCTTGCTCCTCATCAGCTGGGATCTCCAACCCCACTATACCTTCAGTCCTCTCTGAGACCTGCACTGAGAGGAATGAAGGAGTAGAATTACATGTGTCACAGCCAAGTACTTGAGGGCAATCTGCTATCTGTACACCAACTTCAGATTGTACCAGGCAAACTTCCCTGCCACAGCTGCTGCACCACCGAAAGAAGTTCGCTCCCAGCCATCCACATGCCCAGCAGTTGAATGCTAGCTTGGCTAAATTGCTATCACTTCAACTGCTGCCTTATCAGTTGGTAGACTCGCCGGAAGGCGATTCCAGCTCTCTACCGGCATGTGGAAGGCAATGTCTTGGCCTCGCTGGACAGGGCGGTAAGCGGTAAGGTGCATATTACCACTGACTCATGGTTCAGCAGGCATGGACAGGGATGTTACCTATCTTTCACCGCACACTGGGTGACTCTTCTGGCAGCTGAGAAGGATGCAGGACAGGGTGCAGCAGTGTTGGAGGTTGTTCCGCCACCACACCTCCAAAATTCTGCTAGTGGTGATTCTGCCACACCTCTCTCCTCCACCCCCTCCTCTTCTTCTTCCTCCAATGGCCTCTTCCTGTGCTGCTTTGTTCTCAGAACCAGCGGTGCTCCGTAGGTGTTCAAGGGGCTACGCAAGCACGCAGGCAAAAAGATGCCATGCGGTGCTTGAACTGGTGTGCTTGGGGGACAGGAGCCACACTGGGGCAGAGATTCTGTCAGCTCTGCAGGGGCAGGTTCAGAGGTGGTTGACGCCATGCCAGCTTAAGGCAGGTATGGTGATTTGCGACAATGGCACCAACCTCCTCTCCGCCCTCTGACAGGGACAACTGACCCATGTGCCCTGTTTGGCTGACGTCCTTAACTTGGTGGTGCAGCGGTTCTTGGGCAGGTATCCGGGCATACAGGATGTACTGAGGCAGGCCAGGAAAGTCTGTGTGCATTTCCGCAGGTCATATAATGCCAGTGCTCAGCTGGCTGACCTCCAAAAGGAATTTAACCTGCCCAAGAACCGCCTAATCTGTGACATGCCCACCAGGTGGAACTCAACGTTGGCCATGCTACAGCAGCTGCACACGCAGCAGAGGGCCATCAATGAGTACCTATGCGACTATGGCACCAGGACAGGGTCAGGGGGCCTTGTTTTTTTCCCCACACCAGTGGGCTATGATCAGGGATGCATGCACTGTCCTGTCACCATTTGAGGAGGCCACGAGGATGGTGAGAAGTGACAGTGCATGCATCAGTGAAACTGTACCTCTTATCCACCTGTTGGAGCACATGCTGCGTGGAATAATGGACAGGGCACTTGAGGCAGAATAGAGGGAGGAAGAGGAAGACTTCCTTACCTCTCAAGACCCCCTTTATCCAGACAGTGTTCCTGCGTGCCCGCCAATCACATAGGAAGAGGACGAGGAGGAGGACAAGGAGGAGGAGGAGGATTGTGTCAGCATGGAGGTGGAGCCTGGCACTCAGCATCAGCAGCGGTCTTCAAGGGATCATTTGCAGTCCCAAGAAACCCATGGACGTGGCTGGGAGGAGGTGGCTGCAGATCATGTCATCCTTAGTGACCCAGAGGACTCCGGACCGAATGCCTCAGCAAACCTACGCTGCATAGCCTTCCTGATGCTGCAAAGCCTGCAGAAGGATCCTGGTATTCATGGTATCAAGGAGAGGGATCAATGCTGGCTGGCAACCCTCCTTGATCCACGTTACAAGGGTAAGGTTGCGGACCTTATCTTGCCATCGCAGAGGGAGCAGAGGATGAAACATCTTCAGGAGGCTTTGCAGATAGGTCTGTGCAACGCGTTCCCAGAGACCGGGAGGTTACAAACTCCTGTTCCTGGACAATGTGTTGCTGAGGCTTCGGTCAGTCAAAGAAGGAGCGGTGGAGAAGGTGGCCGTCTGACCAATGCGTTCAGACAATTTTTTAGTCCGCAGCCCCAAGGTATGATTGGTTCAAGCAACCATCGCCAGCGTCTGTTTTACATGGTGCAGGAATACCTAGGGGCAAGATCTGACTTGGACACCTTTCCCACCGAAAATGCTCTGGGTTACTGGGTCTTGAGGATGGATCACTGGCCAGAGCTTGCACAGTATGCAATTGAGCTACTGGCCTGTCCTGCATCCAGCATTCTTTTGGAACGCACATTCAGTGCTGCTGGAGGCTTTGTAACCGATCACAGGGTGCGCCTGTCCACCGACTCAGTCGATCGACTGACCTTCATAAAAGAGAATCAGTCTTGGATCACTACCAGAAACCAAGCACCTGATGCTGATGTAACCAAATAAATTTTTTTGAAATGTCAGATCCCTTCAAGACTGCCTATGCTGAGTGACTATCCTGTTATGCTGAGTGACTATCCTCTTCCTCCTCAATGATCATGCTGATAGCTTGTAAGAATATTTATGTTTCTGGGCGCCGCCACCAGTGGCTAAGGCCCAATTTTTCAGCCCCTGTTTAACAGGGGCGTATAATTACAATTTTTAATGCAATTCTTTGCAGCAGGGCTCGTTCGAGCGCTCCAACTAGAGTATCTGTGAGGGGTCACAGTGTTGTGGCACCAGTGCCTAAGGCCCAATTTTTCAGCCCCTGTTTACCAGGGGCTTGTAATTACAATTTTTGATGCAATACTTTGCAGCAGGGCTCATTCCTGCGCTCCAACTAGAGTATCTGTGAGGGCTTACAGTGTTGTGGCAACACCATCACCAACACCAAAAGGCCCAATTTTTCTGCCCCTGCTCAACAGGTGCATGTATTTACAATTCTTGATATAATATTTTACAGCAGGGCCCGTTCCAGCGCCCACCAAGAGTAATGCCGCGTACACACGAGCGGACTTTACGGGAGACTTTGCCTGGCGGACGGGATTTCGTCGGACAATTTGATCGTGTGTGGGCTCCAGCGGACTTTGTTTTCTTAAAAGTTGGACGGACTTAGATTTGAAACATGTTTTAAATCTATCTGACGGACTCGAGTCCGGTCGAAAAGTCCACTCGTCTGTATGCTAGTTCGACGGACAAAAAGCCACGCTAGGGCAGCTATTGGCTACTGGCTATGAACTTATTTTAGTCCGGTCATACGTCATCATGTACGAATTCGACGGACTTTGGTTGATTGTGTGTAGGAAAGTCTGTTCATTCAGAAAGTCCGTCGTAAAGTCCATTGAAAAGTCCGCCGGGCAAAGTCTGCCGTAAAGTCCGCTCGTGTGTACGTGGCATAACTGTGAGGACTTACAGTGTTGTGGCACCAGCACCACCACCACCACCAAACGCCCAATTTTTCTGCCCCTGTTCAACAATGGCATGTAATTACAATTCTTGATATAATATTTCACAGCAGAGCGTTCCAGCGCCCACCAAGAGTAACTGTGAGGGCTTACAGTGTTGTGGCAACACCAACACCTAAGGCCCAAATTTCTGCAGAGTATATAGGGCAGGCCCCTACTTTCAAACATCCAACTTACAAATGACTCCTACTTGCAAACAGAAGGAGACAACAGGAAGTGAGATGAAACATACCCCTAGGAAGGGAAATTCTCTCCTGTAAGAGTTAATATGGGAAAAATGTGTCTCCTCTCCACTGATGCTTTATCACCAATCCTTGTTTCACTAAAAACTCCAAATTTCCTCAAAAACATTTGTCATTGGAACAGAAAGTGAAGTGAAATCTTCTGAAGAGGTGCACAGACAACAAAACAAATGTTACAGGGGTGATTACCCTTCCCTATGTTTTTCAAAAAGCTTAAAAATAGATTTTTTGGCTGGAGCTACACTTTAAAAATGTACCAGTTCAAAATTACAAAAGATTATACTTAACAACAAACCTACAGTCCCTGTCTTGTTTGCACCACCTGTATACTGCTGTTCAGAGTATATTGGGCCTGGGGGCCCCACGCCTTTCCTTTTTTTAATTTGGGTGCGGGGTTCCCCTTAATTTCCATACAAGACCCAAAGGGCCTGGTAATGGACTGGGGGGGGGGTACCCATGCTGTTTGTCTCACTGATTTTCATTTATATTGCCAGGACCCAACATTACATTAAAGCTGCAAGCAGTTTTTAATTTTTTTTCCTTTAAAAATGTCATTTTGTGCAGGGACTGTTCTAAGTACGGGAAACACACGCCACTTTAGAGGCATACTAAAGACACCCCCCAGGTACGATATTTAAAGGAATATTTAACTTTTTTTTTCACTTTAAGCATCATTAAAATCACTGCTCCCGAAAAAAACATCAGTTTTTAAAACTTTTTTTGCATTGATACATGTCCCCTGGGGCAGGACCCTGGTCCCCAAACCCGTTTTAGGACAATGCCATGCAAATTAGCCTTTAAAATTAGCACTTTTGATTTCGAACGTTCGAGTCCCATAGACTTCAATGGGGTTCTAAAGTTTGCACAAATTTTCGGTGTTCGGCTCATCCCTAGAGCTTAATAAGGTCCAGGCTTCCATGAAATCAGGAGCAGCAGTAAAGGATGTGTATGTACCCAGTCTGTGGTACTACAACAGGATGTGGTTTCTGGAAGACCAGATTGAAGCCAGGGAATCACTTTGTACACTTCCATCCACCCTTCCCTCAACCCCAGCTGAGGCTTCCAAGGACCAACCTGGCCCTTCCATCCTGGAAGAAGCTGAGGAGCCCAGCTGGAGCCAGGTTGTCAGGAAAGGGTTCACCGGTTGGTGGCGCTGTTGGTCCCATGGATTGCAGTACCAGTGTCCACCAGCGGGTGTCTTCTTGCAGCCAGGATCTGTAATAAAGGATCTCACCTGCTGGTGGCACTGTCAGATCCATGGGCCGTAGTACCAGTGTCCACCAGCGGGTGTATTCCGGCAGTGTGGGGCAGGCAGCACCTTCTGCGCTCAGGTGAGGACAATTACTGGCAGTCTCATAAATACCCGGCAAGCCCTCACATGCTTTCCTTGGTATCTCTCTCCCTGTGCCCTGACCTCGCTGCCTGTAATCCTGACCTTGAGCCTGCTTCTGACCTGACCTGACCTGATATGATCCGATCACTATCCCATCCTGTACCTATCCCTCCTGTTACCTGATTACCTTGGATACCTGCCCTGCAGCCTATCCATCCATCCTCTCCCTGTCCTGTTGGTTTTCCATCCTTACCCATCTGCTGACCTCCCTGTGTATGACCTCAGCCTGGCTTGTGTTTACAATTCCGGTATCTACTATTTATTTGTTTATACTATTTGTTGTTTGTGGGTCTGTGGTTGGTTGTGCACTGTTTATATTCACTTACTTGTCACCTATTTAAATAAACACCATTATCATTCACTTACATGCGTTTCTGGTTTCCTCTGTGCAGTCCACACAGTCTGGTCTACTAATTCCCTGGTAGTATACCAAGGCCATCCCTGACCAGACGTGGCTGCACCGAGGAAACATCCTGGTTCAGTGGATTCGCTAAGATGGATTTTAATGAAATTATCTATTATTCTCTGCTGGTGGCAGAGGATGGTGAATATTGCAGCCAAACCTTGAAAGATTGGACCATTGACCAACTGCTGGAAGCAAAACGGTCCGCTCATTTCCTGGTGGATCAGGGGTATTTGAGGATGTTCAGCCCTTAATCCAGTTATGTGCAAAACCATCCCTGTCATGTATTCCCGAAGGAAGTGACGATTTTTCTCCCCCCTTCAATTATGGCCAATTTGAATCTCTGGTAAAGTTGTTAGAGGATGATCCAGTCTTTTTAATGGAACGGTATTCCTCTTGTTCCCAGCAGGTGTTGTCTGATTGCATCCATTTAGTAACAAAAAAGAAAGAAGGAGGGCGCACCAACCTAGTGCATTACCACTGGTAAACTTTAATACAGCATAAAAACAGCAAAAAATATACTCACAAACGAGCTATCAAAAACAGCTTTGAAAAGGGCGCAAATGCGCTGTTCTCTGAATCGACACACCAGGACCTATTGCCAAGAGGGTCAGACCGGTGCAAATGGCCAATGGCTAATGTGTTTCAGGGGAGCACCCCTTTCTTCAGAGCCTGAGCGGTCTGACCCTCTTGGCAATAGGTCCTGGTGTGTCGATTCAGAGAACAGCGCATTTGCGCCCTTTTCAAAGCTGTTTTTGATAGCTCGTTTGTGAGTATATTTTTTGCTGTTTTTATGCTGTATTAAAGTTTACCAGTGGTAATGCACTAGGTTGGTGCGCCCTCCTTCTTTCTTTTTTGTTTGTTTCTAGCTTGAATACCCATTGTTCAAAGGAGGGCTGCAAGACGTTAGGCATTACCTTATTTAGGTGGTCGCACCGCATGTTCAGTTCCTGGACACCTGAGCGCAGGAGAGATTTCTCTGTTTTTGCATCCATTTAGCGCAATGCCTGGTTAGTCAGGCTGTGTGTGAATCAATGTTTGTTCAAGCTGTGCTGCAGGCATGGTCAGATCTCCTGTATTTAGCCAAGCCATAACATTCCAGCCCTGCCATTAATCACCTGCCTTCCCAAGAATTTCCCCGTCGCCTATGGCAACTTCAGCTACAGCCCAGTTTATACAACTTCCTATCAAATACTATTACCCAGTCTCCAATTGCTGCACCTATCCTGCCTTCAATCCACCTGCTTCTTCCCTCCCACCTGTAACAATTCCACAAAAGCCTCCTCCAGCCACTGTTCCTGTGTCTCTACCGCATTCCAGCCCTTCCTTTTGTCCAACTACATCCTTTTCTCACATCCCAGCTGTTACTTACAAATCTGCAGTGGCTAAGCCAAAAAAAAAATGAAAGTTCTTTCCGACCCACACCATCCTACCAGTAACCCAACCTGCCTCCACACCAACCGACCTGTTCCAGCCTGCGTTCATGCCAGTTGAACCTGATGACCTACCTAAATCTGCCAACCCAGTGTCTGCTACCCAGTCTGATGCCCCAGTGCCTGCTACCTAGTCTGACGCCCCAGTGCCTGCTACCCAGTCTGACGCCCCAGTGCCTGCTACCCAGTCTGATGCCCCAGTGCCTGCTACCCAGTCCGATGTTTCAGTGTCTGATGACCTTGTGTCCTTGTTCCAGCCTGAAGTTTTGCTGCCAGTGTTCCAGCCTGATGTGCCTGCCTTCCAGTCTGATATGCCTGCCTTCTAGTCTGATGTCCTGATGCCTGCCTTCCAGTCTGATGTCCTGGTGCCTGCCTTCCAGTCTGATGTGCCTGCCTTCCAGTCTGATGTCCTGATGCCTGCCTTACAGTCTGATGTGCCTGCCTTACAGTCTGATGTCCTGGTGCCTGCCTTCCAGTCTGATGTGCCTGCCTTCCAGTCTGATGTGCCTGCCTTCCAGTCTGATGTCCTGGTGCCTGCCTTCCAGTCTGATGTGCCTGCCTTACAGTCTAATGTGCCTGCCTTCCAGTCTGATGTGCCTGCTTTCCAGTCTGATGTGCCTGCTTTCCAGTCTGATGTCCTGGTGCCTGCCTTCCAGTCTGATGTGCCTGCCTTCCAGTCTGATGTGCCTGCCCTCCAGTCTGATGTGCTTGTCCCTGCCCTCCAGTCTGATGTGCTGGTGCCTGCCTTCCAGTCTGATGTGCCTGCCTTCCAGTCTGATGTGCCCGCTTTCCAGTCTGATATCCTGGTGCCTGCATTCCAGCCTGATGTCTTGGTGCATGCCTTCCAGCCTGATGTCTTAATGCCTGCCTTCCAGCCTGATGTCTTGGTGCCTGCCTTCCAGCCTGATATCTTGGTGCCTGCCTTCCAGCCTGATGTCTTGGTGCCTGCCTTCCGGTCTGAGGTGCCTGCTTTCCAGTCTGATGTGCCCACTTTCCAGTCTGATGTCTCGGTGCCTGCTTTCCAGTCTGATGTCTCGTTGCCTGCCTTCCAGCCTGATGTCTCGGTGCCTGCCTTCCAGCCTGATGTCTTGATATTGGTGTCCCAGTCTTTTAAACCAATGCCCGTTACACTGCTTGCTGAGCCAGTGCCTGTTACACAGGTTGCTAGTAGGGAGCCTGCTGCCAGGCTCAATGACCCAGAGCCTGCTGTCTGCCCTGATGTGCCCGCTGTCTGTCCAGATGTTCCCACTGTCCAGTTTAAAGTGCCTGATGACCAATCTGAAGTACCCTCATCGACTATTCTGCTCAATGCCATAGACTATGGACAAATAAAACTATTTGGAGCATCCGGAGGCCACTCCTTTAGGGGGGGTACTGTCAGGAAAGGGTTCACCCGTTGGTGGCGCTATTGGTCCCGTGGATTGCAGTACCAGTGTCCACCCATGGGTGTCTTCTTGCAGCCAGGATCTGTAATAAAGGATCTCACCTGCTGGTGGCACTGTCAGATCCATGGGCCATAGTACCAGTGTCCACCAGAGGGTGTATTCTGGTAGTGTGGGGCAGGCAGCACCTTCTGCGCTAAGGTGTTACATGAGGACAATTACTGGCAGTCTCATAAATACCCAGCAAGCCCTCACATGCTTGCCTTGGTATCTCTCTCCTTGTGCCCTGACCTCGCTGCCTGTAATCCTGACCTTGAGCCTGCTTCTGATCTGATCTGATCAAATCCCTATCCCAAGCCCATCCTGTACCTATCCCTCCTGTTACCTGATTACCATGGATCCCTGCCCTGCAACCTATCCATCCATCCTCTCCCTGTCCTGTTGGTTTCCTGTCCTTATCCATCTGATGCCCTCCCTGTGTATGACCTCAGCCTGGCTTTTGTTTACAATTCCGGTATCTCCTATTTGTTTGTATATACTATTTGTTGTTTGTGGGTCTGTGGTTGGTTGTGCACTGTTTATATTCACTTACTTGTCACCTACTTAAATAAACACCATTATCATTCACTTACATGCGTTTCTGATGTCCTCTGTGTAGTCCACGCAGTCTGGTCTACTAATTCCCTGATACAGGTATAGTATTTTTGAACATATTTATTGTCCAAAAATTATTGTTGTTAACTAGATAACTACTAATAACTACTGTTATTATTGCTAATAAAAGAATGATCGAACAAAAAGTGTTTTACATATCAGTAGACAGTAGGGGCCAAAAATGATTGGGACAAGAATGAAAAATGCTGGGCTCAGAATGATAGTCTTTTCTATTTATTACCATTCAATTTGCAACAGCCATGAGCTGAAAATTGTATGTGATTGATGAACCAAAAACTAAAACTATGTCCCTTTTTCATACACAGGAAGACCTCAGACAGGACGAGGCTCTGGAATGTGGCAGCCAGGAGGAGGCGGGGGTAAGTGTCAGCCAGGAAGTGGCCAGGCCCAGTAGCCTCACCCAATCCCAGGTGCCTCCCCTCCGCCTTACAACAAAAAGGGCCAGGAAGGGGAGTAACATGGAAGAGGCAGCACTGGGCCTCATTAAGGAAGCTAATGCGGCCCTGAAAACACCCCCCGATGCTGAAGAGGCCTATGGCTGCCATGTAGCTGCAAAATTGCAGCAAATGGAGGAGGGCCAATGCTTCATGTGTGAGAATCTTATTTTTCAGGCCATTCAGAAGGGGTTAAGGGGCACTTATGTGCGCTCGCCCATCCTCCTCCTCCTCCTGCCACAAGTCCAGTATGGAACTTGGAATAATGAACTATCTATCACAGGACATCCCCTCCTACTAGCCACTCCTTCCCATGTACACATTTCAGCCTACCAGCCCATACAGACTGTGCTCCTGTTCTCCTGGCTCTGATGAAGAGGTTACCCTCAAAACGCATCAGTCCTTTTTAAATACCTGCCTCAACATGGGCATACCCCAATTCTAACTTTTTAGTGCCTATTTTGTTACCTGTTTTTATGCAATGTAATATTTGTATGATTCAATATTTATATGTTTGTATTCCTTATACATGATTAAACCATACATGTTTTGATGTAAGCGTCTGATCACGCCCCTTCCATCCACATCCTACCATACTGCCACAAGTCCACCTCCAGAGCCACAGCCTCCAAGGAAGGCTGGAGGGAAGGCTGCAGGGCAGCTGCAGGGAAGCGTGGAGGGAAGGCTGCAGGGAAGACAAGAAAGTGATGGCCTGGGTCCAGTCTGGTCTGCCAAAAGATGGAGGCTATTGTAGTACCACAGCCTGGGGACATATGTCATCTGCTGCTGTTCATGATCTCTGGGAGTCCTGGACCAGATTGTGCTCCCTATTATACGGACTTCTTAGGCTACCAATTTTTAGTTACAAAGAGTTGATGTGTGCCCTGGGGTATAAAGGCTTCGCAAATTCAAGCAGTTTCTCCAGCGTTGCCTTCCTCTTTATTTTGTACAGTTTGTTTGTAAGTAGGCAGGTACATTTTAAAAATACAATGTCAAATTAACAAGGGACAACAACCAACCTCCTTGAGCTTTAAAAATACAAGATAATAATGTTGTTGTGGAAACTTGACACACAAAAAAAAATGATGGAGATCACTAGAAAATAATTTAAAAATAATCAAAAAAACAGGAGACCTTGATTAAAAAAATGACTATAAAAAATAATTCTAAACATTATTATGGAGATCTGGCTTTACAAACAAAAAACATTATTCCGGAGATCACAAGAAATAATAAAGAAATAGGTTTGTGAGAATTGTGAATATCAGCACCAAAACAAATTCATTCTTCTAGCATTATAAAGAACAAAAGAATGTGCTGCATAAAAGATCCAAAAACTGACAGCATGTCGTTTTACCAGAATGAGCGCTTCTGTCTCGTACTTGATTCTGAGCATGCGTGATTATTTGCACATCCGAATTGCATACAGACGATCGCATTTTCGGATAGGAACTTTTCCCGACTGAAAAATAGAGAACATGCTTTCAATCTTTTGCTGGCTGTGAGATGTGAGATGGTTCCAACCACTCAATGTGAAGAGAGGGAGAGAGAGGTAGTTCCTGAAGCCTCCAGGGGTCAGGAAGTTGCACTCTGACTGTGTGGACCGTTCCGCGGGTATGACGTCACTGGCAGAAACAGAAGATTACTGACAAGTGTAAGGCTAGACAAGGCTATGCGCTCAGAGCATTCATCTCCAGCCGAATGCGGGAGGACTTCCTCCATCAACACTCACTGTATTAATGGGGGAACCAAATGATTTTCTTTCCACCCACCTGTGGTGGAAGGAGAGAACATTGTAGAACATTGGCTTGACTAAGAGAAAAGCAGTCATGCAATAGGTGATTTCTTTTACCATACATAAAACAAGTGACCTGTTTGGTTTACTTTCCTTTATGAGGCATGGTGGAGAACACATGTTTTTAACGAATAGTTTATGCTATGAAACCTGTCATATCGCTCAAAGATATTAGTGTTAAAATGTAGCTATATAATATTACTGTTTGTACACCATTAAATACTTGTCAAAATCGTTGTGAATATGTGCGTACAAGATTGGCACCACATTACATACAATATAGTATTGGACCACTTCATACAATACTACTATACAATACTATTAAGCAAAATCAATCTCTTGAACTATTGTATGCCTTGCAATTACAATATTTTATGGTATCAGCCTCTCTTAATGAAATAATAATAAGCTGGAGGATTTTTGTTATAAAGCAGCATGTCTGTCTCTAGGAATGTTGTTTCCTGGGCTGGATAATGACAGGGGCATAAAACCACAATCTGCAGGAAGTTAATCATGATCATTAATCACCCTGCCACGTTTCCCTTCCTTTCTTCTATCTAACACTAGATACTTGACAAGTATGAAAAGAACTGCTTCTGCCTTATTAAATACATGTAAATGAAGGCAAGATAGCATAAATACAGAAAAAAAATCAGCATAACTACATTAGGATGGTTTAGCAATCCTTATCCTACTCTGCCTGATGAAATGTGCCTTAGATGATAACTCTTTCATATGCTTTTATAGTTTAAGTGTTACTTTTCTGCTTTTAATGATGAATCAATTCGACTTTTTTTTACTTAACAGTCTATGAAAAGAGCCTATATTTAAATATATACAACACTTTTCATAAGTATTCACTACCTTACACTTTTCCCTATTTTGAAATGAAATGGATTTAATTGGGATTTGATGTCATTAATTTGCAGAAAAAAAATTGAATATGTTTAAAGGACAAAAAATAAAATATTTTTTTCACATGATTTACAAATTTAAAAAAAGAAAAGTTTTGATTGCATAATCATTTTCGTTGCTTTGCTCGCCCAATAAACCCTGATGAAACCCAATAATTTAAGAAATCACAGTTTTAGTTAAAAGAGAAGTATGGCCAATGTCATACTTTTTGGACATACTTCTCTTCTGGGTCACAGGAGTCCACTTACTTTTGTGCTTCTGTGACCCAGAGTCAGTTTATAGAGGGCTATTGCCTGGTTTTAGCTGACATCACAGAGCCACAAGGTTTAGTTCCAGACATGTTTAGCGAATATTACTTAAGTTTGCATGCCAGATCTGACCCCCATTAAAATTGATAGAATCTGAATTTTTGGACAATAGCCTTTTTCTGAGCTAATAAGAAAGGGCATGTGGAGCGAGGCAGTGCCCTGGGAACATATACCAAAGCAAAAAAATATATCTATTTTTAAATTCTGTTTGGTAGAGAGCAGCAATTTTAAAAATGTCCAAAGTGAAACATTAAACATCAAAACTGTATCTAAAATAACATGCTTAGGGGATATACTGACCTGCCTGTAAAGTGGTGCATCTGTACAATATAAAAAACCTACTAAAGCAAAAATTATATTTACAAAGAAAAAAAAAATACTGTTTAATTTGGCATGTAATTACAGTTCCTGGCCGCTTTGCTCTGTTTGTAAACAAAGTGGGCAGGAATTTCCTTCATACATACTACTTTCTAATCTTAGAAGAAGGCCTGGTATGGATGTCAAGAGGTACCCCTGACAAAAACCATGCTATCCCCAAAAATTTCATATCAAACCCTTTGGTTAGTGACTCCCTCACCTTGACAACTACCACTGCTCTGACTTCCTATATTCTTTCTGATGTGTGCTGCAAATTGTGTGCCTGTGCTTTCTCTTCTTTTCCTCCTTATGTCCTTCTATTCCTACCCCTCTTTACCAGTTGTAAAGCCAACCTCCACATTTTTTTAACATAAGTTGCCTATTTAGTTTTAGTGTTCTGTACATTTTCATTATTTTGCATTGAGGCACAATTTAAAATTTATAAATATTTGTTTTTTATTAACTCAGTACAGTTTTGACTTTTTAGATTAAGTAGGAATTTTGTAATTTATGTTGTGTTTGTGATCATGAATAGTGATTTCAGTGTATTTTTTTATCTAAAATATTGTACTTGATTAACATTTGCACAGCTATCACAGGATCTTCAAAATCAGTAGCACCATCTTTTTAATTTTCCAAAAATTGGGTTGGGGTATTTTCTACAAACTAACTAACAAAAAGTGCAAAAATGGTCTGGCCATCTGCGGTTAAAATAGAGCGCAAGGCTTTTCAGAGAAAAGGTTAATGGATAACTAGAACTTGAGTTGTTATACTTTTTAGAGCAAGACACCTTTATGCCGCGTACACACGATCAGAATTTCTGACAACAAATGTTCGATGGGAGCTTGTTGTCAGAAATTCCTACCGCGTGTAGGCTCCATCGAACATTTACTGTCGGAATTTCCGACAACAAAAATTTGAGAGCTGCTTTTCAAATTTTCCGACAACAAAACTTGTTGTCAGAAATTCCAATCGTGCACACACAATTCCAACGCACAAAATTCCACGCATGCTCAGAATCAAGCAGAAGAGCCACACTGGCTATTGAACTTAATTTTTCTCAGCTCGTCAAACGTCTTGTACATGACCGCGTTCTTGACGTTCGGAATTTCCGACAACATTTGTGCGAACGTGTGTATGCAAAACAAGTTTGAGCCAACATCTGTCGGATAAAAATCCAGGATTTTGTTGTCGGAATGTCCGAGCGTGTGTATGCAGCATTACACTGCAGCCACTCCAAATCCTACACTTACTTAACGGTTAAGCCCCATACACATGATCAGACTTTCCGACAACAAAACCGTGGAATTTTGTCCGAAGGGTGTTGGCTCAAACTTGTCTTGCATACACATGGTCACACAAATGTTGGCCAACAATTACGAACATAGTGATGTACTAGACGTATTACGTGGTTTTTCAGCTCTTTAGTGCCACCCTTTGGGCTCCTTCTGCTAATTTCGTGTAAGTAGAAGTTTGGTGAGCGTTGATTCAAGCTTTTCTTTTCACGTTTTTCATTTATCACTTTTCAGTCAGTTTCTGAATGGCCGTTCATCAACCAGACATGTTGCGGAATCGGAGGAGATAACTTGTTATTTATTATTGGCCTTGGAGTTATTGCTTTGACATTATTTTTTTGTTGAGTAATGATTTGATATTAGGGATGGGCCGAATGGACCCCTGTTCGGTTCGGATCAGAACTTCCGAACACCATGAACTTTTGGACCCGAACACGAACCCCATTAAAGTCAATGGGACCCGAATGTCAAATATCAAAAGTGCCCATTTTGAAGGCTTAAATGCAAGTAATAAGGCATACAATGGTTATAGGGGTCCGGGTCCTGCCCTGGGGGACATGGATCAATAAAAAAAAAGTTTGTGAAAAACACCATTTTTAAATGAGCAGTGATTTTTTGATTTTTAAAGTGAAAGCCTAAAAATGAAAAATTTCTTCCAATATAGTGCCAGGGGGTTCCCCTTAGTCTTACTGTAAAGTGGCAGATCTGTACCATGTCTAGAATCTGCTGCAGCAATAATTGAATTTATAAAGCCAAAAAAATGACATTTTCCCTGCAAGCTGCCTTTATTTTGCTCAGCAACAGCTGGGGAGCCAGTGTGTATAATGAGGCCACAATGTAGTGCACTGGGAACAAGATTAGAGATTTTTTGGATACATCCTGGTGTCACTTTCACCTTCGATAGTAGTAACGGGTGCGTTAAAATTGGTCTTTGGTGTTGGTGGCACCTTCCCACCGTAATCCTATGGAGATAATCTTGATGAAAGCAAGAATTTGGGTGGCAGGGACTGTATTTTTTATTTTTTTTGCTGCAAAAGATGGGGCAGAGAAATTTGCTGGCTACAGTCTACAGCTGGTGGTGTGCTGCTGGTAGATGAGCTGCTAGGAGCTTGGACACCCTGTGCTATACCATCATCCCTGTCAGTGGAGGCTGCTGAAAGGTAATGACTCGGTATCGCAGGGGCAGACTGAAGTGGGTAAGGAGGAGGAGGAGGGACAGATTTGTGCCCCTTTTGTGTGTCTTCTAGGTGCTATTTTCAACGGACTGAGTGGTTGGACGTTAAATGCCTTGTTAGGCATGTGGTACCCAAATGGTTGGTGTTTTTGCCACATTTGATGTGCCTGTGACAGTTTGCAGATAGCAACAGTGTGATCTGCTGCAGATGTGCTGAAAAAGGCCCAGACAGCTGAGCTGTGGGGAGTGGGCCGGGAGATAACAGCTGCATAATGTGATGGAATAGGGTGGCTGCTCGCTACTCTTTCTTGATGCCGACCTCCTTGGGGTTGTGCCGCCTCACCTTCAGTTTCCTCCTCTGCTCTATCTGGCACCCAAGTCGCATCAGTGGCCTCATCATCATCATCTCCATCTCCTCCATCTTCATCATTACCACTGGAGACAACTTGGCAATACGCTGCGGCTTGGGGAACATGAATGCCAATTTGTCTACCAGTGTTCCTCCCTCTCTCTAGGCTCATGTTCCTGTCATCTTCAACCGCAGAACCAGCATCTAAATCCAGTAATGACTGGGCATCATCAAGGGGCAAGTGACTGACGCTGTGGTCAAATAACTCAGCTGACTTCTCAATGGCTGATGTTAGGGCTATGGCAGGAATAGATGTGGACAAGGAGGCAGGTTTATCCACTTTGGCAACTGCAGGGGACTGCACACTTGTCTGTGCTTGTGTGACAGAGGATGAGGAGGATGAGGAAGGTTTAGTAAGCCAGTCCACCATCTCCTCTGCATGCTGTGGCAGGATAGCATGGGCAAACTCACTAAACAGAGGAAATGATGCCCTGCCTGAGGACTGACCACCACATCCACCTTTGCCTGTGGACACATTTGTTGCTGGCCCCCTTACAGTGCCTAGGGAACGTTTGCCTCTCCTTGTTGTTCTCCCAGACATTATTGGGAGGGAGGGGGCAGTGCTTATAAGAAAATGTAAAGGAGAAGTTGAAATCTGTACATAGATGCACTTTAATCAATGTAAAGAGGTGTTTGGTACACTTTAATTTGAGTACTCACACTACACAGACACACTCCATGGATACAATATAATATAATGCAATATAATGCGCCAAACGTACAGTGATGCACAGAACTATATGGCGTTAAACTGGCAGTAACGCATGCAAAACGATATGGCATTAAACTGGGAGTAACGCACAAAACTATATGGCGTTAAACTTGTAGTAACGCACACAGAACTATATGGTGTTAAACTGGCAGTAACGCATGCAAAACTATATGGCGTTAAACTTGCAGTAATGCACGCAAAAGGATATGGCGTTAAACTGGCAGTAACGCACGCAAAACTATATGGCGTTAAACTGGCAGTAACGCACGCAAAACTATATGGCGTTAAACTTGCAGTAATGCACGCAAAAGGATATGGCGTTAAACTGGCAGTAACGCACGCAAAACTATATGGCGTTAAACTGGCAGTAATGCACGCAAAACTATATGGCGTTAAACTGGCAGTAACGCACGCAAAACTATATGGCGTTAAACTGGTAGTAACGCACGCAATACAATATGGCATTAAAATGGCAATAACGCAATCAAATAGACGGTGTTCAACCATCACTACACTGAAACTATCTGAACTGTCCCTACTAAAGCTATATGCTAATGTCAAGATTACTGACACGGTCTCACTACACTACACTGAAACTATATGAGCTGACCCTACTCTAGCTGCACACTATGAAAAGCTGAATGATGGTCCTCCTCACTACACTCACACTATCCCTAGACTGACACTAAACTAATATTCTACACTGACAATTGAAGCAAAATAGCACAGTATAGCACACTAACTAATAGCACTAACCAGAGCCCTCTTCTATCTCTCTCCACACCAAAATCACACTGAAAATGGCTGCCATTGAAAGAATACTTTTATACTGTGGGGCGGGAATTAGCCATGATTGGATAAAGTTATGATGACAGTGTCCAATCATGACTATGACAGTGCTCTGTGCCCTGATTGGCTGAAGCTTTCACTGCTTCAGCCAATCAGGGCTTGCAATGCACTGTTCAACGCCACAATGCATTGTGGTTGGTTCGGGGGGCCGAACAAACGGTTGAACGCCCCGTTTCTTCGGCTGTTCTCCGAACGTCCGAACAACGAAAGTTCAGCCTGAACTTATGCTCGGGCCAAACCGTTCGCCCATCCCTATTTGGTATATTCTCTTTATTTTTGGATGCATAGAATGCACTTTTTGGCTAAGTTCTATTGGCAGATAGCATGCCTATTTTTTTTTAATGCACATTAAAAAAATTGTGGAGAATAATACTTGGATGTGTGTTTTACTTCAAATGACAGTTTGGGAGTAGGCAGTTACATTTTAAAAAATACATACATAAAATAATAATGTAAAATTGACAAGGGACACCAACATAGTTTTATCTTTGATCTTAAAAACTACGGGATAATGGTGTTGTGGTAACTTGCACAAATAAAAAAAAAAAAGAAAACATAATAATATTATTCTTGATATCACTAGAAAAAAAAAGCCTTTGAAAATTAATTTGCAATAACTCCATCGGTATCATCAGCAAAGCAGCTTTGTTATTATCCCATTAAAGAAAAAGAGAATTGTGCGCTGCATTTGGAGATTTCATAATTTGCCACTTCATGAATGGTAATTCTCCATTACAAATGCTAGTTTACAAGACCGACCGCTTCTGCTTCTGAGCATGCGTGTTTGTACTTTGGACTTTTGTCCGACGGACTTGTGTACACACGCTCGGAAAATCCGACAACACACATTTGTTGGCAGAAAATTTGAAGACATGCTAGCCAACATTTGTTGGCGGAAAGTCTGACAACAATTGTCCGATGTCCGATGGAGCATACACACAGTCGGATTTTCCGCCAACATTTCCCGTTGGAAAATCCAATCGTGTGTACGGGGCTTTACACTTACAAAATTGTCACTGTGTTGATCAGTGCCAGGACAAGGTCATCCAGTGCCCAGGGCGAACATACTAAACAAAACGAAGCACCCCCCAGGTTGTGCATGAGTTAAATGCTCATTAAGGCCTAGTAAACATGATGAGAACATTGAATGAAAACACGTGCATTTGGAGCGATTGTTTGATAATCTGATTATTAGTACACAGCTTTCAAGAGCTGATTCATGTGAAAATATTACAAAATAAGCACAAAGAAATTTTGCTCGGAAATGAAAGAATACATTACAATACATAATTTCTGAAGTTGTATTCTGTCTAATGAGATTTTTTGCCATTGGGCTGAATTAAAAAAACACTAAGGCTGGGTTCACACTAGTGCAAATTGTATGTGGGTTTCCCTGCATCTAATTTGCATGTCAGGCGATTGTGACTGGCTCTCTATAGAGCCGTTTCACACAGCTCAGGGGTCCTGTGCATCTTCTGGTCTGTTTCAGGTCCGAAATCAGCCAAAAATTCAGACCGAAATCAGACCTGAAACGGAAAACAGGGATGGACCGGACCCCTGCTGTGAGCTGCAGCTGATTGACTGCAAGCCACTGGTTGAACAAGCTTCCAGGAGTCACATTCTACAGAAGCTGATCTGATGGGGCAGCTTCTAACAGGCAAGGTCACACATAGATCAAAATTCAGCTGGTCCCTGTTGAACCAAACAAATTTTTATCTGTGTGTACCCAGCTTTACCTTATTCCTTGATCCAGTAGGCTCTCCCAGTGCTGTGATTGATCCTGTGGAGCTCCTGGGTGAATTATGATTGGCTGTGGTCACACTCCATCCTCATCATACCATACAGGGTTAATGTTCCTGCATGGATTGGCTGCAAGCCGCTGGTTGAGCAAGGTTCCAGGAGTCCCATTCTACAGAAGCTGATCTGATGGGGCAACTTCTAACAAGCAAGGCCACACACAGATCAAGATTCAGCTCGTCCCTACTGAACCAAACAAATTGTTATCTGTGTGTACCCAGCTTTACCTTATTCCTTGCTCCAGTAGGCTCTCCCAGTGCTGTGATTGATCCAGTGGAGCTCCTGGGTGAATTGTGAGTGGCTGTGGTCACACTCCATCCTCATCATACCATACAGGGTTAATGTTCCTGCATGGTATGATGATGCTGAGGCTTTGGGTGGAGGGGGGAGCACTGCAGCTGGCTGGAGCAAGTACAAGCTTTCCTCCAGCACTACAAGGGTGGACTTTTTTTTTTACTTTGCTGGAGTTGGGCTGCATCCCATGACTTGCTGTTTATGGTAAAATCTTTAAATAGGTTAGGAATATACTGGGACTTTTCAGGTGCTACATAGATGTATTCCACATACACACTATATTTTATTAAAATGCATGATTTTCATTAAGATGCAGTGTGTGTGCAATACATATGTAGAGCCTGACAAGTTCCAGTATATTTCTAACCTATTCATAAACATTTTACTTTCACTTTAGTAAACCTGCACTACAAGGGTCAGCACAGGTTTACAGCACAGAATTGTACAGTGTGGATAGTAGAAAAGACCGGGACTCACAGGGCGAGAAAAGCAGTCTGTTATCTGTCACCTATTATCTTCAGTCTGTGCCAGGAGAGAGGAAAGCTCTGATGTCTGCTGGGTAGTGATGATCGGGGCTGCAGTGTACTGCTGTCTACCCACCTGTACTGGAGCTCTCCCGATCCAACCGCCCAGCCTGTCATGGATCTGTGCCAAGGAGAGTGTCTCTGTTCTTTCCGGGGAAGCTTGCAGCAGGTAAGGGCACATTATCAGCAGTGCTTTTGGACAGAATTAGTAACACAGATGCTGAGACAAAGCATGATGCTCCAGTGTTTTGAGCCCCCTCCCACACTCCGCCCAGGGCAGTGGCCCCTCCCGCCCCTGCCTTTTACCGACCCTGGTGTTGATCATGCACTGTCTGTTCCAAAAAAAATTTCCCAACCAGCATTACCATAATCTTTATTAATGTTTAAGGAAAGTCTATCCACCTATTCTCTCATTAATGTATGGCCTTTTGCCCTTTTGCTGGAGGATGTATTGTATATGTAGGAAGGCCAGTATGGTGGCCTGAATTTATGGGAGGAGCCCTGGGGGTATTTAAGCAGCCCGCTCACCTGTGGTGCTTGTCGGTTTCCTGTGCGCGATATACGTCACTAGGGATGAGCCGAACACCCCCCGGTTCGGTTCGCACCAGAACCTGCGAACGGACCGAAAGTTCGCACGAACGTTAGAACCCCATTGACGTCTATGGGACTCGAACGTTCGAAATCAAAAGTGCTCATTTTAAAGGCTAATTTGCATGGTATTGTCCTAAAAAGGGTTTGGGGACCCGGGTCCTACCCCAGGGGACATGTATCAATGCAAAAAAAACTTTTAAAAACGGCCGTTTTTTCGGGAGCAGTGATTTTAATGATGCTTAAAGTAAAAAAAAAAAGTGAAATATTCCTTTAAATATCGTACCTGGGGGGTGTCTATAGTATGCCTGTAAAGTGATGCCTGTTTCCCGTGTTTAGAACAGTCCCTGCACCAAATGTCATTTTTAAAGGAAAAAATCTCATTTAAAACTGCTTGCGGGTTTAATGTAATGTTGGGTCATGGCAATATGGATGAAAATCAGTGAGACAAATGGCATGGGTACCCCCCAGTCCATTACCAGGCCCTTTGGGTCTTGTATGGATATTAAGGGGAACCCCGCACCCAAATTAAAATAAGGAAAGGTGTGGGGCCACCAGGCCCTATATACTCTGAACAGCAGTATACAGGCGGTGCAAACAAGACAGGGACTGTAGGTTTGTTGTTAAGTAGAATCTCTTTGTAATTTTGAACGGATACATTTTTAACGTGTTTAGCTCCAGCCAAAAAATCTTTTTTAAGCTTTTTGGAAAACATAGGGAAGAGTTATAGCCCCTGTGACATTTGTTTTGCTGTCTTTCCTCCTCTTCAGAAGATTTCACCTCACTTTTTGTCCCAATGAAAAATGTTTTTTGAAAATTTGGGTTTTTTTGTGGAACAAGGATTGGAAAGCATCAGTGGAAAGGAGAAATGTTTTTCCCGTATTAACTCTTACAGGAGAGAATTTCCCTTCCTAGGGGTAGATTTCATCTCACTTCCTGTTGTCTCCTTCCGTTTGCAAGTAGGAGTCGTTTGTAAGTTAGATGTTTGAAAGTAGGGTCCTGCCCTATATACTCAGCAGAAATTTGGGCCTTAGGTGTTGCTGTGGCCACAACACTGTAAGACCTCACAGGGCCCTGCTGTGAAATATTAGATCAAGAATTGTAATAACATGCCCCTGTTGAACAGGAGCTGAAAAATTAGGCCTTAGGCACTGGTGCTGGTGCCACAACACTGCAACCCCTCACAGACACTCTAGTTGGAACGCAGGAACGAGCCCTGCTGCAAAGTATTGCATCAAAAATTGTAATTACACGCCCCTGTTAAACAAGGGCTGAAAAATTGGGCCTTAGGCACTGGTGCTGGTGCCACAACACTGCAACCCCTCACAGACACTCTAGTTGGAACGCAGGAACGAGCCTTGCTGCAAAGTATTGCATCAAAAATTGTAATTACACGCCCCTGTTAGACAGGGGAAGAAAAAATGGGCCTTAGGCACTGGTGCTGGTGCCACAACACTGCAACCCCTCACAGACACTCTAGTTGGAATGCAGGAACGAGCCCTGCTGCAAAGTATTGCATCAAAAATTGTAATTACACGCCCCTGTTAAACAGGGGCAGAAAAAATGGGCCTTAGGCACTGGTGCTAGTGCCACAACACTGCAACCCCTCACAGACACTCTAGTTGGAATGCAGGAATGAACCCTGCTGCAAAGTATTACATCAAAAATTGTAATTACACGCCCCTGTTAAACAGGGGCTGAAAAATTGTGCCTTAGGCACTGGTGGTGGCGCCCAAAACCAAAAATGTTCTTACAAGCTATCAGCGTGATGATTGAGGACGAAGAGGATAATTACTGAGGGATAGTCACTCAGCATCAGCATAGGCAGTCTTTGAAGGGATCTGAGATTTCAAAAAAAATTATTCGGTTACATCAGCATCAGGTGCTTGGTAGCTGGTGGTGATCCAAGACTGATTCATTTTTATAAAGGTCAGTCGATCGACCGAGTCGGTGGACAGACGCACCCTGTGATCGGTTACCACGCCTCCAGCAGCACTGAATGTGCGTTCCGAAAGAACGCTGGATGCAGGACAGGCCAGTAGCTCAATTGCATACTGTGCAAGCTCTGGCCAGTGATCCATCCTCAAGAACCAGTAACCCAGAGGATTTTCGGTGGGAAAGGTGTCCAAGTCTGATCTTGCCCCTAGGTATTCCTGCACCATGTAAAACAGACGCTGGCGATGGTTGCTGGAAACGATCATACCTTGGGGCTGCGGACCAAAAAATTGTCTGAACGCATCAGTCAGACGGCCACCTTCTCCACCGCTCCTTCTTTGACTGACCGAAGCCTCAGCAACACGTTGTCCAGAAACAGGAGTTTGTAACCTCCCAGTTGTTAGGTGCTTCGTCTTCTCCTTGTGGCCTAGGCTCTTGGATGTGGCTCAGTGGAGGTCCTCGCCGGCGGTTAATCAATGACACATACACACATAGGTATGCTGAAATGATTACCATTCTTTATTCGTAGATTCGCTTTTTTTATGCTCTCTTTACAAGACTCTGCCCACAATTTTGGGGCCAATCAAATGATAATACATATTAGCATATTCGGTAATTTCCAAATATTAATACATTAATACATCTTGTGATCTTGTGATATCAAAAACTGGTGACCCCTGTTTTTTCAAGTTAATAGGTCAAAACATGTCATTGTCCACAGCTTCCCTAAAAAAGGCCTAATGCCCGACAAAAAGTACAGAAATAAAACCGCAAACAGATGCTTCCTCTGATGAACACAAGGAAAGAGGAAAACGGTCAGTCTGGTATATTTTAGTAACATCACAAGACAGCCTGACTTTGATCAAAAATATACTCATATTTTTTCTGATTAAACAAGCAACATCTGATTTAAAGCAAAACTCTGAACATATCATAAACAGAGTGAAAATCAACAAATAATCAATAATGAAATGTAATATAGAATCTCCTTACAATCCTCCCTTTGACCATTCGATATCATCGAAATGGTCATTCTACCTTTTCGTCACGCCTCAAGGAGTCATATTCCTCAGCTACCTGTCCATCACGCCTTAAGGATTCATATTCCTCGGCCTCATTTCCCTGGTTCTCGTACCATACTGTGGGATCTCTGGTAATGGAAGTCAGCTTCATGGTTTCGGAAGGTGCTTTGCTACCCTTTTGGTAGAGGCATTTGAGTAACGTGAAGCATGCATACAAGAACAATATGAAAAGCAGTATGGTAAAAATTGTCATTGCAGTGTTCTTAAACCATGAAGTGAGACCTCCAAAACTGAACCCGGTAGAGAAAGGGTCCCATGTTTTCCCAATATCCCTTGCATCCTGTTGTAGCTTGTTTACCTCTTTTCTGTGTTGTGTAATGATGTCATAGTAATCAGGGATCTCGATACTGGTGTTGTGTATCCAAGTGCAGCATTCATAGTCCTCAGTAATTTCACAGAGGCCTGTGAGGGCTGCGCTCATGCTTTCTATAGCAAGGTCATGAAGCTCCAATTGTTTTCTAATAGCTCTGGTTTCTAGGTTTAATTTTGAGATGTCATCAGAGTCCTTCTCCAAGATCTCATCAATGATTGAGGTGTAGTTATTTAGTCTCTTCATCAAATCTATTCCCCAACCTGTCCAGGAAGGGAACCAAGCCCAGGTCATATCTTTCTCTAGGAATATTTCTCTCTTTCCAAGATGTTTTAGAGGGTATCTTGGGTGGGTGCTAGCTTTAAGTAGGTGTCCTTGCCCGTTGTCCCCAACTACTCCCATTATAGGAACTATTTTAGCAAGGTAGCACCATCCCTGAGGTTCTTCAGGAATCCATGGGTAACAAAGCAGTTTACCACAACAGATGTACGTTGTGTTACCTAATGCCAAAGGTCGTTGACTAACAACGGTCCTTGCACCCTTTGAATGACCAGATGCCATCAGCAGAGCCAATAATTGTGCGACCATGGAGTGGGAACTGGAATTAAAAAGGTCATAGATGGTAGCATTTATCACAGGGTCTGAGGTGTGAAAAAGTGAGCTGTCGGTAAGGGAAGCCATGGAGACATTAAGTTTTGACCGTTTGCACACCTCAGCTCCCCTGGAAATGTTTCCCAGTATGAAACACCAATCTGGAGCGTGGCTCCTGCCCACAATTTGAAAACTGAGGGGCTTATTGGGACTTTTTCTTATGACATTGTCAAGAGTTATGGGGGGTGTTCCATTCAGAAAAGGAGTGATGTTTAAGGGAATGGCCATCAATGGGATTCTGGCTGTACTGGGGTGGAGTTTGCTACATATCCAACATTTCTCAAAACCAGACTTTTGTGCATAACTGTACTTAAACCTCAACAGCGACACCTTGTCAGTGAAACCTGAAGGGGGTTCAGTGGGGGACATACTTCTTTTATATTTTATGCTAGGTGCTTTGGCTATCTGGGCCTTTCCACAAATCCCTTTTAGTAGCCCTAAACCTCCTGGATGATACACACAATTCGCTATTAACCAAGTAGGTAGGAATACTATCAGAATCAGACATGTCCAGAGGCATAATGTTTTTCCTGACACAAAGGTGGAAATCATTTTGTCAGGTACTGTGTGCAAAGTTCTGTTACACGTTTCTTCCTGTTGGTGGAGGATTCGTCTCGTCGTCCAGAGAATTTTGTTTTATGCCTTCTTGAATGTCCTTCAAATCCGGTCGTTGTTCCTGTAGAGAGAAGTCTTGGGATGCTGGTGGAGGGTCAGGGGTCCGGGGTTGCTGTGGACACTTCTTTAACCGGCTGGCGTGGATCCAGGTGTTTCCTAGATCGGTCAGTACAGCAGTCCTGGAAACCTTCTCTATTTTCCAGGGTCCGGTGAAAATGGGTCCAACCTTCTTTTTGTGTGCCAGTTGTTTCACCAATACTTTGTCTCCTGGGATGAAGGGATGAGTAGGTTCTGTTGAAAGAGGAGAAAAGGTGACAGAGACTTGTTCGTTCATATCTTGTAGCATACTTACCAGATTTTTCACGTACATTTCCTGTTGAGAATAGATGTTAATGTCAGTGTTTTGATCTAAGAGGGGCAGCTCTATGTTTGCAGGAACTCCCATCAAAATCTCAAAGGGCGAGAGTTTTGTTCTAGCATGTGGTGTTGTCCTGATCTGGAATAGGACAGAAGGTAGGTAATCCAACCATCCTTTCATGGTGCCCCCCGTGGCCTTTTTTAACTTGTCCTTGATGTTCCTATTCATTCTTTCCACTACTCCTGCACTTTGTGGGTGGTAAGGGATGTGCAGTTTCCACTGTAAGCCTAGTAGCTTAGCTAAAGTCTGTGTAACAGAGGAGCTGAAGGCAGGCCCTCTGTCTGACCATATGGCCGTTGGTATTCCGAACCTACAAACCCAATGGTTCAGTAGGCACTTGGCAGCAATTTTAGCAGTCTCACCTGTACAAGGAATTCCTTCAACCCAGCCCGACCATTTGCATACGATTACGCAAAGGCATTTCAAATTGCCTCTTTGTTTGGGCATGTGTGTGAAGTCTATTTGCAAATCTGTTAGGGGACCCAAGGGTGAGGGCAGGTGGCCATGTAATCCATGATTTTTCCCTTGGACATTGTTTTGTGCACAGGTTAGACAACTGCTGGTGAGGAGTTTCGCCTGTTTACTTAAGTTGTTTGTGCAGAAAGACTTTGTGTATATGTTTGTTAGGGCGGTGGTACCTATATGTCCTGGACCATGGAGATAGGAAAGTATGAGAACACTGCTTGATTCTGGTATTCCCAATATCTTCCCCTCTTTTGACCAAAGACCTTCTTGGTCCTTGGTCAAGCCATCCTTGACCCAAAAAGAAACATCCTCCTCTGTAGCTAAACCCTGTATTTGTGCCACAATGGTTTTAAAGTTGGGGGATGTAAAATGTTCTTTGAAGAACATTGTTGTGGGGGCTGGCTGACCAATGTACAGGGCAGCGGCTTTTTTTGCTTCTCTGTCTGCCAGAGCGTTTCCTTTGGAAACTCTGCTGTTATCTGATGAATGTGCTTTCACTTTGACGACCGCTATCCTCTTTGGGAGAAGAATCGCTTGCAGGAGTGCTTTAATTTGCGTAGAGTTGGCGATTGGCTTGTTGTCAGCGGTTTTAAATCCTCTATTCGCCCAGATTACGCCATAGTCGTGCGCTACACCAAAAGAGTACCTACTATCTGTGTAGATGTTTACCTCCTCATCAGAGAAAAGTATGCAAGCTCTTGTGAGTGCCTCCAATTCTGCTACCTGTGCAGAGGAGGGTGGTAAGGCTTTTGCTTCCAACACCACATCAGGTAGTTGGACAATGGCATACCCTGTCAGGAATGTTGCATCAGAGGGGCGAGTACAACTGCCATCTATGAAGACGTCCTGTACTCCTGGTAAGGGAATGTCAGTGAGATCTGGGCGAGGGCTGGTTATTGCTGCAACCTGTTCAACACAATTGTGCTTCTGATCAGGGTCTCGTGGCAGCTTGAGCAAAGAATGTAAAAGACGGACAGTGGGATTACTTGGTGGTGCGTGTTTGAGGGTGAGGTTATCAGTATTCAGAAGTGTGATCTCATACCCACTAAGCCTTTGTGCTGTCATATGCTGTGTGTTCATGTTTTGTAGAAGGTGAGTTACTGAATGAGTAGTGTAGAGAGTCAGTTCATGGCCTAATACTGATTTGTTAGCCTCCTGAACTGCCATAGCACAAGCAGCAAGGTTTTGTAGACAGGATGGCATCCCCTGTACTTGGGTAGGCAACTTTTTTGAGAGGTAGGAGACTGGTCGGTACCCGGTTCCATGTTGCTGTGTCAAAACCGCAGCAAAAGAATTTCCTGATACCACACAGTATAATTGAAAGGGTTTGCCATATTCTATCAATCCCAGGGCGGGGGCCTGAGTCAGACTTTTTAACAAGGCCTGAAATGCACAGAGCCTCTCTGTTGTCCAATCTACTGTCTTTGGGGCGGTGGACAAGGTAGCCTCCCTCAGAATGCCATCATAATATGAACAATCTGGGATCCATTGGCGGCAATATACAATTGCACCCAAGAATGAGAGCAAAGTTGCTTTGTCTCTTGGAGGACTGAGAGCCTGCAGGGCTGCGGCACGTTTGGGGGATACCAGCCTGGTTCCCTCCTTCAGAATGCATCCCAGGTATTCTACCTGACTTTGACACCATTGTATTTTCCTTTTCGATGCTAGGTGGCCAGACCTGGCCAGGTGATGTAACAGAGATGTGGAATCGACCGCACAATCTTCAGCAGATCGACTGCACAGGAGCAAGTCGTCCACATACTGTATTAGCACCGACCCGCGCTCAGCAGTCCATGACTTAATTGTCTCATTAAGGACCATGGAGAAGGCTGCGGGACTGTCCACATACCCCTGAGGTAATCTTGACCAGGTCAACTGCTTTTTCCCCCCCCATGAGAATGAGAACATGGGCGATACCCCATCATCGATCGGGATGCTAAAATACGCGTTCGCCAGGTCTACTACTGTGTAGCAAAGGGAATCAGCAGGTATTTTCAAGAAGATGAAAGAAATATCTGCCACCAAAGGTGGCAGAGGTATAACCTGCTTGTTCACGGCCCTTAGGTCCTGTACAAGCCTCCATTCCCCATTTGCCTTTTTCACAGGGTAGATTGGTGTATTCCAGGGGCTTATGATGTGTTTCAGAATCCCTTTTGCTATGTAATCATTGATTAATGGTGTGATGCCTTCAATTTTTTCAAGTGGCAGGGGGTATTGCTTGTGATACTGTACTACAGCGTCTGGACGCATTTGTGGTGTGTAGGGTGTACAGTTGATGAAACCCACACTCCCTTTGTTGTCTGCCCATATAGCATGTGTTTCTAGAGTGGGTGGCAATGATGCAAAGAGTCCCCTGAAAGTGTGTCTCTTTGGGGCATGTAAATCACAGAACGGTGAGTTGGCAGTGAGGGAGCCCCCTCTGTCAAATTTAATGGTGATATTCAGTTTTGAGAGTAGGTCCCTCCCCATTAAAGATACTGGGCAATCCACAAGGACAGCAAAACTCTGAGTGCACAGTTCCTGCCCTTCTGGAGTAGCCACGGGCAATGGTGGAGTGATGGGATGGGTAACTGATGTCCCATTTATACCAATAGAGTTTCCCTCAGTGCAGTGCGGTGTGTCATATATGGCATCATTCAGACTACTGAATGTAGCCCCTGAATCCAGAAGTAGACATATCAGGTGATTGTCTACCCGCAATAGTACCTGTGGAAGACTTTTCCACGATGGATTATAACACACAAGGCTGAGGGACGGGACATACTCTTGGCATCCCTATTGTGGTGTCCGCCGAGCGGATGGCCACTGCATCGGAATGCGTGGGGGTGGTCTGTGAGGTTGAGGCTGATATTGGGGTTGTGGTGGGGGTGGTTGGGGTTGTGGTGTGGGTGGTTGGGGTTGTGGTGGGTGAGGATACCTGATATCCTGAAAGCGATGGGGGCCGGTGTTAAGATTCCTACCTCTTCCTCTCTGGGCGTTTGTTCTAATTCTGTAGGGACATTGGGACTTCCAGTGCCCCAGTTCCCCACAGTTAAAGCACCCCTGGTCTGGTGGGTAAGCCTGGTCTGGGGGATAAGATTGCATTGGTGGATAAGGTTGCATTGTCATTATGTGGGTGGGCGGAGTCCCACCAGTTGGCAGAGTCTGGGTTGGTGTTAAGGAGGGAAAAATGCCACCCTTCTGTTCAAATACCCCTGATGTTTCTCGTGACCTAGCATCTTTCATAAATTCATCTGGGGGTTGTTCTGCCCACTTTGGATTAGTGAATTTAAGCAACTGTGTCACCTTCGTATCGCCACCAGCCATAATGGTGGTGGTGAACAATTGGGGGTTGGCATTATCTACTGCTTTCCACAGACTATATACCCGGGTACAAAATTCATAGAACTTTTCCTTCGGTCCCTGTTTTGCTAGGACAAGTTCCTGAAGTGCAGATGAACCCTTGTATATAGCAGACCAATGATTCCCCATACCTTTCCAAAAAGACACCCAGTCCTTATTTTCTTCTATGTGGGCTGTCCATAAGGCCTCTACGGGATGCCCCTCTGGGCTGTCAGGGTCAACTATACTAAGAATCCCTGCTATATTTTCCTTATCCAGGCTTGTCCCTGCACTGTATTTTGCAAGGAAAGCACCAGCCTCCCTAGGGCTTTTCTTTGGGCTGGGGCATAACTCCTTTATTTTTGACAGTGTGCCTAGGGGTAAGGGAATATGGACTTCCGTCTCCCCTATATGCATGAGTGGTGCTTTAAAGGTGGCACCTAGAGTTTCCTGTTCCACCTCCATTTCTCTTTCCTCAGTAGAGGATTCACCCTGCTCCCTTTCCTCCTGTGGGGGTTTCTGGCTTCTGAGTGTGGTGGATGGCTGTGAAATTATCTTTTCTTCAGCTTCCTTAATCCTCCTCGCCTTTTTCTCCAGTTTCCTCTCGTATGCCTCTAAATCTTCCCTTTTCCTCTGTATCCTTTCTTCCTCTTCCTGCTGTCTCTTATTAAATTCTTTCTGTTTCTCCTCCCATTCCTTTTCCCTGGGGCTTAACTTCCTGACTCCTTCCTCTTCTCCCTTTTCCAGGGACACTCCATCCCTTTCTTCCTTAGCTATCACAGAATACTCTCTCATCTCACCATCCCTCTTATCTAGCTCTCTTTTGTAACGTTCTAGCTCTTCCTCCCTCTCCTTGAGCTCTTTTAACTTCTCTTCTAATTCCCTTTCCTTCGTATCTAACTTCCTAATTCTCTCTTCTTCTCTCCTACGTATACCTTCTGTCCGGACTTCCTCTTTCCTGTTTCTACTTTCGTTTTCCCATCGTGTAACCTGCGCCTGATCAGCTGCACTATATACCATGGTAGCTAATACTGCTGGATCCAAAGATGGGTACAGCTGAAGACATGGACCCAATGTTCCATCCTCCTGTTTGACCATCACATAAGGGGGGGGTGCTTCGGGTTGTTGTGAAAGGGCGGGTGAATTTACAGGTTTTGGTGTGGGGGCTTTAGTTACATACTCTGTTTTATATTTAGCTAGGCATTTATTCCATATTTTGTAACAATTTTTCATATACTGGATGTCTTCCCATTTCCCAGGTGGGTAGGAGTGCTTGTGTACCTGACACACCTTGCTCACTTCCTTCCACTCATCCTCAGAACAGGGTCCCACTGGCCCTGGGTCATGTATCCCCAGCTGTTTGCACCTGTCTCTGACCTGTGTCCAAAACGGTTCTACCTGTGATCCCGGTAGTGTGTTTTTAACATACTCATAGGGAGATGGATTGGCCATGGTCTGGGTTGCCGCAGAATTCCCCATCTAACAACCTTGGAAGTGTATGACTAGTACAGGGACAGAGATGAAAGCAACCTGTTTGTGCTATAATCTGTTCCCTGACTTGGGAGTAAGTCCCTTGGTCTCTTATGGCACTGGGGCTGAAATAGCTATGAAGATTAACTCTTAGTACCCGGTGTAGGGTACCCCTCCTTGTGGTGGGATAGACCCCCCTTGCACCAAGCCGGTATGAAAATCCGGTTGGTCTGGTAGTGAGCAGGATCCACGTCCTGTCAACACTAAGAAACAGTAGACCAAAGGTGCAACGTGGGCAGGCGGGCGCTATCTCACTACAGTCAGGCTCCTGTCTTAGGTTGTTCATTTAGTACATATATGTGTAATACAATATCAACAAAATCCCTCTAAATCAATACAGTACTTTAAATTCAGTTGTCATACACATATATTATCATACACTTATCTCTAATTCTCTAATACTCTATACACTCTAAATACTTACGGTGTTACCTAGAAGCAAAACAAGCAAGAAAACAAGCAAAATCTTATATATACAGTGGCAAGATAAAGTTATAAAGTTACATTGTATGAACATGTTATAATAAGTATAATAAGTGCACTTTTCAATATTTTCCCCAAAAATTGGGCGTCCACTAAGCCACTCCTTATACTACGGGCGTATTCTATACTTCCCGAGTTTTAAACACACATATATATATCTATCTACTCAATACAGTCAGACCAGCCTAGTCAGACTACTCAAAAAACAAAAATACCTGTGAGCCCCTCTAACCCTCCAAGGGGCCAGCCATAGCCCGTTGCGAAGGCACAGTTTATGTAAGTGGGTGGACATACAAGGCTATTTGAACAAGGCAAGCATCAATACCAGTTACCAAAAAATAGGCAAAAAGGTATAAAAAATGTCTTACCTGTTCAAAACACCCCACCACTTGCTGGTACCAAAAACTGTTAGGTGCTTCGTCTTCTCCTTGTGGCCTAGGCTCTTGGATGTGGCTCAGTGGAGGTCCTCGCCGGCGGTTAATCAATGACACATACACACATAGGTATGCTGAAATGATTACCATTCTTTATTCGTAGATTCGCTTTTTTTATGCTGTCTTTACAAGACTCTGCCCACAATTTTGGGGCCAATCAAATGATAATACATATTAGCATATTCGGTAATTTCCAAATATTAATACATTAATACATCTTGTGATCTTGTGATATCAAAAACTGGTGACCCCTGTTTTTTCAAGTTAATAGGTCAAAACATGTCATTGTCCACAGCTTCCCTAAAAAAGGCCTAATGCCCGACAAAAAGTACAGAAATAAAACCGCAAACAGATGATTCCTCTGATGAACACAAGGAAAGAGGAAAATGGTCAGTCTGGTATATTTTAGTAACATCACAAGACAGCCTGACTTTGATCAAAAATATACTCATATTTTTTCTGATTAAACAAGCAACATCTGATTTAAAGCAAAACTCTGAACATATCATAAACAGAGTGAAAATCAACAATTAATCAATAATGAAATGTAATATAGAATCTCCTTACACCAGTCTCTGGGAGCGCGTTGCACAGACCTTTCTGCAAGGCCTCCCGAAGATGTTTCATCCTCTGCTCCCTCTGCGATGGCAAGATAAGGTCCGCAACCTTACCCTTGTAACGTGGATCAAGGAGGGTTGCCAGCCAGTATTGGTCCTTCTCCTTGATACCACGAATACGAGGATCCTTATGCAGGTTTTGCAGGATCAGGGAGGCCATGCAGCGTAGGTTTGCTGAGGCATTCGGTCCGGAGTCCTCTGGGTCACTAAGGACGACATGGTCCGCAGCCACCTCCACCCAGCCATGTACAAGTCCATGTGTTTCTTGGTACTGATCCCTTAAAGACTGCTGCTGATGCTGAGTGCCAGGCTCCACCTCCATACTGACACAATCTTCCTCCTCCTCCTCCTCCTCCTCCTCCTCCTCGTCCTCTTCCTGTGTGATCGGCGGGCACGCAGGAACACTGTCTGGATAAAGGGGACCTTGAGAGCTAAGGAAGTCCTCCTCTTCCTGCCTCTGTTCTGCCTCAAGTGCCCTGTCCATTTTTCCATGCAGCGTGTGCTCCAACAGGTGGACAAGGGGGACAGTGTCACTGATGCATGCACTGTCACTGCTCACCATCCTCGTGGCCTCCTCAAATGGTGACAGGACAGTGCATGCATCCCTGATCATGGCCCACTGGCGTGGGGAAAAAAAAACAAGCTCCCCTAACCCTGTCCTGGAGCCATAGTCGCACAGGTACTCATTGATGGCCCTCTGCTGCGTGTGCAGCCGCTGCAGCATGGCCAACGTTGAGTTCCACCTGGTGGGCATGTCACAGATTAGGCGGTTCTTGGGCAGGTTAAACTCCTTTTGGAGGTCCATCAGCCGAGCACTGGCATTATATGACCGGCGGAAATGCACACAGACTTTCCTGGCCTGCCTCAGGACATCCTGTAAGCCCGGGTACCTGCCCAAGAACCGCTGCACCACCAAGTTAAGGACGTGAGCCAAACAGGGCACATGGGTCATTTGTCCCTGTCGGAGGGCAGAGAGGAGGTTGGTGCCATTTTCGCAAACCACCATTCCTGCCTTAAGTTGGCGTGGCGTCAACCACCTCTGAACCTGCCCCTGCAGAGCTGACAGAACCTCTGCCCCAGTGTGGCTCCTGTCCCCCAAGCACACCAGCTCAAGCACCGCATGGCATCTTTTGGCCTGCGTACTTGCGTAGCCCCTTGAACGACTACGGAGCACCGCTGGTTCCGAGGAAGAGGCCATGGAGGAAGAAGAAGAGGAGGGGGTGGAGGAGAGAGGTGTGTCACAATCATTAGCATTTTGGAGGCGTGGTGGCGGAACAACCTCCAACACTACTGCACCTTGTCCTGCATCCTTCCCAGCTGCCAGCAGAGTCACCCAATGCGCTGTGAAACTTAGGTAACATCCCTGTCCATGCCTGCTGGACCATGAGTCAGCGGTAATATGCACCTTACCGCTGACCGCCCTGTCCAGCGAGGCATGGACATTGCCTTCCACATGCCGGTAGAGAGCCGGAATCGCCTTCCGTGAGAAAAAGTGGCGTTTGGGTACCTGTCACTGAGGAACCGCACATTCCACAAACTCACGGAAGGGGGCAGAGTCTACCAACTGAAAAGGCAGCAGTTGAAGTGCTAGCAATTTTGCCAAGCTAGCATTCAACCGCTGGGCATGTGGATGGCTGGGAGCAAACTTCTTTCGGCGGTGCAGCAGCTGGGGCAGGGAAATTTGCCTGGTACAATCTGACGTCGGTGTACCAAAAGCAGATTGCCCACAAGTACTTGGCTGTGACACACCTAATTCTACACCTTCATTCCTCTCACTGCAGGTCTCAGAGAGGACTGAGGGTCTAGTGGGGTTGGAAATCTCAGCTGATGAGGAGCAAGGAGATGTCCTCTTTGTTCTTTGGTGTGGGTCTTTTAGATACGCTTGCCAACGAACTGCATGGCAAGTCAACATATGTCTGGTCAAGCATGTGGTACCCAAGCGGGAGATGTTTTGGCCACGTGAGATACGCTTGAGACATATGTTGCAAATAGCAGCGGTGTGATCTGATGCACTTGTCTCAAAAAAGGCCCACACCAAAGAACTTTTTGAATAACGCGCAGAGACTGCAGCGCCCTGCACATGTGGAGCTTTGGGGTGTGATGCAGTCAATGTGCTGCCCTTAGGCTGGCCCCTGGAGGGCATCCTGCTTCGTTGGTGATGTGCCGCCTCCTCCTCCTCCTCCTCTCTCCTATTAGGCACCCACGCTGAGTCAGTGACCTCATCATCCCCTCCCTCCTCATCACTGGAGCAAACCTGGCAGTATGCTGCAGCAGGGGGAGCATGACTGCCAGATTGCTGTCCTTCTTGGGCACCCCCTCTGTCCGTGCTCATGTTACTGCCTTCATCGAGCTCAGTATCATCATCAGAGCCTTCCAAACGCTGGGCATCCTCCTGGAGCATGTACCCAACACTGTGGTCAAACAGTTCGAGGGACTCCTCAGGAGGACATGGTGGAGCTAGGGAAGGAGTCACTGATGACATTGAGGCGAGGGAAGAGGCTTTGCCAGACAAAGCACCCTGGGCATGGGTGAGAGAGGATGAGGAGGATGAGGACGGCTTGGTCATCCACTCGACCAAGTCTTCCGCATGTTGCGGCTCAACACGGCCAGCTGCCGAAAAAAAGGCCAAGCGTGTCCCATGGCCACGTGCTGATGAGGATGCACCGTCTCCACGACCAGCACTAGACACAGAGCCTGCTTGCCCTCTCTTATTGGCTTGTGACTGTCTGCCTCTCCTTCTTGGCCTTCCAGACATACTAATGGCCTGTAGCTGCACTAAGCTGGGATATATATATATATATATATATATATATATATATATATATATATGTACTGATACTGCAGCTAGCAAAATCAACTGCCTGCCTGTAGTATGAGAACACCACCAACCTTCTACAGGTAGCTTTAGCTGAACACTGTGAGCAGGACGCACTGCACTAAATGTAAATAGTCTAGCTGCCTGACCGTGGTACTAATAGGATCAAAAGAACACCAGTAATTTTCTTCAGGTAGCTTTATATACTGTACCAAGACAAGCCTGCCTGTCAGTAGGAAGATAACAGGAATGGATCTAGCTGAACACTGTGAGCAGGACGCACTGCACTAAATGTAAATAGTCTAGCTGCCTGACCGTGGTACTAATAGGATCAAAAGAACACCAGTAATTTTCTTCAGGTAGCTTTATATACTGTAACAAGACAAGCCTGCCTGTCAGTAGGAAGATAACAGGAACGGATCTAGCTGAACACTGTGAGCAGGACGCACTGTACTAAATGTAAATAGTCTAGCTGCCTGACTGTGGTACTAATAGGATCAAAAGAACACCAGTAATTTTCTTTAGGTAGCTGTAAATACTGTAACAAGACAAGCCTGCCTGTCAGTAGGAAGATAACAGGAACGGATCTAGCTGAACACTGTGAGCAGGACGCACTGCACTAAATGTAAATAGTCTAGAAGATAACAGGAACAGATCTAGCTAAACTGAATACAGTGTATATATATATATATATATATATATATATGCAACACCTTGGATGCATATATATACACAATACACTTTAAGTGCAGCTAACTGACTGACTGTCCTGCCTAATCTAGCTAACTCAAATGAAATGACACTGTCTCTCTCTCTCTCTATCTCTCAGCACACCGGAACACACTGCACAGGGCCGCCGTGCAGGCGGCCTTATATAGTGTGGGGCGTGTACTAAATCCCCTGAGCCATAATTGGCCAAAGCCTCCTTGGCTTTGGCCAATTACGGCTCTCTGTTCAGGCGGCGCTGTGATTGGCCAAGCATGCGGGTCATAGTGCATGCCTGGCCAATCATCAGCAAGCAATGCACTGCGATGCCGCAGTGAATTATGGGCCGTGACGCGCCATACGAATTTGGCGCGAACGGCCCATATCGTTCTCAATTCGGCGAACGAACATGGGTTCGACTCGAACACGAAGCTCATCCCTATACGTCACTAGGCCGACTATTCGAATACCAGCGTCCGCAAGTTCTTGTCTCGCAAGTTCCCGCATTCGCAATCTACGTGCTCGAGAGTTTCGAAGTCCGTGTTACCGATTCGCAGTTCGTACCACGCGTCTGGCTTGGCTGTCGCAGGTAGGGTTTGTTTTCACGCATTGTTAGATATCATGTCACTAAATCGTGATATCAAACTTACGAATCACTCGCAAATTCACAAACGTAACCGCAATGCATATCACTCGCACTATCGTTATGTTACCATTTCGTGTTATCTGAGAAAACCACCGCGACGCAGACGTCGCTTCATTTCAGGCATGTCTAAATTGTCACCATGCGTCAGTAGACAGCCATAGCGATTCGCAATTCGCAAATCTTATCGAATCACGTCAGTTCGATACCAATCATTTCTAATTTCTGAACATTTCTAAATACATTTCTAACATTTCAAACCATTTCGAATCATTTCTCATTTCAGTCACGTACCGCGCTCCGATTCGAATCCAGTCGCACCTAAAGATGCACCGATTCGCTCCGGTGTGCCCCAGTAGTTACGGCCTCATTTCAGTACATGCTCCAGAGTCACGTCATTTTCAGTCGCTGTCGACTCACCGATTCGTACCTCTGTCATGGTTATCATTTCACTGCCACGTATCACTCTCAGATACGAATTCAGTCGCATGGAAATGCACCGATTCGTCTCGGCGTGCCCCAGCTATTTGCCACATTTCAGTACATGCTCCAGAGTCCGATTCACAGTCAGTCGCTACAGCGGCATGACCGATTCGCGCCTCTGTCATGGCAACAAATGTTACATCTGCACTTACCGCGCTCCGCTTCGAATCCAGTCGCATCCTCGATGCACCGATTCGTTACGGCGTGCCCCAGGGCTCGACCTCATTTCTGAAACATGCTCCAGAGTCTGGATCGTAGCTAGTCGCAGATATCGGGTGACCGATCCGCATCTCTGTCATGGGAATTGCTACCATTCATTTCACTCCCACAGGACATCACCGTTTCGAAACCAGTCGCATCCGAGATGCACCGATTCATCACGGAATGCCTCAGTTGTTTTGGCCGTATCCATACCTATACCAGAGCTCGGTTCGTTGCCAGTCGCAAAATGCGGCACAACCAATTCGAGCCTCGGTGAAGGTAAAACATTTCTCTCATTTTGTTTCATACTGCGCTTCGATTCAAATCCAGATGCATCAAACATGCACCGATTCGTCCCGGTGTGCACCAATGTTTTTCAGTTGCCTCATTTCAGTACATGCTCCAGAGCCCGGTTCACGGTCGGCACAGTCACGGCACGACCGAGCCGGACCTCTGTCATGACAAGAGAGTTCACTCATTTCATAATCAAGGCAAACATTTCAAATCATTTCATTGTCACAAGATTGCAAGCACCATACAAATCATTGCTTCAAGTTAGCCAGCAACCCTTCACGAATTATCACCTTTTATTTTCCTCCAGGTCAGTCAAAGTTCAGTAGGTCCACCCTGCACCAGGTTGGACAATATCCCCCCAGGTAAAAAAAAAAAAAAATGGGAGAAAATAAGTCGGGTAAGTATGACTCAAGGAATCAAAGCAAAAACTTGAAATTCATGTCACCCCCAATAGGTTACCGTCAACCAAAAAACACAAGCTCAAAAACAGGATATCCTCACCAGATCAACCATGTCTCAGGCCGGCAGAGAAGACTTCACGGCCCCTCTGTCACCTTTCCCGGTCTCAGAGAGCGGCAGCGTGCAGTCCCTCAGGGGATGGACTATCCCCAAACTGACGGCAGAGCTAAGACGCAGAGACGTGCCCTTCCCCGCCACAGCAAGGAAAGGCGAGCTGTTCAAGCTCCTCTTCCCCCCACCAGCAGCAGGACCCAGCACCCAACAGGCATCCCTCCAGTCGATATCTTCAGCCATCTCACAACTTCACACGATGGTGTTGTCCCTGTCTACCTCGGTCACAGACGTACAAACCAGGGTGGCACTCCTGGAGGCTCGACCGGCCGCGGCTATCCCCGACCCAACCGCAGCCCAAACTTTAACACCCCTTCCTGCAGGTACCACAGGCTGGAGCCCCATTGTCTACCCCTCCCATTTGGTTCCAACCAGCATCAGGAAGGACATTTTGGACGGCAGGGACGTCAACCTGGCCTCTCTCCTCATCTCTGTGCACGATCTGGCAGAAAATAAGGCCTACACCTGGGGTGACATATCGGTGGTCCTTAAAGCCAGAGACCCCAGACTGAACCGGAAGTTATCTGTCCCAGAGTTCACCTTGGCCTTTGGCATGCTGAGAGACGTCATATGCTCAGCCGCCCCCAGCAGAAGGGAAGAACTGGACTTGTACCTCCATATGGTAGTAGACCTGGGCTACAAGTATGGAGGATTTTCCTTTTACGACTATCACCGTTCCTTTTCCGCAAAGGCGACAGCCAGGCTCACACAGTTCCAAACGACAACAAATTGGAGTCTCATGGACACAGAGCTGTTCTGCCGCCACTTTGCCGGCTTTCCCTCACCCCTGTGTGCGATTTGCCAGTCCTCCACCCATACTGCCAGCTGGTGCGCCAATGCGACAATCAGACGTCCCTTCGAATTTCCCTCTACCTCCTGTGCACTTCAGGGTCAGTCGGTCCCTGAACAAACGCCTCAGGTGGACAAATTCGGACGCCCAGTCCGAACCGTGGGAGGGGCAGCCATCTGTAATAATTACAATTACGGGTCCTGCAACTTTAGTCAGTGCCGCCTACTCCACATCTGCACCTTATGCCAAAGAGCGCACCCAAGAAACTTGTGCGAAATCAAACAACAGAAGAGGGCATGACTAAGCCGGATCAACGTCGTGTGGCTAGGACTCACCTCACACCCCACCCCCTCCCTGGCCACCTACCTTATCCAGGGGTTCACAGTAGGGTTTCACACCGGCCTCATTTCACTACCCCACAGTACTTACGAATGTAGGAATCTTCGTTTAGCGGCCATTGACGAACAAGCCATAGATCGGCTCCAACAAGCAGAAGTAGACCGAGAGTACGTCATAGGCCCCTTCACTCAGCCCCCTTTCAGCACTTGGAGAGTCAGCCCTATTGGGCTTGTCAAGGGCAAATTCACAAATAAATTACGTTTGGTGTACGACCTGTCTGCGCCTCATTCTTCCCACATCCCCAGTCTCAATTCCCTGATCCCCTCCGAAGAATTCTCCCTAAAATATTCCTCCGTGGACATGGCAATCCAAGCAGTCATCAAAGCAGGTACAGGTGCCTGGCTTTCCAAAGCCGACATCTCGGATGCCTTCAAGCTCCTGCCTATACACCCATCCCTTTGGTGCTGGCATGGCATCAAGTGGAAGGAGGCATATTATTTTGCCACAAAACTGACGTTCGGTTCGAAGAGCAGCCCTTGGCTCTTCGACACATTCGCTCAATCCCTCGCTTGGATACTGGTACACAAGTCAACTTAGACACCTGCACTATGCAAGCCAGTCTCCCCCAAACTAACCCGCATTAGGGCGGTCCTTCACAAATTCACCCATACCAAGGGGTGTACCAAAAAGCAGTTGCAATCTCTCCTGGGAATGCTTAATTTTGCCATGCGAATTATCCCACAAGGCCGCACCTTCGTGTCACGTCTGCTGAGATTCCTGTCAGAAACACAAGACCCCGATCAGATCCTAAATCTAGACTCCGCAGCAATAGCGGACCTATCTATGTGGGAGGAATTCCTGTCCGCCTGGAACGGCATATCCCTATTTATACCCATGGTTTCGGCCCTTTCACCTCAGGTGGTGACAGACGCTGCAGCTTCCACAGGTTTCGCGGCAATTTTTGGCCACCAATGGTTTTCAGGACCCTGGCCTCAACAGATACTGTTGATACCCGGCTTTACCCGAACATCTTCTCTCTTCGAACTCTATCCCATAGTGGCAGCTGCACAACTCTGGGGTCACCATTGGACAGGGCAAACCGTGGTCTTCACCACCGACAATCAGGCCACGGCAGACATCATCAACAAAGGCAGGTCCAATTCCCTAGCAGTCATGTCCTTCCTGCGCAGAGTGGTACAACTGTCTTTACAGCATCAGTTTAGCATACACTGTGCATTTATTCCAGGCAGATACAATTTAGCTGCCGACGCACTGTCACGTTTTAACTACACCTCCTTTTTCAAACAGGTTCCCGGAGCCGATCCAGTGTCGGCCCCTATCCCTGTCTGGTCACAGCTGACCCTGGACTAGCTTAACATTTACAATGATCAACGCAGCTCATCAATCACTCACTCTCTCATAACACACTCAAGGCCTACCAGACAGCTTGGAGGGCGTTCAATAAATTCCTCACATCCTGCTGTAAAGGACCAACAGATGTCAAACAGGTACTGGCCTTCACTTCATACTGCCACACTCAGCTGGCCTTATCTTACAATACCATTCGGCTATACCTAGCCGGCATACAACATTTCTTGACTCTTGAAGACCCCACAAAATCTTCACTGTTCTCATCGCACGCTATACGAGCCATCCTAAGGGGCATTCAGAAACAACAACCAGTGATCAGCATCAAGCGCTTACCCATTACGGGGCCCATCTTCAGGGATATGTCAACTATTCTGGCTACTTCTCCATTCGGTCTGCTCCCCAGCACGGTCCTACAAGCAGCCATATATTTGGCTTACTACGGGTTCTTGCGACCTGGCGAGTTCACCTGTAACAACCTCACAGACCAAGTACTATGCAGACGGCACTTGCTTCGCTACCAAGACCATTTCATCCTTCAACTCGAGGTTTCTAAAACCCAGCAAACAGGCTCTGGAGTGGATATTCACCTCTACAAAACCAATAACAGCTGGTGTCCCGTCACCGTACTTAACCGTCTCCTGTCACTCCTGCCTGAACAACCGGACACCAGTCCTCTTCTACCATTCCCAGTTAAACCCTTAAGTGCCTGTCAGTTTGTGAAACACATTAGGATACTTCTCCGCAATCTTCACCTTAACCCCAGTCAGTATTCTGGACACTCCTTTCGTATCGGAGCAGCCTCCGCAGCATCCCGCCATGGGGTCCCAGACCACGTCATCAAAAGACTAGGCAGGTGGAAATCAGCCTGCTTCGCCCGGTATATCCCCAATCCTCAAGTAGAGATGGCATAGGCATTTTCCAAATTGGCTCAATGAATAAATGAAAACCAATAAAATATTATACCCCTACCTGAATGTTTTTGCCCCCTTATTTTGGCATACCGGCCATTAGACCAAGGCACACTTTCAGGTCCATTTCATATGGTAAGTCCACACTTCCAGGTCTATTTCTGATGGTAAGTCTTATGTTAACTATAAATGTTATCTATGTCCATATCGGACATAGGGCCCCAACCATAAGTAGGAAGGCCAGTATGGTGGCCTGAATTTATGGGAAGAGTCCGGGGGGTATTTAAGCAGCCCGCTTACCTGTGGTGCTTGTCGGTTTCCTGTGCGCGATACCCACCCTCCCATCCCCATTTCACAGCATTTCTCAACTATTCATTTCTCTTTACAGAATAATCATTTCTTAAACCAGGGTATGCCCCCTTATTTTGGCATACCGGCCATTAGACCAAGGCACACTTTCAGGTCCATTTCATATGGTAAGTCCACACTTCCAGGTCTATTTCCGATGGTAAGTCTTATGTTAACTATAAATGTTATCTATGTCCATATCGGACATAGGGCTCCAACCATAAATATATATATATATATATTTATATTTATATTAATATATATATATATATATATATATACACGGGACCCAACATACATTATTCAAGGTGCTTTGTAATTAAAACATTTGTAATTTAACAAAATTGTTTTAGACATGAGTAGCATGTCCAATGTCCACAAACGGTTGAGTTTCAAGGGTTATTAGATTAGCTTTAGGTAATGTTTTGAAAAATCTGCTCCTAGAGAAAGTTTGCCCATTTAACTCAATACATAGTAAATCTCCTTTTTCCAAAAGTATACTCTGGTAGTGGCCATAACAGTTTGTATACACCAAAGAGGATATCAGAACAGACCAGACCATGATGCTAAAAAAAGTATTATCTTCAGTTTTCTTGTCCTCTGTACCACGTACCCTTCCTTGTTTTTCCCCCTGTATACTGTATATAGTGTACATAGCTTGAGTTGTGTTTGTTGGATATTGTTATTTCCTTTACACTTATATTTTGTTGCCATTGCATGTCTGTTTATGTGTTTGTTTTCTATTTATTTCTCGCTTATTATCTGTAATGTTGTTTGCTTTTCTCTATCCTACAGTAAGCACTTTTTTATTGTACACATTTCACAGTAATGCCCCGTACACACGGTCGGACTTTGTTCGGACATTCCGACAACAAAATCCTAGGATTTTTTCCGACGGATGTTGGCTCAAACTTGTCTTGCATACACATGGTCACACAAAGTTGTCGGAAAATCCGATCATTCTGAACGCGGTGAAGTAAAACACGTACGTCGGGACTATAAACGGGGCAGTGGCCAATAGCTTTCATCTCTTTATTTATTCTGAGCATGCGTGGGACTTTGTCCGTCGGATTTGTGTACACACAATCGGAATTTCCGACAACGGATTTTGTTGTCGGAAAATTTTATAGCCTGCTCTCAAACTTTGTGTGTCGGAAAATCCGATGGAAAATGTGTGATGGAGCCTACACACGGTCGGAAATTCCGACAACAAGGTCCTATCACACATTTTCCGTCGGAAAATCCGACAGTGTGTACGGGGCATAAGAGTTGTTATTTATAATTTACTAGTCTGGTCATATCAGTAAAAAAAGGATTACAGCACTGTTTTTCTGGTATAAGTATATTAATACCTGGCGTTTCTCAGCTCTTGCTTAGTCCTTGTTACATCATCTTCAAAAGCTAGATGTAAGCATGTGTCATTATCACACTATGCCCTCTCACTGCTTATAAGAAAGACAGAGAAAACTGAGTACCGCTTAATCTACAAATTCTGGTTCCTGCAAGTTAACAGAAAAATAATATGAAAAGCATTTTGCAAATTCAAATTAACCCTTTCTGCTCCACAAATAGGCATCGTCATTTGTAACTCTATTAAAAATGTTGTTCCGGGTCACAGGCAGAGTTGCTAAATATGGAACCCTATGGTCCCCATGGATAAAACACTATTTCCCACCCAATTTTGATGAATCTCTTCTGCTTCCATGAGTAGTATCCTTAGTGGAATGCTCCCTGATATGCTCCACTTAGCACATTCTAAAGACACCTGAGGTTTCCTTGCCCCCACTCCTCCCCTCCTTATTCCTTCCTCTTCTATTCTCATCACATCGCTCTATCTCCCCCTCCTCCCTCCTCTCCCTCTCAGTATCTTTCTTTCTTTCTATCTTTCCCTGTAAAACTAACTTCCTTTATTAGGTAGCCAATCATTGGTTGCACTTAGGCATGTTGTTAGTTTATTGTTTCACTATTTCTATGCTTGGTGAGTCATGTTTACTCACTATCTACTCACATGCGGCCCAGCAACTGGGTCATACGAATGAGCCTACTAGACCTTTAAATAAGGCTTCTCATGTCAACTACCTGCTTTCCACACCCACATACGCATAGCTATTCAAATGTTAAATGATTTTGGCTACTGTTATGTTTCACACCTGTTTGTAGTCCATACAATAAAAGCCTACTTTTATTGTATGGCCAGCTATAGATGGTTTGAATTTTGTCTGATTCAGCAGGAACTGGTCAAGATTTAAACCATTTGTGGGCAGGCTGAAAGTTCCAGGTTGATCGATAAATCAACTTGGGTACAACCAGCCTCCCGGATTTACTTGTGATTATCACTAGTGGCTGCTATAGCCTCTACCAATAACTGCTGTCTTCTCCAAATGGCTTCTCAGGGGATGGCTTCCTCCACCCACTACCGCCAAAAGGTAACTAAGATTTTTCAAATGGAAGTAGGATTAAGGATTTTAACCACTTGCCACTCACCCACCATCAAATGATGGCAGGGTGGTGAGGCTCTCGTTCTGGGACGATGTCATATGACAGCACCCCAGAACGTCCGCTCTAGCGCACCCGTGGGGGTGTGCAGCACGGCGATTGGCTGTGTGCTTGTTGCTAGGACATGGCGTGACCCCGATCTCTGTAAAGAGCCATGGCTCTTTAACCATGTGATCGGCTGTGTCCAATCACAGCCAGTCATATGTAAACACGGAGATGTCGGGAATCGGTGCTCCTCGCCTCACACTGACAGAGTGTGTGGAGAGGAGGGCCGATCAGTGGCATCTCTTCACCGGGGGGACATCTATACATGTAATCAGGGCATTGATCATCAGTACCCTGATTACAATACAGCACCAGTGCCAGCAATACAATGCAGCAATCAGTGCCCACCAGAACCAGTGTCAGCAATCAGTGCCCACAAGTGTCACAAATCAGTGCCCATTAGTGATGCCAGTCAGTGCTGGCTATCAGTGTCGCCTATCAGTGCTGCCCATCAGTGTTGCCCATCAGTGCCACCCATCAATGCCCATCAGTGCCCATCAGTGCCACCTATCCGTGTCTCCTATCAGTGCCCACCAGTGCCACCTATCAGTGCCCATCAGTGCTGCCTATCAGTGCTCATCAGTGCCACCTATCAGTGCCACCTATCAGTGCCCATAAGTGCAGCATATTAGTGCTTTATCAGTGCCCATAAGTTCCGCCTCATCAGTGCCCCTCAGTGCAGCCTGTCAGTGCCCATCAGTGCCGCCTCATCAGTGCACATCAGTGAAGGAGAAAAATTACTTATTTACAAAATTTACTGACAGAGACTAAGAAAAACTTTTTTTTTCAAAATGTTCGATTTTATTTTGTGTAAAAATAAAAAAAAACAGCAGTGATTAAATACCAGCAAAAGAAATCTGTATTTGGGTGAAGCTGAAAAATGGCCTGGACAGGAAGGGGGTGTAAGTGCCCTGTATTGAGGTGGTTAAAGCATTACAGGTAATCCCCTCCCCCCCAAAAAAAAAAAATATATATATATATAACCTGTTCCAACAACATAGCAAAAAGCACATACCTAGAGTGGAACATTTAGACTACTACGTGAAATAAAGTTAGAGCATTTGTTACCCCAACACTTCATATTCCTGATATATGGCTGCCTTACCATGTACTTGTATGGGAAAGTATCTCTTTGTATTGTTTCCTTTGTGTGAAATCCCTGGGGTTCCTGCAAGTCCCTCTGCTTTCCTATTACAAACTGACCATACTAAGCAGGAGAGCACACCATGGTCAATTCTCTAGCTGTTCTGGGAACTCAGTATGCTCTCCTCCAATGATCAGATTTGTTCTGCCATGCCCCTGCTGTACAGCCATTCACTGGGAAGCTCAGTGTGCTGCTTCTCCTCTCCCCAAATCGTATGCAGTTGAGAACAGAGGGAATGTGATCACTTATAAAAAAAGGTATTTATATTGTTTTTTTATATCTATACAAAAATGTTTTGCATTTAATTTATATTTTAAAATTAATAGGTTGTTTTACATAGTGATCATTTACAATCACTTTAAGAGTGGTCATTGCCTAATAGGCACACGTCTCAAGTGAATTATCTAAACAAGCAATAATAATAACAAACAATAATCTCTACCTGAGTAAAGCAGAAGAAACATTAGGAAAATCCAGGCATTCCGTGGGCAGAAGACCTAATAGATACATCCATAGTACTGTATGTAGGGGTACACTTGTATTAACATTGTTTGAAGCAAATCTTTCTAATAGCTGTTATAAAATACTGTGGAGAAAAGAAATAAGCATATCATAGAGAGCAGGAAAAGGGAAAGAAATAAGGACTTATGTTAATATCACTTCTCGGCCTTTTGGCTAAGATCAAGTGTAGGAATTATGTTAATAATCAAAACAAGTTGGGAGCTTTATCAATTATTATTTTCAAATAGTTTTTATTGTATTTTTGTAAAGATAAAACATGAGTTAAATGCCCCCAAGGGCTGATGAACATACAGAGTTTAGAAGCACCGTAGGAATCATGGCATATTGCAATGGAATATAAAACATAAAAAATGAAGTTACAGTGAAGTGTTTGATGAGATGTAGCACCAGAAACAATTTCAGCACAGTAATGCGGTATCTAAAATACAATATTTGTCATTTGAATTATGGTTACAGGAAAGGTGACAATTTTATAAAGGCATTTTTCTTGTTAATTGTAGTGTAAAACAGAGAAATACTCTTAGATGTTGTGAGATAAGATTTGTAAAATTGTGCTATGCGCCAAGGCAAGGAGAGAGTGGTATTTTGGTTACTACATAGAAAATGTGAAATACGAATATTTTTATATTGATCTCTAGATGGCACCTCATATTCTATTTGTAACGATCAAAAAGTTTTAAGGGCTGGTCCCACCCGTAGGTCATCTATTGTGAGTAGGCCTATGGACATGCATTGTGTGAGGTCTAGGTCAGGTATGATAGCAGATAAACTAGGGAAGGATAGTGGAAAAGGCTTGTATTGTGGGTGAAAATGCAGACTGTTGAGATGTAGTGAACCTGCTAGCTAGTAAGTAGTGATAGAGGTTATTACCCAGTGTTTGTGAGTTCTCCAGTTCAGCTCATAAAGTTTGAGAAGAGCAGCTTTTAGCTAAATTAGAATTATGTCACGGTAATAGTCCCTTAAAGATACATGCCCCACTCCACCGGATTTCCTTAGCAGAGTTAGTTTGCTAAAGGCACATCTCCCCTGCCATAGATAACCATTTTTTTCTTTTTTTTTTTTTAATTGCTACTTCAGCGATTTCCTTGAGAGGTTTAAAATCACCATTTAGCTCATTTTTGTCCCATCTCATTATCGTCACATCATAGTAGCATGACCTTTGCTTTTATTAAATTATGCAATTTTAAGAAATCTTTGTTTATTCTTTACAAAATTAACAAAACACTCCACCAAAACTAACCCATAGTATGCTACGTAGAATCCCAACCCAAGCTGCACCCACCCCCACCATCACCCCCCACCCCCTACCCCCCCCTGCAGTCGTGCTTCCAATAAAACATGCATTCATTTACAAGAACTTCTCGGCAAATCTCCCTGTTTTTTTAAAGAATATCCACTTCGCCCACTTATCTCTATCCAGGTCCATTTCAATCTCAGGCCTAGTGTCTTCAAACACCTCCGCCTCTAAGATATAGGTTTCATTAATCCTTATTAACCAATCTCGAATATTTGGGCCCTCAACCTCTTGCCATTTTTTGGGAATTAGATTTTTTGCCTAGTTTAGTAATACCGGAGTTAGAGATCTGTTGTATTTTCTAGTGTGGCCTTCTGTCCCATGGAACAAACACACCCAGGGGTCCTCCTTAATCTCAATACCCGTTATCTCCTGCATGATCTTTAACACATCCTGCCAGAATTTTTTAATAATTGGGCACTCCCACCAGAGGTGGGCCATCGTACCTCTAATGAATCAAAAAAGGGGGAAGGTACCATCCAATAATGTCACAAGAGTTGCCGCCATCCCTATCATACGGAGAAAGGAAAATGACCCCTCAAAAAGTGGTGGGACTTTGAAGGCAACGGAGTAAGAATAAAAACAGTTTTATTAACACAGATATACAACAATATACATATCGAAAAAAATTCAAATACAGTCATATGGATCAGTTTAACAGTAAAAACAAGATTATACTGGTGAGCGAACCAAATGTGTGTTCATGTAGTCTTCCACCTGAGCCTACGCGTTTCGGGACTACAGGAGTCCCTTCATCAAGGGCAAATGGTAAACAGACTTTACACTAATAAAACATGAAATATCGTAATTAGAGACAAATGCATTGAACATGTTTACTGCATTTAACATCATTCTAGGAAAGAAAAAAAACACATACCCAAGCATGACCAGGAAGAGAGGCCGACCGTCAGGGCAATTCTTGGGGGCAACTACACACAGGACGCCAGGAAACCCAAAATTAGGAAATGGGCGTGTCTCTGGCCCCGCCTTCTCCACACTGGTCCCAATGTGCCACCCCAGAGGGGGACAACACTACCCCAAGAAGGCCCAGCAAGCGAAAGATCAGAGGGGGGGGGGAAAAAATTAATTATCTGAAAATACAAGAAAAGAAAAGGCCTTATGTACTGGAGTACTAAAAAGGGCTTATAGAGTAGTTAAGTATACATATGCTAAAAGCGCATAAACAACATACGTCAAAACGGCAAATACCCATGTGCTGAGGATGCATAAACACCGCACAACATGCGGGTATGCATCCAGGCCAGGGGTGAAAAAATGGTCTAAACGTTCATGACTTACCCCAATATTGGTATATGAGGGATATGATTAGGCGTAGGTAGGTACCCCCAATATGCGAGCAAGGGGAGCTGATGTGCCTTGAGCGCAGGGTCGGCTGCAAATATTATAGGAAATAGCGACTTCATACAGAAAAATCTGTAGAAAAAGGTAAGAGAAAGGTATTGGCTGTGTGTAGTGCTGCCCAATGTGCAAGACCAGGGTGTTCCCCAGGCAGGCACATTAAAAAGCGTACTCGGATTGGAAAATGCTAACAAGGGAATAGTGTTAACAAGTAGTGCGGAAAAAGCCTTACCTGTGTCTCTAGTATTATGTTACAATATCATTGGTGGCTTTCAGCCGTCTCCAACCACCGCCGCCGAGTCGGACAATGACACCGACACAGGCGTTCGGAGGTGGAATATAAAGGGGGAAGGGGAGGTGAGTGCGGCAATGATTGGCGTTAGAATCCCGCCAATCATACCGCAGCTCCAATCAGGGTGCAGGTGCCAGGGAAATCCCGCAGCGTCGATGGACGCTGAGAAAAGGAATCCATGGCAACCGTCAGACGCTGCTCAGGATCATGCCGTTCACCGCTCCAGTCAGGGTGAAGGTACCATGGAGACAGCGTCGATCCAGCTCGGAACGCTGAAGGGGGGGATCCATGGCAACACTGAGACGCCATTCAGTCTCGCGCCGCCTACCGATCCAATCAGGGCATAGGTGCCATGGAAACCCCACAGCGTCAATCCACCTACGGACGCTGAGAGGGGGATCCATGGCAACACCATGACACCGCTCAGTGCAGCAGGGGGGGGGGAAGAGAGAGTAGCAAGCCCTGACAGCAAAAAACAAACAAAAACAAAACAAGGGGGGCTAACACAGAGGTGATTTGACCCTCTACTGATGTTTGGGCAGAATGTGCACCAACTAGAGTACTGCAAACCACTACGTAGGGGGGGGCTACTAAAAAAGTGTTGATACATACAGAATTGGGAATGGAATAGGGGTAAGTAATACCCTCCGATGATCGCCACATGGGCACCACAGGGGCAGAGGGACCCTGGGCGAGAACTGCACGGCACCCCCCCACAGCGGACTGTGGGGGGGGGTCATGCAAAAAACGCCCACCGACGCAAGAAGGGGACCCTAATTAGCAGGCACAGACAGGCAGCATACAGCCGCCAGTCACTCCGCGGGTATGTTCCGGGTACCCATAGAAAGGCCCCCCGACGGATAGGGGTTCCCGGGAGGCCCGCGTGCGCTGGGCGGGACAAAGAGGGGCCAGAGCTGTGGTAAAAAGATGTTTCCCAAGTAGAGCCGACAGTGTGCCCCAAATGATGGCATGCCTGTATGTAAGAAAAGACAATAAAAGTAAATATGAAATGATAACACATGAGAAGCGCATACAAGAAAGCAACCAAAAAGGACATAACAGCATCAGTACTTTATAAGTCTTTCTCGCAAACCCCAGAGGAGAAACCCTCTAGGAAAGGTCTAAAACTCAAATGGTCATTAAGGCCGGGGGTGAGGTGGCAGCAAGGTCTGCAATCCAGCGGGCTTCCCGTTGTAGCAAGGCCTTGTTCCAATCCCCACCCCTCGGACTGGGATGCACTCTGTCCAAGATTAAGAAGTAAATGTTAGGAAAAATACCATGATGCACATTCGCCACATGTCTCCCCAATGGGAGTTCAGGATTTGCTTTCCTCATGGCAGAAATGTGCCGTGAGGCTCGTAACGAGAATCTTTGTTTGGTCTTGCCTACATAGAATTGAAGACATTGGCAAACTAGAAGGTATATCACACCCTCTGTCTTGCAGTTTGCAAAGTGGCGTGGTCTATATGGATGTCCATTAGGGAGGGTCACATGCTGTTGTGTATTCATGAATCTACATGTGGAGCATCCTCCACATGTGAATGTTCCAAGCCTCTTACAGGGGTCCCCACGTGATTCGCTGACAAATTCACTGCGGACCAAGTGGTCACGCAGGGAACTGGTACGCCGATAGGTGATCGCTGGCCGAGCGGGTAAGTGTGGACGTAGGGTGGTATCAGAGTGCAGAAGGTGCCAATGTTTGTTAAAAATAGATTTAATAGATTCATGTTGGTTTGTAAACCGCATAATGATCCTAGTGGTGGGGTCCATTACAGCCTTTTTTTGAGGGCCAAAGAGAAGTTCCTGTCGAGTGTGTCTGTTAGCACGTTTGAACGCTTTTTTTAAAAGCGTGGAGGAATAGCCCCTCAGAAGAAATCTGTCTCTGAGTGCGGCAGCTTCAGTCAGATAAGTCTGTTGATCGGAGCAATTCCGTCTTAGCCTCAAGTATTGGCTGTAGGGAATCGCTCGGATCAGTGGTTGGGGGTGGGAACTGGAAGCATGTAAGATGGTATTGCCGGCGGTAGGTTTTCGGAAAAGGCTACTGGAGAGAGTCCCATCGGGATTCTTACTGATGGTTGTATCCAAAAATGTGATACTGTGTGCACTGTGGGTCACAGTAAACTTTAAATTAAAGTTATTGTGCTGCATCATACAGATGCATTCGTTTAGTTGGCTTTCGGAGCCTTCCCACAGCACCAAAATGTCATCTATATAACGATACCATGCGGCTATATGTTGACTAAAGGCCTCGTCAGAAAGGAAGGACTGCTCCTACTCCCCCAGGTACAGGTTTGCGTAGGACGGGGCACAGGAAGTCCCCATCGCCACGCCCTGTACCTGGAGGAAGTGGGAGCCATCAAAAGAAAAGATGTTATGGTGAAGGATAAACCCAAAAGCCCCCTATCCGGAGAAGGGGGGAATGCACACAAGAAACACATTCCCGAACATCCCGCCGATATTGCCCCATCCACCCCATATATATCGGGCAATAACGGTGCATGCAGTGACGACCTCCATCCCCCTACAGGAATTTCGAGTAGCAACATCGCCCCCTCCTCACTTACGACTGTTCAGCTCTCACAATCAAGTGTGAGCTCAGTATCTAAGAGGGAGGTGGGCCAAAGCCGATTTTTTCCTCAGGGCGCCATTCCCAAATTAAAAACTTAAAAAGTACAGAATCTAACATCACCAATGTTGATGATAGAAATATCATCAACTTATCTGACTACACGTTATCTGATGAAGAGAAATCCCTCTTGTCAAAGGGTCTGAGCTTCTGTCCCAGCTCCAATCTTGATACTTTTGAGGTCATCAAAGACCTAAATTTGTTTGCCCGCAAGTTGTTATTGAAGAGCATGTATTCCAAGGCCAAAACCAAACCCGAAACCACCAATGAACAACATGACTTAGAGGTCCTTTTGTCGCTACTGGAGAATGAGGACTCTCCTGACCTGATCGACACAATCGACTTAGATTCCCTCCTTTCTGACAAACCTATTGAATTGACCACTCCATCTTATGCTAATAAAAAGCTTAAGAATAAATCGGATAAATTCCCTTCCCTAAGCTCCAATCCCAATTTGTCATCTTTCGTCACTATGGTCACATCTGAAATTCAAAAACTTAAAATACACAAAAGGACCGGGAATATATCCCCTTCCGAAATGCTCGCCTTAAACACCCTTAAAAAATGCCATTCCCTGGTCATTAAGCCCTCGGATAAGGGGGGCAATATTGTGATCATGTCGAACGAGCAATATAAAAATATGTGCCAGAAAGTTTTGTCCAATCGGGACTGGTATAGGCCTATACCCAGAACTAGCATCGCTAAATTTGAGATCCAATTTTATGCCCTGGTTGACGGTGCCTTTTCACAGGGTATCATCAATCAGGATATCTGGGAATTTCTACGAATAAAATTTCCAAAAATTCCAACCTTTTATTGCCTACCCAAAGTTCATAAAAACTGTACAACACCACCAGGTAGACCCATAGTCTCCGGCAATGGGGCTATCACGGAACACTTGAGCCTCTTTGTAGACTCCTATCTTAAACCATTCGTTGAAAATCTGCCCTCATACGTGCGCGATACCATCCATCTATTACAGTCTCTGGAAGGCCTTCATGTCTCAGCACAGTCACTACTGGTAGCTATTGATGTCGAGGCCCTCTATAGCTCTATTCCCCACCATTTAGGGCTGACCGTGGTCAGACACTTCATCACCCAAACCCACAGAGATGATAAAAAACTCTGTGAGTTTGTTATTATGGCCCTGGAGTTTATCCTTCACCATAACATCTTTTCTTTTGATGGCTCCCACTTCCTCCAGGTACAGGGCGTGGCGATGGGGACTTCCTGTGCCCCGTCCTACGCAAACCTGTACCTGGGGGAGTGGGAGCAGTCCTTCCTTTCTGACGAGGCCTTTAGATCGCACACTCAACATATAGCCGCATGGTATCGTTATATAGACGACATTTTGGTGCTGTGGGAAGGCTCCGAAAGCCAACTAAACGAATGCATCCGTATGATGCAGCACAATAACTTTAATTTAAAGTTTACTGTGACCCACAGTGCACACAGTATCACATTTTTGGATACAACCATCAGTAAGAATCCCGATGGGACTCTCTCCAGTAGCCTTTTCCGAAAACCTACCGCCGGCAATACCATCTTACATGCTTCCAGTTCCCACCCCCAACCACTGATCCGAGCGATTCCCTACAGCCAATACTTGAGGCTAAGACGGAATTGCTCCGATCAACAGACTTATCTGACTGAAGCTGCCGCACTCAGAGACAGATTTCTTCTGAGGGGCTATTCCTCCGCGCTTTTAAAAAAAGCGCTCAAACGTGCTAACAGACACACTCGACGGGAACTTCTCTTTGGCCCTCAAAAAAAGGCTGTAATGGACCCCACCACTAGGATCATTATGCGGTTTACAAACCAACATGAATCTATTAAATCTATTTTTAACAAACATTGGCACCTTCTGCACTCTGATACCACCCTACGTCCACACTTACCCGCTCGGCCAGCGATCACCTATCGGCGTACCAGTTCCCTGCGTGACCACTTGGTCCGCAGTGAATTTGTCAGCGAATCACGTGGGGACCCCTGTAAGAGGCTTGGAACATTCACATGTGGAGGATGCTCCACATGTAGATTCATGAATACACAACAGCATGTGACCCTCCCTAATGGACATCCATATAGACCACGCCACTTTGCAAACTGCAAGACAGAGGGTGTGATATACCTTCTAGTTTGCCAATGTCTTCAATTCTATGTAGGCAAGACCAAACAAAGATTCTCGTTACGAGCCTCACGGCACATTTCTGCCATGAGGAAAGCGAATCCTGAACTCCCATTGGGGAGACATGTGGCGAATGTGCATCATGGTATTTTTCCTAACATTTACTTCTTAATCTTGGACAGAGTGCATCCCAGTCCGATGGGTGGGGATTGGAACAAGGCCTTGCTACAACGGGAAGCCCGCTGGATTGCAGACCTTGCTGCCACCTCACCCCCGGCCTTAATGACCATTTGAGTTTTAGACCTTTCCTAGAGGGTTTCTCCTCTGGGGTTTGCGAGAAAGACTTATAAAGTACTGATGCTGTTATGTCCTTTTTGGTTGCTTTCTTGTATGCGCTTCTCATGTGTTATCATTTCATATTTACTTTTATTGTCTTTTCTTACATACAGGCATGCCATCATTTGGGACACACTGTCGGCTCTACTTGGGAAACATCTTTTTACCACAGCTCTGGCTCCTCTTTGTCCCGCCCGGTGCACGCGGGCCTCCCGGGAACCCCTATCCGTCGGGGGGCCTTTCTATGGGTACCCGGAACATACCCGCGGAGTGACTGGCGGCTTTATGCTGCCTGTCTGTGCCTGCTAATTACGGTGCCCTTTCTTGCGTCGGTGGGCGTTTTTTGCATGACCCCCCCCACAGTCCGCTGTGGGGGGGTGCCGTGCAGTTCTCGCCCAGGGTCCCTCTGCCCCCTGCGGTGCCCATGTGGCGATCATCGGAGGGTATTACTTACCCCTATTCCATTCCCAATTCTGTATGTATCAACACTTTTTTAGTAGCCCCCCCCTATGTAGTGGTTTGCAGTACTCTAGTTGGTGCACATTCTGCCCAAACATCAGTAGAGGGGCAAATCACCTCTGTGTGAGCCCCCCCTTGTTTTGTTTTTGTTTTTTTTTTGCTGTCAGGGCTTGCTACTCTCTCTTCCCCCCCCCTGCTGCACTGAGCGGTGTCATGGTGTTGCCATGGATCCCCCTCTCAGCGTCCGTAGGTGGATTGACGCTGTGGGGTTTCCATGGCACCTATGCCCTGATTGGAGCGGTAGGCGGCGCGAGACTGAATGGCGTCTCAGTGTTGCCATGGATCCCCCCCTTCAGCGTTCCGAGCTGGATCGACGCTGTCTCCATGGTACCTTCACCCTGACTGGAGCGGTGAACGGCATGATCCTGAGCAGCGTCTGACGGTTGCCATGGATTCCTTTTCTCAGCGTCCATCGACGCTGCGGGATTTCCCTGGCACCTGCACCCTGATTGGAGCTGCGGTATGATTGGTGGGATTCTAACGCCAATCATTGCCGCACTCACCTCCCCTTTCCCCTTTATATTCCACCTCCGAACGCCTGTGTCGGTGTCATTGTCCGACTCGGCGGCGGTGGTTGGAGACGGCTGAAAGCCACCAATGATATTGTAACATAATACTAGAGACACAGGTAAGGCTTTTTCCGCACTACTTGTTAACACTATTCCCTTGTTAGCATTTTCCAATCTGAGTACGCTTTTTAATGTGCCTGCCTGGGGAACACCCTGGTCTTGCACATTGGGCAGCACTACACACAGCCAATACCTTTCTCTTACCTTTTTCTACAGATTTTTCTGTATGAAGTCGCTATTTCCTATAATATTTGCAGCCGACCCTGCGCTCAAGGCACATCAGCTCCCCTTGCTCGCATATTGGGGGTACCTACCTACGCCTAATCATATCCCTCATATACCAATATTGGGGTAAGTCATGAACATTTAGACCATTTTTTCACCCCTGGCCTGGATGCATACCCGCATGTTGTGCGGTGTTTATGCATCCTCAGCACATGGGTATTTGCCGTTTTGACGTATGTTGTTTATGCGCTTTTAGCATATGTATACTTAACTACTCTATAAGCCCTTTTTAGTACTCCAGTATATAAGGCCTTTTCTTTTCTTGTATTTTCAGATAAATAATTTTTTCTCCCCCCCCTCTGATCTTTCGCTTTCTGGGCCTTCTTGGGGTAGCGTTGTCCCCCTCTGGGGTGGCACATTGGGACCAGTGTGGAGAAGGCGGGGCCAGAGACACACCCGTTTCCTAATTTTGGGTTTCCTGGCGTCCTGTGTGTAGTTGCCCCCAAGAATTGCTCCGACGGTCGGCCTCTCTTCCTGGTCATGCTTGGGTATGTGTTTTTTTGGGTTTTTTTTCTTTCCTAGAATGATGTTAAATGCAGTAAACATGTTCAATGCATTTGTCTCTAATTACGATATTTCATGTTTTATTAGTGTAAAGTCTGTTTACCATTTGCCCTTGATGAAGGGACTCCTGTAGTCCCGAAACGCGTAGGCTCAGGTGGAAGACTACATGAACACACATTTGGTTCGCTCACCAGTATAATCTTGTTTTTACTGTTAAACTGATCCATATGACTGTATTTGAATTTTTTTCGATATGTGTATTGTTGTATATCTGTGTTAATAAAACTGTTTTTATTCTTACTCCGTTGCCTTCAAAGTCCCACCACTTTTTGAGGGGTCATTTTCCTTTCTTCGTACCTCTAATGGAGCACCCCCTCCAACAGTTTTTGGATATTTCCAGTTGAAGCTTATTTATTCTATCTGGTGTCATGTACCATCTGGCTAGGCATTTGAAATTTGCTTCTATCGTTCTCATGTCCACTGCTGATTTATGTGTTGCGTTGAGAATGGCCTCCCAAGTCACTCCGCTAGATGCAGATCCCAGTTCGGATTCCCATTTATTGAAATATAACGGTTTCGCTGCTTCCCCCTCATCCCGCAATATTTTGTATAGTTCTGTTGTTTTCGTTATTACTCTATTCTTCAGGAACAATTTCTCCAATGGCCTGAGGTTCTTCTTATCTCTAATAGGACCAGGGAGACTTTTAATAAAGTATGCAAGCTGGTTATATCGCCACGTGTCTATTTTCATTAGGTCCTTGAGCAGGTTTAACTCCTGAAAAGTGGGAATTTTACCATTTTTCATAATATCTATCAATTGTGTATCATTATTTTTTATCCAATTCCCTCCCACTTCCCTCATCCCTGGCTGAAAAAACTCATTATCTTTTAAATAAATAAATGGTGAGTTAAACTCCCATGCATTTTGTTTGTGTAGCTGATCCTATATCTTCAAAGTGTATCATGTTATATTGTGTACCTTGGGGCCTAGCTTCCTAAAGTGTGGGGGATTCCAAATTAATTGGTGTAATTTTGCATTACTCGTATCTTTTTCTAAGTTTACCCATCTTTTATCTATCAAATCCTTTCCCCAATCTATCGCCCGTGATAATACTATCGCTCTGTGATATTTTTTAAAGTCTGGAAGAGCCAGACCACCCTGTGCTTTACCCCTGGTCAGGACTTTGAAAGCAATCCATGGCTTCTTATTTTTTTATATAAATCTAGTGATAATATTATTCAATACCCTGAAAAAGGTCTGCGCTAGCGGGATTGGGAGTAGCTGCATTTTATACAGGATCTTCGGGGCCAGGGTCATTTTAACAGTATTTACTCGACCGATCCAAGAGATCGGAAGATGCATACTTTTTTTAGTTTCCTGCTAGATCTCGTCAAGGAGTGGGATATAGTTTAAGAGATACATTTTCCTTAGGGAATTTGCTAATGTAACTCCCAGATAACTAATTTTTTTACTCCACGGAAAACGGAATATTTCCTTAAGTTTAATTACTTCTTTTCTATCAACGTTAATATTTAAAACTACTGACTTACTAAGGTTAACCTTATAATTTGATAGCTCTCTGTATCTCCTTAGGGTAGCAAGTAAGTTGGGGATCGACAATGTAGAACAATACATTGTCGGCAAAAGCCGAAAGATGTGTTCGTCTCTCCTCACTATGCATCCGCCTATGTCCGGGTTCTTACAGATCGAGGCCAGTAAAGGTTCCAGGATCAAGACAAACAGGAGGGGGGACAGAGGACACCCCTGCCTGGTCCCGTTTTCCATTTTGAACTCCGCCGACGATGTCCCATTCACCCTAACAAATGCCGAGGGAGATTTATACAGTGCATTAATCCAGTTCAACATAGTACCACCCACACCGACTGCCCTCAACGTCCTCAACATGAATCCCCAGTCTACTCTGTCGAAGGCTTTCTCAGCGTCAATCGACAGAAGTAGACCGGGGGTCCTATTCGATTTCATCGCATCCATAACCAGGAGCGACCTGACGCCGTTGTCCCTCCCCTCTCTCCCTGGCACAAAACCCGTCTGATCTGGATGGATCCAATACGACATTTTGTCCTTTAATCTACTGGCTAGTACCTTGGCGTATAATTTAATATCTGCGTTCAGCAGTGCTATCGGCCTATAGCTCGAACACAGCGAGCTATCTTTCCCTTCTTTAGGTATTAGTGTTACTGACGCAGTCAGTGCCCCCTCGCATAACTCTTCCTGGCCCCCCCAACCCATTCCAAATCTGACAAAGCTTGGGAATCAAAGACTCCTTGAATTTTTTATAAAAATAGGTTGTGAAGCCGTCTGGCCCTGGACTCTTACCAGAGGAAGATGCTTTCAAGGCCCTCTCGATCTCTTCAATAGTGATCGGCCCATCCAGTTCTTTTGCAACACTGTCCGAGAAACTTGATAGACCTGCCTCCCTTATAAACTCCTCCATCCTTTCCTCTCTTTCCTTGGTACCTATCTCGCCTTGCCTAACCTTATAAGGGGATGCAAAATAACTTCGAAACTCTTCAGCTATGTCTCTGGAAGTATATTTTAGTACCCCCTTTTTGTTTTGGATCCTATCTATATAGTTGGCCCCTCCTTTCCTCTTCAAAACTGTTGCCAAGTGCTTCCCCGCCTTATTACTCCATCTGAATCTCTCTTTTAAATTTTTGTTTAAAATATGCTTAGATTCTATCTCCATTAGATCTTTTAGTTCTTCTCTTTTTATTATTAGTTGATGTAAGAGCGAATTATGACTACCTCGAGGGGCCTTATGTAATTGTTCAAGGTGATGGATTTCTTCTATGAGATCTGTTTTCCTTTTTGAGCTTGCTTTTTTCTCATTTGCCCCTATTGAGATCAGAATGCCCCTTATGTAAGCTTTTAGCGCCTCCCACAGGACTGATCCAGAAATCTCACCAGTGTCGTTTATCGAGAAAAACCCATCGATTTCTTCCTGTAATTCGCTACTGATGTTCATCCAAATGCCATGAAAATGGGGACCTCCAGAATCCCGGGATCCCCACCCTCATCAAGACTGGGACATGGTCAGACAACGTGGTGACTTTGATCTTTGTATCCTTAACATATTCTAACAATCTATGATCAACCATAAAATAATCGAGCCGTGAATAGGACCCGTGGACTGAAGAAAAAAAAGTGTAGTCCCTGTCCTTCGCGTGCTGTACTCTCCATGCATCGATCATTTGGCAATTATGCAACTTGTGCCCTATTTTTTTTAATAGCTTCCCACTTACTCCCTGTAATCTAGCTGTACTGTCCAATGTTGGATCTATGCAGAAATTGAGATCTCCTGCCAGAATCACCTCGCCTGCGCTAAAATCCATCAACTTGTTCAGGACCTGGGACAGGTATCGTGTTTTTATTAGGGCAATATATATTTGCCAGAGTAAAAATCCTTTCTCCAACCCTCACCTTCAAAAAGAGGTAGCGGCCCTCCAGATCTGCGCTCCTCTCCAAGAGCGCAAACTTGGTCCTTTTTGAGAACCCAATTGCCACCCCTTTGGCCCTCTTTATTGGAGAATCACTATAGAACCAGTTAGGGAAGCAGTTGGAAAACAATCTAATGTGTGTGTCCTGTGAGAGGTGGGTCTCTTGAAGGAACACCACATCTACATTGAGGTGCCCTAATTCTCTTAAATCCTTGTGTCTCTTGTGAGGGGAATCTTTTATGTTATATGTCAAACAAGTGAATTCTGTCATTCATTCGTTGGGAAGTACTTCATTGTAATGATGCATGTTGCTCTTTGGACCCCTATACGGAACCTCTGCAGGACCAGATCCCCCCCCAGACCCTCCCACATTCCAAGCCCTTCCCCCACCCGCCCTCCTCCCCCCCTGCCAGCCAATACCTGGCTACAAGAACGCAGCAGAGGGATACCATTGATCTCTGCCTGCGTCCAGCCACTGCATTGGGGTGTGACTCTGACGGCGGGTCACCGTGGTCACCCCGCTCCCCCCCAAGTAAAGGGGGGGAGAACAGGGCAAGCAGGTGGCCAGATGACCATCCACTCCTCCTTCAAAGGGCACCTCCCCTCCCCTCACTCCAACCCCACCCCACCCCCTCCCCAACCCCCCCAACCCCCCCAACCCTCAACCTCCATATCAAGATTATTGATCTAGTACGTCCAAACTGTACCATTGGAGACTCAACAACCCTCATGGTCTACTCTGGCCTAATTGGGCAAAACAGGGACAGGAATGTCCAGCTCTCTACAGAAGTCCTGCAAGGCCTCTATGTATTTCAATCTGACTGTTCTACCTGCTTTCACTACGTTCAGCAATGTAGGGAAGCCCCAGCTATATTTTAAGTTCGCTTCCCTCAGTTCTTCCAGCAGGGGTCTTAACTGTCGCCTCCTGGCTAGAGTCCCCGCAGAGATATCTGCAAGGATCTGGATCACTGCCCCGTCAAATTTTACAGGCTGAACTCTTCTGAGATTGCTCCAGATCCTTGCTTTATCTTCATAATGATGAAATCTAATAATGACATCTCTTGGTGTATCTTCACTGACGCTTGGGGGTTTCCTTATCCTATGGACCCTATCTATCTTCAGTTCTTCATCTGGACCTCTGTCTAAGATTGGGTTGAAGATAGTTTTTATTTTGGTGGGCAGGTCTTCACCATGTTGTTCCGGTAGGGCATGCACTCTTAAGTTTTGTCTGCAACTTTGGTTTTCTTGCTCTTCTATTTTGTAGAGTATGTCCCTTTAGGCCAGTTGTAAATTCCTTATTTGCTGTTTCAATTCGATTATTTCATGATTCTGTTTCTCTGTGGCTTCCTCCACTGCTTCCACACGTTTCAGCAAGTGGCCCATATCAGTTCTGACATTGAGAATCTCTGATTTAATTACATTTTCCAATTTGGCAAACATTTCTAACATTTCAGTTTTTGTTGGTAAAGGTTCCATGGTGCTTCCTTTCACCAGGCTATTATCTGTCCCTACCTCGCCCCGTGAGTCCCCACGAGAGCGCCTTTATTCTTCCCGGGATCTTTCTTCTTATCCTTCTCTCCCTGCTGTTTACTTTTTTGAGCTAGGCTCCTTGGGCTTCCCGAGTTTGCCTCCTTCAGATATTTTTGAATGGAGCTTGAGTTGAGACTTTCTCTTGGCTTCTTTGCTTCCGCCCCTCTTTGAGTGCGCCCTCGCATGATCACCACCACTCGCCAGCCTTTCCTCTCTCTCTGGTACTATTGAACTCTTTCCCTTCTTTTTCTTCTCTCCCCCCCGCTCCACTCTCCGTTATCCTTGGTATGCATGTGTCAGCCGTGCGATTCCCAGCTATCAAATTTTCACTCTAGTGCCTATGGTATAACATTTAGCACATTTATCACTAAGTAGTATTAAACAGTTCAAGGCTAGCTGTTTTGATATATTCCTTGGTCGGAAAAAGTTCCAGCAGAAGGCCAAACATTCCAGCATCAATAATATTTTTTTTTTTTTTTTTTTTACAGAAGGTATCTTATCGCATATTTTAGCGCGGTCAACTCCATGCACCAATTTAACATTGAGCCTCCGTGTAATCACCAGACAATTCACATATATTTATGCAGACCTCTGCGACCAATACCCATTATATTAAAGTCCTCCTTAAGCCCTGCTTAAGGTTGCTACAGATCTCTACAAGTTCTCTACATGTTACCTTAAGAGATGCCGGTCATCTCACTGGTAGGGACCCTCTAGGGATTCGCTTACTGCTGCAGTACCGGCCGGCTTCTCGGGTTAGACTTCGCTGGGAATCTCCAGCCAATCTCCGTCCCTGGCGAAACCTTGGCTGTATTTAGAGGGCTGGGGAAGTAGCTTCCAGCAAACCGCTGCCACACGCTGTTTTTTTTTTTTTTTAGGGGTACAATACGGCTAATGGTGTGGCTAGGGTGGCGGCTCCACCAGACAGAACCGCGAACTGGAGGGGGGCGGGGGTACGTCCGGGCTGCTCAGGGACAGCTCCGGGAGTTACTCACCCCAGGAACAAGTCCAGTAAGGCAGGGGGAGAGCGGGAAGGAGAGCCCGGGTTCCTCGGCTGCTCAGGCCACCCTACCTACAGCTCCGGCAAGGCAGTCGGCTCTCTGCTTTGCGTGCGGCTGTTATTTTTCTCATCATGAGCGGATCCGCCGCTCGCTTTCACAGCGCCGCCGTCAGGCCCCTCCCCCACCCCGTGTGCGTCACATCCCGCACCAGGGGGTGCCTCCACTCTTCATGTGCTGGGGCCATAGATAACCATTTAATAGAGAGATTGTGCCTTTTAGAAAAATGTGTTGAAAACCACAGTTGGTAGGGCTCTGAACAAATAGAGGGATTAGGGTAACAAATACATTTTAAATGATGCCAAGCGTCCTGTCCAGATCAATTCCACTTTTGCCCTGTTATGTAATTTAGATTTAAGTGTGTTTAAGAAAGGAAGGTAGTTTTCTACTGCTAAATCTTTCACCTTTGGGGTAAGGGTGATATCCAGATAGTTTTAACCCTCCTTCTTCCACGCACGTGGGGTATATATATATATATTAGGCATGTGCAATTCGTTTCGTTCCAAATTCGTTTTTTAACGAATTTCGACAAATTCGTTAATTCGGGAATATCCGAATTAACAAAAACCCGTTTAACAATTTTTTTTCCGAATATTCATAAATTCGATAAAATTGGACATTCGTAAATTCGGGCATTCGTACATTCGCAATTTACAAATGTACATTCGTACATTAGTGAATTCGTAAATTTGTAAATTTGTAAATTCGAAAATTCAGAAATCTGAAATAATAGTTAACTAATAATAACTTAACTATTAATAATTACTAGTAACTTTTAAATTATAGGTATTGTAATTTCCTTTCAAATTTGGCTGTTAGTGAACGTAACACATACAAATTTATCCGAAGTTATGAATGATCCGAAAAAACGGAATGGAACGTAATTAATTAATAATAATAAATAACAATAATAATAATAATAACAACATTTTATTATTATTATTTATTATTAATTTGTTCCGTTCCATTTGTTTAGATGCAGCATTCATTTTGGATAATTCGTAACTTCGGATAAATTCGTATTTGTTACGTTCACTGACAGTCAAATTTGAAAGGAAATTACAATACCTATAATTTAATAGTTAGTTACTATTTCAGATTTTTGAATTTTCGGGTTTTTGGATATTCAAACTTCGAATTTACAAATTTCCGAATTTTCTAATTTACAAATGTACGATTTTACGAATTTCCGAATGTACGAATTTCCGAATGTACAAATGTAAAAATGTACGAATGTACGAATGATCGAATGTTTTTTGGCTGTGCACATGTCTACAATATATATATTACAATATATATATATATATATATTTGTAATGTTTGGGGGACCAGCTAGATCGCAGGACACAGGCTTTTCACTCAAAAGGAGATTTATTGAACTCAAATAGCTTTACAGCAGCAAAAACAAAAGAAAAAGGTTTCAGTCTCACCGACTTGCAAAGTCCAGAACTGCTATTGCAGTTAAACAGTCCTTAATTTCTGTTGCAGGTAGCTTCCCCTGGCAGGAGACTTCCAGGCAGGACACTGCTATTCACTTTTGTTGCTGCACAACAAAACACCATCCACCATCCACATTCTCCTCTACACTCCTCCACACCCTCTCTAACTTCCTGTCTTGTTTTAAACCCACTTCCTCTGACAGGTGAGTTAACCCTTTTTTTGTTCCCTTAAAGGGAGCACAGTCCAAACAGAGGGGAAATATTGCGTCCTTCCAGGACTGTACATATCCCCCCCTGTGCCCCAACGCCATGGAGGTGGAGGCAACAGTGGAGCTCAAACAATGGACTCGGGAGAGGGCATCTGCATTTTGATGCAGTCTCCCGGGCCTATGCTCCACTACAAATTTAAATTCCTGGAGTGCCAGGAACCACCGAGTAACCCTGGCATTATTCCCTTTACCCTGTCTCAACCATGTTAAAGGGGCATGGTCAGAAATCAGCCTAAACTTCCTCCCCAAAAGGTAATACCTGGAGGGACTCTAGAGCCCACTTAATGGCCAGACACTCTCGTTCAATTATAGCGTAGTTTTTCTCCGCTGGTGTTAACTTCCTACTGAGGAAGACTACCGGGTGCTCCTCTCCATGAACAACCTGAGACAACACTGCTCCCAATCCTACATCGGAAGCATCAGTTTGGACCACAAACTCTTTTGAAAAATTGGGTGCTACCAGGACAGGGTGTTGGCACAGTGCCGACTTGAGCTCCAAAAAGGCCTTCTGAGCGTCTGCATTCCACTCCACCATGACCGATTTCCGACCCTTAGTCAGATCGGTCAATGGAGCTGCCAACGTGGCAAAGTTGGGTACAAACCTCCTGTAGTATCCCACCATGCCCAAGAATGCACGTACCTGCTTTTTTGTGAGGGGACGGGGCCAACTCTGTATAGCCTCTACCTTGCTGACCTGAGGTTTCACCACCCCTCTACCCACGATATAGCCCAGGTATTTCACCTCCTCCATTCCCAAAGCACATTTTTCAGGGTTTATTGTAAACCCCTCCTTCCAAAGAGAGTCTAGCACTGCCTGGACTTTGGGCAAATGTGATTCCCAGTCTCTGCTAAAAATGACTATGTCGTCCAAGTACACTGAGGCATACTTCCGGTGAGGTCGTAAAATCCTATCCATTGCTCGCTGGAATGTGGCTGGAGCAGTTTGCAATCCAAAAGGCATCCTTTTGTACTAAAAACTCCCCTCTGGGGTAGAAAAAGCAGTTTTCTCCCTAGCAGCCTTAGTCAACGGGATTTGCCAATATCCCTTGGTAAGGTCTAACGTAGTGATAAACCTGGCTGGACCTAGTCTCTCAATAAACTCATCTACCCGGGGCATGGGGTAGGCATCAAACCGTGAAACTTCATTAAGTTTCCGGAAATCATTGCAGAACCGCAGAGTCCCATTGGGCTTCGGTACCAACACAATCGGGCTCGACCACTCACTCTGCGATTCTTCAATAATCTCCAGGTCTAACATCTTCTTCACTTCCTCTGAAACAACCTTCCTTTGGGCCTCTGGGATGCGGTAGGGCCGGACAAAAACTTTGACTCCTGGTTCCGTGATGATATCATGCTCTATGGTACTCGTGAGCCCTGGCAAGTCTGAAAATTTTTCTTTATTTCTCTGCAAGAACTCCTTTGCCTCCTTTGCCACCCCAACCCGAGGCTCCAATCTTGCACTAGCCAGGGAGGTCACTGGTTCCCTCTCTGTCCAGGGCTTTAACAAGTTTACATGATATATTTGATAGGGTTTCCTCTTACCCGGTTGGTGGACTTTATAATTCACCTCTCCCACTTTTTCTACAACTTCAAAGGGTCCTTGCCACCTGGCTAAGAATTTACTTTCCACAGTGGGAATCAACACCGCTACTCGATCCCCCACTTGGAAATTCCTTATTTTAGCAGCCCTATTATAGACTCGTCGTTGAGCCTCCTGGGCTTTTTGTAAATGTTCCTTGACTAGTGGCAACACAGTTCGGATCCTCTCCTGCATTTGGGAAACATATTCAAGAACACTTTTATGCTGACTAGGTTCACTTTCCCATTCCTCTTTAACAAAATCCAGTAGTCCGCGAGGTCTCCGCCCATATACCAACTCAAAGGGCGAAAACCCAGTGGAGGCCTGGGGCACTTCCCGGATAGCAAACAGGAGAGCTGGTAACAGACAGTCCCAGTCTTTTCCATCCCTTTGTACAACTCTCTTAAGCATAGATTTAAGGGTCTTATTAAAGCATTCTACTAACCCATCCGTTTGGGGATGGTAGACCGATGTGCGCAGCTGTTTAATCCGGAAGAGCTTGCACACGTCGGCCATAACCCTCGACATAAACGGGGTGCCCTGGTCCGTTAGTATTTCCTTGGGAAAACCAGTCCGTGTAAACAACTGGAATAATTCCCGAGCAATAGCCTTAGAGGAGGTATTCCGCAGGGGTAGCGCCTCAGGATATCGGGTGGCATAGTCGAGAATCACCAGTATGTAGGAGTGACCTCGAGCCGACTTCACCAAGGGACCCACTATATCCATGGCTATCCTTTCAAATGGGACCTCAATTATGGGCAGAGGGACCAAAGGATTCCGGAAGTGGGTCACCGGAGCGGTCAACTGACAGGTGGGACAAGAGGTACAGTATCTCCTTACCTCTGCTTTCAGGCCTGGCCAGTAAAACCGGTTGGTGATCGGTGCCTCCGTCTTTTCAACTCCCAGGTGTCCCCCTAAAACATCATCATGGGCCAGGTCCAGGACCTTGCGTCTATACTGTTGGGGTACCAATAATTGCTCTATCACATTTTCTCTCACTTTGGTAACCCGATAAAGCAATTCATTACATATTGCAAAGTGTGGCCACCGCTCATTCGCGCCTGGCTCTTGGGGAACCCCATTTATTACTACCACCTGTTCCCGTGCTTGGGCCAAAGTGGGGTCCTGCATCTGGGCAGTACCAAATGCCCCCTGCGGAACACCCAAATCCGGCAGGGCAGGGGTAACAGCCACTTCCTCATCCTCTTCCCCCAGCATTACCTGAAGTGGGGAAGGTTCCCCCCCTCTTCAGTGTTCAGGTAGGTTTGTGAACCACACATTTTGACACCCTTAATAACATCAGCACTACTTGCATCACCATTAACCAAATCATTAGCATTTTCAAGAACATTCGGCATTTCAGGGTTATTTCTCTCAACCGCAGGAACAGAGGGACTAGTTTCTCCACAGTCTCTGGACCGTTCAGGTAGTTCTCCTTGTCCCCACAGTTTTGCAAATAATGGACAGTCTCGTCCTATGATAACATCATGTACCAAGTTCTTTACCACCCCCACCTCTTGAGTACCAGTGCCACATGCTGTGGAGATGGTCACCGAGATGAGAGGGTACTCTCTAGTGTCCCCGTGAATGCACACCACCCGTAAAGTTTTTCTTACCGGACCGATCTTCCCAATTACTCTAGGATGGACCAGGGTTACCATGCTTCCGGAGTCCAGCAAAGCCCGGGCAGGGAGGTGGTTCACTTGGACTTCACACTCGAATTTCTCTTCTCCAAGATCGATATGTGTTGTACATGCTTTATGGGCATAAAAAGACCCCCTCCGAAGAACCCCGCATTCCATGGGCTCCTCTTGCAGTGGGCAGTGGGCCCGGGTATGGCCCCAGGAGTGACATCGCCAACATTGTACATCCCCTCCTCTCCGAACAGGAACAGATCGCTGAGAAGGTATCAGGAGTGACTCTTGACCTTCCGGGGTGTTGGTTCCAGGGCTCCGGGGAACGTCCTTTCGAAGGGCAGCAGTCGGACGAATATGCCGTGGCAGACTGGGTCCTTGGCGCTTGGTAGGGCCAAGCAGATCCTCCACCACTGTGTATCGTTCCACCATCTCGACAAGGAGGTTCACTGTTTTGGGGTCTCCATGGCTGACCCACCGTTGAAGGTCGTCTGGCAGTGACCTTAGGTATCGGTCCAGCACGACCCGCATGATTTGGAGGCCAGACAACATTTCAGGCTGCAGCCATTTTTTTACCAGTTGCACCAGGTCATGCATTTGAGACCATGGTGGACGATCTGGACGATACTTCCATTGGTGCACTCGTTGGGCCCGAGCAGCTGTAGTTACCCCCAAACGAGCCAGTATTTCTGCCTTTAATGTTTGATAGTCTTTAGCGTGATCTGGTGGCAGGTCGAAGTAGGCTTTTTGAGGATCTCCGGTTAGGAAAGGAGAAATTAGGCCAGCCCACTGGTCCTGGGGCCACCCTTCTCTCTCTGCCGTCCTCTCAAATGTAGCAAGAAATGCCTCTACATCATCACTCAGGGACAATTTCTGCAAAAAATGGCTTGCCCTCACGGTCACCTGGTTGCCAGGGGCAACAGCCGCTTGCTCACGGCCCTGAGAAAGCTGTTTCACTACTTCTTTTAAGGCAGTCACTTGAGCCTGCATAACCTCTTGCTGGGTCGCTTGCTGGGCTGCCAACTGCGCCACCAACAGGCGAGTGTTTTCTTGCTGTACCTGCAGCTGGGTTGTTAAGCGCTGATTAGCTTCCTCATGGCGGGTCTGCGCTTGTATATTAGCCAAGGACAGCTGTTTAATTAGCTCCTCCATTGCTTCAACTTTCAGGGTTTGTGCGGCTTTAACCCAGGACATAAATCCACTGTACTGTCCCTTTAAATGTCAGTTTTAAGTCCAATACACAAAAAAAAAAAACAGCAAGAAAAATGCCTGTTACTCTGTCCTGCCCGCATTCGAGCACCACTTGTAATGTTTGGGGGACCAGCTAGATCGCAGGACACAGGCTTTTCACTCAAAAGGAGATTTATTGAACTCAAATAGCTTTACAGCAGCAAAAACAAAAGAAAAAGGTTTCAGTCTCACCGACTTGCAAAGTCCAGAACTGCTATTGCAGTTAAACAGTCCTTAATTTCTGTTGCAGGTAGCTTCCCCTGGCAGGAGACTTCCAGGCAGGACACTGCTATTCACTTTTGTTGCTGCACAACAAAACACCATCCACCATCCACCATCCACCATCCACCATCCACCATCCACATTCTCCTCTACACTCCTCCACACCCTCTCTAACTTCCTGTCTTGTTTTAAACCCACTTCCTCTGACAGGTGAGTTAACCCTTTTTTTGTTCCCTTAAAGGGAGCACAGTCCAAACAGAGGGGAAACATAGCGTCCTTCCAGGACCCAGCCACGGCGTCCTGTACAATATATATATATATATACACAAATATATATATTGGCAGTAGGTCCCAAGTCTAATATATACAATGTAGATTGGTTAACCTTGTAACAAGACACTTGGTTGAAAAGCTCCAAAGCTGCATGTACCGATACCAGAGAATTTTTTCACGTCCATCAACATCAAAATAATATCATCAGCGAGTGTATGCATTCTTTTTTTTTCCCCCAAAAATCTGATATCTTGGGGTGTGTGCGTATATATGTTGCCAATGTTTCTATTAATAGGTTGAACATAAGTGAGGAAAGCGGGCATCCTTTTCGTGTGCCATTGGTTATAGAGAAGGGTGTGGACAAAGCACCAGAGATGTATACTTGAGCCGATGGGGTGGTATAAAGTGCCATAATGGCAGAGTAAATAGATCCCATAAAAACAAAAGGCAGATAAGGTTTGTGCTAAATAGTTCCAATGGATTCTGTCAAACCTCAGGGTATATACGTAGGGCAGAATATCTACCAATCTGAGAGCAATGAGTTGGGCAAACACTTGTACATTCTTTTTTTTTTTTCTTTTCCATAAGGTTTTTATTAAAAGTAAAAAAGAACAAGCAAATGAAGAGTATAACAGAAACATATAATACAAATCAGATGGCAGTTGACAGGGTATATTAACGGCTAGACTTATAGGCTTTGAACATCAAGATGTCAATTATCATTACGCTGAAGGGAGTGAACCTTGTAGAAGTGGGGATTGAAACCTATTGGGTTTCATGGATTCTGATAGGACTTGTGGATTTGTAAATCCGAGTCAATATAATAGCTGTTATAGAAATATTGGATGCGTTTTGGTTAAACTGAGATTACCTAAGAAAGATTCAGGTCGTATGAGGGATTTTAGGATGGGATCTAAGTATGGGTTTCTGTCTATCAGGGGATGTTTTGGGGTCTGGGAAGAAGTATGCATATGGAGAGGAGGGTATGTCGTTTCGTTGAGGGGGGTGGGGAGGTGAAGTGAGTTGGGGGGAGACGGGGATGATGTAGCGGGGGGTGGGGGATCGGGGGAATGGTGGTTGTTGCCCATCTCTCATTCCACCGGTGGGAAGGTAGGGGGAATGGTGATTGTTATGTGGTTGTGACTAGTGGGGTTAGGTCATTATTTTTGTCATTATAAATGATTGTATGGGTTTGTCCAATTTGAGTCTGGGTTTGCGTGGATGTGGAGAAAGAGTTTCAGACGGTTTGTGTGATGTTGATGGTGAGGTCTTTGTAGTCTGTTGTTGTCTGAAAGTGGGTCCAGCATGCCCACTTGGATGAGAATTTAACTGGTGTGTCATGAGCAATGCTGATGAGTAGGAATGAGCTTCGAGTTTGAGTTGAACACATGGTCGACTCGAACATCGGCTGTTGGCAAGTTCGCCGAACAGCAAATAATTTGTGGTGTTTGCGGCAAATTCAAAAGCCTCGGAACACCTTTTAAAAGTCTATGGGAGAAATCAAAAGAGCTAATTTTAAAGGCTTATATGCATGGTATTGTCATGAAAAGTGTTTGGGGACCTGGGTCCTGCCCCAGGGGACATGGATCAATGCAAAAAAAAGTTTTGAAAACTGACGTTTTTTCGGGAGCAGTGATTTTAATAATGCTTAAAATGAAACAATAAAAGTGTAATATTCCTTTAAATTTCATACCTGGGGGGTGTCTATAGTATGCCTGTAAAGGGGCGCATGTTTCCTGTGTTTAGAACAGTCTGACAGCAAAATGACATTTCAAAGGAAAAAAAGTCATTCAAAAGTACTCGCGGCTATATGAATTGTCGGTCCAACAATACACATATAAGTTCATTGATAAAAACGGCATGGGATTTCCCCACAGGGGAACCCCGAACCAAAATTTTTTTTAAAAATGGCGTGGGGTCCCCCTAAATTCCATACCAGGCCCTTCAGGTCTGGTATAGATATTAAGGGGAACCCTGCACCAATTTTTTTTTAAAAAAGGCGTGGGGGGTCCCCCTCAAAATCCATACCAGACCCTTATCTGAGCACGCAACCTGGCAGGCCGCAGGAAAAGAGGGGGGACGAGAGAGCGCCCCCCCTCCTGAACCGTACCAGGCCACATGCCCTCAACATTGGGAGGGTGCCCCCCAAAGCACCTTGTCCCCATGTTGATGAGGACAAGGGCCTCATCCCCACAACCCTTGCCCGGTGGTTGTGAGGGTCTGCGGGCGGGGGACTTATCAGAATCTGGAAGCCCCCTTTAACAAGGGGACCCCCAGATCCCGCCCCCCGTGTGAAAAAAAGTGTCAAAAATATTAAAAATGACAAAAGACAGTTTTTGACATCTTCTTTCTTCTATCTTCTTTCTTCTATCTTCTTTCTTCTATCTTCCTTCAGTTTCTTCCTCCATCTTCTTCTTCTGGTTCTTCCTCTGGTGTTCTCGTCCAGTATCTTCCTCCACGGCGTCTTCTTTCCTTCTTTGTTTTCAGCCCGCTACGCATCCATGATGGGAGGCTCCCGCTGTGTGATGCTTCTCGTCTTCTGACGGTTCTTAAATAACTGAGGGCGGGGCCACCCGGTGACCCCGCCCCCTCTGATGCACGAGGACGCCCTCCATTATTTAAGAACCGTCAGAAGACGAGAAGCGTCACACAGTGGGAGCCTCCCATCATGGATGCGGAGCGGTCCGAGAACAAAGAAGGGAAGAAGACGCCACGGAGGAAGATGCCGAATGAGAACACCGGAGGAAGAACCAGAAGAAGAAGATGAAAGGAAGAAACTGAAGGAAGATAGAAGATAGAAGAAAGAAGATAGAAGAAAGAAGATAGAAGATAGAAGAAAAATGATGGAAAGAAGCATTTAAATAAAAACTGTCTCTTGTCATTTTTAACATTTTTGACACTTTTTTGTGAAATGCTAGGGGTACTTTTGTACCCCCTTACTGTTTCACACGGGGGGCCAGGATCTGGGGGTGGTGGGGATGAGGCCCTTGTCCTCATCAACATGGGGACAAGGTGCTTTGGGGGCGACCCCAAAGCACCCTCCCAATGTTGAGGGCATGTGGCCTGGTACGGTTCAGGAGGGGGGGGCTCTCTCATCCCCCCTCTTTTCCTGCGGCCTGCCAAGTTTTATGCTCGGATTTTTTTTTTAAATTTTGGCGCGGGGTTCCCCTTAATAGCCATACCAGACCTGAAGGGCCTGGTATGGAATTTAGGGGGACCCCCACGCCATTTTTTTTTTAAATTTTGGTTCGGGGTTCCTCTGTGGGGAAATCCCATGCCTTTTTTATCAATGAACTTATATGTGTATTGTCAGACTGGCAATTCATTAATAGCCGCGAGTAGTTTTTAATGACTTTTTTTCCTTTGAAATGTCATTTTGCTGTCAGACTGTTCTAAACACGGGAAACATGTGCCCCCTTAAAGGAATATTACACTTTTATTGTTTCACTTTATTATTAAAATCACTGCTCCTGAAAAAACGGCCGTTTTTAAAACTTTTTTTTGCATTGATCTATGTCCCCTGGGGCAGGACCCAGGTCCCCAAACACTTTTTATGAAAATAACTTGCATATAAATTGCCTTTAAAATTAGCACTTTTGACTATTTATGTTCGAGTCCCATAGACTTTAACTGTGTTCGCGTGTTCAAACAAATTTTTTGCCTGTTCGCATGTTCTGGTGTGAACCGAACAGGGGGGTGTTCGGCTCTCTCTACTGATGAGGCATTCCATTTCAGATATCCTGGTGATTCTGTTTAGCCATTCTTTGATTTATGGGGCATGTGTGTTGCCCCAATGTACTGGGATGCACTGTTTTGCCATATTTATCATGTGCATGGCTAGGGATTTAAAGTAAGTGTTGTTCGATAAGGTGGTAAAGTGTAAAAGAAATTGTGCTGGAGAGAAGTTCAGTGTGTAGGTAGTAACTTTCTTTATAATTTGGTGGACTTCGCCGCAGAAAGCTTGAATGGGGGGACAGCTCCACCCAATGTGCAGGAGAGTTCCTTCATCCCGTTTGCATCTCCAGCATACATCTGGAATGTCTGGGTTGAATTTGTGGATAAGGGAGGGGGTCCGGTTCCAACGTGCTTGGATTTTGTATCCGCTTTCCTGTGTGGAAACGTTAACAGATCCTTTGTGAATGCTCAGGTAGACTTGTTCCCATTCTTCGGGTGAAAGGGCTAGGGAAAGTTCATTTTCCCATGATTTGAAAGCCTGGCCACTGTTAGAGGGGACATCCGAGAATAGAAGGGAGTGCATTGTAGAGATCAAGTGACTTTGGGGGGATTGTTTTGTGCATAATGTTTTGAAAGGGGAGAGGGGTCTGGAGACTTTGAATTTCTTGTCAGGTGCGAGTAAGTAGTGTAGAGTGTGATTGCATGGGGAGACATAGGTCACTTTTACGTCTTTGTTCCAAAGTGATATGAGGCGGAATTTTGAAGGTGAGACAGGATACTTCCCTGGCTTGGGTAGAGTTACAATCAATGCTCTAAGCATCTCTGAGGGGAAGGCAGAAGAGGCAGCGGCAGCATTGTACACTCTTTTCCAAATGAAATAATAGAATATGTTTGAAAGTTTTGGAATATTCTCCTGTAAATCCGTCTTGATCAGGGGATTTATTATTAGGAAGCAATGATTTGTAGAGAAAAAGTATAGTCTCTCTCATTGGCATTTAGACATCTCCAGGCATTAAATAATTTGTGTGATTGGATTAGGGGTTGGAGAGGTAGAGAACATCTTTTTGGAGAAGCAGTAGAGTCTATGCTGGGATCCAGGGTGATGTTGAAATCTCCACATAGCAACACTGTGCCCTGCTGCACCCTGGGTATTGTGCATAACAGCTTATTGAACAAGCGTATACTTTAGCTATAGTGTATAGGGTGTAGTCACAAACTATGATGAGATAACGACCTTGCACATCTATGATTTCTTTGTAAAGGAGACTGTGTTTTTATTGGCTGTTAGGAGTCCTCTTCTTTTTGAATCTGCATTGGCGGTGAAAGTCTTTATGCGTGCACTTCAGAGAGGTGTTGCGCAGAAATGTGTCTCCTGTACACACAGGATATTGCACTTATTTGCACGTGCCTCTTGCCAAACTGACTTTCACTTAATGGGGTGGTTAAGGACCTTAGCGTTGATCGGTAAAAGTTACTCCCATGTGTGAGGTTGTGGTTGAAAGCTTGTGGTAGCTCTGGGAAATGGATTACTCACATTGTGCAGAGGATGTCTGCCATTTATAGTCGCCGGTGTGATCCATTGTCCTGTTCTTAAGATGTTTGTCAGTGAGAGAGGGCTCCTGTTCTGAATGTGTGGTAAGGTACGTAAACTGTGACTTGGAGCTCTCTGGAGTTAACTAGGATGTTATTTCCAAATTTTAGCAAACGCTGCTCAGGCTTATAAAGTACTGAAAAGAAACAACATGACAAGGGCCTGCGAGGAACTTCCGAAACCGCAGGAAATGAAGAAACATTTATGAAAGGCATATTCCAGGCTTTATGTATGTTTATGAGAGTTCTTGGAGGCCACCACCTGCCATTCTGGCTCCATTCTTTGGTGTTTTCCTCTTGGCGAGGAGGCAGGGCTTTGGTTCTAAGGGAGAATGTTCCAGGTCTTCAGTAGAGTAAGGCCTTTCTTCAGAATGTCGACCACGAGTAGTACCATCTTGTGTAATTGTGATTTTAGTGGGAAATTCCTATCTGTAGTTGATTTTGTGATTGCAAAGGGGTTTAGTAGTGGTATTGAGGTTTTTGCACGTTTGGAGCGTATACTGAGATAAGTGAGGATAGATCTATAGGTTAAAATATTGGTCTTGGAATCTGGGCTTTGTTATGAGATGTTGTCGTGAAACGCTCTTTTATATGGAAGAAATTGAGACGTAATATAACATCTCTAGGCACGAGATCTGGAAGATGCGAGGGCTTGGGGAGATGGTGTATTCAGTCAATAGTAAGCTCCATATTTGTAGCTTCAGGGAGTATGGATTTAACCACTTGCGCTTCAGTGCGGCTCTCGTTCTGGGTGGACGTCATACGACAGCGCCCAGGACAGCCGCTCTCGGGGGTGCGCAGCAAGGCGATCTTGGCCGCGCTGCGTTGCTAATACACATTGCGCACCCCCGACCTCTGTAAAGAGCCGCGGCCACAGGTCAGGTCTTTAACCATGTGATCGGCTGTGTCCAATCACAGCCGGTCACATGTAAACACGGAGATGCCAGTAATCGGCGCTCCTCGCCTCACACTGACAGAATGTGAGGAGAGCTGATCAGCGGCATCTCCTCACAAAGGAAAACTAGGCATTTAATCAGGGCAATGATAATCAGTGCCCTGATTACAATAAAGCGCCCACAGTGCCAGAAGTGGGTGCCCACCAGTGCCAGCAGTGTGCCCACCAGAGCCAGGATTGAGTGCCCACCAGTGCCAGCATTGAATGCCCACCAGTTCCAGCATTGAGTGCCCACCAGTGCCAGCAAACAGTGCCCACAAGTGCCAGCAAACAGTACCCTTTAGTTATGCCAGTCGGTGGTGGCTATCACTGCTGCTCATCAATACCCATCACTGCTGCCTATCAATGCCACCCATAAATGCCCATCAGTGCACATAAGTGCCACCTATCCATGCCGCCTATCTGTGCCCACCAGTGCCACCCATCAGTGCCCACCAATGCTGCCTATCAGTGCTCATCAGTGCCACATATCCATGCCATTTGTCAGTGCCCATAAGTGCAGCATATTTGTGCCGCCTCATCAGTGCCACCTAATCAGTGCCCATAAGTGCCACCTCATCAGTGCCCATCAGTGCAGCCTATTAATGCCCAACAGTGTCGCCTCATCAGCGGCCATCAGTGAAAGAGAAAAATTATTTATTTACAAAATTTACTGACAGAAATTAAGAAAAGCTTTTTATTTTTTCAAAATTTTCAGTTGGAAGGGGATATAAGTGCCCTGTATTGAAGTAGTTAAAGAGGGTAGTAGCATAATACCTGAGCTCTGCCTGCTGTATGCTTTCAGGGACCCCTCTTATCTTTAGATTGTTGCATCTTGACCTTTCCTCCATATTGGTCAACTTGGCTTTGACCCATTCCATGTCCTCATCTTTGCCTTCATGTGCATCTATCAAATCATTAATTGTGGTGGCGAACTCCCCCATTTTTGTGTCTATATGATCCACCCTGCTTTCCACAGCTTGTAGCTCATTACTGAATTTGTGCATATAGGATGCAAGATCTGATTGTAGAGAACTCCTGAAAGACATTAACATGTCCTTTAAGACAGTGTCCATCACTGGCTGGTTAGTGATAGGGAACTCCTCTATGGAGTCTGATAGGTACCTGGTATCATCCCTTGATTTTCCATTATGACTCACCTTGTGCTGCTGTCTTGGGCCATCCATCCTGAACCTGGCTTTCTCAGGGCTGCCTGATAATGGTGGAATTGAGGCATTTAACTGGTCTGGATGGTCTGGAGTTATATGGAGGGGACCAGGCTGTCGGCGACAATGAGGAGTCGGCTCCATCTTGTCTTCCTCCATGCGGCTGCTGGGTGAAGAAGGCTGTTAATTTCTGCAACCTCTTATCATCCTTTTGTTTTCTTGTCATGTCCCTGATGGTCTAGGGAGATAGATCACCAGTGTAGCGTGGTGGTTGTGGCTCCCAGAGTGATGCTGTGTGCCGTTGTTTTCCGCAGTTGGATCGGAGCTTTGCCCTCCCATGGCTATCTTGGTCCTCGGCAAACCACGCCCCCTGCTTGATCAATTATTAAACATTTTTCTTAAGACACTTTGATTCCTTAGATGCTTATTGCTCATGAAGGTGTTACAAACTCAACCTTGGATGTTTAACCACTTGCCACCCGCCATATAGCAAAATGACGGTGGCAAAGTGGTTTCAATATCCTGACCGGACGTCATTTGACGTTACCAGGATATCAAGCTGCTGCACGCCCCCGGGTCTGACACACCGCAACACCGATCTAGGTAAAGAGTCTCTGACGGAGACTCTTTACCACATGATCAGCTGTGTCCAATCATGGCTGTTCACAGTATAAACAGGAAGAGCCATTGATCGGCTTTTCCTCACTCGTGCCTGTCAGAAAAGAGGAGAGGAGAGCCGATCGGCTGCTCCTCTGACAGCGGGGGTCTGTGCTGATTTATAATCAGTGCAGCCCCCCTGAGGATGCCCACACTGGACCACCAGGGACACCACTAGGACCATCAGGGATGTCACCACCAGGTATGCCACCCTAAACCACCAGGGATGCCAATCAGTGCCCACAATGGATGCCAATCAGTGCCCACAATGGATGCCAATCAGTTCCCACAATGGGCATCATTGATTGGCAGGCATTATTGTTTGGCGCTGATCAGTTACCATCAGTTAGTGTACATCAGTGCCACCTATCAGTGCCCATCCATGCCCATCTGTGCCACCTATCAGTGCCCATCCGTGTCACCTATCAGTGCCCATCCATGCCACCTATCAGTGCCCACCTGTTCCGTCTCAGTGCTCATAAGTGCCACCTATGTGTACCCATCAGTGCTTTATATCAGTGCCACTTATCAGTGTCCATCAGTGCCACCTATCAGTGCCCCATCAGTGCCACAGATTAGTGCCCATCATCAGTGCCCATCACCGCCACCTCATCAGTGCCACCTCATTGGTGCCACCTCATCTGTGCCCATTAGTGCTGCCTTATCAGTGCCCGTCAGTGCAGCCCCATCAGTCCCCATCAGTGAAGGAGAAAACTTACTTATTTACAAAGTTTTGTAACAGAAACAAAAAAAACATTTTTTTTTCAAAATGTTCGGTCTTTTTTTTATTTGTTTAGCAGAAAATAAAATCCCAGAGGTGATAGAATACCACCAAAGAAAGCTCTATTTGTGGGAACAAAATGATAAAAATTTAGTTTGGGTACAGTGTTGCATGACCGCGCAATTTGTCATTCAAAGTGCGACAGCACTGAAAGCTGAAAATTGGTCTGGGCAGGAAGGTGTATAAGTGCCCTGTATTGAAGTGGATAAAGACCAGAACTTTTATTGTATTTTTTTTACTGGATGTATAATATATATATATATATATATATATATATATATATATATATATATATATATATATATATATATATATATATATATATATATATATATATATATATATTGCTCATTGCTGTTACTTTGTTGGCTGCAGGGGAGAAATGTTCCTATTTCTGTTTTCACAATCATGATTACAACACAAAAGGTCAGTATTTTACAACTGTCGGATGTTACATCCCCACCCTTGGGGTAAAAGTAGAGTGATTTACAAACTAAAAGCCACAGAATAACCAAGTCTAATTGACCAGTTTAGACGAGTCTAAATTATCAGTAGTGTCCAAGCATGGTGGGTTCATGTGAAATGCGTCTACCATTTGCATCCTGTCATATCTTGTCTGATGCGTGACATGTGTCAATAAAGGACTTAATTTCGTTCTAGCTTCTTGGTGATGTGCGGCCAATCTTTCTTCTACACCTTTGCCATATTGCACTACCTTTTACAGAAGATTACAGCACTGCAGATCAGAAAGGAAAGGGATTTTTTTTTTAATATCATTCAATCACAATAATATTTGTGTCGCAATTGTACATGCTATATTATTTTTTTATTTTCTATTTTTTGCCATGAAATTGGAGTTGCCCTTAAAGTACTGTCTTGAACAATTACCAGGCAAACTTAAACTTGGCATTGTCATATCCTCTCTTCTATTTTCTGTCACCTCACAGATAATTATTGCTGCTCTTAACATCTACCTTTAACCGAAACTGACTTCTTGCAATCACTTTTGCTTTATGGTAATCATTGCTGCTTTTAACATCAACCTTTAACTTACACAAACTTCTTGCAATCAATTTTCCTTTATGGTAATCATTGCTACTCTTAAACATCTGTTAGTCTTGCCCATATTGTTGTGTTGTATTTTTGCCTTTCCTTGTGTCTTACTTAAACAAAGAGCTGATTTTAATTGTTACAACTGTGGCCTCTTTTGTCGTCTTTATTTAGTGTGAAAAGTTTGCTCTGCTAGTCACATGTACCATCTTGAACAAAAAAAAAAAAAAAAAAGGAGCACTTTAGCCTGGCACTCCAGCTGATGCACAAAAAGAAAATCTGCAGCAAACTATTTTGAATAACACCATACTTCAGGTGACCTTTCTTTCTCTATCCAGCTTTTTCAGCTTTTTTATTCTAGTATGCTTCCTACCCTCTTCACCCAGTAGCAGGGTCTCTCTACCTTTCCTTCTTACAATATTGCCCTCTCTACACTCTCTTCTTGCCCTCACCCCTTTTCTCCAGCCCACAACTATATATACCCCCCTCACTCCAGCCCTCTCCCTATGGCTGCACTCACCTCCTAATTCTGAACCCATATGCTGACAAAACCTCCAAGACACTGGGGCATGTGACTCCATTTAAATGACATTCCAATTTTAATTCTACTCACTCTTCTGTTTCTCCTTCAATCTCTAAGCCAAAGTCTGATGCCTTCTCTATTTCTGAAAATTCAGCATTTGAGGTCCATTTATTGGCTTGTACCCTAATCAATTTTTAAAAATACTCCAACTCCCTCTAACTTTGTCATTTATACCAATGTGCATTATGACAGTTGAATTTTCCCCAGTCCCATTTAACAATCTGTCTATCCAATCCACAATGTGTAGAGTATGTGTATGTCTTTTCCTATATACCTGCTCTCATCCATACCAGAGCTATCGTTATCCTGATAGCAAGTCAGGATAAGAAAACATAAGGGGAATACAAAGACACCGAATTTCAAAACTTCCCTATACTACGAACCTTGCTAGAAGGCATGAATTGGGATAGAATCTTAGGAACAAAGAACACAGAGGAGAGATGGGTTTGCTTTAAGAGCATATTAAATAAGGGCATTACCCAATGCATCCCATTGGGTAATACATGTAAAAGAGCGAACAAAAGTCCTGGATGGCTTAACTCCAATGTAAAAATGCATATAAAAGCAAAGGAGAAGGCCTTCAAAAAATACAAGGTTGAGGGATCATCATCAGCATTCAGACTTTATAAAGAATGCAACAAGAAATGTAACTTTGCAATTAGGGCGGCTAAGATAGAGCACAAAAGAAAAAAAAATCCAAAGAAATTCTTTAAATGTGTAAGCAGTGAAAAAGGGAGGACAGACCATATTGGCCCCATAAAGAATGAGGAAAGACATCTGCTTACAAAGGATGATGAGATGGCGAAGGTATTGAATTTATTCTTTTCCTCAGTCTTCACAAGGGAATCGGGGGGCTTCAGTAACCAAAACTGCAGTGTTTATCCTCATGACACAACACAGGAAGCACCTCTATGGTTAAGAGAGGACAGAATTAAAATTAGACTTGGGAAACTTAACATTAGTAAATCACCAGGACCAGATGGCTTGCATCCGAGGGTACTTGGGGAACTCAGTCAAGTAATTGCCAAACCATTGTTCCTAACTTTTACTGACAGTCTACTGACTGGAATGGTACTAGCTGATTGGAGAAAAGCCAATGTAGCACCAATATTTAAAAAGGGCCCAAAATACATCCCTGGGAATTACAGACCAGTTAGCCTAACATCAATAGTATGCAAGCTCTTGGAGGGGATGCTAAGGGACTATATACAAGATTTTAGTAATGAGAACGGTATCATTAGCAGTAATCAGCATGGATTCATGAAGAATCATTCTTTCCACACCAATCTATTAACTTTCTATGAGGAGGTGAGTTGCCATCTAGATAAAGGATAGATGTAGTGTACTTGGATTTTGCAAAAGCATTTGACACAGTTCCCCATAAACATTTACTGTACAAAATAAGGCCAGTTGGCATGGACCATAGGGTGAGTAGGGATGGGCCGAACACCCCCCCCCGTTCGGTTCGCACCAGAACATGCAACTTTCTATTGTGCATGGCTGTCTTTTGCTCCAAAATGTGTTCCAGCATTTTCAGGGTATAGTTCCACTGGGTGCTGACATCTTGTTTCAGGCGATGTATGGGGAGCCCTGATTGTTCTTGCTCCTCCCTCAACAGTTGACTACCCCCTACACTGCGGTGGAAATGCCCTGCAATCTTTCTGCAAAGGTCCAAGATTTGAGCAATCTTGTTGTTTTTCTCCACTTGGGATTGCACCCTTGACCACTAAATGCAGTATGTGTGCAGAACAGCGCATACCAACAAAAGATCCATCTTGGTGCACTTTAACCATGTTTGAACCTCTGCCTGTCACAATGAACCCAACAGAGACATTGGTGACTGCCCGCTCTCCAAACCAATTGGCCAACATCAATCTAATTGCCCGCAATATGTTGGCAGAGCTGTGTTTATCATCACGGACTTCTGTGTGGAGCAGGAATGCTTGATAACCCTGCTGGTCTTGCGCTGCAGACCTGCTCTCTGATGAAGTTTGGCCTAGTGCCACCACCAACAGGCACTGTGCCTTGCCACCAGTGTGCAGTCAAAGACAGGAAAGCGTGTTGACCGCTGGGAACTGTCCACAAATCAGTGGTCAAATGAATTGTCTGACCCTCGGCTTTGGCCATTTTTTCCTTCAATAATGCAATGCACAAATGGTATAGTGCTGGAATAATCTTTCTTCTGAAAGTTGTTCATGCAGGAACAACGTATCGTGGAGCAAGGGCATGCATGAGCTGTTTAAACGGCTCCCCTTCAATTATGCGAAAAGAGGCTCTTCCAACAGCAATGAATTGGCCAATGAAGCGGGTGATCTTGTTGGAGGAGCATCAACAACAAAATGTGGATCTAGTTTGCTACCAATCCCATGGGGAGTGGGTACATCTGGCAAAGTCACAATGTAGATGACGAGGCGTTTCAATCGATGTTGACAAGCTAATCCCAAGTCAAGTGTGGGCAAAAGCTGGACTCTCCTAGACCAGCTGAGCAAGGAGGGTGATGGCGCCTGTCGCAGCGTGGCGCATTGGTGGTTCAGTGGTAGAATTCTTGCCTGCCACGCGGAAGGCCCGGGTTCGATTCCCGGCCAACGCAATTATGGTGTCTTTGTCTTTAAACCCCCCCCACCCCGGGTAGCTCTCTCCCCCCAATTTCAAGTCTGGTGGAATGCATCAAGGCACAAGGTGTTTATTATCTAGAATGTACTACGCGGTGTGAAGGTTTTTTGCAAACCGCCTTCTCCTAATAACATCATTGAAACCCATGAGGCCATACTTCCGAAAGGGATCAGTTGTCAAAGGTCTCACAAAGGGAAAAAAAATGGGGGGACTCTGAGGAAGGGAGAGTGCAAACCTTTGAAGCTCGGAAAACGGGTGGCTGTCCTGGTGTCTAGCAGCCAGAGCAGTCTGTGGATTTCGCAAAACTGCATATATTACGCATAGCACATAAGAGGACAGGGATCAGCCATAGCGCCAATGAGGAGCTCAAGCAAAGGGGGATTAGCTCAAGTGGTAGAGCTGCTCGCCTGCTGTTTTGACATGCCCTTGGAACTAAAGCCAACAAAACTATCTAGGGTAGGCTTATAATGTCCTCCATCTTCTTTTTCTGCCTCTGCTCTCAGTAAAGTAGAGTGGTGGTAATTTTTAAGGTGTAGGTTCATACCAGCATTGGTTAAATGTCCTAACTTTTTACCCCTACTCATTTGCTTCCCATACAATTCACACTTTGCAAAGAACCCGCCTTCCAATGTTTGAAAGTATTTCCAAACATTGCTGCGGCGGGATGCAGCCCCTTGACCCTGTTAATCTCTATTTAGGGCTGATATAGCTGCAGTAAGTAGCACACCAGTGGTGAAAGCTGTTGCCACTACAGTTACACTTGGTGAACTAGAACTAGTGCTGCTAATGGCAGGGGTGCTGGGGACTGGGAGGTTGGTGATATCATCACAGGATTCTTCCTCCATAATAACAGAGGGAGAAGGGGAGTTAGCAGCAGATGAAAAAAGTGGACTTCTACCTGTCCTACTCCTCACAAAATATCCCTCTTGCACTTTCTCTAGGTCAAACTGTAAGTCCTGTGGGCTAATGCCGTGTACACACGAGCGGACTTTATGGCAGACTTTGTCCTGCAGACTTTTCAACGGACTTTACGACGGACTTTGATGAACGGACTTGCCTACACACGATCAACCAAAGTCAGACGGATTTGTACGCGATGACGTACGACCGGACTAAAACAAGGAAGTTCATAGCCAATAGCCAATAGCTGCCCTAGTGTCGTTTTTTGTCCATCGGACTAGCATACAGACGAGCGGACTTTTTGACCGGACTTGAGTCCGTCGAAAAGATTTGAAACATGTTTCATTTCTAGGTCCGTCGAACTTTTGGGGAAAAAAAGTAAGCTGGAGCCCAGCTGAATTGTTCGACGGACTCCGGTCCACCAAACCAAGTATACCGTAAAGTCTGGTCATGTGTACGCGCCATGAGAGTGTATAAAACTCTGCAGTTGTTGGGGAAAGAGGAGCATCACATGCAAAATCATTCTCTTCTTGGGCCAATGAAAAAAAAGTCTCACACTCTGTCTCTGCTGCTGTCTCCCTCAATTGCTTTTTTGGGGAGCTGGGCAGTGGCACTGGCAGTGTGATTGGTGGTGGTTAGTGTAAAGGCAACTCCACTTTACTAGGTTTCTTGCCTATTCCATAAAAATAAGAAGCCATGACACCTGTAGAAGTAGCAGGATGCGCTGCACTGGCAGTGGAAGCGGCAGCAGATGTTGGTGGTCTGGCAGGAAAACTAATATTAGAACTGGTGGTGGTGGAACTAGCTTTGCTGGTGGCACTGGTGGTGACACCCACTGCTGTGGACAGCATATTTGTGGCAGCAGATGCCACTTTTTTTAGCAAGGCATCCACCATGACCGCGACCACAACCACTACCTCTACCTGCCTTCACTTTTCCATTAGAACGGTACATTGCTGACTTGTTGTTGATGTATAGTTCAGAAAATGGAAAAATGGACTGGTGATAGTGATCAATGATCAGACAGGTAATTCGATGGGGTATATAGAATCTATATAGAATCTCAATCTATAATATAGAATCCCCCCCCCACCCACAACACGGGCAGCCTCTGAGGCTATCACAACACTAGCAGCAACACTAGTATCACTAGTATCTATCTATCAAGTTCACAACACTAACACAATAGCAGCAGATTATTGTGAAAAAGTTAAGTTGAACTGTAGCTTGCTTCACTATTGTTCTGCTGCTGTGCTTATGCTTAATTGATAAATAATCCAGGTACTCTGACAAAGTGACGAACAGACCAGCTAAGATTGACTGTCTTCTGAAATGATTCAGCGTGTGTGTCTCTCTCTGCTAGCAAATCGTAAGTGAAAGTAAGTTGGCTGTACGTGCATGGTTCTAGCTATTTTACTGCCCCTCCTCTTTGGTTACAATCGGCCAATAACATTCATCATCATTATTTTTATTTTACTTCCCCCACCCAATTCCAGCAGCGATCTTTTCTCTCTATGTCAAATCTTTTCTCCCTATGTCGAATCTTTTAGAATAATCTTGGACTAGTATAGATGGATTATAGAGTTAAGGTTAGGCACATTCGACCACAGGTTCGATAGACACAGATTGTTATTGTCAGCGTCATGTCAAATCTCCTATCTATATCAAACTATTGTCGCAACGAAAATAAAGCATTTGTTTATGTTGGATCTTTCGGTTTTCGGATTCTGCGCTTTCGTTATCGTTTGTTAAAACGATAATGAAAATACCTGAAATTCGGATAAAAATGCATTCGGACGAAAATGAATGCACATGTCTAATGTATTCATGGCGCGGTGTCTTTGCGTGTGGGCTGAGTGGATTGCTTGGTGCTGCTGTGGCTGTTCATGCTCCGGGAGCTGCGACGCGCACTGTGGGTCCCCCCTTTCCCTCCCTACTCCCTAGTGGAGGGGTCGGGTGGATGTTCCACTGCACGTCGATGCCATGTCCCCGGTCCCGGGCGCGTGACGTCGATCTGGCTGATGTCAGGGCGCTGGCTTTCTGGGTGTTTTGGCGCTATGGACAGGTGAGTGTGTTTGGCGCCATTCGCTGGGCAGTTATCATTCAGGTTGACGCCTCCCCTCTCTCCTATATCTGCCGGCGTGGCGCTGTGACACGTATTGTGGATCCCCCCTCCCTTCCTTAACAATTAGCGGAGGAGTTGGGTGGGTGTTCCTCTGCGCATCGACGCCACGCCCCCAGTCCCGGGCGCGTGGCGTCGATCCGGCTGACGTCGGTGCGCGGGCTCTCTGGGATATATATCCGGCATTATGAATGAGTGAGTGCGTTTGGTGCCATTTGCCGGGTGATTATCGCTCGGGTTGATGCCTTCCCTCTCTCCCACATCTGCCGGCTTGACGTTGGTGGCAAACAGTGGCTACAGGGGAGTATCCACACTCCTTACTGTTTGAACGGGAATTCTCTGTTTGGACTGGTGTTCTCTTGGCCAGCATGCATGGCCATCACATACATTTGTACACCCACATAAGAGGTAATCTTCATCTTTTATTTCCCCCTTTCTTTTTTTTTAAGTTTGCAGTTTTCATCCCCATTTATCTTTTCACTCATTTCATGCAATGTCTAGGCACATCAATAACATTGATCTTTCTCTTATAGTGTGTTGTTTTTCATGTTTTTTCTCACATTCCATCCCACATTCACGTTCATTTTTCACATTCCCCACCACATTCATGTTTATTTTCCTCCCACCTTTCCCACACCAGATTTGGATCACTGCCTCACCAGCAATTTATCATCTTCACATACTGTATATACATTCATACACATTTTTACATTTATTCACAGATGATTTTATGAACCATGCACACACATGGATTTTGTTGGGGTTCACTTCCCCAGCCACACCTTATCCTTCAGGATTTCCCATCGCCTTGTCATTGTTTTTGCTGCCTCTGCTCCCGGGGGAGACAATTGTCCACAGATTTGCCCTGACACCCCCCACCGCACCCCATGCTCATTGGTAACCTGTAAGTATGGGTGAATGTTATATCATTCCCCTTCCTCCTTCTTTTGGTGTGTTCAGTGTATTTACTGTTCACCTTTCAATTCTCTAGACACCCCTACAGCTTCTGCTCCTGATGAGTGCAGGTAGGCACGAAACGCGTTAAGATAGAGATGCAACAATCATGGTTATACATCCAGTTGTTTGAGCTATCAATGCTGCTACTACATGTTTACAGTCAGTGATCATTTTATCATTAATGTATGGGATGTCATATGCAATTGCATTTTATGTTTACGTATTTATACTGCTACTATAAACTATGCAACTTCACTTTGGAAGGCTTGCAGGTTGCAATGTGTATCTGTGCCATTGACGCATTGTACCGTATGTTGTATTCATGGAATAAAATTAATTTTGATAACCTACATTATCTCCTTGCTCTCCAGCTGCATGCTTCACACAAAGTCCTGGGATGGAGGCACCTGCACAAAACCTGGGATGGAGTCACCTCTGATAATTACTTCAGAGGCCTCATATAAAGTCCCAAATTCTTTCCACTTTATCAGCTACAGCATACTTTACACAATGATCAGCACAGCTTTCAGAAAGACAAACTCTCACAATTATTTATCATATTTATTCTTCTATTTAAGGATTAAAAGAGAAGTATGGATTTTTTTTATCCCATATTCATACTTAGCTAGGTGAATGCAGCATCGGACCGATGCTGCATCTGTCCCCCCGCTGCCTCTTCACTGAAAACCGAACCACCGAACACCACTGATGGCTCGGTTCTCTCACCTCTACTGCTCTGCTCCTCTACGCTCACTGGAGCACTGGGCTGTGGAGGGGCAGTCCACCCTCTGCTGAAAACGGGTCACAGGATAAATTGCACTCCCGTGACACATAGGAAAAGTCCAGTTGAATGAGCCCAGGCTGGACTTCTCCTTTAACATGCAATGAAAACCTTTTCTTTTTTTGTTTTCTTTTTTTTTTATAGTGAAATATCAGTATTATTTCCCAATGTGCTTCATGTGCAATGGGTTGAATTACTGTTGACTTTATCAGTCTGAAAGATTCTCATTTATCTCCAAAAAACAAGCGCGCAACCATTAATTAATCAGTGAAGATGATTAAACACAACCATACAAACTCATATAAAGGTGCAAAAGTGATACAATAAAGTAAAAAAATGCTACCAAAAAACGCCCATGTGAACAGTGGTGTGCACCATTAACCTGTTACAAGGACCTAAAGCAAAAGTACTCTGATATATACAAAATCCATATAAAGTGAAGTTAGCAATCTAAGCTAACGGTCGTTGCGGGTGATTGTAATCACGATCCCTGGATTGAAAGACAGGTGGAGGATTTCGATGCCGGCTCCCATGATCTCTATAATTTGAGGTCCAACTGATCTGGTAAGCGGCAGTAATATCACAAGTTTTTGGGCTGCAAGATCATCTCATTCCCATCTCTCCTGATTACTGAGTTTCTCCATACTCACATTATAATTTTTATGGACTTTGCTTATATATTTTTGATCACTTAGATACACTAACTTTACATGGATTTTGTATATATCAGAGTACTTTTGCTTTAGGTCCTTGTAACAGGTTGATATGGTGCACACCACTGTTCACATGGGCGTTTTTTGGTAGCATTTTTTGGTAGCATTTTTTTACTTTATTGTATCACTTTTGCGCCTTTATATGAGTTTGTATGGTTGTGTTTAACCACTTCAGCCTCAGGAAAAATTGACCCCCTTCCTGACCAGAGCACTTTTTGTTATTCGGCACGGTGCCGCTTTAACTGACAATTGTGCGGTCGTGCGATGTGGCTTCCAAACAAAATTGATGTCCTTTGAGCTTTCTTTTTGTGGTATTTGATCGCCTCTGTGGTTTTTATTTTTTGAGCTATAAACAAAAATAGAGCGACAATTTTGAAAAAAACGCATAATTTTTTCTTTTTGCTATAATAAAAATACCCCAAAAATATATAAAAAAAATTTTTTTTCCTCAGTTTAGGCCGATACGTATTCTTCTACATATTTTTGGTAAAAAAATCACAATAAGCGATTATTGATCGGTTTGCGCAAAAGTTATAGCGCTTACAAAATAGGGGGATAGTTATATGGCATTTTTGTTAATATATTTTTTTTTTTTTTTTAATGCCAGCGATCAGCGATTTTTATCATGACTGCGACATTATGGCGGACACATCGGACATTTTTGGCACATTTTTGGGACCATTGTCATTTATACAGCAATCAGTGCTATAAAAATGCATTGATTCCTGTGTAAATGACGCTGGCAGTGAAGGGGTTAACCACTAGGGGGCAGGGAGGGGTTAAATCAGTACTAGGAAGTGATTACTAACTGTCAGGGGGATGGGCTGTGTGTGTGATGTCACTGATCTCTGCTCCGATGACAGGGAGCAGAGATCGAGTGACACTGTCACTAGGCAGAACGGGGAGATGCTGTTTACATCAGCATCTCCCCATTCTTCCTCCCCGTAAGGCGATCGCAGGTATCCCCACGGCAATCGAGTCCCCGGGACCCGTGACCCGACTCACGGAGCTTGCCGTGGACGTGCGTCGGCTGGCCGCCTCTTAAAGGGCAATGTACAGGTACGTGATTTTGCCTGTGCGAGCCCTTCTGCCGCAGTATATCTGCGTGAGGCGGTCGGCAAGCGGATAATCATCTTCACTGATTAATTATTGGTTGCGCGATTCAAGGGAAATAGAGGGAGAAATATCATCTCCCCCCCTTTCTAGGATTCACCTTCCCGGGCCAGGACCACAGTGAGTACAGACTTGCACAATGCACACGCCATATCCTCTATGCAATCCTCTAAAGCGGCCTTTCCTACATCAGGGCAGCCTGTACTTGACACTACAATGAAAGATATGCTTCTATCACTGCAGTCCTCTCTCATGACCAACCTATCTTCCCTGATCCACAAGTTTACCACTGATATGAGACATATGGGGACAGAGTGCAGTACATGGAAGACAAGATGGAGGAATGCACAGATATAGTAAATGATCTGGTAGACACGTGTATGGCCCAAAAAAGAGGACACAGACTGGATAAAGGCAAAGTTAGCGGACCTCGAAGACCACTCTCGCTGCAACATCAAAATCCGTGGTATACCGGAGACGGTCCCTCCTGCAGAGCTACACAAATATGTCAGCACCATGTTTTCTACCATGCTGTCTGACCTAACCCCTATTGAGCTCACTATAAATGGCATACACAGGATCCCTAAACCACGCCATTTAGAGGAGGCAGTCCCTAGGGATGTGCTTCTGTGGATACATTTTTACCAAGCCAAGGAGCAAATCCTCTCCAGAGCACAGGCACTCACTACTCTTCCTGCACCATATGCAGATATTCAACTATTTGCCAATCTCTCACAGTATACATTACAGATGAGGAGGCAATTGAAATTGGTAACAAAAGCTCCCACTAACCACAAGATGACCTATAAATGGCACCACCCAGCCACCATCTTGGTCACACATAACGGAATCCCTCATACCATCTCCATGATTGAGGGGGGAATAAAGCTCTTACACTCATTGGGCATTATCCCGGAACTACTAATGATTTTGCCACATCAGGAAGATCCAGCCCTTCTCCCCAAGGAATCCATCGCGGGCATCATAAATCAAAAATGAAATGATTGTACTTGCCCGTACACATACTGAGATACCACACAAAGTCCGGTCCGGCCTACCGCTTACTCCAATACAGAGCCCGAACTTTTCCCCCAAGTTTAGTCAGCACCCAGCTAAGGTTGTATATTGCTGACTTGTTTGTCTCTCCAACAGCACTTAGAAGAATTCTTCTCTATTAACTCTCACTCAGTGTCTGACCCGGTGGTAGTGTGGAACGCTTACAAAGCCCTCATTATAGGTGTCTTTATTTAACTAGGGGCTAGGGTAAAGAAAAAGAGATCACAAAAATTAGATCAACTCACAGCCGACATAGACCGAATCTCTGAACAAATCCCACCCTCCCCTCTACCCCAAACAAAAATCTTTAAATTACGCTATGAATTGTGCTCACTGCTACTGGAATCATTTGAAAAAGCTTACACCAATGTTAGGGCAAACACCTACTCTATGGGAAACAAAGTGGGTAAATTGATGGCATTAAGAATTAAGGGACATAGGACCAAATCAAAAATTCCGTATCTTTATCACCCTCATACAAAAGGAAAACTACTTAAACCTGACGAGATTGCGAATGCATTTAGCACATACTACAACGACCTATATAACATCAAGGAAGATAAACACACTATTCAACCTTCCCAAGAGGAAATAATAAAATTCCTAGCACAAGTTAACCTCCCTTCCATCTCGCCAACACAGCTGTCTTCCCTCAACACCCCCTTCACAGTCCACGAAATGGTACGAACAATTCACAACCTTCCGAATTCCAAGTCTTCTGGACCGGATGGGTTTAATGGGGAAAACTACAAAAAATTCCAACGACTTTTAGCTCCCATATTATGCAAGGTCTATAACTCTGCCACAACCTCCTCTTCTTTCCCCTCAGAAATGCTAAATGCGATAGTAGTAACCCTCCCGAAACCTGGAAAAGATCCGACCTCACCCCAGAACTTTCGCCCCATATCCCTACTCAACGTAGATGTTAAAATATACGCAAAACTGATAGCCAACAGACTAAATCACATTCTTCCAACTCTCATCCATAAAGACCAATCAGGTTTCACAAAAGGCCGCCAATCCTCAGACGCTACAAGAAGGATGATAGACATCATCCACCGGGTAGGAAACTCCAGTACCCCCTCTGTACTCCTGTCCCTGGATGCTGAAAAAGCGTGCGATAGGGTACATTGGGGGTACCTTTCCTTAGCTTTAACCAAATTTGGGTTCACAGGACAAATACATAACGCCATAATGTCCTTGTACTGTGCTCCTTTCGCCCAAGTGTAATCAGCAGAATCCTTATCATCCCCATTTTGTATTTCAAACAGTACTAGACAGGGGTGCCCCTTGTCCCCTCTTATATTTAATCTAATAATGGAACCCCTTGCACAAATCATCCGCACAAATGAACAAATAGCAGGCATCCCCACAGGAGATGAAGAACACAAAATCAGTTTATTCGCCGATGACGTGATACTTATGATAACCAACCCTACTACCTCCCTCCCAGCAGTTCAGAAGACGCTAGCCTGGTTTAGTAACTTATCCTATTACAAAGTCAACAAATCTAAATCTTACATCTTGAACTTAGGCATTGACCCCACAACTAGCATGCTATTACAACAACAATTCCCATATACTTGAGCAGACAAAAGCATAACCTACCTTGGAGTTCAGCTAACTAAAACAACTAAAGATTTATCACAATCACAACTACATCCCTTTTCGTAGCAGACTCCAAGAAGATCTACGCGGGCTGGCGTCTTATGAGATGTTATGGATGGGACGCCTAGCGGCCTTTAAAATGATTCACCTCCCCCAAATCTTATACCTTTTTAGGACACTCCCAATCACCATTTCTAACAATTACTTTAAATCATTACAAACCATACTTTCTTCTTTCACATGGCAAGGCAAAAAAGCCAGAAGCGCACATACCAAACTGATCAAACTCAGCACAGCCGGCGATACTGGCTATGTGGATTTCCAGGAATACTACATGGCCTCAGTGCTCACACAGTCGAGAGACTGGTTTTTACCCTCCCCGTACACTATATGGAGACAAATGGAAGCTTCCTTCATCCCGGGGAAGGATCTATCCACATGGCTACTCTCTAACCCACTCCCTTCTAGAACACCCTCACATATTCCCCCTACAATGTTGGCTACAGTCCAAGTTTGGAATAAATTTGTACGACTTAGCCAAAACTACCCTACCTAGGCCATAATGAAAATCCCGTTGCTAGTCTTACAAAACAAAATGGACCTAATATCCTTCAAAAAGTGGCAAGAGAAAGGTATTATGCACAGTAATGACCTCTTCACCGATGACAAGATCAAAACATTTCCCGACCTACAAAAAGAATATCTGTTGCCTAATTCAGACCTTTATCTGTACCTTTGAACAAAACATTATCTGCATACATCGCCATCGTGGACATGTACTATTCCCCAACCTGCATGGATATATCTGATGCCGCGTACACATGACCAAACTTTACGGCATACTTGGTCCAGCGAACAGGAGTCCGTCGGACAATTCGATCCTGTGTGGGCTCCAGCGGACTTTTTTTCCCCAAAAGTTTGACGGACCTAGAAATGAAACATGTTTCAAATCTTTTTGACAGACTCGAGTCCGGTCGAAAAGTCCGCTTGACTGTTTGCTAGTCCGACGGACAAAAAAACGACGCTAGGGCAGCTATTGGCTACTGGCTATTAACTTCCTTGTTTTAATCCGGTCGTATGTCATCACGTACAAATCCATCGGACTTTGGTTGATCGTGTGTAGGCAAGTCCGTTCATTCGGAAAGTCAGTCCTGAAGTCCGTTGAAAAGTCCGCAGGACAAAGTATGCCGTAAAGTCTGGTCGTGTGTACGCGGCATTAGGAACACTTCAGCTAGCCGAAAGGGTATTTCACTCTTTTATAATATTTTCCAGCAAAAAAGCATATTCTCTAAGTCTATTCCTCTGCTCAAATGGGAATCAGAACTAGGAAATACATACATAACTGAACAATGGGCTAAAGCATGCCACTCCACCTACAAAGTTACTAGCTGCTCCACTCTGTGGGAACTATCCATCAAAAGCTTACAATGTTGGTACTTGACCCCCCCAATAGAGTGTCAAAATTTTATAAAAATCTAGATGATAAATGCTGGAGACAATGCGGACAAAAGGGGGATATGCTCCATACATTCTGGAACTGCCTCAAATTGACACTCTTTTGGGAATCAACTTTCCAATTACTATCTGACGTCTCCCAAATGGCAAAAACTCTGCAACCCAGCCTCGCACTTCTATCTTTAGAATTGGACCACTACCTGAAACAACTGAGATATACCATATCTCACATACTACTCTCAGCTAGACTGAGCATCACCAGAAAGTGGAAAAACCCCACACCACCCACTCTAGGGGAAGTGGTGCAGACCACCCATTTACATTTTATATATGAGCAGACACTGGCGCTCAAAAATAGAAACAGGGAACACATCTCCCAAATGTGGCACCCATGGTTGGCATGGTTCAATGACAGCTCTTTGATATCCCTACCACTATCCTGACCTACACAAATCTAGGAAGAGATGTCAAGGTGCAGACTCACCTCTTCAAGTATATCTTTGACATTTAAAGGGGTTGTAAACATAATTTTCTTTTCACATATTTCCACTGTTAATTGCATACTTAATCAAAAGAATTGTATGATTTCATGCCAAAATCTTTACTTACAAGTGCAATGTGTATCTAAAAATCGCCTCCGTCTATGCCAAAGTGATTCTGGCTTCTCCTTCCTGGTTTGCGGTGCGCGTGCATTAAAGCAGCGTCACGGCAACCACGGAACTACATCTCCCAGTGTGCTTAGCGGCACCGCGCATGCGCAGTGCCGTTTTTATACATTTCTTGTAACGAGAACGAGCAACATTCTCCTTCACACACTGCACAAGTTACACGCCCATTCTTGTCTCCCCAGCCTCCCCAGCCTTCCCTGCGAGCATAAATTAAAAATGGTAATGTCTGTTTAAATGCACTGTTCCACTGAGAGTTTGCAAATGTTCTAAAATATTTTATAAGGGAATATACTTTTTTAAAATGTCCCAGATGGTGAATTAGGAATAAATCTGTTAATTAATTTTATTTTTGGTTATTGTTTTTACAGGATTAATGTTAATCAATAATTGCTATTGAGATAATTAACATGCATACCTTTTATAGACCCGCACCATATATATGAATCAAAAGGCTAATGATATTATGTTGATAATTGATTTTCTTATTATTTATTAATCAAATTAACAAGAATATTATTATTGTTTATTATTTAATTAATTTTTAAAAATATTATTATTAAAATTATAACATAAAATACAATTATTTAATGAAATAATAATGTATATATATATATATATATATATATATATATATATATATATATATATATATATATATATATATAAAATATGTTAAGGATTTCTAATAAAATAATTTAAGTTTTTTACAATCTCTATAAGTTATATATATATATTAACAGTAAATATTTTGTACATATGATAAGTGTATATAATTAATCATTAAATACATTTTACAGGAATCCCCTAAATTTGAAGATGGAATTTCAATTACCTCAAGCTCAGAGGTTATTTTTATATACAATTTATTTTATTTATTATTAAACATTTCATATATATTATACATGTTTAATTAATGTATAAAAAATAATATTATATCCCTCACATTAAAATTTTTATTATTTATTATTTTTTTATTAATTTTTTTTTCCAAAGAACACCATTGAAAGTGTGCATATTGAAGTTACAGATGATGAAGAAAGTTATGCATCATCTGTACAGAGTGAAATTGATGAGGTAAACATTTAAATATAATAAAAAAATAAATAAATTATTAAAAATGTTGGGTTAAAGGAATAATGTATTTTATGTGAAGCAGCCACCTCAGCCACACGCAGAGTCGGCTCTAGACTTCGTGAGTCCTTAGGCAAAACTTAGACATGAGGTATTAAGAGGGTAACGTATAGGGGAGTGGACAGTGCAGGAGGTAGGTAAGTGGGCATAATAAAGATATATTTTCCTCAAGCAGAGCTGCACAGGGAAGGTGCTCTCACAGATCCTACCTATTCTGGTAGGCTGTCACAAAGAGAGAAATAAAGGGGGATTGGTGGAGAAAGAAAGAAAGAAAGAAAGAAAGAAAGAAAGAAAGAAAGAAAGAAAGAAAGAAAGAAAGAAAGAAAGAAAGAAAGAAAGAAAGAAAGAAAGAAAGAAAGAAAGAAAGAAAGAAAGAAAGAAGGAAAGAAAGATGGAGAGAAAGAAAGATGGAGAGAAAGAAAGATGGAAAGAAAGAAAGATGGAAAGAAAGATGGAAAGAAAGAAAGATGGAGAGAAAGAAAGATGGAAAGAAAGAAAGATGGAGAGAAAGAAAGATGGAAGGAAAGAAAGAAAGAGAAAGAAAGATGGAAGGAAAGAAAGAAAGAGAAAGAAAGATGGAAGGAAAGAAAGAAAGAGAAAGAAAGATGGAAGGAAAGAAAGAAAGAGAAAGAAAGATGGAAGGAAAGAAAGAAAGATGGAAGGAAAGAAAGAGAAAGAAAGATGGAAGGAAAGAAAGAGAAAGAAAGATGCAAGGAAAGAAAGAGAAAGAAAGATGGAAGGAAAGAAAGAGAAAGAGAGATGGAAGGAAAGAAAGAGAAAGAAAGATGGAAGGAAAGAAAGAGAGGGGGGTGGAGGAATAAGGGAAGGAAGAGCATCCCCTACATCAGTGTACTCACTGGGAGGCCGGAGGGACTGGATGGATGGATCAGACTCCCCTTTTCCTGGGCTTCAGCTTGAATCTTCCCGCCCACACATCCCCTTCTCTGAGGCAGAACAGAGAACACTGCCGAGGAGAGTGGGCGGGGCAGACACAGGAGGAGAGGACGGGAGGAGGAGGAGCAGAAGCTCTCTCTCCTCTTCTGTCTGGCTGTGCGGGCAGAAGGGGGAGGGGGGAGATCTGTCAGAGCAGGCTCTGCTGAGCGGCTCTCCCTGTCATTGATCCGGAGATGTAGGTGAGCTCCGATCACATGTCTCACTTGCCAGCTGTTATCTCTCACTGTAGCAGAGCGAGGGGACTAAGGACGGAGATCTCTCCTGCTGAATGAGGCGGCTCTCTAATTTGGTAAACTGGCTAGCTGTGCGAGGCCCCTATGACTGCGAGGCCTGAGGCCACCACCTATTTTGCCTAATTAGAGAGCCGCCTCTGGCCACACGATAACTATTTGAAATATTATGATACTAATTATGATAATTATGATATAGTGTTGTTTAGGTGATTGGCGATTCTCTATGCATGTTCTGACTTTCCAAGACACCAACGCTAAAGTGAAACTAAAGAAGCCCATTTTGCAGCGTGTATTGCATAGAGTGGCCCCGATCCACAACTTCTGTGGTCCCATTGCCATCTGTCTCCGCTCCTCCAAGCTTCTGATAACCCCCTCTGGTAAGCACTCTCCCAAGAGTGTTACCTTGGAGGAGTGCTTCCTAGTCCTTTATTTGGCGTCTACAGAGCTCCACTATAATGGCCTGTACACACGGTTGGATATCGATCGGACATTCCGACAACAAAATACATGTTTTTTTTCCGATGGATGTTGGCTCAAACTTGTCTTGCATACACACGGTCACACAAAGTTGTCGTAAAATCCAATCTTTTTTAAAGCGGTGACGTAAAACACTTACGTCGGGACTATAAACGGGACAATAGCCAATAGGTTTCATCTCTTTATTTATTCTGAGCATGCGTGGTACTTTGTGCATCGGATTTGTGTACACTGCTGTCAATCACATCCAATGATGCGGCGTGCTGGAGGACGAGGCAAAGTCTTATCCCGGGTTCACACCTATGCGAATTAGATGTGCGTTTCCCCGCATATAATTTGCATAGTGGGAGACTGTGACTGGCTCCCTATGGAACCGGTTCACATCTCTCCTGGGCGGCTGCGGAGCGCACTACACAAATAAGCTGTGCGTATTTGGCTCCGTTTCAGGGACGAATGCAGGCATAGAATTGTCCCTGATTCGTCCCAGAAATGGAGAACAAGAAACGCACAGTGCTCCTGTGCGATCCGCAGCCCCTTATAGTGTGAACCTAGGCTTACAGTCGGTGAGTATAGCCGCCGATGTCACAGTGAAAGTCATTTCTTTGTTCACGCTGAAAGGGAGAGCCAGTCTCTCCCTGTCAGAGGGGAACTGTGCTCATAATCAGCACATTGATTATCAGAACAGTCCCCTCATATGTACAACAACAACTTTAAATGTGCCCATAAGCTGTCAGTCAGTGCCCAACAAAAAGACAGTTCATAATGCCGATCAAAGTGCCAATCAATTCCCATATCAGTGCTAATCAGTGCCCAGCAGAGTGCAAGTCAGTGCCTATATCAGTGCCCAGCATTATAAAATGTCAGTAGTTCAACATCATTGCTGCCCATCAGTGACAACGGTTAGTTCCACCTATCAGTGGCTATCAGTACCGCTTATCTGAAAATCAGTGACGCCTATCAGTGCCTATGAATTATAAATATCAGTGCATGTTCATGAGTGACACCTTATTAGTGCAAACTCATCAGTGCTGCCTCATTAATGCCCATCAGTGCGTCCTCATTAGTTCCCGTAAGTGAAGGATAAAACAAACTTTTATAACGGAAAAAAAAAAAAAATTATTTATTTTCTTATAAAAAAAACCACTGAGGTGATCAAATAACAACAAAAGAAACCTCTATTTGTGTTACCAAAATGTTAAAAATTTAGTTTTGGGTACAGTGTTGCATGACCGCACAATTTTCATTTAAATTGAGAGAAAATTTAAAAATGAAATTTGTCATGGGCGGGAAGGCAGTGGTGTATTTAGGTTTTGTGCTGCCCTAGGCCTGACTAAACTTGCGGACCACCTAATTTAAATATGAACCACCCCTTCCTGTCAAGACTACACCCCTTCCTTTTTAAGACCCACCCAGTCATCTTCATGGGAGAAGGACAAAGGGACACCGTGGGAATGGGACAGAGGGACACCGTGGGAGAAGGACAGAGGGACGCCATGGGAAGAGAACAGAGGGACGCCTTGGGAAGGCGACAGAGGGACGCCGTGGCAAGGGGACAGAGGGACTCCGTGGGAAGGTGACAGAGGAACGCCATGGGAAGGGGACAAAGGGACTCTGAGAGGACAGAGAGATGCTGCGGTGAGGGGATGTGGCATCTTCTAGTTTGGGGGAGAGGGGGGTAAGGGGATATGTGCTTGTAGAGGAGAGGATGGGGGAGAGGTACGGTTGCTCCGGAAAGCCAATTGACACTGCGGGACCCCGGGAGGCAGATGTCCCTGGTGCCTGTGATAGCGCATCCCTGACTGATCAATTACCAGAGCTCAGATTTTGTGGCACTGGGCTCCGGGATTCAGCTGTGCAAGCCTGTGTGCGGGAGGTGGGGAAGGAAGTTCATGCAGGGGGGTGGTTTATTTCCCGCCCACGGCAAAGTGCTACCCTAGGCCTGGGCCTTGTCGGCCTAGGCCAAAATACAGCATTTCGTCAAGGTGCAAAATTGCATGGTATTGAAGAGGACAATCGTCCTTTACAAAAAGTACTTCAAAATTATATTTATGTTATATATATAAAATTGTAATATTTGTAATATTTCTAATTTCATAGATGCCTCAGAAGAGGAGCTTATAAATCCTACACTAATATGGTCCATGGATTTCTGGGGAAGAATCGTCGAATACCCATACCTTCTTGTGTTGTATGGGCAATTCGAAACAAGTATCCAGATCCCAATGAGGAATACATCGGATTTAAATGGTCATCCGATTACAATGCAAGCGATATGGCTATCGAAAAAAATTCAATTATAATAGCGGATAGTTACTTAGTTGTTATTTATGGTTTTAAAAATCTTTGTAATTAAAAAATTTATATATTTTTTGTAGTTCTTTTTATTTTTTATGTGACAGAAATTCTCTAAAATATATAAACATGTGGTTAAATTTATTTAAAAAATAAATAATTTAAAATATATATATATAGTTTTTTTGAGTCCTTTTTAATTTTTAATGTTCTTAAAAAACAAAAAAATTTTACTTTGTCACAGTGCCCACATAAACAACATTTTTTTTAAAGCTCTCGAGTTCCCCCCCCCCAACCCCACACACACATTACATAACCAAGCAACAGCACAACATTGAAGGGTTATGACGCATGCTTACTTGGGAGTCATTTGTATTTGCGTCATTTGACGAATAATGTATATATATGACCCATGGGCCATAATTATATTAGATTGACAACATTGTCAGCCATTGGCTGCACTATTAGCAATCTATACAATCTGAAGCCTTGACCCCATGGTGCGAGGCAGAGAACTTCATCGGCAATCTATTTTCTGGTCCTAAGTAAGTAATATATTGAATCAAGGAGCACTTGACAGTTCAAAAATATGAAAGGAGAATTTTTTATTGTTTTTTAAAGTTATCCCAATATCAACTAATCAAGTCATCACACGTGAAGTTCAGTAACACACCTTCACAATCCTTCTGAATTATTTTTAACAGAATCATAAATCTCAATTATTATTTCCCAAATGTAAAGGTGTAAAAAAATGTAATAACAAATATATTAGAAGCTGAATAATTCTAATTTTTATTATATTTTAATAAAAAATGTATATATTAACGTTACCTGAATTTTTGTTATTTTTTTATTAAAGATCTAAAACTAACAATTTTATAATAAAATAGTGCTATTTTCGATTAATACACAAAAAAAATCGAAAAAATAAAAAGCGTGGTATTTCATTCAAAACGAGATAGATATTGAGAGAGCAGTTCATCTTTTTCAGAACATGGAAATCCAGCAATGTTTTGAGAGAGATTGACCTGTCTGGAATGCCATGGAAAATTTGGGATTCCTGCAGCATGGTCAATCACATCACAGATGATCTGGAAAATATGGTTGTGGCTAGATGGTACAATTGGATGCAGCACCTCATCCCAAAATAATTAGATAGCTAGTGAATATAGGGACAGGGGATTATAACGGTGCTAAGGTCAAATAATGCAAAAGGGAAGAGAGGATTTAAAATGACAAAATGACAAAATTTTATTGGTAATGTTACAGACATGAAAAAACACTAAATTGGTTAACACCTAAAACAGACTTATATATTGTGTGCGACCCAAAATGCAGTAGAGTAGGCCAGATGGAGATGGCCATCCAAATAAGGGCTCGGTTTCCTACATGTTTCGCCAAGGCATTGGCTTCCTCAGGGAACAAGAGCTCAAATTGGGTATAGAGAAGTCTGTACATAGGGATACAGAAAACATAATATGAACAGAAATATCTAACAATACAATGTTTAGTACAAAACTGAGTAATAGAATATTGTGGCTGGACAGTCTCGCGGAGAGGCGGTCCCAATGACCCCGGTACCGCAAACGTACCTGAAAGACCGACACCCAGAGGGGGCACGAAAAATGTCACCCAAGGGGGAAGGGCCGGCTGCACCGTGTGTTGTGCCTGCAGGGGGCACGCAGTAAACCTGGCAAAGGAATGCATTGGAAATAGGTGAGTAGATGTTGGGTATATATTGAACGTTACGTTTAAGAGAGCACAGGAAGTGATGCAATTGTACATCGGTTACATAGAGCAAAAAAGTTTTTTGATAAAAAACTCACACTATTGGTTAAAAACAGTTGATTGGAGGAGGGAAGAAGCGCCTGTAGGTAAGTACGCACACACAGCAGGACAGTTGGCAGGGTTGGCAATCAAATGGTAAATGACCTATATGGGAAGATAGGTTTTCTTTATAGATAGACCTAATAGTCATCATAGAAATGGAAGAGAAAATCGCACAGGGAAAAGACTTACCTAATAAGGTGCACTGTAAAGCAAGTGACTAACTTAGATGTTTGCATAATTTGTATGCATAAGAAATAATCTTTTAGGGAAGGCAGCAGATACAGTGAGTCCTAGAGGGGAATAGATGGAGAAGGGCTGTATTAGGAAATCAGAGAGCTGTGCAGTGTGGGGCTAAAAAACTAGTTAAAAAGCAGGGAATGATTTACCTGATAGGCCGTTTAGCAGAATACGTGACTGTTAAGAAGTCAGTATTGAGGATTGCCAGGGAGATGGATGGTAGCTCCAAGATGGTAAATCCTAAAGGGAATAATTGAAGGCTAAGTAAAGGGTAAGGTTAAGGAAAGTATTAAAGATGTGATGATAATCCCGGATTACCTGGTTACTGTGTGTGGGAACACATACAGGCACGTCCCTCGTCCAGCATGTGAAACGAGGGACTGGCCGGTTACTGAAATACCCCCCACACCTGATCAGATAGTGATCAGGTGTGCGGACACGAGTGAGGGGCGTCCGCGCATGCGCGTTAGGGCGGCGCCCCGGAAACTACATGTTCCGGCATGCACCGCGCGCGCACGCTCAGACAGAACGGCCCCTGCATGGCCAATGAGAGGACGAGACGCCATGGATTGGGCGGTCCCAGGGCGCCGTCAGCATTCATCTGCCGGTGGAATGGGGGAGGCCGGAAGGTGTGAGCGAGGCGCGGACACCCTAGGCAGACAATAATGTACTGCCCCGGGCGTCCGTACAGGCACGAACAGCGCTAGCGAAACCCTTCCCGAGAGGGGGGCACAACCACGCCCCCCCCGCGGGATGCGGGATAGCCAGTGAGCGAAAGCGATTTGGGGACGGAACCCACCTCAATGCGAGATAGAGTGTGGGCGGAGGCACAGGATGGGGGGACTGGTCCCCCACTAACCCGACGGTCTACAGGGGTCCATGGGGACAGCGGGAGCATACCTGCGCATCAGCCCACAATGTCCAGCCACAAAGTGTGTAACAGACATAGAGAACCACAAGGTCCTGGTTACGCAAAAAACCTATAATGAGAAAATATGTAAATCAAACTGGGAAAAATGATACAAATAAATACAGAAAGTGTATTGATGCATATGTCATAAGTTTCTAAAATCAACGGACAGCAGAAATTAACAAAAGTCCAAATGGCAGATAGAACAATGTTTGAATAAAGTATGTAAAGAAATACATTTTGACAAAGGCATGTAGCATGAGTGCTGATATTGTGGGAGTCACATAAATAGAACTATACAAGGGAAACACAAGAGCAACCATGGCAGGAGAATATAGAGCGAGAAAAGCATAGAAAAAGGAGAAAGGGGGGTAGGGGCAAGGGGGAAAGAAAGTAGGGAAGGAAGAATAGGAGCAGATGGAGCAAGGAAGAAGGGAGGGAGACAAGAATAAAGACTATAAACGACGTGGATTTGGAAACAGGCACTAGAAGTTGGTATGCATAGCGTGTTTGCAAATACAGCCGGTAGAGGTACAGGCTCATAAAAAAGGTTTAAAACTTATGTGTTCGTTAAGCCCAGGGAAGCTGGTGGCATTTAGTATGTGAATCCATTTTGTTTCAAGCTGTAGTAATCTGTTATCTATGCTTCCGCCTCTAACATGTGAAGGAACATGTTCGAGTGCGGAAAATAGAATGACGTGGGGGTCGAAGTTGTGCTGGGCAGCAATGTGCCGGTTTATGGCAGTGGTGGTGGTATTTTTATATAACGGTTTTATGTGGTCTCGGATACGGATCTGGAAGGGACGCTTAGTTTTGCCAACGTAGTACGAGCCACATTGGCATTGGGCCAAATAGACGACTCCTACGGTGGCACAGGTGACCCGGTGTCTAATGGTGTGAATATTTCCACTAGGCAGGGTCACTACTCTGGAATTGGTGACAAAGGCACAAACGTCACATTTGCCACATTGGTATGTACCTGTGGCAGTGGGCGCACGTGAAGTGTCAGTTGCATGATGACTTTTAATGAGTCGATCTCGAAGTGAAGGGGATCGACGGTATGTAATATCAGGATATGTTTTCACATATTTGGCGATTGTGGGATCTGCCGTTAATAAGGGCCAAAATTGATTAAGGATATGTTTGATTTGGGTGTGCTGGTTTGAGTATTGAGTGATTAGTCGTATCGGTTGTCTAGTGTCTGGCGGTTTGTCAGAGAAGACGAGGTCCTTTCTGTTTAATTTCTTCGCCTTATTAAAGGCTTTTTTCAAAAGAGAGTGGCTGTAACCTCTGTCTAAGAGTCTGTTGTATAGTTCTTGTGCTGCTTGGAGGAATTCTTCCTCAAGGGTGCAATTTCTTTTTATTCTGAGATATTGGCTGAACGGGATGCTTCTAAGGAGAGGTCTGGGATGGGCACTGTGGGCATGCAGTATCGTGTTGCCCGAAGAGGGCTTACGATAAATAGCAGTGTGGATTTGACCATTGGGGTGCAAGCAAATCTGGAGGTCCAGAAAATGTATCTGTGACTGGCTGCATTCCATGGTGAATTTGAGATTAAACGTATTCTGGGTGAGGTGCTGAACAAACAGGACAAGTTCATCTTTGGTACCAGACCAAAACAGTAGTATATCATCTATATACCTGTACCAGGATATGACCTTGGACAAGTAAGGAGTGGAGTGGGCCGGGTCAAATAGTTCCCTCTCCCACCCCCCCAGGTACAGGTTGGCAAAGGCAGGGGCACACTTGGTCCCCATAGCCACACCCTGTACCTGGAGGTAGTGGGAGGAGCCGAACATGAAGTAATTGCGTGTTAATATGAACCTCAATAGTTCTAAGACGAAATCCCCGTATGCGTCATATTTGGGGCCTCCTTCTCAAATTAGTTTTTCAATCACCAAAGTGCCTCTCTTGTGTGGAATAATGTTATATAGACTTTCAACGTCTAGAGCTACCAACCATGTGTTTTTCGGTAGGGATTGGCTATCAAGTATCCGGAGGAGATGGATAGAGTCTTTAATATACGAGGGCAAGGAAACAACATGGGGTGCCAGGTATTTGTCAACCAGTGCACTGGCAGGTTCAGTGAGACATTGCCGTCCAGACACGATTGGACGGCCTGGAGGGTGATCGAGAGATTTATGGAGTTTAGGGAGGGAATAAAAGGTGGGAGTTGAAGGTTCCCTGACATTGAGAAATTTCCATGTATTAGAGTCGATGGTGCCCTTTTGATAAGCTCCAAATATCAACTGTTGGTATTCGGATATGTAGTGGTCGATAAGTGATTTAGAAATTGGTCTGTACCAATCCCGGTTGTTAAGGATATCGAGGCACATTTGTTCATAGAAGGGCACATCCATCACCACCACATTGCCACCCTTGTCGGCTGGCTTTATGATTAGTTCTGGATGATTCTGAAGAGATTTGATTGCTTTGACAGATGTTGGCGTAATGACCGGCTCCTCCACAGTACAGGCAGAGATTATTCATACGGCGGCGCTGCTTCTCTTCTGGTGTCAATGGGGCACGAAGCAGGCCTAATTGCATTGGCTCGGGAGCTTCAGTGACTGGAGCAGATGGTGGGGTTGCAGGAATAGGTGGGTGGCTGGGTACCCTAGGTAACATCCACATGGGCCGGTATTGGCTGGTTCTTTCAGATCTTCGCTCCCTCAGCCGGCGATCGATCTGAATAGATAGCTGAATCAGTTCTTCAAGAGAATTGGGGACCCCCACCCGAGCTAGTTCATCTTTCAATGCCTCTGACAGTCCTGAGCGGAACTGAAAACGAAGAGCGGCGTCGTTCCACTGTGTGTCGGAACTCCACCGTCTAAAGTCTGTGACATAGTCCTCCACAGGCCTACGGCCTTGCTGGAGGGAGTAGAGACTAGCCTCAGCTGTAGTGGTGCGCTGAGGGTCATCATAAAGCTTAGCCATTTCATCCAAAAAAGAGTCCATGGTGCCTAGCAAGGGACTAGCTTGTTCTAATAGATGGTGAGCCCAGGTCTGGGGTTCTCCCTGTAGCAACGAGATGATGAATCCCACCTTGGTACTTTCCAAGGAGAAGGTGCGAGGCTGAAGTAGGAAATACAGATGGCAAGCGTGGAATTTACTGCGGTCTCCCATGAATTTTTCTGGAGCAGGAACTCGTGGCTCTGGGGGTGGCACCACTACTGTGGGAGTAGAAGTTGAGATTGACGGTGCAGGTGCTGTGGCTGTCTGGCGTGCTGAGGTGCTTGGAGAGAGAGACTCCACCCGTTGCTCAAGTTGCTGATAGCCATCCTGCAGGCCCTGGACTGCTTGAGTGAGGTTTGCAATCTGCTGGCACAGAGCATCCATAGCTGAGGCCCCCCTTTCAGACTCCATTTGGCTGGATTGTACTGTCAGGTACCTTACTGTGGAGTCTGAAATGACGAGGGTGGCCTCTTGCACGGTTCCGGTCCTAACACTACTGGAGGTGGAGACAGGGCTGCTAGGGCAACGGAAGGGTGCAGGTGCCTGTTGGCAGGATCAGGAACACCGGAGCCTAGAGATGCTGGTGAGATGTTGATCCTGGATAGGTTCAGGAAAGTCCAACAGGAGAACTTGCAAGGTCGGGAACAAGCAGGAGTCGGCAACGTGCTGGAAGGAAGGTGCACAATCGATAGGCAGGTTCGTAGTCAGGGGCTAGCGAAGGTTGGCAATGGGCTGGCAGAGAGGTACAAGATCGGAAGACAGAGCCGTGGTCAGAAGTTCAAGCCGGGTTCAGTACAGGAAGCAGAAGTAAACAGAGTTGCAGGGATAATCCAAAAGAGTAGTCAGGAAGGCCAAGGTTTCAGGATCAAGGTTCAATCAAACAGCAATCAAGGATACAGGAACTAACTGAGACAATCCAGCACTGATACTAGTATGCTGATCCTTTAAATAGGGCGCCCTGTGCTGTGATTCGTTGGCTTGCGGACATGCCCACGCCGACGTGCACTCGTTCATATGAGAGTACTAACGTGCGTGCCTGGTCCGGGGTTCACACATTCGTGCCGCACGTCTGGCTGGCGCACGGGAACGAGCATTTGTAATGGTTCTCTGACAGTTGGCTGAAATTCAGCGGGAATTCCACCTGCCCGTAATCTGCCTGATTTGTGACATGCCCACCAGGTGGAACTCAACTTTGGGAATGTTGCATCGGCTATACATGCAGCAGAGGGCCGTCAACGAGTACTTGTGTCAGTATGGCACAACGACAGGCTCAGGCCGCCTCGGCTTTTTTTCCCCACGCCAATGGCTGATTATTAAGGATGCATGCACTGTATTGTCACCATTTGAGGAGGCCACAAGGATGGTGAGCAGTGAGAGTGCATGCATCAGTGACACAATCCCTGTTGTGTTTCTGCTGGAGCAGACTCTGCGTGGCATTATGGACAGGGCACTGGAGGCAGAGCAGCAGGAGGAAGAGGAGGACTTCCTTTCCTCTAAAGGCCCACTTTATGTAGACACCATCATTCCTATGTCACAGAACACACAGGAAGAGAGAAGGGAGGAGGATGAGGAGGAAGATTCTGGCACTTTCATAGGCTTTGAAAAAGAGAAAGACATGCGTCAATCTGTAAGCCATGGCTTTCCAACCCCAGGACCCTTGGGAGTAGTACGTGGCTGGGAGGAGGAAGTTCCAGATGCTGTCATCCTGAGTGACCCCGAGGAGTCTGCTTCTCAAGCCTCTGCAAATTTGAGGCGCGTGGGCAACCTCATGCTTCAAAGCCTGCGAAAGGACCCAAGAATACGTGGCATAAAGGAGAAGGATGATTACTGGTTGGCAACCCTCCTTGACCACTGTTATAAGGGGAAGGTCTCTGAACTCATCACATCCCCACAGAGAGTGAAGAGGATAAAATCTCTTGAGGACACATTAAAGAGGATTTTATTGAACGTTTTTCCTGACTCTAGTAGGTTACAATGTGGTGGAAAACGTCATTTTAAGTCTTCCGTTGGTCAAGAAATGAGCGTTGGAGAAGGCATCTGCCTAAGTGAGGCATTTCAGAATTTTTTTAGTCCTCGCCGCCTAGGGCTGTCAGCTTCCACATCCCATCGGCAGCGTCTGCATCACATGGTGGACGATTACCTCGGGGCCAATACAGAGACGTAGAGCTTTCCAGCTGACGATCCACTGGCTTGCTGGGTCATGAGAATAGACCACTGGCCAGAACTTTCCCAGTATGCTATTGAGTTGTTGGGCTGCCTTGCATCTAGTGTGCTTTCAGAACGGGCAATCAATGCTGCAGGAGGTTTTGTTACTGATCATAGAACGCGTCTGTCCACAGACTCTGTGGACCGTTTGACTTTTATAAAAATGAACCAGTCCTGGATTACCAGCTATGAAGCCCCTGATGTCGATGTCACTGATTAAGTCTTTTTGGGATGTGGAATCTCTGCAGGACTTTGAGGCTGCCTAGCTTTGAGGGTGTTCAATCATTTCATCTGGAAGAATGTTTTTGGTATAGGTTTCATGGGCACAATTAACACCCAAAGACCAATTTTTCTGCACCTGTCTGACAGGTGCATATCATTGTAATTTTTTACAGCAAGGCAAATTCTTGCTTTCATCAAGAGTACCTCTATAGGGCTACGGTGGGAAGGCACCACCGACACCCAAAGACCAATTTTTCTGCAACTGTTTGACAGATGCATATCATTGCAATTTTTTACAGCAAGGCAAATTCTTGCTTTCATCAAGATTATGTCTATAGGGTTACAGTGGGAAGGCGCCACCGACACCCAAAGACCAATTTTAACGTACCCGTTACTTCCATCCAAAGTCAAAGTGACAGCAGAAAGTATCAAAAAAATATCAAATCTTGTTCCCAGTGCACTACAATGTGGCCTCATCATACACACTGGCTCCCCAGCTGTTGCTGAGCAAAATAAAGGCAGCTTGCAGGAAAAATTTCATTTTTTTGGCTTTATAAATTCAATTATTGCTGCAGCAGATTCTAGACATGGTACAGATCTGCCACTTTACAGTTAGACTAAGGGGACCCCCTTAGTTGGAAGGCATTATATTGGAAGGAATTTTTCATTTTTAGGCTTTCACTTTAACAATCAGAAAATCACTGCTCATTTAAAAATTACGTTTTTCACAAACTTTTTTTTATTGATCCATGTCCCCCAGGGCAGGACCTGGACCCCTATAACCTTAGTTGGAAGGCACTATATTGGAAGGAATTTTTCATTTTTAGGCTTTTACTTTAACAATCAAAAAATCACTGCTCATTTAAAAATTACGTTTTTCACAAACTTTTTTTTATTGATCCATGTCCCCCAGGGCAGGACCCGGACCCCTATAACCATTGTATGCCTAATTACTTGCATGTAAACCTTCAAAATGGGCACTTTTGATATTTGACATTCGGGTCCCATTGACTTTAATGGGGTTCATTATTCGGGTCTGAACGTTCTCGGTGTTCAAAAGTTCTGGTCCAAACCGAACAAGGGTCCATTTGGCCCATCCCTAATCCTTACAAGTTTTTTTTGATAGCCAAAATACACTCACCCCTGAGTATGGATTTGAATGCATCTCAAACTATTGGAGGTGGGGCTGAATCAACATTAGTGGGCCACTAGGAGTATATGGCAGATTGCAGTTGTGTGGAGACTTGCGCAACCTGCAGCCAACCCGGGGACAATTTCCATGCACTTCCGCCAGTGCCTGCAGGGAACCCAAGATTGACAGACAATGGAGTATGGTCGGAAACACCCCCCCCCCCCCACCAAATATAAGACATCCCTAACTAAAGATAAGGATTAATGCCCTGTACACACGATCGGATTTTCCGGCAGAAAATGTGTGATAGGACCTTGTTGTCGTGTGTGGGCTTCATCACACATTTTCCATCAGAATTTTCGACACACAAAGTTTGAGAGCTTGCTATAAAATTTTCCGACAACAAAATCTGTTGTCGGAAATTCCGATCGTGTGTACACAAATCCGACTCACAAAGTGCAACGTATGCTCAGAATAAATTAAGAGACAAAAGCTATTACTGCCTCGTTTATAGTCCCGACGTACGTGTTTTACGTCACCGCATTTAGAACGATAGGATTTTCTGACAACTTTGTGCGACCGTGTGTATGCAAGACAAGTTTGAGCCAACATTCGTTGGAAAAAATCCATGGATTTTTTTGTCGGAATGTCCGATCAATGTCCGACTGTGTGTACAGGGCATAGGAGTTGCCAAAGGCCATGTCCAGTCTAGCAGGGGATTGATGAGTTCTGGAAAGAGGAAAGTACCACTTAGCTAGATTATGTTTCTGGTGCCACACCTCATGTAGGTCAGCCGCTGATGCTCAGGACAGCAGCTCATTACAGCTGGGCCTTTTCAGGTTGGACAAATCCAAGGTGGTATCCAGGATAATATTATAGTCCCCCATAAGCACTAGAGGCAAATGAGCAAAGGGGACTAGTTTGGCCAGTAGTGCATAAAGTAGGTGGTATTGAAAAGGAGAGGCAAGTAAACATTAATTAATACCATTTTGCGATAGAGGATATCAAGCACCACTGCCAAATAACACCCCCCCTATCATCTGATGTATAGTGCAAGGAATCAATTTACTAATGTTAATTAAAAAGCCTCTAGCAAATGAGGAGTAAGTGGTGTGTAGTGCATGTTGGATCCAATGCCTGTGGAGGGCTAAAACCTTGCTACCACAGAGGGGAGTCTCTTGAAGGAATACGATGTGCAGCTTTAGTGGTTTAAGAAATTGAAACACAGTAACCCTTTTAAACTTATTATTAAGCCCTCTAACATTACATTAACATTCCTAGCCATTAGTGGTAGTGAGGAAAGCATATATCAGGATAGAAAGCAAACAGACAAGGTACAATATTGCAAGACGGATTGTCCATCCAGCACTGCAGTGAGGAATGTTGAAACCAGCATGTAATTAGAGGGAAACCCATAAACAAAACAAATAACCATACCTGCTATTATATTAGAAATCCCCTCCAAAAAAAAAAAAACAAACAGAAAAAAGTCCAAGTATGCAGCCTATTCCCGTAACTTGACCAACAAAAGGGAGCTCAGCCGTTGTACCCAATAGTCCAACTGTCCTTGTTGACACAAAGAACCTCACAAAGAGACTCCATAAGAAGAAAGTGGTGCTTGCAGCAGAGCATTAACACTCTGGCTCGGAGAAGAGCAACTCATGGCTACTGAGTAGGATCGAAGCATAGATGGGTGCCCTGCAGTAACAAAGGCAACATAACATAATTATCCCTGAATGGATTCAAATGTAACCCCCTGAAAAGAGAAATCACATCCAGCCCTGCATAACTGAAGAAGGGCATCAGGTAGGTAGGCAGCTGAAACTTTTCACCAGAGCATCTTGAACCCCTAAGGGACAGTATTCACCCACTCACAAACTTCCTGTGGGGTATTAAAAAACTTCACAGTGTCCGTATGCTTGACTCTGAGCTTACTGGGTGAGAACATGCTGTATTAAAGGCCTTTATCCCTCAAGCCTTTCCGGATGCCAGTGAAGGAGCAGTCTCTTCTTTGGGTTGTGGCCGAAAAATCTGGGAACATCATGATTCTTGCGTTCTCATATTTCAATTCAGGATGCTTCCTGGCTACTGTCAGAAACGTGTCCCTAGCTCGATAGTACCAAAACTGCACTAGGAAAGGCCGAGCTGGGGTACCAGTAGGGCGATTGCACGTAGAAACTCGGTGGGCCCACTCCATCGCATACGCATAGGGGGAGAGAATCCAGGGCCAGAATCTGTTTGAAAACTCCTCTACAAATATGGCTGGTTTAGCACCCTCAACCCTCTCAGGCAGCCCCACCACCCACATGTTATCCCTGCATTGTCTGTCCTCTGCATCGTCTGCCTGGTTTTTTAATGCTCTTACCAGGTCCTAAAGTTCCATCAGCTGTGCACTGTAAGAGGTGGTGGAATCATCCACTTCAGATATACAGCCCTCTGCAGTGGACAGTCTGCCCCTGATTTTTTCGAGGTCATGACGAAAGAGGGTACATTCTGAGGTGAAGTGTCAATGCGGACCATCAATGCTTCTTTATAGGCATCTATGGCTTCCACGATCAGTTTTGTGATTGCCTCTGTGTCAGCCTTGCATATGGAAGGGGGTGAAGAGGGGCACAAGCCCTAATTATGTGCAGCCCCTGTGAAGTCCATCCTCATGGCCTGTGTATGGGAGCGAGGGGAAGCCACAGTCAGTGGCAAGATGGTGGAGGAGGAGCCTGACTTTCGGCTGTGCACTGAACATTGAGGCCATGGATCTAACAGTGGCATTGCCTTGTACTTGCATGCCATACATAAACTCACTCTCCCGGCAGGGTGTGACGGTGAGTAGTAGAAACCGGATCATGGGGTGCAATCACTCTGTTGACAGGATATTTCCTGGAGCAGAACGGAGCTCTGGAGAAGTGTGACTGGCCTTGTTCAATCCCAGGCACTCCCCCCTTGTTGTACTAAAGTTGATCGATCAATCAAATTGGGTACATTCATCCTATCCCTTTTATGGTTTAAATCTCAGCCGATTCCTGCTGAACGGGCCGAGGTTCTAACCGTCTATGGCCGGCTTAACCTGAACTCAGAACTAGCGTTGTAGGTCAATCCCTCCTCGTCAGCTCACATTAGCTGTGGGACAGGGAATGATCTGTCCCACAGCTCATAAAGCACAAAAAGTAGGAGCTCAAAGTTTTTGTTATAGATGAGTGTGGAGGATATCCATTCCCATCTCTACTCCCCAAATTTATCATGTACTGTACATTTTATTGTGAGTAAGATAAGTGCTATACTTTACTGACTTATCAATTAGCATACATCAATAAACACTAAAGCTGATTTCTGGGCAGTGATAACATACACACATTACTGCAGATGAGTTGTTCTTAATGTATAAATACGGTAATATGTTCCTTTAATAACCACTTAAAGACCAGCCTCGTTTTGGATTTTAGATGTTTACATGTTTGAAACTGTTTTTTTTGCTAGAAAATTACTTAGAACCCCCAAACATTATATATTTTTTTTTCTAACACCCTAGAGAATAAAATGGCGGTCATTGCAATACTTTTTTTCACACCGTATTTGCGCAGTGGTCTTACAAGCGCACTTTTTTTGGAAAAAAATCACTTTTTTGAATAAAAAAAATAAGACAACAGTAAAGTTATCCCAATATTTTTTATACTGTGAAAGATAATGTTACGCCGAGTAAATTGATACCCAACATGTCACGCTTCAAAATTGCGCTCGTGGAATGGTGTCAAACTTTTACCCGCTACGTTTAAAAAATTCTACAGGTTGCATGTCTTGTGTTACAGAGGAGGTCTAGGGCTAGAATTATTGTGCTCACTCTAACGATCGCGGCGATACCTCACATGTGTGGTTTGACCACCGTTTTCATATGCGGGCGCTACTCAAGTATGCGTTCGCTTCTGTGCGCGAGCTCGTCGGGACTGATTTTATTTCATTTTACACTGTTTTTTTTTTTTTTTTAATATTTGGGTCACTTTTATTCCTATTACAAGGAATGTAAACATTCCTTGTAATAGAAAAAAGCATGACAGGTCCTCTTAAATATGAGATCTGGGGTCAAAAAGTCCTCAGATCTCATATTTGGACTAAAATACAATTAAAAAAAAAAAATGTCATTTGAAAAAAAGACATTGAAAAAATGTGGCTTTAAGAGGTATGGGCGGAAGTGATGTTTTGATGTCGCTTCCACCCTGCAGTGTCATGGAGACGGGTGGGGGCCATCTTACCTTCACTCATCTCAATGCACAGCACTGAGAAGGACGTGATGAACCGACGGCTCCGGTAAGTACCGGCGGGAGGGGGGGGCCCTCTCCCGCCACCGATGAAAAGTGATCTTGCAGCAAATCCGCCACAGAGACCACTTCTATCCTGTAGCTGACCACTGGCTGAAAACGGGGATACCGGGTTATGGCAGCTAGCTGTTGCCATAACAATGATATCCGTCCCCAAACAAGGGACATACATCGGCGTGCGGCGGTCGGCAAGTGGTTAAATGTAGGCAGTGTGAGTACCTAAAGTCCACCTAGTATCAGCCTCTTGCAGTCCCTGCACAGCAGAGTTCAATCTCACATAGGGAAGAGCAGTATGAACAGCCAATTAGGTGTGTTGCAGTGCAATGAGCATGCTGATAGGAGGAGAGAGCAGAGTGGCAGTGAAATTCGTTCTTCGTTTTTCTGCTTTGTTTTCCCTGTCTAGTCACAGACTGGATGAGGTACTCAACCTGTAAGGCTATATTCACAGAGGCGATCATGGGCGGATAGTTTGCTAAATGCCATCTCTTTTCTATGGCCACATACAAATTGGCAGATTGCAACCTGTTTGAGTGCAGCCAAAACCCAGTGGGAACACTAACCTTGAACATACATTGGCTGTTTCCAGGATTGGTCAGAAAGTATATTTGCATGTAACTGCTCAGATGAGCAGTTAAATGAAGAGCAGTGGCATTAGCAATTGATTTGTTCAGAGTACAATCTGACAGCCACTGGCAGCAGGTATTGCCTGAAAGAAAATCAGCTCTACTGCCCTGCCAGACAGGGCTGTGTTGCATGACAGAGCTGTATAAACGTCAGGACTTGAACAGAAATACAAATCTTTTGGCAGGTAAAACAACTACCATATTCAGTACATATTTCATCCCCCCAGATATGTATTTCATTTGTGTATTTAACTATTTTCCTAGAGTTTAGCTTTAATCTATTTACTTTTAAAAACTAATATTATGGCCCAAAAATATATTTTGAGAAATGCTTGGTCCCTAAACGTAGTGGTTTGTTGCAGGTAAATTTTTCTTTATTGTTTGAACACACAATATCCAGTCAATGCACTACACATTAGCTTTTTAATTATCACCTGTTCAAACAAATGACTTGTCATGGAAAATTCCAGCAATAACATGCACAAGAGGATTAGCTATTTTAAAATAATTTTAGTTGAACAATTCTAATGATCTGTTTTGATGCCAACATTTTGATTGTTTTCATAGAAGGAAATGCTGTTCCTTTCAGATTACATCCTGCTTTGTAACAGTATTTTATATCCTTCTGTTGTAATAAACTGCTGCAATAATAATGGAAATATGCAACAAAAGCTCCAATTCATCAACTGTATCAATAGAAATTCTGCATAAAATAATACAATTCTAAATTATAGCGAGAATGGTCTTGAATGTGAATTTTCTCCAGGCAATGAGCAGTGCATCTTGCAATTCAGAGTGGTAAAATGTTCTATTTGTTCCGTTGATTAAAGTATGAACAATAAATGTACACATTACATATAATTGAGCATAGAAACAAAAGAGATATTACATTTGAATCTGTTATTATTAGTGGCATTTATATAGAAGTGGCAATTTTGCAGTGCAGCACATACCTATATATTTGCTTCAGTCCCTGTCCTCAAAGAGCTTAAATTCTAAAATCTTATGTAGCACTGACCCCTGAAGGAGCTGCTAATATTTGATTCGGCCTGTACCCCTATATTTTACTCAACCCGCTTGACACAGCTGTGGTGTAGTGTTGGTGTGAAGCTTAACACTTAAGGACACTCCCACATTTTACAATACACAATAATGTACCTTTTACCAGTTCCTGGGTATCCGTAGCTTCACCTGTAGGAGAATTAACAACACCTCCACACATTGAATTTAACCAGAATGTAATTTTACTGAGACTGGTTATGAACAGTAATTACAATGGCTGCACTGCCACACAAATGTAATGTGACAATGCGCTGAACTCTCACAACTTATTAAGATATAAAAATTTCTTAGGTAATCCCCTGCAGGTGCATCTCCAAGTGGGTCTAGTGCTCAAAGTAAACAATGCCTTTACACTGGGCACCTTCCCACTTCTAGCACGCTGTACTAAACACAGTAATGCAAAGGTATAAACACAGCACAATACAATACAATTGCTAATGAGCTCCACCTGCTTTATGATGTATTTGTCACTGTGACTGAACACAAGGCCTTACAATGAAAGATGTAGTCTTTGATCTTCTGTCTTCTGCTAGCTATTATACTGCAGTGATTGTAATCCAAGGGTTTAACAAGCAAAGCAATAGTGTAGAATAATAGGTGAAACTGTTCTTGCTGTATAACACACTTGTGACTGCCTCCAGTACAGTTGTCTCTGAACCACACAGTATCAATCCTCAGTGAAGTATAGGTTTGAGGCCTGCTTGAACTCGGTATAATTGAATGAGACCCCTCTGCGGAACTGCAGGTCTCAGCAACTCTGTAGTATGATGTCTAAGTGTGTAAAGTGCGTTAACCACTTGCCGACCGCCTCACGCCTATATACGTGAGCAGAGCGGCACGGGCAGGCAAAATCACGTACCTGGTACGTGATTGCCTTCCCGCGGGCGGGGGGTCCGATCGGACCCCCCCCCGGTGCCAGCTGCGGTCAGCATTTGGCTGGGAGAGTTGAGAGACGAGGGGGAGGCCATCCGATCGTGGCCCCCCCCTCGCGATCGCTCCCAGCCAATGAGAAACATCCCCTGCCTCTGTATAGTACACAGAGGCAGAGGATGTGATGTCATCTCTCCTCGGCTGGCAGGTTTCCGTTCCAGCGCCGAGGAGAGATGACATGTAAGTGCACCAAACACACACATAACACAGTAGAACATGCCAGGCATACCTTACACCCTCGATCCCCCCCGATCGCCCCCCGATCCCCCCCCAATCACCCCCCCCCGTCACAAACTGACACCAAGCAGGTTTTTTTTTTTTTTTTTTTCCTGATTACTGCATAGTGTCAGTTTGTGACAGTTAGCAGTGGTAGGACAGTGAGTGTTAGCTCCCTGTAGGTCTAGGGTACCCCCCTTACCCCCCCTAATAAAGTTTTAACCCCTTGATCACCCCCTGTCGCCAGTGTCGCTAAGCGATCATTTTTCTGATCGCTGTATTAGTGTCACTGGTGACGCTAGTTAGGAACGTAAATATTTAGGTTCGCCGTCAGTGTTTTATAGCGACAGGGACCCCCATATACTATATAATAAATGTTTTAACCCCTTGATTGCCCCCTAGTTAACCCTTTCACCACTGATCACCGTATAACCGTTACGGGTGACGCTGGTTAGTTTGTTTATTTTTTATAGTGTCAGGGCACCCGCCGTTTATTACCAAATAAAGGTTTAGCCCCCTGATCGCCCGGCAGTGATATGCGTCGCCCCAGGCAGCGTCAGATAAGCGCCAGTACCGCGAACACCCATGCACGCACCGTACACCTCCCTTAGTGGTATAGTATCTGAACGCATCAATATCTGATCCGATCAGATCTATACTAGCGTCCCCAGCAGTTTAGGGTTCCCAAAAACGCAGTGTTAGCAGGATCAGCCCAGATACCTGCTAGCACCTGCGTTTTTCCCCTCCGCCCGGCCCACCCAAGTGCAGTATCGATCGATCACCGTCACTTACAAAACACTAAACGCATAACTGCAGCGTTCGCAGAGTCAAGCCTAATCCCTGCGATCGCTAACAGTTTTTTTGGTAGCATTTTGGTGAACTGGCAAGCACCAGCCCCAGGCAGCGTCAGATTAGCGCCAGTAGCGCTAACACCCACGCACGCACCGTACACCTCCCTTAGTGGTATAGTATCTGAACGGATCAATATCTGATCCGCTCAGATCTATACTAGCGTCCCCAGCAGTTTAGGGTTCCCAAAAACGCAGTGTTAGCGGGATCAGCCCAGATACCTGCTAGCACCTGCGTTTTGCCCCTCTGCCCGGCCCAGCCCACCCAAGTGCAGTATCGATCGATCACTGTCACTTTTTTTTGGTAGCAAAAAAAGTAAAGATGGCTAGATGGTACCAGAGGATACAGCACCTCATCCCCTAAATAATCAAACGTTAAATGGGTGTGTGGACAAGGGATTATAGCGGTGCTAGGGTCAGGAAGATTAGAGAAGAAAAGATAAAACAAAAAATACTAAAATTACAAATTTTATTAATAGTCTGTCATAAATACAATGTACATTATAAACAATTCATACAGTAATTATACAAATTTTGTGGATACATGTACTGTAAGTGACCCTAAGAATGGTCAAGTGGGCCAGATGGCAATTGGCCGTTGAAGGAGGGGGGGCTCGTTTTCCTACATGTTTCGCCAAAACATTGGCTTCTTCAGGGAACAGGAGCTCATAGGGTGGATATATATAAAAAATTCTGTGTGGTGGACATGAAAACACATGTTAGAAATAGTAATTTGACCAAACACTGCATAGTAAAAACAATAACACATTGCAACTGTGGCTGGACATTCATGCGACCCTAAGCTCCACACCACTAAACGGAACTGCGGACATACCTGGGGCGTCAGTGCCCAAGACGGGAGGGAAGAGAGGGAGAGGGGGAACACAGCCACCCAAGGAGATCCCCACAGGGGAGCAGGCAGGCCGCGCCGTAAATTATGCCTGCAGGGGGCATACAGTAGACCTGGCAAAGGAATGTAAAGATAGTCATGTGTCATAATGCACTGTGGTAGTTATTCCAGGAATAGAGGGTTGCGCATATGTGCATTGTATTAAAAAGAGAACAAAAAATATATGTATATAAATAGGTATAAATGTATCTATATCTCTGGAAAAGGTGCGGACTTACATGTATATCTAAAAGCTGTAGAGAGGCAAGGTCAGGAAGTGCCTGTGATAGATGTATGCACTCAGCAAGGAAAGGACATCAAGGTTGGACCATATCTGCAGACCACTTAAAGCAGGCCTAATTAGAAAAATGGATAGTGTTAGGGGTCTTGCTGTTGTTAACTGGGGCCAAATATGGTAGTTTATGCCTATACTTACTTGATAGTGTCTGCTGTAAGGAAAGATTCTCATAGCGGTACATTCACAGGTATATAGTACCGGTGCTGGGATGAAAAAGGGATAAAAGTAATAGTGGATCCTATATAAAATATAAAGGAAAAAAGGAGGATCAGAAAGGTAGGGAAATGGAAGCTTTAAAATGTACTTGGGCACAGGTGAGGCTAGTGAAAAGGAATCTGTTACCTAATTCATCATGAAGCACACCGTGTTGCTTGAGAAAATCAGTGTTAACCACCAAAGTAAGAGGCCGGTCCAAAGTAAGTTCTAAAAAGTATGTAAAGGAATAATAAATAATTCATGTAAACAACATGAAGTCAGGGTGTTTTGAAAGGCAGAAGTTTACCTTGTAGCTGTGTGCAGAGCGAATGCAGGCACGTCCCTCGTCCATAGGAACTGAGGGACTGGCCGGTTACTCATATACCCCCCACACCTGATCAGATGATGATCAGGTGTGCGGACGCTAAACGAGGGGTAGCCACGGCTGCGCACTGCACGGTGCCTAGGAACTACGAGTTCCATCATGCAACGCGCGCGCATGCTCAGATCTCACGGACCGTGTGACGATTGGAGAGGCGAACACCCCTGGAATGTGAAGTACCAAGGTGTCATCTCACCCAATCTGCCGATGGAATAAAGGACCAGAGGGTCTGAGAACAGACGTGGGCACCCAGGGGCAGACAATTGTCTGCGCCTTGGCGTCCGTACAGGCAAAGACAGCGCTAGCCATGTCACCCCCAAACCGGGAGAGCCCACGGAGCCGCCGCCCACCACCCACGCCACAGACAATCCCCCCAGTCGTGGGGCTAGCCAAGGCACCAGGGACAACCGCAGTCCAGTGGTGGGGAACAACGGGGCACGAAGTGTAGTGCGCCGAGACACAGGATGGGAGGATATCCCAAAGGTTGCCCAACGATCCACAGGGGCCACTGGGGAAGGTGGGAATTACTGTGTGTCAGCACACGACATCCAGCCACAATGTGTGCAGTGTGCATAGAGAACAACTGGGTCCCAGTACGACAGTGAAACCTGCAACCAAAAATTGAAAATACAATGCAAAAACAATATATAGAAAAGAATATATAAAAAAGAAAACACACAGCATATGTATTGCAACAGTTGTGTCGAGAAATATTGTTCAATAATGACAAAAAAAGAGTTTTAAGTCGCAAATAAATACAGGCAATATACACTTATAGAATATACAGGGATATAAGATATATTGAGTCAATTTGCCAGCTTGTCTCAGAAAAGGAAAAAAGCATTTGTAATCAATGTAGAGAGCAAGGTATTGGTCCATGTCAGAAAAGAATTTTATGGATGAAATATCGGGTGGAGCCATGGCAGCAAAGGGAAAGAAAGCCAGGGAAAACAGGAGAATGAGAAAATGAGAAAGGAATAGAGGGGGGGGGGGGGAAAGGGATGGAGGAGGATAGGGTAGAGAGGAAAAACCACAAACGACGTTGTCTGGGAAAGGGGCATGGAAAAGAAAAACTTAAAGGAAGGGCTTAAAACTAATATATTCATTGAGTCCTGGGAAGATGGTAGCATTTAATATATGAATCCATTTGGTTTCAAGTCGTAATAGTGAATTATCAGTACTACCGCCTCTTACATGTGAGGGGATATGTTCAAGTGCGGAAAACAAAATAACATGGGGATCGGAGTTATGTTGGGCAGCGATGTGCCTATTAATGGCCGTAGTGGTGGTGTTCTTGTATAGTGGTTTGATATGGTCCCGGATGCGGGTCTGAAAGGGGCGCTTGGTTTTGCCAACATAGAATGCGCCGCATTGGCATTGGGCCAGGTATACAACCCCAACAGTGGCGCAGGTGACATAGTGTCTGATGGTATGTGTGTTTCCATCGGGTAGGTTAACAACCTGAGAGTTGGCAACAAATGTACATATGTCACATTTGCCACATTGATAGGTACCGGTGGCAGTGGGCCTATGTGCAGTGTCAGTAGAATGATGACTATGAATCAGACGATCACGGAGAGAGGGAGAGCGTCGATAGGTAATATCAGGATAAGTGTTAATATATTTGGCAATAGTAGGATCAGATGTGAGTAAGGGCCAAAATTGTTTGAGGACATCTTTGATTTGGGTATGCTGATTGGAGAATTGGGTGATGAGTCGTGTGGGTTGTTTAGAATCCAATGGTTTGTCGGAGAAAACCAGGTCTTTACGGTTGAGTTTTTTTGCCTTATGGAATGCTTTCTTTAAGAGAGAGTGGCTGTAGCCTCTATCTAAGAGTCTATTATAGAGGTCGTGTGCCGCCCTGAAGAAATCTTCATCGCGGGTACAGTTACGTTTAATCCTGACATATTGACTATATGGTATACTTCGAAGGAGGGGCTCAGGATGGGCACTCTGGGCATGTAGGATTGTATTGCCCGAAGAGGGTTTGCGGTATAGAGTAGTATAGACTTGGCCATTGGGTTGTACACCAATCTGGAGGTCCAAGAAATGGATCTGAGACTGGCTGCACTCCATGGTAAATCTTAGATTGTATGTGTTATCAGTAAGGCTTTGTACAAATGAGGAAAGTTCTTCCTTAGTACCGGCCCAAAACAGAAGTATATCATCGATATACCTGTACCAGGATATAATCCTGGACAGGTAGGGGTTGAAGTGAATCGAGTCAAAAAGTTCCCTCTCCCACCCCCCCAGGTACAGGTTGGCATAGGCAGGGGCACACTTGGTCCCCATAGCCACACCCTGCACCTGGAGGAAGTGGGAGGAGCCGAACATGAAATAATTGCGTGTGAGTATGAACCTCAATAATTTGAGGACAAAGTCCCCGTATTCATCATATTGGGGGCCTCTGGCACGAATGAGTTTGCTGATAACTGAGATACCTCTATTGTGGGGGATTACGTTGTATAAGCTTTCCACATCTAGGGCTACCAACCATGTGCCACTGGGCAGGGATTGGCCATCTAATATACGAAGGAGATGGATAGTGTCCTTTATATATGAAGGCAAAGCTACAACATGGGGTGCCAGATATTTATCTACCAGAGCACTGGCAGATTCTGTGAGGCATTGACGACCAGACACAATTGGGCGACCAGGTGGATGGTCGAGAGATTTGTGCAATTTCGGGAGGGAATAGAAGGTAGGGGTAGTGGGTTCTTTAACATAAAGAAATTTCCATGTGTTGGAGTCTATAATGCCTTTTTGATAAGCTGCAAATATCAGCTGTTGGTATTCGGATATATAGTTAACAATGAGTGTTTTAGAAATTGGTCTATACCACTCGCGATTGTTTAAAATATCCAGGCACATTTGTTCGTAGAAGGACACATCCATCACCACCACATTGCCACCCTTGTCGGCTGGCTTAATCTATGACAAATCTCAATCTAATACTGCACTTGTTCAGAATGTGCATGTAAATCCTTCCCAACAGGTTCCCACCCTAGCGGAAATACAAGCCCTCGAAGAATTAATGTCACTTTGGGAGGAGGGGTGCACTGATGGTGACGACTCTCTTCCCCCCTCCTGTTTCTTTTAAACCTAAACCTAAATCTGTGAATTTTCCAAATCTTTCTACAAATCCCAATATATGGGCCTTTGTACAACAGGTCACTAACACCATCGAAGGCTTAAATTTCAACTCCGCGTATCCCTCTAACCTAACTTTGGCTCAGATGAGGGCCATCAAATCCCTACAAAACCATCCTGAACTCACCATTAAGCCAGCCGACAAGGGTGGCAATGTGGTGGTGATGGATGTGTCCTTCTACGAACAAATGTGCCTGGATATTTTAAACAATCGCGAGTGGTATAGACCAATTTCTAAAACACTCATTGTTAACTATATATCCGAATACCAACAGCTGATATTTGCAGCTTATCAAAAAGGCATTATAGACTCCAACACATGGAAATTTCTTTATGTTAAAGAACCCACTACCCCTACCTTCTATTCCCTCCCGAAATTGCACAAATCTCTCGACCATCCACCTGGTCGCCCAATTGTGTCTGGTCGTCAATGCCTCACAGAATCTGCCAGTGCTCTGGTAGATAAATATCTGGCACCCCATGTTGTAGCTTTGCCTTCATATATAAAGGACACTATCCATCTCCTTCGTATATTAGATGGCCAATCCCTGCCCAGTGGCACATGGTTGGTAGCCCTAGATGTGGAAAGCTTATACAATGTAATCCCCCACAATAGAGGTATCTCAGTTATCAGCAAACTCATTCGTGCCAGAGGCCCCCAATATGATGAATACGGGGACTTTGTCCTCAAATTATTGAGGTTCATACTCACACGCAATTATTTCATGTTCGGCTCCTCCCACTTCCTCCAGGTGCAGGGTGTGGCTATGGGGACCAAGTGTGCCCCTGCCTATGCCAACCTGTACCTGGGGGGGTGGGAGAGGGAACTTTTTGACTCGATTCACTTCAACCCCTACCTGTCCAGGATTATATCCTGGTACAGGTATATCGATGATATACTTCTGTTTTGGGCCGGTACTAAGGAAGAACTTTCCTCATTTGTACAAAGCCTTACTGATAACACATACAATCTAAGATTTACCATGGAGTGCAGCCAGTCTCAGATCCATTTCTTGGACCTCCAGATTGGTGTACAACCCAATGGCCAAGTCTATACTACTCTATACCGCAAACCCTCTTCGGGCAATACAATCCTACATGCCCAGAGTGCCCATCCTGAGCCCCTCCTTCGAAGTATACCATATAGTCAATATGTCAGGATTAAACGTAACTGTACCCGCGATGAAGATTTCTTCAGGGCGGCACACGACCTCTATAATAGACTCTTAGATAGAGGCTACAGCCACTCTCTCTTAAAGAAAGCATTCCATAAGGCAAAAAAACTCAACCGTAAAGACCTGGTTTTCTCCGACAAACCATTGGATTCTAAACAACCCACACGACTCATCACCCAATTCTCCAATCAGCATACCCAAATCAAAGATGTCCTCAAACAATTTTGGCCCTTACTCACATCTGATCCTACTATTGCCAAATATATTAACACTTATCCTGATATTACCTATCGACGCTCTCCCTCTCTCCGTGATCGTCTGATTCATAGTCATCATTCTACTGACACTGCACATAGGCCCACTGCCACCGGTACCTATCAATGTGGCAAATGTGACATATGTACATTTGTTGCCAACTCTCAGGTTGTTAACCTACCCGATGGAAACACACATACCATCAGACACTATGTCACCTGCGCCACTGTTGGGGTTGTATACCTGGCCCAATGCCAATGCGGCGCATTCTATGTTGGCAAAACCAAGCGCCCCTTTCAGACCCGCATCCGGGACCATATCAAACCACTATACAAGAACACCACCACTACGGCCATTAATAGGCACATCGCTGCCCAACATAACTCCGATCCCCATGTTATTTTGTTTTCCGCACTTGAACATATCCCCTCACATGTAAGAGGCGGTAGTACTGATAATTCACTATTACGACTTGAAACCAAATGGATTCATATATTAAATGCTACCATCTTCCCAGGACTCAATGAATATATTAGTTTTAAGCCCTTCCTTTAAGTTTTTCTTTTCCATGCCCCTTTCCCAGACAATGTCGTTTGTGGTTTTTCCTCTCTACCCTATCCTCCTCCATCCCTTTCCCCCCCCCCCCCCCCCTCTATTCCTTTCTCATTTTCTCATTCTCCTGTTTTCCCTGGCTTTCTTTCCCTTTGCTGCCATGGCTCCACCCGATATTTCATCCATAAAATTCTTTTCTGACATGGACCAATACCTTGCTCTCTACATTGATTACAAATGCTTTTTTCCTTTTCTGAGACAAGCTGGCAAATTGACTCAATATATCTTATATCCCTGTATATTCTATAAGTGTATATTGCCTGTATTTATTTGCGACTTAAAACTCTTTTTTTGTCATTATTGAACAATATTTCTCGACACAACTGTTGCAATACATATGCTGTGTGTTTTCTTTTTTATATATTCTTTTCTATATATTGTTTTTGCATTGTATTTTCAATTTTTGGTTGCAGGTTTCACTGTCGTACTGGGACCCAGTTGTTCTCTATGCACACTGCACACATTGTGGCTGGATGTCGTGTGCTGACACACAGTAATTCCCACCTTCCCCAGTGGCCCCTGTGGATCGTTGGGCAACCTTTGGGATATCCTCCCATCCTGTGTCTCGGCGCACTACACTTCGTGCCCCGTTGTTCCCCACCACTGGACTGCGGTTGTCCCTGGTGCCTTGGCTAGCCCCACGACTGGGGGGATTGTCTGTGGCGTGGGTGGTGGGCGGCGGCTCCGTGGGCTCTCCCGGTTTGGGGGTGACATGGCTAGCGCTGTCTTTGCCTGTACGGACGCCAAGGCGCAGACAATTGTCTGCCCCTGGGTGCCCACGTCTGTTCTCAGACCCTCTGGTCCTTTATTCCATCGGCAGATTGGGTGAGATGACACCTTGGTACTTCACATTCCAGGGGTGTTCGCCTCTCCAATCGTCACACGGTCCGTGAGATCTGAGCATGCGCGCGCGTTGCATGATGGAACTCGTAGTTCCTAGGCACCGTGCAGTGCGCAGCCGTGGCTACCCCTCGTTTAGCGTCCGCACACCTGATCATCATCTGATCAGGTGTGGGGGGTATATGAGTAACCGGCCAGTCCCTCAGTTCCTATGGACGAGGGACGTGCCTGCATTCGCTCTGCACACAGCTACAAGGTAAACTTCTGCCTTTCAAAACACCCTGACTTCATGTTGTTTACATGAATTATTTATTATTCCTTTACATACTTTTTAGAACTTACTTTGGACCGGCCTCTTACTTTGGTGGTTAACACTGATTTTCTCAAGCAACACGGTGTGCTTCATGATGAATTAGGTAACAGATTCCTTTTCACTAGCCTCACCTGTGCCCAAGTACATTTTAAAGCTTCCATTTCCCTACCTTTCTGATCCTCCTTTTTTCCTTTATATTTTATATAGGATCCACTATTACTTTTATCCCTTTTTCATCCCAGCACCGGTACTATATACCTGTGAATGTACCGCTATGAGAATCTTTCCTTACAGCAGACACTATCAAGTAAGTATAGGCATAAACTACCATATTTGGCCCCAGTTAACAACAGCAAGACCCCTAACACTATCCATTTTTCTAATTAGGCCTGCTTTAAGTGGTCTGCAGATATGGTCCAACCTTGATGTCCTTTCCTTGCTGAGTGCATACATCTATCACAGGCACTTCCTGACCTTGCCTCTCTACAGCTTTTAGATATACATGTAAGTCCGCACCTTTTCCAGAGATATAGATACATTTATACCTATTTATATACATATATTTTTTGTTCTCTTTTTAATACAATGCACATATGCGCAACCCTCTATTCCTGGAATAACTACCACAGTGCATTATGACACATGACTATCTTTACATTCCTTTGCCAGGTCTACTGTATGCCCCCTGCAGGCATAATTTACGGCGCGGCCTGCCTGCTCCCCTGTGGGGATCTCCTTGGGTGGCTGTGTTCCCCCTCTCCCTCTCTTCCCTCCCGTCTTGGGCACTGACGCCCCAGGTATGTCCGCAGTTCCGTTTAGTGGTGTGGAGCTTAGGGTCGCATGAATGTCCAGCCACAGTTGCAATGTGTTATTGTTTTTACTATGCAGTGTTTGGTCAAATTACTATTTCTAACATGTGTTTTCATGTCCACCACACAGAATTTTTTATATATATCCACCCTATGAGCTCCTGTTCCCTGAAGAAGCCAATGTTTTGGCGAAACATGTAGGAAAACGAGCCCCCCCTCCTTCAACGGCCAATTGCCATCTGGCCCACTTGACCATTCTTAGGGTCACTTACAGTACATGTATCCACAAAATTTGTATAATTACTGTATGAATTGTTTATAATGTACATTGTATTTATGACAGACTATTAATAAAATTTGTAATTTTAGTATTTTTTGTTTTATCTTTTCTTCTCTAATCTTCCTGACCCTAGCACCGCTATAATCCCTTGTCCACACACCCATTTAACGTTTTTTTTGGTAGCGTTTTGGTGAACTGGCAAGCACCAGCGGCCTAGTACACCCCGGTCGTAGTCATACCAGCACTGCAGTAACACTTGGTGACGTGGCGAGTCCCATAAGTGCAGTTCAAGCTGGTGAGGTGGCAAGCACAAGTAGTGCCCCGCTGCCACCAAGAAGACAAACACAGGCCTGTCGTGCCCATAATGCCCTTCCTGCTGCATTCGCCAATCCTAATTGGGAACCCACCACTTCTGCAGCGCCCGTACTTCCCCCATTCACATCCCCAACCAAGTGCAGTCGGCTGCATGAGAGGCATTTATATGTCCTCCTGAGTACCCCTACCCAACGAACCCCCCCAAAAAAGATGTTGTGTCTGCAGCAAGCGCGAATATAGACGTGACACCCGCTATTATTGTCCCTCCTGTCCTGACAATCCTGGTCTTTGCATTGGTGAATGTTTTGAACGCTACCATTCACTAGTTGAGCATTAGTGTAGGGTACAGCATTGCACAGACTAGGCACACTTTCACAGGGTCTCCCAAGATGCCATCGCATTTTGAGAGACCCGAACCTGGAACCGGTTACAGTTATAAAAGTTACAGTTACAAAAAAAAAGTGTAAAAAAAAAAAAAAACACAAACAAAAATAAAAAAAAATAGTTGTCGTTTCATTGTTCTCTCTCTCTCTATTCTCTCTCTATTGTTCTGCTCTTTTTTACTGTATTCTATTCTGCAATGTTTTATTGTTATTATGTTTTATCATGTTTGTTTTTCAGGTATGCAATTTTTTATACTTTACCGTTTACTGTGCTTTATTGTTAACCATTTTTTTGTCTTCAGGTACGCCATTCACGACTTTGAGTGGTTATACCAGAATGATGCCTGCAGGTTTAGGTATCATCTTGGTATCATTCTTTTCTAATTAGCCTCTAGACTGCTTTTACAAGCAGTGGGAGGGAATGCCCCCCCCCCACCGTCTTCCGTGTTTTTCTCTGGCTCTCCTGTCTCAACAGGGAACCTGAGAATGCAGCCGGTGATTCAGCCAGCTGACCATAGAGCTGATCAGAGACCAGAGTGGCTCCAAACATCTCTATGGCCTAAGAAACCGGAAGCTACGAGCATTTTATGACTTAGATTTCGCCGGATGTAAACAGCGCCATTGGGAAATTGGGGAAGCATTTTATCACACCGATCTTGGTGTGGTCAGATGCTTTGAGGGCAGAGGAGAAATCTAGGGTCTAATAGACCCCAATTTTTTCAAAAAAGAGTACCTGTCACTACCTATTGCTATCATAGGGGGTATTTACATTCCCTGAGATATTAATAAAAATGATTTAAAAAAAAATGAAAGGAACAGTTTAAAAATAAGATAAAAAAGCAAAAAAATAATAAAGAAAAAAATAAAAAAAATAAATAAAAAGCACCCCTGTCCCCCCTGCTCTCGCGCTAAGGCGAACGCAAGCGTCGGTCTGGCGTCAAATGTAAACAGCAATTGCACCATGCATGTGAGGTATCACCGCGAAGGTCAGATCGAGGGCAGTAATTTTAGCAGTAGACCTCCTCTGTAAATCTAAAGTGGTAACCTGTAAAGGCTTTTAAAGGCTTTTAAAAATGTATTAATTTTGTTGCCACTGCACGTTTGTGCGCAATTTTAAAGCATGTCATGTTTGGTATCCATGTACTCGGCCTAAGATCATCATTTTTATTTCATCAAACATTTGGGCAATATAGTGTGTTTTAGTGCATTAAAATTTAAAAAAGTGTGTTTTTTCCACAAAAAATGCGTTTGAAAATCGCTGCGCAATTACTGTGTGAAAAAAAAAAAAATGAAATACCCACCATTTTAATCTGTAGGGCATTTGCTTTAAAATAATATATAATGTTTGGGGTTCAAAGTAATTTTCTTGCAAAAAAAAATAATTTTTTCATGTAATCAAAAAGTGTCAGAAAGGGCTTTGTCTTCAAGTGGTTAGAAGAGTGGGTGATGTGTGACATAAGCTTCTAAATGTTGTGCATAAAATGCCAGGACAGTTCAAACCCCCCCAAATGACCCCATTTTGGAAAGTAGACACCCCAAGCTATTTGCTGAGAGGCATGTCGAGTCCATGGAATATTTTATATTGTGACACAAGTTGCGGGAAAGAGACAAATTTTTTTTTTTTTGCACAAAGTTGTCACTAAATGATATATTGCTCAAACATGCCATGGGCATATGTGGAATTACACTCCAAAATAAATTCTGTTGCTTCTCCTGAGTACGGGGATACCACATGTGTGGGACTTTTTGGGAGCCTAGCCGCGCACGGGACCCCGAAAACCAAGCACCGCCTTCAGGCTTTCTAAGGCCGTAAATTTTTGATTTCACTCTTCACTGCCTATCACAGTTTCGGAGGCCATGGAATGCCCAGGTGGCACAAAACCCCCCCAAATTACCCGATTTTGGAAAGTAGACACCCCAAGCTATTTGCTGAGAGGTATAGTGAGTATTTTGCAGACCTCACTTTTTGTCACAAAGTTTTGAAAATTGAAAAAAGAAAAAAAAACAAATTTTTTTCTGGTCTTTCTTCATTTTCAAAAACAAATGAGAGCTGCAAAATACTCACCATGCCTCTCAGCAAATAGCTTGGGGTGTCTACTTTCCAAAATGGGGTCATTTGGGGGGGGTTTGTGCCATCTTGGCATTTTATGGCCTTCAAAACTGTGATAGGTAGTGAGGAGTGAAATCAAAAATGTATGCCCTTAGAAATCCTGAAGGTGGTGCTTGGTTTTCGGGGCCCCGTACGCGGCTAGGCTCCCAAAAAGTGCCACACATGTGGTATCCCCGTACTCAGAAGAAGCAGCTGAATGTATTTTGGGGTGCAATTCCACATATGCCCATGGCCTGTGTGAGCAATATATCATTTAGTAACAACTTTTTGTAATTTTTTTTTTTTTTTTGTCATTATTCAATCACTTGGGACAAAAAAAATAAATATTCAATGGGCTCAACATGCCTCTCAGCAATTTCCTTGGGGTGTCTACTTTCCAAAATGGGGTCATTTGGGGGGGGGGGTTGTACTGCCCTGCCATTTTAGCACCTCAAGAAATGACATAGGCAGTCATAAACTAAATTCCAGAAAATGTACCCTAGTTTGTAGACGCTATAACTTTTGCGCAAACCAATAAATATACGCTTATTGACATTTTTTTACCAAAGACATGTGGCCGAATACATTTTGGCCTAAATGTATGACTAAAATTTAGTTTATTGGATTTTTTTTATAACAAAAAGTAGAAAATATCATTTTTTTTGAAAATTTTCAGTCTTTTTCCGTTTATAGCGCAAAAAATAAAAACGGCAGAGGTGATCAAATACCATCAAAAGAAAGCTCTATTTGTGGGAAGAAAAGGACGCAAATTTCGTTTGGGTAGAGCATTGCATGACCGCGCAATTAGCAGTTAAAGCGACGCAGTGCCGAATTGTAAAAAGTGCTCTGGTCAGGAAGGGGGTAAATCCTTCCGGGGCTGAAGTGGATAAAGAACATTGGGCGACAGCCCTCTCACCACACCAGGCCTGGAAAGTTGGAAACCTCCGCTCCGGTAGTCTCAGTCTTGCTGCCAGTCAGTACCGTTCCACTCCACAAGAAGACTGGGACCCTCAGATGGCTTCGTCAGACGTCTCTGGATCTTTTCTGATCTGATCACACTGTCTCTCTAACACTCAAGTGTAAAGCAGAGTCGCTGGTTGTTCCGCTCTGTGCGATACAGGCCACTCTCTCTGGAACACCTCCTGCAGATCCCTGTAGGCAGGCCACGCATCCCAGCAGAAAGAGAAAGAAAATAGCTGCGCTGGGCCTTTTATATCCCACCCAGCATGCAGTTCAGCCACTCTGTGTTTCTGGGTAGGTGAGTGGGCATTCTGGGTAGGTAAGTCCTTTTTCAAAGTAAATAATTAAGTCACTTCCTGTATGGTTTCCATGTGAAAGATTAACAAGTCTATTCATAAGTACACCAGTAGAGGGAGCCAAATACTAATTTATAACATTGTCCATTGTTTAACATTACATGGCATTAGAAGGCAAAAATGCCAGCGCTACACTTACATGCATACATACATCACCCATCACATTAGGGCCAATTTAGGCAGGAACCAATGAACTTACCAGCATGCTTTTGGTGCAGAGGAGGAGACTGGAGAGCTCAGAGGAAACCCATGCAAGCACAAGAAGAACAAGCTCACTCCTTGCAAGCTTTAAGGACCCCAGTGCTGCAAGTCAGATGTACTAACCACTAAACCACTGTGCTTCCCTATTATCTATTATTAAATTGCGTAATGTTAGAATAAACTAAAAATTTCTGTTTGAATATCTTTGATTTAGGAATTTGGAATGTTCAGGAATGAATAAAAGCCTGATCTCTTGTTGTATGACCACTACAATAAAGACAAAACAGATGATGTATCATTTTTGCACCATATGTGTTATTCTAAGTAACTCACTAAGCGTAAGTGAGTAAAATAAATTGAAATGTAAAGCATACTACTGTTTTACTAAGCACATCCCTTCAGGTGGGATTATTGTAAGTTAAAGGATACGTTCAACTTTCATAACATGCAGGGTGTTACATGTAACAGGTTATGAATATACCGGCCTACGCTGTGACATCCGACCAGGGATCTTTTCCCCATGTCTGCTGCCACAATTCAAGAAAATTGCGGCCGTGCTGGTCTCCGTCCATCCGGCAGTGTCACTCATTCACAGTCCTCTGTGAATGGAAAACTACAAGGTGGCAGCCTTTGTGGTTGTTGGCTTGTACAGTAGTTTTCAATGAACTACCACTAGCTTCTCTTCCTGTCAGAATGTACTGGCTTCCTCATATGAGGTACGAGCAAGCCGATACACTGGTAGATCTGCAGAAGAACTACATGGCAGCAGCAACCTGTTGATCACTGGTGCAATGATTTACAGGCTCCTTAAAAACAAAAAAACAATAAATTTGCATTTATTATTTTTTGTCAAAAGGTAAACTAATCCTTTCAAAGTGGAAATGTAAAAAAAAATATCTTCTGGTTCCACTTTTTAAACCCACAGTAGTGTATATTTGCCCTAATGTAAAGTGCTGCGTAAACTATTGGCCCTTTATAAATCCTGTATAATAATAATAATAATAACAATAATGTGCTTCTCTCTGTCATGAGACAGTGCTCAGGCATTGGTATTGCCTTCTGGCCCCAAGCACTACCATATGGAAGGAGTTTTTTTTTTCTTTGAATCTTTATTTGAGATTTTACAGAGAAACAACAAAGTAAGTGAGAAAATACATTCTCAGAATACATTTAGTATATAAATTAGAGTACTTAACCACTTCCCGTCTGGCCTATAACAGATTGACGTCCGGGAAGTGGTTTCCTCGGTTCGCGGTGACAGGGAGAGCTGATCGGCGACTCTCCCTGTCAGAGGGTGGGGGTCTGTGCTGATAATCAGCACACTTATTATCAGCACAGCCCCCATCAAATGTACCCATAAGCTGCCAATCGGTGCCCAGTCAGTGCCTCATCATAACCCCCTGCCAGTGCCCAATTAAGTGCCAATCAGTGCCCACCATAGTGCCAATCAGTCTCCATCACAGTGCCAATCAGTGCCCAACATTACCACCTGTCAGTACCTGCCAATCAGTGTCATCTATTAGTGTCCATTAGTGCCGCCTATCATTGCCAATCAGTGCCGCCGGTCAGTGCCCATCAATGCCGCCTGTCAGTGCCTATCAGTGCCACCTGTCAATGCCCATCAATGCTGCCTGTCAGTGCCCATCAGTGCCGCCCATGTCAGTGCCCATCCGTGCTTCATATTAGTGCCGCCTATCAGTGCCCATCAGTGCTGCATATCAGACCTGCCTATCATTGCCCATCAGTTCTACATATCAGTGCCTGCTCATCATTGCCCATCAGTGCCACCTTATCAGTGCCCATCAGTGCCGCCTCATCAGTGCCCATTAGTGCCGACTCATCAGTGTCCGTCAGTGAAGGAGAAAACAAAATTTTTATAACAGAAACAAAGAAAAAAATTTTTTTTCAAAAATGTCGGTCTTTTTTAGTTTGTTTAGCAAAAAATAAAAACCATAGAGGTAAAATACCACCAAAAGAAAGCTCTATTTGTGGGAAGAAAATGATAAAAATGTAGTTTGGGCACAGTGTTGTATGACCGTCATTCAAAGTGCGACAGCACTGAAAGCTCAAAATTGTCCTGGGCAGGAAGGGGCGAAAGTGCCTGGAACTGAAGTGGTTAAAGATCAAACATTCATGTAATAGTAAAAATATGTATATCCAGTATCTCACAAAAGTGAGTACACTCCTCACATTTTTGTAAATATTTTATTATAGCTTTTCATGTGACAACACTGAAGAAATGACACTTTGCTACAATGTAAAGTAGTGATTGTACAGCTTATATAACAGTGTAAATTTGCTGTCCCCTCAAAATAACTCAACACACAGCTATTAATGTCTAAACCGCTGGCAACAAAAGTGAGTACACCCCTAAGTGAAAATGTCCAAATTGGGCCCAAAGTATCAATATTTTGTATGGCCACTTATTATTATTTTCCAGCACTGCCTTAAACCCTTTTAAGCAGTGAGTTCACCAGAGCTTCACAGGTTGCCACTGGAGTCCTCTTCCACTCCTCCATGATGTCATTACGGAGCTGGTGGATGTTAGAGACCTTGCACTCCTACACCTTCTGTTTGAGGATGCACCACAGATGCTCAGTAGGGTTTAGGTCTGGAGACATGCTTGGCCAGTCCATCACCTTTACCCTCAGCTTCTTTAGCAAGGCAGTGGTCGTCTTGGAGGTGTGTTTGGGGTCGTTATCATGTTGGAATATTGCCCTGCGGCCCAGTCTCTGAAGGGAGGGGATCGTGCTCTGCTTCAGTATGTCACAGTACATGTTGGTGGTTCATGTGGTTCATGGTTCCCTTAATGAATTGTAGCTCCCCAGTGCCGGCAGCACTCATGCAGCCCCAGACCATGACACTCCCACCACCATGCTTGACTGTAGGCAAGACACGCTTGTCTTTGTACTCCTCACCTGGTTGTCGCCACACATGCTTGACACCATCTGAACCAAATACATTTATCTTGGTCTCATCAGACCACAGGACATGGTTCCAGTAATCCATGTCCTTAGTCTGCTTGACTTCAGCAAACTGTTTGCAGGCCTTACTTTGCATCATCTTTAGAAGAGGCCTCCTTCTGGGATGACAGACCAATTTGATAATGTGTGGCGTATGGTCTGAGCACTGACAGGCTGACCCCCCCACCCCTTGTTGTGGAAAATTTTATTAATGTATGTTGTCAGATGCCCCCCAGTGTCAGTTTTGCTATAATACGCTCATGCAAGGATATTCGCACATACAGACGTTGGTGGAAGCCCATTAGATGCGGAAACCTTCCCTTGGACATGGCGGATCTGTTTGTTCTTTTAAGGTTGTTTGTTTATGCCTCACCAAGGAACTGGCCACCCCATGGCGATTGCAATTAAACTCCTAAGTAAGCATATCTGTGTACTTGGGAACTATAGTATAACCATACAAGATTATGGCCCACTGAGCCATAATGTAGTATGGATCGCATCACTTGTAGCAGTGGGGGTGTACACATGGTTGTGTTCAAAACCATATGCTTGCCGCATGGTTTTGCACACAATCATCTGCACACATCACTACTGCATTTCTATTTGATTATATGCATGTGTGTCATTGGTTCTTCTGAATGAATACAAATGTCTGATTGGCTGATTCTGAAGTCTGCAGCCTCTTTTGTTATCGATGTGTTTAGTATAAATAAAAGCCACTAGGCTACCTGTTCAGGATTGTACTGAGCTTGAGGTGATACCAACAACTGTTTGTGTTACTTGGGGAGATAAATAAAAGTGCTTTCCCGGCATTATATAAGAGAGCTTTTTGTGCTTTTAAGCGCAGAGAAATTGTATGCTTATAGGGATAAGCTTAGATTTTCCTTGACACCCTTCAACCTCTGCAGCAATGCTGGCAGCACTCACATGTCTATTTCCCAAAGACATCCTCTGGATATGACGCTGAGCATGTGCACTGAACTTCTTTGGTCGACCATGGTGAGGCCTGTTCTGAGTGGAACCTGTCCTGTTAAACTGCTGTATGGTCTTGGCCATCGTGCTGCAGCTCAGTTTCAGGGTCTTGGCAATCTTCTTATAGCCTAAGCCATCTTTTTGTAGAGCAAGAATTCTTTTTTTTCAGATCTTCAGTGAGTTCTTTGCCATGAGGTGCCATGTTGAACTTCCAGTGACCTGTATGAGCGAGTGAGAATGATAACACCAAATTTAACACACCTGCTCCCCATTCACACCTGAGCCCTTGTAACACTAACGAGTCACATGACACCGGGGAGGGAAAATAGCTAATTGGGCCCAATTTGGACATTTTCACTTAGGGGTGTACTCACTTTTGTTGCCAGTGGTTTAGACATTAATGGCTGTGTGTTGAGTTATTTTGAGGGGACAGCACATTTACACTGTTATACAAGCTGTACACTCACTACTTTACATTGTAGCAAAGTGTCATTTCTTCAGTGTTGTCACATGAAAAGATATAATAAAATATTTACAAAAATGTGAGGGGTGTACTCACTTTTGTGAGATACTGTAAGTATGTAAACTATTGGTCTGTATATGTAATGGTTATTAAAGAAGGCAAACTGACGAGTGACTATGCAGTATATTAAATTCTTGATTTAAGTCAAGTAATACTTAGTAACAGCAGGTAAACACATATTTAGATCTTGTATATCAAGCAGTGTTACTAGGTGCATAATACTGATTGATGTGTATTACCGGTAGTATTTTAGATAGGAAAGTAAGAGGTGCTTTAGGAATTTAAAGTCAGGAGGGTCAGTCCAGATTTATGCTTCTAGAGTCCATGAACCATGGTCCCAAGTCATTGTAGGACTTTGAGGTGAAGAGTTTGGCTTTGGAGAAGAAGTATTCCATTTTGAATTGGTTGTTTACCCACTTAAGGACTGAACCTCTTTCTGAGATTTGGTGTTTACAAGTTAAAAACATTTTTTTTGCTAGAAAATTACTTAGAACCTCCAAACAGTATATATTTTTTTTCTAACACCCTGGAGAATAAAATGGCGGTCATTGCAATACTTTCTGTCAGACCGTATTTGTGCAGCGGTCTTCCAAGCGCACTTTTTTTTTTAAAAAGATACACTTTTTTGAGCTAAAAAATAAGACAACAGTAAAGTTAGCCCATTTTTTTTTTATATTGTGAAAGATGATGAGCTGAGCATATTGATATCCAACATGTCATGCTTCAAAATTGCGCCCGCTCATGGAATGGCGACAAACTTTTACCCTTAAAAATCTCCATAGGCGATGTTTAAAAAATTCTACAGGTTACATGTTTTGAGTTACAGAGGAGGTCTAGGGCAAGAATTATTGCTCTCGCTCTAACGATTGTGGCCATACCTCACATGTGTGGTTTGAACACTGTTTTCATATGCAGGCGCTGCTCATGTATGCGTTCGCTTCTGCATATGAGCTCGGCGGGATGGGGCGCGTTTAAAATTTTTTTTTTCTTATTTTACCTTTTATTTTTTATTTTTACACTGTTCTTAAAAAAAAAATGTGTCACTTTTATTCCTATTACAAGGAATGTAAACATCCCTTGTAATAGAAAAAAGGCATGACAGGACCTCTTAAATATGAGATCTGGGGTCAAAAAGACATTGGCATTCCCACCAAATGGAGCAGAGTACCTGCTCCATTTGGTTTCTTTAGGACAAGTGAGAGGTGTTGGGGTGAATCTTAGCAATTCTTGTAGGGGTACAATACCATTGTTGAAAAAGTTTTTTTAGTGATTCCCAATGTGTGGTACAATGAGAGCATCGCAAAGGAAGTGATAATGCTTTGTACCATTGGTCTAGTGAAGGGACTGAGGTTATGTGCATTGACTAGAGTGATATTTGTTTCTGGATGAAGTCATCAGATGACTGTGTAAAGAGATCATAGATGTATGTATACCTTTCAGTAGTTTGTTGGAAGAGTTATAGAATTTTAGCAGGGGGTACAGGCTTTTGTCTTGTGTAATCCAGTGGGTTTTGGTGAGCAGAGATCTGATCCTGAGGTATACATAGAACATTTTAGTAGAAAGGCCATATGTGGACTTGCAAAGGACAGTAAGCCTTATCCATCCATGGCTGTAGTTGTAGATCTGGGGTGATAAGTGAGATGGTGTTAATTTGCAAATGTGACAGGATCGCATGGGGTAGGCCCTTCAACATATAAGGGATAGCTAACCATACTCTCAAGGAGGCTTCTATTGTGTCCAAGGGAAAATGTCTAGGTGAGGGAGAGTAAGGGACCAAGGCACCAAGGAACAATTTTGGGTCTTTGGTCAGCACTAATGATTCTATGTGTTTCCAATTGGATTGAGTAGATGTCGTCCACCAGCATTTAAGTTGTTCCAGCAGAACTGCTCGATAATATAAGCGTATGTTAGGGGCTCCCATTGCTCCCATATGTGATGGGGTCATCAGATTGGCTTTTTTTTATCCTTGGGTGTTTCTGTTGCCATATAAAGGAGTTAATACGAGCTTGAAGAATCCTTATGTGCACAGGCAGGAATGGAACAGGTAGCATACGAAAATTGTATAAAATATGTGGAAGTATAAACATTTTGCCTAGAGCAAATTTACCCACCCAAGACACAAAAGGATGATGTAGGTCTCTAGATATACAATGAAGTTTTTCTATGAGGTCTGCTAAGTTTAAGCGCAGGAGATTTTTACTAGGTGAAGTCAGGCGGATTCCTAGGTATGATATGGCTAAGTCATGGGACCATGAGAGTGGAGAATGTTGCATAATGTATTGTATAGTGTGTTTATCTAAGCCTAGTGCTAGCATAAATGCTTTACTATGATTTACTTTGTATAAAGATATGGCACTGAATTGGTCAAGAATCTGTCTGTATTTCAGGAAGAAAGCATTTAGGATTGTGAGGTCAATTATGACATTGTCCGCATATATTTTTTTTCAGAAATTTTGGCAATACAGAGTGAACATATTTTCATATAACCGTAACTTTTAAGTAGTGATACAGGTATTAAACAGGTACAATAACATACAGTGCATGAAAGGAAAGAAAAGAAAAAAACAAAACAAAAAGGTTGGTTTTGAGTTTTTGAGAAAGAGATACTGCCTATATTAAAATAGGATTGCAGTGTTTGAGAGGGTATAAAAATAGGAAGTGATATTGGGTGTTGAAAGTTTGTCAGTAGGTCAGAAGAGAGAGCGGTGATGGCGGCAGATCAAGGCAGAGATGGGCCTTTAGGGTGAGCAAGCCAGGGGACCCATTTCTTTTGGAATGCTGAAATTCGAAGATGGGCCTTGGCATACATGTATTCCATGAGGCAATGATTGTTTAGATGCAGGATCACTTCCAGGATAGAAGGAGGATGTGGGGATTTCCAGTTCCTAGCAATAGCTAGGCGCGTGGCAATAAGGACATGGGATATGACAGTTCAGGTATGAGGTGGCCAAGTTTCATTGTTCAGGCCAAGGAGGACCATTTACGGTGATAGGGAAACAGCAATTGGTGTCAAGGAAGAGAGAAATCTGGCGAGAGTGGACTAGAAAGGTATTCATTTAGGGCAGGTCCACCAGATGTGTAGTGGAGTTCTCCGCAATTTCTCCAGCAGACATCAGATGCAGAGGGGTAGATCTTTGCTAGTTTGGATGGTGTTAGGTACCAATTGTTGAGGAGCTTTTGTACAATTTCCAAGTGTAGGATACATTTAGAAATTTTCAGGGGTCGTTGGAGGGCTTGCTGCCACTGAGACTGCATATAGATACAGTGTAAGAGGCATTCCCAGTGCATTATGGCAAGGGTTTTGGATTTATGTGGAGGGTAAGTTAAGAGCTTGAAGAGATGGGAGATACCTTTTTGGTTGGGTCTCGTAGTGTTGTAGAATTCCAGAATGCACCATAGTAGAGGGTTTTCCAACCAGGGCAGATGTGAGAGGGCTGAGCGGATCCTGAGATATTTAAAAAGTCCTTGGAGGGAATGTGACAATTATGTTGTAGATGTTGGAAAGAGGTAAATGAGGAGTTTTGGTACAGGTCTCCAACAGTCTGTAGGCCAGCAGAGAGCCAGTTCGATATTGAGAGGTCAAGGCTGATAAGCTGTAGGGCCGAGAGAGAGATGAGAGGAAGTGACCGGTAGGGTATGCCTATTTAATGTTAGTAAATTGCTTTCCATGTTCTGATGGTCATGTTGACAGTGCCTAGGTAAGATTGCTGTCCATACTGACCTAGGACTAAGGCGCAGGGGAGCATTTTTGGACAGGTTAGTAACACCATTCTTTTGATTTGGAGCCATGTGTGCTGCGACTTAGTTTCCCACCGGGATTTAGCTTGGTCCAGGATTGTTCCTTTGAAGTATGCTGAAATGTTTGGTGCTCCCATTCCCCCTGTGGATGTGGGTGTGCACAAGATAGAGCGTTTTATTCTAGGGTGCTTCTCATTCCATATGAAGGAGTTCAATATGCCTTGCAGTTTGTGGAGATGTGATTATAGAAAGGGGATAGGTAGAGTCTGAAATGTAAGTACGTAGGGTAAAAGGAAAATTTTAGATGCGGCCAGCCCAGGAGGCTTGAGTATGTTGCAGATCACATATTGTTTTCTGAAGTTTGGAGATGAGTTGAGGTAAGTTGAGAAGGATTAGTCGAGAAGCAGGTGTGACCATATACCTAGGTAGGAAACAGTGGAATCTGAAGACCACGAGAAGGAGGTGAATGGATCAATGCTACGTTTTGTATTTGAGTCAATGTTAGCACCAATCATGCAGGACTTGGAGAAATGAATCTTGTAGAAAGAGGCTTTGCTGAAAAGATCCAGGGTGAGCTAGAGATGAGGTAATGATTGTACTGGTTTGGTTATGGAGATGATCACATCATCCCCGTATAGGCCGATTTTGTGAATGTGGTCACCAACGTCAATACCGGAGATAAGTTGGTTTGTATGAATGGAATGGGCCAATGGTTCCATAATGAGTGTAAGAATTAGGGGGGAAAGGGGGCATCCCTGACGGGTTCCATTTGATATACAGAAGGAGTCAGAGAGAATACCGGGGTTCACAACCTTGGCACTAGGTTTGGAGTATAGTGCCATTATGGCTTGAAGAATTTGGCCCGAGAAGCCAAATTTTTCCAAAACTGCTTTGAGGAAGCTCCAGTCGGCCCTATCGAATGCCTTCTCCGCATCTAAAGAAATGAACAGAGAAGGCGGTCAATGGGGTTCTACCCACTGTAGTAAGTCAATGTATCTACGTGTGCCTACCAGCCACAAAACCCACCTGATCAGGGTGTACTAGGTATGGAATGATGCTAAAGAGCCATATGGCTATCAGTATGGCATACTGTTAGCTATCTGTATTTAATATTAAGGTCCATAGCTGGCAGGGTCGTCCAACGGTTTGCCAGGTTTAGGGATTGTCGTGATGGTCTCTTCTATAGATTCAAGGGGGATGTGGCTTGAGGAAGCAATATAGTTGAAGCATTGTCAAAGATGTGGGGCAAGGTAGAAAATTGTTTGTAGTATTTATTGCTGAAGCCGTCAGGGCCAGGGGCTTTGTGTAGTGGAAGCGAGGTTATAGCTTGCTCGACTTCAGATATATGGAAAGGGTCTGAGAGTGTTTGGATTTGTTCTGGGGACAGTGATGGCAAATGTATGTGGGTTGGTATTAGGGGCATAGACATTGATGATAGTCATGACATGGTTGTTAATGGAGGCATTAAAGATAATGTATCTCCTATGTGGGTCAATTTCGGCATGGAGTAATTGGAAAGCTACTGTGGAGCAAATTGCAATGAGGACGCCAGCTTTCTTTTTTGGTGAATTTGCAAGGAAGCAGTGCAGGAACTGTTTATGGGAGCATGACGGGGGTTTGTGGGATAAGAAATGGGTCTGCTGCATGCAGATAAGATCAGATTTATGTCTAAGGGCTTCCTTCCACATTGAGTTGAGTTTAAATGAGGGATTGAGGCCCTTAACATTCAAGGAACTGATAGTAATGGCCATAGTTAATAGCTGGCAAAAAGAGCCTACAGAAGTAGAGAGATGACACTTACTAATTTCGCACACCCGATAGTTATAAAATCACTATATGTTATAGAAGACAAGCTTATCAGTTTTGATGTAACAATGCAGTTAACGTGGTAATCAACAGAAGCAAAAACAAATCAATATAAACGTAAAACAGATTATTCAACACTAAATAGAGTGCTTAGCACCCTGTGGTTTTGGGGGGATAAATGTAGTTGACAAGAAAGAATCACTAAAAAGATTCAGATTGATGCTCATTTTGCACTTAACATTGCTAACAAGATAATAGGCATTTAACTTTCTGTAACAGGAACACAGGCAGCTGAAGGTATAAGCTGTGACAGTAGTGAATACAGAGATTTAGCATGAGGCAGTGCGGTTGGAGTTACTGTGGCCGCAGGCTTGTGGTTGACGTGGATCAGGGTTAGGCGGAGGTGTAGAGATGAGACTCCAATTCAACAGCAGTTTGATGCCCTCCCTTGGCGTAAAGATATTTGTTGTTTGATTTTGGAAGGTTACCACCAACTTAGGGGGGAAACCCCATTTGTAGGTGATATTTTTCTCTCAGAGGATTGCGGTCGCTTGGGCAAACTCTCTTAGTTTTTAAGCAGTAGCAGCAGATATATCTGTGTAGCGAGCAAGCTACTGCCATGATTTTTTCCATTACTTGAAAGAAATGAACGCACGCTAGGACATCGCGGGGGACAGAGGCTGGAAAATGATTAGGTTTAGCAATGCTGTGTGGGCAATCAATGGCGATGTCAGCTTGAGAGAATTGTGGGAGGAACTTGAGGAAGAGTTGTTGCATATAGTGAATCAGATCAGGGGGGCTAACGGTTTCTGGAATACCTCTGAATTTTATATTGTTCCATCTGGAACGATCCTCGAGGTCTGCCACTTTAGCGTATAGAAAGCTGAGCTCCTCAGAGTGCTGCTTCAGTGACTTCATGGTAGGTGTTGGAATGATCTACCACTTGCTTTTCCAGGATATCTGTACATTCCTCCACTTGATCTATTCTAAAATGTATGGAGGAAATAGAGGAAGGAAAGCTCATTGCGGAGATCTCTCTGCAGGGACAGGAGCATATGCTTTAGTGTGTGTTCTGAAGAAGGCTGATCACTGGCTGGGTGTGCAGCTAATGATTCATGGCTGCTATCCTGCTGCTGTGTTTCTCCAGGGGCATCCCAGTGCTGCTTCTTGTACAAAGGAGCTTTAGTGGGAGAAAGCACTGGTGATTGTGCTGCCCGCTTACCTCTCTTTGTGGGAGATCCATGTTGTGAAGCCAGAGCGGTTTCCGTGCTATCCATCACCTCTGAGATATTTGTGGAATGTAGCTGATTCTCCTGCGATCAGTCCTCTGCTGACATGTGAGGAGGAGGAGGTGTCACTCCGGCGACCATCTTGTGGCTTCTGCATTGCGGTCATGGGGAAAAAATCAGTGAGGTAGCGCAGGTTGGAGACAGTACGATTTTTCTTTCTGAACATACGGTCCAGGTGCCACATGTACCAGCTCTCTCCCTGTGTAGGAAAATAGGGATGAGAGCTGCTGTGAAGGGCGTATGGTTGCTTCAAGTCCTGAGGCTGAGCGGAGCTGGTGAGTCAAACATCCATCTTGCTCTGTGGCTGGCCACGCCCCATATAGGACGATTTTATGCTCTGTGTTGCCTATATTTACGCCTGTGATGAAGGGTGCGGAGCGGATCTTTTGAGCTAGGGGTTCCATAATAATGGCAAAGATAAATGGGGATAGTGGGAACCCCTGTCTTGTGCCATTTGTGCTGTTAAAGGGGCTAGAGACAACACCTGATGTCCATACTTTCACACTTGGAGACGAGTATAGGCTAAAGATGGCTTTCAGAAACATTTCTGATAAACCAAATTTGCGCAGGACAGCTTCTAGGTAAGTCCATCACACTCTATAGAATGCCTTCTCTGCATACAAAGAGAGGAGCAGAGAAGGCATTAGGGTGTGTTCCACCCACTGGATGATGTCTATGAAGGGCTGGGTCCTGTTTGAGGTTTGTCTGCCAGGAATAAAACTTACTTGATCAATATGAATAAGTTGGGACATAACCAAACAGAGGCGGAGGGCTAAGACTTTAGCGTAGAGCGTTAGGTCTGTATTTAGTGTAAGGCTGACCGCAAAAAAACACGCATGCTCAGAATCAAGTACGAGGCGGAGCTGCTCATTCTGGTAAAACGACAATTTGTAATGGAGATGGCACATTCGTCACACTGCAAATTTTTTAATTTTTCAATGCAGCGCATTCTCTTCTTTATAATGCTAGAAGAATTAAGTTGTTTTGCTGCTTATATTTACACAGAGTTCTCACAAACTTATTTGTTTATTATTTCTCGTGATCTCCTGAATAATCGTTTTTGTTTTTCAAGCCAGATCTCCCTAATAATGTTTAGAATTAATTTTTATAGTCATTTTTTTATTATTTTAATAAAGATCTCCTGTTGTTTTTTTATTTTTAAATTATTTTATAGTAATCTCCATTTTTATTTTTTTGTTTTTTGTATGTCACGTTTGCACAACACCATTATTATCTTGTGTTTGTAAATCTCAAGAAGGTTGGTTGGTCTCCCTTGTTAATTTGACATTATATTTTTTAAATGTACCTGCCTATTCACAAACAAACTGTCCCTTTTGAAGTAAAACACATAGGCAAGTATTTCTGAAAACAAAATATCCATTTATTCTGGGTCGTAACAAAATAAAGAGGAAGGCAACGCTGGAGAAACTGGTGACATTTGCAAAGCCTTTGTACCCCAGGGAAGACATCAATAATTTTACAGTCAAAATTGGTGGCCTGAGGAGTCCTTATAATAGTGAGCACAATCCGGTCCAGGACTACGAGAGATCAGGAACAGCAGCAGATGACATATCTGTCCCCAGGCTGTGGTCATACCACAGCCTGCATCTTTTGCCAGACCAGACTGAACCCAGGCCGTCACTCTCTGGTCTTCCTTAGATGCTTCCTTCCAGGCTGTGGCTGTTGGAGGTGTGGCAGTAGGTGGAGGAGGAGGAGGAGGACCTGGAGGAGGAGGAGGAGGAGGACCATGGATCAACTCACAAATGTGGCTTTGACTTTTGAGTTGGTCCCTCAACCCCTTATTTAGGGCTTGTAACATTACTTCCTCACATAAGAGGCGTTGGTCCTCCTCCATTTCCAGCATTTTGCAGGCTGTAATGTACGCAAACTCCTCTTGAACACTGTGGGGGTTTCTGAGGGCGGCAGTAGCCTTTAGAAACAGGCCAATTGCTGCCTCCTTCACGTTACTCCTCTTCCTGCTACTTTTTGGTGGAAGGCGGAGGGGAGGGACCTGCGATTCAGGCAGGCTACTGGGCCTGGCCACCTCCTGACTGCCACTTTCCATGACCTGGCTGAGGCTTTCCTGTGTATGAAAAAGGGACATCATTTTAGTTTTTGGTTCATCAATCAAACACAATTTTCATCTCATGACTGTTGCAAATTTAATGTTAATAAATAGAAAAGACTATCATTCTGACCCCAGCATTTTTCATTCTTGTCCCAATCATTTGTGGCCACTACTGTCTATTGATATGTAAAACACTTTGTGAAATCAGAAATTAGTGATCAGAATTAGCATATACTTAACATCATTAATTTGACAACCAGAAATATTTTGAAGAATGCTATACCTGGCTCAAGCTGGGCTCCTCCACATGTTGCTGCCTGGAAGGCCCAGGTTGGACGTCAGAAGCCTCAGCTATGGTCGAAGGAAGCATTGAAGGAAGACTGGAGAGTGCTGGCCTGAGTTCATTCTGGCCTGCCAGAAAATGCAGTCTGTCATAGTACTACAGCCTGGGTAAATAAATGTCATCTGCTTCAGCACCTGATCTCAGGGAATCCTGGACCTTCTTGAGCTCCCTATTATAAGTGCTCCTCATGCCACCAATTAGGGCCTTCAAATAGGGAATGTCTGCCGTGGGGATCAATGGCTTCACAAATTCCACCAATTGATCCAGCGCTGCCTTCCTCTTTGGTTTATTGTTATAAAAGGGGTGGTTTACCTGCCACAGACAAGGCAGCTCCCTGTACATATCAATGAATATGGGCATAAAGTCCTCGTCATTGAATAGATCCATTTTCACTGCAAGACGCAACACAAGGCAAACCCTAATGTCAGGCTAAACTCTCCTAATCTTGACCCAATATAAGCCTCAATCTATAAGCAGTATAGGCCACTGATGCACCAACTTAAAATTGTACCTTCGTTATAAAGATCGTCGCTCCCGTTACTTCGTCCTCCGCTCACAGATCGCACGTACGACACACGCGTATTCCACTTTATATACACTGCGCATGAGTGAAACTCCGCCCGTGTCGCCCGCCCCTGACGTTCTTTCTAGAATATTCTCCGCCCGTCTCTTTCTTCGCAGTGGGAGAGGAACATGGCGGAGACACAGCAGGTGCTTAATAGCAGTAACAAGGAGGAAAGCCCGGAGCAAGAAACGTCCCATTCCCAGAAGAGATTTAAGGCCTCAAATATGTCCTTTGAAGAGATGGTGGAGATGGTGGACATATTGAAGAGGGCCGACTATACGACCCAAATATGAAAAAGGCCAAATGTGAAGAGTCTGCGCCAGAATTTTGGGGTACGACGATCCAAGGAGCAATTGAGGAAATGCTGGTCGGACCTCAAATTAAGGGAGCAGGATCAGTACAGAAGGAGCAAGAAAGTGCTTCTAAAAAGTAAGTAGTTGTTGTGTGTTCTGATTATTATTATTACTTGCATGCTGCTTCATGTGCTTTTCTTTATTATTGTACAGTTTAAAATGGCTACTTTCATGTTCGTGTGCACAGTAATCGGTCATAGTAAACATTGTTCGTTTGCCAACTAAATACAATGTTTTTGCCAGATACAGGGTTAACTACATTTGGTCATGATAGTTTGTATAAAAAGAAGTTTAGGACATTGTTGTCTAGATATGTTTGAAACTAGAATGAATTGCAAACTTGATTCAGTGTAATGTCAGGAGAGGACACTCAGCAGTAGGGATGAGCCGAACACCCCCCTGTTCGGTTCGCACCAGAACATGCGAACAGGAAAAAAGTTTGTTCGAACACGCATGGATGCGGAGCGGCCCGGAGAAGAAGATGAAGAAGAGAAGAAGAGAAGAAGATGAAGAGAAGAGCGGGAGCCTCCCCCCATGCCATGGGTGCGGAGCGGCCCGAGGAGAAGAAGATAGAAGATGCCGCAGAGGAGATGCTGGACGAGAAAACCGGAGGAAGAACCAGAAGAGCCAGAAGAAGAAGAAGAAGATGAAGGAAGATAGAAGAAAAATAGAAAGAAGAAAAAAGAAGCATTTAAATAAAGGAATGGTCAAAAACTGTCTCTTGTCATTTTTAAGATTTTTGACAGTTTTTTAGTGAAATGGTAGGGTACTTTTGTACCCCCTTACCATTTCACACAGGGGGGAGGGCCGGGATCTGGGGATCCCCTTGTTAATGGGGGCTTCCAGATTCCGATAAGCCCATCGCCCGCAGACCCCCACAACCACCGGCCAGGGTTGTGGGGATGAGGCCCTTGTCCTCATCAACATGGGGACAAGGTGTTTTTGGGGGCTACCCCAAAGCACCCTCCCAATGTTGAGGGCATGTGGCCTGGTACGGTTCAGGAGGGGGGGCGCTCTCTCATCCCCCCTCTTTTCCTGCGGTCTGCCAGGTTGCGTGCTCGGATAAGGGTCTAGTATGGATTTTTGCAGGGACCCCACGCCATTTTTTTTAAAATTTTGGTGCAGGGTTCCCCTTAATATCCATACCAGACCTGAAGGGCCTGGTATGGAATTTAGGGGGACCCCCACATCATTTTTTTTTTTTAAATTTTGGTTCGGAGTTCCCCTGTGGGGAATTCCCATGCCGTTTTTATCAATTAACTTCTATGTGTATTGTCGGACCGGCAATGCAATAGCCGCGAGTAGTTTTAAAATGTCATTTTGCTGTCAGACTGTTCTTAACACGGGAAACATGCGCCCCTTTACAGGCATACTATAGACACCCCCCAGCTATGAAATTTAAAGGAATATTACACTTTTATTGTTTCACTTTAAGCATCATTAAAATCATTGCTCCTGAAAAAACGGCCGCTTTTAAAACTTTTTTTTTGCATTGATCCATGTCCCCTGGGGCAGGACCCAGGTCCCCAAACACTTTTCATGACAATACCATGCATATAAGCCTTTAAAATTAGCACTTTTGATTTCTCCCATAGACTTTTAAAGGGTGTTCCGCGGCATTCGAATTTCACTGGGGTGTTTCATTCGAAACACCCCAAATTGTTCGCTGTTCGGCGAACTTGCGAATAGCCGATGTTCGACTCGAACTCGAAGCTCATCCCTACTCAGCAGCTGTTTACACATCTGGACTCAGGAGCACTAGTGTGGGACACAAGAACAAACTTTTTAGGGTGTCCCACACAGGTGCTCCAGTGGATACTTGGGGTGTCTACATGTGTGAAACTTGTCCAAAAAAGGTAAGTATTCCAGCTTTGGTAAGGGAAAAAATCATGTTTCCAGCTTTGAACTCTGCAAAAACAGACAATTGTACCCCACTTCCAAGCAATGTTTCATATTCCTATTTCTGGCCTCAAATATTGGTGTGCTAAGTATACCTTTTGTTTCATTCTCATAGGGGAGAAAAGACTCGGAGGATACCACTCAGAGGACACCAGGCCCCCCCCCATCTCCTGAAGAAGGGGAACAGAGGTCACAACCTGAGCATGTGGAGGAAGGAGAGGTGGTGGAGATTGTCACCACAACAGGTGAGTGTCTGACAACACAGATTCAGGTAATAGATGTATGCCTGCATATTTTTAATACATGGTGTGTATTTTTATTTTAGGTGATGTGCAGGTTGTGGAAGAACAATCACATCATTTCACCAGTGACAGTGCCCAAAGGCTTATCCAGGACATAATGTTTTGTAGTCGGGATTTAGACTTTATAAAGCAAAAAACAAATGAGATAGATCAAAAACTGAAGAACATGATTGATGTACTAGGAAGAATATAAATACCCCAAAAATGGCACCATTTTTCATATTTGCAGACAATTTTTTTACACATTTTAAAAGCCAAATTTTGAAGAAGCACACAGTATGTCAACATGTGCTATCTGCCATCAGGGGATATCAATGTACGCATTTTGTGCCTGCAACCCCTTCCTCAAAACTCAAGTAGGTGAGAGGAAGGGGCTGCACCCCCAAAACATGTCCATTGATTCCCCATGATGCGAGATAGCACATGTTGACATTAGGCATGAGATCAGGAGGGAAATCCCCAGTTTGACTCCCAATTTGTGTGCATCTTCAAAATTTGGCTTTTACAGGGGTGACTTCACCCCATCTGATGAAGGCAACATCAACACATTTTGGACACTATAATGTCTGATATTGCCTTCAGTTTTTCAATGTTGAACTTTGTAAGTTCCAGAGTTGTGTATGTTATGTTTTGAAACATGCCTGTTTATGTACCCTAAAAAAAGCTCAAAATTTATAAAACCAAGAATTTGGGTTTTTAACAAAAATATGTTTTACAATGCACATGTGCATGTGCACGTAATAAAAGGTTTTATACTCAACAACGTGTGGCTTCTTTCAATGATCAATACCAGTTTTTGCATTAAGTTGATGTTTACAGTGACAATGGGTGTTATTTAATAATGGAAAAAACACTTGGCACTACAAGTGCACTAGGAGAACCTAGGAGACATCAAAAATAAACCCAAGCAGTAAATGAAAATCAAGATTTTATTTGATAAAAGAGAAAATTTATTACAAATTTGCTGGCAAAGCAATGGCCCCCTACCCATAAAATATTCTACATATTTTTCTCGCACTTCATGGGCACTTTGGGGGGGCAAGCCTGGACGGCCAGCTTCCAGGGCCATCATTGTTTCCTGAAGTCCAGCCTCAGGCCCAACTGAAGCAACATAATTAGGATTATTGCGTTTCCTTCCAATTTTATTTCCCTTCCCTGTCTGTTGTTTTTCCCTCTTTTTTTTGTTTTCTCTGCTATGCCACAAATCGTAGGTCTTTCTGTAATTTCAGACTATACCAACATTACCAGTTAAAGCTCTATACGTGTACCTAGTGTACTCTTTGGCCTCTCAGCCTAAAGTACCACCTATATGGAGACTATTGTTGTTCAACATATTTATTGTATATACAACTATATAAATGTTTACGTATATTTCCTAGGGGTTTTTGTGCTGGCTGTTTCGGTGCGGTTTGGGATGGGCGCCATCTGGTGGTGAGCTCCTGATCACCATGCGGCCGCCCAGCGTCTCTGCGCCTGATCTCCTGGTGCTGTGGCGCTGTCAATGGCTAGCGCTGGGTCTGTCCAACTCCCAGCTGGCCATTGCTGCTCCGTGTGACGTGCAGCCCTTTATGTGGGGGGGCGGGCCACCGAGTCTGTGACGGCTCTCCTCACTGAGGGACGCGCATGCGCAATGGTAGCTTCTGGCCGGTCCGGATGACGTCACGTCGGCGCTGCCGATTGGTTGACTACGGACGGGACGGGCATTCAAAACGCACGGCGTTCTGCTACTGCTCACTACCCGCTCCAGCTCACGGAGGACACTACACATCGTTATCCTTCTCCCCCTGCAAACCAGGTACCTCTTACTATAAGCGCAACTGAGACATGGGCCATTGAATATTCTTGCCGTGGGTTTGATTTTTTGTCTTCTCTTTTCTCTTCCCCCCTTTATTATTGGCATTACAGGTGGATGTAAGTACTTAGCCATGGTATCCTTATAATTACTGGCTACGTGAAGCTGGGTCTATGTGCCTCCATCTACAAGAGATACATATATATACCCTCTAAAATATTTAAATTATTGGTGAGTCAGTTGTCCAATCCTGTACTTAAACTACCCCCTGTCTTCATATTATTCCTCATTGAAATGACCTCTATATTCCTGTGCAGGTCTTAATACATGTCCCCTAGAGCTTCATTGGATTTACTACATGTGGTAATATTTTACACCGTGTGCTGTGTTCACAACCTTTGCGGATCATTTTATGATTTGTAACATTCATATTTAGTAAGTCAATACTGTTTTGATTTTTTTCCCCCTTTCGCCCCTCCCCCTCCCCTCCCCTTGCCCTTGTTTCGTTCCCCTCTTTCCTTCTTGTCCCTCGTTCCCACATTTTGTTGCCCAATTCTAATATATGGTCCATGCTTGGACATATAAACATTTTCCTTACTTTGATACCCCCTTGGAATACAATTTAAGACCTTGTTTTGCACGCCCCCGTGGTGATTCTTTGCCGCCCCCTCCTGGCGCTTAATTTTTCGCTGCATTGATCCAGCCAGCACTTGCCCCTTCTGTACAAATATTTTAATTGTATGATCACTTTTTCTGCAATGTCTTATATGGTTGTTTATGGTGATGTATTTTAATTGTATGTTATGCATTTTGTTAGCCACGCCACAGTGTTCGCTCCTAAAGAAGCATGAAGACACACGCAACTAGTTGAGCACCTATGAGACACAAATCTTTTACCTTATGATCGGCTATTCAACCATCGCCTCGGACCTGTCGTTACCCAGGATGACTATCCTCATGTCTGAGCTGCATTAAATTAGATGGTTTTGTATAGCATTTGGTCTATTGAATATCTCTTACCAGATATAGTTTGTGTTATCTGTGGCTTTTAACAAATTTTCTATGTTTATGGTTTTTCAATAAATTAATTTTAATACAAAAAAATGTGATGTTACTGTGCCTACAAAGTCCCTCACACAATTTGTTTTTCTGTCGTAGTAGTCATAGGACGTGGCACGTTCATACACTTATGTATCCACAGGGCCACTCTGTGTAGATTTTAGAATTTATACATTGTTGCTGCTGCCTCTTGGCTCTTGCCCCAGTTGTATAAAGATACCGTGTATATACGCCTTATGCGCATTCCATAACGCAAATTGATCCTGCACAGAAGAATCACTAATGCTAAAGAATTCTTTCAAATGTTTTCTTATGACATTTCTAAAATCTAGTTGTTGCATTAGATATGTATTTGATCTCCACATGTGAGGTGCATTGCATGTTGTTTCATCTCTTATAGAGAGGGTGATGGACGCGTGATGGTGTTCATAGTTGTAGATGTCGCTTGAGCTAAAGTACCTTGATCTACAAGGAAAAGATTGATTTGTGAATAGACTCTATGTGGAGAAGAAAAAAAGGTATAGTCCCTTTCGCCAGCATGCATGCACCTCCAAGCGTCATACAAATCCTGTGCGTGGAGCGTAGCTAAAAGAGATGGGCCTGAGCGTCTTGTACCAGAGGAAGAGTGCAGACTTGGGTCAGGTGTTGCATTAAAGTCCCCACATATTATCAACCTTCCTCTTTGATGGTTCTTAACTTTACGTAGTAGCTTGTGGAGGAAGTGTATTTGATGTTGATTGGGCGCATACACATTGACAATAGTGTATGTAATTGAATTTAATTTTAGATAGCGACCTCTGGGGTCTTTAACTGTTTCATGAAGCGTAAATGCCACAGAATCTCATATAGCTGTGAAAACTCCCTTCGTTTTGTTATGGGCATTGGCAGAGAAGATATAAGGGAAACTCCGGTGGGTGCAAGAAGGAGTAGCCACTGTGGAGAAATGTGTTTCTTGCACGCATATAATGTCAGATTTGTTGGAAAGAGCCTCCTTCCACATTTACCTCCTCTTGGCAGGGTGGTTGAGACCCTTGGAGTTAATGGAGAGGATTTTTATACCCATATTTAAGGGAGTAGAGTGCTAAAAGAATTCTTGTAGTAAATAATCATTTTTGAGGTAGTGTTGCCCTCTTGTGGTGCTTTTAGGAATAGCAAGGAATAGACACTATATGGTGTAACAGAGCTTAAAATGTATTCACATTTAGATGATATTATTGCGATAGGTTTGAGTTTAATATGAAGACTGAATGAGTTTCTTTCATTCGTATTGACTGTCGATGAAGGACCTGTCTCATCGGTAGCTACATGGGTTCCGACTGCTGCAATTTCCAAGAACAAAAGGAAGAAAACATAAAAACAAACATAAACTGTAAAGGTAATGCGGTCATCAAACTTGTGCGAGATCAACATTTTCAGGAGTTGATCCTAAACCTTGAAAACAAGAACGTTTGTGTACAGCACTTGCTGTTCAGGTTAAGGGGGAAGAAAGTTCAAGCTTATGAGCTCTTGGACAATCCTCCAGGGACTTGTAGATTATGAAGTATCCATCTTAGCTTAGGTATGCGATTTTGCATTTTTTGTAGTGACCGTCTTCTATGCAGGTTCCACTGACCTGGGAGACCGAGCAGTAACCAGCTCCTGTTCAGGTAAAATCTTCCACTCCTCCAAAAGATAAAACCCTTTCTCCAGGGAGTTCACCACATGGGTGCGTCCATCTCTTGTAACAGATAACTTAGTAGGGTACCCCCATCTATAAGTGATGGTTTCTCAGTACTTTAGTAATGGTGTTTATGTTCTTTCTTTTTTGTAGTGTGTACTGAGAAAGATCTGCGTAAAACTGTAGATGTTGGTACTGTGCAGGGATTTGATCCTTCTTGCGCATAATCAACATCAACTGTTCTTTGGTATGGTAAAAATGTAAGCGCAAGATTGCATCTCTGGGGATATGTTCTGATAGGTATGACGGTTTTGGCGAACGGTGGATTCTGTCGATCGTGATCTCAAGGTCAGAAAGATCAGGAAGGAGAGATATAAACAATGAGGAAGCATAAGAGCGTAAATCAACTTGCTGAATTGTTTCAGAGATCCCCCTGATTTTCAGGTTATTTCTCCTGTTTCTGTCCTCAATGTCTGCGATTTTAGCTTTCAACCAATCAGTATCTCCTTCTCTCTCTTCATGAGAATCCACTAAGTCATTAATGGTGACAGCATATTCTCCCATTTTTTGCTCAATGTGCTCAACCCGTGATTCTCTTCCTACTACTGACAGGCAGGCAGGTGTTTTTACAGTATTTACAGCTACCTGAAGAAAATTGCTGGTGTTCTTCTGATCCTATTAGTCCTATTAGCTACAGTATTTACAGTTAGTGTAGTGCGTCCTCTGCACAGTGTGCACCTAAAGCTACCTGAAGAAAATTAGTGGTGTTCTTCTGATCCTATTAGTACAGTACGGCAGGCAGCTGCAGTATTTACAAGTTAGTGTAGTGCGTCCTCTGCACGGTGTGCACCTAAAGCTACCTGAAGAAAATTAGTGGTGTTTTTCTGATCCTATTAGTACCTTACCACATGCAGCTGTTGTATTTACAAGTTAGTGTAGTGCGTCCTCTGCACAGTGTGCACCTAAAGCTACCTGAAGAAAATTAGTGGTGTTTTTCTGATCCTATTAGTACCTTACTACAGGCAGCTGTTGTATTTACAAGTTAGTGTAGTGCGTCCTCTGCACAGTGTGCACCTAAAGCTACCTGAATAAAATTTGTGGTGTTCTTCTGACCCTATTAGTACAGTACCGCAGGCAGCTGCAGTATTTACAAGTTAGTGTAGTGCGTCCCCTGCACAGTGTGCACCTAAAGCTACCTGAAGAAAATTAGTGGTGTTCTTCTGATCCTATTAGTACAGTACCGCAGGCAGCTGCAGTAATCCACTAAGTCATTAATGGTGACAGCATATTCTCCCATTTTTTGCTCAATGTGCTCAACCCGTGATTCTACCACCTGTATACTAGTATTAAGCTTGTGCATGCAGTTCATCAGGTTGGATTGCAGTGAGATTCTCAGTGATAGAAGCATATCTTTTAGCACAGTATCTATCATGGGTTTGTGCATGGTAGGAAAAGTTTCTATGGAGTCAGGGAGCTCACGTGTGTCATCCCCTGAATCCATGCCAGGGCTAGCCACTCCGAGGCATCCCTCTCCATCCATCCTAAATTTCGCCTTAGCAGGGCTACGTGAAGGTGTGGAGGGAGAGTATGGCTGTTGTAGTGATCATGTATATATTGTGGTGGATAGAGTATAGTGGTATCGTGGGTATGATAATTAATTAGTAAGTACTCTTCCGCAGCAACCCAATTCTTCCAGAGAGATGCACTTTATTGACTTCCAACACAGTCAAAGTCCACATATGACAAAAAATCCGACAGAGTAGATATAATTCAGAGACCCATATTCCTAGGCCTGTGTGTTCCCAGCCATACACAGACCAGCCTCACCCAGAACTATAGACTGAATGCCGTGTTATATTCACTAAATATTGAATGGCTGAGCAATTTGATTGGCCGTTTCAGTTTAGGACTTTGATTAGCTTTAGTCTTTTAAACAGACAACAACCCCCAGCCGTGAACAGCCGTGAACCACCTCAATTTGCACTCCCGCATATCAACATCAACAAGTCCCCTTTAGATATATGTAATTAGATTAGATTAACAGATACCACCTGAATACCCTTTGAGATGTTCAAATAGACTTGCATAAAATTAACACATCAAAGAGTCTTCAGCTGTTAAAATTCAGTTGGACAAATCAACCATTCTCTCATTGTCATTCTGGCCTGGTCAACATTGACTGCATGTGTACATACACACAACAATGTCCCACATAAATCGGTGAACATATTACAACATATACAACAGCTGTGGGCTCTCAGATGTGGATCTATTTTGATTGTGACTGCCCTTTTTAAGTGAATGGCTAGTGGGTTTGCTTGCTGGGGTAGATGACGACCCGGCGCCATCTTGTCTACCATCATGCTGCTTCATGGTATAGAAATCCGTCAGACTCTGTGGCTTCCTCTGCTCTTTTCTCTTTCTGGACATTGTCCCAGGCTTGTCCCAATGTAGATTGCCTGCCGCAGAGGGCGAAAACGAGACCCGATGATTCGTTTTGTGCCGCTGTTTCCCTGGTCTTTACCGGAGCTCCGGTCTTATGCTGCCATTCAGCTCGGTCGCAAGCCACGCCCTCTGGAGCCATCCATTTTATCTGCAAGACACAACACAAGACAAACCCTAATGACAGGCTAAACTCTCCTAATCTTTTCACAATAAAGGCCTCAATCTAGAAGCAGTATAGGCCCAAGTTTAAATCTTACCTTCGTTATTGCGATCGGCACCTCCGATACTCCTTCCTCCGCTCACAGATCGTACGTACTACGCACGCATGTTACGCTTTATATACACTGAGCATGTGTGAAACTCCGCCCGCCCCCGCCCGCCCTGACGTTCTTTCTAGTCTATTGCCCCTTCTCGTTCGGCGCAGTGGGGGAAGAGCACATGGCGGAGACAGAGCAGGTGCGTGCTAATTACAGCAACGAGGAGGAGGAGGAAGAAAGCCCAGAGCTAGAAACGTCCCGATCCTGGAGGAGACGATTTAAGGCCTCAAATATGTCCTTTGAGGAGATGTCGGAGATGGTCGACATCCTGAAGAGGACCGACTATGACGGGAAGTAGGGATGAGCTTCGTATTCGAATGGTACGTATGTTCGACGCGAACACTACCTTTCGGTCGTTCACCGAATTATGAACAAATTCGAGTGGCGCGTCACGGTCCATAATTCACTGCGACATCGCAGTGCATTGCTGGCAGATGATTGGCCAAGCATGCACTATGCCGTCTGTACAGAGAGCCGTAATTAGCCAAAGCCATTATGGCTTTGGCCAATTATGGCTCAGGGGGTTTAGTACACGGCCCACACTATATAAGGCCGCCTAGCTAGATATGTTCCTGTTATTCTCTTCCTACTACTGACAGGCAGGCAGGTGTTTTTACAGTATTTACAGCTACCTGAAGAAAATTGCTGGTGTTCTTCTGATCCTATTAGTCCTATTAGCTACAGTATTTACAGTTAGTGTAGTGTGTCCTCTGCACAGTGTGCACCTAAAGCTACCTGAAGAAAATTAGTGGTGTTCTTCTGATCCTATTAGTACAGTACGGCAGGCAGCTGCAGTATTTACAAGTTAGTGTAGTGCGTCCTCTGCACGGTGTGCACCTAAAGCTACCTGAAGAAAATTAGTGGTGTTTTTCTGATCCTATTAGTACCTTACCACAGGCAGCTGTTGTATTTACAAGTTAGTGTAGTGCATCCTCTGCACAGTGTGCACCTAAAGCTACCTGAAGAAAATTTGTGGTGTTCTTCTGACCCTATTAGTACAGTACCGCAGGCAGCTGCAGTATTTACACGTTAGTGTAGTGCGTCCCCTGCACAGTGTGCACCTAAAGCTACCTGAAGAAAATTAGTGGTGCTCTTCTAATCCTATTATTACAGTACCGCAGGTAGCTGCAGTATTTATAAGTTAGTTAAGTGCGTCCTCTGCACAGTGTGCACCTAAAGCTACCTGAAGAAAATTAGTGGTGTTCTTCTGATCCTATTAGTACAGTACTGCAGGCAGCTGTAGTATTTACAATTTAGTTTAGTGTGTCCCCTGCACACTGTGCACCTAAAGCTACCTGAAGAAAATTAGTGGTGTTCTTCTGATCCTATTAATGCCCCAGGCAGGCAGCTACAGTATTTATAGTTAGTGTAGTGCGTCCTCTGCACAGTGTGCACCTAAAGCTACCTGGAGACAATTGCTGTTGTTCTGCTCCTATTAATACCACAGGCGGGCAGCTACAGTATTTACAGTTAGTGCACTGTGTCCTCTGCACAGTGTGCATCTAAAGCTACCTGAAGAAAATTAGTGGTGTTCTTCTGATCCTATAAATACCACAGGCAGGCAGCTACAGTGTTTACAGTTAGTGCACAGTGTCCTCTGCACAGTGTGCACCTAAAGCAACCTGAAGAAAATTAGTGGTGTTCTTCTGATCCTATTAATACCACAGGCAGGCAGCTACAGCATTTACAGTTCGTGTAGTGCGTCCTCTGCACAGTGTGCACCTAAAGCTACCTGAAGACAATTGCTGTTGTTCTGCTCCTATTAATGCCACAGGCAGGCAGCTACAGTATTTACAGTTAGTGCACTGTGTCCTCTGCACAGTGTGCACCTAAAGCTACCTGAAGACAATTGCTGGTGTTCTCACACTAATAATACTACAGGCAGGCAGTTGATTCTGCTAGCTGCAGTATCAGTATATATATATATATATATATATATATACATCCCAGCTTTGTGCAGCTACATCTCACTGCAGGCCATTAGTATGTCTGGAAGGCCAACAAGGAGATGCAGACAGTCACAAGCCAATAAAAGAGGGCAAGCAGGCTCTGTATCTAGAGGCAACAGTGCTGGTCATGAAGACGGTGCATCCTCATTAGCGCGTGGCCATGGGACACATTTGTCCTTTTTCTCGGCAGCTGGCCATGTTGAGCCGCAACATGCGGAAGGCTTGGTAGAGTGGATGACCAAGCCGTCCTCATCCTCCTCATCCTCTCTCACCCAGGCTCAGGGTACTTTGTCTGGCAAAGCAGCTGCCAACACAGCCTCTTCCCTCGCCTCTTCCCTCTTCCCTGGCATCAGTCACTTCTTCCCTAGCCCCACCATGTCCTCCTGAGGAGTCCCCCGAACTGTTTGACCACAGTGTTGGGTACATGCTCCAGGAGGATGCGTTTTGAAGGCTCCGATGATGGTACCCAGCTAGAGAAAGGCAGTAACGTGAGCCCAGAGAGAGGGTGTGCCCAAGAAGGACAACAATCTGGCAGTCATGTTCCCCCAGCTACAGCATACTGCCAGCTTTGCTCCAGTGATGAGGATGGAGAGGATGATGAGGTCACTGACTCAACGTGGGTGCCTGATAGGAGAGAAGAGGAGGAGGAGGCACATCACCAACGAGGCAGGATGCCCTCCAGGGGCCAGCTTAAGGGCAGCACACCGACTGCATCACTCCGCATGTGCAGGTCTTGCTGTTTCTGCGTGTTATTCCAAAAGTTCTTTGGTGTGGGCCTTTTTTGAGACAAGTGCATCAGATCCCACCGCTGCTATTTGCAACATATGTCTCAAGCGTATCTCTCGTGGCCAAAACATCTCCCGCTTGGGCGCCACATGCTTGACCAGACATATGTTGACCTGCCATGTAGTTAGTTGGCAAACATACCTAAAAGACCCACACCAAAGAACAAAGAGGACCTTTCCTTGCTCCTCATCAGCTGGGATCTCCAACCCCACTATACATTCAGTTCTCTCTGAGACCTGCACTGAGAGGAATAAAGGTGTAGAACTAGGTGTGTCACAGTCAAGTACTTGGGGGCAATCTGCTGTCAGTACACCGACGTCAGATTGTACCAGGCAAATTTCCCTGCCCCAGCTGCTGCACCGCTGAAAGAAGTTCACTCCCAGCCATCCACATGCCCAGCGGTTGAAAGCTAGCTTGGCTTAATTGTTAGCACTTCAACTGCTGCCTTTTCAGTTGGTAGACTCTGCCCCCTTCCGTGAGTTTGTGGAATGTGCGGTTCCTCATTGGCAGTTTCCCAAACGCCACTTTTTCTCACGGAAGGCGATTCCGGCTCTCTACCGGCATGTGGAAGGCAATGTCTTGGCCTCGCTGGACAGGGCGGTCAGCGGTAAGGTGCATATTACCGCTGACTCATGGTCCAGCAGGCATGGACAGGAATGTTACCTATCTTTCACCGCGCACTGGTTGACTCTTCTGGCAGCTGGGAAGGATGCAGGACAAGGTGCAGTAGTATTGGAGGTTGTTCTGCCACCACACCTCCAAAATACTACTAGTGGTGATTCTGCCACACCTCTCTCCTCCACCCCCTCTTCTTCTTCTTCCTCCATGGCCTCTTCCTGTGATTTGACTTCGGAACCAGCAGTGCTCCACAGGTGTTCAAGGGGCTACGCAAGCACGCAGGCCAAAAGATGCCATGCTGTGCTTGAGCTGGTGTGCTTGGGGGACAGGAGCCACACTAGGGCAGAGATTCTGTCAGCTCTGCAGGGGCAGGTTCAGAGGTGGTTGACGCCACGCCAGCTTATGGCAGGTATGGTGGTTTGCGACAATGGCACCAACCTCCTCTCCGACAGCGAAAACTGACCCATGTGCCCTGTTTGGCTCACGTCCTTAACTTGGTGGTGCAGCAGTTCTTGGGCAGGTACTCGGGCTTACAGGATGTCCAGAGGGAGGCCAGGAAAGTCTGTGTGCATTTCCACAGGTTATATAATGCCAGTGCTCGGCTGGTAGACCTCCAAAAGGAATTTAACCTGCCCAAGAACTGCCTAATCTGTGACATGCCCACCAGGTGGAACTCAATGTTGGCCATGCTGCAGCGCTGCACACACAGCAGAGGGCCATCAATGAGTACCTGTGCGACTATGGCACCAGGATAGGGTCAGGGGAGCTTGTTTTTTTTCCCCACTCCAGTGGACCATGATCAGGGATGCATGCACTGTCCTGTCACCATTTGAGGAGGGCACGAGGATGGTGAGCAGTGACAGTGCATTCATCAGTGACACTGTCCCCCTTATCCACCTGTTGGAGCACACACTGCGTGGAATAATGGACAGGGCACTTCAGAACAGAGGCAGGAAGAGGGGGACTTCCTTAGCTCTCAAGGTGCCCTTTATCCAGACAGTGTTCCTGCGTACCCGTCAGTCACACAGGAAGAGGACAAGGAGGAGGAGGAGGAAGAGGAGGATTGCGTCAGCATGGAGGTGGATCCTGGCACTCAGCATCAGCAGCAGTCTTTAAGGGATCATTTACAGTCCCAAGAAACCCATGGACTTGTACGTGGCTGGGAGGAGGTGGCTGCCGATCATGTCATCCTTAGTGACCCAGAGGATTCCGGACCGAATGCCTGAGCAACCTACGCTGCATGGCCTCCCTGATCCTGCAAAGCCTGCGTAAGGATCCTCGTATTCGTGGTATTAAGGGATCAATACTGGCTGGCAACCCTCCTTGATCCACGTTACAAGGGTAAGGTTGCGGACCTTATCTTGCCATCGCAGAGGGAGCAGAGGATGAAACATCTTCGGGAGGCCTTGCAGAAAGGTCTGTGCAACGCGTTCCCAGAGACTGGGAGGTTACAAACTCCTGTTACTGGACAACGTGTTGCTGAGGCTTCGGTTAGTCAAAGAAGGAGCGGTGGAGAAGGTGGCCGTCTGACCGATGCGTTCAGACAATTTTTTAGTCCGCAGCCCCAGGGTATCATCGGTTCCAGCAACCATCGCCAGCGTCTGTTTTACATGGTGCAGGAATACCTAGGGGCAAGATCTGACTTGGACACCTTTCCCACTGAAAATCCTCTGGGTTACTGGGTCTTGAGGATGGATCACTGGCCAGAGCTTGCACAGTATGCAATTGAGCTACTGGCCTGTCCTGCATCCAGTATTCTTTCGGAACACACATTCAGTGCTGCTGGAGGTTTTGTAACCGATCACAGGGTGCACCTGTCCACCGACTCGGTCGATTGACTGACCTTCATAAAAATGAATCAGTCTTGGATCACCACCAGCTACCAAGCACCTGCTGCTGATGTAACCGAATTTATTTTTTTTGAAATGTCAGATCCCTTCAAGACTGCCTATGCTGATGCTGAGTGACTATCCTGTTATGCTGAGTGACTATCCTGTTCCTCCTCAATGATCATGCTGATAGTTTGTAACAATATTTTTTGGTTCTGGGCACTACCACCAGTGGCTAAGGCCCAATTTTTCAGCCCCTGTTTAACAGGGGCGTGTAAATTACAATTTTTGATGCAATATTTTGCATGGAGGGTTCGTTGCTGCACTCAACTAGAGTATTTGTGAGGGGTTGCAGTGTTGTGGCACAAGCACCAGTGCCTAAGGCCCAATTTTTCTACCCCTAGGCCCAATGAAATCTAGCCATAGGAAGGGAAATTCTCTCCTGTAAGAGTTAATATGGGAAAAACGTGTCTCCTCTCCACTGATGCTTTATCACCAATTCTTGTTTCACTAAAAACCCCAAATTGTCAAAAAACATTTGTCATTGGGACAGAAAGTGAGGTAAAATCTTCTGAAGAGGTGCACAGACAGCAAAACAAATGTCACAGGGGTGATAACCCTTCCCTATGTTTTCCCAAAAGCTTAAAAATAGATTTTTTGGCTGGAGCTACACTTTAAAAATGTACCAGTTCAAAATTACAAACAGATTCTACTTAACAACAAACCTACAATCCCTGTCTTGTTTGTACCACCTGTATACTGCTGTTCAGAGGGCCTGGGGCCCCACGCCTTTCCTTTTTTTAATTTGGGTGTGGGGTTCCCCTTAATATTCATACAAGACCCAAAGGGCCTGGTAATGGACTGGGGGGGTACCCATGCCGTTTGTCTCACTGATTTTCATTTATATAACTGGGACCGGACATTACATTAAAGCCGTAAGCAGTTTTAAATGACTTTTATTACTTTAAAAATGTCATTTTGTGCAGGGACTGTTCTAAACAAGGGAAACACGCGCCACTTTACAGGCATACTATAGACACCCCCCAGGTACGATATTTAAAGGAATATTTCCCTTTTTTGTTCACTTTAGGCATCATTAAAATCACTGCTCCTGAAAAAACATCAATTTTTCAAACTTTTTTTGCATTGATACATGCTCCCTGGGGCAGGACCCAGTCCCCAAACCCTTTTTAGGACAATACCATGCAAATTAGCCATTAAAATTTTCTTCACAGGCCTTGCTGTTCTTCAGTGCGTTCTGTTACTCCGTTCTGAGCAGCTGACCGTTTTCTAGCCATGTTGCGTATACGTACTCATCGTAGAGTTTGTGCTGTGCGGGGGCTTGGTGTTGGGGTCCTTACTTTGACACAAGCCCAGTCCATGAACAGGGTGGGGAGGAGTTCATGGACCAAGAATTGGTTGCTCCAGCGTGATCAATTCTGTCACATGCCTTTGCTCCGTGAGATCCGTGAGAATAATCCTGATGATTTCAGGAACTTTCTCCAGATGACGGACCCCGTATTTCAACATTTGTTGGCTTTGCTGACCTCCTATATCAGCAGGCAGGACACCTGCATGAGGCAAGCCATCACTCCAGAGCAGAGGCTAGTCACCACTAGGGATGAGCCGAACACCCCCCTGTTCAGTTGGCACCAGAACTTGCGAAAAGGCAAAAAATTTGTTCGAACACGCGAACACCGTTAAAGTCTATGGGACACGAACATGAATAATCAAAAGTGCTAATTTTAAAGGCTTATATGCAAGTTATTGTCATAAAAAGTGTTTGGGGACCTGGGTCCTGCCCCAGGGGACATGGATCAATGCAAAAAAAAGTTTTAAAAACGGCCGTTTTTTCGGGAGCAGTGATTTTAATAATGCTTAAAGTGAAATAATAAAAGTGTAATATCCCTTTTAAATTTCGTATCTGGGGGGTGTTTATAGTATGTCTGTAAAGGGGTGCATGTTTCCCGTTTTTAAAACAGTCTGACAGCAAAATTACATTTCCGGTCCGACAATACACATAAAAGTTCATTGATAAAAACGGCATGGGAATTCCCCACAGGGGAACCCCAAATCAAATTAAAAAAAAAAAAAAATGACGTGGGGGTCCCTCTAAATTTCATACCAGGCCCTTCAGGTCTGGTATGGATATTAAGGGGAACCCCGGCCAAAATTAAAAAAAAATGGCATGGGGTCCCCCTAAAAATCCATACCAGACCCTTATCCGAGCACGCAACCTGGAAGGCCGCAGGAAAAGAGGGGGGGACGAGAGAGCGCCCCCCCTCCTGAACCATACCAGGCCACATGCCCTCAACATTGGGAGGGTGCTTTGGGGTAGCCCCCAAAACACCTTGTCCCCATGTTGATGAGGACAAGGGCCTACTCCCTACAACCCTTGGCCGGTGGTTGTGGGGGTCTGCGGGTGGGGGGCTTATCGGAATCTGGAAGCCCCCTTTAACAAGGGGACCCCCAGATCCCGGCCCCCCCCCTGTGTGAAATGGTAAAGGGGTACTTACCCCTACCATTTCACGAAAAAACTGTCAAAAATGTTAAAAATGACAAGAGATTTTTTTTGACAATTCCTTTATTTAAATGCTTCTTCTTTCTTCTATCTTCTTTCTTCTATCTTCCTTCGGTTTCTTCCTCCATCTTCTTCTTCTTCTGGTTTTTCTGGTTCTTCTGGTTCTTCCTCTGGTGTTCTCGTCCGGCATCTTCCTCCGCGGCGTCGGCGTCTTCTTCCCTTCTTCTCCTCGGTCCGCTCCGCATCCAAGATGGCATGGAGGGAGGCTCCCGCTGTGTGACGCTTCTCTCTTCGTCTTCTTCTCTTCATCTTCTTGTCTTCATCTTCTTGTCTTCATCTTCTTTTCGGGCCGCTCTTCATCCATGATGGCATGGAGGGAGGCTCCCGCTGTGTGACGCTTCTCCTCTTCTGACGGTTCTTAAATAACGGGGGCGGGGCCACCCGGTGACCCCCGCCTCCCTCAGACACACAGGGACTTGACAGGACTTCCCTGTGGCATTCCCCATGACATCAGAGGGGGGCCACAGGAAAGTCCCCGTCAAGTCCCTGTGCGTCAGAGGGGGGCGGGGTCACCGGGTGGCTCCGCCCCACTGTTATTTAACAACCATCAGAAGAGGAGAAGCATCACACAGCGGGAGCCTCCCTCCATGCCAGATTCCGATAAGCCCCCCGTCCGCAGACCCCCACAACCACCGGCCAAGGGTTGTGGGGATGAGGCCCTTGTCAACATCGACATCAACATGGGGAAGTGGGGTACAATTGTCTGTTTTGGCAGAGTTCCAAGATGAAGAAATATTGTATTCCTTTGACAAGCTTGAATACTTACCTGTTTTGTACAAGCTTCACAGATGGAGTCACCCCTATAGTATACACTGGAGCACCTGTGTGGGCCCCCTAATAAAAAGGGTGTTCTTGTGTCCCTCCCACACTAGTGATCCTGTGTCCAGATGTGTAAACAGCTGCTGAGTTTCCTCTCCTTACACAGAATCTAGTTTGCATTTCATTCTAGTTACTAACCCATCTAGATAAAATTATTTTAAGAGAAGTAGGCCAGAAAAAATGTACAGAACTGCATCTGGACAAAACATGGTGTTTTATTGGCCGAACGAACAATGTTTCCTACGAACGAATAATGTGTCCATGAACATGAAAGTTGCCATTTTAAACTGTACAATAAAGAAAAGCAAATGGAGCAGCACGAACGTAATAAAAATAAAGGATAGGAACACAGGACAACTACTTACTTTTTTGCAGCACTCTCCTGATCCTTCTATACTGATCATGCTCACTTAATTTGAGGTCCGACCACCGCTTCCTCAGTTGATCCTTGGATCGACCGTACCCCAAAATTTCTGTGCAGACTCTTCACAACTTTAGTCATGATCTTGGCCTTTTTGACATTGGGGTTGGGGTAAGGTCCATACTTCCCATTATAGTCGGCCCTCTTCAGTATGTCGACCATCTCCAACATCTCCACAAAGGACATATTTGATGCCTTAAATCGTCTCCTCCGGGATTGGGAAGTTTCTGGCTCCGGGCTTTCCTCCTCCTCGTTGCTGTAATTAGCACGCACCTGTTGTGTCTCCGCCATGTGCTCTTCCCCCACTGCGCCGAACGAAAAGGGGCGGGAAATAGACTAGAAAGAACGTCAGGGGCGGGTGGAGTTTCACGCATGTGCAGTGTATATAAAGCGTAACATGCGTGCGTAGTACTACGATCTGTGAGCGGAGGAAGGAGTATCGGAAGCGCCGATCATGATAACGAAGGTAACATTTAAACTTGGACCTATACTGCTTCTAGATTGAGGCCTATATTGGGACAAGATTAGGAGAGTTTAGCCTGACATTAGGGTTTGTCTTGTGTTGTGTCTTGCAGAGAAAATGGATATATTGAAGGATCAGGACTTTATCCCCATATTCATTGATATGTTCAGGGAGCTGCCCTGTCTGTGGCAGGTAAACCACCCACATTATAAGACGCAAACAAAGAGGAAGGCAGCGCTGGATCAATTGCTGGGAATTGTTAAGCCAGTGATCCCCACGGCAGACATCACCTATTTGAAGATCCTAATTGGTGGCATGAGGAGCACTTATCTAAGGGAGCACAAGAAGGTCCAGGATTCCCTGAGATCAGGTGCTGCAGCAGATGACATTTATGTCCCCAGGTTGTGGTACTATGACAGGCTGCATTTTCTGGCAGGTCAGACTGAGCCCAGGACAGCACTCTCCACTCTTCCTTCCACACTTCCTTCACCCCCAGCTGAGACTTCAGATGCCCAACCTGGTCCTTCCAGGCAGCAACATGTGGAGGAACCCAGCATGAGTCAGGTATAGCATTTTTCTAAATATTTCTGGTTGTCAAATTAATGATGTTAAATCTATGTTAGTTTGGAGTACTAATTTCTGATTGTGATTGATGAACCAAAAACTAAAACGATGTCCCTTTTTCATACACAGGAAGGTCTCAGCCAGGAGGTGGCCGGTCCAAGTAGGCTGCCCGATACCCAGGTCCCTCCTCTCCGCCTTTAAAGAAAAAGTGGCAGGAAGAGGAGTAACCTGGAGGAGGCAGCAATTGGTCTATTTTGGAAGGCTACTGAGGCCCTCAGAACACCCCACAGTGTTGAAGAGGATTTTGCTGACCTAACAGCATGCAAAATGCTGCAAATGGAGGAGGGCCAATGCCTCTTATGTGAGTTTATCATTTTACAAGCACTAAATAAGGGGTTGAGGGGCCAACTCACATGCCAAAGCCACATTTGTGAGCTCACCCATGGTCCTCCTCCTCCTCCAGGTCCTCCTCCTCCTCCAGGTCCTACTCCTCCTCCTGCCACACCTCCAACACCAGAGCCACAGCCAAGAAGGAAGCATGTAAGGAAGACCAGAGGGTGATGTCCTGGGTTCAGTCTGGTCTGGCAAAAGATGCAGGCTCTTGTATGACCACAGCCTGGGGACATACATGTCATCTGCTGCTGTTCATGATCCCTTGGACTTCTGGACCAGATTGTACTCCCTTATATATGGACTCCTCAGGCTACCAATTTTGCTGTAAAATAAATGATGTGTGCCCTGGAGGCCAAAGGCTTCACCAATTTCTGCTGTTTCTCCAGCGTTGTCTTCCTCTGTGTTTCCTCTGTGTTTGGTTATGAGCCCTTAATGAAGGAATTTTTTTTAATTATACTTGCCTATGTGTGTTTTCCTTTAAAAAGGACAGTTTGTTTGTGAGGAGGCAGGTACATTTCAAAAATACAATGTGAAATTAACAAGAGACACCAACACCAAACAATCTCCTTGAGATTAAATAATACAAGATAATAATGGTGTTGTGGTAACTTGACACACAAAACACACCCAAAAATATGCTGCATTAAAAAAAAAAAGATAAATAAAACACAAGATCAGGCTTTAAAAAACTCATAAAAAAATTTAATCTAAAAACATCCCAAAAAGAGATGTTACAAATTAAAATATTATATTGATGAAATAACGATAAATAATAAAGAAAGAAGTTTGTGAGAACTCTGTGTGAATATGAGCAGCAAAACTACTTAATTCTTCTAGCATTATAAAGAAGAGAGTGCGCTGCATTAAACAATTTAAAACATTGCAGCATGACGAAAGTGCTATATCCATTCCGAACGCTAATTTTACCAGACCGAGCAGTTCCGTCTTGGATTTTATTCTGAGCATGAGTGGCACTTTGTGCGTCGGAATTGTCCACACACGGTCGGAATTGACGCGATCGGATTTTGTTGTCGGAAAATTTTATGGCCTGCTCTCAAACTTTGTGTGTCGGAAAATCCGATGGAAAAAGTCAGATAGAGCCCACAGACGGTCAGAATTTCTGACAACAAGCTCCGATCGCACATTTTCCGTCAGACAATGTGACCGTATGTACAGGGTATAAGTGTGGTTTTGTACTCCCAAGTCTAAAATCAGAGATTTGGTAAATTTTACTTTATAGTATGACAGAGAGCCAAACGTGGTCAATAATTGATGGACAAAGGGAAGTGAGATCAATGGATTGGTCAGGGATAGGATCACATCATCGGCAAATAGGCTTATAGTATGGGACCTGTTATGAAATTTTAATCCCGAAATATGAATGTGGGACCGAATAACTTCTGCTAAGGGTTCTATCATTAAAAAAAATGTGTAAATGGAAAGGGGGCAGCCCTGATGGGTTCCATTCAAGATGGAAAAGGTTTTTGAAAGGAGGCGAGATGTAAAAACTTGGGTTGATGGATTGGAGTATAATACTAGGATTGTGTATAATAAGTGAGGCTGCGCTGTTGTTGAACTGAAGTGTAACCAATGTGTCACAAAATAATAAACTTGAAATGAAAAGGCAATGATAAAGGTGTGCACAAGGTGGCAGTGTAAACCAAACGTGCAAATAAACTCTTCAAATAACAGATTCCTTACAATCAAGCAAATAACAAATGATTTGCACAACAAACCAGATGACATATAAAACAAACGTTGGTTGTTAGTCAATCAATGCTCATCAAGCTGATCGATATACACTAAACAGTGAAGTGAAAATGTGACAAGTAACAAGTCTCTAAGGCAGTCTTCTTAGGATTAAGGTTAAAAACAGTGAAGTGTAGTGCTACAGTCTTAACCGTGCAAACTGATAAATATAAATGGGTGTCTCTTCATTCCATGCAATGACACCTCTGTGTGAAGTGGCCTCTCACCTTACTGCTGTTAGGTAACAGCATAGGAAAACCAGTGGTTGCAATATTTTATGGGGGTCTTTATATAAATGGCTGGTGGTTTGAGAATATCTTGATTTCCTTTCAGGGTCTTCCTCTCGTTGTCCCAAGAATCAATGCTGGGTAGTGGACGGTGATTCCGCTATAATGTAATCTCACTCTCACCCAAAGGGGGAGGGGGATGTAGAGGGAAGAAGGGGAATGCCCATATAGTGTAGTATGTAATAAAATATGTATTTGATAAAAACAAACACTAAAACACATTTACATTAAGCAAGATGGAACACAATACATCATCCACGAGCGCCAAGCTCATTCCTACATCACTTCCTGTGTGCCTGTCAGCCCATCCCAACGTATATTGTCACAGTCATGTGATGTAAAAATGCTAGGATTGCTAAAAAGATGGGGCCCTGGAAACCAAAGGTCGTAAGTACTAGGGACATATACAGCCAGTGTACCCTATCAAATGTCTTCTTTGCATCTATGGAGAGAAGCAGAGAAGGCATTTTGGTTGATTCAGCATGATGAATAATATTTATAATACACCTAATGGCATCTGATGCCTGTCTACCTCCCATAAACCCCATCTGGTCTGGTTTAATTAGTGTTGGGAGAATTTTCAAAAGATGCCTATGTAAGCTTTATGGGAGTCCCATAAGGTAGAATCTGAGATTTCAGGAATATCATTACAGGAGGAAAAAGTCATGAATATGCTGTGTTAGTATACTTGAAGTGGATGGGATTTGGACAAGTGAGTTGGTACACCATGTGGCTACTGGTGGACTAATACCATTTTCTTTTAAGGTAATGGTGATTGCTGCATGGTCAGACCAGGTTATTTCATGTATGTCAGAGGATGAGATTTGTTGTAATAGCCATTTGTCAACGACAAAAGGTCAAACCAGGAGTAAAAATTATGCCTGCATTAGAAGAAGGTGTAGTATTTTTTGTTTGCGTGCTGGCAGCGGCAGACATCAACTACTTCCTCCTTATGAAGCAGGCTCTAGATCAAGTATAGAATCACGGAGAGTAAAGGATACAGTCTCTGATTGCCACAAGTATTCCTCTCTTCTTGACCGCTGCTGTAGCAAGGAAAACATGTGGAAAGTTCTTGTGCTGACAATATGGAACTGCATCAGCCTGAAAGTGTGTTTCTTGGATTGCTTTGATGTCCACCTTGTGTTTTTGGGCCTCTTTCCACATGGACATACGTTTAGCTGGATGATTGCATCCATGCGCATTCAGAGATAAGATTTCAAGTCTCATGTGTGGAAAAAAATAAAATGGATGAAGATCGTATGATGTGCAGTAACCATCAGGGAGAACAGTCAGTTTACAGGACAAGGCATGGACTTCCAAGAACTTGGTAGAGGAAAAGACATTGTCAATAGATTGGCAAGGATGACAGTGATCATCTAAGACTGTGGGTAAGCTTGTTTAGTCTGATAGAAGTTCAGTATAGCAAAGAAACAATGAAGGAAGAAACTCAAACATAACATAAGTTCCAAGAGGGAACCAAGAAATGCAACAGCAGCCCTAAGGGTGATGCATAAAAAGGAGAAGGCCCTTATGCAAGGGACCTCAAGCAGCTTGTACTGAAAAATAAGGTGAGGGAAGTGAGTTTGATGACAGGTACTCATCTTGAGAACCAGGGATTATGTTGTAATGGCTGTACAAGTCAAAATACTCAAGAGACTCCACAATTAGAGAAATTCTTCTTCTGTGAGACCTTCAACCATGCTTGAGAAGAATTAGGTCTGGGGAAATGTTTGGATCATACAAAGTTGCATGAAGAATGTCCCAGCTTCAAAGTAGTTGGAACTATTCTTCCAGAATTTTTGACGATGCTTCATGTGTGATCACTAGTTTGGCAGGGTACTTACATCTGTAGATGATGTTGCGGTTGTGAAGGGCTTTGGTCTGTAAGCAGGCTGTTGTGCATTTGCATATTAAATTGGGAGAAATCTGGGAATACCTGTATTTTTCAAACCTTCTTCGGGAGATGATTCAAGTGTTTGAAGGCTTCCAGCAATTTCTCCTTAACATGATAAAAATGTACTCTAAGGAGAACATCAAGAGGCACTTGGATGGGAGGTGGTGAGGTCTCGGAATGCCATTGTAAGATCCATTGATAAAAGGTTTGGTAATGTGGTTAGAAAAACATCCTTAACAAAAAGAAGCAGCTGTGCTGGAGTGACAGATTCAGGGATCCCTCTTAGTTTAAGATTGTTATGTTGAGACCTGTCCTCTAAATCCGCAAGTTTAGATTTGATCCACATCAAATCTTCAAATGTGCTTTATGAGCGTCCACCATAGTGTTAAAGGAAGTAGTATATTTCGACATTTTCGACTTTACTCACCCTATCACTCAGTGTGTGTACTTCAGCACTTCACTGGTGTAAGCCTGATAGTAAATCTGATTGTAAGGACACCCATAGAGACAGCAACGTGACCTTAAGAGTCATGTCTGAAATTGGTTGAGAAGGAGGCTATAGGGTCAGCAGCTGCAGTGTCCATAGAATGAGGGTTATGATGCTCACTCATCCCAGTTGACCCCTCATCCCCACTATCAGCAGGGGAGTCCTGTACTGGTCTAGATCTGGCAGGTCTCCTGGTGGATGGAGCGGAGTGCCCTGCATAGCACCGGAGGCAGACTGGGCTGTATGGGTACGGCCGCCATCTTGGCGTAGCCCTCACAGCAGAGTCAGGAAAAAACTTGGTAATTTATGCGGCTGCTTGCGGTGCCTGCGGGACATACTGGCGGGTGATCCAAGGCTTAGGAAAGGCAGAGGGCCATGTAGATCATCTGGGAGAACCCTCTGGTTGCTGAATCCCTGGTCCTGCAGCGGAGCTCTCAGCTCATGTGGCCATTTACACTTGCAGTCGCTACGCCCCCCCCAGCATTATCTTTTTTATCTTGGTACATGTTTATTAAATGGGTTGTGCAATTTAGAACATTTCTCCATTGTTCCTTTACCAAATAAACCAAGTTTGCAAAACAAATGTACTTATTTTGGAGGGTAAACATCACTTTAAATGTTAAAGCCGGGTTGATTTTATGCTTTTCTCATTTTTTTAGTAGCCCCTTAAAAAAAATTCTATTGATATATACATTACATTTCAAACAGCTACCAGAAGTATTTAATGAGTGTCACGCATGTGCCCCACACATGACGTCATCACCAAGCATCTTGGCGGTCACACATGTCTTTCCAACTTGGCTGACACAGCTGGGGATCACCATCAGTGCCAACTACGAGACTGAGATCCCTCCCACATTTGTCATGCCAGCGTGACGCTGGTAGGGACCTATGGGCACGTGGGGCGCACATAAAACACCTTCCTTTGACACCTTTCCTCACTTGCACACTTGGACATACGACACTCAGCATGTGGATTACTTTCATACGCATATCTATCAGGTATCTATTCATGACGATTCCAGCACAATGTTTTCTCTATTACCTTTCTCTTTCACTGTTTCTCTTTCTCTTGGGCCACTCTCTGTTGGTTTTGGTAACCACCTCCCACCTACGTCTCACTCAGGGTTGTAGTGCACTATTACAACTTCACCTGCACATTTGGCTTTGTATGCTACTTATTTCCAATCTTCTTCATTACCACTACCTATTGATGGATGATTTGTTTTATCCATTATAGATACCTGTCGGGTTATTACTCCTTACTACCAACATTGACTACACTATGGAGACTTTCTATTCTTGTTCTTGGGGACATTTGTGGATGCCCTGGTTGCCTATACACCTCAGCTCCCAGGACAGACAAAATGTATGAGCCTATGTCTCGCAGTGCCGCAAACTGTTTTACTTCCCTTATGCATGTATTAAGTAATGACACTTTACTATTCCCTTACATGTTTAGTTTAACACTAGACCATATTTATATCTGTCTTTTGCGGACCGTTCAATGCATCCACCCCTGAAGAATTGCTTATTCACAAAACGCGTTGGACCTTCAGGATGCAGCTATGTGTTTTACCTTAGGATTCATTCTAAGTTTTGCCCATTTATTATTAATCACGCCATCTTCACGGATATTAAATACAACTACTTGTTGCTTTGAGTGTTGCAATGTGCTGCTATTATGTGTGTGTGTAAATATGAATTCAACAATGCCATGTGTATATAAATGGAATCATTACTATACGTGAATATACACAATACTATATGTTTTGTTGTTTGACCATGTCAAATAAACATGTCTATACTTTATTACAACCCCCTAGTTAATTGCCTCATGTAAAGTCCCAAACACCTTTCTTCCATTAAGAAGTATTTAATGAAAAGCACATTTTCTCCTTAATACATTTTACTGTGCTGTCTACTTACATGGTTCTTTTTCACCAAGTTCATTAAAATGAAAGACAACTGCAATAATTACTGCATTTATTTAGTTCATATATTAGCACAGAACATCCATTGATCATTAGATCAATACATCTACAGACAGACAAAGTTACTGAGAGTTCCTAGGGAACCTTGTGAAATGAGCTTCATTTAAACAGGCCTATACTTTAATGGAATTGTAATACTATATTTTAAAATGCAGTTACTATGCATTGAAGATAATGTCTTCTAATACTGTTTGTCTTGATAATATATTGTAGTTTTTTACATCTCAATTCTGTAAATATAATAATAATTTACAATATTTTTCCACGGGTAGCATGAATAATCTTACATTGTGACGACCACTCTAGCTTGTTGATGGTCATTTGTAGTCAAACTCCCCTTTAGTTTAGTGATGTTGTTCCTATTGGTTGCTGGAAAATCAATAGGTACTTGATGAGATTCCCACACAGTACAGACTTTAACATCTCTTAGCATAAAGTCAAGTAAGGCATTCATTCCATCAGAAAGAACCTAAAATGCATTCAAGTGACTGTTTAAAGTTTCTGAAAATAACATCCAATAGCCATTCCTCACAACCTAGATATAAAAGTAAACAGTATTTTATGTTATCAGGAGATCACTTTTGAGCATTATTTAACAAGCAATGCCCTTGTGCATCATGAAACAAAGTTCTTACCAAATTTATCAGGACTTAACATGGAAGCAAAGTCTAATAAAATTTAGGTTTAAAAATATTGCTTCCCCTTTCTCATACCCCTGTTGCATACCATTTGTAAAGGAGTTCAGTTTTTATCAGCTTCAGTGCAATCACATGATTGCTAAGCTGTGGCTCTCCTGTGTCCACTGTGAGCTCTCAACAGTAAGGCTGAATTCACAGACTTGTGATGTCACAACTGGATACCATTGCCTCTCCACCATGTTATTGGACCCCCTTCCCATCCACTGCAGTAGCCTCCCACTGCCACAAAGGAGCCATGTGACTGCATTGAAGCTGATATAAAAAGGTTTTCACCTTGGGGCAGCAATGTTTTTAATTTGACCTACAGTAAAATAGCCATTACTTCCACTTTATTAGGTAAAACTGACATGGAAATGTAGGCCACACCTATCCCTCCTTCAATACCCAATTTACCTTTAATAAATAGATACACTCACAACATACTTGGAACATAATTGGCCGAGGCACATTTATTGGTGTACACTGTAAATAACTTAAATCCATTCAATCATTATATTAATTCATAAAATTCCCACTCGTAAATAATAAATATAAACAGCTCAGTATTCAGGACTCGAGCAATACCATATATCAAAAAACAAGTCCCCCCTTTTAACTTTGAAGGGTAACAAAACCACATAAAGTGCCTGCGACAAGGGTGGGGGGGGGATGGGGAGCTTGTTGCTGTAATCTGACCAGCTGTGAGGAGATTCCCCCAGAGGACCCCTTTATATAACCTTGCCCCACTTCCAGAATGTTCCCACTGGTCATATGACCTTTTGAGCCTTCCTGGATGGATCAATGACATTCCCTACCTATACTCCAGTGTTACCTGACCCTATTTTCCCGGCAGACTTATTGTAAATTTTTCTTAAAGTGACATGACTTTTTTTAAATATTATATCTGTCTGGAGGGCAGCCACATGTCCCTGCTGTTTGGGCCATATTCTTTAGCCCTCTCAGGCCATGGAAATGTAGGCCACACCTATCCCTCCTTCAATACTCAATTTACAACAAAGGGGGGAGGGGAATTGGGACTTTAATTGAAACTGCGCCGGGTAGAGGCCGCACGTTTCCATCCCTATGACACAATATCTAAAAATCCACAAGCAGAGGCCAGTGGGTGAAGGAAGAAGAGGTGGGACTTTGAATGAAGCCAATGGTTTGCAAGCTGACACATAACGGTGGGTCAATAAAAGAATTTTATTGACCCACCGTTATGTGTCAGCTTGCAAACCATTGGCTTCATTCAAAGTCCCACCTCTTCTTCCTTCACCCACTGGCCTCTGCTTGTGGATTTTTAGATAATACTCAATTTACCTTTAATAAATAATTACACTCACGACGTACTTGGAATATAATTGGCCGAGGTATGTTTATTGGTGTAAACTGTAAATAACTTAAATCTATTCAATCATTTTATGAATTCATAAAATTCTCACTTGTAAATAATAAATATAAACAGCTCAGTCTTCAGGACTTGAACAATACCGTATATCAAAAAACAAGTCCCCACCAACTAGGCTTGATTTATCAAGTCCGGCCTACCCCACCGCCACGGCTAATTTGATGCTATTCTGAAATCCCACATTGAAAATGTCTAAACATATAATCGGACAGATGAACTCCATCTACCCTGTATAAGCCTTTATAGCCTCCCTCTAAATCCCTATGTCTATATGAAAAACCACCAATAAGCAGGTATCTATAATGGATTTACCCTACGCCTGATCTTTTCCATATTTTTAAATTGAGCGTCTTGAAGCCATATTAGTCTTGGGACTATTTCTGAAAATATTATAGTTGTATTCGGGGCAGACAATTTAAATGTATGTAGATCCCATTTCATCGCAAACATAAGGTCTAGGGTTTTAGCTCTACCCACATCATTACCCCCCAAGTGGATGATTCGAATATCTTGGACTGGCCACAATTCCTACAATCTAGAGAGATAAAAAGACAAAATTTAACCATTTCTGAACATGAATTCCTCTCCATAAAACTTGAATTTCTAAGGATCCGTTGACAAATTAGGTGTATAACAATACAACCTGGCTCTTTTGTTAGCCCAAAATATAAAGGAGTGGCCCAGGATCCAAATCATTCTTCTATTACCTATAAGAGAAATTAAAGAGAGAGATCAGGTCTAACATATGTTAAATCGCTGCGAATCCTATCTTCCTATTCTTTTAATTATTGCTGCATCAAGGCCCATTTTTGCAGCTTCGGTTGCTGCACCTAAATGAATGGGATGTGAAATGAAATGCTTGTAGCCTTAACTTCAACATGCATTTTTTGAGAACCATGTTAAATTGATATCCTGTAAGGGGTGACCCATCCAAATGAACCAAAAAACGACCTTCACTGGATGGTCTAATTGCAAGGTACTCCTTTACCTTTCTTAATAGACAAATTTCCACTGCTTCACAACTATAAAGAGTAATCCATACACCCTTTCCTGATCTGTCTGTTTTGGAATGTGCAATGAATATATTAAGTCCTGCCCTGTGAACCAATACGTGATGGGTCAACAGGCCAGACACCGATTTTTTGCTTCTGGGTAACAATTACGATATTCTCATAGTGTCAAAAAATGCTAATACAAAAGCGGTTTTAAATAATATTGACTCAAAGCCAGAGAAGCATACCATTTTTGTAACTACAAATTTCCTTAAGCAATGAGACAGAGATGGGCCTTCTAGTATATGGGAGATAATTCTTCTTTTTGTAACTTATCATGGCTTGTTTTATAGAGAAGAAAGATGTACACTGAGGAAAACCTTGCAATTTAAAGAAAAATGACACCCCTGCCAGTATTTTAGCGATCTGGCTATAGGATAGCTCCGCCTGCATCAGTGTACATAAAAATATTTGAATGTTTGCTTCTGAAAGAGACTTGAACTGCATCTCAAATTCCCTGATGAATTTATTCCACCTCTGCCATGCAGCCATGTATTCAGCCCATGTACTGTTAGCCACCAAATTCTTGATTGACTGCATCAGAATTCCTAGATCAGGTTCCAAAGATGTTTGGGACATACCTGTCCTTCCTTGTCTGCATTTGGCAGAAGCTGCCAGAGTTTTTGTAGCTGCAATTGAAATAATGCATCCGCAATTTGATTATCCTTACCTGGAACGTGTCTTGCTTTTACCCAGGTATTAAAACATAAAACTAAAAATACCAGATACCTAAGTAATTTAACTATCAGGAGGGATTTTGTTGATAGGCAATTTACTGCGTATATTACTCCTTTATTATCGGAATTAATTAAAATTCTTTTATTCGCAAATTTATCACCCCACTTTTCCAATGCTACAACCAACGGGAATAGTTCAAGAAGAACTATGCTTTTGGTGGCTTTTATTTGAATCCATCTTTCTGGCCATACCCTACAGCACCAGTGATTTCCCCATATTGCAGCAAAACCAAGAGATCCAGTCGTATCCTTGTATAATTCCATCTCTGATGAGCATACAAATACTGTTTGAAAAAATGAATGGCCGTTATACAAGTCAAAAAATGTCATCCATACCAGGAGATCCTCCTTAAGATCTGATGTTAACCTAATGTGTGAAAAAGGGGATTTAAGCCCTGACATGGCTATATATTGTAGAAAGGAAAGAAGATTTTCTTTGACATAGCTATATATAACCTTCTAGAGAATATCCTGCCCACAGGCATAACTCTAGTTGCAAATGCTAATTTCCCTAATAAAGATTGAAGCTTTTTTAATAAAATCTTTTTTCTTGCTGGATTTCTAATAATTCCATGTCTAATTGTATGCTTAGGAATTCTTTTGTGGAATTTTTTTGTGATTATGCTAAACAATTCCAGCAAAAATATACAAATTGGAGATTGGCCAGGGCCAATAAATAGGAAGTCATTCAAGTAGTGTAATATACCCTTATGACCGGATTCAAATGAAACCACCCATTGAATGAAAGATGCAAATTTTTCTAAATACGCACATGAAATTGAACACCCCATTGGGAGGCACATGTCATAGTAAAATTTGTCTTCGAAAAACCATGCCAAGTGAATTGTAAGAAGCTGGGCTAATCAGAAGCAATCTAAATGCTGCTTTACTATCTGCTTTCACGAGTAGCGCAGTCTTCCCAAATTCCCTGATATGGCAAACGGCTTCTTCAAATGTACAGTATGAGATGGATGCTAGCTCTTCATTTATCTCGTCATTTAATGATGCACCTATTGGGAAGTATAAATTATGTATTAGTCAAAATGAGTTGTGATCCTTTTTTGGGATAATTCCTAATAGAGATACTCTAAAATTTTTAAATGGAGGGAAATTGAATGATCCCACTATTCTACCCTTTTTAATTTCTTTATCTAACTTTTCTTTAACAGTGTGTGAAAATTGTAATACTGATTTTAAATTATTAACCAATTTGCATCCAATACCTTTAAAAACTGACAAAGGAAAACCTCTAGAGAAACCTTAAGTTAAAAACTTGGCTGTCTCCTTGTCTGGATAAATTTCCAACCATTGCTGCAGGTTTTGTAGGTTCACCGGTGTGCAAGCTTTTTGAATGGTTATCTCTTTGCCCATGTGTGTTGGTATTCCTGTTCGGGTCATATTCCTTAGCCCTCTCAGGCCATTCTTTTGATTTTAGGCTGTGGCTACTGCAGGCAATGAGGGATAAAGTAAAGGAAGACAGACTACCACACCCAGCCAGCACTCTTCTAAATTAAAAAAAAAAAAGTTTGGATGCAGAACCCCATTAAATTTAAGGGTAGCTGTCAAATTAAAAGTGCCCATTTGTGGGTTAATATAGGCAAGGGGGTGTCAAAAATAGCATGGGGTTGGATAATGCCCTGGGGAACATGTACCAATGCAGAAAAAATTGCCAGCAAATTACTTTGACAGCTTCTTTGTTAAAAAAAAAGCACATAGACCCCTCCAGGATTCTGCCATTTACTTTGAGGGACCTTTGGGGGAATTTGTGTGCTGATAATACTGTATGCCAGCCTTTCTGCATCGCATGTATCCTTCCGTGCCTGAGACCCATTGGAGATGCAGAGATAGCGGGAGTGACATAATACACATCTTTTGATCTTGTTCTGCATTTCAGACCTTTTGGCTACAGGTCCATTCCATTGTACAGGAGTTTACTGATCAAACCATGCTGTATATGCTGGCATTTTTCTGTTAAAAGCAGCTAAAACGTATATGGTGAGACAGTTAATCAACACTGCATGCTCCTGTATCCCCTCATCATCCACTCTTCCCTCCCTGTCACTGGTTTTGCAGGATTGAGGATATAAAGCAAATGGAGAATCTGACTAGTGTTTTAAAAGTTACCGAGGAGAAAACTTGTAAACTGTGGTTTCACTGAACTGCATACTCCTGCACTACAGGATTCAAGCAAAGTCTCGCAGCCTGACAGATTTTCTTATTTCATATAATAACTTGTGAGGCTCAGAACGCCCTGGATGATGTGTAACTAGAAAGCTCTTTGGTATCCCACGTGTCCAGTGTCAAGTAGGGGAGTGGGGTAACCTACCCACCTCATCTATTTTCCCTCCGCTTTTTACCTACATCCCTTTCACCCCCCTTTTTTTAACAAGAATCACTTACCCACAATAAACTCACTGTCTTTGCTCTAATTCATCCCAAAGGTGTTCTATTGGGTTGAGGTCAGGACTCTGTGCAGGCCAATCAGGTACCGTCCTCCACCCCAAACTTGCTCATCCATGTCTTTATGGAGCTTGCTTTGTGCACTAAAATTGTATGGTGTGATCCCTCGCGCTAAATTGAGTTAGTAGGTTGTGTAGATACTTCTGTGATTGGCTGAAATTAAGTGCAAGTGGGTGGTGATGATGTCTCTGTGGACTGCAGCAAAATCTGAAGTGTTCACTTACACTCAGCATAAATATAGTAATAAAAGTGATTTCGCGCTTAAAAATCTATCACCTCAAAATATAGTGCATACAATAAAAATGAATGAAAATTCTTATAAGTGCAATATCAAAAAGTGCTCCATAGTGCAATAAATAATTAACAAAAGTGCTTTTGTGCATCCAAGATATCATTAGACATAAATGAAAAGTTCATTGGAAATAGATGAAAAAATTCATATTGTGCAACAATATTCAAAGTTTGTGTTGTGCTATTTCACTGGGATCATTTGGTGAAAATGGAAAAAATATTTTAATCTTGAGATTGGTGATCCGGTGGCACCGGGCTCTCTAGACTCTCACCTTAGATAAGATGAATATGGGCATCAAAAACCAATTCTTTGTTCTTTTATGGTGTGATGGTGTTGTGATGGAATTTCCCTGGTGCTGTAGCGATTCTCCTGCTTGTCAGCACCTATCAAATATAGGAACAAAGAGGGGTTGCCCACCTGGGCTCCACCAGTTCGGTGGTTTAAACAGGAAGGGGAGAGAAAAAGGATGCCTCCAATAGTGTAGTATGTTTGTAAAAGATGGTTATTTATTAAAAAATCAGGTGGTCTCTTACATTTAATCAATTTAAAAACAGCATATACGATAAAAAGTTGAGGAGCGGCGTCTGAGGCGCCTCCTTACTGGTTTCCGGTTTCGTCTGTGCTCGGCCACGCCCTACGCGTTACGTCACCGCTCGTGACTTCAACTGGGGGACATGAGCTGCTGCAATAATGGGGTAGAGTTCAAACAAAGAAAAGGACTAACTGAAGCCGGGAATCAAAAGGATTTCTGATGGCCATGGCCCTTCAAACCAAAGATAGCCAAAAAATTGACGCGAGGACCTGTGGAGGCTGCGGCGTCCGTGACTACCTGAGATGAAGAGGGAGATGCTAACGGAATGAACATTGACATACCATTCCAGTTGATGAGAAATTAATTCCATCTGGGCAGATCCGCTATTTCTGGCACGTCTAATTTAAGGATTTAGTCAGGAACTTGTACTTGGGAGAGAAACACTAGGAGGCGTGAGATAAGGGTCACCTCGAGTCTGGTTTTTTAAGTGCTACTAAAAAAGATGAAGTGGGCTGTATGAGCGCCACTGAGTGTGCTTGCAGAGATTGCAAGGAGTATATGTTGAGATGCATGTTTGCAGCGATTGCAAATGGGTATATACTGAGATGCGTGTTTTTTGCTGTGACTGCAGAATGGGTAGATGCTGAGATGCGTGTTTTGCAGCGATTGCAAGGAGTTTATACTGAGATGCGTGTTTTGCAGCAATTGCAAAAATGGGTATATGCTGAGACGCGTGTTTTGCAGTGATTGCGAGTGGGTAAACACTAAGATGCGTGTATTTGCAGCAATTGCAAGGAGTTTATACTGAGATGCATGTTTTGCAGTGATTGCAAACGGGTATGTGGTAAATTGCGTGTATTTGTAGCAATTGCAAGGAGTTTGTACTGAGATGCATATTTTACAGAGATTGCAAAATGGGTATATTCTGAGATGCGTGTTTTGCAGCGATTGCAAGGAGTATATACTGAGATGCGTGTTTTGCCGTGATTGCAAAAAATGGGTAAATGCTGAGATGCGTGTTTTGCAGCGATTACAAGGAGTTTATACTGAGATGCGTGTTTTGCAGCGATTGCAAGTGGGTAAACACTAAGATGCGTGTATTTGCAGCAATTGCAAGGAGTTTATACTGAGATGCATGTTTTGCAGTGATTGCAAACGGGTATGTGGTAAGATGCGTGTATTTGTAGCAATTGCAAGGAGTTTGTACTGAGATGCATATTTTACAGAGATTGCAAAATGGGTATATGCTGAGATGCGTGTTTTTTGTTTTTTGTTTTTTTTTTTGCAGCAAATGCAAGGAGTTATGATGAGATGCGTGTCTTGCTGTGATTGCAAGGAGTTATGATAAGATGTGTGTCTTGCAGCGATTGCAAGGAGTCATGATGAGATGCGTGTCTTACAGCGATTGCAAGGAGTCATGATGAGATGCGTGTCTTGCAGCGATTGCAAGGAGTCATGATGAGATGCGTGTCTTGCAGCGATTGCAAGGAGTCATGATGAGATGCGTGTCTTGCAGTGATTGCAAGGAGTTATGATGAGATGCGTGTCTTGCAGCGATTGCAAGGAGTTATGATGAGATGCGTGTCTTGCAGCGATTGCAAGGAGTTATGATGAGATGCGTGTCTTGCAGCGATTGCAAGGAGTTATGATGAGATGCGTGTCTGTGAATGTTAATGCTTTAATATACGTAAGGCTGAAGATCTGAATCCTAAGTTCCACTGTATTCGTAAGCGCCGATGCAACTAGTTCAAACCGGGCTGAGGTGTAAGCACCGGTGGGGTTTATTTGTGAAAGATCAGTCGAAGAAGTTTTGTATTGCCCAGGATCCGAATCGTTGAGCTGGTGCTGCGATTTGGACTCGGATCGGTCGGTGGAGTTGTACGGTTGGTGGAGTTCGTATTGCCGAGGATCCGAATCATTGCACTGATGCTGTGACTAGATTCGGATCGGTTGTGGATGTGAGGTGACGAGGGGGCTTGTATGGATTGCTGGATCCGAATCGCTGAGCCGGTGCTGCGACTGGACTCGAATCGGTTGGTGATGCTTTGTATTGCAGAGGATCCGAATCATTGAGCCAGTGCTACGACTGGACTCTAATTGGACGGTGGGGTTTGTAATGCCGAGGATTCTGCATCATTGAGCCGGTATGCGACTGGACTTGGATCGGTCGGTGAAAGTTGGGTTGGCAAGGATCCGAATCATTGAGCCGGTGCTACGACTGGACTCGGATCGGTCGGTGAAAGTTGTATTTGGCAAGGATCTGAATTATTGAGCCGGTGCTACGACTGGACTCGGATTGGTCAGGGAAAGTTGGGTTGGCAAGGATCCAAATCGTTTAGCCAATGCTACAACTGGACTCGGATTGGACGGTGGGGTTTGTAATGCTGAGGATTCTGAATCATTGAGCTGGTATGCGACTGGACTCGGATCGGTCGGTGAAGTTGGGTTGGCAAGGATCCGAATCGTTGAGCCGGTGCTACGACTGGACTCGGATTGGACGGTGGGGTTTGTAATGCCAAGGATCTTTAATCATTGAGCCGGTATGCGACTGGACTCGGATCAGTTGGTGAAAGTTAGTTTGGGAAGGATCCGAATCGTTAAGCCAGTGCTACGACTGGACTCGGATTGGGTGGTGGGGTTTGTAATGCTAAGGATCCGAATCAGTGAGCCGGTGTTACGACTGGACTCGGATCGGTCGGATGAAAGAAGCACACTGTTGGTGAGTGCTTGTGTATGCTGAGGACCCGAATCATTGAGCCGGTGTTGCGACTGGACTCGGATCGGTCAGATAAAAGAAGCACACTGTTGGTGAGTGCTTGTGTATGCTGAGGATCCGAATCATTGAGCCGGTGTTGCAACTGGACTCGGATTGGTCGGATGAAAGAAGCACACTGTTGGTGACTGCTTGTGTATGCTGAGGATCCGAATCATTGAGCCGGTGTTGCAACTGGACTCGGATTGGTCGGATGAAAGAAGCACACTGTTGGTGACTGCTTGTGTATGCTGAGGATCTGAATCATAGAGCCGGTGTTGCGACTGGACTTGGGTCGGTGGGATGAAAGAAGCACACTGTTGGTGAGTGCTTGTATGCTGAGGATCCGAATCATTGAGCCGGTTTTGCGACTGGACTCGGATCGGTCGGATGAAAGAAGCACACTGTTGGTGAGTGCTTGTGTATGCTGAGGATCCGAATCATTGAGCCGGTGTTGCGACTGGACTCGGATCGGTTGGTGGAGTTCGTTTTGTAGAGGATCCGAATCTTTGCGCTGATTATGCAACTAGATTCAAATCATAGGGCCGATGTTGCGACTACATTCGTTGTAAGTGACTTGTTCCCGAAGGTGGCTTGTGCTTATTCGTACGGTTCTCACCACCTAGTCGGTAAGATACCAGTGGTGCCGAGTGGAGGCTGTCATGAGTCGTAACATCGCGGATGCGACTGGGCTCGAATGAGGAACGGAGAAAGGCGGTAAGTACGGATGTGTGCGAATAACTGAGTAACACCTACAAAGTTGTAGGTGGTTTACGAAGGGGAACATAAAGTAACGGTTCCGTAGCAGGAAACCACAAGTGCTACCTGCGACAGTGAGTGTGTGACAATTGATGAAAACCTACGACCAATCTCGAATGACATGCAGCGAGTTGGTAGAGTCGGCCTCTGCAATGCATCTGATATGAATCAGTTTGTAAAACGTATTAAATTAATCCGATATAAATCGGTAGTAAGGAGTATCTGATACAAATTGGTTGTAGAGTGTATGCCATCCCTTACTGTGAAACTGAACACCTATCAACCACCCATCCCCCCAGGCTAATCAAGTGCAGAGAAGACACCAGGTGGGCTCAACCACACCTCAATCAGCCACAGAAACCTATACAAACAATACATGCTGATCTAATGAATGAGATGGCAACCCCATGGACCATGAATTTTATAACCAGTGAAGCCTATTGCGAGTGATATTGAGAACGACCTATAGTGACTGGAGGCTTGGGTCTACGAATGAATCGTATATTTGTCAGAAGGAACTTTACAAATGTACTATGCCTGTGCCGAATGATGTCGGGACATGAGCGACAACACTCCGGGGCAGGTTCTTTCACAAAAGGGGTGCAGGATAGGAAGCATAATAAACCGCAAGATTTTGCACATGCCACGAAAGTTTGGATACTACCTGCGACCGTGAGTGGGAACCGCCGACGAAGACCACGAATGAAAAGCCGGAGTGCACCTGCGATTGAATGCACAGACTGCCGAACATGAGGTGAGCTGGGAAGAGTCAGCCCTGTGATGTGAACTACCGCGCACTGGAACCGACACAGACCATCCTGGGTGGTCTGGTTAAATACCCTCCAGGCTCCTCCCATAACTTCAGGCCAGTAAACAGGCCTTCCTATATATATATATATATATATATATATATATACACTATATTACCAAAAGTATAGATAGATAGATAGATAGATGGATAGATACGTACTGTATCCTAAAAAACAACCCCACGCCATGACATGATGTTCCCACCTTCAAACTTCACTGTTGGTATGGTGTTTGTGGGGTAATGTGCAGTGACAGTTGACCTCCAAACATGGAGAGAAAGGATATCTAACAAATGCAGCAAGAGTCTCCAAACATGGTGTGTATTATGACTAGGGATGAGCCGAACACCCCCCTGTTCGGTTCGCACCAGAACATGCGAACAGGAAAAAAATTCGTTCGAACACGCGAACACCGTTAAAGTCTATGGGACACGAACATGAATAATCAAAAGTGCTAATTTTAAAGGCTAATATGCAAGTTATTGTCAATAAAAGTGTTTGGGGACCCGGGTCCTGCCCCAGGGGACATGGATCAATGCAAAAAAAAGTTTTAAAAACGGCCGTTTTTTCAGGAGCAGTGATTTTAATAATGCTTAAAGTCAAACAATAAAAGTGTAATATCCCTTTAAATTTCATACCTGGGGGGTGTCTATAGTATGCCTGTAAAGGGGCGCATGTTTCCCGTGTTTAGAACAGTCTGACAGCAAAATGACATTTTGAAGGAAAAAACTCATTTAAAACTACCGCGGCTATTGCATTGCCGACAATAAACATAGAAGTTCATTGATAAAAACGGCATGGGAATTCCCCACAGGGCAACCCCGAACCAAAATTAAAAAAAAAAATGATGTGGGAGTCCCCCTAAATTCCATACAAGGCCCTTCAGGTCTGGTATGGATATTAAGGGGAACCCCAGCCAAAATTAAAAAAAAAAATTGACGTGGGGTTCCCCCTAAATTCCATACCAGACCCTTCAGGTCTGGTATGGATTTTAAGGGGAACCCCGTGCCCAAAAAAAAAAAAAAAACGGCGTGGGGTCCCCCTAAAAATCCATACCAGACCCTTATCCGAGCACGCAACCTGGCAGGCCACAGGAAAAGAGGGGGGGACGAGAGTGCGGCCCCCCCCCCTCCTGAACCATACCAGGCCACATGCCCTCAACATTGGGAGGGTGCTTTGGGGTAGCCCCCCAAAGCACCTTGTCCCCATGTTGATGAAGACAAGGGCCTCATCCCCACAACCGTGGCCGGTGGTTGTGGGGGTCTGCGGGCGGGGGGCTTATCGGAATCTGGAAGCCCCCTTTAACAAGGGGACCCCCAGATCCCGGCCCCCCCCCTGTGTGAAATGGTAAGGGGGTACTTACCCCTACCATTTCACTAAAAAACTGTCAAAAATGTTAAAAATGACAAGAGACAGTTTTTGACAATTCCTTTATTTAAATGCTTCTTCTTTCTTCCTTCATCTTCTTCTGGTTCTTCTGGCTCTTCTGGTTCTTCCTCCGGCGTTCTCGTCCAGCATCTCCTCCGCGGCGTCTTCTATCTTCTTCTCCTCGGGCCGCTCCGCACCCATGGCATGAGGGGGGAGGCTCCCGCTCTTCTCTTCATCTTCTTCTTCATCTTCTTCTTCATCTTCTTCTTCTTCTTCTTCTTCTCTTCTTCATCTCTTCTTCCTTCTTCATTTCTTCTGCGGGCCGCTCCGCATCCATGCATGGAGGGAGGCTCCCGCTGTGTGATGGCGTCTCTTCGTCTGACGGTTCTTAAATAACGGGGGGCGGGGCCACCCGGTGACCCCGCCCCCCTCTGACGCACGGGACATGACGGGACTTCCCTGTGGCATTCCCCGTGACGTCACAGGGAAGTCCCGTCAATTCACCGTGCGTCAGAGGGGGGCGGGGTCACTGGATGGCCCCGCCCCCCGTTATTTAAGAACCGTCAGACGAAGAGACGCCGTCACACAGCGGGAGCCTCCCACCATGCCAGCATGGCTGCGGAGCGGCCCGGAGAAGAAATGAAGAAGGAAGAAGAGATGAAGAAGAGAAGAAGAAGAAGAAGAAGATGAAGAAGAAGATGAAGATGAAGAAGAAGATGAAGAGAAGAGCGGGAGCCTCCCCCCTCATGCCATGGGTGCGGAGCGGCCCGAGGAGAAGAAGATAGAAGACGCCGCGGAGGAGATGCTGGACGAGAACGCCGGAGGAAGAACCAGAAGAGCCAGAAGAACCAGAAGAAGAAGAAGATGAAGGAAGAAAGAAGAAGCATTTAAATAAAGGAATTGTCAAAAACTGTCTCTTGTCATTTTTAACATTTTTGACAGTTTTTTAGTGAAATGGTAGGGGTAAGTACCCCCTTACCATTTCACACAGGGGGGGGCCGGGATCTGGGGGTCCCCTTGTTAAAGGGGGCTTCCAGATTCCGATAAGCCCCCCGCCCGCAGACCCCCACAACCACCGGCCACGGTTGTGGGGATGAGGCCCTTGTCTTCATCAACATGGGGACAAGGTGTTTTGGGGGGCTACCCCAAAGCACCCTCCCAATGTTGAGGGCATGTGGCCTGGTACGGTTCAGGAGGGGGGGGGGCCGCACTCTCGTCCCCCCCTCTTTTCCTGCGGCCTGCCAGGTTGCGTGCTCGGATAAGGGTCTGGTATGGATTTTTAGGGGGACCCCACGCCGTTTTTTTTTTTTTGGCGCGGGGTTCCCCTTAAAATCCATACCAGACCTGAAGGGTCTGGTATGGAATTTAGGGGGAACCCCACGTCAATTTTTTTTTTAAATTTTGGCTGGGGTTCCCCTTAATATCCATACCAGACCTGAAGGGCCTTGTATGGAATTTAGGGGGACCCCCACATCATTTTTTTTTTTTATTTTGGTTCGGGGTTGCCCTGTGGGGAATTCCCATGCCGTTTTTATCAATGAACTTCTATGTGTATTGTCGGCAATGCAATAGCCGCGGGTAGTTTTAAATGAGTTTTTTCCTTCCAAATGTCATTTTGCTGTCAGACTGTTCTAAACACAGGAAACATGCGCCCCTTTACAGGCATACTATAGACACCCCCCAGGTACGAAATTTAAAGGGATATTACACTTTTATTGTTTGACTTTAAGCATTAATAAAATCACTGCTCCTGAAAAAACGTCCGTTTTTAAAACTTTTTTTTGCATTGATCCATGTCCCCTGGGGCAGGACCCGGGTCCCCAAACACTTTTTATGACAATAACTTGCATATAAGCCTTTAAAATTAGCACTTTTGATTTCTCCCATAGACTTTTAAAGGGTGTTCCGCGGCATTCGAATTTGCCGCGAACACCCCAAATTGTTCGCTGTTCGGCGAACTTGCGAACAGCCAATGTTCGAGTAGAACATGAGTTCGACTCGAACTCGAAGCTCATCCCTAATTATGACATCTAAAGGCCCCTTTTACACAGACTTTCTGATCAGGTCCGCCTGTCAGTTTTTCAGCTGGAGCTGATCAGACGCTATATTCACTTCTATGGAACAGCGGATACCAGCGGTGACATGTCCGCTGACACCCACTGCTACCTCATCTGATCCTGTCAGTGAAATCCAAATGAATAGTGACTCTATTTTCCATCCGTCTGGCGGATAGGATCAGATGGGATCGCATAAAAACAGACAGATGGTTGTTTTCGTACGATCTCCCCATAGAGGAGAGAGGGGCTCTGACAGGTCAGTCTCAGCATAGTGAGCGGAGATGGATCTGACATCTGCCTGCTCAGCGGGGATCAACGGATCGATCCCCTGCTGAGCAAGCAGACAAGCCCATGTGAAAGGACCCAAAGAGTTTAATTTTGCTCTTATCTAACCAGACTATATTCTCTCAGTATTTCACAGGCTTGTCTAAATGTTGTGCAGCAAACTTTAAACAATCTTCAACATGCTTTTTCTTCAGCAATGGAGTCTTGGGTGGTGAGCATGCACACAGGCCTTGGCGTTTGAGTGTATTACTTATTTTTTTCTTTGAAACAATTGTACCTGCTAATTCCAGGTCTTTCTGAAGCTCTCCATAAGCGGTCGTTGGCTCTTGAAAAACTCTTCTGATAATTCTTTTCACTCCTCTGTCATAAATCTTGCGAGGAGAACTTGGTTGTGGCCAGTTTATGATGAAATTATGTTCTTTCTACTTCCGGATTATGGCATAATAGTGCTCACTGGAACATTCAGAAGTTTAGAAATCCTTCTGTAACCAATGCCATCAGTATGTTTTGCAACAATAAGGTTGCAAAGGTCTTCAGAGAGCTTTTTGCTCTTTTTTTTTGGGGGGCAGAGGTGGAGGAGCGATTTGCTCCTAACATTAGGTGCAGATTGCCCCCATGCTTTGACATATATTTTTTTAGGCACAGATTGCAATGTTTTATTTTTAATATGTTTTATTGTATTTGCTTTGCAGGTATGGTAAGTCTTACTGTTATACTGTAATGTTACTTTGTTTTATTGTTACCCATCATTTGCTTAGCAGGTACGCCATTTAGCTGCAGCATGGGTTTATTTATCTTGACAGCAACAGCGTTTGCTCCCACGATATGTAAATGATTTCACCACCACAGTTAAAAAAAAATGGTGCATGTATGTCCATCATTAGAAGTGGGTGAATGAATGGCGGTATTCTAATGGTGGGCATACCCACCGATCAATCTCTTTTTTTCGTTCAGCCCACAGGCTGCATGAAAAAAAGAACATTACAACGTATGCCCAACAAGGACCAGCAACATACTGGTATGTTGCTGGACTTAGAGTGGTTATACCTGAATGATACCTGCAGGTTTAGGTATCATCTTGGTATCATTCTTTTCAGCCAGCAATCGGCTTTCATAATAAAGCAATCCTAATGGCTAATTAGCCTCTAGACTGCTTTTAAAAGCAGTGGGAGGGAACGTTCCCCCCTCCCAACAGCAACGGTTTTCTCGGGCTCTCCTGTCTGAATGCAGCCAGTGGTTCAGCCAGCTGACCATAGAGCTGATCAGAGACCAGAACAGCTCCAATCATCTCTATGGCCTAAGAAACCGGAAGCTAAAAGCATTTCATGACTTAGGTTTTGCCGGATATAAACAGTGCCATTGGGAAATTGGCAAAGCATTTTATCACACCAAACTTGGTGTGGTCAGATTCTTTGAGGGCAGAGGAGAGATCTAGGGTCTAATAGACCCCAATTTATTCAAAAAAGAGTACCTGTCACTACCTATCATAGGGGATATTTACATTCCCTGAGATAACAATAAAAATGATAAAAAAAATTAAAAGGGGCAGTTTAAAAATATAATAAAAAAGCAAAATAAATAATAAAAAAAAACCCACCCCTGTCCCCACGTGCTCATGCGCAAAGGCGAACGCAAGCGTTGGTCTGGTGTCATATGTAAACAGCATTTGCACCATGCATGTGAGCTATGACCGTGAAGGTCAGATCAAGGGCAGTGATTTTAGCAGTAGACCTCCTCTGTAGATCTAAAATGGTAACCTGTAAAATCTTGTAAAGGCTTTAAAAAATGTATGTAGTTTGTCGCCACTGCACGTTTGTGCACAATTTTAAAGCATGTCGTGTTTGGTATCCATGTTCTTGGCATAAGATCATCTTTTTTATTTCATCAAACATTTGGGCAATATAGTCTGTTTTAGTGCATTCAAATTTAAAAAAGTGTGTTTTTTCCAAAAAAATTGCGTTTGAAAAATCGCTGCGCAAATGCTGTGTGAAAAAAAAATTACAACACCCACCATTTTAATCTGTAGGGCATTTGCTTTAAAAAATATATATAATGTTTGGGGGTTCAAAGTAATTTTCTTGCAAAAAAAAAAAAAAATTTTCATGTAAACAAAAAGTGTCAGAAAGGGCTTTGTCTTCAAGTGGTTAGAAGAGTGGGTGATGTGTGACATAAGCTTCTAAATGTTGTGCATAAAATGCCAGGACAGTTCAAAACCCACCTAAATGACCGCTTTTTGGAAAGTAGACACCCCAAGCTATTTGCTGATAGGCATATTCAGTCCATGTAATATTTTATATTTTGTCATAAGTTTCGGGAAAATTACACTTTTTTTTTTTTTTTAGCACAAAGTTGTCACTAAATGATATATTGTTCAAACATGGCATGGTTATATGTAAAATTACAACCCAAAATGCATTCTGCTGCTTCTCCTGAGTACAGGGATACCTCATGTGTGAGACTTTTTGGGAGCCTAGCCGCGTACAGGATCCCGAAATCCAATCACCGCCTTCAGGATTTCGAAGGGTGTAAATTTTTGATTTTACTCCTCACTACCTATCAATGTTTTGAAGGCCATGAAATGCCAAGATAGCACAACCCCCCCCTCCCCCCAAATTCCCCCATTTTTGGAAGGTAGGCACTCCAAGCTATTTGATGAGAGGCATGTTGAGTCCATGGAATATTTTATATTTTGCCACAAGTTGCAGGAAAATGAAAACTTTTTTGCACAAAGTTGTCACTAAATGATCTATTGCTCAAACATGCCATGAGCATATGTGAAATTACACCCCCAAAATACATTCTGCTGCTTCTCCTGTGTACAGGAATACAACATGGGTGAGATTTTTTTTGAGCCTAGCTGTGTACAGGACCCCGAAAACCAATCATCGCCTGTAGGCTTTCTAAACGCATAAAATTGTGATATTACTCCTCACTACCCATCACAGTTATGGAGGCCCTGAAATGTCCAGATAGCACAAACCCCCCAAAATTACCCCATTTTGGAAAGTAGACACCCCAAGGTATTTGCTAAGAGGCATGGTGAGTATTTTTCAGATCTCATTTATTTCTGAAAATGAAGAAAGAAAATTCATTTTTTTTTTCTTTTTTTCAATTTTCAAAACTTTGTGACAAAAAGTGAGATTTGCAAAATACTCAACATGCCTCTCAGCAGATAGCTTGGGGTGTCTACTTTCCAAAATAGGGTCATTTCAGGGGGGGGTTATGCTAACTGGGCATTTCATGGCCTCCGAAACTGTGACAGGCGGTGAGGAGTGAAATAAAAAATGTACGCCCTTAGAAAGCCTGAAGGCGGTTTTCGGGGTCCTGTACGTGGTTAGACTGCCAAAAAGTTCCACACATGTGGTATCCCCGTATTGATGAGAAGCATAAGAATGTATTTTGGGGTGTAATTCCACATATACCCATGCCATGTTTTTACAATATATCATTTAGTGACAACATTGTGTAAAAAAAATAATTAATTTTCCCGAAACTTGTGGCAAAATATAAAATATTCCATGGACTCAACATGACTCTCAGCAAATAGCTTGAAGTGTCTTCTTTCCAAAATGGGGTAATTTGGGGGGGGGGGGGGGTTGTGCTCTCTTGTCATTTAATGGCCTCCAAAACTGTGATAGGTAGTGAGGAAGTGAAATCACCATTTTACGCCCTTGGAAAGCCTGAAGGCGGTGATTGGTTTTCGGGGTCCTGTACGCGGCTAGGGTCCCAAAAAGTCTCACACATGTGGTATCCCCATACTCAGGAGAAGCAGCAGAATGTATTTTGGGGTGTAATTTTACATATGCCCATGGCATGTTTGAGCAATAGATCATTTAGTGACAACTTTGTGCAAAAAAAAAACTCAACTCAACATGCCTCTCATCAAATAACTTAGGGTGTCTACTTTCCAAAAATGGAGTCATTTGGGGTTTTTTTGCTATCTTGGCATTTTATGACCTTCAAAACTGTGATCGGTAGTGAGGAGTGAAATAAAAAATTTACACCCTTCGAAATCCTGAAGGCAGTGATTGGTTTTCGGGGTCCTGTATGTGGCTGAGCTCCCAAAAGTTTCATGCATGAGGTATCCCCATACTCAGGAGAAGCAGCAGAATGTATTTTGGGGTGTAATTCCACATATAACCATGCCATGTATGAGCAATATATCATTTAGTGACAACTTTGTCTATTTTTTTTTGTCATTTTTCAATCACTTGCGACAAAACAATAAAATATTCAATGGGCTCAACATACCTCTCAGCAATTTTCTTGAGGTATCTACTTTACAAAATGGGGGTCATTGGAGTAGGGGGGGTTGTACTGCCCTGCCATTTTAGCACCTCAAGAAATGAGATAGGCAGTCATAAACTAAAAGCTGCGTAAATTCCAGAAAATGTACCCTAGTTTGTAGACGCTATAACTTTTGCGCAAACCAATACATATATGATTATTGACTTTTTTTTTTTACCAAAGACATGTGGCTGAATACATTTTGGCCTAAATGTGTGACTAAAATTGAGTTAATTATTTTTTTTATAATAAAAAGTAGAAAATATCATGTTTTTCAAATTTCAAAATTTTCGGTCTTTTTCCTTTTATATCGCAAAAAATAAAAATCGCAAAGGCAATCAAATACCATCAAAAGAAAGCGCTATTTGTGGGAAAAAAAAGATGCAAATTTTAATTGGGTACAACATTGCATGACCACGCAATTACCAGTTAAAGCAGTGCAGTGCCAAATTGTAAAAAGTCCTCCGGTCATTGAGCTGCCAAATCCTCCAGGACTGAAGTGGTTAAATTAATTAAAAAATAAATGGTTTTGGGAAGCCTGGAAAATTAATTAGAAAGAACTACTTGCCTATTTTTGTTGAGGCAGGGTGTTATCAAGGTTAGTTTGTAGAACAAAAAAAACCAGAAAAGAATGAAACATGCACACCCAAAAGGAGTTACCTCTTAAAAACATATTTATTACGTATATAGTACAAAAAGTCAACATCGCACACCAAAGAGCCCCCCACATCCCACTAAATGAATTGTTACTCACCCCGGACTCTATGAACCGTGTCATGAATATGTCTCTTGTGCTCCTCTTTTCATACCAGGTGGCTGGTTTATTGCTGCTCGGGTGTATCTGTTATTCCCCCCCAGTTCTGATCAACATAGTGACTGATACATCTGCCTTAAGAACTAGAATTACGCCTCTTTACAGCATTATTTCATGTTTAATTTTGGGTTGCCTTATTCATCAATCAACTTTGTGAACTTTTCTGTATGCCAAGTTACAAACCCTGGGTCACAGCATATAGAGTCATGATGACTGGAGGATCATTATATAAGGACTATAGTGCTGAGTTCATGGTGGACTAATTTGAGCAGTACTGGGTGGTTATTGACCACTAGTGATGAGCTTCGTGTTGCGAACGATATGGGCCGTTCGTGCCAAATTCGTGTGGCGCGTCACGGCCCATAATTCACTGCAAAGAGGCTTTGGCCAATTATGGCTCAGGGGATTTAGTACACGCCCCACACTATATAAGGCCGCCTGCACGGCGGCCCTGTGTGGTGTGTGTTCCGGCGTTGAAGGAGATAGACAGAGAGACAGTGTCATTTGATTTAAGTTAGATAGATTAGGCAGGACAGTCAGTGAGTTAGCTGCACTTACAGTGTATTGTGTATATATATGCATCCCAGCATCCCAGGTGTTGTGTGTATATATATATATATATATATATATATATATATATATACACTGTATTCAGTTTAGCTAGATCCGTTCCTGTTATCTTCCTACTGACAGGCAGGCTTGTCTTGTTACAGTATTTACAGCTACCTGAAGAAAATTGCTGGTGTTCTTTTGATCCTATTAGTACCACAGTCAGGCAGCTAGACTATTTACAGTTAGTGTAGTGCGTCCTCCTCACAGTGTTCAGTTAAAGCTACAAGTTAGTTTAGTGTGACCTCCGCACAGTGTTCAGCTAAAGCCACAAGTTAGTTTAGTGTGACATCTGCACAGTGTTCAGCTAAAGCTACAAGTTAGGGTAGTGCGTCCTCCTCACAGTGTTCAGCTAAAGCTACAAGTTAGTGTAGTGCGTCCTCTGAAAAGTCTTCAGCTAAAACTACAAGTTAGTGTAGTGCGACCTCTGCACAGTGTTCAGCTAAAGCTACAAGTTAGTGTAGTGCATCCTCCTCACAGTGTTAAGCTAAAACTACAAGTTAGTGTAGTGCGACCTCTGCACAGTGTTCAGCTAAAGCTACAAGTTAGTGTAGTGCGTCCTCTGAACAGTGTTCAGCTAAAGCTACAAGTTAGTGTAGTACGTCCTCCTCACAGTGTTCAGCTAAAACTACAAGTTAGTGTAGTGCAAGCTCTGCACAGTGTTCAGCTTAAGCTACCTGTAGAATAGGGATGAGCCGAACACCCCCCGGTTCGGTTTGCACCAGAACCTGCGAACGGAGCGAAAGTTCGCACGAACGTTAGAACCCCATTGACGTCTATGGGACTCGAACGTTCGAAATCAAAAGTGCTCATTTTAAAGGCTAATTTGCATGGTATTGTCCTAAAAAGGGTTTGGGGACCCGGGTCCTACCCCAGGGGACATGTATCAATGCAAAAAAAACTTTTAAAAACGGCAGTTTTTTCGGGAGCAGTGATTTTAATGATGCTTAAATTTAAAAAAAAAAGTGAAATATTCCTTTTAAATATCGTACCTGGGGGGTGTCTATAGTATGCCTGTAAAGTGACGCGTGTTTCCCGTGTTTAGAACAGTCCCTGCACCAAATGTCATTTTCAAAGGAAAAAAGCTCATTTAAAACTGCTTGCGGGTTTAATGTAATGTCGGGTCATGGCAATATGGATGAAAATCAGTGAGACAAACGGCATGGGTACCCCCCAGTCCATTACCAGGCCCTTTGGGTCTTGTATGGATTTTAAGGGGAACCCCGCACCCAAATTAAAATAAGGAAAGGTGTGGGGCCACCAGGCCCTATATACTCTGAACAGCAGTATACAGGCGGTGCAAACAAGACAGGGACTGTAGGTTTGTTGTTAAGTAGAATCTCTTTGTGATTTTGAACGGGTACATTTTTAACGTGTTTAGCTCCAGCCAAAAAATCTTTTTTAAGCTTTTTGGAAAACATAGGGAAGGGTTATCACCCCTGTGACATTTGTTTTGCTGTCTTTCCTCCTCTTCAGAAGATTTCACCTCACATTTTGTCCCAATGAAAAATGCTTTTTGAAAATTTGGGTATTTTTGTGGAACAAGGATTGGAAAGCATCAGTGGAAAGGAGAAATTTTTTTCCCATATTAACTCTTACAGGAGAGAATTTCCCTTCCTAGGGGTAGATTTCATCTCACTTCCTGTTGTCTTCTTCCGTTTGCAAGTAGGAGTCGTTTGTAAGTTAGATGTTTGAAAATAGGGTCCTGCCCTATATACTCAGCAGAAATTTGGGCCTTAGGTGTTGCTGTGGCCACAATACTGTAAGCCCTCACAGTGCCCTGCTGTGAAATATTAGATCAAGAATTTTAATTACATGCCCCTGTTGAACAGGAGCTGAAAAATTAGGCCTTAGGCACTGGTGCTGGTGCCACAACACTGCAACCCCTCACAGACACTCTAGTTGGAATGCAGGAACGAGCCCTGCTGCAAAGTATTACATCAAAAATTGTAATTACACGCCCCTGTTAAACAGGGGCTGAAAAATTGTGCCTTAGGCACTGGTGGTGGCGCCCAGAACCAAAAATGTTCTTACAAGCTATCAGCGTGATGATTGAGGAGGAAGAGGATAATTACTCTGGGATAGTCACTCAGCATCAGCATAGGCAGTCTTTGAAGGGATCTGAGATTTCAAAAAAAATTATTCGGTTACATCAGCATCAGGTGCTTGGTAGCTGGTGGTGATCCAAGACTGATTCATTTTTATGAAGGTTAGTCGATCGACCGAGTCGGTGGACAGACGCACCCTGTGATCGGTTACCACGCCTCCAGCAGCACTGAATGTGCGTTCCGAAAGAACGCTGGATGCAGGACAGGCCAGTAGCTCAATTGCATACTGTGCAAGCTCTGGCCAGTGATCCATCCTCAAGACCCAGTAACCCAGAGGATTTTCGGTGGGAAAGGTGTCCAAGTCTGATCTTGCCCCTAGGTATTCCTGCACCATGTAAAACAGACGCTGGCGATGGTTGCTGTAACTGATCATACCTTGGGGCTGCGGACCAAAAAATTGTCTGAACGCATCAGTCAGACGGACACCTTCTCCACCGCTCCTTCTTTGACTGACCGAAGCCTCAGCAACACGTTGTCCAGAAACAGGAGTTTGTAACCTCCCAGTCTCTGGGAACGCGTTGCACAGACCTTTCTGCAAGGCCTCCTGAAGATGTTTCATCCTCTGCTCCCTCTGCGATGGCAGGATAAGGTCCACAACCTTACCCTTGTAACGTGGATCAAGGAGGGTTGCCAGCCAGTATTGGTCCTTCTCCTTGATACAACGAATACGAGGATCCTTACGCAGGCTTTGCAGGATCAGGGAGGCCATGCAGCGTAGGTTTGCTGAGGCATTCGGTCCGGAGTCTTCTGGGTCACTAAGGACGACAATGTCCGGAGCCACCTCCTCCCAGCCACGTACAAGTCCATGTGTTTCTTGGGACTGATCCCTTAAAGACTGCTGCTGATGCTGAGTGCCAGGCTCCACCTCCATACTGACACAATCTTCCTCCTCCTCCCCCTCCTCCTCCTCGTCCTCTTCCTGTGTGATCGGTGGGCACGCAGGAACACTGTCTGGATAAAGGGGGCCTTGAGAGCTAAGGAAGTCCTCCTCTTCCTGCCTCTGTTCTGCCTCAAGTGCCCTGTCCATTATTCCACACAGCGTGTGCTCCAACAGGTGGACAAGGGGGACAGTGTCACTGATGCATGCACTGTCACTGCTCACCATCCTCGTGGCCTCCTCGAATGGTGACAGGACAGTGCATGCATCCCTGATCATGGCCCACTGGCGTGGGGAAAAAAAACAAGCTCCCCTGACCCTGTCCTGGTGCCATAGTCGAACAGGTACTCATTGATGGCCCTCTGCTGCGCGTGCAGCCACTGCAGCATGGCCAACGTTGAGTTCCACCTGGTGGGCATGTCGCAGATTAGGCGGTTCTTGGGCAGGTTAAACTCCTTTTGGAGGTCTGTCAGCCGAGCACTGGCATTATATGACCGGCGGAAATGCACACAGACTTTCCTGGCCTGCCTCAGGACATCCTGTAAGCCCGGGTACCTGCCCAAGAACCGCTGCACCACCAAGTTAAGGACGTGAGCCAAACAGGGCACATGGGTCATTTGTCCCTGTCGGAGGGCAGAGAGGAGGTTGGTGCCATTGTCGCAAACCACTATTCCTGCCTTAAGTTGGCGTGGCGTCAACCACCTCTGAACCTGCCCCTGCAGAGCTGACAGAACCTCTGCCCCAGTGTGGCTCCTGCCCCCAAGCACACCAGCTCAAGCACCGCATGGCATCTTTTGGCCTGCGTACTTGCGTAGCCCCTTGAACGACTACGGAGCACCGCTGGTTCCGAGGAAGAGGCCATGGAGGAAGAAGAAGAGGAGGGGGTGGAGGAGAGAGGTGTGTCACAATCATTAGCATTTTGGAGGCGTGGTGGCGGAACAACCTCCAACACTACTGCACCTTGTCCTGCATCCTTCCCAGCTGCCAGCAGAGTCACCCAATGCGCCGTGAAACTTAGGTAACGTCCCTGTCCATGCCTGCTGGACCATGAGTCAGCGGTAATATGCACCTTACCGCTGACCGCCCTGTCCAGCGAGGCATGGACATTGCCTTCCACATGCCGGTAGAGAGCCGGAATCGCCTTCTGTGAGAAAAAGTGGCGTTTGGGTACCTGCCACTGAGGAACCGCACATTCCACAAACTCACGGAAGGGGGCAGAGTCTACCAACTGAAAAGGCAGCAGTTGAAGTGCCAGCAATTTTGCCAAGCTAGCATTCAACCGCTGGGCATGTGGATGGCTGGGAGCAAACTTCTTTTGGCGGTGCAGCAGTTGGGGCAGGGAAATTTGCCTGGTACAATCTGACGTCGGTGTACCAAAAGCAGATTGCCCACAAGTACTTGGCTGTGACACACCTAATTCTACACCTTCATTCCTCTCAGTGCAGGTCTCAGAGAGGACTGAAGGTCTAGTGGGGTTGGAAATCTCAGCTGATGAGGAGCAAGGAGAGGTCCTCTTTGTTCTTTGGTGTGGGTCTTTTAGATGCGATTGGCAACGAACTGCATGGCAGGTCAACATATGTCTGGTCAAGCATGTGGTACCCAAGCGGGAGATGTTTTGGCCACGTGAGATACGCTTGAGACATATGTTGCAAATAGCAGCGGTGCGATCTGATGCACTCGTCTCAAAAAAGGCCCACACCAAAGAACTTTTTGAATAACGAGCAGAGACTGCAGCGCCCTGCACATGTGCTGCAGTCAATGTGCTGCCCTTAGGCTGGCCCCTGGAGGGCATCCTGCCTCGTTGGTGATGTGCCGCCTCCTCCTCCTCCTCCTCTCTCCTATCAGGCACCCACGTTGAGTAAGTGACCTCATCATCCCCTCCCTCCTCATCACTGGAGCAAACCCGGCAGTATGCTGCAGCAGGGGGAGCATGACTGCCAGATTGCTGTCCTTCTTGGGCACCCCCTCTGTCCGTGCTCATGTTACTGCCTTCATCGAGCTCAGTATCATCATCAGAGCCTTCCAAACGCTGGGCATCCTCCTGGAGCATGTACCCAACACTGTGGTCAAACAGTTCGAGGGACTGCTCAGGAGGACATGGTGGAGCTAGGGAAGGAGTCACTGATGACATTGAGCCGAGGGAAGAGGCCGCTGCTTTGCCAGACAAAGCACCCTGGGCATGGGTGAGAGAGGATGAGGAGGATGAGGACGGCTTGGTCATCCACTCGACCAAGTCTTCCGCATGTTGCGGCTCAACACGACCAGCTGCCGAAAAAAAGGCCAAGCGTGTCCCATGGCCACGTGCTGATGAGGATGCACCGTCTCCACGACCAGCACTAGACACAGAGCCTGCTTGCCCTCTCTTATTGGCTTGTGACTGTCTGCCTCTCCTTCTTGGCCTTCCAGACATACTAATGGCCTGTAGCTGCACTAAGCTGGGATATATATATATATATATATATATATATATATATATATATATATATATATATATATATATATATATATATATATATATATATATATACTGCAGCTAGCAAAATCAACTACCTGCCTGTAGTATGAGAACACCACCAACCTTCTACAGGTAGCTTTAGCTGAACACTGTGAGGTGGACGCACCCCACTAACTTGTAGGTTTAGCAGAACACTGTGAGCAGGACGCACTGCACTAACTGTAAATAGTCTAGCTGCCTGACCGTGGTACTAATAGGATCAAAAGAACACCAGTAATTTTCTTTAGGTAGCTGTAAATACTTTAACAAGACAAGCCTGCCTGTCAGTAGGAAGATAACAGGAACGGATCTAGCTGAACACTGTGAGCAGGACGCACTGCACTAAATGTAAATAGTCTAGCTGCCTGACCGTGGTACTAATAGGATCAAAAGAACACCAGTAATTTTCTTCAGGTAGCTGTAAATACTGTAACAAGACAAGCCTGCCTGTCAGTAGGAAGATAACAGGAACGGATCTAGCTGAAAACTGTGAGCAGGACGCACTGCACTAAATGTAAATAGTCTAGCTGCCTGACCGTGGTACTAATAGGATCAAAAGAACACCAGTAATTTTCTTTAGGTAGCTGTAAATACTGTAACAAGACAAGCCTGCCTGTCATTAGGAAGATAACAGGAACGGATCTAGCTGAACACTGTGAGCAGGACGCACTGCACTAAATGTTAATAGTCTAGCTGCCTGACCGTGGTACTAATAGGATCAAAAGAACACCAGTAATTTTCTTTAGGTAGCTGTTAATACTGTAACAAGACAAGCCTGCCTGTCAGTAGGAAGATAACAGGAACGGATCTAGCTGAACACTGTGAGCAGGACGCACTGCACTAAATGTAAATAGTCTAGAAGATAACAGGAACGGATCTAGCTGAACACTGTGAGCAGGACGCACTGCACTAAATGTAAATAGTCTAGAAGATAACAGGAACGGATCTAGCTGAACACTGTGAGCAGGACGCACTGCACTAAATGTAAATAGTCTAGCTGCCTGACCGTGGTACTAATAGGATCAAAAGAACACCAGTAATTTTCTTTAGGTAGCTGTAAATACTGTAACAAGACAAGCCTGCCTGTCAGTAGGAAGATAACAGGAACGGATCTAGCTGAACACTGTGAGCAGGACGCACTGCACTAGATGTAAATAGTCTAGAAGATAACAGGAATGGATCTAGCTGAACACTGTGAGCGGGACGCACTTTACTAAATGTAAATAGTCTAGCTGCCTGACAGTGGTACTAATAGGATCAAAAGAACACCAGTAATTTTCTTTAGGTAGCTGTTAATACTGTAACAAGACAAGCATGCCTGTCAGTTGGAAGATAACAGGAACGGATCTAGCTGAACACTGTGAGCAGGACGCACTGCACTAAATGTAAATAGTCTAGAAGATAACAGGAACGGATCTAGCTGAACACTGTGAGCAGGACGCACTGCATTAAATGTAAATAGTCTAGAAGATAACAGGAACGGATCTAGCTGAACACTGTGAGCAGGACGCACTGCACTAAATGTAAATAGTCTAGAATTTAACAGGAACGGATCTAGCTGAACACTGTGAGCAGGACGCACTGCACTAAATGTAAATAGTCTAGAAGATAACAGGAATGGATCTAGCTGAACACTGTGAGCAGGACGCACTGCACTAAATGTAAATAGTCTAGCTGCCTGACCGTGGTACTAATAGGATCAAAAGAACACCAGTAATTTTCTTTAGGTAGCTGTAAATACTGTAACAAGACAAGCCTGCCTGTCAGTAGGAAGATAACAGGAACGGATCTAGCTGAACACTGTGAGCAGGACGCACTGCACTAAATGTTAATAGTCTAGCTGCCTGACCGTGGTACTAATAGGATCAAAAGAACACCAGTAATTTTCTTTAGGTAGCTGTTAATACTGTAACAAGACAAGCCTGCCTGTCAGTAGGAAGATAACAGGAACGGATCTAGCTGAACACTGTGAGCAGGACGCACTGCACTAGATGTAAATAGTCTAGAAGATAACAGGAACGGATCTAGCTGAACACTGTGAGCAGAATGCACTGCACTAAATGTTAATAGTCTAGCTGCCTGACCGTGGTACTAATAGGATCAAAAGAACACCAGTAATTTTCTTTAGGTAGCTGTAAATACTGTAACAAGACAAGCCTGCCTGTCAGTAGGAAGATAACAGGAACGGATCTAGCTGAACACTGTGAGCAGGACGCACTGCACTAGATGTAAATAGTCTAGAAGATAACAGGAATGGATCTAGCTGAACACTGTGAGCGGGACGCACTTTACTAAATGTAAATAGTCTAGCTGCCTGACAGTGGTACTAATAGGATCAAAAGAACACCAGTAATTTTCTTTAGGTAGCTGTTAATACTGTAACAAGACAAGCCTGCCTGTCAGTTGGAAGATAACAGGAACGGATCTAGCTGAACACTGTGAGCAGGACGCACTGCACTAAATGTAAATAGTCTAGAAGATAACAGGAACGGATCTAGCTGAACACTGTGAGCAGGACGCACTGCATTAAATGTAAATAGTCTAGAAGATAACAGGAACGGATCTAGCTGAACACTGTGAGCAGGACGCACTGCACTAAATGTAAATAGTCTAGAATTTAACAGGAACGGATCTAGCTGAACACTGTGAGCAGGACGCACTGCACTAAATGTAAATAGTCTAGAAGATAACAGGAATGGATCTAGCTGAACACTGTGAGCAGGACGCACTGCACTAAATGTAAATAGTCTAGCTGCCTGACCGTGGTACTAATAGGATCAAAAGAACACCAGTAATTTTCTTTAGGTAGCTGTAAATACTGTAACAAGACAAGCCTGCCTGTCAGTAGGAAGATAACAGGAACGGATCTAGCTGAACACTGTGAGCAGGACGCACTGCACTAAATGTTAATAGTCTAGCTGCCTGACCGTGGTACTAATAGGATCAAAAGAACATCAGTAATTTTCTTTAGGTAGCTGTTAATACTGTAACAAGACAAGCCTGCCTGTCAGTAGGAAGATAACAGGAACGGATCTAGCTGAACACTGTGAGCAGGACGCACTGCACTAGATGTAAATAGTCTAGAAGATAACAGGAACGGATCTAGCTGAACACTGTGAGCAGAATGCACTGCACTAAATGTTAATAGTCTAGCTGCCTGACCGTGGTACTAATAGGATCAAAAGAACACCAGTAATTTTCTTTAGGTAGCTGTTAATACTGTAACAAGACAAGCCTGCCTGTCAGTAGGAAGATAACAGGAACGGATCTAGCTGAACACTGTGAGCAGGACGCACTGCACTAGATGTAAATAGTCTAGAAGATAACAGGAACGGATCTAGCTGAACACTGTGAGCAGAATGCACTGCACTAAATGTTAATAGTCTAGCTGCCTGACCGTGGTACTAATAGGATCAAAAGAACACCAGTAATTTTCTTTAGGTAGCTGTTAATACTGTAACAAGACAAGCCTGCCTGTCAGTAGGAAGATAACAGGAACGGATCTAGCTGAACACTGTGAGCAGGACGCACTGCACTAAATGTAAATAGTCTAGAAGATAACAGGAATGGATCTAGCTGAACACTGTGAGCAGGACGCACTTTACTAAATGTAAATAGTCTAGCTGCCTGACCGTGGTACTAATAGTATCAAAAGAACACCAGTAATTTTCTTTAGGTAGCTGTACATACTGTAACAAGACAAGCCTGCCTGTCAGTAGGAAGATAACAGGAACGGATCTAGCTGAACACTGTGAGCAGGACGCACTGCACTAAATGTAAATAGTCTAGCTGCCTGACTGTGGTACTAATAGGATCAAAAGAACACCAGTAATTTTCTTTAGGTAGCTTTATATACTGTAACAAGACAAGCCTGCCTGTCAGTAGGAAGATAACAGGAACGGATCTAGCTGAACACTGTGAGCAGGACGCACTGCACTAAATGTAAATAGTCTAGAAGATAACAGGAACGGATCTAGCTAAACTGAATACAGTGTATATATATATATACGCAACACCTGGGATGCATATATATACACAATACACTTTAAGTGCAGCTAACTGACTGACTGTCCTGCCTAATCTAGCTAACTCAAATGAAATGACACTGTCTCTCTCTCTAAGCACACCGGAACACACTGCACAGGGCCGCCGTGCAGGCGGCCTTATATAGTGTGGGGCGTGTACTAAATCCCCTGAGCCATAATTGGCCAAAGCCTCCTTGGCTTTGGCCAATTACGGCTCTCTGTTCAGGCGGCGCTGTGATTGGCCAAGCATGCGGGTCATAGTGCATGCTTGGCCAATCATCAGCAAGCAATGCACTGCGATACCGCAGTGAATTATGGGCCGTGACGCGCCGCACGAATTTGGCGCGAACGGCCCATATCGTTCGCAATTCGGCGAACGAACGAACAGCCGATGTTCAAGTCGAACATGGGTTCGACTCGAACACGAAGCTCATCCCTAATCCTCGTATTCGTGGTATCAAGGAGAAGGACCAATACTGGCTGGCAACTCTCCTTGATCCACGTTACAAGGGTAAGGTTGCGTACCTTATCTTGCCGTCGCAGAGGGAGCAGAGGATGAAACATCTTCGGGAGGCCTTGCAGAAAGGTCTGTGCAATGCGTTCCCAGAGACTGGGATGTTACAAACTCCTGTTTCTAGACAACGTGTTGCTGAGAATTTGGTCAGTCAAAGAAGGAGCAGTGGAGAAGGTGGCCATCTGACTGATGCGTTCAGACAATTTTTTAGTCCGCAGCCCCAAGGTATGATCAGTTCCAGCAACCATTGCCAGCGTCTGTTTTACATGGTGCAGGAATACCTAGGGGCAAGATCTGACTTGGACACCTTCCCCACCGAAAATCCTCTGGGTTACTGGGTCTTGAGGATGGATCACTGGCCAGAGCTTGCACAGTATGCAATTGAGTTACTGGCCTGTCCTGCATCCAGCGTTCTTTCGGAACGCACATTCAGTGCTGCTGGACGCTTTGTAACCGATCACAGAGTGCGTCTGTCCACTGACTCGGTCGTTCAACTGACCTTCAGTCTTGGATCACCACCAGCTACCAAGCACCTGATGCTGATGTAACCGAATAATTTGAAATGTCAGATTCCTTCAAAGACTGCCTATGCTGATGCTGAGTGACTATCCTGAGTAATTATCCTCTTCCTCCTCAATGATCACGCTGATAGCTTGTAAGAACATTTTTGGTTCTGGGCACCGCCACCAGTGCCTAAGGCCCAATTTTTCAGCCCCTGTTTAACAGGGGCATGTAATTACAATTTTTGATGCAATACTTTGCAGCAGGGCTCGTTCCTGTGTTCCAACTAGAGTATCTGTGAGGGGTTGCAGTGTTGTGGCACCAGCACCAGTGCCTAAGGCCCAATTTTTCAGCCCCTGTTCAACAGAGGCATGTAATTACAATTCTTGATCTAATAATTCACAGCAGGGCCCGTTCCTGCGCCCACCAAGAGCGAGTGAGGAATTACAGTGTTGTGGCACCAGCACCACCATCACCACCAAAGGCCCAATTTTTCTGCCCCTGTTCAACAGGGGCATGTAATTACAATTCTTGATCTAATATTTCACAGCAGGGCCCTGTGAGGGCTTACAGTGTTGTGGCCACAACAACACCTAAGGCCCAAATTTCTGCTGAGTATATAGGGCAGGCCCCTACTTTCAAACATCCAACTTACAAACGACTCCTACTTGCAAACAGAAGGAGACAACAGAAAGTGAGATGAAATCTACCCCTAGGAAGGGAAATTCTCTCCTGTAAGAGTTAATATGGGAAAAACATTTCTCCTTTCCACTGATGCTTTATCACCAATCCTTGTTTCACAAAAAAACCCACATTTTCAAAAAACATTTGTCATTGGGACAAAAAGTGAGGTGAAATCTTCTGAAGAGGAGCACAGACAGCAAAACAAATGTCACAGGGGTGATAACCCTTCCCTATGTTTTCAAAAAAGCTTAAAATAGATTTTTTGGCTGGAGCTAAACACGTTAAAAATGTACCAGTTCAACATTACAAACAGATTCTACTTAACAACAAACCAACAGTCCCTGTCTTGTTTGCACCGCCTGTATACTGCTGTTCAGAGTACAGAGCCTGTATACTGCTGTTTCCTTTTTTAATTTGGGTGCAGGGTTCCCCTTAATATCCATACAAGACCCAAAGGGCCTGGTAATGGACTGGGGGGTACCCATGCCATTTGTCTCAGTGATTTTCATCCATATTGCCAGGACCCGACATTACATTAAAGCCGCAAGCAGTTTTAAATTACTTTTTTTCCTTTAAAAATGACATTTTGTGCAGGGACTGTTCTAAGCACGGGAAACACACGTCACTTTACAGGCATACTATAGACACCCCCCAGGTATGATATTTAAAGGAATATTTCACTTTTTTTTTTTTTTACTTTAAGCATCATTAAAGTCACTTCTCCTGAAAAAACGGCCGTTTTTAAAAGTTATTTTTGCATTGATACATGTCCCCTGGGGCAGGACCGGGTCTCCAAACCCTTTTTAGGACAATACCATGCAAATTAGCCTTCAAAATGAGCACTTTTGATTTCGAACGTTCGAGTCCCATAGACGTCAATGGGGTTCTAACATTCGTGCAAATTTTCAGGCCATTCGCAGGTTCTGGTGCGAACCGAACCGGGGGTTGTTCGGCTCATCCCTATTGTCCACAGTAAAAGGAGGAGAGAGAAGTGCCAAGCCAATCCTTTAAACAGCTTAGGGATTTATTCAGTATATAGGTATAAAACAACACTAAATACTTGCGTGAAAAATGTTGGAGCACTTGCAGAGTGCTAGAGCAGGTGGGAGCATCCACGTGCAGTGTAACAGGAGCACAGAGCCACCGGGAAGTATCTATTGAGGGATCCATGAGTGCCATGTGTTAACTGCAGCTGGCCAATCAGAACGCATTTTGAAGGCACAGCCTTGCCTTCTTCAACAGCTGCGATGCAGAAGGCATGGCCGTGCTTTTAAATTGTGTTCTGATTAGCCAGACAGCATGTGGGCGGCTCCCCAGTTTGACAGCCCTGGACCACTCCCACCCAGAGACACACAGTCAATGTCTCCATCTGCGGCTAACACAGGGCGCTCGTGGATCCCTCAATAGAGACTTCCTGGCGGTCAACCTGTGCTCCTGAGACACTGCGCGTGGAAGCTCCCACCCGCTCTAGCACTCTGCCAGTGCTCCAACATTTTTTACGCAAGTTTTTAGTGTTGTTTTATACCTATATACTGAATAAATCCCTAAGCTGTTTAAAGGATTGGCTTGGCGCTTCTCTCTCCTTCTTTTGTTTTCCTTTTGTTCACAGTGATCGGGTTTCCCAGCCCGTGCCTGAAGTAGTCTTGCTCCCTTTACGGCCTCCATTTAGAGACCTATTTTTGGAGACTTTTAGGGGTTCATCCCCCAGAACTTTCAATCCACTCACTATTCACATGGTTGCACCTTAATGTATCAGCATGCAGATGCATGCCTTTTCATTTAAATTTTTAACTTTAATCTTTTTCATTAGATGGTTTAGCACTGAACATTATACCAATATTGTGCATGCGTTTCCTCCTTATTGTCCACAGTGGCTGTGCTTTGTTTAGTGCCCCATTCACCCACTGTGGTTCTAAGGTGGGGTACTGAACTTACCACCAGGGCCCTGGTAAGGCAATATATGGATGCTGATGTAGGTGGGACATAGGGGAAGTCTAGGGGCTGTTGTGTTAGGGGTGGGATGTGTCCCAGCTTCCACTAGAAGACTGTTATCCCTACTTGTTATTGTTTTGGGATAAGTTTGAGGAGGGACCATATAGGGGAGGTTTCTAAGCAGGGTGGGATTTAGTGGGATGTGGGGGGCTCTTGGGTGTGTTATGCTGACTCTTTTTTCACTATATGCATAATAAATATGTTTTTTAGAGGTAACTCCCTTGGGTGTGCATGTTCTGTTCTTTTTATTTTTTATTTTTTCTCTTTTTTAGAAATATATTTACCTACAAAAATGGTGATGTGTTCAATACTTATTTTACCCACTGTGTGTATATATAGATACAGAATATATATCTATACCTATATCTATATATATATATATATATATATATATATATATATATATATATATATAATATATATATATATGTATCTGTATATGTAGATAGATATAGAGATATATATATATATATATATATATATATATATATATATATATATATATATATATATACATACATATACACACACAGTACACCCTTCACATTTTTGTAAATATTTTATTATATATTCTCATGTGAATGTAAAGTAGTGAGTGTACAGCTTGCATAACAGTGTAAATTTTGCTGTCCCCTCAAAATAACTCAACACACAGCCATTAATGTCTAAACCGCTGCCAACAAGAGTGAGTACACCCCTAAGTGAAAATGTCCAAATTGGGCCCAATTAGCCATTTTTCCCTCCCTGTTAGTGTTACAAGGTCTCAGGTGTGAATGGGGAGCAGGTGTGTTAAATTTGATGTTATCGTTCTCACTCTCTCATACTGGTCACTGGAAGTTCAACATGGCACCTCATGGCAAAGAACTCTCTGAGGATCTGAAAAAAAGAATTGTTGCTCTACATTAAGATGGCCTAAGCTATAAGAAGATTGCCAAGACCCTGAAACTGAGCTGCAGCATGGTGGCCAAGACCATAAAGCAGTTTAACAGGACAGGTTCCACTCAGAACAGGCCTCGCCATGGTCAACCAAATACGTTAAGTGCATGTGCTCAGCATCATATCCAGAGGTTGTCTTTGGGAAATATATGTATGAGTGCTGCCAGCATTGCTGCAGAGGTTGAAGGGGTGGGGGGTCAGCCTGTCAGTGCTCAGACCATACACTACACACTGCATCAAATTGGTCTGCATGGGTGTGATCCCAGAAGGAAGCCTCCTCTAAAGATGCACAAGAAAGCCCGCAAACAGTTTTGCAAGCAGACTAAGGACATGGATTACTGGAACTATGTCCTGTGGTCTGATGAGACCAAGATAAAGCTATTTGGTTCAGATGGTGTCAAGCGTGTGTGGCGGCAACCAGGTGAGGAGTACAAAGACAAGTGTGTCTTGCCTACAGTCAAGCATGGTGGTGGGAGTTTCATGGTCTGGGACTGTATAAGTGCTGCCGGCACTGGGGAGCTACAGTTCATTGAGGGAGCCATGAATGCCAACATGTACTGTGACATACTGAAGCAGAGCCTGGTCCCGTCCCTTTGGTGACTGGGTCGCAGGGCAGTATTCCAACATAATGACCCCAAGACAAACCTCCAAGATGACCACTGCCTTGCTAAAGAAGCTGAGGGTAAAGGTAATGGACTGGCCAAGCATGTCTTCAGACCTAAACCCTATTGAGCATCTGTGGGGCATTCTCAAATGCAAGATGGAGGAGCACGAGGTCTCTAACATCCACCAGCTCTGTGGTGTCATCATGGAGGAGTGAAAGGGGACTCCAGTGGCAATCTGTGAAACGCTGGTGAACTCCATGCGCTGGAAAATAATGGTGGCCATATAAAATATTGACACTTTGGACCCAATCTGGACATTTTCACTTAGAGGTGTACTCATTTTTGTTGCCAGCGGTTTAGACATTAATGGCTGTGTCAGACAAATCGAGGAAAGCTGGAAGCCGCACACCGGTATAGTGATGAATGCTTTATTTAAAAAGCTGGATCATGAAGACACACAAAACTTGACAGCAGAAGCGTACAAAAGCAGCTGACGCGTTTCACACTACAATGAGTGCCTATTCATAGCTCAATGAGCTATGAATAAGCACTCATTGTAGTGTGAAACGCGTCAGCTGCTTTTGTACGCTTCTGCTGTCAAGTTTTGTGTGTCTTCATGATCCAGCTTTTTAAATAAAGCATTCATCACTATACCGGTGTGCGGCTTCCAGCTTTCCTCGATTTGTCTGCCTCATCTTGCATCAGCCAGCACCTGGGACTCTTCCCTCTTGAAGGATAATACTACACTGGCGTTCATCTCCCCTGGTCTGCGCCTACCTGAGCGATGGGACCCCTCTCTGATTAATGGCTGTGTGTTGAGTGATTTTGAGGGGACAGCAAATTTACACTGTTATACAAGCTGTACACTCACTACTTTACATTGTAGCAAAGTGTCATTTCTTCAATGTTGTCACATGAAAAGATATAATAAATTATTTACAAAAATGTGAGGGGTGTACTAACTTTTGAGAGATACTATATATAGATAGATATATCTATCTATAGATATATCTATTAATAAAATGTGCAAAGATAAAAAATGAAGCAGACATCTCAGCACTAACAGCGCTAAAAGAATAATGAAAATAAAATATTCAGTGAAGTAAATAAAAGTAATAAATGTCCTTTGAAGGATCATGCAAAAAAATAAAAGGTCCACATGAAATCAATGTAGTAGAAAGTGTACTCCGTAACCTTTAGCAACCAGAACTATGTTTCTCATCTGGATATCATCACCAACACCTCATGCATGAATAATCCCCGTTGGTAATGAACTCACCAGACACAAGTATTAAGCGGGCCTCCACACACTGTAATGCTACGTACACACAAGCGGCCTCTCCGGCATACTTGGTCCGGCGGACCAGAGTCCGCCGGACAATCCGATCGTGTGTAGGCTTCGGCTGACTTTTTTTTCCCAAAACTCCGCCGGACCTAGATTTGAATCATGTTTTAAATCTTTCCGTCGGACTCAGTTCCTGATGGAAAGCCCGTTCGTCTGTACGCTGGTCCGACGGAAAGCCCGTTCGTCTGTATACTGGTCCGAAGGATCAGATACGAAGCAAGGGCAGGGTATTGCATCTCGCACTCGTTGCAATAGGAAAAACAAATGTTACTATTGCGGTGAGCGCGGGGCATACCAGACCCCTAGGTCTGGTATGGATTTTAAAGGGAACCAACCTCCTACGCCAAAAAAACGGCATTGGGTCGCCACTAGGATCCATACCAGACCCTGATCCGAGCACGCAGCCCGGTCGGTCAGGAAAGGGAGTGGGGACGAGCGAGTGCCCCCCCTCCTGAACCATGCCAGGCCGCATGCCCTCAACATGGGGGGGTGGGTGCTTTGGGGGAGGGGGCGCCCCATGTTGATGAGGATAAGGGCCTCTACCCGACAACCCTGGCCGTTGGTTGTCCGGGTCTGTGGGTGGGGGGCTTATCGGAATCCGGGAGCCCCCTATAATGTGTGAATGAGTATGGGGTACATGGTACCCCTACCCATTTACCTAGGGAAAAAGTGTCAATAATAAAACACACTACACAGGTTTTTAAAGTAATTTATTAGACAGCTCCGGGGGGGGTCTTCATCCAGCTTCAGGGGTCTTCTTCCGACTTGGGGGGTCCCTCCGGTTCCTCTTCTCCCGGCGTCCGGTTGGTTCTTCTCTGCTCTCTCTGGCCTCTTCTCCCAGTGTTCCAGTTCTTCTGCCGGCTCCTCCGCTGTCTTCATGCCGCTCTTTTGCCAGCGGAGGTCCGGACTTCTGGGCTTCTGGGCTTCTTGGCTTCTTCTCTTCTTCCGATGTTGACTTGACGGTCTCTCTGGCTGGAATGCTCTCTGAGCGCTCCGATGTGACTTATATAGGCGGAGACCCCGCCCCCTTATGCCGTCACAGTCCCTGGGCATGCTGGGACTGTGACGTTTTAGGGGGCATGGTCATTGGAGCTGTCTAATAAATTACTTTAACAACCTGTGTAGTGTGTTTTATTATTGACACTTTTTCTCTAGGTGAATGGGTAGGGGTACCATGTACCCCATACTCATTCACATAGGGTGGGAGGCTGGGATCTGGGGGCCCTCTTATTATAGGGGGCTCCCAGATTCCAATAAGCCTCCCGCCCACAGACCCCGACAACCAACGGCCAGGGTTGTCGGGAAGAGGCCCTTGTCCTCATCAACATGGGGACAAGGTGCTTTTTGGTGGGGAGGCCCCGCAGGGTGCCACCTCCCCCAAAGCACCCACCCCCCATGTTGAGGGCATGCGGCCTGGCACGGTTCAGGAGGGCGGGCGCTCGCTCATCCCCACCCCCTTTCCTGACCGACCGGGCTGCGTGCTCGGATCGGGGTCTGGTATGGATTCTAGGGGCGACCCCACGCCGTTTTTTCCGCTTAGGGGGTTCCCTTTAAAACCCATACCAGACCTAAGGGCCTGGTATGCCCCACGACGGGGGTCGCAAGGTGTCAATCTTGCCGATAAAAGCGTTGAGATTGACTTCATTTTCTAGTCCTGTCGTACCTGAGTCACGTTCAAAATGAACGGACTTGTCCGTATGTGGGCAAGTCCGTTCATTCTGAAAGTCCGCCGTAACTCCGGCGAAAGTCCATCGGAAAGATGGGCGGACCTAACCTGCCGGGAAGTCTGGTCGTGTCCGATCATGTGTAGGCAAGTCCGTCCGTTCAGGTAGTCCGCCAGAAAGTCCTGGCAGAAAGACCGTCGGACCAAGTCTGCTGGAAAGTCGCTCGTGTGTACGAGGCATAAGAAACTCTAGTCCTCCCAGCATGATGCAAATGTGACAGACACTGAAGACTGTAACCACCTGAGACTTGCAAGAGAAAAAGGGGAGATTGCATAGCGTAATACTGTTTATTGGTTTAAAACATCCACACACACGGTACTATCTGCTTACACAAAATTCAAGATAGAATGGCATATAACATAGACTCGTGCAGTTCAAGTCACTCACGCGTTTCGTCATCACATCTTCTTTGGAGAGCGACCTCCGAAGAAGGCGTGATGATGAAACACGTTAGGGCATGACTACACGGCTCCCTCGTCTGTTAGTCTCAGCGTTGGTTATCCCGGGTTCCATTGCAGCCAATGCCATCTTGGAGGCGGTACGAGTGACGTGTGATGTTATATGCTGTTTTATTTTGAATTTTGTGTATATATATATATATATATATATATATATATATATATATATATATATATAGGGCTTTTTTTCAGCAGGAACTAGGGGGAACTCAATTCCACCACCTCTGGCTCAGGTCTTCTGCTCCCTGCTCACCACTATCACTTGGTAACACGGAAGTCTAGCTTCTGCGTTTACAAGTGATAGCTTATCTCCCAGTAGCTCCCACAGGTCAGATCCCCTGCGCAGATCCCACTGAGTGCCAGACAGGGACAAGGAAAATACAGAACCGGTGCCCAGGGTTCAGTGCTGTCATGGGCGGGAGAGGGTGCGTGGTAGACTGCACCCTCTGTGGTCTCCATTTTTTCCCTGCTGACCAGTTGTTAATGCTGCTACTGCATGATATCCCTTGCAAGTGACTGTAGTATAGTATAGTATGCAGGGAAGTACTACAGCCGGATAGGTGCTTCAGCTGACATATGACAGATGGTAGAGCTTTTAAGGAGGGGGGGAGAAGATGAGGGCACTGGAGGGAGGGGTTGTATGCAGAGGGAAGAGCTACTATTTGATGCCATTTGGCAGGTATATGTGTGTGGAGGGCATGGTTGAGTTCCTGCACCTTATATATATATATATATATATATATATATATATATATATATATATATATATATATATATATATATATACTTTAATGTCAAAATAAAAATTAATAAAATCAAATCATATTTTTCATTAAGACATTGTATATAATAAGACCCCAAGGTCGGAATGCTTCCGATTGCCCCTGGAAAAATCCAACTTTTAATTCAGAATTTCATAAAGACCACCTCCTGCAAGACCTCTGTTAACCCTTTGATAATAAAATACCTTCAAAAGGTTTTGGCTGTTGATATAATTTTTTTTAAAGATTTCTAGGCATGCTGATATTTTAAAGTAAATGTAGACCTGTGAAAAAATGTATATATTGTGAGTATATTGTATGTTTTAAAAGCCAACATATATGTTAAAAGATCCTCAATAAATTTTGTAAAATAAAATGGTGTGGTTTTAATGGTTGGCAACTTAAATAGGTATGCATATCTTTAGAACATTTAGTACCATAGCACATTAAAGCCTTCTTAAAACCGAAGGTATTCACATGTCTCATGTTACATATCTCAAAAATAAGAGGATTATTCTTTATTTTAGGACAGTGGGTGGAACCATGCAAAACATTGCACTTTTTGTTGGTGTATAGTTCACATATATCCTAAAATTATAGAAACATGTTACAAATTGAATATAGCTGATTTCTTTAGTCTCTACTCACTATTACCTATATTGTTATGCTGTCTTTTTAAACATTTACATACTGTAGTAGTAAGGTGTAAACCAATTCCTTAGCTATACTAAAATGTTTTACCATTTTAAGGTAGTTTTAGAAAAAGGTGTAGAACAGAAAATCTAATTTAATTTTGTGATATACTATACAATTACTGCTAAGCATTCAGAGTAGCAAGAATTAAAATCAATGACTTTCAAAAACATCATATTTAACTATGTACAGTATGCAAAAAAGTATTTTTATAAAGCATATTGTAAAAGAAACTGCTAGCACAATAAAGTAGCTGTAACTAGAACTCACCTAATGATTTCAATAAAAAAAGCTTTTTAACAATTCACAGTATATGCATTTATTCAGATAACATGGTATTTATTTAAGAAACATTCATTGGCCTGAAACATCTCTAAACTGTAAATAGCAGACATATTTCTCCACTATGAAGCATCCTGGGACCCCTAGAATTTTTCAGCACTCTATAATGCAATTACTGACCAAGTTTTCTGGACACTGATGATGCCCCAGCACCCTCACATCTCTGTGATGGGCAACTTACGTATGGGCTGCTGCAGCAGTAATTGCCACATGGAGCTTCCTGAGTTAAGGTAACTCTCTTGTGGAAAATGGGCAGCATGAAAGTGTTCAAATGTTGAAATATCAGCACAAGGGGGGCGCATGCGCGAGGCTTAACATGGAGGACGCTTCCTCTTAGAGCTCCGCACTCCCCGCCGCAGACTCGAGACTTTACTCCGCTCTCGGACCGTCTAATCGAACCAGACATCAAGCGATCCACTCCCGCTAATCCCCAGCTACAACAGGGATGGTTTTAACGGGACACGGGTAAAAGCAAGCCCAAACCGATCAAGGAGGCCCTGGCCCGCGCCTCGTCCAAGATGGCGGCGAAGGCTCTCGCTGCACAACACGCTGCATCTCCAGCCAAATCTGACCGAGCGGACAGTGAGGAAGATGAGGATACACATCCTGCATACAGCGGCTCCCCTGCTCCTTCACAATCAGGTATGTCACAGCCTGACTTCCTGAAACATATGGAAAAGATGCTTAACAAGGCCCTGAAAGTTACATCTGATCAAATCACCAATAGACTGTCACGTGAGATAAGGGAGCTTGGACAGTGTACAGCAGACTTAGAAACAAGGGTAGATGACATAGAGCTCACTATTCAAGAGCATGTCCAAGAACAGGCGGCCCTCCGTGAGGAAAATGCCACGTTACTATCACGCCTGGAGGACGCAGAAAATCGTTCACGCAGGTCCAACTTACGCCTCAGAGGTATCCCTGAAGTGATCGATGACATACAATCTTTTACTACAGCCCTTTTTCAAGAACTCTGCCCCTCCATACCCATTGAACGCCTGGAATTTGATAGAATCCACAGAGCGCTCACTCTTCGCCAGCAAGACGGCCCCCCGCGTGATATAATAATCAAACTACACTTTTTCCGCACAAAGGAGCAACTTCTCACAGCTGCCCGTAACAAAGACGCTCTCCAGTTCCAAGATCACAATTACCAACTTTTCTCTGATCTGGCACCCCTTACCATAGCTAAACGATGTGCTATGAAGCCGCAATTGAAGATTCTGATACAGCATCAGATAAAATATACCTGGCGCTTCCCTTTCTCCCTTCAATTTACATATCAAGGGCAGCAACATTCCTCCACTTCTCCAGAATCGCTGCAACGCCTTCTCGAATCGCTTCATCTGTCCCCTCCTCTACACCAATCTGAGACTGCACTGCCGCGTACGCCAGCATGCTCAACATACCACCCTTATACCACCACACCAAAAAGAATCAGCAAGGCCCCTCTTCGATCCGTAAGGGAACCCCATCACGCCAAGCAAGTCTGTTTGATCCAAAAGCTCACACATCTTGCTGATTGAATTTTGTTTAACCACGGATCATCTTTAACACCACAAGAAACTTTTTGGTCATCTGATTATTATTATTTGGACCAGAAACTGAAGTGGTTTCACCCTGATACAGTGTATAGGCGTTATTACACCTGTAGGAACTCCTTCCAAAATGAGATGCACCGAATACGCCCCCTTTACTCTTTTATTCTTTTTATTGTTTTCTTTTTTTGGGGGGCAAATATTTTGGATACATCCTTTTTGATGGGTTCCATTCATTCTTGTTCTCTCCCCTTTTTTTTTTTTTTTTTTATTTATTTTTTTTTTTCGTTTGGTTCACACATACCCTTAACAGCAATCTAAGGCTCTGATATTGCTAACTTTTAAATGTTATGTTGTAGTTTTATCATTACTCGTTTTCTCCCTTAACCTTTAGTTGGGATTCGGGAGGTACTAGTTACCGGAATGTAAAGAATATTGATATGATGACCTCCTTTACACGTTTGAAAACTCACTGGTAGTCTTTATCTTAACTGTGCCATCTGTCTCTCTCTTTCCAACCCCACTTCCCTCCCTTTTTTCCTTCCCCTGCTTCCCTGCCCTTATCCCTCCCCCTTTTTTTTCCCCTTCCCTTCTTGCCAGACCTTCCTCTCTTACCCCATTCTTCCCCCCCCCCCTTTTTTTTTCCTCTTTTCCCTCCCCTCCCTTTCCTTACCCCCTCCTATGTTTCTACTTTTTTTTTTTTTTTTTTTCTCTCTGATTTTATGGCACTGAGTTATTCCACTAGGTGGGTCTAGTATTTATATGTCACAATTTGGTACATTAATAATTCCTTGACACAAACTGTTTGGACTGTTTGAGATTTATAGTGTTTATATTTTTTCTCAGTCTGCGGTGGGGAACTGTCACTGCTTCCCCCCTGTAAGATGCACGCGCTTCCTTCCCAGCCGGCTGGTTTGGGGGTGCGGGCATCTACTTGTTGGGCTAAGTCCAACGCACCAAGTGTTATTACACTTACTTACTTCTCCTGCAAAACCTATCCACTGTTTCTTGTTTCCTCTTTTCCTCCCTTTCTTCACTTTTCCCTCTACTTTTCTTCTCCTGCTTGTTCCTCACTAGGTCGGGGGGACCGCGTGAACCACAAATATCTTCCCAATAATCTTTTTCCCAAAGTGCTTAAATGGCCCCCTTGAATATACTTTCCCTTAATGTAAAGGGACTTAACTCTCCTAACAAAAGGGTTATGGCCTTCCGTACTTTTGCATCCCTGAAGGCTGGTATAATAGCCCTGCAAGAAACTCACTTTTCCACTCAAGCAACACCTAAATATTTTAGCTCCAAATACCCCCAAGTGTTCACTGCCTCTGCAGCCACTAAGCAACGGGGTGTTCTTGTTGCATTCCACCGCACCCTTCCGTTTATCTTAACTAATGAAATCAAAGACCCTGAAGGTTGCTACATTATCTCAGTTGGGCATGTGCAAGACGTGACTACTACTGTTGTCTCCTGTTATGCCCCCAATACTAATCCCAACCCCTTCTTCTCCCATCTCTTACAAGTGATACGAGCACACTGCAAAGGTACCCTTTTCCTATGTGGCGATTCCAACCAAGTACTACACCCACACCTAGATAAGTCTCCCTATGCCTCTGAACATTACTCCTCTTCTATAACATTTCGCAAACTTTTCCAACAAGCCTCCCTATTGGATACTTGGAGAGAATGCAATCCTGCTAAGAAAAACTGTACTTTCTACTCTTACCCACATAAATCCTTTTCAAGGATTGATCACATCTTTATCCCAATTTCATCCTCGCCAACCCTGCTCCATTCAAACATACACCCAATCACTTGGTCAGACCACTGCGCAGTAGTCACAACAGTTTCCTCCCTGATCCCCCAATCCAAAGATCGCACATGGTGTATAAATGAGGCACATTTGACTAATCAATCCTATTGCTTTGATATACAACTAGCCCTCAAAGAATATATACAGCATAATGCCACACCTGATATCTCGCCTGTCCTATTATGGGAGGCCCACAAACCCGTGATTAGAGGGACCTGTATATCCGTATCCACCCAACTCAAAAGGGATAAAAAACTCAAAACCCAACAATTAGAAGCTGAGTACCATCGCCTCTTCCTCCAATTCCAATCTGCTCCTACTGAACCCCATCTTACTAGAAAAAACAAAAACTGAATGAGACTTAATTTTAGCAGAATCAGCAGATAAAACCATTCGGAGATTTAACCACACAATCTACACAAAAGCTAACAAGCCTGATACCTTCCTGGCATTAAGACTCCGTCGACCGGAAAGGGTGCATAATCCTATCAGACTCAAACTGGCCAAGGATAACTTCACGAGTAATCCTGTTAAAGTACTTGCAGAATTCCGTAAGAAGTTAGCTGAATTATATACTCCGACACGTACATTCTCGGCGACACAAGCTGAATCATTGTTTCAAAACATCACCCTACCAAAACTATCACAGGCTAACAGAGAGTCTATGGAATGCCCAGTTACGTCTGATGAAGTTCTTTTTGCCATAAAATCTCTTAAACCTCACAAAAGACCTGGCCCCGATGGTTTATCTAGCTCTTACTTTAAAAAATTTGCTCCCACTCTAGCCCCCCTTCTTACTAACACCTTCAATTCTCTCCTTAAACAACACTCCTTTGGCCGAGATACGTTGACAGCTATTATTTCTATGATACCCAAGCCTAACACAGACAACTCCTTATGGTCTAACTATAGGCCCATATCCTTACTCAATTTGGATATAAAGATATTAGCCAAAATTATGGCGTTACGCCTCAATCCAATTATAGGTGGCCTTATACATAAAGACCAAGTTGGATTAATTCCTAAATGCCAAGCTAGTGACAACATTCGACGCGTGATTTTGCTTCAACACCTAGCCCGAACACGCCGGATCCCCATGCATCTACTCTCTCTTAATATTCGTAAGGCGTTTGACACAGTCTCATGGCCCTACCTTAACTATGTACTCCAGAGATGGGGATTTGGTCCCAATTTTTTACAGTAGGTTAACTCCCTATATAACCAACCACAGGCTTATGTAAATACTCTGGATACCGCTCAGACTGTTTCCAAATTTTACGAGGTACCAGACAGGGGTGCCCCCTCTCTCCCCTTGTATTCGCACTGGTGATAGAACCCCTAGCAGCCCTCCTTAGGGCAAACCCAAATATCAAAGGCCTTGATATTGCCTCTACATCACACAAATGATGCTTATTTGCAGACGACGCACTACTATTCGTCACTTCTCCTCGAACTACACTCCCCAACCTAATTTATCTCCTAGACAAATTTGCCCTAATATCAGGTCTGGAAGTTAACCAATTTAAATCAAAGGCTCTCAACGTATCTGTGCCACAATCCGAATTAGACCATATAAAGGAATTCTTCCCCTTCACATGGGCTCCAGCGTCAATAGCTTATCTTGGTATTAAATTAACCAACGACCCGGTCCACCTTTTTAGAACCAATTATCTCCCTATGTTAAAACACTTAACAGCCCTATTGGAAGCGTGGCGTCCGATATGTACCTCTTGGCTAGGCCGGATAGCGGCTGTAAAGATGTCCTTACTTCCAAAACTGCTTTATTTATATAGAGTCCTTCCAATTCCAATCCTATCTTACTATCATCGAATCATTCAAACATGAGTGTCCAAATACATTTCGGGCCCTATTATACCTAGAGTTTCTAAATAGTTATGCTTCGCAGTAAACTCAAGGGGGGATTGGGTCTCCACAACTTTATGAGATATTTCCACACTGCCCAGCTGGCCCAAATTACACTGTATCATGCACAAAATGAAATCCCACTTTGGGTCAGTTTGGAAGCTATTGACCTACACCCACTCAAAATATCTAACTTACTATGGTTGCCCCCCACGACTCGTGGCTCAATTAGTAATCCTATAACGAGACACTCTCTTAAGCTATGGGACAAACTCCGAGGTCCCTTTAAATTACAATCTCCGCATTCTCTATTACTTTCTTATCTAGACCATCCGAAATTCTACCCAGCCCAAGTTAACCCGAGCTCATTCTAAGTCTGGCACAGGGCAGGACTATATCGCATATGCGATTTTGTTTCTGGATCTGATATAAAGTCGTTTGCCTCACTACAAAATCTAGTTGATATCCCCACCACAGAAGTCTTTCGATACCTACAGATATCCCACTTTATCTAAACAACAATAGGTACACATACTGCACTAGATGATTTATCCATTTTTGAAGGGATTTGTAACTCCGACCCTCACGCCCCTGGTCTAATTTCTCTTCTATATGCTCATCTGACTTCTCCACCAACCAACCTTCCCTCATATGCTGCGCAGTGGTCCACAGTCCTCGCATTAGACCTTGATGCAGAGGATTGGTCTGACATTTGGTCCAATACTAAACTATCCTCCCAAAATGTAATCGCACAAGAGGCGAATTACAAAGTACTTATGAGGTGGTATCTGGTTCCTGTCAGGATTTCTAAATTTCTCCCAAATTATCCAGCTACTTGTTTCCGCGGCTGTAATGAGTGAGGTACCCATGCACATATATGGTGGACATGCTCAATAGCTCAGGAACTTTGGGCAGTGATCTTCCAGATGGCCTCCACACTATTTCGACAGCGAATTGATCCTGACCCGGCTATAGCACTGTTGAATCTTATCCCATCAGATTTCACCAGATCTCAGACCCGCCTTCTCCTTCAGCTCACAACAGCAGCTAAACAGACAATAGCTAGGGCCTGGAAAACCCCGAAACTCTCTTTAGCTGAGGCCAAAAATAGGGTTACCCAGGCTATGATTCACAGCAAAGTAGAAGCCACGATACTTGATAGGATCCCCCAACATCTCAAAATTTGGAACCCCTGGATTGAAAATTTTTTACCCCCAGATTTTGATAAGAACCTCCTCAAACCTTAAGCAGCCCGCTATATACACAGATAAATATGTCGGTGACCTGGATGTTCCTGCGCTCTCCCCGACCACCCCTCCCCCCTCCTTATCTCTCCCCATTCTTTCTCTATCTTTCCTATACCTTTTCATTTTTCTAATTTCCTCCTTTTCACTCTCTTTTTCCTCTTACGCTCTTTTTACAGGTAACTTTATTGTAGATATACAAAGTCTACCAATCTTTAGCTCTACATATGTTCGCAGATCTACTTTCCATGTGAAAGTTCTAACACTCAAACTTCATTATTGTTCTTTTTATTAATTCTGTTTTGTTATCTAACCGTAATAAGAAACTGTTACACTATGTCCACAGCTTTCTCTGCGAAAAAGTTTGTCCCCGGACTTTACTTCATTTCTTACCCCCGAAAATTATTACACTGCAACCTCCATTGGGGTAAAAATGTATGTATAAAACCTAAACCTATGTACGACATATGTAATGCCTGTTATACATTATGTCTTCTTTTCAATAAAAAAGTTTGAACAGAAATATCAGCACAAAAAGCCATAAATAACACCATTGCAAATATATTATGTATATGTAAAATAATATTTTCTGTTTTCTAACTTGTCTTTTGAAGGTTAATGTAACACTCACAGGGATTTGTGTTTGTTCCAGTAGAATGTTGAAGTTTTGTACATTCAATTTGACAGGATTCGTCAAATCCAAAAACTCCACTAACCAACATTTGTAATTTTTCAGGGAATCCCATACGATAACATGTAGTATTTAACATGTTAGTGTAGTTTTCACTTAAATACTATTAAAGCAAATGTACTTAAAAGGTATTAACTAATATACAGGTTGGTGTATTGGTTCCCCTATTCTAATGTTCTTAGATAAGTCTTTGGAATTTACCTACTGTATGCTATTCACCAATAGGGATGAGCTTTACGTTCAGGTCGAACATGAGTTTGACTCAAACATTGGCTGTTCGCCCATTTGCCGAAAAGTGAACAATTTAGGGTGTTTGCGGCAAATTTGAAAGCCGCGGAACACCCTTTAAAAGTCTATTGGAGAAATCAAAAGTGATAATTTTAAAGGCTTATATGCATGGTATTGTCATAAAAAGTGTTTGGGGACCTGGGTCCTGCCCCAGGGGACATGTATCAATGCAAAAAAGTTTTAAAAACCGCCATTTTTTCGGGAGCAGTGATTTTAATAATGCTTAAAGTGAAACAATAAAAGTGAAATATTCCTTTAAATTTCATACCTGGGGGGTGTCTATAGTATGCCTGTAAAGTGAGGCATGTTTCCCATGTTTACAACAGAAGAAGCGGAGGAAGAAGCGGGGGAAGAAGAAGATGGAGGAAGAAGAAGAAAACCGAAGGAAGACCAGAAGAAGTGGGGAAAGAAGAAGACATTATTAAAGGAATTGTCAAAAAACGGTTATTGTCTTTTTTAACATTTTTGACACTTTTTTTGTGAAATGTTAGGGGTACCTGTACCCCATTACCAATTCACACAGGGGGGGCTGGGATCTGGGGGGCCCCTTGTTAAAGGGGGCTTCCAGATTCCAATAAGCCCCCCACCCACAGACCCCCACAACCACAGTGCAAGTGTTGTGGGGATGAGGCCCTTGTTCCCATCAACATGGGGGCATCCTCTCAATGTTGAGGGCATGTGGCCTGGTATGGTTCAGGAGGGGGGGCGCTCTCTTGTCCCCCCCCTCTTTTCCTGCGGCCTGCCAGGTTGTGTGCTCAGATAAGGGTCTGGTATGGATTTTTTGGGGGACCCCCACGCCATTTTTTTTTTAATTTTGGTGTGGGGTTCCCCTTAATATTAATACCAGACCTGAAGGGCCTGGTATGGAATTTGGGGGGACCCCCGCGCATTTAAGAAAAAAAAATTGGTTCAGGGTTCCTCTTAATATTCATACCAGACCCAAAGGGCCTGGTAATGGACTGTGGGGGAATCCTATGCCGTTTTTATCAATGAACTTTTATGTGTATTTCTGGGACTGACAATTCATTATAGCCATTATATAACAAGTACTTTTACATGACTTTTTTTCCTTTAGAAATGTCATTTTGTGCAGGGACTGTTGTAAACACGGAAAACATGCACCACTTTACAGGCATACTATAGACACCTCCCAGGTACGAAATTTAAAGGAATATTTCACTTTTATTGTTTCACTTTAAGCATTATTAAAATCACTGCTCCCGAAAAAATGGCCGTTTTTAAAAATTTTTTTTGCATTGATACATGTTCCCTGGGGCAGGACCCGGGTCCCCAAACCCTTTTTATGACAATAACTTGCATATAAGCCTTTAAAATTAGCCCTTTTGATTATTCATGTTCATGTCCCATAGATTTTAACGGTGTTTTCTAGCAAATTTTTTGTTCTGCTGCGAACCGAACCAGAGGGTGTTTGGCTCATCCCTATTCACCAACATTAAAGCATAGTTCCAGCCATTTATGACAGAGTTCCTGTTATTTTTGCTATGTACATGCTATGTGTTAGAAATATCTTATAAATGTACAACTTTGTGTAAAAAAAAAAATGTGTTTTCATTTTTTTCCCACATTTTCCAAAAACTTCTGGAAAAAAATGACATGTTATAAAGACTCATAATGCCTCATAGAATATACGTTGGGGTGTTTGCTTTCCAAAATGTGGTCATTTTGTGGGTGTTCTCATTGTCCTGGTGCGCTAGGGCCTTCAAAAATGTAATAGGTTGTCAGGAAATTACTGTATATGTGTAATTTATGCTCCTAGAACTCCTGATGGTGCTACTTGAATGTTGGACCAGGCTGTGTAAAAGTCCCACACATGTGGTATCGCCATACTCAGGAGGAGTAGCAGAATATATTTTGGGGTGTCATTTTTGCTATGTACATGCTATGTGTTGGAAATATCTTATAAATCGACAACTTTGTGTAAAAAAAAAAAAAATGAGTTTTCATTTTCTTTCCATATTTTTCCAAAAAGTTCTGGAAAAAAATTACATGTTCAAATGTTGTCATTTCAGTGTTGTCATTTTTCAGGGAATCCCATTCTGTAACATGTAGTATTTTGCATGTTACAGTGTGGTTTTCAATGAATCATATTAAAGCAAATGTACTTAAAAGGTAATAACTAATATACAGGTTGGAGTATTGGTTCCCCTATTCTAATGTTCTTAGATAAGTCTTTGGATTTTGCCTATGCTATTTATTAATAAAGCAGAGTTAACAATAGTCCCAATAATCCTCTTCACAAACTGCTTATCCGAATCCCACGTGCACAAATTCACATCCGTGACTTGAAAAACTTTTCACCAATTCGTAAAGCACCACCACCTTCCAAAATGGACATTTACCAGAACCAGGGAACAATTGCACATTTGGTTTATGCTGGGTTAACCACTCCACTCTTATAGGTATATTTGAGAATCCTCAAAATTGGTTGCCATTGATTGCTCCTTACACCTCCACATTAGTCTCGGTATCTCATAAAAAGCAGACATCCATCATTGCGCAGCATATTTTTAAAATGTATTAAATCAATAGAGTAAAAATATAGTATATACACTCACAAATCCGATGCCTTTAGACCAGCACTGAGTCTTTCCAGCAGTGTGTTTTTGGCCCTAGCTAGCGCCGTTCCATCTCCCGGGATCGGTGTGTGATCCAAGCCTCAATCTGGTATGGGTTGGGGCAGGAAGTGACGTCGTCGCTTACCTCTACGCATTTCGCATCCAATCATGCATCACCAGGAAACTATGGTCGCCATCTGTGTTTAGGTATGTATGCCCTTACTGGAGCTTGATTGGCCAATCAATGAGTCAGGAAAAAAACATAAGTTCGTCACCTTGTTTGCTAGTATATTATGTTTGTGCCAGAAGTGTGGCTTTCACCATTTTAGTTACTGGCACTCTATGCCCTTTTCTTAGATAAGGCAATTTCCTCTTTACCCTTCGTGACCTTATGCTAATGGGGCCAGAACTTATTGCTCCAGTTAATGCTTGTTTGTTTCCTATCAACACCATTACATGTTTAAACATATGCTCGCTCCAAAAAAAGATGGCTGGAAAGACTTTACAATCCTACGCATATTGCACTTTAATAATCCTAAAAACTTTAAAAGAACCAAATCCCCTTTACCAGTTTGTCCACATATATTATCAATAATTCAAATATATCTATTTAAGCTATACTCAAATACTCTATACATTGCCATGTAGAAAATACAAATAAAAATAAAATAAAAATAAAAATGAAGAAATAAATAAAAAGAGAAATAAAAATAGGAATAATAATGGAGAATAGATAAAATAAAAATAATAATAAAAATAGATCACGACTAGAATTAAAGTAAAAAAAAATATATAGATACTAATAATAATCCTCTATAAAGCAATTTATATCAGGTTCGACGTTCAACCCATTCGGTTTCATAGTATTTAATTTAAAAACCCTATCAGTTTCATTACGTGATATCTCCCTCCGTAAATTTGAATTTTGAATTTCTCCAATTTTGGTCTACTTTATCTATAACATAGAATTTCAGGTGTCATGGGTCTCTATTGTGCATATTTCTAAAGTGTTTTGAGACACTATGGTGTCTAAACCCCTTCTTTATGTTTCTGATATGTTCCCCTATTCTAATGGAAAGTTGTCTTGTTGTTCTTCCCACATACTGCAATCCACAGCTACTTTGTATGTAGGTAACATGAGTGCTACAGCAAGTAATGAGTTTTTCAATGTTATATTTTAACATCGTTGTATTTGATTGGAATCTCATAGTTGTTCTTGTTCCTTTATTAGTAGTTCTGCAGGGTTTACATTTCCCACACCTGTAGAAACCCTTGTGGTCAAAGAAGGTTACCATCTTTTTAGGGGGGTCAGGTCCATTTTTCACAATTCTGTCTCTAATTCTTCTCGCCCTTCTATGAATGAATTAGGGTTTGGATGGTTGAATCTTACTTAAATGGGGGTCATTAGAAATAATTGGCCAATTTATTTTTACAATTCCCTCCAGGGCTCTATATTCTGTGTTAAATCCTGTCACAAATGGCACTTCACTATTATCAGTTCTCTTTGTTGTGTTTTCTTGTAGCAAAGTATTTCTATCTAGACTCCTTATACTACCATATCTCTGGTGTGCTCCAATTCTCTCCTATCGTAGTCTTTGTCCACAAATGTTTCGATCAAGACACTTGTTTGTGTGAGTCTTCCATCAGATCACAGTTTTGCCTAATTCTGATAAATTGGCCTTTTTGGTATGGCTCTTTTCCATTGGGGGTGGTGGCAGCTACTAAAAGGAATATACCATTATGGTCTGTATCCTTAAAGTGTGTTCTAGTGTTAAGCTGCCCACCATTCTTGAAAATCTCCAAATCCAGGAAGTTGAACAACAAGACAACTTTCCATTGGAATAGGAGAACATATCAAAAATATAAAGAAGGGATTTAGACACCATAGTGTCTCAAAATACTTTAGAAATATGCACAATAGAGACCCACAACACCTGAAATTCTATGCTATAGATAAAGTAGACCAAAATTGGAGAAATTCCAATTTACGGAGGGAGATATCATGTAATGAAACTTATTGGATTTTTTAATTAAATACTATGAAACCGAATGGGTTGAATGTTGAACAGGATATAAAATGCTTTATAGAGGATTATTAGTATCAATATATTTTTTTATTAATTTAATTCTAGTACTCTATTTTTATTTTTATATTTTTCATTCATATATTCTTTATTTATTTTTATTTTATTTTATTTTTCATATCTATTTTTTATTTTTCTATTTTCCATTATTATTCTTATTTTTAATTTTAATTTTATTTCTCTTTTTATGTCTTTCTTCATTTTTATTTTATTTTTGTTTTCATCTTAATTTGTACTTTCCACCTGGCAATGTATAGAGTATTTGAGTATAGCTTAACCGCTTGCTGCCCGCTGGCCATCATATGAAGGCCAGGCGGCACGGCTCTTGTTCTGGGCGGGCATAATATAACGTGACATTATATTATAATATGACATCCATCCATGTAAACAGGGCATTGCTTTCAGAACAGAATTGCTTAAGACACAGGCCTCACATGTCTTGCATCATTCTGGCTGATTACATCACGTCTGCCCTATCGTGCATTCCACCGCTACCAGGAAGTGGAATTACACAAGCCCGATCAGTACCCGTGAAATAAGCAGCGGTGCCGGCGAAACAGACTTGCTAGCGGGTGGGAGTTTGCCGCCCCCCCTGAATGTGCTCCTGAATGTTAGAAATCATGGGGCCCCCATCCTACCTGACAGGGCCCCCTTCGTCCCGGTGGCAGGCGACATGGCAAGTGATTCCCTGCATCAGCTGACAAGTGACACCATGCATCCGCTGACAAGTGACGTGGCAAGTGACACCCTGCATCAGCTGACAAGTGACACTGTGCATCCGCTGACAAGTGACGTGGCAAGTGACACCCTGCATCTGCTAACAAGTGACACTGTGCATCCGCTGACAAGTGACGTGACAAGTGACACCCTGCATCAGCTAACAAGTGACACGCTGCATCCGCTGACAAGTGACGTTGCAAGTGAAACTCTGCATCAGCTGACAAGTGACACCCTGCATCCGCTGACAAGTGACATGGCAAGTGGCACCCTGCATCCGCTGACAAGTGACGTGGCAAGTGACACTCTGCATCAGCTGACAAGTGACACCGTGCAATCCGCTGACAAGTGACGTGGCAAGTGACACCCTGCATCTGCTGACAAGTGACACCCTGCATCCGCTGACAAGTGACGTGGCAAGTGACACCCTGCATCTGCTGACAAGTGATGTGGTAAGTGACACCCTGCATCAGCTAACAAGTGACACGCTGCATCCACTGACAAGTGACGTGGCAAGTGACACTCTGCATCAGCTGACAAGTGACACCCTGCATCCGCTGACAAGTGGCATGGCAAGTGACACCCTGCATCCCCTGACAAGTGACACCCTGCATCCGCTGACAAGTGACGTGGCAAGTGACACCCTGCATCCGCTGACAAGTGATGTTGCAAGTGACACCCTGCATCCACTGACAAGTGACGTGGCAAGTGACAATCCACAATGTGTGGCAAGTGACAATCCACATCTGAAGGCAGGTGACGTTGGCAAGTGACACGCTCAGGCTCCGAATGATTCTGCTTATGGTGAGTTGAACTATTTCATATTATATAACAATGTAATAAGAGAAATATTGCACTTCAATCATTTTTTTTGCGATACGGCACTGCGCCGATTTAACTGACAATTGCGCAGTTGTGTGATGCTGTACCCAAACACTCGGCTACTCTCGGCTCCACTCGGGACTGCGAGAGGACCCGAGATCCGCCGAGAGGACCCGAGAGCCGCCGAGAGCCGACGAGATACAGAGGACTCTGTATCTCAGCGGCGCCATTTTTACACTTCAAGACTGCAATGACAAGGCTGCAAATGACAAGGTTGCAAATGACACTGGGGCAACGACAAGGCTACACTGACAAGGCTACAAATGACACTGACAAGGCTGCAAATGACAAGGCGACACTGGACAAGGCTGCAGATGGATGGACAAGGCTGCAGATGGACGCTGTGCAAGGCTGCATTGATAGGCATTTAAATGTAAGTTTTTTTCCTTAACGTTCCCTCCTAAAAGTTTTTGTCCTTAAAACTTCCCTCCTAAACTTGGGGTGCGTGTTATACGCCGGCCCATGTTATACGCTGATAAATACGGTAATGTATAGAAGGTAGGGCCCGAAAGTGACTCAAGCCCAGGGGCCCCCACCACCCTAAGTCCTGCCCTGACTGTATATAGATTTTTACATGTCCTTGAATATCTGTCTATGACTCTGTTATCTACTCTATATGTATACTGATGTCTCACATGATAAATAAAGTTATTAAAAAAGTATGAAATGTACCTACCACTAAAATTACAACTTGCTGTTGTTGATGAAGTTTAGAAGTAATCCAATGGCTTAGAAGGTTATCTCAATTTTTTTAAGTAATCTAAAGGCTGTATACTGATCACAAACAAGTTGATAAAAGCATATAACAAACAATTTAAAAAGTAAATATAATAAACAGAGGTCTGTTAATTTTTGCTAGTTTTTAAAGTTTTAATGATGGTCCCAAAAATATTTTAATAGGCCACCCCACCAGTCATAATGTCCCTGATCACCGCCATATCAGTCATATTGTCCATAATCACCGCCACAACAGCGCACTGTTGCCTCCCCAATCGTCACCCATGTGGTATCCCCATAAATGGGAGGAGTAACAGTATGTGTTTTGGGGTGGATTTCTGAGAATGCCCATGCCGAATGTGAACAATATCCTATTATTACGTAAACATTTTTTTTTTCATTTTCTTTCCACATTTTCAAAAAATATGAAGTCTTCAAAAGACTCACCATATCTCTTACAAAAATACTTCGGGGTGTTTTCTCTCAAAAATGTGTTTATTTTGTGAGTGTTTCTACTGCCCTGGTGTTCCAGGGCCTCCAAAAATGTGATAGGTAGTCAGGAAATTAGAAGAATAATTTATGCCCCTAGAACACCTGAAGGTGCTTCATTGGATTTTGCACCCCTCTATATGGTTAGGCTATGAAAAAGTCTCACACATGTGATATCACCATACTCAGGAGGAGCATCAAAATAAGTTTTGGGGTATACTTCTAAGTATCTCGATGATGTGTGTTAGAAATATCTTATTATTTGACAACTTTGTGAAAAAAAAAAATCATTTTCCTTCCTGCGTTTTCCAAAAACTTTTGTCAAAAAATGATATTTTCAAAAAAATCACTATGCCTTTCAGAAAATACCTTGGAGTGTTTTCTTTCCATATTTGGGTCATTTTGTGAGTGTTTTCACTGTCCTGGTGCTCTAGGGCCTCCAAAAAAGTCAGGAAATTAGATGCATCATTTATGCTCCTTGAAAGCCATAAGGTGCTCCTTGAATTTTAGGCCACTCTGTGCATCTAGAGTGTGAAAAAGTATCACACATGAGAGGCATAGCAGAATGTGTTTTGGAGTGTAATTCAAAATATGCCCAAGCTGTATGTGAGAAATAACTTGGTAAAATGACAGTTTTGTGAAAAAAAGGATTTTATTTCTTAATTTTACAAAAAAGTAGACACAAAATGACAACTTCAAAAAACTTACCATGCCTCTTACTAAATACCTTGGACTGTCGACTTTCTAAACTGGGGTTGTTTGAGGGGTATTTGAAAAATAAAAGTGTAAAAATGACACAAAGCATCCAGCGCTCCTCTGTCCAATGTATTGACAATTAGTCCATGAATAAGCACACTCAGAGTCTGTGGTATAAGATCATTTATAGCAATAGTGGATGAATGGTAGAGGGGTGGATGAAAAATAGATGTATGGATGGATGATGGATAAAGGAAGACTGGATGAATGAATGGATGGATAGATGGATGATGGATGAATGAAAATCAGATGGAAGGATGGATGGATGGTTCACCTCTGCAGCTGTAAGATATGGGCAGGATCACCTCATAAAGTAGGAAATAGCAAAAAGCAAGGTGCTGAGGTTAATACCAAGCACAAAAACACCTTTATTAAAAGCAGCACACTTGTCAGAAATCATCAATCCACCAGTGGATAGTAACACAGCAGGTTAAGACACAAGTGCTGATCAGCTGAAGATACACAGAGGCAATGGATGGCTGCCAAGCATGCAGCAGCAGGGGCTCCAAAACTCCAGCAGGTAATGTGGACTAGTTGCATCTCCAGCTGCGCTGTGAAGATGACAGCTGGTAGAATCCTATGGTGATGTCAGAAGGGGATAAGCATAACATGTTTCAAGGGACATGGCCCTCTTTATCAAATGCAAAGGGAAAGCCAGAAGCTAAAGGTATAAATAACCAGTGGGGCAGGCAAGGAAGAGGAGAAGGGGAAAGGAAAAGCCCGGAAACCAAGCTGCTGCATTCTCAGCAATGTCACAATAGTACAATACACAGGAACATTATTGTAGGCGTCCACTAAGTGTATTTTGAAAAAATTAGCATGAAACTTGTAACATTTCCCTTGTCATAGCCACAGGGTCAGACATAAAGTTCATTGCTCAGTTCCATAGGAAGTTTAAACTGATAGAGAGGATTGTTGTTCAGAATTGGGGGAATTTGCATAAAGACCCCAAGTTGGAGACGCAGCTAGTCCACACCACCTTCTGGAGTTTTGGAGCCCCTGCCCTTGCATGCTTGGCAACCATCCATTTCCTCTGTGTATCTTTAGCTGATCAGCTCTGGTGTCTCAACCTGCTGTGTTACTATCCATTGATGGGTTGGTGATTTCTGTAAGTGTGCTGCTTTTAATAAAAGTGTTTTTGTGCTTGGTATTAACCTCAGTGCCCCGCTTTTTGCTATTTCCTACTTTATGAGGGTATTTGTACTATCCTGACATTTTAGAGCCTCAAGAAATTAGATAGATAGTCAGTACATCAGGACTGATCAATTTTCAAATCTATACCATAGTTTGTAGACTCTAATGCCACGTACACATGATTTTCCAATGGGAAAAGTTGGATGTGAGCTTGTTGGCAGTAAGTCCGACCATGTGTATGCTCCATCAGACATTTGTTTCGGACTTTCCGCCAACAAATGTAGGCTAGCAGGTTCTCAAATTTTCCGCCAACAAATGTTTGTTGTCAGACTTTCCGATCGTGTGTACACAAGTCCGTCGGACAAAAGTCCAAAGTACAAACACTAAACATAAAACAAGTAAAACAGGCGCAATGCAACGATACCTCTTGTAAAGTGTTCTTGGATAGTCCATATCCAAGAATATATATAAGTAGAGAAGTCTGTCAGGGCAGCCACCGAGAGGACCAAGAGCAGGATCCACAAAAAGCTGAGAAAAAAAAAGTAGAGGGGCGCCTCTGAATATATATCAATAAATCATTTATTTATACTTTTGTAGATCATTGCAACAAAAACCCCTATGGTCTGGCATTTACTCATGTTTCTGATTCCACCAGCCTGGCCTTCCTAGATTTGGAACTTAGCCACGCAGATGAAAATATAATAGCTAAAAACTACACCAAACCCACGGCCAGGAATTCCTTTCTACACTTTACCAGCTGTCACTATCCAAAATGGACGAAAAATATACCCAGAGGACAATTGTGTCATTTGAGAAACAATTGTACACTGGACAGTGATTATGTTACATGTAGTATGCAACTCAAACAAAAGTTTGCCAATAAAGGATATCCTAGGGCAGTGATGGTGAACCTTGGCACCCCAGATGTTTTGGAACTACATTTCCCATCATGCTTGTACACTCTGTAGTGTAGTTGAGCATCATGGGAAATGTAGTTCCAAAACATCTGGGGTGCCAAGGTTCGCCATCACTGTCCTAGGGAATTGGTTGATGAAGCATGTGCCTTATATGCAACAGGAAAACCTATCAAAAAAGAAAAAGAAAATATAGACCGCTCCACTAGATTTATCACCACATTTCACTTCCAATATAAAAAAATGGAAAATATTTTGAGTAAACATTGGGGCATCCTGCTACAAGATCCCCTCCTCAAAACTACTCTCCCCCCAGCACCCAGGGTTACATATCGAAAAGCTCCCAATCTCAAAAATAAAATTGCCCCCAGTAAACTTAGAACCACCCATACCTTTACTAACCCCACTGTTCTCATACCACTAGTTGGTATGTACCAATGTAGAAAATCCCGATGTAAGACCTGTTCTTTCATTGAACATGGCTAAAAATCATTTCTATCCAAAGGTAAAACTTATATGTTAGACCAATTCTATAATTGCTCTTCTGATTTTGTTATATATGGCCTCACATGCCCCTGTGGTTTAATTTATGTTGGTCGCACTATCTGCCCCCTCAGGCAACGCTTTGGCCAGCACCGCCGGCTGATCGAGGGAGGCAAGGACATGCACAACGTCCCACAGCATTTCGCTGAGCACCACAAAAGGTCCACTATTGGCCTAAAAGTCTGGGTTATTGAGCAAATTTCCAAATCTCTCACCGCAGCAAAATGCTTTAAAAAACTGTGCGCGAGGGAGACATTCTGGATTTATACTCTTGATGTCCTCTCGCCCGGTGGTTTAAACGAAGGTATTGAAATCTCCACGATCTTATAACTATTTACTGTATTCTAGGTATTATCTTTGATGTCATTATGGAGTTTATATTCACACATCTCTTATTTTTTACCACAGGTATCTCTTTTTCTATATACTATGTCTCTTTCTCTGATCATATGTATGGGGGTGGCGGGTTTGTTCTTTCTCCAGTTCGTTCTCTCTCCAGTAAGTATTACATCTCCCCTCCTTTGCTCTTCCCTTACCCTTTTTCCCCTTCTCTTCCCCCTCTCTTTTCCTTCCCTTCTCCTTCCTCTCCTCCTCTCCCTTTTTTCTCCTCCCCCCCTCCCCTCTTGCCCACTCCCCTCCTTTTTTTCCCCCCTTCCCTTTCCCCTTTCCCCTTCCCCTCCCCCTTCCCCCCCCCCACTTTATCCCTCATACAGTATAGATCACTCTCATAGTCCAGTACAGTACACATTTATTTCCTCTCCTTCATCTGAATTCCCTATTTTCACTTTTAGTTAATATATGTATTTTTATCATCTATCTACCTAATTTTTTCATTAGCTACAGGTTACATTCATTCCGTATCCTTTTTATATATACACTACACTTCTCGTGATACCATACCTGTATAGTGGCTGATTTATCTATTTATTTATATGGTATCATATATTACTTTATAATCTATATACCCCAGGTACTCCAGTTAGCGGTGGCATGAGCCAAATTTCATATTTGTCTGATACTGTACCACCGCTGATCAGTAGCTTTACAGTTTTTACAGTTTTTTACTATTATGATATGTGTCCCTACTATTCTTATGTTCCCATTATATGATCTATCCCCATTGTTTTTATCTTTTATTCAATATTTATTGACTATATATATCTAATAACATTATTGCCTTGTCACTAATCATGTTGTCCTCTAGCTCCTTGTGCCTTTTAATCTATGTCTTTTTAACAATGCATGTTTTTAATTTGACCCCTCCCTTTATGGAGACCTTTATAATTGTGCCCTGTAATCATACACCCCATGCTTGACAAAGGAGTGCTGCTATGTTTTCCATCCATAGCGTGAATACTCAGAAACGCGTCGCAATCTTGTGACATCACGGCCCTGTGACACACTCTGCTGTGCTCTTCAGGTCTCGTTCTGGCTCCCCATACAGGGCCATGTCTTTCCTTCCACCGGGACGCCAGATGAGCTACTCAGATACCGCGGCACAGCCCGTGACAGGACCGGGCGTCTCCTTCCCCTATCCCCGGAAGCTACACCTGGACTAATCGCTGTGCCTTACCATCTTACACCATCCCCATTGGATCTGATGCCAGCCATCCATGGACTTGCTGAGACCTGTAGTCCTCCTCCACCATTCTCCTCCTGAGACTTGCTCATACGCATACATGCAGTCCTTCATGTGAGTGGATATTGCTTTTTTTAAATAAATGATTTATTGATATATATTCAGAGGCGCCCCTCTCAAAGTACAAACATGCATGCTCGGAATCAAGGACAAGGTGCTCAGTCTTGTAAAACTAGCGTTCATAATGAAGATAAAAAACAAGATCTGTTGCGCTTAATATGATGTAAAATAAAAGCTGCTAACACAAAAAATTGCTGGATACAATTAAGGAGATATTAGGGGGAGTGGTGCAGCGCTAGAAAATAAGTCTAAATGTCCCCATAAAGATAAAAATAAATAACAATAGCTGAACAAAGTCCTCTTCATCAGAAGGAAGTGGTGACACTGTGTTTAGCGGGATCCATAATGAAAGGACACTTAGAAGGAAGATGTAAACACCATCACCAACACCCAAACAAACTGACCTTCCTTCTGATGAAGAGGACTTTGTTCAGCTATTGTTATTTATTTTTATCTTTATGGGGACATTTAGACTTATTTTCTAGCGCTGCACCACTCCTAATACCTCATAATGAAGATATCACGAACGTCTAGTACGTCACTATGTTCGTAATTGTTGGCCAACATTTGTGTGACTGTGTGTATGAAAGACAAGTTGGAGCCAACACCCTTCGAACAAAAATCCACGATTTTGTTGTTGGAAAATCCAATCGTGTGTATGGGGCATAAGACTTTCACTATTTTCAGAATATATTTTTGCCTACATTTTTGAATATATATAATTTATTTGCAAAATGCTATAACAGAAACTCACAAAAACATTTTTTTTTATTTTTCTGTTTTGTTTATATAGAAAAAAATAAAGAACCCAGTGATGATTAAACACCACCAAACTAAAGCTCTATCTGTCCCAAAAAATGATAAACTGTAATTTGGGTACAGTGTTTCATGGATGAGTAATTGTCTTTCAAAGTGTAACAGCACCTAAATCTTAAAATTGACCTGGGCAGGAAGACGGTGAAAGTGTTCCGTATTGAGTTGGTTAAGACAATAAGTACAAAACCCACAGAAACCAACCATAATCCATCTTGTACTGATCTAACATATGTAAATTATAATTACTTTCACTCTGTAAAAAAAAAAAAAAAAAAAAAAAAAACATAAGCCAGGTATTGAGGTACTTCTGCATCACTGGTGCTTTAACCACTTAACAACTGCGCCATAGCCGAATGATGGCTACAGCGCAGCTCGATAACTCTGGGAGGACGTACACTGACATCCTCCGAGAATCGCACTCCCGCGTATCCGTGACCAGGAGCCACTTACAGTGGCCATTTACCATGTGATCTCTCCATCAAATGATGGAGCGATCACTTGTAAACAAACCAGTGTTATGTCCGGTTCCTCTCTGTACTGATCGGTGCAGTGTGAGCGGAGAGGGGAGATATTGGGTGCAGCAGCGTTGTGGGCTGGATCTGTATTGCCCACAGTGCTGATCTGTGCCCATTGCAGCCTCATCCATCCATCCATGCTCAGCCATCCCTCTGTCATACTCATCCAGCCATTCATCCATGCTCAGCCAACCCTCTGTCATACTCATCCAGCCATCCATACTCAGCAATAGTCATCCATCCATGCTCAGCCATTCATACTCAGCAATATTCATCCATCCATCCATCCATGCTCAGCCATTCATACTCAGCAATACTCATCCATCCATCCACCCCTATCCATACTCAGCCATACCCAGTCACACCCAGCCATACCCAGCCTTACTCAGCCATACTCAGCCATACCCAGCCATATTCAGCCATACTCAGTCATACCCAGCCATACCCAGCCATACTCAGCCATGCTCAGCCATACCCAGCCGTACCAAGTCGTACCCAGTTGTACTCAGCCGTACCCAGCGGTACCCAGCCATACCTAGCCGTACTCAGCCGTACCCAGCCATACTCAGCTGTACCCAGCCATACTCAGTCGTACCCAGCCGTACTCAGCCATACCCAGCTGGACTCAGCCATCCCATCCATACTCAGTCATCCCATCCATACTCAGCCATCCCATCCATACTCAGCCATACTCAACCATATCCAGACATACTCATTTATGCTCAGTCATCCCATCCATACTCAGCCATCCAAATTTATGGCTCAACCATGCTCAGCCATCCCAATCCACATCTCATCCATCCCCATTCATGCTTATCAATGCCACATCGGTTCTCATCCATGCCACTACAGTGCCTCACAAAAGTGTAATAGGTAGTCAAATTAGATTTGAAATTTATGCCCCTAGAACACCTGACTGTGCTCCCTGCATGTTGGGCCTCTGTATGTGGCCTGGCTATGCAAAAGTCCCCCATATGTCGTATTGCCGTACTCAGGAGGAGTAGGAGAATCTATTTTGGGGTGTAATTTTCAGTATGTACATGCTATGTGTTAGAAATATTGTATAAATGGACAACTTTGCCTCATAGATTATACGTTGGTGTGTTTTCTTTCCAAAATTTGGTAATTTTTGGGGGGTTTCCATTGTCCTGGTGCTCCAGGGCATTCAAAAGTGTAAGAGGTAGTCAAGAAATTATATGCTTAATTTATGTCCCTAGAATGCCTGAAGGTGCTTGCTCAATGTTGTGCCTCTGTATGTGGCCACGCTGTGTAAAAGTCTCACACATGTGGTATCGACGTACTCAGGAGGAGTAGCAGAATGTGTTTTGGGGTGTAATTTGTGGTATGCTTAAGCTGTGTGTGAGAAATAACCTGCTAATATGACAATTTTGTGAAAAAAAAGAAAAAAATATTGCAAAGAAATGTGGGTAAAAATTACAACTTCAAAAAACTCACCATGCCTCACCATGCCTCTTACTAAATACCCTGGAATGTCTACTTTCCAAAAATGGGTCATTTTGGGGGTATTTGTACTTTTCTGGCTTGTTAGGGTATTAAATGAATGAGATAGGCTGTCAGTAGTTCAGGTGTGATCAATTTTCAGAGATTGGCAAATTTGCTAAATTTTACAACAGAAACTGAGAAAAATTCATTTTTTAAAAGAGTTTTCAGTCAATTTTCTTTTATAGCGCAAAAAAAAACAAAAACAAAAAAAAAACAGCGGTGATTAAATACCACCAAAAGAAAGCTCTATTTGTGTGAAAAAAGGACAACATTTTCATATGGGTACAGTGTTGCATGACTGAGTAATTGTCATTCAAAATGTGAGAGCACCAAAAGCTGAAAATTGGTCTGGTTAGTTTAAGTGCCCAGTGGGTAAGTGGTTAAAGAAGGTTAATGTATAATCTGGTGGATTTCCTTCAATAGCATTTTCTCTCCATAAGAGGTAATCAAAGATGTAATTAAACGCCAGGAAAAAAACATTAAAACATACCAACCCTGTATTCATTTTGTTTGAAATTGAACTGCAAATTTCATCAGAGAAATCCATAGACTTTGCATTGTAAGATTTGACATGCAATACCTTTATAGTGGTTGTAAAGTCAGAAGGTTTTTTATTTTAATGCATTCTAAGATAAAAAAACCTTCTGTGTGCACTCTCTCAGCCCCTCAATACTTACCTGAGCCTCCTCTCGATCCAGCAATGTCCAGGAGTGCCTCGGCCGTCTGGGACTCAATAGGAAGGAGGGGCCAGGAGCGCTGAAGAGGGACCCGAGAAGAGGAGGATCTGGGCTGTCCTGTGTAAAACCACTGCACAGAGTGGGTAAGTATGACATGTTTGTTATTTTTATAGAAAAAAAAGAGATTTTACAATAATTTAACTTCAAGGGCTCATTCACACGTGTGGTAAACATTAAGCAGCATGGCACTTTTTAGAGGCATGTCAACCTCTTCCATTGATTTCAATAATGATGCCCAATAACTGCACCTTGGTGTGTTAGTAAAGCATTTATGATGTGTTAGCTGGGCATTGGCGAGAGAGAAAGTGGAGGCTTTGGTTTCCCAGAATGCACTAGAAAATAATAGAGAACTAGGATAGAGCAGATCCAGTCACTTACTGGTTGTACAGAACAGCTGTGTGGTAACACCATTTACTTCTGTGTGCGGGCAAGAACATCAACCAGCCAGCAATACTGACAGTGCCACGTAGGAAATGTCAAGATAATAATGTGTCACTGCACAGCCAAAAAAACTTGTTAAAATTATATATACTAAGCAGCTGAACACAAAAAGTATTCATCCAGAAAAATAACTGTGTAGTGCTAGAAGTGAGACTCTCTAAACCTAGCAATATATATATATATATATATATATATATATATATATATATGTTTTCACATTTTTAAACAATCAACAATTGTTTAAACACAAATGTACATGAATATTACAATATTATAAAAAATAAATAAATAAAAAAGAAACAATATAGTTGTGGTCAATAGTGGTCAATAGTGCAGCATGATGAGTGGGACCACCCAAACTTTAACAAATTATGCACATGCAAAAAAATCTACTTTGTGGTTGGCCACTTATGATTGGTGGTGTGCAGAGACACCTTCCTAGCAGGATAGATATAAAGATTGCTGTACAGCTAGAACAAGCTATAACTAGAAATGAGACTCCCTAAACCTAAAAGTGTTAATATTTACACAATAAACATGTGTTTCAGCAAAAATATCCATGATGAAGCCCTACCTATATATATTTGTCTTAAAACAAATGTTGATTGTTTACAAATTTGAAAAAAAAATAGGTTTAGGGATTTTCACTTCTAGAGCTTCTAGAGCACAGTTATCTTTATATATATTCAGGCAGGAGCAGAGGCATTGAGCATTGTTGTCAGTGGCAAGGCTTTCTCTTTCAGCAAAAGACCTTATCAGCAAGTGTCATGAAGGCTGATATTATTGTACGTATAAAAGAGGTGGAACAATACCCGGAATTATTCTAAACTTTTGTGACACAAAAAAAAAATAAAAAATTGGATGTGGCAACATGTCACCAAATGGGAATTATCCTTAGACTGGGAAAAATTGTCCTCCAGAGAGCAGGTGAGCAATAGTGAGTATGATTACATGGTTGCTGTTTTTTTTATTTGATATAAATATTGTAATATATCCTAAAACAACTTATCAAATTAGAAAATATTCCTCTACATCACTTCCCTGTTAAACACTTTGTACTAGAAAGCAATGCGGGGGGCGCATGCGCGGCGCGATGCGAGACAGACGCTGCTGAGCTGAGCTCCGTCTGACAAGGTTGGCCAGGCAAGATTCCCGGGGCTATTTCCACCCAAAAATAACCCGATCCACTCGATCACCCCCGCTGGACATCCCTGTGCATGCCATCAGGCAAAAAGGGGCGACATTACCGCTCCCAACACAACTTTACTAACAGCCTGGAGAAGTCTATCACAACAAGGAAGATGACCCAAAATGGCGCCGGCCACCACGCGGCCTCCAGCGTCCCTGTGCAGGCTCCATCTAAAGGCAGTGAGTACATTCAGCCCCTTAAATTTGTGGACAAGCTAGAACATGACAAACTATCCATTGCACACAATGACCTTAGAAAGGACTATGAAACTTTGGCAGACAGTTTCTCTTTCATGCAAGCCCACATTGAAGATCTGGACAATAGAAACAGATGAAACGACATAAGAGTACGTGGCATTCAAGAGTCGATCACAGACTTAAATCAAGCTATCACTAAGTTGTTCCACAATCTTGTTCAAGATAAACCACTCTCTGCTTTTGCTTGTGACAGAATGCACAGGGCATTGCGTCCAAAGCCAACACCAGTTAAACCCCCCAGAGATGTGATAATGTGCATGAAGGTCTTTGTCACTAAAGAAGATGTCATGGGGGGGTGCCAGAAATTCCCAGTTCATTGAATTAGATGGAATAAGGCTGCAGATCTATCCTGATATCTCTCCTGCGACTTTGGACCGTAGACGCAGAATGAAAGAAGTCACAAACATACTCCAATCAGCCAGGATTAAATACCGATGGGGTTTCCCTTTCAAATTATCCTTAATGCACAATGGCACAACATACACTGTATACAATGTCATTGAAGGAAAGGACTTACTGATCAAACTGGGCCTACTGGAGCCACAACCATCACAACGTCTCCCTGCAACCCCCAGATCTTCACCTATATGGTCTACATCCTCTACCAGATGCATCCCGAGAGAACATAGAAGATGGCAGAAGCTTTCCCCTTAAGATCAAGCCACCTAACCAGTTAAAAAGCATCTAAGATTGACAAGCTCTTCATCGCTCCTTCCTCACATTGATGGACAATGATCTGTAATCACAGCTCATTCTTACCTAATATACAAGTGCTGAAGAAATATTAAACTCTAAAATAATTTGTTACCCATCGCATAAGCGGATCTGGATTTGAAGCACTGAACAAAGTGTTAATCTACTATCTCTTCTACATTACCATTTTCTATTTTTTTACAGGCATAAACTTTAATTTGTTTTTCTTTCCCATTCAGATATGTTCTCCTGATCTACAATCATCCTCCCCCCTTCTGGGAGGATATCAGTCACTCTCAAAACAACCGTTATAGAATCTATCGTTTGAAGACTGCACTCCAGGAATCTGTGAGACTTTCTATACATGCTATTTGTCTCCTATTTTTTTTTTTTTTTAATTTTGGCTCCTAATATTTCTTTACGAGAGCCCACTGTATAATTGTACTCCTTGTTAAAAAAAAAAAGAAAGGGAGGGGGAAAGATTTTTTTTTCCTTTTCTTTTTGTGTTATCTGCCTTTTTGTTAGACTGTTATAGTCGGTTTACTTATGTTCATTACCATGCACATATCTTACTTAAAAAATGTTACTAACTTTTTGAATTGCCTGGCTCATCCGCCTGCTACCCTAACCCCTACTGGGGTGGTGCGGCATTCCCCGCCGGCAGAAATTGGACTGATATGTCCTATTGTTGACTTTATTAGGCTGGGCGACTTATGGTCCCCCAACCCCCTTTTTCTCTTTTTTTCAGTTACAGTTATTTTTGCCCTTTTGGCAACATTTGCAAGAAATAAATTCCCAGGAAGACTTATACTATCACCTAGTTCAGGTTATCTCTATTTATTGTCACCTTATATCCTACACAGGATTTATTCCCCTAACGTAATTATTACTACTGCTTTATCTCACATATACCAACTTATAATTGTTTTTAATGACTATCATTATATTGTCATTCACTATGTACTGTGCCACCGTGTATGGTCCTTGTTAATCCCTATCCACTCAATTAACATAACTCTCTTCCTTAAAAATGGGACTTAAAATATTTTCTCATAATGTCCAAGGCTTCAACTCCCCTAACAAACGGAAAAAAGCATTTAAACACTACAAAAGATTGGGAGCGGACATAATCTTGATGCAGGAGACCCACTTTTCAACAACTAACCACCCACAATACTTCGACAAATCATTTAATCAACTCCACTATACCGCCTTCTCAAATAAATCACGTGGTGTTGCAATCTTTATTAAAAACTCTATAATTTTTGAACCTCATAGTATTTACAAAGACCACGATAGTAGATTTATCATCATAAAGGGTAGTATAAACAGATGAACTGTTACGATTGCTTCATTATACGCCCCAAACGAAGCTCAAGCAACATTTTTCACCAAATTCTTTAACACATTAGAACACTACATTTCTCCCCATATGATAATTGGAGGAGACTTCAATTTATCTGCCCACCCAACCCTTGACAGAAGTAGGTTGGTCCCCTCTTCAAGAGCCGTCAGTAAATCTATAAACCGCTTACTTAGTAAATTACAACTAATAGACTCCTGGAGAGCACACAATATTGGAATTAAAGCATACACTCATTACTCCCACCCTCATGATTGTTTTGCCAGACTAGATTATATTTTCTGTACTCCTATCCTTTTAGCGAACTCTTCTAAATCGAATATACATCCCTGCCCATGGTCAGACCATAACATAGTAGCTTTTGAAACCTTTCATATTGGCTTGGCCCCCACCCCCTTTAACTGGCGCCTCAATGATTCACTCCTTTCAAACCCTTCCAACGTTCAACTCATTAGCTCCCACATCGAGGAATACTTCCAAACTAACACCTCAGATGAGGTCATTCCTACCTCAATTTGGGCTGCCCACAAAGCAGTCCTGAGAGGACACTTAATCAACCTGGCCGCTGCAAGGAATAAAGCTAAAATTACAGAAATTAAATGTCTCACCAAAGATCTCCATGAATTATATAATAAATTAAACAACAATACCTCTCCTGAATTAACTACACTCATTCAAATAAAAAGCAAAGCTCTAAATACATTACTCTCTGAGGATACAGAAAGCTAAATTTCTGTTGCATGGCAACTCTTCCTCAGCAATGTTTGCTAGAAAGTTGAATCATGACACTAAACCCCCCCATGTTTACAAAACGATGAGACCAAAAAGGAAACTTGGTGACACACACCCAAGATGTCCTCCAAATTTTCACTTCCTTTTACAAATACCTTCTCTCTGGCCCTCCAACACATCCCCAACCCACTAGTTTAAACTGTTTAAACACCCTCCAACTTTCAAAAATTAACCAACAACACTCCTCTTCTCTAAATGAACCATGCACTGACACCGGAATTCTAAACATAATAAAATTAAAACCTCGACAGCACCAGGCCCAGATGGCTTTACCACAACATATTATAAAAAAAATTGCCCCCCTATTGACCCCTAGCCTCACCAGAATGTTTAATCATATCTTGTCTGGTGGTCATTTTCCTGAAGACATGCTATTAGCTACTGTAACTTATCTTTGATTCCCAAAGCCCAAAAAGATCACTCCCTACCTCAAAACTTCCGTCCCATCTCAGTCCTTAACAATGATCTTAAACTGTTTGGCAGATTATTAGCAAATAGACTTGCCACAGTTATCACTTTCCTGATTCACACTGACCAAACTGTCACAAACATCGTCCAAGACGCCAACCTTTATTCTCGCCCTTTAAACATACTCAGCCTTGACATTCACAAGGCTTTTGACAGTGTTAACTGGTCTTATCTAAACCACTTATTACCCAAATTTGGCTTATCAGAAAAATTTATACACGGCTTCAATGCTCTATACCAGGGATATGCAATTAGCGGACCTCCAGCTGTTGCAAAACTACAAGTCCCATCATGCCTCTGCCTCTGGGTGTCATGCTTGTGGCTGTCAGTGTCTTGCTATGCCTCATGGGACTTGTAGTTCTGCAACAGCTGGAGGTCCGCTAATTGCATATCCCTGCTCTATACCACCTTCCCCAAACCAGAATTAGAATCCCAGGTAGTAATTTGGATTTCTTTCCCTTGAGCAGAGGAACCAGACAAGGCTGCCCACTCTCTCCTCTCCTCTTTGCCTTAGCCATTGAACCCCTAGCATTTGCCATTAGAAACAACATTAACATTAAAGGATACCATAAAGACCCATATCTCTTTAAACTTAGTCTATATGCAGGTGATGCTCTACTATTTTTAACAGACCCTCTTATCTCAATCCCTAATCTCCTTTCAGAACTCCATTTATTCCACAAACTATCTGGTCTTTATATCAATACAAACAAGTGTTCCATTTTGCCTATTAACTGCCCTCCAAGCTTATTATCTCTGTTAAAAAAAAATTTAATTTCCAATGGTCCCTACATTCATTTAAATATCTTGGAGTCAACATCACAGCCGCCTATAACCTATTATACAAAACCAACTATCTCCCCATGTTCTCACATATCAGTGCATTGATAAAAATTTGGTCTACTTATCATATCTCCTTCCTAGGAAGGATTTGCGCTTTTAAGTTGACTATCCTCCCTAAACTATTCTACTATTTTAGGGCTCTTCCTATTAATGTTCCCAAAACAAGATTGAAATCCCTTCAGCGTGAAATTAATAAATTTATATGGAATGATAAAAATCCTAGATGTAGTTATTCCCTCATGCACAGATCTCATCATAAATGTGGACTGGGACTCCCCAACCTCTGGTTTTATTTGTTGGCAGCCAGACTAGTACAGTTGGCCCAATGGTTCTCCCCTGATACAAACATCTCTTGGCTGAACTTTGAGTCCTCCTCTATTCTTCCTCTAAACCCTAAAGGCATCTTGTGGTCGAATATGAAATCACATCACACCCTTAACAAAAGAAACACAATAGTTGCTCAGTTTATTCAATTATGGAATAGAATTAAAGATAATTTTAAACTCTCCTCAGAAACCCCTCCATTAGCTTCATTCTTAGGTGATCCTAGATTCCCCCCTGCATTTCTAAACAATACTTTTTTTCAGAACTGGACTAAAAACAACCTCACCACATTAAAAGCACTTACACACAATATAAAATTCCCTTCTTTCACCTCTTTACAAACTAGATTTAATTTTCCCCCTTCAGAAATTCACCAATATACTCTAATCCGAGACTTTTATTCAGCACACTACTCCCTATCCATCAACCCTCCGAGCACAACATTTGAACATATTTGCATATCTACCCCTAGAGATAAAGGGTTGATATCCCATCTTTATATTATCTTAATAACTTTCATCAACCTGAGAAATCTGGCCCTATGCTACGTTGGGAAACAGAAATTAATTGCTCATTCCCTATTGACTCATGGTCAAAAATGATAGAAAATCTTCGCAAAAGTAACTGCGCTGCTGCATTTAGAGAATCTCCATTGAAACTCTTCATTAGGTGTTATATGACCCCTGCTAAGATTCACTCATTCTATCCCATGGCCTCTCCTGACTGTTTCAGGGGATGCCCTGAGGAGGGCAATTATGTCCATATTTTTTGGAGCTGTAAACACTTGGAACCGAAATGGAATGCTGTAATCAATAGACTAGAAAACCCCCTCAGAAAGAAAATCTCTCTATCGCCACAAATTTGCCTCCTATACGCCTCGGTTCCAGATATCCCTCTCCCATGCAATAGATTAATCCATTCTCTAATCAGCTTCATACAATGGATGATAGCTTTTAATTGGAGATCACAAAACTTACCATGGCCTCAGGTTGAATCCAGAATGGAAATACTCAGGCTTTCCGAGAGGATCCACCACACCTTATCGGATAGTATGCACATTTTTAATGATAAATGGATATTCTGGTCCTTATCTGACTATAACTTGTCTTAATCCTTCTAACCCATTCATAGAAATCTCCCCTATAACTTGTTCTTTCCCCATAATCTATTTCTCTGAATACCTATTACCACCTCCGGTGAACTACTATATATTCGTTTATTATATATTCCCCTACTACACCACAACTGTGTATTGTATAATATTGTATTATAACCCAACATAATGTATACCCTATAAAACTTATCATACCTGTATGATCCTCCTGCTTCATTTGTAACTGTTTTATTTCTTGTCTTCCAAATAAACTCTTGTAAACAAAAAAAAAAAGAAAGCAATGCTTGCATGGGCATTTTTTGAGCATTTTCAGCAATTCACAAACATAAGAAAAAATATAAACACATCATAAATGCCATGGGAGCATTATTAAGCATTGCATCATTCTTCATAATCAACACACATGGTAATGAACCCTAAATGAATTTGAAATATGGGTAAATTACCCTTCCTCTAGTCACCATGTGAGGTCCCATTCCGGTTCCATCCTAACAGATGCCAGAAGACGCTGCTTCCGTGATCTGCTATTAAAAGGCAACTGCATGTTGTAAATGTGACTCGCAAATATATATATATATATATATATATATATATATATATATATATATATATATATTTTCACAACACTAGTATGTACTGTAACTATCCAGTGTACATAAATACTGTACATATGCAGTGCCCACCTTAGCAAAAGATATTCAAATGACAACATATCTAATGGTGCTTCTAATCAAGTCTTTATGATGAAATGCATTATCGATGTCATGGGTTATGACTGTTATGTTATATTATTAATTTTGCATAACCAAGCATGACTTGTATTCCCCTGTGTGTGTCCATCCCCATCAGAGTACAACACAAGCTTCATTTGTTAATAAATTAAATGTGTAGAATCATATGGTGTTTTTCACAAGGTGATTTACCAAACTTGCCAGATCTTTATATTCAGAGCACTATATACAATGCTGTGAAAAAGTATTTGCCCCCTTTCAGATTTTTGTTTTGCATATTTGTCACACTTAAATGACTCAGATCATAAAACGAATTTTATTATTACACAAAGATAATCCGAGTAAATACAAAATGCAGTTTTTAAATGATGTTTTCATTTATTAAGGCAAAAAAAGCTGTTAAAACCTGCCTGGCCTCATTTGAAAAAGTAATTTCACCCTAAACATAATAACTGGTTGTGCCATCCTTGGTGGCAACAACTGCAATCTTTCACATTGCTGTGGAGCAATTTTGGCCCACTCTTCTTTGCAGAATTGTTTTAATTCAGCCACACTGAAGGGTTTTCCAGCATGAATGGCATGTGTAAGGTCATGATACAGCATCTCAATTGGATTTGAGTCCAGGCTTTGACTAGGGCACTCCAAAACCTAAATTTTGCTTTGTTTGAACCATTTGGAGGTGGACTTGCTGTTGTGTTTCAGATCATTGTCCTGCTGCATAACCCAAGTGCACTTGAGCTTGAGGTCACAAACTGATGGCCGGACATTCTCCTTTAGGATTTTCTGGTAGAGCTCAGAATTCATGGTTCCATCAATTATGGTACGTGGTCCAGGTCCTGAAGCTGCAAAGCAGTCCCAGACCATCACGCTTCCGCCACCATGTCTGACTGTTGGTATGATGTTCTTGTTATAAAAATGCTGTATTCATTTTATGCCAGATGTAATGGGATGCACACCTTAAAAAATTTTAATTTTTGTTTCATCAGTCCACAGAATATTTGCCTGAAAGTCTTGGGGATAATCAAGATGTTTTTTGGTAAATGTGAGATGAGCCTCTGTGTTCTTTTTAGTCAGCAGCGGATTTGGCCTTGGAACTCTCCCATGGATGCCATTTTTGCCCAGTCTCTTTCTTATTGTTGACTCATGAACTCTGATCTTACTTGAGGCAAGTGAGGCCTGCAGTTCTTTAGATGTTGTTCTGGGTTCTTTTATGACCTCCTGGATGAGTCGTCGTCATGCTCTTGGAGTAATTTTTGTAGGCTGGCCACTCCCGGGAAGGTTCACCACTGTTCCACGTTATCTCCTTTTGTGGATAATGGCTCTACCTGTGGTTCACTGGAGTTCCAAAGCCTTAGAAATGTCTTTGAAACCCATCCTAGACCGAGACATGTACATTACTTTGTTTCTAATCTGTTCTTGAATTTTTTTAGATTGTGGCATGATGTGTGCCTTTTTGTGATCTGTTAAATTGCTTCATTTTGTCAGACAGCTTCTATTTATGTGATTTCTTGATTCAACAGGTCTGGCAGTAATAAGGCCTGGGTGTGGCAAGTGAAATTTAACTCAGCTTTCCAAAAAATTGTGGTTAATCACAGTTCATTCATGATTCAGCATGGGAGGGGGCAATTACTTTTTCACATAGGGCCAGGCAGGTTTGAACAGCTTTTTTCCCTTAATACATGACATAATAATTTAAAAACTGCACCTTTGATTTATTTGGGTTATCTTTGTATAATAATAACATTTGTTTGATGATCTGAATCATTTAAGTGTGAGAAATATGCAAAAAAATTAAGTAAGTCAGGAAGGGGGCAAATACTTTTTCACAGAACTGTATGTGGCTATATTCCTTGATTTGGCATTGCTTCATTCTTCATAATCAACACACATGTTAATGAGCCCTAAATGGATTTGAAATAGGATCAATTGAATGCTTAGGTAGTGGATCCGTAATGCAAGAAAACATTTTAAAACTAATACCTAGTTTTCCTTTTAAACTGGTCAGAGCTTGAAGGATGGAGATATAATTGTGAGATCAATACAAATTTTACACTAAGGAACATCAATAATACAGGAAATCCATCAGCGGTATATCAATAATTCTGTATTGATGCTATGTATTACAGACAGTCTTTAGTACTTAGTACTTATAAAGGTGACTTCTATTCTTAGCTGTTATTCTCTTGACATCTGCTTAATTGATCTTAAACTTCTTATTATGTGACCTTCTGATTTGGCTTAAAATTCAGCTCTTAACTTTAATCTGGACTCTAAGTATCTCATCATTGTTAATTTCTATGCATATGATGAAGGAGCAATGTCATCTATTAATGATTCAAACACAGTATGCTTCTTAAACTCTTTGATTGTAAAATGGTTACATGTCCCACATGATTTTAACTTACAAAGAATCAATATATTTTCTCTGAAATAGTAATTTGCCATTTTGTACTTTTAAACTATCATAATGAGTAAAGGCCTGCTTTAAGGAATTTACCTTAAGGATTACATACATTCAACACCACCTTCATGTCATTAACATACAGTATAACACTATGGGGTTGATTTACTAAAGGCAAATCTACTTTGCACTTGAAAGTGCACTGAATGTGCATGTCAGAGAACTCACACAGCAAGCACCCGTCTCCATGCAGCAGCTGCCAATCCTCGTGCATGTCAGAGAACTCACACAGCAAGCACCCGTCTCCATGCAGCAGCTGCCAATCCTCAATCTGCTAATGCCAAGGTGCATGCACGAAACCATAGCCAGAGAAAAATGAGATCCAGGGTGGGCATGCACAATGGCACCTCTGTGAGAATGAGCACGCGCGCTAACGCTCGTCCGCGAGTGCAAAGCGCTAATATGCTAACGCGCATGCGCCAATGTGCCAAAGTGCTAATGTGCTAACTTGCTAATGCACATGCGTGTACGCACGTACGCTGGCGCGAATCCTGGCACACAGCACCCTATATAAACAGAGAGTCTGCCTAGCATCAGTGCTGGATTGTCTTCAGCTTGTTCCTGTGTTCCTGTTGTTACTCTGACTGATTGACCTTGTTCCTGACCATTCTCTTGGATCTCCCCTGCCTGCTGAACCTGCCTCTACTTGCAATACTGACTTTGGCTTGAACTTATGATTACGGCTCTGCCTCCTGATTCTGTACCCTGCTGCCCGTCTCTTGCCAACCCCTGCCTGTTCCTGACTACGGTTTTGCCTTCTGACTTGGTACCCCGCTGCCAGCCTGTTGCCGACTCCTGCCTGTTCCTGATTCTGCAGTTGATCCTGATCTGGCTCCCGCTGAACAAGTTTGGTTATCAGTTTCCACATCTCCTCAGCAGAGGTTCCTATATCTCCACGTTCCAGCCTCCTGCCTGCAGGCACCTGCACCCTTTCGATGCCCTCGCACTTCCTGTACCCACCACCAGGGGTGCTTGGACCGGAACCGTGCAAGAGGCCACCCTCATCATTTCGGGCTCCGCTGTAAGGTACGTGACCGTGCACTTGGAAGTGCAGTCACTGTAGATCTGAGGGGAAGATCTGAAATGAGGGGAAGATCTGAAATGAGGGGAAGCTCTGCTGATTTAATCATCCAATCATGTGCAAGCTGAAATGCAGTTTGCATGTCCCCCTTAGATCTACAGTGACTGCACCTCCAAGTGCAATTTCAGTGCACTTTCAAGTGCACTTGCAGTGCACTTGTAGTGCAAAGTGGATTTGCCTTTAGTAAATAACCCCGTATCTTAGTTCAAATATTTTAATTCCTGCTTTTGCAAGAAATCTGCAGCTTCCATTTAGCTTCTGTGAGAAATGACCCATTCTCTATTCACCCTGTGAGGTCCCATTTCTGTTTCTTCCTAACAGATGCCAGAAGACGCTGCTTCAGTCATCTGGTATTAAAATGTGACTGCATGTTGTAAATGTAACTCACAAATACATATATCACATAATCAGCATCATTACAGTATCTGGTACGTGCTTAATGACTTCTAACCAGAAGCCAGTGCCATCTATTGTGCCTTTCATTTGTATTCCTATAGGAAAGCAATTAATTACTTATTTTTTGTCTTCATTTGTCCATTATTTTATACCCATGGTGATCTTGTAACCCACTCTACAATAATAATTTCTCTATCATATTTATTTATAATTTTTTCACATGATTGTGCTTTATTTCATCATTTCAACCTGGCAACTTTATTTAGACTTTGAGGAGATGTATACTGTATATTTTTTTATCATCTCATCAACAATTTCCATCCTTTTTATTTATATTCATTTTGCTCAATTGTAATACATCAGTCTATTTCAAAAGATTAACCACTTCAATACAGTGCATTTTCACCCCCTTCCTGACCAAGCCATTTTTCAACTTTCAGCGCTGTTGCACTTTGAATGACAATTGTGCGGTCATACAACACTGTACCCAGAAGAAATTGTTATCATTTTTTCCCCACAAATAGAGCTTTCTTTTGGTGGTATTTGATCACCTCTGCGGTTTTTATTTTTTGCGCTATAAATAAAAGAAGAGCGACAAGTTAAAAAAAACACAATATTTTTTACTTTTTGCGATAATAAATATCCAATTTTTTTTTCTTTAAAACAAATTTTGTCCTCAGTTTAGGCCGATATGTATTCTTCTATATATTTTTGGCAAAAAAATTGCAATAAGCGTATATTGATTGGTTTGCGCAAAAGTTATAGCGTCTACAAAATAGGGGATAGATTTATAACATTTTTATTTATTTATTTATTTTTTACTAGTAATGGCGGCGATCTGCAATTTTTATTGTGACTGCGATATTGCGGCGGACACATCGGACACTTTTGACACATTTTTGGGACCATTCACATTTATACAGCGATCCGTGCTATAAAAATGCACTGATTACTGTATAAATGTGACTGGCATGGAAGGGGTTAACACTAGGTGGTGTTTGAGGGGTTAACTGTGTTGCTGGGGAGTGTTTCTAACTGTAGGGGGTGGGGACTCACTAAGGGAGGCAACCGTTCGGTGTTCCTCTGTACTGGGAACATACCATCGGTCTCCTCTCCTCTGACAGGACCGTGGATCTGTGTGTTTACACACACAGATCCACGGTCTTGCTGTGTTACCGGCAATCGCGGGTAGTGATCCACAACTGATTTCTGCTGGTTTATCTTTTGTACAATGTGAGTGCATCAGTTGAAGATTGCAGTGGTTTTAATAAATAGTTTTTGCTGGTTTACACTATTGGAGCACTTTATTTTCTTACATGTGGATCCATATAACAACTATCCTCCTGGACACGTATTTCTCCATTTACACCTGAGTGTGGTAAAACTAGCGTTTTTTGTCTTGCATGAAAATACAGGCATTGTAACTCGGTGAGTGCATTTCTGGAGGGTGTGATTCACTGAGCACAGGGGTGAGGTGGAAGACACACGAAGACACTTGAGTGTATGCAGTTGATTTACACTGGATGTGATCACAAGCAGTTCCTCTTGGATGGATCTGATATATATGGACTGTCATATGATGTTTTGAGATGTCACAGCATGGAGTGCAGTAATTTCACATAGTGTTTCACGTGAATATCACAATCATTTATTCAATGTGTGTTATTTATAGATTGATAGCACTATTTATTTGTCACGTGTAACACTTAACACAGTAGGAGGGTTCCACCACTATTGTGCTACACACAGTCTTTGTTTTTTGGACATAGACTTTTTTATTTGAAGCGCCCCATATTTGTTCCATGTGCCTCTAGGGAACTATTGGGTTATTAGTGGCATGCTGGATTAAATATTTTGCTTGTATGATCACTTTTATTGCTGTCACAAGGAATGTTCCTTGTGACAGTAATAGTTTTTTTTCTTAAATCTGCGCCATTGACGTCCCCTCCCGCTCATTTAGGTTAACAGTGCATCTGTTAGGTACCCTGTAGTAGAGCCCGACTTGTAGGAGAAGACCCCTCTTATGGTGCTGGTTCAGGAGCCACTGGAATGGGGACAGTGGTCTCGTGAGCACAGTGGGTTGGAGTGCCTGATGGAAGTTACAGCAGACGACACAGGAACGGAGTGGAGATCCTCCAGGGATGGCTGGATGACAGCAGGCAGAAGCAAGTCAGCGAGCTGGATGTCAGGAAATGCAGGAACAGCGGCAACTGGAGCTGGATGAGAAGGCTGGGAACACAGCAACACAAGCAGCAGGCAGTAGACAGAGTCAGACAGTCTGGGTTGGCAGGTGATAAGGCAAATGAACACAGCAGGCAAACAGCAAGGTCACACAATCCGGGTTGGCAGGTGATCAGGCAGATGAGTACAGCAGACAATAGCAGAGTCGGTAAGGCAAGCAGAAGTTGGCAACGGGTCACAACAGAGATTAGGCAGAGTCAGGCAGGCCAGGTAGGATTGGAGATGGTAGAGAAGTCAGACAGAGCCGGGTCAGTATAACAATCAGCAAACGGGTTCAGGTAACACTGGTATAGAGCTGCAGACAAAACAGCACCATATAAATGTAGCTGAGATACTTTTAAAAGTTCCTTGGCGCCAAACAGCGCTAGTGCGCATGGCGCATACTGGTGGGCAAACATTGCTGCACAATTTGGGAAGGGGCACGGCGCATGTACCCCTGATCAGTACTGGCACGTCCCTGACAGCATCGGTTGTTATCACTAAAAAGCCAACCACTGGCTCTAAAAAATGGGTTAACCCCTTCATGCCATGAATGCAAATTTGCGTACAGTCAGCGCGAAGGGGATAATTCAGTGCCAGCAGTTTGCACAACAATTTACAACATTGGGAGACATACTGTAGAGATGGTATTGAAATCTAAGTAAGGTTATTTACTCACCAAGGGAGGAAATAGATAAGTCAAAAAAAATTACTTATTACTTTTTTATAGAGTGGATAGTGTGACCCTGCCTGGCAGGTTTTCCTGTTTCCTGTACTGTTTTACAAAAATGTTTCCCTGCCTGTATAATCCCTTTACTAGGCAGAACATTTGGAAAACTCTATAAGGCAGCGGCTGAGGGAATCCTCCCCTCTTAGCTATTGTATTCTGATAGTGGGGAGTGATATTCTGATTTTCTCCACCACAGAATACACCGATCGGCATTGGAGGCTATAGCCTGTAGCACTGAGACAGCGGGAATACTCCAACTGGGCGGTTGTACAGTAGTTGATCAGACATCTTTACAACACCCCTGCCCATACTGTACATGGATCAAAATTTGTCTGGTCCCTTAAAAGTAACACAGACAGAAAATAAAATGGTTTTAGAAGTTAAGTGGAGGAATGCTAAAATTTCTTTGAACTTCATATTTTTGTCTGGTTTATGTTGAAGAATTTACATTGATTCTTGTCTTGGAAGCTGGAGTCACAAGGCCATAAATTGATGTAAAATCTCTAGAAGGCCAGATAGCATGAACAATTAACCTGAGTTATTAGCTTGCCTTATTCTATATAACAATTCAGACCAATTTTAATACTGGTTCATACAGTATATCCTCTGAAGTTTATATCCCAATAATCAGTAGGGTTTGTTTATTTTGCAAAGAGAATTTTCTATAATTTGTTCACTTAGCTTAGTGAGTAAGGTGAAACTCTGTTATCCAATCATGTGCAGACCAAAATCATATTTGTTTAATTTTCCTTCAATAAGATTGTGTATTGGTTTTATTTGTTTCACTGTATTCCATCATACACTTAGGGAAGGTTTGCTTTCAAAATGCACTTAATTTCTAAAGTTCATATGCTGTACTCCTTTATAATGGATCCCCTTTAGTAGGCAAAGCATACAAGGTATTTCTAGAACAAACTTGTGGTTTTATTTATTGATAAATTAAGAAAGGATGTAAACCTTTTTTCCTATGCTATTTCTTATTGCCCTCCTTTGTCTCTCCATGTTCTGTATTTCAATTATTTTTATTAAATTATTATAAACATACAAAATCTTCCATATCATTCCAAATACATAAATACAAGACATTCAAAAAAGAAAATACAAACACATATACAAATACAAAAACCATAACAAAGAAAAAATGGACCTATCCTTTATCATCCCCTTTCAAATAGCCATATTTCTGAAAATTTGTAATTAATTTTTATTTAGGCGAAGAAATAGAGATACTGCTCCCTTAGCCCCCGATCCCCTCCCCAAAACCCCTTCAGAAAAAAAGGGGGGGACCCATTTCCTTTCTCCCCTGTCTCTCTATGTTCTTAACTAACTGGGAATGTTTATCATTGGTATTTATATAACACCAACGATTTACGCAGCACTTTACATATATTATACATATCAGTCTCTGCCCTCAAGGAGCTTAAAGTCTAAGGTCCCTAACTAACACTATTACACATACTAAGGCAAATTTAGACAGGAGCCAATTAACCTACCTATGTCTTTCATACTTTGTTTTCTTTTTTTTTCCAGACAAATCTGGTCCTTCTGCTCCTGTTCAGTAGGGGAGTAATCTGAAGGGAAAGAGGCAGCAGAGGTTCCAATGCCCTCCTTAGAAAAAATTATCGGGGAGTCAGAAGTTAAGTGCATTTTTTACAAAGTGTTTTTAAAGCCATACATGGATTAAATTCAATTGTTTCAGCAGGGATCAGCTGAAGTTCAATCACTGTATGGGCAGACTGGTAGTACAGAAGTTGATCTACTGATTAACATCTGTACAACTGGCTTGATGGAAAATGTTTTCACAATAAGCACCTCCAGCTATAGATGGCAGTGCTGAACAGTGTATTCTGACAGCAGGGAAGTCTCCCTGCTATTAGAATACAGTAGCTCAGAGCTCAGAGGGAGAGATTTCTCACATTCACATTGAGTGTGTGGATGGAGGAATCAAGTCAAGTATGAGCTGCTTTAGTGTATTTTTAGGCCATAGACTGTTTTGGTAACTATTGTCTAGAGTAGGGAAGTATTAAATCCTTTGTCAGGTCCCCCGCTGTCTAGGACTAGTTTACATAGATTTCACATGACACCTTTTCCTGTGTAAAACTTTTTAACAAGACAGGAAGTGAGAGTAAATCTGAAGAAAACACGCACACAAAAATAAAATTAAAAAAAAATAAAAATCATATTGAGGAAAAAATGTTTTGTGAAGCTAAGAGGGATAAAAATGAAAAGCAGATCCATTTTTTTTATATTTTTAAATATTCTAAAACCGGTGCACTAAAGTACTTAGAGTTCTAATGTACCCAAATAGATTTACAGCAATTATTTCAAACACTCTTGGGAGTCTGCAGGTGTGATGACGTCACTGGCCAAGCCCCATCCAATGCATTTCGCTACCAACAAGCATCATTAGGGAATAGTGCAAGCTTATCCTGTGTGGCGTTCTTTTAAACCTTGATGTGTTCTGGTTGTGACTTTGGTGGTTAATACTAACCGGAGGAGGCTTTCCAAAGGATTCATCCATATTGAGCACATATTGAGCTCTCTTTAATTAGAAGATTAATGTGATCTGGTAAGATGTTGTATAATATCTGACAAGAGGATGTGTAATCTTTGGTGAGGGAGTCACAGACCAAGCACTTATCTGTTGATCATAATATTCATTGATTATTTGGACTTTATTGCTTTTTAATTTTATTCATCAGCATGAATTATTGGTCACTTTTTTTTTTTTTGCCACATCAGCGAGAGGATTTTGCCCGGGAATAATTTTTTCAATTATTTAAAATTCTAAATTTTCCCGTCTTATCATCACATCATAGTAGCCATATAAGTCCGTTTGATAGACTAAGCCAACATATTACAAAAAGTAATTACTCAGCAAGTTGCGATTACTTCCCTCCTGAAAACTCTCCCCCCCCCCAAGACCGTACCTCGTCTATTTCCCCCCACTCTTCTCCTCCTGCCTCCTCCTATCTCTTCCTATCTGTCCCCACTTTAGATTCCCCTCTGTATCTTTCACTGAAACAAAATCCCCACTCTAGTCTAGGTGGTCCACATCTCGAATGCTTTTGCAGATTCTTTGAATTTTACCCATTCTCTCCACTTTGTTTCATAGGCCCCCATTTTTATCCCTTCACTAAACCTTAAGTACTCTAGACAATGTGTCTCATTAATTTTATTAAACCAGTCCCTCATCATGGGTCTTTCTTTCTTTTGCCAATACTTACGGATTAGGCTTTTGGCCGCATCGATAAGGTGTGGCAAAAGTGTTCTAAGGTATGTTTTAGTGGGCATATCGCTCAGATGAAATAAGCATACCCAGGGGTCGTTGGGTATGTCGAAACTTTTGATCTCTTTGATATATTTTCTTACTTTGCCCCAAAATATTCTCATTTCCGGACAGAGCCACCGAATGTGAGCCATTGTCCCTAGTTCTTTACAACCCCTCCAACAATACTGCAACGTTTCCTTTTGAAGTTTATGTACCCGATCCGGGGTCAGATACATTCTAGCCAAACACCTAAAGCTTAGCTGTAATAATTTACTGTTAACCGATGTGGCCGAGGCTCTCTTCAATATCAGTGAAACTTCTGGAGCTGAAAGGGTTCTCTCTAGTTCCTTTTCCCATTTCCCAATAAAAGCCGGAGTGTCTGGACTTCCTAATTCAACTAAAACGTTATAAATCCGAGAGAAACCACCCTTCCCCTCTTTGTCGGTACATATTTTCTCTAGTGGCAGTAGATTATCCGATGATCTAATTGGTCGCGGTAGAGAATCTATAAAATGCTTTAGTTGGTTATAGCGCCAAGTGTTAATGACTATCATGTTTTTCTTATCTTGAAGCTCTTGGAGTGAGCATATTCTGCCCTGGCACATTACATCTTTTAGTTGTATATTTTCTTCCAATAACCACTTGCCAAACCACTCCTCTTTCCCTGGTGCAAAATGGTCTAGGTCTTTAAGTGGCATTTAAAGGTGAGTTGAACTCCCAGTGTTCCCTTTTGTGCAATGTGTCCCATATCTTAAGTGCGTGTCTGGTGATATCATGAGTTTCAGTGCTATATTTTCTCAACTGAGGTGAAATCCATATTACTTTATTCAATTTAGTATTACTGATTTTATTTTCCATTTCTACCCAGTGTTTTTCTTTATTTTTAACCCAGTCTACAACCCTAGCTAGTGCAATAGCTTCATAATATTTCTGTACATCTGGTGCTCCCCATCCCCCTTTACTTTTAGCATTTATCAATTGGGTGAATTTTAATCGAGGTGTTTTCCCTCTCCAAATAAATATTAAAAACATTGAATGTAAACTTCTAGGGTATGATTGTGGCAATGTTATTGGGAGCATTTGCATTGTATATGTGATTTTTGGCAGTAAAACCATTTTATAAATATTTATTCTTCCTGTCCAAGATAATTGTCCCTGGTGTATTCTATTTAGTTCTAACTTTACCTCATTCAAGAGCGGTATAAAGTTCGCTTGATATAACGTTTCTGTTGATGTGGTAATTTTAACTACTAAATAATTCAACTCTTTTTTCCCCTACACAAAGGGGAAGTGCTTTTGGAATGAGTGATCCCTCGCTTTACTAAAGTTTATATCTAATGCTTCAGATTTCGTCGGATTTACTTTAAAGTTGGATAACTTCCCATATTCTGTTAGGGTGGCCATAAGATTCGGGAGGGAGATCCTTGGTCGTGTTATATAAAGCAAGATGTCGTCTGCGAAGGCAGCAAGTTTATATTCAACGCTACCTATCACTATCCCACTGATATCCGTGTTCTGCCTAATCTTCGAGAGAAGGGGTTCCAATGACAGTAAGAAGAGCATAGGGGAGATTGGACACCCCTGTCTCGTGCCGTTATACATGTCGAAAGGCTCAGATAGGGTCCCATTTATCTTCACTCTCGCTGAAGGCCTAGAGTATAAAGCCCCTATCCATTTGCAGATCCTCTCCCCAAAACCAATTTCTTCAAGCGTGCTCATCATGAAGTCCCAGTCTACTCTATCACCTACCCGATACAAACCCAACCTAGTCCGGGTGGATGATCCTGTTTATTGTTTGCTTCACTCTTTCTGCAATCACTTTTGCGAATAGTTTTGTATCCACATTTAAGAGGGAGATAGGCCTGTAGCTGGAGCATAATGTAGCATCTTTGCCTTCTTTGTGAATGATCGCTATATTGGCTGCCAGTGCTTCTCTACTCATTTCCCCTTTATCCCCTATGTCATTCATGTGGGAGCACAATTTTGGAATTAGGTAGTCTTGATATTTTTTATAATAGAGCACCGTCAGCCCGTCCGGGCCTGGGCTCTTGCCTACTTGTGTCTCCCTAATCGCCTTTCTCACTTCGGTCTCCGTAATGGGGGCCTCCATGGAGGTCCACTCCCTTCCAGTTATTTTGGTAATTCCAACCTCTTTTAAATATGTTTTAATCCTCACTTGTTTTTGTACCCTCTCCTTAATCGTGTCATTTTTATTTATAGAATATAACTCCCCGTAAAATTCTTGAAACGTCTTTGCTATATCTGTATCTTTATAACTGACCTCATCTGTTCTGGTCTTTATCTTATCAATGTATTTGTTGTTTTTCTTTTTACTTAACACTTTTGCCAGGAGTCTACCGGGTCTGTTACTGCCTATGTATCTTTCCTTTTTTACAAGGTTGTACGTCTTTCGGTTTTCTTGTTCGATTAGCTGCCGCATGGCCTCCCTACTCCTATATAATCCTTCCAATATCTTTCCATCCCCCGATATCTTGTGCTGTTGTTCTAGTTTAATAATTTCCTCTTGTAACACACGAAAGTTCCTAGCCTGCCTTCTCTTTTTCTCCACTCCCGACTTTATTATAATCCTTCTGATATACGCTTTGTGAGCCTCCCAAACTATTGCTTCTGATGTCTCCTCTGAGGTGTTAATTTTAAAATAGAATTCTAGTTCTTCTTTAATGAGCTTATCTATTTTTCTATCAAAGAAAGATAGAAGAATTATTGGTCACGTAAGCACTTTTATTTATTTGCATATGCATTTTTGGATGGATTTTTTATTATTTTTTTGTATTAAAAAATTGATGTACAAATTACTAGTTGGTTATTTTAGCACTGGCACTTTATAGCACATTAACTGTGGAAGTGCACCTATGTGTTTTAGATATTTGTTTTTTGTTATATATTCAGACAATAAGAGTGCTTTCTCCCACAAAAGTGTACACCAAGTGCACACATATTTTCTATTTATAATGTTAAATATTTTGCCTCACACCCTGTCTATTTAAATGTGGCACCAGGGGTATAAAGTGATGGGAAATCTATATAATGGAGCCCCCTATAGTATTTAAACCTGACAGAGCTGACTAGCATTCCTGATTGTAGCCCAAATGATTATGAATTATTTTAAGCATTTGACATATACCTTTTAGGTTCTGCAGTAAAACTCTCAACATTGTACCTATGACCATCCTAAATTGATGGTAATTGTTGTGCATTCTCTTGGCTTAAACTCACTTGACTACAAAACATAGTATTTTCTAAATTAATAATTATCTAGTTCTTAAATAAATGTGTAGTAAAATACAGAGGCATGGAGAGAACATTACTATCTATATTGACATTCATGTTATGGCTCCTACTGTGTTAGTGATTTTTAAGCTAAACTATTTTATATATATAGTGCCTCATTTTTTTTGTTTGTTTTGCTGTAGCTGGAAAGGTAATGAGTATGGTTTTTATATATAACCAAGGAGAACCCTAGGGGCAAGAAAAGGAAAGAGTTGATTGGTTTAGGTGGAATTTCAGCATTGTGAAGAAGATAAGAGATAGATGGGGAAAAGTCAGAAAAGAAGTAGAGCATAATTAACAAAAAAAAGCCCCTTTAACTAGCATGGGGAAGAGGGACAGGGGTTAGGGATTTGGATAACAAGGGCATGACCTTTGAAGGTCTCCCAGATAGAGAACTTTCTTATGTACAGTGCCTTGAAAAAGTATTCATACCCCTTGAAATTTTACATATTTTGTCATGTTACAACTAAAAACGTAAATGTATTTTATGGGGATTTTATGTGATAGACCAGCACAAAGTAGCACATAATTATGAAGCAGAAGGTAAATTATAAATGTTTTTGAAAATGTTTTACCAAAAAAATATGTGAAAAGTGTGGTGTGCATTTGTATTCAGCCCCTCTGAGTCAATACTTTGTAGAACCACCTTTCGCTGCAATTACAGCTGCAAGTCTTTTTGAGTATGTCTCTATCAGTTTTGCAAATCTAGAGAGTGAAATTTTCACCCATTCTTCTTTGCAAAATAGCTCAAGCTCTGTCAAATTAGACGGAGAGCGTCTGTGAACAGCAATTTTCAAGTCTTGCCACAGATTCTCAATTGGATTTAGGTCTGGGCTTTGACTGAGTCATCCTAATACATGAATATGCTTTGATCTAAACCATTCCATTGTCGCTCTGGCTGTACAGTATGTTTAGGGTCGTTGTCCTGCTGAAAGGTGAACCTTCGCCCCAGTCTCAAGTCATTTGCAGACTCTAACAGGTTTTCTTCTAAGATTGCCCTATATATGGCTTCATCCATCTTTCCATCAGCTCTGACTAGCTTCCTTGTCCCTGCTGAAGAAAAGCATCCCCACAATATGATGCTGCCACCACCATGTTTAACAGTGGGGATGGTGTGTTCAGAGTGATGTGCAGTGTTAGTTTTCCGCCACACATAGAGTTTTGCTTTTAGGCCAAAAAGTTAAATTTTAGTCTCATCTGACCAGAACACCTTCTTCCACATGTTTGCTGTGTCCACCACAATGCTTCTTGCAAACTGCAAACAGGATTTCTTATGGCTTTCTTTCAAAAATGTCTCTCTTCTTGCCACACTTCCATAAAGGCCAGATTTGTAGAGTGCACAATGAATAGTTGTCCTGTGGACAATTTCTCCCACCTGAGCTGTGGATCTCTGCAGCTCCTCTAGAGTTACAATGGACCTCTTGGCTGCTTCTCTGATTAATGATCTCCTTGCCCGGCCTGTCAGTTTAGGTGGATGGCTTTGTCTTGGTAGGTTTGCAGTTGTGCCATACTCTTTCCATTTTAGGATAATGGATTGAACAGTGCTCTGTGAGATATTCAAAGCTTGAGATATTTTTTTATAACCTAAACCTGCTTTAAACTTCTCCCCAACTTTATTCCTTACCAGTCTGGTGTGTTCCTTGGCCTTCGTGATGCTGTTTGTTCACTAAAGTTCTCTAACAAACCTCTGACGGCTTAACAGAACAGCTATATTTACACTGAGATTAAATTACACACGGGTGGAGTCTATCTACTAATTAGGTAACTTCTGAAAGCAATTGGTTCCACTAGATTTTAGTTAGGGGTGTTAGAGTAAAGGAGGCTGAATACAACTGCACGCCACACTTTTCAGATATTTATTTGTAAAAAAATGTTGACACAACACTCTCTCCGACTGGAATGCTCTCTGAGTGCTCTGCTCTGACTTATATAGTCGGTGACCCCGCCCCCTTATGCTGTCATAGTTCCTGGGCATGCTGGGACTGTGACGTTTTAGGGGGCATGGTCACTGGGTGATGTTGACCACGCCCCCTAAAACGTCACAGTCCCAGCATGCTCTGGGACTGTGACAGCATAAGGGGGTGGGGTCACTGCCTATATAAGCCATAGCAGAGCGCACAGAGAGCATTCCAGCCAGAGAGAGCGTCGTGTCAACATCAGAAGAAGAGAAGAGGGAAGAAGGCAGAAGGCAGCAGACTGGGCTCCTCTGCTAGCAAAAGAGCGGCAAAAGAGCAGAAGATAGCGGAGGAGCCCCGCAGAAGACCCGGAGAACAGGTTGAACGGCGGGAGAAAAGGCCGGAGACAGCGGAGAAGAACTGGAGAGACCCCCGAAGTCAGAAAAAGACCCCGAAGCCAGAAGAAGACCCCCGAAGCCGAAAGAAGGCCCCCCCGGAGCTGTCTAATAAATTACTTTAAAAACCTGTGCAGTGTGTTTTTTTTTATTGACACTTTTTCCCTAGGTGAATGGATAGGGGTACCATGTACCCCATACTCATTCACATAGGGTGGGGGGCCGGCATCCGGGGGCCCCCTTATTAAAGGGGGCTCCCGGATTCCGATAAGCCCCCCCGCCCTCAGACCCCGACAACCAACGGTCAGGGTTGTCGGGAAGAGGCCCTTCGTCCTAATCAACATGGGTACAAGGTGCTTGGGGGGGGCCGCAGCGCACCCCCTTCCTCAAAGTACCCATCCCCCATGTTGAGGGCATGCGGCCTGGTACAGTTCAGGAGGGGGGGCGCTCGCTTGTCCCACCCCCTTTCCTGACCTGCCAGGCTGCGTGCTCGGATAAGGGTCTGGTATGGATTTTGGGGGGGACCCCACGCCGATTTTTCGCCGTAGGGGGTTCCCCTTAAAATCCATACCAGACCGAAGGGCCTGCAAGCCATTTTTAAAAAAAAATTTGGCATGGGGGTCCCCTCCGAATCCATACCAGACCCTGGTCCCCACCCCATGCTGTTTTTTTTTCACTATTTTTTCTTTATCCAGCATTTTTCTTCATTGAGCGGGAAGTCAGCTGACAGCTGATGACTCATAGGTTGTTAACCACTTCAATATCAGACACTTTTGCCTCTTCCCACCCAGGACAATTTTCAGCTTTTTAGCGTTGTCACACTTTGAATGACAATTGCGTGGTCATGCTACACTGTACTCAAACAACATTTTTATCATTTTGTTCCCACAAATATAGCTTTCTTTTGATCAACTCTGCAGTTTTTTTTTTGCTAAACAAACTAGAAAAGAACAAAATTTTGGAAAAAAAAAAGTTTTTCTTCGTTTCAGTTATAAAATTTTGTTTCTCCTTCACTGTCGGGCACTGATGAGGTGGCACTGATGAGGCGGCACTGATGGGCAACTGATGAGGGGGCACTGATGGGCACTGATGAGTTGGCACTGATAAGGTGGCACTGATGGGCACTAACATGCGGCAATGATAAGCAGCACTGATGGGCACTGATATGCAGCACTGATAGACAGCACTGATGGGCAAATAGGTGGTACTGATTGACACTGACAGGTGGCACTGATGGGCAGCACTGATGTTGTACTGACAGGTTTTACTGCTGGGCACTGAGATGGGCACTGTGGTGGGCACTGATTAGCACTTTGATGGGCACTGCGAGCTGTCTTTTAATTGGGGAACTGACTGACAGCTGAGGGGTCACATATGAGGTGTTGTGGCACATCTGAGGGGGCTGTGCTGATAATCAATGTGCTGATTATCAGCACAGACCCCCCTCTGACAGGGAGAGCCGCTGATCGGCTCTCCCTGTCAGCGCGAACCTAGGAATGCCGTTTACCGGCACTTCCTGGTTCTCGTGATGCTCAGCTGTGATTGGTCACAGCTGATCACATGATAAGAAGCCTCTGACAGAGGCTTCTTATCACGATCGGAGATGCGGGGTGTCAGACTGACACGCCACACTCGCGATCGCCGCAATGCGTGCCCCTGCGGGCGCATGCCGGCATGTTATCCTGCTGGACGTCATATGACGCCCAGTCAGCATAACAGAAACACTTCCTGGATGTCATTCTGCATACGGAGGGCGGGAAGTGGTTAAGGACGCGGTGGCCGGCTTCCCAGCCCCCTTCTTAGCAACCAGCTATATACAGCATAAAAAAAAGAAATAAAAAAAAAACACAAATTGCGGTAAAAATGCAGTACTTGTGTTTTGGATGCAGGTCAAGTGAAATCTATTACAAGCAAAACACGGCATTTTGCAGGAAAAAAAGTCCCTGACCCTTTCCAAAAACGCAGAGGCACAAAAATGCATTGATGTGAACATGTTCCATAGGAACCCATGTTAAAAAATTCCCATGCATTTCTGCAAAATGCATCAAAAAACGCAATAGTGTGAATAGAGCCTAAGGCCCCTTTCACACTGGGGCGGTGGGGGCGTCTACGGTAAAGCGGCAATATTTTTAGCGCCGCTTTACTGTCGTTTTAGCAGCGTTATTCGGCTGCTAGCGGGGCGGTTTTAACCCCTCTGCTAGCGGCCCAAAAGGGGTTAAATCCACCCGCAAAATGCAGCTGGATCGGCATTTTGCCGGCGGTATCTCAGCGCTGCCCCATTGATTTTAATGGGGAGGAGCAGTGAGTTCACTGCTCCAAAAAAGCTGCTGGCAGGACTTTTTGTGATGCCCTGCCAGCGCACCACTCCAGTGTGAAAGCCCTCACTGGAGTGAATGGAGCCACTTCTTTAGGGCGTTTTTCAGGCGCTATTTTTAGTGCCGTAGCGCCTAAAAACATCCCAGTGTGAAAGGGGCCTAAAAAAAGTCCTGCTAGCAGCTCTTTGGAGCAGTGTATAAACTGCTCCTGCCCATTGAAATCCATGGGACAGCGCGGCTATACCGCCGGCAAAATGCTGCTGCAGTGGTGTTTTGCGCACGGATTTAACCCCTTTTCAGCTGCTAGCGGGGGTTAAAACCGCTAGCGGCCGAATACCTCCGGTGACAGCATAAGGGGGTGACAACTGTGACAGCATAAGGGGGTGGGGTCACTGCCTATATAAGCCATAGCAGAGCGCACAGAGAGCATTCCAGCCAGAGAGAGCGTCGTGCCAACATCAGAAGAAGAGAAGGCAGCAGACTGGGCTCCTCTGCTAGCAAAAGAGCGGCAAAAGAGCAGAAGATAGCGGAGGAGCCCCGCAGAAGACCCGGAGAACAGGTTGAACGGCGGGAGAAAAGGCCGGAGACAGCGGAGAAGAACTGGAGAGACCCCCGAAGTCGGAAGAAGACCCCAAAGCCAGAAGAAGACCCCCGAAGCCGAAAGAAGGCCCCCCGGAGCTGTCTAATAAATTACTTTAAAAGCCTGTGCAGTGTGTTTTTTTTATTGACACTTTTTCCCTAGGTGAATGGATAGGGGTACCATGTACCCCATACTCATTCACATAGGGTGGGGGGCCGGCATCCGGGGGCCCCCTTATTAAAGGGGGCTCCCGGATTCCAATAAGCCCCCCGCCCTCAGACCCCGACAACCAACGGTCAGGGTTGTCGGGAAGAGGCCCTTCGTCCTAATCAACATGGGTACAAGGTGCTTGGGGGGGGCCGCAGCGCACCCCCTTCCTCAAAGTACCCATCCCCCATGTTGAGGGCATGCGGCCTGGTACAGTTCAGGAGGGGGGGCGCTCGCTTGTCCCCACCCCCTTTCCTGACCTGTCAGGCTGCATGCTCGGATAAGGGTCTGGTATGGATTTTGGGGAGGACCCCACGCCGATTTTTCGCCGTAGGGGGTTCCCCTTAAAATCCATACCAGATCGAAGGGCCTGCAAGCCATTTTTTAAAAAAAAATTGGCATGGGGGTCCCCTCCGAATCCATACCAGACCCTGGTCCCCACCCCACGCTGTTTTTTTTTTCACTATTTTTTTTTTATCCAGCATTTTTCTTCATTGAGCGGGAAGTCAGCTGACAGCTGATGACTCATAGGTTGTTAACCACTTCAATATCAGACACTTTTGCCTCTTACCACCCAGGACAATTTTCAGCTTTTTAGCGTTGTCACACTTTTAATGACAACTGCGTGGTCATGCTACACTGTACTCAAACAACATTTTTATCATTTTGTTCCCACAAATATAGCTTTCTTTTGATCAACTCTGCAGTTTTTTTTTGCTAAACAAACTAGAAAAGAACAAAATTTGGGAAAAAAAAAGTTTTTCTTCGTTTCAGTTATAAAATTGTGTTTCTCCTTCACTGTCGGGCACTGATAAGGTGGCACTGATGAGGCGGCACTGATGGGCAACTGATGAGGGGGCACTGATGGGCACTGATGAGTTGGCACTGATAAGGTGGCACTGATGGGCACTAACATGCGGCAATGATAAGCAGCACTGATGGGCACTGATATGCAGCACTGATAGACGGCACTGATGGGCAAATAGGTGGTACTGATTGACACTGACAGGTGGCACTGATGGGCAGCACTGATGTTGTACTGACAGGTTTTACTGCTGGGCACTGAGATGGGCACGGTGGTGGGCACTGATTAGCACTTTGATGGGCACTGGGAGCTGTCTTTTAATTGGGGAACTGACTGACAGCTGAGGGGTCACATATGAGGTGTTGTGGCACATCTGAGGGGGCTGTGCTGATAATCAATGTGCTGATTATCAGCACAGACCCCCCTCTGACAGGGAGAGCCGCTGATCGGCTCTCCCTGTCAGCGCGAACCAAGGAATGCCGTTTACAGGCACTTCCTGGTTCTCGTGATGCTCAGCTGTGATTGGTCACAGCTGATCACATGGTAAGAAGCCTCTGACAGAGGCTTCTTATCACGATCGGAGATGCGGGGTGTCAGACTGACACGCCACACTCGCGATCGCCGCAATGCGTGCCCCTGCGGGCGCATGCCGGCATGTTATCCTGCTGGACGTCATATGACGCCCAGTCAGCATAACAGAAACACTTCCTGGATGTCATTCTGCATACGGAGGGCGGGAAGTGGTTAAGGACGCGGTGGCCGGCTTCCCGGCCCCCTTCTTAGCAACCAGCTATATACAGCATAAAAAAAAGAAATAAAAAAAAAACACAAATTGCGGTAAAAATGCAGTACTTGTGTTTTGGATGCAGGTCAAGTGAAATCTATTACAAGCAAAACATGGCATTTTGCAGGAAAAAAAGTCCCTGACCCTTTCCAAAAACGCAGAGGCACAAAAATGCATTGATGTGAACATGTTCCATAGGAACCCATGTTAAAAAATTCCCATGCATTTCTGCAAAATGCATCAAAAAACGCAATAGTGTGAATAGAGCCTAAGGCCCCTTTCACACTGGGGCGGTGGGGGCGTCTACGGTAAAGCGGCAATATTTTTAGCGCCGCTTTACTGTCGTTTTAGCAGCGTTATTCGGCTGCTAGCGGGGTGGTTTTAACCCCTCTGCTAGCGGCCCAAAAGGGGTTAAATCCACCCGCAAAATGCAGCTGGATCGGCATTTTTCCGGCGGTATCTCAGCGCTGCCCCATTAATTTTAATGGGGAGGAGCAGTGAGTTCACTGCTCCAAAAAAGCTGCTGGCAGGACTTTTTGTGATGCCCTGCCAGCGCACCACTCCAGTGTGAAAGCCCTCACTGGAGTGAATGGAGCCACTTCTTTAGGGCGTTTTTCAGGCGCTATTTTTAGTGCCGTAGCACCTAAAAACATCCCAGTGTGAAAGGGGCCTAAAAAAAGTCCTGCTAGCAGCTCTTTGGAGCGGTGTATAAACTGCTCCTGCCCATTGAAATCCATGGGACAGCGCGGCTATACCGCAGGCAAAACGCTGCTGCAGTGGTGTTTTGCGCACGGATTTAACCCCTTTTCAGCTGCTAGCGGGGGTTAAAACCGCTAGCGGCCGAATACCGCCAGTAAAGCAGTGCGAAAAATAGCGCCGTTTTAGTGCTGCCGCCCGCACTGCCCCAGTGTGAAAGGGGCCCAAGGCCCCCCTCACACGGACGGACCTTTCAGGTCCGCCTCAGACCTGAACGGACACTCCATAGACCTCTATGGAGGGTCGGATGTCAGTGGTGACATGTCCACTGACATCCAACCCACTCCAATCCTAAAAAGTGTAACGGAGGAAAAACCTATTTTTCCATCCATCTGCAAATCGGATCGGGCGACGACAGACTCTACGGTCCATCATCATCTGATCCCACATAGAGGAGAGCGGCACTCTGACAGGTCTGTCCCTGCACAGTGTGCAGAGACAGACCTGTCATCTGCCTGCCCAGCGGGGATCGAAGGAGCGATCCTCCGCTAAGCACAGCGGGCTCCTTACACGGGGTACAAAGTCCCATCATGTGTATGAGGCTTAAACACCAGAAATTCAAGTTTTCATATCTTTAAAGGTCACCATACACTGGCCAATCAGTTAGATCTTACATAAATTAGATTCAGTGCAAGAGCCTGTTTGATTTTCTACAATTAGAAGTAATTTTTAAAGTCATCTTCCTATTACCGCTTTAGCCTAATGCTCTCTTTCCACTATTTCAACACCAAAGTTGCGTGATTTACAATGTGCATTTTCAGCTTGTTTTCCACTATTGCAACTTGTCATGCCACTAGGGACTGAAAAGTTGCATCACAAGTTCTACCCCATGATTTACAATGGGTACCGTTCAGATGTCTGCGACTTCAAGTCGCAGCAACTTCAAAAGTAGTTCCTGCACTATTTTGGTCCCACTTTGATGCGACTTGAGGTCCATAGGCCTCAAAAATACACAGGCATTGCTTCAAGTTTTGGCATAAAGTTGGGGGAAACCCGCGGCAAAAAGCACGCAACTTTGGCTTTCAATAGTGGAAACCGAGCCTTAATGCCACGTGACTAATTCAAAACATCTGAGAAAAGTCACACTGAAGTTGGAACAAAGTAGTGCAAGAACTTTTTTTGGAGTTGCACGGGGAAACATTGAAATACATGTGTTTTGATTTGTCCTGCAACTTCACATGTGTCAAGTCGCACAACAACTCGCAGTAGTGAAAAGAGAGCTTAAGGCCACTTGGGACTGAAAAGTTGCATCACAAGTTGTACCCCATGATTTACAATGAGTACCGTTCATATGTGTGCCACGTGCTTACGCACATGCCGTATACACAGCGGGCACACATCTTTATTACAGAAATCCATAGTTGGCATGGAAATTAACCACTTGCTTACTGGGCACTTAAACCCCCTGCTGTCCTGACCAATTTTCAGTGCTGATTCATTTTGAATGACAATTGCGCGGTCATACTTAGCCAAATGTTTTTTTTTTCCTACAAATAGAGCATTCTTTGGGTAGTATTTGATCACCTGTGTGTTTTTTTTCTTTTGTTCAAACAAAAGAAAAGACAGATTTTGAAAAATAATTTGGTATATTTTTGGATATTTTGATATTAAATTTTGCAAACAGGTAATTTTTCTCCTTCATTGATGTACGCTGATGAGGCGGCACTGATTGGTTACACTGATAGTCAGCACTGCTTTGGGATCACTGGTGGGCATTGATAGGTGGCACTGGAAGGGGATACTGGTGGGCACAGATGAGGCAAGAATTGCCTCTTTGGGACCAATGTCCCTTGCACCTAAGCCGGTGATCAGCTTTTATTATTATCATCATGCTGTCAGCGTGAGTAGAAAAAATAAACAGATCGGCCCTTACTTCGATCTGTGATCACCCGAGTCTCAGTGACTACGTCCTATGACAGCCTCCCAGAAATTCAGGTCCATGCTGTGGCCGTCGTTTGGCTATAGCACAGACAACCAAGTGGTTAATAGAAAAACAGATGCAGATTTCTAGGACTGGCCAAAAAAGTACTAGTTACTTACCGGTAACTGTCTTTCTGGGAAATCTTCCAGGACGGCACACCTGAGAGATGAGAGGCTCCTCCCGACAGGAAACACAATCAATCAACAGCTGTTTTAGGTCCACACCCTTCCCCGTGATCCTCAGTTTGTAGAGAAGTAACTCCTGAACCTGTTTCACAAGGGAAATCATTCCTCATAGGTACTCACCTTCTAGTGTTCTAAAATTTTCCCTCCTCCAACGGGTGGGAAGTAGACCTGCCGTCCTGGAAGATTTCCCAGAAAGACAGTTACCGGTAAGTAACTAGTACTTTTCTCAAGTCATCTTCCAGGACGGCACACCTGAGAGGATGATCAAGTAGCTCAGGCCTACCTTTAGGGTGGGACCACTGCAAGACCCTCTTGGCGAACCTCGGTTCTGCAGTGAGCTTTACCTTCACTCCATATGCTTGATGAAGGTATCTTAGCTGGATCATGCGGCTGATCTGCCGGTCTACTCCACCGGTGTCCCTGCCTTCTCTGCTTCGGATGCAGGATCTAGGTGGAGTGGGCTCTTAAAGATGGAATCAGAAAACATGTTAAACTTGTAGGTTATCAATGTTGCCTGTCACACATCTAACAACAATGGCCTATTCTGCCTATAGGTGCTGCTTAGAACCACTAAAAAGATTAATCGGAGAGCTGTGTTGTAAGACAAGGACACTACATTGATCAATAAGGGAGCCTGTCTTAACACAACCCTGTCCAGGGAAATAAAACTGCCAAAAGGGGGGCCCCTGACAGACAACCTTTTTTGTTCATTTTTATCTTTACGTCAGCAAAGACTGAAGGGAAACCTACTTAAGGGAAATAGATTAACAAAAACTTAACCCCTGGGTTTAAGGCATGCCCAAACTATAGTTTTACTTATGCCTGAGAGCCTACTCAGGAGATTAACATCCGTAGCAGGAGGAGAACACTCATACTGCTACATCTAGTTTTGCTAGAAGGGCAAAATGAAGGCCATGCACCGAGCTGTAACCTATTTGGTCGGGTATACATCTTTATACTTCATCTTCAGGCCATAAAACTCCTCTGAACCGAACTTCCTAAGTTCTTATTACAGAGCGACTCATTATCGCCTTCCTCCAGTGACCCATAACTCTACCGGTCTTCAACCCTAGGAAATGGCACTGGCATCCCTGAAAGTAAGGGGTCGAGGCTTTCTGACATGTGACATTTGCAGCCAGAACTCCTGGCCCTTCCACGGAAGAGAAGGCTGAAATACAAAAGGTGATACATGTATTATTAATATCACAAATAAAAAGAAAAAATCATAGATTGTGGACATAGCACAATAGATTTAAACAGAAAGGACACAAACATAGACAAAAATGTTGTGTATCTGAGTGTGACTAGCTAAACCAACATATCAAACATGGGAAGAGACCCAAATCTGAACCTCACAGTCTGGTTTTCTGATGTGCGGCCAATATGTAAACATTAAGACACAAACACACCTTAAATGCTGCGCATTTCTGAAGTGCAGCTAGCTAGGTCATAACTGGTAAATACAGAAAGGACGGGAACCCCCTTTTACAATGGTGTTTTACTGATGTACAGCAAAACAAGGCCTTAAAGAGAAGACAGAAAGACCCAAACTTCTATGTTGCGTATTTATGACGAACCACCAAGTACAGTTATAAGACAATCCTTTCTGTTATGCAGTTCTGTAGTGCAGTTACATAGAACCAACACAGAAAGAACACAAGCAACCTACAGCATTGGGTTTTTCTGAAGTGCCATAAGGTAAGGCAATATAAAACAGAAAGCACCAACAAGCTTCAATGTTGAGTATTTCTGCTATGCAGCAACATAAAAACAAAGAAACAACAGACAGCCTTTACAGCTGCGATCTTTCTGGTCTACTGCAAAATAAGGCAATAACTCCACAATGAGTATCCCTGCTGCGTAGCAAAACCTCAACAGGAGGGACAGATAAGCTTAGGGTTCCCACACCCGTGCGACCCAACCTGCCACTTGGGACTGCAAGACACCTGAGAAGTCATATACTATGGCTTCCAAAGGGTACCATTCGTGACTGTGCGACTCCAGGTCGCAGCGTCTCCAGCAGTCCCTGCTTACGGAACCACAGACCTCAAGATTACACAGGTCGCAGGAAAAGCAGTTTTCAGGTCGAACAAACAAGGGGTCCCCATGCTGTGGCTCCCTGGAGGAGTGCAGCCAACAACCCCCTACTGTGTATACCTAAGAAACAGCAAGGAAGATCAATGAGAAACACCACTTACTGCTGTGCCTTTCTGATATACAGACGATAAGGCAGTAAATATAGGACATACAGGACACAAACAATGTTCAATCTTTGTGTATGTCTGATGTGTAGCATATACCAATACTGAGCAGAGATGCCATCACGCTCAATGTGTCTCCCTGCTGAGCAGCAAAAACAAAATCAGAAAAAGACAAACAACCTTCACTGTTGTGTCCTTTCTGATATGCAGCCAATAAGGCAGTAAATGTAAGACATAAAGGACAGACAACCTTCAATCTTGTATGTGTCTGATGTGCAACAACAATTTTGAATAGAGATAGCACATCCATATTCAAGTGATTTGGCATGCGACTCAACATGTCAAATCGTATGCCTAAAATTGGCAGCCATTGCCGTTAATAGCACTGTCTGAATCAGTACGGGCCACTTTGTGGTGCTGCACTGATTACCAATGGCAGTATGTGTACTACCCCAGGCACAGGTTCAATTTTGTATTTTCCAACAAAATCAGGACCATCCATCTTCACTGCTGCCTTTCTGATAAGCAACCAATAAGGCAGTAATACAGGACCCACAGACAGACCTCAGTCGTGTATATCTCTGATGTGCAACAATCTAACAATTCTGAATAGAGATAGCACATCCATCTTCAAGCGATTTGGCATGCGACTCAACATGTCAAATCGCATGCCTAAAATCGGCAGCCATTGCCGTTAATAGCACTGTCTGAATCAGCACGACGCCACTTTGTGGTGCTGTACCGATTACCAAAGGCAGTATATGTACTACCCCTGGCCCAGGTTCAATTTGTACTTCTGTTATGGAGCCCGACAAATCAGGACCATCAATCTTTCCTGCTGCCTTTCTGATAAGCAACCAATAAGGCAGTAATACAGGACACAAAACCCCCACAGACAGACCTCAAACTTGTGTAGGTCTGATGTGCAGCAATATAACACTTATGAGCAGAGATGTCTTTACCAGACTCAATGATGTGCGTTTCTGCCATGCGGCACAAAACCAGAAAGTACAGACCACCTTCTCTGTTGTATTTTTCTGATCTGTAGCCAAACAAAGCAGTACCTTTAGGACATAAAGGACACCCAACAAGCTTCAGTGCAGTGCATTTCTGATGTACAGCAATATACCCCTTATGAGCAGAGATGTCACAAATCTCAATGTGTATTTCTGCTGTGCCACCAAACACCCCAGCAAGGACAAACCTTCACTACTGAGGTCTACTGGTGAGCAGCCAAGGAGTCATGGTGTATCCCTTTATGAAATAACCAAACAGGGGCAATTTATTTCATAGGCCTAGCCTGGGCTGTAGATACTAATCCTTCACCACCAGTGAAGGAACCTATCCTAAAATGGTTGGACACCTTACTATAGTAGCTGTTGTCCTACCTTACCTCCGTAGATTGAGCAAACGCTAGCCAGCTCATACACGGATGGGGCTGATTAGTAACTAAAGTCTCAATGAGCCCAGCCCTAGAGACCAATTTAAGACCCCTAGAAAGGGTGGTTACCAATTTAGCTTGGAGGTAAATAGCCACCTGCAGGCCTTAAACAAGCAATCATATAGCCATCTAGCTCTTGCATATGTTTGCACAGAAAATCCTTATTCAAAGGATATAGGAAAACGATTTATGGTAAATCGCTTTTAGATCTGTCACTGAGTGGACTGTAGCCCAAACCAACAAAAAGGTTTTTCTTACCCCCTGCATTAAAATATAACCACAATGTAAGAGTGGAGTGGGAGGTTGGAGCTTATGAAAAGTTACCCATAGCAAGCAACCCCCAAAAGGAGGATCTGTCACAAGGTAACCCCTACTGTGCCACACAGAAGCTTGGTCCCTGCCACATTGTTGAAGGTTAGGTCAGCTTTTAAGCATCTTGGAGCAACTTCAGATTCCTAGCAGCTGGGCTAATAGGGCCAGATAACCTAGTGCACCTGCTGAGCAAGGGAGCTTACTTCTGAATCCTTCAACCATTGCACCATTAATAATTTGTTCAGTGATATACCTGGCCAGTAAGGAACTCTTTGTTCTACCAGGTCACCCCCTTTGCTATATTCACCCCTACTAATGTACCACAAACGGGTATGTAGGGAGAGGCTGGCAACCTACTATTGTGATAACCACAGTGTCTCCGCTATAAGAGGGAGCTGTGGCTGGTGGTTTTTAGCAGTAGCTTCTGGGCTGTTTTGTTATGCAGACCCCAGGCCCTGCACTGCACCACTCAGTAAATATAGGTGGAAGGGGAAAAAATGCCTTACCTACCTCTTTCCCATCTGAGGTGGTTTAGGCACATTCGCTCCTCTGCACCACTTGTCCACCATACAGCATCATTGAGGTAAGAGGGAGCTGTGGCTGGTGTTCTTAGCAAAAGCTTCTGGGCTATTTGAATCCAGACCCCAGGGGAGATGATCTCAAATGCCCAGAAACCATCTGGCTGGGATTGGGGATTTTTGACTCACCGTTGTCGTCTTCCCCCTTTTGCCACAGCCACTGGGCTTGCTTTTCCATCCTTATGGTCCACACGCAAGGAGGATAGCCGCCAAAGTGCCCCCCCTCCAACTGCTGTCCCTTTACGGAGCTGCAAGGTTAGGCTGTGTCCTGCACTGTACCAGTCAGTATATACACATGAAGGGGGGGGGGGCAATGCCATACATTCCTCATTCCCATCTGAGGTGGTTTAGGCAGACAATTACCATAGTGAATTGGTGCCTCCTCGAAAGGAGGATGTGAGCGCCTGCTCCTGCTGACTCTCAGCCTTCCCTTCTGGGTAAGAACGCGGGTCGTTCAGGCGGTACCCTCCCCAGCAGCCCACGCGAGCTACCAGGGGCCCAGAAGTCAGGGGATACGATCCCCCTGGAAGGAACCGACGGCCAGCACCCCCATCTGAACGGACGCCCGGACAGGTAAGGGGGAGACAGGATAAGGGCCCCTGAAGTTCTGGGTACACCACTGTACCCAGGGGCCTTCAGCTATCAGGGGGGCTTTCACAGTTTTTGCTGCCCCCCTGAAGAAAGGATAGGGGAACCCCCCGGGAAGGATAAATATATCCTGCCAGACCCAAAGGCTTCCCAGGCATTTGGTCCGGCTCCCAGGGGGAGACCACCAGCCCCAGGCTTCGGTCATTTGGAAAAAAACAAACAGTTTCGCTGTGTAGGAAGAAACACAATCAAAAACTGAGGATCAAGGGGAAGGGTGTGGACTTAAAACAGCTGTTGATTGATTGTGTTTCCTGTCGGGAGGAGCCTCTCATCTCTCAGGTGTGCCGTCCTGGAAGATGACTTGAGAAATAATGTTTAGACTTAGAGTCAAAGGCAACTGATGACTTTCTATTAAAGGTCTAAATGGGCCATTAACATGCATCACAATTGAACTTAGGAATGTGTCTTTGCAAAGTTAAACTCATTAAAATCCTTTCTTATTTTTGCTTGGGGATAGACTGCAGAGGTATTATAAGTTTTGCAGGATGTCTACACCCCTGATAGGGTGAAGACACCTACCAAATTTTGCCAATTTCGCATTCAAAATTATTCACTTCCTGTCACATAGCCAAACAGGAAGTGAGGGTAAAACCCACCAATGTATGTCCTTGGGGACACACAGGTCAATCTAAATAGTTTCCCCATTCGGGAAATTGCACTCTAGCATTTTGCCATGTACATCCCAAATTACTATGTATCTTGGGGTTTATTTGCTAAAAGGTAAATCCACTTTGCACCACAAGTGTACTTAGAAGTTCTGTTGCTGGAGATCCGAGGGGGACATGCAAGGAAAAGGAGAAACAGCATCTTTGCCTCTACATGATTGGATGATAAAATCACCAGTGCTACCCTTCTGATTTTCATCAACTACACTTGTATTGCAGAAAGGATTTGCCTTTAATAAACCCCAAAATACCTAATAATTTGGGGTGTACACAACAAAGTGCTAGAGTGCAATTTGCATAATGGGGGCACTAGTTAGATTGACCTATGTGTCCCCAAGGAAAAATTAGGGTTTTACTCTCACTTCCTGTTTGGCTATGACAGGAAGTGAAGCCAATTTTAAGAAAAGGGACAAAGCCCAACCTTCAAAAAAATAAATAAAATAAAAATCTTGATTTCCCTCAAATGTCCACAATTGGAAAAAGATTGGCTTAAGCTTGATTTTAGTTTAGTGCTCTAAATCAGTACTTCTCAACCCTGTCCTCAAGTACCCCGCAACAGGCCATGTTTGCAGGTTTTCCTTCATCTTGCACAGGTGCTTTAAATCAAAGTCAATGGCTTTGTATTTCGGACAGCTATTTTAGAGAAGATAAAATTTCCTAAACATGTCCTGTCAGGGGGGTATTTGAGGACTGAGGCTGAAAACCACTGCTCAAAAAGAAAATTGAATACTTACCACTCTGAAATGTTACTTTCCTGGTCACTATCCATGGCAGCATATGCACAATCCATGCATGTGCTACCATGAAGGCACCAGGAAAGTAATTTAAAAATAAAAAATAATAATAATAAGGGGGCCCCCAGATCCCGGCCCCCCACCCTATGTGAATGAGTATGGGGTACATGGTACCCCTACCCATTCACCTAGGGAAAAAGTGTCAATTAAAAAAAACACTACACAGATTTTTAAAGTAATTTATTAGACAGCTCCGGGGGTCTTCTTCCGACTTTGGGGGTCTCTCCGGTTCTTCTCCGCGCTCTCCGGGTCTTCTGCCGGGCTCCTCCGCTATCTTCTGCTCTTTTGCCGCTCTTTTGCTATAGCGGAGGAGCCCGGTTATCGGTCTTCTGCCTTCTGCCCTCTTCTCTTCTTCTGATGTTGATACAATGCTCTCTCCGGCTGGAATGCACTCTGGGTGCTCCGCTCTGACTTATATAGGTGGTGACCCCGCCCCCTTATGCCGTCACAGTCCCTGGGCATGCTGGGACTGTGACGGCATGAGGGGGCGTGGTCATCGGACTACCCCCCTGTACAGGAGATACCAATAGCGTTTGCTGCTCTATGCTGTAACCTCAGTATAGTGAGGTAAGAGGCCATTACCCACCACTAAAGGATCGCTGCATGGAGATAATTTTACTACATACCTCACAGTCACCACTCTTCTGAAGTTATGCTATTTAAACCCAGCTGTCATTTGCACATTTTGATTGTTTGATTACACCAAGGAAGCATTGAAGTTGTCTATTGCTGCACGAAGTCACTTTCGTTTGAACTTTATTATTTGAAGCACCCCCTGTGGACAGTTGGACACTCACTGCATGATGCACTATTATATAGATCACTTTGGCTATTCATTAGAACATTGTATGTTTTTTTAAAAACTATTTGTTTTGGCTTTCTGATATTGAAGTTTTTAGTCACATCTTTGAACCACGGTTGATTATATTATCTTTATTTCCGAATTTATATTCACAGCATTTTATATTGATTTTAGTGTTTTAGAGGTAATCACCAGCATATCTGAGAAATTTATTTGATATTACTATTTAATTATTGACTTATGTATTTTAACATCACCTTATTATTTTACCACATTGTGTTACACATTACTGCACACATTTGTTTCTGGGTTAGGTTCTAATTGTACAATTTTAGATACATATATATATACTAGCTTTCTTATTGTTTTCCTCTGGCACTCATCACTGGGACGTCCACACAGTGCCATATTACCCGTCGGGGGGGTTGAATCCTCACCCCATACCATAATGCAGGCAGGAGCCCACACCCAGTATACCCAGCTATTTTAGTTTACCTCAGGATTAGCGCAGCACCAACCCCCACCATCTGTAGTTGTTATCTCACCAGGGTTTAAGGCTGAACCCCATTCGGTGCAAGCTGCTTCTCCCAATTCTAAACCATCTACATCAGCACTGATTGGTAGCGCAGGAATAACATTCCCCATATTAACTCCAATTTACCTCTAACTTTTGACAAAGGATGTTCTATCCTTCGTATGTCTGCAATAGTGTCAAGGAGCTGGGTCTGAGAGGAAATCTTAGTGGATTGCAAACCTAATGGAATAAGTCTCCTGGCAGCCGTCAAAATATGAGTAGTTAGTTTTTGGGTAAAGTTGAGTTAGCACAGTTAGCATTGTGTTTTAATTGAGTGCTGACAGATATGCATTAACATTTAAATATGCTTTGTGTTCCTCCCACAATGTGGATGCCTTAGATAAAGAACAATTCTGTAGAAAAATTCAATTAGAAGCAGGGAAGATGGGAATATTGCGGTGCCATGAACAAATTAGAACAAAAGTTACTATAAAAATTGTATTTTTATTGATATAGAAAGCTAAAAAGTATATATAATTCATACATATACATCATAAATGCAAAAATCAAAAGGGAAAATACATTATACAATTCCAGATAATGACCATCACCAGAGATACAACAATTATGTAGAAAGTTGATCTTGAGTGTTATCAATGTGAATAAGGATTTTGTTAAATCTCCAGGGGCATGTTTTAGAACTTGTGTCTGATATCACTAGGTCTATGGCAATAGGGACATGATCAGACCATGTGATTAAGTTTGAACAAACTACATTTTTAATCAGTGAGGCTGAAATAAAAAAGTGGTTCAATTAGATTAAAGGAGTAGGCAGAAGTTTTTTTTATCGTAATGCATTAAGATAAAAAGCCTCCTGTGTGCAGCAGTCCCCCTAAAACTTACCTGAGCCCCCTCTCTATCCAGTGATGTCCACAACTTCCTTGGCCGTCCGGGACTCCCCTCCTCATTGGCTGAGTCACAGCAGCGGCACCATTGGCTTCCGCTGCTGTCTATTAAAATCAGCCAATGAGGAGAGAGGGGGTGGGGCCGAATCACAGCTCTGCACCTCCACCCCAAAGAACCTTGTCCCCATGTTGATGGGGACAAGGGCCTCTTCCTGGCAACCCTGGGCTGTGGTTGTCGGGGTCTGTGTGTGGGGGGACTTATCCAGAACTGAAAGCCTCCTTTAACAAGGGGGCCCCCAGATCACACCCCCCCATGTGAATGTGCATTGTACCCTTACCCATTCAGCAAATAAGTCACATAATGTTAGGAGGGAGCGGAGCAACCCAGATACATCACCAGGTGGCCCCACCCTTGCCTATATAAGATCTGTCAAAGGGAAGAGAGTGTATACGGTGGCTAGCCTCCAATGGTGGTGGAGCGTTCTCCTTTCTTCCTATTTTTTGGGTCCGTCGGGTGGTGTGATTGACTGTGGATTACATTGCGGGACACTTTTTTACATTTTTAATTTTTTAATAAAGGATTTGTCAAAAACTGTCTCTTGTGGTTTTTATTTTTTGTCACTTTTTTGGAAAAAGGGTAGGGTTACATTGTACCAAATATCCATTCACAATGGGAGGGGTTGGGATCTGGGGGCCCCCTTGTTAAAGGGGGCTTCCAGATTACGATGAGCCCCCCACTCACAGACCCTGATAACCACAGCCCAGGGTTGTCAGAAAGAGGCCCTTGTCCCCATCAACATGGGTACAAGATGCTTTCCCATAGGCTTCAATGGGGTCCCCTGTTCGGGAGTTCTGCTGCAAACTGAACAATGGGGTGTTCGGCCCATCCCTAATTTTTAGTAGGGATAAGCCGAACACCCCCCCCCCTGTTCGGTTCACACCAGAACATGCAAACAGGCAAAAAATTTGGTAGAACACATGAACCCAGTTAAAGTCTATGGGACACGAACATGAAAAATCAAAAGTGCTAATTTTAAAGGCTTATATGCAAGTTATTGTCATAAAAAGTATTTGGGGACTCGGGTCCTGCCCAAGGGGACATGTATCAATGCAAACTTTTTTTTTAAACGTCCGTTTTTTTGGGAACAGTGATTTTTTTAATGCTTAAAGTGAAACAATAAAAATTAAATATATCTCTAAATATCGTGCCTGGGGGGGGGGGGGATGTCTATAGTATGCCTGTAAAGTGGCGCATTTTTCCCGTGTTTCAAACAGTACCACAGCAAAATGACATTTCTAAAGGAAAAATTGTCATTTAAAACTGATTGCGGCTGTAATGAATTGTTGGCTCTTGGCAATATAAATAAAACTCATTGAAAAAAAAGAACATGGTTCCCCTCCCCAGTCTATTACCAGGCCCTTAGGGTCTGGTATGATTAAGGGGAACCCCGAACCAAAATGTAAAAAAAATTGCGTGGGGGTCCCCCTAAAATCCATACCAGGCCCTTCAGGTCTGATATGAAAATTAAGGGGAACCCTGCACTAAAAAAAAAAAAAATGGCGTAGGGCCCCCCAAAATCCATACCAGCCCTTATCTGAGCACGCAGCCTGGCAGACCGCAGGCCTCATCCCCTTAACCCTTGCCCAGTGGCTATAGGGGTATGCGGACAGGGGGCTTAGCGGAATCTGGAAGCCCTCTTTAAAAAGGGGACCCCCAGATCCCGGCCTCCCCCCTATGTGAATTGGTAATGGTAATGGTCATTGGTAATGAAAAACAAAAAGTTTTTCTTTTTCAAAACTTTGTAAATAAGTAAGTTTTCTCCTTCACTGATGAGGCTGAACTGATGGGCACTGATGAGGCAGTACTGATTGGCACTGATGAGGTGGCACTGATAATAAGAGATTATATGAAACACTGATAGGCACTGATAGGCAGCACTGATAAGCAGCACTGATGAGCACTCATAGGTGGCATTGATAGGCAGCACTGGATGGCACATATTGCTGTAGGTGGCACTGATGGGCACTGTTAGGTGGCACTGTTAGGCATTTAAATACTGCACTGATGAGCACTGATAGGTGGCACTGATGGGCACTTATAGGTGGCACTTATGAGCACTCATAGGTGGCACTGATGAGCACTCATAGGTGGCATTGATAGATGGCACTGGATGGCACATATAGGCAGCACTGATGTGCACTGGTGGACACTGATAGATGGTATGATAGGCAACACGGATCAGGAGGCACTGGCAGGCCTCACTGATCAGGTGGCACTGGCAGGTATCACTGATGGGCATTGAGTGCCATGCCTAATGGGCACTGATTGGGATCCCTGGTGGGCTCTAGTGGGCTTACTTGGTGGTCATTGGTGGGCATCCCTGGTGGCGATGGGTGGGCATTTCTGGTGATCCTGGGTGGGCATCCCTGGTGGGAATGGGAGGGCATCCTCGGGGGGCTGGACTGATAATCAATCAGCACAGACCCCCCTGTCAGAAGAGCAGCCTATCGGCTCTCCTCTACTCGTGCCTGTCAGCACGAGTAGAGGAAAAGCCAATACACAGCTTTTCCTGTTTACACTGTGATCAGCTGTGATTGGACACAGCTGATCACATGGTAAAGAGCCTATGTCATAAGCTCTTTACCTCGATTAGAGATGTGGTGTGTCAGACTGACACACCACTGATCACTGCTCTTATCCTGCTGGACTCCATATGACGCCCAGTCAGGATAACGGAACCACATTCCGGCTGTCATTTTGCTATATGGTGGGCGGGAAGTGGTTAAGAATGCTTTCATAAATAGAAGTGTCAATTACCAAAATACAAAGTAAATGAACAGAAGAGAAATCCAAATCAAATCAGTATTTGATATAACCACCCTGTGCCTTCAAAACAACATGAATTCTACTACGTACACAGATTTTGAAGGAACTCGGCAGGTGGGTTTTTCCAAACATTTTGCTGCCTCAAATCCTTCTGTCTCTTCATATAATCCCAGATAGACTTGATGATGAGATCAGGGCTCTGTGGGGGGCCAAATGATCACTTCCAGGACTCTTTACATTGAAAACAATTCTTAAATGACATTGGCTGCATGTTTGGGCCTATTGTCCTGCTGCAGAAATTGGTGCCAATCATGGCATGATGGATTAGTATCTACCTGTATTTCTCAGCATCAAGGAGATCATTGATCCTGACCCAATCTCCAACTCCATTTGCAGAAATGCAGCCCCAAAGCTGCAAGAAACCTCTGTCATGCCTTACTTTTCAATACTATTTGCACCCTTAATTACTATAAATTAAAGGGGTCTTTCATGTTGTTACCCCTTGAGTAGGGATGAGCTTCGAGTTCGAGTTGAACTCATGTTCCACTCGAACATCGGATGTTCGCCAGTTCGCTGAACAGCAAATTTGGGGTGTTCGCGGCAAATTCGAAAGCCGCGGAACACCCTTTAAAAGTCTATGGGAGAAATCAAAAGTGCTAATTTTAAAGGCTTATATGCAAGTTATTGTCATAAAAAGTGTTTGGGGAACTGGGTCCTTCCCCAGGGGACATGGATCAATGCAAAAAAAAGTTTTAAAAACGTCTGTTTTTTCAGGAGCGGTGAGTTTAATAATGCTTAAAGTGAAACAATAAAAGTGTAATATCCCTTTAAATTTCGTACCTGGGGGGTGTCTATAGTATGGCTGTAAAGGGGTGCATGTTTCCCGTGTTTAGAACAGTCTGACAGCAAAATGACATTTCAAAGGAAAAAAAGTCATTTAAAAATATTTGCGGCTATTAATGAATTGCCGGTCTGCCAATACACATGAAAGTTCATTGATAAAAACGGCATGGGAATTCCCCACAGGGGAACCCCGAAACAAAATTTAAAAAATATATATCAGGGGGTCCCCCTAAATTCCATACCAGGCCCTTCAGGTCTGGTATGGATATTAAGGGGAACCCTGGGCAAATTTTTTTTTTTTTAAATGGCGTGGGGTCCCCCTCAAAATCTATACCAGACCCTTCAGGTCTGGTATGGATTTTAAGGGGAACCCCGTGCCAAAATAAAAAAAATGGCGTGGGATCTCCCCAAAAATCCATACCAGACCCTTATCCGAGCAAGAGAGGGGGAACAAGAGAGCGCCCCCCCTCCTGAACCGTACCAGGCCACATGCCCTCAACATTGCGAGGGTGCTTTGGGGTAGCCCCCTAAAACACCTTGTCCCCATGTTGATGGGGACAAGGGCCCCATCTCCACAACCCTTGCCCAGTGGTTGTGGGGGTCTACGGGCGGGGGGCTTATTGGAATCTGGAAGCCCCCTTTAACAAGGGGGCCCCAGATCCTGGCCCTCCCCCCTGTGTGAAATGGAAAGGGGGTACCCCCTACCATTTCACAAAAAAAGTGTCAAAAATGTTAAAAATGACAAGAGACAGTTTTTGACAATTCCTTTATTTAAATGCTTCTTCTTTCTTCTATCTTCTATCTTCTTTCTTCTATCTTCCTTCGGTTTCTTCCTCCATCTTCTTCTTCTGGTTCTTCCTCCGGTGTTCTCGTCCGGCATCTTCCTCCACGACGCCGGCGTCTTCTTCCCTTTGTCTTCTGGGCCGCTCCGCATCCGACCATGATGGGAGGCTCTCGCTGTGTGACGCGTCTCCTCTTCTGACGGTTTTTAAATAACGGAGGGCGGGGCCACCCTGTGACCCCGCCCCTTCTGACGTACGGTGACTTCCCTGTCTGCCCCCTCTGACGTCACGGGGAATGCCACAGGAAAGTCCCCGTGCATCAGAGGGGGGCAGGGTCACTTGGTGGCCCCACCCTCCGTTATTTAAAGAGGAGTTCCACCCAGGGGGTCCATTAAAAAAAAAAATTAAAAGTCAGCAGCTACAAATACTGCAGCTGCTGACTTTTAATCGGACACTTACCTATCCCTGGGTCCAGCGATGCGGGGGATCGAAGGCCCGCTCGTCCCCCCCTCCGCTCGTCGGTGCCGGCATTTCAACTGTGGGCGCCGGGCTGTGGCTTCACAGCCTGGCACCCACTGCGCATGCCGTGTTTGGCCGCTCAATCACCTGGGACCTGTAATGGGTCCCAGATGATTGACAGGAGGGAGGGAGCAGAGCGGAGCCCTTCCTGTGCCGAGGGGGAAGTGATGTCACCAGCCCAGGCAAAGGAAGAGGCAGACTACGAGGGACCACCTAGCAACAGGCATTTAGAGGTAAGTAAAAAAAAAAAAAATATTCAAATGTTTTTTTTGGTTTTTTTTTAGAATTTTTTCAGGTATTTTTGTTTTTTGGGTGGAACCCCACTTTAAGAACTGTCAGAAGAGGAGAAGCATCACACAGCAGGAGCCTCCCATCATGGTCGGATGCGGAGCGGCCCAAAAGACGAAGGGAAGAAGACGCCGGCGGCGCGGAGGAAGATGCCGGATGAGAACACCGGAGGAAGAGCCAGAAGAAGAGGAAGATGGAAGAAGAAACCGAAGGAAGATAGAAGATAGAAGATAGAAGAAAGAAGAAGCATTTAAATAAAGGAATTGTCAAAAACGGTCTCTTGTTATTTTTAACATTTTTGACAGTTTTTTGTGAAATGGTAGGAAAAGTACCCCCTTTCCATTTCACACAGGGGGGAGGGCCAGGATCTGAGGGTCCCCTTGTTAAAGGGGGCTTCTAGATTCCGATAAGCCCCCCGCCCGCAGACCCCCACAACCACCGGGCAAGGGTTGTGGGGATGAGGCCCTTGTCCTCATCAACATGGGGACAAGGTGTTTTGGGGGGCTACCCCAAAGCACCCTCCCAATGTTGAGGGCATGTGGCCTGGTACAGTTCAGGAGGGGGGGCGCTCTCTCGTCCCCCCTCTTTTCCTGTGGCCTGCCAGGTTGCGTGCTCGGATAAGGGTCTGGTATAGATTTTGAGGGGGACCCCACGCCATTTTTTTAAAAAAAAATTTGGCCGGGGTTCCCCTTAATATCCATACCAGACCTGAAGGGCCTTGTATGGAATTTAGGGGGACCCCCCACGTCATTTTTTTTATTTTGGTTCGGGGTTCCCCTGTGGGGAATTCCCATGCTGTTTTTTATCAATGAACTTTTATGTGTATTGTCGGACCAGCAATTCATTAATAGCCGCGAGTAGTTTTAAATTATTTTTTTCCTTTGAAATGTCATTTTGCTGTCAGACTCTTCTAGACACGTGAAACATGCGCCCCTTTACAGGTATACTATAGATACCCCCCAGGTATGGAATTTAAAGGAATATTACACTTTTATTTTTTCACCTTATTAAAATCACTGCTCCCGAAAAAACAGCCGTTTTTAAAACTTTTTTTTGCATTGATCCATTTCCCCTGGGGCAGGACCCAGGTCCCCAAACACTTTTTATGACAATAACTTGCATATAAGCCTTTAAAATTAGCACTTTTTATTATTCATGTTCGTGTCCCATAGACTTTAACGGTGTTCACGTGTTCGAACAAATTTTTTGCCTGTTCGCATGTTCTGGTGCGAACCGAACAGGGGGGTGTTCGGCTCATCCCTACCCTTGAGTTTAATAACAAGGAACAACATGCATTGCTCCTTTACTTGGTTGACCATAATCTTTACTATTCTGGTGTATGGTTTAATTACAATCATCCTAATGTTTAATGGCACATTACAACTCTTATTTGAGATATCTACAAATATCTAAGCTTACCTGTATGTAATTCTCCTTTGCCTTTTTTGACTATATATATTTATATATATATATATATATATATATATATATATATATATATATATATAAACTGGATGTCTAGCTGTACATCTAATAATGTGATTGTTATTTTGTGTCATGTATTATTTCTACTATTCTTTTTTTTAAACTCAATAAAAACATATTTGAAAGAAATGGAGAAATTCTTGGGACACGAACATGAATAATCAAAAGTGCTAATTTTAAAGGCTTATATGCAAGTTATTGTCATAAAAAGTGTTTGGGGACCCGGGTCCTGCCCCAGGGGACATGGATCAATGCAAAAAAAAGTTTTAAAAAGGGCCATTTTTTCAGGAGCAGTGATTTTAATAATGCTTAAAGTCAAACAATAAAAGTGTAATATCCCTTTAAATTTCGTACCTGGGGGGTGTCTATAGTATGCCTGTAAAGGGGCGCATGTTTCCCGTGTTTAGAACAGTCTGACAGCAAAATGACATTTCGAAGGAAAAATTCCATTTAAAACTACCTGCGGCTATTGCATTGCCGACAATACACATAGAAGTTCATTGATAAAAACGGCATGGGAATTCAACACAGGGAAACCCCGAACCAAAATTTAAAAAAAAAATGACGTGGGGTTCCCCCTAAATTCCATACCAGACCCTTCAGGTCTGGTATGGATTTTAAGGGGAACCCCGCGCCAAAAAAAAAAACGGCGTGGGGTCCCCCCAAAAATCCATACCAGACCCTTATCCGAGCACGCAACCTGGCAGGCCGCAGGAAAAGAGGGGGGGACAAGAGTGCGGCCCCCCCCTCCTGAACCGTACCAGGCCACGTGCCCTCAACATTGGGAGGGTGCTTTGGGGTACTTACCCCTACCATTTCACTAAAAAACTGTCAAAAATGTTAAAAATGACAAGAGACAGTTTTTGACAATTCCTTTATTTAAATGCTTCTTCTTTCTTCTATCTTCCTTCATCTTCTTCTGGTTCTTCTGGCTCTTCTGGTTCTTCCTCCGGTGTTCTCGTCCCGCATCTCCTCCGTGGCGTCTTCTATCTTCCTCTCCTCGGGCCGCTCCGCACCCATAGCATGGGGGGAGGCTCCCACTCTTTTCTTCATCTTCTTCTTCATCCTCTTCTCTTCTTCCTTCTTCTCTTCTTCATTTTCTTCTCCGGGCCGCTCCGCACCCATGCTGGCATGGAGGGAGGCTCCCGCTGTGTGACGGAGTCTCCTCGTCTGACGGTTCTTAAATAACGGGGGCAGGGCCACCCGGTGACCCCGCCCCCCTCTGACGCACGGTGACTTGAGGGGACTTCCCTGTGACGTCACGGGGAATGCCACAGGGAAGTCCCATCATGTCCCGTGCGTCAGAGGGGGTGGGGTCACCGGGTGGCCACGGGAGGAGAAGATAGAAGACGCCGCAGAGGAGATGCTGGACAAGAATGCCGGAGGAAGAACCAGAAGAGCCAGAATAACCAGAAGAAGATGAAGGAAGATAGAAGAAAGAAGAAGCATTTAAATAAAGGAATTGTCAAAAACTGTCTCTTGTCATTTTTAACATTTTTGACAGTTTTTTTGTGAAATGGTAGGGGTAAGTACCCCCTTACCATTTCACACAGGGGGGGCCGGGATCTGGGGGTTCACTTGTTAAGGGGGGCTTCCGGATTCCGATAAGCCCCCCGCCCACAGACCCCCACAATCATCGGCCAGGGTTGTGGGGATGAGGCCCTTGTCCTCATCAACATGGGGACAAGATGTTTTGGAGGGCTACCCCAAAGCACCCTCCCAATGTTGAGGGCATATGGCCTGGTACGGTTCAGGAGGGGGGGTGCACTCTCACTCCCCCCTCTTTTCCTGCGGCCTGCCAGGTTGCGTGCTTGGATAAGTTCGACTCGAACCTCATCCCTAGCCAACTGTGTCAAAGTGATCCCTCTTTGGCCAGACCTACTCTATCTTACAAATTTGCCAACTCTTATTTGCTAAAATAGCTACTTTTGAGTGTATGGTGCCAAAATGGGGCAGGCATAGCTGGGAGGTGAAAACAGCTCTGCACCATCAAGCCATGCATATTCACAATGGGAAAAAAATACAAAGTTTAGGAAGGTGGACAGCACCACCAGGTAAAAATAATTATCTGTGCAAGTATCCAGGTGGATTCCAAAATAACAACAAAGCAGCAAGTAAGCATACACCTACATTATATATATATATATATATATATATATATATATATATATATATATATATATATATATATATATATATATATAGCCCCTGCCACTATATAATTGGGTTTAAAACACAATACTCAGAGTCAGTTTGAGAAGTGCATCTGCATCCCTGGTGAGGGGGTCTTCTTGACCAAAGGACTGGGAATGTTGGGACAGCTACATGGACCTGTGAGACCAATAGAGGGTGTAGGAGGCTGGAAAAGCCAAGGTCGGGAGTCCAGGGAGGCCGGTGAAAGTCTAGAAGTCACAGACAGAGTGATAAAAACCAGAGGGGACTGGAGAACCAGATTTGATAAGTTCTGGCATGCTTATAGTGAATAGAGAAAGCTGTGCTTTATGTTTTCTCCAGATTTGGTAGTTCTGGATTGGGGCCAGATTGGGACCAGGAGATTGAAGGTTCCACAGAGTATAGGGTGGGGTAGAACTTTCAATCAGGTGTCCAGGCTTTTCTATTTGCCAGCAGCCTGTGTGAGTGCATAAGTGTGCAGGGGAAAAATAAGCTTGATGAGAGTTACTGCATTAGCAGGATGAGTTGGAGTTGTTGCAGTTGCTGCAGTCAGGAGAAAGGTGTGCTCCTGTCTGGGGACCAAGGCAAGATCCTCAAGACAGCACTCCAAGGGGGAGAGGTTCCAGAACAGTGGACTGATAGTATTGGGCCACCTGAAAGAGTATGGGCGACTGTGAGTCTGAGAGACTAAAGCTGAGGCAACTGGAAGAGGGAAGTCAGAGGAAGTTGTGAGTGCCTGGGGTATTAGGAGACCCCCCACCTAGGGGCGAAGAGTTGGCCATAGCAGCGAGGTACTGTTTTATGGATAAAGGAGCCCAAGCAACCTGTGATCAGGGAGACCATTGCCAACAGCGCAGAGCACCCGCTTATTTACAGGCAGCCCATTTTTCTTCTGCCCGTAAGAACAGAAAAGTGCCAGTAAAAATGGCTGAGAACATCGCGGGTGTGAACAGCTCCAGAATTCCCCGAGACGATCCGATCCTGAGTACATGCTGTCCCTGCCTGCTGATGATGTCATTCCGCAAACCGCATTCCCCGCTACACGGAGCCGGCCGGAAAATGTAAAATTCCAAGTGCCGAGCGGAGCGGGCTAATGGTGGAGGAGCCTGTGCAGCATGTGGACAGTACAGTGGAGCCAGAGGACTGGTGGCACCAATGAACCATCACCACGAGAAAGATGGATGGACAGAGCTGACCCGCCCCCCTGCCCTGGACGGACACACAAGGCCACCTGACCAGTGCCCTGGCTGCAGCCCCCTGCCTGGGGAGTGAGTGGAGTGCATAACACACACACCAACTTGAACTTAGAGAGAGTCCCACCACCAGACCCCTGGCCTGGCTGCAACATCCATCCATCACTTGGGCTGGATGATTTATGTGATGTTTACAGGCAGGCACAGGCAGCATTTATCAGACAAGAATGGCAGTGGTGTGATTGTACAGAATTACAGATGTTCACAATCTTTGTCTTGCTATCCCGTGTCCTGTCCGCCATCCTCTGACTTCCTCCTGTATTCTGTCCGCCATCCTCTGACCACCTACTGTATCCTGTCCACCATCCTCTGACCACCTCCTGTATCCTGTCCGCCATCCTCTGACCACCTCCTGTATCCTGTCCGCCATCCTCTGACCACCTCCTGTATCCTGTCCGCCATCCTCTGACCACCTCCTGTATCCTGTCCGCATCCTCTGACCTCCTCCTGTATCCTGTGCGCATCCTCTGACCACCTCTTGTATCATGTCTGCAATCTCTGACCATCTCTTGTTTTTTATCATGTCTGCAGTCTCTGAGGGGGGAGTCTGAAGAGGAGTCAAGAGTGAGAGTGATGCCAGGATGGGGGTCATGGGAGAAGTCAGAGGTGTGTGGACTGTGGAGAGGAGACTATGGAAAAAACCAGAGCCACCAACCTGGAATCTGACTGAGCCCTGCACAGTGCATCTGAGAGGAGGTCAGTGACAGCGCCAGGCAGTCTGAAGAGGGGGGTCATTGATGTAAGGGTAGAGTGAATACATTAATGTAAGGGGGCACTGATATAAGGGTTCCCCCTTATATCAGTAACCCCTCCCCCCTTACCTTAGTGTATTCACTCTGCAGAAGGTGGTCTCTGGTCACCAGAGTCCTCCCCACATCAGTGTTCCCGGCATTCCCCTTTACATCGGAGTCTGCAGGATTCCCAGCTTACAGTGCAAGGGGGAACTCTGATGTAAAGGGCAATGCGGCATACCCTGATGTAATTGGGAACTCTGATGTAAAGGGGAATGCAGTGGACTCTGATATAAGGTGTTCTCTGGTGACCAGAGACCCATTAGACACTTATTAGACTAAAACACAATTTCTTATCTAAATGGTATGATATCTAAATGGTATTAACACCACCTATGTTTATCACCCTGTCTTTATCCACTTAGTCATCACTTAAAGAAATGTGTTGGGTCAACAAACCAGCCAGAATAAAAAACACACTATACTATGCAAATTCAAGAATGAAGGAGGTTTGGCCCTACTAGAAATTTAATAATATTACACTTCTATTCATTTAGCCTGTGTCATAGACTGGTGTAGATATGATAAACTTGGGCTACGGCTACCCAGCTATCCACTTCTTCTATTCCCCTGTTGGTTCAGCATTGGTGCCCCCACAAATCAATTATTTTCAATTGACAATTGGCCCCACTTAGAAAACTACCCAAAAAACTACCCACCACACTACTGTGAGGCGGCACAGTGGTGTAGTGGTTAGCACTTTCGCCTAGCAGTAAAAGTCTTGCTGGTTCAAATCCCAACCATGACACTACCTGCCCACAGTTTGTATGTTCTCCCTGTGCCTGTGTGAGTTTCCTCCGGGTTCTCCAGTTTTCTCCCATACTCCAAAGACATGCCGGTAGGTTAATTGGATCCTGCCTAAATTGTCTCTAGTATGCGAGTTAGGAACCTTACATTGTAAGCTCCTTGAGGGTAGGAACTGATGTAAATGTACAATGTATATGTAAAGCGCTGCGTAAATTGATGGCGCACTATAAGTATCTGAAATAAATAAATACCCAGGTGGTCTTTTACACTGTGCATCTTTCTGAATATCAATATCCTCTGACCGCTCTTCAATCTTCACACAATTATTAACAAATGGCAAGAGTAGGGAGAACAATGTCATAGCTTGCTCAGCATGGCTCTCACTTAGAGACTTGCCTTTGAACATTGACCTAGTATCTTTATCACATTACATATAGGGACAATTATCATATTTCCTTTAGTTGAGACTTTTATTCAACCAATTACATCCTACGAACAGGAATGTCTAAAACCAGAACTTGCTACCCATGTCTCCTCCCTTTGCTACAAATTTTTACTCTATATGGATCAATATTCCTCACTTCATCTTCTTGAAAAAGGGGAATTAAACCTAGACATCAAAATCCTTATATTCTCTCTCAGATCCTGAATTATTAATAAATATAAGGGATGATGATATATGATACATGATGACATAGAATCTAATTCATGCGTCATTATTTTTTTTCCAAATTCTCCTAAACTTTTATGGTGATGAAACTCCTCATCTGCAGACACACATCTTTTGGCCTAGTCCTAGGTCATCACATTTTTGGAATAAGGCCTGAACAAAGATGAAGAATATTACTTACATTTCCAACAGACCCAGGAACATAATGCTACTGAAACTAATGAGTACTATTAAAACTTACCATCACACAGGCCCTCTACTCCTCCCTTCCCTTCCTTCACCTCAAACCTTGCCCTCTCTTTCTCCATTTTTCCACCCTCCCCTATTCTCCCTCCATATCTATATCACTACTATCATTTCTATGTCCAACTTCCTACTTTCCGTATAGGAATAGCAATGTCCTTCTACCATTCTAACTGACCCTACTGTCCCTTCCCTCACTTTTTTTCTTTACCTTTTTGTTTGAAACAGTTTGCACAAAAAGGCTGGGGGGGGGGGTTGACCTTATGCCCCATATTTTGGTGATTAGTATTATATTCTCACCATTGGTATTTATATTTCTGTTTATATTTGTAATGTTGTTATTTGAATGCTTCTGTCATATTTTCATACATTATACAATATCATGTACACTTCAGTAACTACCACCTGACCTACGATCTAATGTACTATACGTTGTTGATAATTTTTCCTTTTCTTTTTGTATTAAAATACATTTAAATAGCACATTTTTTATATAAAATTGCTACTATTCAAAATAAACTAAATTTATTTCCAAAATATACTGTTGTTGCCTAAACTTTTATAACACTTAAAGAATAAAGTTGGACCATAATATCTCTGGAGTATATTAAATATTTGGAATAGATTAATTTATGTAAGGTATTTTTTTTTTTTATGAAAGTAAGGTTCAATACTAAATAATGCAGCAGCTACTGGATATTTATAGAATAAGGAAACAACATGTTTTGCTATAGTTAACTTTCATGCACAGTACCATTTATAACATATGCTCAAGAGAGCTTTACACATTCCTTTCACCTAAACTTTTTTTTGTTTTATGTTTTGTCAGTTGTTTAAGTGTTTGCTTGCTAAACTAGCAGGAGGAACACTAAACAACCATTTTTTGTATCAGTGTGATGTGATGTTTAAACCTATGATTAACTACCTATTATTATAACAAAAAAGGAAATACAAAAAAAAATTACATCGGATGTAAGAAAATAATTGTATCACAATGAGGATGTGTAACATAATGGATACTGACAACAATATTGAAGAAATGCTAAAGTTTAGAATTCTACAGTAAGAGACTTTCACACATGCTGAGCTTTATGTGGGTGTTCTTGTTAAAGAATATGTGAGATGCGAAGCATCCACACTCACACGAATGGTTATGATACTGATCAAAATAGACCATCTGCTGGAAGATCTGCCTCTGTCTCTTCCTTCTCTGATTTTCTGAGTTGGCATTAACTATCTGTGCTGAAGCAGAACTAAAACAAAAATGTAGTAATCAACAGTTAGAAGAGGCTTTTTTAGTGAAGTATTGTTTAGTCCAGTACTCAAAGGGATTCACCAACAGAATAAAATACTCTAGTGTGAAAAGAAGGGATCGGCTCATACACAAGTTCCATACTGTGCAAGGAAGCAGCGGGACCCCATTACCAGGTTTACTAAAGGTTTGTCGTTGGGATTGTGAAGCTAAAACCTATTTTTTTTTATTTGGGATAGAGTAAGGAAAGGTTAAAACATTCATTTATTTTATGCCTGTTTATTTCCCTATTAGGTAAATTTGTCCACTCTATTTATTCTGGTGACCACTATCACTGAGACAGAAAGTAATAGAACATTCAAAATATATCAGCATCAGAGCAATAGGTGGGAAGAAATCCTTCAATGATGAACACCTGTTCTAGTGACACCTGTCTAACAGGGAAATTCTATGTGTTGTAAAGATTTCCTTTCACTCTCTGCTCAACAAAATCTTTTCTACTCTATCCTTAAAATATAACTAAACCCAAGCACAAAAATGCAGCATGCTCCAGCTTACAGTCCTTAGATGTGGTGTCTGCATTTTTTCAAGGTAAGAACACTTTCAGAAATAACATGTTTCCAGAAATGCAGTGTCCTTTTGCTTCCTGTGAGCTAGAACAAATAATATATTTTTTCTTTGCCATCTTCTGCAAACGTCAAATTTATCAGGACAGCAGCCTAGGGTGACAACCATGACTCCCTCCATAGATAAAATAGAGTAATGCAGCCAACCAGTGTGTTATTTGCAGAATTACCAGGTGAAAATAAAGCAAAATAAGCTAGAGGAAAAAAACACATATAGCCACCACAGCATGCACTAGTATTAGCAATACAAAGTATCACAGTGATTTTTAGAATCATTTATTCTGTTATATAATTACAACTGACAACTGAGTGTGAATAAAATGCTGGGTGTCACTTTTAGATGTAAGAATCCTCTACTGAGTCCTGGATAATATATATTGTTTTTGCTGTATTTTTCATATTTTGTATATTTCTATTTTCAGATATCCTCCTAAAGTAGAGGTACAGTATGGTACAAGGTTCCCATCCTCCTTGGAAAATAAATTGATGCTAATAAATCCAAAATGGACCTATAAAGAGGAGTCTGCTCACTACAGGAATCATGCTGAAATGATGGTGATGTCATGCTAAGAGATTCAACATTTTTTCTTTACCAACACTTTTTGGAACTACTAACCTCAGGGGAGTTTAAATAGGGAGGGAAACGTTAAAATAATGGATTTGTTGTGGTCTTACTTGATTCCCATTTTTTTTCTAACCCTTTCTTTTTGCTATTATCTCAAAGGCTTTCAACTGCTTTTCCTAACTATTCTTGCAATTTTACTATGGAGCCCAAATAGTACAAAATGTTTTATTTAAAAATAAAAATGTATTGTGCTTATGTTAAATTAAAGTAATTGTAAAGTCTTATTTTTAGAGAAAAAAAAAACGACAAAAATGTTATACTTAGATGCCTGTGTAATGGTTTTGCACAGGCAGCCCAGATTCTCCTCTTCTCAGGTTCCTCTTCGGCTCTCCTGGCCCCTCCCTCCTGTTAAGTGCCCCCACAGCAAGCAGCTTGCTATGGGGGTACCCAAGCCGAGTCACAGGTCTCTGTGTCCAATTAGACATGAAGCCTTGTTTGGGCCCCGCCCCCTCATTCTTCTGATTGGCTAACTGACTTTGATTGTCAGTGGGAGCCAAAGGCACCGCTGCTGTGTCTCAGACAATCAGGAGGAGAATCCCTGATGGCCGAGGCACTCATGGACACCGCTGGATAGAGATGGGGCTCAGGTATGTATTAGGGGGGTTGAAGGGGCTGATACACACAGAAGGTTGTTTATCTTAATGCATAGAATGCATTAAGAAAGAAAACCTTCGGACTTTACAACCACTTTAACCTAACCTGTTGTTTTTCCTACACTTTTTAATAATAGATAGATTCACCTGTTATGCTGCCTATGACTAATTAATTTTTTTCTTTTTAATTTTTAAATGCTTATTTCATGTTAGAAAAAGGTATAGAACTGGAAACATAACAATTAACACTACATTTATAATTATTACTTTTACACCCGTAGCCGATATGTAATGATTGACTGTAGTACTTGTGGCACAGTTCCCTACTAACCCAGTGCATCCATACCCCAGGTGCCACACTTTCATCCTAGGACTAGTCCTCCATTACAACTTGTCAGATGTGCCCCCATCTGTCCACAGATTGTTCCCATTAGGGGTAGGCAGTTGGACTGAAGGTACATTCGACATTCCTTAGGGACCACCATATTCCATCTGTTCGAGTCCCTTTCTCTCTTAAATCCCCTTTAAGATCCAAATACATTCATACCATGTTGATTGCTTTACTCAAATCCAAATGATTGTACGTGATCCTCATATCATTACTGTTCATGTTGTACTTAGCCCATTAAAAGTTTGTAAACTTACTGTCCTATTCATGAAAACATTAATAAAAATGTTTAAACAAGAAGAAAAAAAAGGTATAGAACTGGTCTAACCTATAAGCTGTTTTAGTATATTATCCTTTACATATTCATATTTTATTTGTAGTCATTATAAGAACAGCCATACTCATTTCAATAAAGGGATCTATTTATATTTTTGTTGAATAAATGTCACAAGAATCTGACCAAAAAAAAAAATGTGCATACATGGATGGAGCAACAGACCAAAAGATAAAAGAGTCAAATTTAAATTATTGATATTGTGCTAAAAGACAGCCAAGGCATTTCGGGGGTTAAAGGAACGCCCCCTTCACGGGGCAGCACAGAGTTTAAATGGTCAAAATATAGCCATGGTGTCTATTTAAAGCGGTTGTATACTCAAATTTCAAACTTTTAATCCCATCATGGCTCCTAACATCTCAAAGCTATTGCTATTATCAATTTTTTGCCTACCTGCTTCCTTCCTGTGTTATTGCAATATTTCCGTCGAATGATGTCACAAGTGCATGCGCCGTAACATCGCTAAAATCCGGCAACTCGAGAACCTGCCGGACAGATGCCTGTGTATGTCGGGGCTGCGTTATTTCCTGTTGTAGACGTCAGCCCTGTCCTCCCACGATGGTTCCTGATCATTTTCGTCCCCAAGAGGATCATGGTTACCTTGTGACTCCTACGTCACAGGTAGGGATGAGCTTCGTGTTCGAGTCGAACCCATGTTCGACTCGAACATCGGCTGTTCGACCGTCCGTCGAATTGCGAACGATATGGGCCGTTCGCGCCAAATTCGTGTGGCGCGTCACGGCCCATAATTCACTGCGGCATCGCAGTGCATTGCTGGCTGATGATTGGCCAAGCATGCACTATGACCCGCATGCTTGGCCAATCACAGCGCCGTCAGTAGAGAGAGCTGTAATTGGCCAAAGCCAGGGTGGCTTTGGCCAATTATGGCTCAGGGGATTTAGTACACACCCCACACTATATAAGGCCGCCTGCACGGCGGCCCTGTGTAGTGTGTGTTCCGGTGTGCTGAGAGATAGAGAGAGAGAGAGACAGTGTCATTTGATTTGAGTTAGATAGATTAGGCAGAACAGTCAGTCAGTTAGCTGCACTTACAGTGTATTGTGTATATATATGCATCCCAGGTGTTGCATATATATATATACACTGTATTCAGTTTAGCTAGATCCGTTCCTGTTATCTTCTATCTAGACTATTTACATTTAGTGCAGTGTGTCCTGCTCACAGTGTTCAGCTAGATCCGTTCCTGCTATTTACATTCAGTGCAGTGCGTCCTGCTCACAGTGTTCAGCTAGATCCGTTCCTGCTATTTACATTCAGTGCAGTGCGTCCTGCTCACAGTGTTCAGCTAGATCCGTTCCTGCTATTTACATTCAGTGCAGTGCGTCCTGCTCACAGTGTTCAGCTAGATCCGTTCCTGCTATTTACATTCAGTGCAGTGCGTCCTGCTCACAGTGTTCAGCTAGATCCGTTCCTGCTATTTACATTCAGTGCAGTGCGTCCTGCTCACAGTGTTCAGCTAGATCCGTTCCTGCTATTTACATTCAGTGCAGTGCGTCCTGCTCACAGTGTTCAGCTAGATCCGTTCCTGGTATTTACATTTAGTGCAGTGCGTCCTGCTCACAGTGTTCAGCTAGATCCGTTCCTGCTATTTACATTCAGTGCAGTGCGTCCTGCTCACAGTGTTCAGCTAGATCCGTTCCTGCTATTTACATTCAGTGCAGTGCGTCCTGCTCACAGTGTTCAGCTAGATCCGTTCCTGCTATATACATTTAGTGCAGTACGTCCTGCTCACAGTGTTCAGCTAGATCCGTTCCTGTTATCTTCCTACTGACAGGCAGGCTTGTCTGGTTACAGTATATAAAGCTACCTGAAGAAAATTACAGGTGTTCTTTTTGATCCTATTAGTACCACGGTCAGGCAGCTAGACTATTTACATTTAGTACAGTGTGTCCTGCTCACAGTGTTCAGCTAGATCCGTTCCTGTTATCTTCCTACTGACAGGCAGGCTTGTCTGGTTACAGTATATAAAGCTACCTTAAGAAAATTACAGGTGTTCTTTTTGATCCTATTAGTACCACGGTCAGGCAGCTAGACTATTTACATTCAGTGCAGTGCGTCCTGCTCACAGTGTTCAGCTAGATCCGTTCCTGGTATTTACATTCAGTGCAGTGCGTCCTGCTCACAGTGTTCAGCTAGATCCGTTCCTGGTATTTACATTTAGTGCAGTGCGTCCTGCTCACAGTGTTCAGCTACATCCGTTCCTGCTATTTACATTCAGTGCAGTGCGTCCTGCTCACAGTGTTCAGCTAGATCCGTTCCTGGTATTTACATTTAGTGCAGTGCGTCCTGCTCACAGTGTTCAGCTAGATCCGTTCCTGCTATTTACATTCAGTGCAGTGCGTCCTGCTCACAGTGTTCAGCTAGATCCGTTCCTGCTATTTACATTCAGTGCAGTGCGTCCTGCTCACAGTGTTCAGCTAGATCCGTTCCTGCTATTTACATTCAGTGCAGTGCGTCCTGCTCACAGTGTTCAGCTAGATCCGTTCCTGCTATTTACATTCAGTGCAGTGCGTCCTGCTCACAGTGTTCAGCTAGATCCGTTCCTGCTATTTACATTCAGTGCAGTGCGTCCTGCTCACAGTGTTCAGCTAGATCCGTTCCTGGTATTTACATTTAGTGCAGTGCGTCCTGCTCACAGTGTTCAGCTAGATCCGTTCCTGCTATTTACATTCAGTGCAGTGCGTCCTGCTCACAGTGTTCAGCTAGATCCGTTCCTGCTATTTACATTCAGTGCAGTGCGTCCTGCTCACAGTGTTCAGCTAGATCCGTTCCTGCTATTTACATTCAGTGCAGTGCGTCCTGCTCACAGTGTTCAGCTAGATCCGTTCCTGCTATTTACATTTAGTGCAGTGCGTCCTGCTCACAGTGTTCAGCTAGATCCGTTCCTGCTATATACATTTAGTGCAGTACGTCCTGCTCACAGTGTTCAGCTAGATCCGTTCCTGTTATCTTCCTACTGACAGGCAGGCTTGTCTGGTTACAGTATATAAAGCTACCTGAAGAAAATTACAGGTGTTCTTTTTGATCCTATTAGTACCACGGTCAGGCAGCTAGACTATTTACATTCAGTGCAGTGCGTCCTGCTCACAGTGTTCAGCTAGATCCGTTCTTGCTATTTACATTCAGTGCAGTGCGTCCTGCTCACAGTGTTCAGCTAGATCCGTTCCTGGTATTTACATTCAGTGCAGTGCGTCCTGCTCACAGTGTTCAGCTAGATCCGTTCCTGCTATATACATTTAGTGCAGTACGTCCTGCTCACAGTGTTCAGCTAGATCCGTTCCTGTTATCTTCCTACTGACAGGCAGGCTTGTCTGGTTACAGTATATAAAGCTACCTGAAGAAAATTACAGGTGTTCTATCCCAGCTTAGTGCAGCTACAGGCCATTAGTATGTCTGGAAGGCCAAGAAGGAGAGGCAGACAGTCACAAGCCAATAAGAGAGGGCAAGCAGGCTCTGTGTCTAGTGCTGGTCGTGGAGACGGTGCATCCTCATCAGCACGTGGCCATGGGACACGCTTGGCCTTTTTTTCGGCAGCTGGCCGTGTTGAGCCGCAACATGCGGAAGACTTGGTCGAGTGGATGACCAAGCCGTCCTCATCCTCCTCATCCTCTCTCACCCATGCCCAGGGTGCTTTGTCTGGCAAAGCAGCGGCCTCTTCCCTCAGCTCAATGTCATCAGTGACTCCTTCCCTAGCTCCACCATGTCCTCATGAGGATTCCCTCGAACTGTTTGACCACAGTGTTGGGTACATGCTCCAGGAGGATGCCCAGCGTTTGGAAGGCTCTGATGATGATACTGAGCTCAATGAAGGCAGTAACATGAGCACGGACAGAGGGGGTGCCCAAGAAGGACAGCAATCTGGTAGTCATGCTCCCCCTGCTGCAGCATACTGCCAGGTTTGCTCCAGTGATGAGGAGGGAGGGGATGATGAGGTCACTGACTCAACGTGGGTGCCTGATAGGAGAGAGGAGGAGGAGGAGGAGGAGGAGGAGGAGGTGGCACATCACCAACTAGGCAGGATGCCCTCCAGGGGCCAGCCTAAGGGCAGCACATTGACTGCATCACACCCCAAAGCTCCACATGTGCAGGGCGCTGCAGTCTCTGCGCGTTATTCAAAAAGTTCTTTGGTGTGGGCCTTTTTTGAGACGAGTGCATCAGATCGCACCGCTGCTATTTGCAACATATGTCTTAAGCGTGCATATAAGGGGGGGGGGGATTTCAAGGATTATAGCGGTGCCAAAAATACACAAACTAACTTAGATAAAAAACATAAACATTTTATTAAGGAAATTCATAAAAAGACAAAAAGGTGTGCATATATGAATTCAGACAATTAAAAACAGTTGTAGCGACATGTTACGGGAATCAGCCAGAAGAGTGTAGCGGCCAGTTCCGTAGACATATATAATGAGAGTCCTACATGTTTCGCCGGATACGGCTTCTTCAGGGACAGATGTTTATGTCTGAAAGCGCTACTATATAATCTATGAAACAAAATATTCACAATCAATACCAAATATAACAAAGTTAGTAACAAGTTAAATCTAACATCTATAAACTGAAAAAGTAAAAATAAGCAAAAGTAATATTATGTTTGCGGGCTGTCATGCATGAACCCTCACACATATGCCTGAGATGTACCCACGGGACATCGCACCCCACTGGAAGAAGGGAGCACACAACCACCCACCACCCTCCGCTAGGTTGGAAAACCCGCAAGATGGAGGAGGGAAGCTACCTGTACGTTACCAGGGATGAACACACAGAACTCCAAGGAGCGGCCACCCGAGCGCAGGGCACATTAGGAAGCTGCAGAGGGCAAAGAGGAGGACCAGGCAAGATAAGTAGTCTATAAGGAAGGGGAGACGGGTATAGTGATTATAAAGATTCCTCAAATTTGGGACACAAAGGCATAGACCCATAATGTGGTAGGAAAATTGTATATCTAAAAACTTACAATTAGTGTTTAGAGAGAGTATATATAGGACATGGGAACACACTAGATTTGTGACGTAGCAATTGCTTCTTATCGCAAGTCGGGTCCAAAGTAGAGTACCTATGAGTGAAAAACCTAAAAGCAAAAGAGGATTGGATGTTCAGATGCAAAAGCATAAATTATGCCCAGCAGTAGTATATTAAACAGGTAAGAGTAGTAGGGGCTGTTACAAAATAAGGTAAGCTACACTTACCAGCAAGAGTAGTACAATCATCAATCGGATGATAGGCATGGAGTTATGCCTGTCTGTATTACTGCTTTTAAGGTACTAGACAAATAAAAAAACATAGGAGATGACAGGCCAGTAGATATCTATATGGATATCCATCTATTTGTAAAGTATAATACCTACCAGATGAAGATGTTGAGGATGAGTACATGTCCTAGAGGTCCCTGGGCACTGGTACGGCCTGGGAAGCCGGCGCTCTTATGCCCCCCAACACACGTGCGGCGTCTGACGTCACCGCACGTGTGAGCGGACAGAAGGACCACTGCGCATGCGCAACTCGCAACCGTCTGTGGGCCTACAAGGTCCAGAAGGCAGTGCGGGAGTGTCCATGTGACGTATGAGCTTACGTCACTGACACTAGCGCTGTACTGGAGAGCCGGTGACGGCCGTTCAGTACCCTGGAGGAGGAAGGATCAGCCGATCCCAGGATGCCGTGGCTCGGGGTGGGCAATTGCAATTAGCAATGCCCTCGGGTGTCCATACAGCCTCAGTACCCATAGAGGCTCAGGCAGCAGCGCCGAGGAGATCAGATGCCATCCGACTGGCTCCCCACAGCAGCTAGGTGCGGGTGTCACAGTTGCCAACCCGGCAGGGGGATGGAAAAGGGGGGGGGGGGGGGGGGGAGGTACCACCCAGGGGCGTGCGAGGCCAAACGAGGACATCCCAAGAATACTGGGAGCGGGTGGAAACAAGCTAGGGACCTGTGGAAAGTAGCCCGCACACCATGGGCATAGAAAGAAGGGGAAAATAAACCAGGTCCGGAGCGTGTGTCCTAAAAAGACAGGCATGACAGCTAGCAAATAGCAAAGATATATACATGGATATAACATGGTAATAAATCAATTACTGTAGAGTTATAATTAAAGGAGAGAGGTTATTGAGTAAACAGTAAAAAGAAAAATAACAGATGATAAAGTGGGTGTAGTAAATACGAGATATACATTATATGTCTATGTCAGATATCAATAGATCAAGCTATATCCTAATCGATCAGGGTCCACCTTCGATGTGGAGAATGTTGATGGCGGGAGGAACACATTACATAATTGTGTATAGAAGTGACTCTATAACAAAAAAGAAGCATATTACAAAAATGGCTTAAAGCTGATATATTCGTTGAGTCCTGGGTGTCGGGTAGCATCCAGGGTATGTATCCATTTGGTTTCTAGTTGTAATAATTTTTGGTCAATATCACCACCTCTAGCATGTGCAGGAACATGTTCAAGGGCTGTAAAGCTTACAACATGGGAATTAAAGTTATGATGGTCCGCTATGTGACGATTAATGGAAGTGGATGTCTTGTGTTTATATAAAGGTTTGATGTGGTCACGAATGCGCACATTAAATGAACGTTTGGTTTTTCCGACATAGTAGCTGCCACAAATACATGTAGCCAGATATACTATGCCTATGGATTGGCAAGTGACCTTGTGTTTGATTTTATACAATTGGCCATTTGGTAGCAGGGATTCACGTGCATCATAAATGTAATCACACATATCACAGTGTCCGCAAGGAAATGTGCCAAAGGTTGTTAATGTGAGATCAGATTTAGGTGCATGATGACTGGTTATGATTTTATCTCTGAGTGATGGAGAACGTCGATAGGTAATTTGAGGCTCGGATTTGATATATTTTTTGATGGTGTTGTCGGCAGTAAGTAAAGGCCAGAACTTTCTAAGAATGTCCCTAACCTCACTGTAATGTTGTGAGAATTCAGTGATCACGCGGACAGGTTGAGGATCGTCCATGTTTTTCTTTGAGTAGATTAGTTTGTTTCTATCGAGTTTCTTAACTTTGTTGAATGCTTGCTCCTCATCAGCTGAGATTTCCAACCCCACTAGACCTTCAGTCCTCTCTGCGACCTGCAGTGAGAGGAATGAAGGTGTAGAATTAGGTGTGTCACAGCCAAGTACTTATGGGCAATCTGCTTTTGGTACACCGACGTCAGATTGTACCAGGCAAATTTCCCTGCCCCAGCTGCTGCACCGCCGAAAGAAGTTTGCTCCCAGCCATCCACATGCCCAGCGGTTGAATGCTAGCTTGGCAAAATTGCTAGCACTTCAACTGCTGCCTTTTCAGTTGGTAGACTCTGCCCCCTTCCGTGAGTTTGTGGAATGTGCGGTTCCTCAGTGGCAGGTACCCAAACGCCACTTTTTCTCACGGAAGGCGATTCCGGCTCTCTACCGGCATGTGGAAGGCAATGTCCATGCCTCGCTGGACAGGGCGGTCAGCGGTAAGGTGCATATTACCGCTGACTCATGGTCCAGCAGGCATGGACAGGGACGTTACTTAAGTTTCACGGCGCATTGGGTGACTCTGCTGGCAGCTGGGAAGGATGCAGGACAAGGTGCAGTAGTGTTGGAGGTTGTTCCGCCACCACGCCTCCAAAATGCTGATTGTGACACACCTCTCTCCTCCACCCCCTCCTCTTCTTCTTCCTCCATGGCCTCTTCCTCGGAACCAGCGGTGCTCCGTAGGCGTTCAAGGGGCTACGCAAGTACGCAGGCCAAAAGATGCCATGCGGTGCTTGAGCTGGTGTGCTTGGGGGACAGGAGCCACACTGGGGCAGAGGTTCTGTCAGCTCTGCAGGGGCAGGTTCAGAGGTGGTTGACGCCACGCCAACTTAAGGCAGGAATGGTGGTTTGCGACAATGGCACCAACCTCCTCTCTGCCCTCCGACAGGGACAACTGACCCATGTGCCCTGTTTGGCTCACGTCCTTAACTTGGTGGTGCAGCGGTTCTTGGGCAGGTACCCGGGCTTACAGGATGTCCTGAGGCAGGCCAGGAAAGTCTGTGTGCATTTCCGCCGGTCATATAATGCCAGTGCTCGGCTGACGGACCTCCAAAAGGAGTTTAACCTGCCCAAGAACCGCCTAATCTGTGACATGCCCACCAGGTGGAACTCGACGTTGGCCATGCTGCAGCGGCTGCACACGCAGCAGAGGGCCATCAATGAGTACCTGTGCGACTATGGCACCAGGACAGGGTCAGGGGACCTTGGTTTTTTTTCCCCACGCCAGTGGGCCATGATCAGGGATGCATGCACTGTCCTGTCACCATTCGAGGAGGCCACGAGGATGGTGAGCACTGACAGTGCATGCATCAGTGACACTGTCCCCCTTGTCCACCTGTTGGAGCACACGCTGCGTGGAATAATGGACAGGGCACTTGAGGCAGAACAGAGGCAGGAAGAGGAGGACTTCCTTAGCTCTCAAGGCCCCCTTTATCCAGACAGTGTTCCTGCGTGCCCGCCGATCACACAGGAAGAGGACGAGGAGGAGGAGGAGGAGGAGGAGGAAGATTGTGTCAGTATGGAGGTGGAGCCTGGCACTCAGCATCAGCAGTCTTTAAGGGATCAGTCCCAAGGAACACATGGACTTGTACGTGGCTGGGAGGAGGTGGCTGCGGACGTTGTTGTCCTTAGTGACCCAGAGGACTCCGGACCGAATGCCTCAGCAAACCTACGCTGCATGGCCTCCCTGATCCTGCAAAGCCTGCGTAAGGATCCTCGTATTCGTGGTATCAAGGAGAAGGACCAATACTGGCTGGCAACCCTCCTTGATCCACGTTACAAGGGTAAGGTTGCGGACCTTATCTTGCCATCGCAGAGGGAGCAGAGGATGAAACATCTTCGGGAGGCCTTGCAGAAAGGTCTGTGCAACGCGTTCCCAGAGACTGGGAGGTTACAAACTCCTGTTTCTGGACAACGTGTTGCTGAGGCTTCGGTCAGTCAAAGAAGGAGCGGTGGAGAAGGTGGCCGTCTGACCGATGCGTTCAGACAATTTTTTGGTCCGCAGCCCCAAGGTATGATCGGTTCCAGCAACCATCGCCAGCGTCTGTTTTACATGGTGCAGGAATACCTAGGGGGAAGATCAGACTTGGACACCTTTCCCACCGAAAATCCTCTGGGTTACTGGGTCTTGAGGATGGATCACTGGCCAGAGCTTGCACAGTATGCAATTGAGCTACTGGCCTGTCCTGCATCCAGCGTTCTTTCGGAACGCACATTCAGTGCTGCTGGAGGCGTGGTAACCGATCACAGGGTGCGTCTGTCCACCGACTCGGTCGATCGGCTGACCTTCATAAAAATGAATCAGTCTTGGATCACCACCAGCTACCAAGCACCTGATGCAGATGTAACCGAATAATTTTTTTTGAAATCTCAGATCCCTTCAAAGACTGCCTATGCTGATGCTGAGTGACTATCCCTGAGTAATTATCCTCTTCCTCCTCAATCATCACGCTGATAGCTTGTAAGAACATTTTTGGTTCTGGGCGCCACCACCAGTGCCTAAGGCACAATTTTTCAGCCCCTGTTTAACAGGGGCGTGTAATTACAATTTTTGATGTAATACTTTGCAGCAGGGCTCGTTCCTGCATTCCAACTAGAGTGTCTGTGAGGGGTTGCAGTGTTGTGGCACCAGCACCAGTGCCTAAGACTCAATTTTTCAGCCCCTGTCTAACAGGGGCGTGTAATTACAATTTTTGATGCAATACTTTGCAGCAGGGCTTGTTCCTGCGTTTCAACTAGAGTGTCTGTGAGGGGTTGCAGTGTTGTGGCACCAGCACCAGTGCCTAAGACCCAATTTTTCTGCCCCTGTCTAACAGGGGCGTGTAATTACAATTTTTGATGCAATACTTTGCAGCAGGGCTCGTTCCTGCGTTCCAACTAGAGTGTCTGTGAGGGGTTGCAGTGTTGTGGCACCAGCACCAGTGCCTAAGGCCTAATTTTTCAGCTCCTGTTCAACAGGGGCATGTAATTACAATTCTTGATCTAATATTTCACAGCAGGGCCCTGTGAGGGCTTACAGTGTTTTGGCCACAGCAACACCTAAGGCCCAAATTTCTGCTGAGTATATAGGGCAGGACCCTACTTTCAAACATCTAACTTACAAACGACTCCTACTTGCAAACGGAAGGAGACAACAGGAAGTGAGATGAAATCTACCCCTAAGGAAGGGAAATTCTCTCCTGTAAGAGTTAATATGGGAAAACAATTTCTCCTTTCCACTGATGCTTTCCAATCCTTGTTCCACAAAAAAACCCAAATTTTCCAAAAACATTTTTCATTGGGACAAAAAAGTGAGGTGAAATCTTCTGAAGAGGAGGAAAGACGCAAAACAAATGTCACAGGGGTGATAACCCTTCCCTATGTTTTCCAAAAAGCTTAGAAAAGATTTTTTGGCTGGAGCTAAACACATTAAAAATGTTCAAAATTACAAACAGATTCTACTTAACAACAAACCTACAGTCCCTGTCTTGTTTGCACCGCCTGAATACTGCTGTTCAGAGTATATAGGGACCTTTCCTTATTTTAATTTGGGTGCGGGGTTCCCCTTAATATCCATACAAGACCCAAAGGGCCTGGTAATGGACTGGGGGGTACCCATGCCGTTTGTCTCACTGATTTTCATCCATATTGCCATGACCCGACACGACATTAAACCCGCAAGCAGTTTTAAATGAGATTTTTTCCTTTAAAAATGACATTTGGTGCAGGGACTGTTCTAAACATGGGAAACACGCGTCACTTTACAGGCATACTATAGACACCCCCCAGGTACGATATTTAAAGGAATATTTCACTTTTTTTTTTTTACTTTAAGCATCATTAAAATCACTGCTCCCGAAAAAACGGCCGTTTTTAAAAGTTTTTTTTGCATTGATACATGTCCCCTGGGGTAGGACCCGGGTCCCCAAACCCTTTTTAGGACAATACCATGCAAATTAGCCTTTAAAATGAGCACTTTTGATTTCGAACGTTCGAGTCCCATAGACGTCAATGGGGTTCTAACGTTCGTGCGAACTTGCGGTCCGTTCGCGGGTTCTGGTGCGAACCGAACCGGGGGGTGTTCGGCTCATCCCTAGTCACAGGGTTCATGGAGACAGACGGCAAGACTTTCTAAGAAGAACAACAGGGAGCTGCATGCCAAGTGATAAGCATCCACATTTCAAAGTAAAGAATATTTTAGAAATTTATGTGAAATGTAAATGTTTTATTTTATATTTTTTGAACTTGGAATCTTTTAAATAAAATTTTGTTTTTTAATTTAGTTATCCTTGTATCAAGTGTCAATTTTTTAAATATAATAAAGTTGCTATATTAAATTACAAATTATCAATTGATAAATATATATAGATATATATATATATATATATATATTTATCTATCTATATGTATGTGTATATATCTATATATGTATACACACATCTCTGTATATGTGTGTGTGTATATATATATATATATATATATATATATATATATATATATATATATACACACACACATCTATCTATCTATCTATCTATCTATCTATCTATCTATCTATCTATCTATCTATCTATCTATCTATCTATCTATCTATCTATCTATCTATCTATCTATCTATATATATATATATATATACCGGTATATATATATATATATACCGGTATATATATATATATATACCGGTATATATATATATATATATATATATATATATATATATATATAATAGATAGAGACAGAGAGAGAGAGATCTATATACCTAGAGATATCTATATATATATATATATGTAGGAAGGCCAGTATGGTGGCCTGAATTTATGGGAGGAGCCCGGGGGGTATTTAAGCAGCCCGCTCACCTGTGGTGCTTGTCGGTTTCCTGTGCGCGATATACGTCACTAGGCCGACTATTCGAATACCAGCGTCCGCAAGTTCTTGCCTCGCAAGTTCCCGTATTCGTTATTTCCGTGCTCAAAACTTTCGAAGTCCATGTTTACCGTTCGTAGTTCGTACCACGCGTCTGGCCTGGCTGTCGCAGGTAGGGTCCCGTCGGACTTTGTTTTACGTTTTCATATCATGTCACTAAACCGTTATTTCAAATTTACGTATCACTCGCATTTTTACAAACGTAACCGCAATGTATATCACTCGTACTATCGTTATGTTACCATTTCGTCTTACTCGAGAAAACCACTGGGACGCAGACGTCGCTTCATTTCTAGCATGTCGGTAATTTAATATACGTCTGTAGACAGCCACAGCGAGTCGCAATTCTCAAATCTATCGGATCAAGTCAGTTCGATGCCAATCATGTCTCATTTCTCAAACATTTCTAAACTCATTTCTAACATTTCAAATCATTTCAATCATTTCTCATTTCAGTCATCTACCGCGCTCCGATTCGAATCCAGTCGCACCTAAAAGATGCACCGATTCGCTCCGGTGTGCCCCAGTAGTTACGGCCTCATTTCAGTACATGCTCCAGAGTTACGTTATTTTTAGTCATTCGTACCTCTGTCATGGTTATCATTTCATTACCACGTATCACGTTCCGACATGAATTCAGTCGCATGGAAATGCACCGATTCGTCTCGGCGTGCCCCAGGATTGGCCACATTTCAGTACATGCTCCGGAGTCCGATTCGTAGTCAGACGCTACAACAGCACGACCGATTCGCGCCTCCGTCATGGCAAACGATATTTTACACCTGCACTTACCGCGCTCCGCTTCAAATCCAGTCGCATCTTCCATGCACCGATTCTTTACGGCGTGCCCCAGGGCTCGGCCTCATTTCTCAAACATGCTCCAGAGTCCGGATCATAGCTAGTCACAGATATCGGGCGACTGATCCGTGTCTCTGTCATGCAATTACTACCATTTCACTCCCACAGCGCATCACCGTTTCGAAACCAGTCGCATCCGAGATGCACCGATTCGTCATGGAATGCCTCACTTGTTTCGGCCGTATCCATACCTATACCAGAGCTCGGTTCGTTGCCAGTCGCAAAATACGGCACAACCAATTCGAGCCTCGGTCAAGGTAAACATTTCTCTCATTCATTTCATACTGCGCTCCGATTCGAATCCAGATGCATCAAACAGGCACCGATTCGTCCCGGTGTGCACCATGTTTTTCAGTTGCCTCATTTCAGTACATGCTCCAGAGCCCGGTTCACGGTCGGATCAGTCACGACACGACCAGGCCGGACCTCTGTCATGGAGTTCATTCATTTCATAATCAAGGCAAACATTTCGAATCATTTCATTGTCACAAGATTGCAAGCACCATACAAATCGTTGCTTCAAGTTAGTTAGCAATCCCTTCACGAATTATCACCTTTCATTTTCTCTAGGTCAGTCAAAGTTCAGTAGGTCCACCCTGCACCAGGTTGGACGATATCCCCCCAGGTAAAAAAAAAAAAAAAAAAAGAAGAATGGGAGGATAAGTCGGGTAAGTATGACTCAGGGGATCAAAGAAAAAACTTGAAATTCATGTCACCCCCAATAGGTTACAGTCAACCGGAAAATAAGAGCTCAAGACAGGAGATTCTCACCAGATCAACTATGTCTCAGGCCGGCAGCGAAGACTTCACGGCCCCTCTGTCACCTTCCCCGGTCTCAGAGAGCGGCAGCGTGCAGTCCCTCAGGGGATGGACTATCCCCAAACTGACGGCAGAGCTCAGACGCAGAGGTGTCCCCTTCCCCGCCACAGCGAGGAAAGGCGAGCTCTTCAAACTCCTCTTCCCCCCACCAGCAGCAGGACCCAGTACCCAACAGGCATCCCTCCAGTCAATATCATCAGCTATCTCACAATTACACACGATGGTGTCATCCTTGTCTACCTCAGTTACAGACGTCCAAACCAGGGTGGCACTCCTGGAGGCTCGACCGGCCACGGCTGTCCCCGACCCAACCGCAACTCAAACCTTGACACCCCTTCCTGCAGGTACCTCAGGCTGGAGCCCCATTGTCTACCCCTCCCATCTGGTCCCAACCAGTATCAGGAAGGACATTTTGGACGGCAGGGACATCAACCTGGCCTCTCTCCTTATTTCCGTACACGATCTGGCAGAAAATAAGGCCTACTCTTGGGGTGACATATCGGTGGTCCTTAAAGCCAAAGACCCCAGATTGAACCGCAAGTTATCGGTCCCAGAATTTACCCTGGCCTTTGGCATGCTCAGAGACGTCCTATGCTCAGTCACCCCCAGCAGACGGGAAGAGCTGGACTTGTATCTCCATACGGTAGTAGACTTGGGCTACAAGTATGGAGGATTTGCATTTTATGATTACCACCGTTCCTTTTCCGCTAAGGCCGCCGCCAGACTCACACAGTTCCAGACTACGACAAATTGGAGTCTCATGGACACAGAGCTCTTCTGCCGCCACTTTGCCGGCTTACGCTCACCTCTGTGTGCGATTTGTCAGTCCTCCACCCACACTGCCACCTGGTGCGCCAATGCGGCGATCAGACGGCCCTTCGAGTTTCCCTCTACCTCGGGTACAATTCAGGGTCAGTCGCCCCCTGAACCAACGCCTCAGGTGGACAAATTCGGACGCCCAGTCCGAACCGTGGGAGGGGCAGCCATCTGTAATAACTACAACTACGGGTCCTGCAACTTCAGCCAGTGCCGCCTACTCCACATCTGCACCTTATGCCAAAGAGCACACCCAAGAAATTTGTGTGAAGTCAAACAACACAAGAGGGCATGACTAAGCCGGATCAACCTCTTATGGTTAGGACTGTACCTCACCTCACATCCTACCCCTTCCCTGGCCACCTACCTTATCCAAGGCTTCACAGCAGGCTTTCACACCGGCCTCATTTCACTACCCCACAGTACTCACGAATGTGCCAATCTTCGTTCAGCAGCCATTGACGAACAAGCCATAGATCAGCTCTTACAAGCAGAGGTAGATCGAGAGTACGTTATAGGCCCTTTCACTTGCCCCTCTTTCAGCACATGGAGAGTCAGCCCTATTGGGCTTGTCAAGGGCAAGTTCACGAATAAATTGCGTTTGGTGTACGACCTGTCTGCGCCTCATTCTTCCCACATCCCTAGTCTCAATTCCCTGATCCCCTCCGAAGAGTTTTCCCTAAAATATTCCTCCGTCGACATGGCAATACAAGCAATCATCAAAGTAGGTACAGGTGCCTGGCTCTCCAAAGCCGACATCTCGGATGCCTTCAAGCTCCTGCCCATCCCCCCATCCCTTTGGTGCTGGCATGGCATCAAGTGGAAGGAGGCATATTATTTTGCCACAAAACTGACCTTCGGTTCGAAGAGTAGTCCGTGGCTCTTCGACACGTTCGCTCAGTCCCTTGTTTGGATACTGTTACACAAGGGTCAAGGCCAAGAAGTCATCCATTACCTGGATGACTTCCTACTAATAGAACCTCCCAGCAAGCCCCCAGGAGACCTTGACAAACTCAGAGTGATATTTGGAAACCTCAATGTTCCCATCGCCGAGCACAAAGTCGACGGCCCAGCACACATCATCACCTTTCTCGGGGTCAGCTTGGATACCTGCGCTATGCAAGCCAGTCTCCCCCTCGACAAACTAACACCCATTAGGGCGGTCCTTCACGAATTCACACACGCCAAGGGCTGTACCAAAAAGCAGTTACAATCTCTCCTGGGAATGCTTAATTTCGCCATGCGAATTATTCCACAAGGCCGCACCTTTGTATCACGCCTGCTTAGATTCCTGTCAGAAACTCAAGACCCCGATCAGATCTTAAATCTAGACTCCGCAGCTATAGCGGACCTATCTATGTGGGAGGAATTCTTGTCCGCCTGGAATGGCATATCCCTATTTATACCCATGGTTTCGCCCCTGTCACCCCAGGTAGTGACAGACGCTGCAGCCTCCACAGGTTTCGCAGCAATTTTTGGCCACCATTGGTTTTCAGGACCCTGGCCTCAACAGATACTGTTGATACCCGGCTTTACTCAAACATCTGCCCTCTTTGAACTTTATCCCATAGTGGCAGCTGCACAGCTCTGGGGCCACCACTGGACAGGACAAACCGTAGTCTTCACCACCGACAACCAGGCCACAGCAGACATCATCAACAGAGGCAGGTCCAAGTCAATAGCAGTCATGTCCTTCCTGCGCAGATTGGTACAACTGTCTTTACAGCGTCAGTTTAATATACACTGTGCATTTATTCCCGGCAGATACAACTTAGCTGCTGACGCACTGTCACGTTTTAATTACACCTCCTTTTTTGAACAGGTTCCCGATGCCGAACCAATGTCGGCCCCTATCCCTGTCTGGTCACAACTGACCCTGGACTAGTTCAACATTTACACAGAGCAACGCAACTCATCAATTATTCACTCTCTCACAACACACTCAAAGCCTACCAGACAGCTTGGAAGGCGTTCAATAAATTCCTCACATCCTGCCGTAAAGGACCAACAGATGTCAAACAGGTACTGGCCTTCACTGCACACTGTCACTCGCAGCTGGCCTTATCCTACAATACCATTTGGCTATACCTAGCCGGAATTCAACATTACTTGACGCTTGAAGACCCCACGAAATCTTCACTGTTCTCATCACACGCTATACGAGCCATCCTAAGGGGCATTCAGAAACAACAACCAGTCATCAGCACCAAGCGCTTACCCATTACGGGGCCTATCTTTAGGGACATGTCAACTATTCTGGCTACTTCACCATTCGGTCTGCTCCCCAGCACGGTCTTACAAGCAGCCGTATATTTAGCTTACTATGGGTTCTTGCGACCTGGCGAATTCACCTCTAACAAACCCACAGACCAAGTACTATGCAGACGGCACTTGCTTCGATACCAAGACCATTTCATCCTGCACCTCGAGGTCTCTAAAACTCAGCAAACGGGCTCAGGAGTGAACATTCACCTCTACAAAACCAACAACAGCTGGTGTCCAGTCGCTGTACTCAACCGACTCCTGTCACTCCTGCCTGAGCAACCAGACAGCAGTCCCCTTCTACCATTCCCAGTTAAACCCTTAAGCGCCTCTCAGTTTGTGAAACACATAAGGATACTTCTCCGCAATCTTCACCTTAACCCTAGTCAGCATTCCGGACACTCCTTTCGCATCGGAGCAGCCTCCGCAGCGTCCCGCCACGGGGTTCCAGACCACATCATCAGAAGACTAGGCAGGTGGAAATCAGCCTGCTTCGCCCGGTATATCCCCAATCCGCAAACAGAGATGGCACAGGCATTTTCCAAATTGGCTCAATAAATAACTGAAAACCAATAAAATTATAACCCTACCTGAATGTTTTTGCCCCCTTATTTTGGCATACGGGCCATTAGACCAAGGCACACTTTCAGGTCCATTTCATATGGTAAGTCCACACTTTCAGGTCTATTTCCGATGGTAAGTCTTATCTTTACTATAAGTGTTATCTATGTCCATATCGGACATAGGGCTCCGACCATAAGTAGGAAGGTCAGTATGGTGGCCTGAATTTATGGGAGGAGCCCGGGGGGTATTTAAGCAGCCCGCTCACCTGTGGTGCTTGTCGGTTTCCTGTGCGCGATACCCACCCTCCCATCCCCATTTCACAGCATTTCTCAACTATTCATTTCATTCATTTCTCTTACAGAATAATCATTTCTTAAACCAGGGTATGCCCCCTTATTTTGGCATACCGGCCATTAGACCAAGGCACAATTTCAGGTCCATTTCATATGGTAGGTCCACACTTTCAGGTCTATTTCCGATGGTAAGTCTTATCTTTACTATAAGTGTTATCTATGTCCATATCGGACATAGGGCTCTAGGGCTATATATATATAGATAGATAGATAGATAGATAGATAGATAGATAGATAGATAGATAGATAGATAGATAGATAGATAGATAGATAGATAGATAGATAGATAGATAGATAGATAGATATAGATAGAGATATCTATATATAAAATTATCTCTCTCTCACTATATATATATATATATATATATATATATATATATATATATATATATATATATAGATATATCTATCCATGAGATATATATCTATCTATATATAATTATACAAGTATATATTATGATAAGTTTCATTGATACATTTCTCCTACATCTTGTTTGCTTGTTTGTTAAAAATTCTTACCATTGTAATGTGCTTTGTTAGTTGAGAGAGAGAGAGAGAGAGAGAGAGAGAGAGAGAGAGAGAGAGAGAGAGAGAGAGAGAGAGAGAGAGAGTCCAGTGAGTGTAAGCACGAGTGGGGGTGCAGTGAAGAACAAGGACAACACCAGTTAATGCTGAGACCACGCTTTTCTTCACCAGAAGGATACACTTTAAGACTTTAATTTTGGACACTCACTTTTTATAGATTTTTTGTTTTCTCTACACACATCTTTTTCACTCTCCAAAATATTTTTTGGACCTTTTATGCACATATGCTGGGGATTTTTTATTGCTAAAACTGTTTGATTTTATTGCCATAATTGCTTGTATTCTGGATTTCTTGCTTTTTTGCCCTTTTTCAACCTTTGGGCACATTCCTATACACATATTGATATTTGGTATATATTGAGATATTGGCATATATACATATAATTTAGGAGCACGTTGCACTTTATTACATTACATTTGTTGGGTGTATTGTTTGCACTTTGCACATTCCCATATACATATTGACATTTGGTATATATTGAGATTTTGGCACATATACATATACTTTAGGAGAACGTTGCACCTTATTACATTACATTTGCTGGGTGTATTGTCTGCACTTTGATATACCTCAGCCCCCGCAATTCATTGGTCACACGCACAATAGCTTTATTATATATTTTTTATATAAGTACATTTGTTTTTTTCACTTGTATGAATTCACCATATATGTACATTTACCTGGACTGCGCCAATTCTCCTGTTTAAAACATTTTGCATATTGGATTTCACCTAGGTGATTTTCATTTTTAGGGGGGCAGCAGTCCTCTCATGTCCCTATCCTCCTAAGCGTGGAATTACTGTCATTTAAATATTCTGTTTGCTTTGTTAGCAGCAGCTTGGCATTGTTAGCATTGCATGCCATTGCTGAGCCTATCATCTACTAGGACCCCCAGGTCCTTTTCCATCCTAGATTCTCCCAGAGGTTCTCCCCCTAGTGTATAGATTGCATTCATATTTTTGCCACCCAAATGCATTATTTTACATTTTTCTACATGAACCTCATTTGCAATGTAGTTGCCCACCCCATTAATTTGTTCAGATCTTTTTGCAAGGCTTCCACGTCCTGCGGAGAAGTTATTGCCCTGCTTAGCTTAGTCGATTGTTAAACATTCCCAAAGACATGGATGAGCGAGTTTAGGGTGGAAGAATTTGATTGGCCTGCACAGAGTCCTGACCTCAACCCGATAGAACACCTTTGGGTGCATTAGAGCAGAGACTGCGAGCCAGGCTTCTTGTCCAAGATTAGTGCCTGACCTTGCAAATGTGCTTCTGGGAGAATGATCAAACATTCCCATAGACACACTCCTAAACCTTATGGACAGCCTTCCCAGAAGAGTTGAAGCTGTTATAGCTGCAAAGGGTGGGCCAACTGAATATTGAACCCTACGAACTAAGACTGGGATGTCATTAAAATGAATGTGCGGAGCTACGGCTGGATTTTCGCGCCTTAAACAAGCGAGTCCAGAGAGTGGAGACAGTGACTGAACGCCACGACACCGCCATTCACTTAGTCACTGATTGCATTGACTCCCACACACTGCAGATGCGTGACATGCAGCGACACTTGGAGGACCTCGACAACAGGGGTCGGAGGCATAATCTCCGTGTCAGAGGCCTTCTGGAGGCCTTCTAGGGGGAACAGGTCTCTCAAGAAGTAGTTAGCCTTTTCAACGGCCTTCTCCACAGACCCCCACAAACCCCCATCCAAATGGAGAGGATACATCGCGCACTGCGCCCCAAGGGACGGGAGACAGATCCCCCACGGGACATAATATGCTACATAGTCGATTACAAACTAAAAGAAGACATCCTCAAACAAGCCAGGGGCAGCCAGCAAATCATACACGCGGGCGCCCATATCCAAATTTACCAAGACCTATCTGGGATCACACTTCAACATAGAAGGGACCTGAGGCCACTCCTGGATGTCTTAAGGGAGAAACGTATTCTCTACAAATGGAAATTTCCCTTCTGCCTCTCAGCTTCCAATAACGGCCGCACAGCACTACTCAAAGTACCAGAGGATTTGCCTCATTTCTGCACCACACTTGGGATTGCCACAGTCCCAGTGCCTAATTGGTATGCCGCCTTTCGCAGGGTCCCATCACACCTTGATCAACCTAGAGATGAACCCATGGAGGCTCAAGAGTCCAGACACCGCAGAAGACCTTCCACCCATAGGAACCAGCCCAACTATCGGAGCGGTCCTGGAGCTGACTACATTACCACCTCTCCACGGTCCAGGTGGAGGCGCAGGGACCGCTAAAAGCGGGGCATAGGGATTCTTCCTCTCTGTTACACGTTTATTTTTCTGTTTATTTTTGTTGAGTTTTGTTCCGTGCCTTATCTGAAGACCTTTCGCTCTGGGACCCACTTTTTGACTCCCACATGTCACTACAGATGTGAGGACACTAATGGCTGCAGGCTGTCTTTTCAATTACATCCGTTCATGCCCGCTGGGTTGTAAGATCTCCACAGGACACCCATGCTCCTTGTCACGCCTTCATGTCTGTTTACAGATCAACATGCAGCTGGCTGCCCACTCCATCGCTCAGAACTCCTTGGCTACGGCCTCAGGACACAATACGGAACTACTCCTTACCTAGTACTACAATTCCCACAAGTCTGAGCGCCCGCAGACGCCGCCTGGCAACACTAGCGGAGTCTCCTACACCGCGTATCTTGCTGCGGACACACTGGGATCTTTTGACCACGCAGACGCCAGCATTACACTCCCACTCGAAGGGATAAGATCCGCTCCTCTTCACTCTACATCACTGCTTGCGCCCTGCTGAACTCAGAACTCCCTCTCTGACCGCCTACCCTGCCTTAGGCTCCAGATGCCTCGTCCTCAAAGGCACTGACCGGCTGGTACACTGCGACGGACACCCACCTACTTAAATCGGCAAGTTGTTTACGGACTCACGCCTACACTGTCCCGGTAACATCACAGCCGTTCATACATGTTTCTAAGTACGAGTTTTATCTTTTGGTTTTTCGTTTTTACTTTATATCTTCCTTTTCAGCACAGCGGACTGTTGGCTACATAGCTGACCTGCACCAGTTTGTCTTCCTAGCAGCTCAGTGTAAAGTAAGAGTTTTTAGAGGTTAATTATGCTGTTAAGATAGTTAAAGTATATGCTGACATACACAAGTCACCTCCCTAAGACTAGACAAATCTCCCTATTGAGTGTCTTTGGGGATTGCAGAGCTTAATTTTTGTCGGATGCCGCCGCCCCTTCCCCGCCTTCACAGAACCCGAGATGGGTGTGGGGGGTAGGGAAGGGTCGGTTTGGCGCCCTCTCCCCTGTATGGGGTGCATTACAGACATATACACCTCCCTACTGCTAACCCGCACGATACCCATAGCCATGGTCACCTCTCACCGCCACACCTAAATCGGGGCACCGTCCTGTTACTGCATTACCCACTGGGATGTTAATCCACCCACAATGGGTGCTCCATTAGGTATACCTACCCCTCTCACGCTACAAACCATCCCGTGGTGGCGGCTCACATTCCGTTCATTGAACGACACCCGCATTTCGTCCATCACTGCCAGGATTCACGGCCAACCCCCACACGGACTCGGCTAGGGATATTGTCCACCTGTCAGGACTTTCTCCCTACCCGTGTTCTGCTCTACACCGATTGCTACCCACGAGGTTGTTGGATAAGTAATTCCACACCTCTTCGGATATTCTCCGGGTACACACTCACCCGACTCACTTCCACCCTCAGTTCTCCGGATTTCCCCCCTCCCCCCTAACTATACTCTTATTACCCCCTCCCTCCACCTATGGCGGGCACACAGGACACCAACTCTTCTACGGACACAACTTCACAACAACTACACTCACTCAAACTATACTCCATAAACATTCGGGGCCTCAACGTTCCGGAAAAGCGATCTAAACTTCTCCATTCTCTACAACAAGTACACGCCCACATTGCACTCATACAGGAGACCCACTTTCGGTCGGATTCTATCCCTAAACTTAAAAATCATTACTTCCCCACAGCCTTCCATTCCTCCAACCTGGAAGCTAAATCGAAGGGGGTCACCATCCTCATCTCCAAAAATTGCCCACTCCAAGTAACGGAAGTACAAACGGACCCAATGGGACGTTTTCTTTTTCTTAAAGGCACCCTGAATCAAATACCTCTCACCATTGCGAATATTTACGCGCCTAATACTGGCCAGGTAACCTTCTTCCGTAATACTCTACAGCAACTTTCCAGCTTCCACTCAGGATCCCTCATCGTGGGCGGCGACCTTAACGTTTCTCTATCCCCCTCCATTGATACTTCCAATGGAACCTCCTCCCTTTCCTATAGGGCCCTAAAGTCGATCAAGCAACAATTTCATAACCTTCTACTCCATGACACATGGCGCACGCTACACCCCAAGGAAAAAGATTATACCTTTTTCTCTCCCCCACACAACAAGTACTCACGACTTGACCACTTCTTTCTCTCTCAGACAGATCTCTCCCACCTGGCCAATGCAACCATTGACCCAGCCATCCTCTCGGACCACAATCCCATCTCCATGACTTTACGGCTGCAATCACCCACCAGGAAACCACGTATTTGGCGCCTAGACAGCTCCCTATTAACAGACGAGATATACGCTCAGAGGCTGACCACTTGCCTCTCCAACTTTTTTCGGGATAACTCGTCCCCAGACGTGGCTCCCACGGTTACATGGGCGGCTCATAAATGTGTCGTTCGCGGGGAATTGATGAATATAGCTGCACACCGTAACAAACTCAAACACTCTCGCCTGGCGGAGTTGATGGCTCGCATTCGTACACTAGAGCAGGCACACAAGGCCTCCCTCGCCAAGTCCACACTTGCTGAACTCTCTCAAGCTAGGGAAGAACTCTTGGACACACTGACGACAGCGGTCAAACGCAAGTACACCTTATCACATAAGCTATAGTAAGAATTCGGCAATAAAGCCGGTAAACTATTGGCAAGAGCTCTTCAATCCAAAAAAGCCTCTCATACCATTCATAAGCTTACTTCCCCCAAGGGAGAGGCAGTGGTCACCAACGAGGGCATCTCTGCGCAATTTGTACAATACTTCACCAAGCTATATAACCTTCCGAATGCCCAAAGTACTGATGCAGCAACTAACCGTAGGAAGACCCTAACTGATTTTTTAGCACGATTTGGCCCCACACCACTTACCCCAGAGGACTCACAGACTCTAGACCTTCCAATAACGTCGGACGAAATCCTCCTTGCTCTCAAACATATGAAGGCTGGTAAAAGCCCGGGACCAGACGGCCTCACGGCAGCATATTACAAATCGTTCCCGAAAATTCTCCTACCACATTTAACCAAAGCACTTAACGACCTTACCATAACCTCGGTAGCCCATAGAGACCTATTGGAAGCTCACATTACCCTCATCCCGAAACAGGGTAAGGACCCCTCCTTGGTACCCAACTATCGTCCCATATCGCTCCTTAATGTCGATCTGAAACTGTACGCGAAAGTTTTGGCCAATCGTATCGTCCCCTTCGTCCCATCCCTGGTCTCTCTAGATCAGGTAGGTTTTGTCCCGGGACGTGAGGCCAGGGATAACACCACTAAGGCCCTCAACATTCATCATTGGCTCACTAAAACTGCCACACCAGGATTCTTTCTCTCGCTGGATGCAGAGAAGGCGTTCGACCGGGTCGCTTGGGACTACATGAAGGCTACTTTACAGGCAGCGGGCTTACCACCGCGCATGCTAAGCATGATTTTAACACTATATGCCTCCCCGACCGCTAGACTCCGGATCAATGGTGGCTTGTCGGACGCCTTCTCTATATCTAATGGGACGCGACAGGGGTGCCCTCTGTCACCCCTTATTTTCATTCTGACGTTAGAACCCCTACTCTGTAAAATAAGAGCAAATTCGGCTATCAAGGGAATTAACATCCAACAAAAACAATATAAGCTAGCGGCATACGCTGACGACATTCTACTCTTCTTGACAGACCCTATCACGACTATACCTAACCTTCTAGCGGACTTTACCCTTTTCAAGACTTTATCCAATCTCCAAATTAATTTTAGTAAATCCAAAGCTCTTAATATCACTTTACCAAGAGAGACGGTGAAGCTCTGTCGTAGTAATTTCCCATTCGTTTGGGAGAAATCCGAAATACTATATCTAGGGATCAAAATCACTACTGACCTAAAAGACCTCTACGCCAAAAATTTCCTCCCCTTACTCCGCTCCATCCAAGGCGACCTGCAGAAATGGAATCTAGGTTCCTTTTCCTGGTTGGGTAGAATAGCAATATTAAAAATGAACATTCTACCCAGAATCCTCTACCTCCTTCAAGCCCTCCCGATCTCGCTACCTGCTTCCTTCTTTGCCTCCTATAAACTGCTTTCTCGAACCTTTGTGTGGGCCTCCAAAACTCCGCGTATTGGCTGGGACAGACTTGTTCTCCCTAAAAGATTGGGGGGTCTGGGTCTCCCAGATCTCCGTAAATATCACTGGGCCTGCCACCTGACCAGACTGGTGGATTGGCATATACATCGTCCCTCCAAGGACTGGATTGCACTAGAAGCATCGTTCGCACACCTGCCCTTAGCCAACACACCGTGGATGACCCATACCAATGTTTCCAAGGAATTCACTACTCACCCCCTCATCGGGACCACACTTTCATTGTTCAAAAGAGCATGCAAAATACTAGCCCTCACACCCTCACCAGGCCCCATGACCCCTCTGGACGATAACCCAGCCTTTCCCCCGGGTCTTTTCCTAAAAGATCCTACCCCGGATACCCTCAGTTCTCCAGCTAGAGCACAGAAATTCTTCCTACATGGGTCTTTTCTCTCTTTTCCTGCACTTGTAACCACTCTACCTAACTACGACATACCCTTTTACAAATACTTGCAAATAAGACATTTCCTCCAACCCTCCATGCAACAATCTCACTGGCACAGAGATCTCACGCCGTTTGAATTTCTTTGTTCCTCAACGGAACCGCAAGGCCATCTCATTTCCTCAAATTATGCCCTACTGTTCACAGGCCACAAGATCAAAGATGACACCCTTACACAACAATGGGAAAGGACCTAGCCCTAGATCTCACCCCCACAGAGTGGGAACACATATTTACCCTCATGCACAAGGGGTCCATTAATGTCACGACGCAGGAGAACAGATACAAAATTTTCTCGAAATGGTACCGGACCCCCGACAAAATACACCACTTTCACCCTTCTGTCCCCTCTACCTGCTGGAGATGTAATAACGCTAGAGGTACTCTACTTCACATCTGGTGGGAATGCCCCCTTATCCAACCCTTCTGGTCAACCGTCCATGAACTAATTTCCCAAATCACCACATATACTCCAGACTTCTCCCCCGCCAGATATTTACTGCACCACAGACAAGGGTCCCCCACCTCATACAAAAAAACCCTAACTATTCATCTGATCAATGCAGCCAACCTCTGCATCCCTGCACGTTGGAGAAACCCCTCCCCCCCCACAGTTCAAGACTGGACTCGCAGGGTAGACCGAATAGCGGAAATGGAGCAACTCATTTCCCAAGCAACGGATACTCCTACCAAATTTCAGGCCACTTGGACCTGTTGGACTCATTATAGAAGCTCACAATCGCGACAGGCCTTGACCCAACCACTCCCTCAGACTCCCTGAGGAGCCCACGCGACATGTTCACTCGTGTCCACCATTGTTAACACACCTGCCCCTCCTGTCCCCCCTCTCCCCATACCTCCCCCCACCAATGACACAGACCTGATATTTTCAGGAAACCTAAAGCTTGCCGTATCCATGCATATCACACATGCCTTCACTCAATATCGGCCTTATATAGTCCCCCTCTGAGCGACCGACTCACCCTCGGTCCGCCCTACACTTTGGATGACTTCACTTCTTTGTACCAGTTCTAAATTTCAGTCGCCATGCCGCTATATTACATACTACATATGTCTTGTCAGATATCCCGTTCTCGTTCACAGCTAAGATCTCGTCGGGGGTGAGCGGGAATGGGATTGCTTATAACGCGGTTTGACCTTGCTCCGCGAACCACACCCGCCCTCTCTGAACCTGCATCCATAGTTGTAAGCGGCGATACCTACCTCATTATAATGTTGAGCCTCATGCATGACTACATATGCCTATATTTGCTCATGTTCATACTCTGCTGATCTATATGTGCATATTGCCCATTGATTGTTTATTTCGATACGATGTATGGCAAACATTGCATGTTAACCTGTAAAATTTCAATAAAATTTTTTGAAAAAAAAAAAAAAAAATGAATGTGCGTGTAAAGACAGGTGTCCCAATACTTTTTTTATAATATAGTAAGAATATATATATATATATATATATATATATATATATATATATATATACACATACACACACAGACACAGTATTGTATGAAAATTGCTTGTCTAAAACTGAAATAATAGATACCTAAAATGTTGCACTGATATAGTAATAATGCACAATATGAAAGCTAAAGCAAACAATGCATATTAAAACAGTGAGGCGTATGACAAAAGTGGCTGATGCATAACTTCAGTTAAAAATGAGAATCTTAAATGGACTCAAAATTGGGCTTTAGTGTGTGAATCTGTATCGATGGATAAATATATAGACATTTATGTAAGAACTGTAGTGACCAGCAGATTAGTACTACCACATTTATTAAGGAGGAGAATATCTACCTGTGCAGGGAAGCCAATTGCTGAATTAGAAGAATTATTCTCCAGTAATAACTTCATGAACAATCAAGATAAGAAGTGAGTCAAGAGCATTTGACCAGACTGCACCAATTGTCCCTGTAATTTCTATTATACTATGACTACTTCTGATAGTTGTTTCTATCTACTGTCCAAAATGTGGTATATTTTATAAATGGAGTATTTCAGAAAAATACCACATTTTGGCCACTAGATTGAGCTGAAAGTCATAGGAAGCCTTAGTACTAGATAAATATGGGTAACATTCATGCAGCCTGAATAAATGTTTGTGACATTTATATAAAAAATTTTATAAATAGACCCCATCAATTTTTTTTTTTAATGGGAACATATAGTATGCAACTCCGGAAAGTCAGAGAGCGATTAGAAGTTTTTTTTTTTTTTTTTTTAATCTGCCTACTGGTCAAGTTACATTTAAAAAAAACTGAAGCATAAGGGATAACATAACATCCAGGATCCTAGTACTCTCTAATGTCAGATTTATACCAATATTATTAATACTTATCATCAAAAAAATAATGTACATATTTTTTGTATATTTATCCAAAACAACTGTACCTTTTATGAATAAAACCATCCCTGACACTTAGAGGTGCTATCTAGGAGAATGAAGTTATCTGTCTGTTGCAGGCAGGGGAAATTTTCTTTTGTATTCCTACCCCAGTGATCATGTCAATATAACTTAACAGCAAGGCACAAGGCACAGCAGTTGTCAGAGGGGGCGGGGTTACCCGTAATGTAACGGGTGACCCCCTCTGACATCACGGGGAATGCCACAGGGAAGTCCCCGTGTGTCAGAGGGGGGCGGGGTCACCAAGTGGCCCCGCCCTCTGTTATATAAGAACCGTCAGAAGAGGAGAAGCGTCACAGAGTCCGACAGAGAGTGAGGAGCTGGATGTGGGCGTCAGGCTGGATGCGATGCTAAGCCCGGGACGCCTCGAGACCTCCTCCCTTTGATGCCGGCTCACGCTTAGGCAGAGCCGCTGCATCCCGGTCTCCTTTCCTTCTCCGGCCCCCCCTGTCCGGCGCTGCTGTTCCCGCTGCTGTTCCCTCGGTCATCCGTCTCTCCGCCCCCCGTTCCCCTGCTGTGTGCGCTGCCACCGCGGAGAGGCTGAGCGGCACATCGGAGTGGAATAGGGTGGCCACGCTAGGAGAAAACTGTCGTTCTTCCGTCCCGTCCTGTCCTCCCTGCTCTGCATGGATAAGCCTGCCCGAGATCTGAATTAACTACTTACTAGGCATCGGGAGCCGTGAGAGGCTAAGAGGCATGTGGGAAGAGCCTGGTAAACGCATCGAATGAAGGGGTAAGTGCACTACATTTGGACAGCGGAGAATCGGAGACACCGGAGGAAAACAGTGGTAGGTTTACCCAACAACAAACATTTATTAGCCATAGACTGTCCCATGCACCTGGAGACTTACGGTGCTCATAGTGCTAATGTGATTTGTTGTCAGCTTCCTGGGTAGTACCTACAGGAGACACTTTATGCTCTATGTAGCGACTTCATGATCAGCAAATTAGGGGAAAGCAGACGGGAAAGTCCGGCAAGTAAATGCAACCTCAAGCAATTTTAAATATTGATCAGTCTTGAATGTCTACTGTTGAAAAGAGACTTTATGTTTATGGCATAAGGGCACAAGGACAACTTTAGAAAATCAAGTCAATTACAGTAAAGTACCGATCGTATTACACACTATGAGATCTGAAAGAAGCTTCTGTCCTGAAATTCCTTTGCCATCTTAAAATCTCCCTGTTTTTTAAGCTTTATCCTTACTACTTTTGCTACGCACTTGTCATAACCCTGCATATTGTTTGTATATTTACTCACCTCACTCTGCAAAAATATACACAGCCAGCGGAAGCAAGCTGAATAGGGTTGGTCTCACTTGGTGTGTGTAATACTATGGGGATGTGCATTGCTACAAGCAAAGTTAAATTCATGTCTTACTTTTAGTAGTACTAAAACGCGGCGAAAACAAGGTTCTGCCCCGCCATTGCACTGATAACTGTGTGGACTGTGGGACTGTTGTATGTACTATGAGGTACCCGCCACAGAATGTTAAGCTACACTATATAATACGGTTCCACGTGGTGCGACACAGGCAGGCGAGTATATCAGGTGAAAAAAAAAAATACTTATCTGGGAACTGACGGTCATATGCCTATGTTAATCTAACTTACGGAAGCCATCTGTTAAAACTCGCGGAAGTGAACTAAGTTAATCAACCACAGGGGTTCTATAGTTTCATCAGCAGCCAGATTTAGTTCTCCCCGTATAATTAGTCACAGGTTCTCTGCCCACAAGAGGTCTAGAATCTGGAACCCCCACTCTGTTAAAAGTAGGGCCTTCCCGAATAACTCTCTGGATACCTTCCATAAGCTTTCATAAGCTCTTCCCATCAAACACCCAAAGTCTATTCCAGATGAGGTAATCTCAGAAGGAGCTTCCTTGGGACCAAGACTGGTGGACCTGGAGAGGCAGGAAGGGAGGGTAAGGAAGAGTAAGGGGGTACAGGCGCCTGTATTAAGTGCAGCAACCAGGAAGAAATTAGAGGTAAATCAACGAAGGGGGCGAATGCTAACCCTATTAATTCACCCAGGACAAGTGCAAGCCCGGGAACCATCAGAAAATACATGGTGCATGATATTGGCAAAGATAGTCCGGGCAAACAAAAAGAGACTAAAAGTAAAACCCCTGAGTGCATACAAAGGACAGGGAAGAGACGACAGCTAGCCATGGCCGTAACCCACACAGCAAGCAGTGAAGCACTAGAGGATATAACAATGGAACCCCAACACAAAAAACTGCTACCACCTAAAGGCGAAATGGCAGAAATGTTTGCGAAACTTGAAGTATCCATAACGGGGGAAATAGGCTCTCTCCGTGAAGACATGAACCATATCCTAAAAAGAGTTGAAGATGCAGAAACAAGGATGGATAAGCAAGGAGATAAAAGATCTCAAATCTCAGATGGAAGAGTTACAGAGAGAACAGAGAAATCTACGGTACAGATTGGAAGGCCAAGAAAACTGGAAAAACTTATGGATTAGAGGCCTACCAGAGACACAGGGGGAAAAAGAGGACCTACAAGGAATAATGGATGAAATCTTTGGCGGCATGGTAAACCCCCCAGATACAAGTAGTAAAATAAAGTTCGAAAGAATCCAAAGGATCAGAAAACCTGCTGAAATAAGAGGGGAGGTCCCAAGAGATGTCATTGCAAGATAACTTTGAGGATAAAGAGAAGATTAAGGCTAATTTGAAAAAGAACTATTCAGTGAAGTTTGGAGAGACAAATCTGCAGATCTTTCCGGACATGGCAGCTGAGACGTTGGCCAGGAGAAGAACATAGAAACCACTATTAGAACAGCTAAAAGCATACGATGTTCAATATTCTTGGGGCTTCCCAGCATGCCTAATAGGACGCAAAGAAGGCCGTTTGGTAACCTTAAGGTTCCCGGAAGAAACAGCAAAATTCTGTAACCGCTTAGATGTGCCTCTAATGGAAATCCCAGGTTGGTGGGAAAAGACTGTAGACATAGAAACTTCTGGGGAACAGCACGCTTGGAAACCAGTATTTAAAATGAAAAGATCATAAGCAGAGAAGAAACATGTTCTAGGGAAATTGAAAATATGCAGGATTTTTTGATCTATAAGATGGCGAAGCCACGGGGGGGGGGGGAGTATGGAGCGGAAGGGGGAGGGGGGGATCGGACAGGCACAGGTACCCCACTACTATAGGGGGGAGTATCGGGTCCAGGGTCGTCCAACCTCAAGGGGGACAACCGAGGGGCCGGGAGGTGTCGGAGGGGCCATAGTTTTTTAGGCCATGGGAAGGCCTGTTACCCCCATTGGGGATGGAGAGGGGTGGGGGAAGGGTGGGAGGAAGGAGAGGGAGGGAAAGGGAGGTGGGATTTGGAAGGGGATGAAGTCCGGCAAGAACATCCAATGAATAAATACATCCTATAAATATCCTGGACACCACTCTGTTGCAGGGCTTTGGATAGTTATCTCGAAGCAAAGATGAGTAATATAAAAACAATATCGTATAACGTACGTGGTATGAATTCCCCCATAAAGTGTTTCAACTTCCTGCAGGAACTAAAATTCCTCTGAGCTGATGTGGTTTTTCTCCAGGAAACACATCTTTTCCTGGGAAGAAACCAAAAAATCTTCTCCAGGGAGTTTCCAGTTTGGTTATACGGAGATTCGCCTACACCCCGCGCAAAAGGAGTAGCCATAGGGTTTGCCAGTGGAATAAGGTTCGACTTACATGAGAGGAGAACGGACCTGTTCCTGAGAGGGAAACTAAATGGAATTGAATGTTCGCTGGCAAACATATATGGCCCAAATAAAAATCCAAACAGTTTCATGATAGCGAGGTTGGCCGAATTTATGGAATTTAAGAAAGGTCTGGCCATAATGGCTGGTGATTTCAAGCTTTGCTTGGATCCAGGAAAGGATAAATTGTCCCATGCACGGGGGGCGAGCTTGGCCTGGAATAACAGGGTGAGACAGAAACTGCACCAGTCTCAATTTGTGGATGTATGGAGGGCGCAGCACACCAACCGTAGGGACTATACGTTCTACTCCCCTGTGCATGGGACTTATTCCAGACTTGATTTTTTTTCGATTGAACATCACTGGCTGGAGGCGGCCGTTGGCTCAAACATTGGGGTAATTACCTTTTCCGATCATGCGCCTGTAAGCCTAATACTGAATATAGGAAATATCCATAATAAGAGTCCTAGCTGGAGGTTAAATGAAGAACTATTAAGTGATAAAGAGATAGGTAAGCTTGTAACAAATGAATTAGAGTTCTACTTTAAAACTAATGAAACAGCGGAGGTATCGGAGTCCATAGTGTGGGAGGCCCACAAAGCCTATATCAGGGGGATTTTGATTAAGGCAGGCGAGGAAAAGAAAGACAAAGGAAGATAAATTCACATTAATGAAAGAGATATCCGAACTTGAGCAATTGCATAAATCAGACGGGGGGGAAGGAGGTGCTCCTAAGGCTCCACTATAAAAGAGAGGCCATGAGAGATTTAATAGAACAAGAAACACGTGTAGCCTACAATCTACTACAGAAATAGATATATGTGGGGGGAAACAAACCGGGGAAGTACTTAGCTAAGACCTTAAAAAAAATTAGCGAAATTGCTAAAACCTTCCAAAACTATTACGAGGGACTGTATTCTATTAATAATAAGGTCTCAACAAGTGAGGCAGACAAGAAAAGGGAGAGAACTAAAGTTTTTTTTCAGGAGCTGGGATTAAAAAAAATAGAAGAAGATAAATACAATTTACTAGAGGCCCCTATAACAGAGGACGAAATAAAAAAATATTGAAAGAAACACCGGTTGGGAAAAGCCCTGGGCCTGACGGTTTCACCGTACTTTACTATAAAAAATTCCAAGACTTACTAATCCCTAAATTATGTTCATACATGAATGGAATAGGAGTAAAGTGGGAGATGGAGAAAGAAGCACTAGAAGCCATTATCACCATTATATTGAAGGAGGGTAAGGATAGCACACTTTGTTCTAGTTACAGGCCTATAGCGCTCCTCAATACGGACACAAAATTATTTGCGAAAATATTGGCCGGAAGAGTGAAGAACATATTGAACAACATGATCCATCCAGATCAGGTTGGGTTCATCCCTGGTAGGGAAGGGCGGGATAACGGTATAATAACACCCTTGGTAACCCAGAGAATTAGAGATAGTGGAGCCCCAGGTCTACTCCTGTCAATAGATGCGGAGAAAGCCTTTGACAGGTAGACTGGGGCTTTATGTTCTGTATGTTGAAGGAGATAGGATTTGGGTCTAACATGACCAGATGGATAAAGGCATTATATGTCCGTCCTTCTGCGAGGGTCAAAGTCAACGGAACACTCTCTGAGTCGTTTGTAATGACCAACGGAACTAGACAGGGGTGCCCACTTTCCCCCCTTCTGTTCGTGCTCATGCTCGAACCCCTTTTAACAAGGATAAGGCTGAACCCGGATATCATGGGAGTATTTGACGGAGACGAAGTACACAAGTTGGCTGCCTTCGCAGACGACATTCTTTTCTAGATCACCAGAACTAGGATAACCCTCCCTAACCTGCTTAAAACTTTGAAAGAGTACGGTAAAATCTCAAATTTCAAGATCAACCCGGCCAAATCAGAAATATTAGAAATCAATAAGATGGATAAAAAGGATCATACGGTTCATAAGGAGTTCCCGTTTGCGTGGGGGAAAAAAGAGATTAACTATCTTGGGATAAAGATAACTAGATCAAGAGAGTCCCTATACCAGGTTAATTTTGTTCCTCTCCTTAATGAGATCAAGGGGGAGCTGAACAGAATTACAAGAGGACAGCTGTCATGGGGGGGAAGAATCAACATCCTTAAGATGGCAATCTTGCCAAAAATTTTATACAAAATGCAAAAGCTCCCTTTTCCACTACCACAAGCATATTTTAAAATATTGCACTCACTTTTCTTAAAATTTATTTGGAGAGGGAAAAACCCGCGTATAAGTTTTGCAACACTGGTTGGGGACAAGGAGAAGGGGGGTTGGGGAGCACCAGACATTAGATGTTATCATGAGGCAATTATTTTATCAAGAATTATAGAATGGGCAAAAGGTAATAAGGAAAAGCATTGGGTGAAAATGGATAACACGATTAGTAAAGTAATCATGAGTAAAGTAATCTGGATTCCTCCACTTTTTAGGAAACTTAGTCCCGAGACACATATTATCACCAGATACACTTTAAAAGTATTGGACAAATTGCACAATAGGGAGAAGTGGGAGTATAACTCCCCTTTAATCCCTCTGAAGGACACAGAATTTTTTGCACCAGGCATGGAGGTGTTGAGTGGGAGATGGATTTTGCAAGAAGGAGCACAACTAAAGGATGTGATGGAGCGGGGCAAACTTTGTTCTTTTCAGAATTTAAAAAACAAAAGCGATCTTATAGCCATCAATAGATGGCGATACTCCCAATTAAAACATTTCATCGAAATGCTCCCCCAACCCATTAGAACGGTGGATAACCTGCAGCCTTTAGAGAAACTGTGTGTTGATTAAAGCAGGGAAGAAGGGGATTTCAATGATCTATAGGGTGTTGATAGATCTGAAGGGAACAGATATTCCGGCATTCATTAAAAAGTGGGAGACTGAACTAAAATCAAAACTCACAGACGTGGAGGCTACGACCTTACTAAAGCGAGTTCATAATACATCAGTAAACTATAAGGTGTCCGAGCTAAACTATAAATGTTTGGCAAGATGGTACATTACCCCAGATAGAGCATCTAAGTATCAGAGTGAAACCTCGCAATATTGCTGGAGGGGATGCCAAGAGCTTGGAACAATGGCACACATCTGGTGGCAATGCCCAGAAATTAAAAAATACTGGGGTGAGATTAGGAAAATCATCAGTGAGATAACCTATATAGTGGTCCCTGATGATCCTTGGGCATGCTTATTCCACGGTTTTAGAATGTCAACTGAGTAATATCTGAGAACACTTATACCACAATTTTTGAATGCAGCCAAAAGTCTCATAGCTAGACACTGGAAGGAAAAGTGGCCCAACATTACAAGAATGGTACGACAAAACAAATGAAATCCAAAATTTAGAATATCTGAGAATTACCGAGGGAGTGGAAATGGGTGAGTATGAGAAAAAATGGAGGGGTTGGCTAAAATTTAAAAGCTCAATAAGACCTGCAGAGGTATTGGGAATCCAATAGGTCTACTTGATACGGTCCTCGCTTAGTTAGAGATCGATAAAATGCAACAGGTGTGGAGTTCATGAGCGGTGTTGAATCGGTTGGCCCTGAGGCCTATGGTGGAATGAGATATAGGACATCGGGGGGTTTTTGGGGTGGTAGCGAGGGGAAGGGAGGGGGGCTTAGATAAGTGTGGTACCGGACTTGCTTTACTTGCCATTTCTGAAGAGGGCTCCTATTATGGTTCGGACTGTAAGCAATGCAGATTTCTTCTAAGAGACATTTGTAAAAATTGGCAAGCAAAAAAAGAAAAAATGTATGTAATATATGCCACTATGATGTGATTAGCGAGTCGGGTAAATATTGAACTGTAGAGTTGAAATTTACTCCCCCGAAAACGGACACTGATGTGGTAAAAAAAAAAAAAAGACAAGGAGGCGCCGCGGATGAAGATGCTGGACGAGAACACCAGAAGAACCATAACAACCAGAAGAACCAGAAGAGGAAGAAGATGGAGGAAGAAACCAAAGCATGAAGGAAGAAAGAAGTTAGAAGAAAGAAGATAGAAGAAATAAAGGAATTGTCAAAAACTGTCTCTTGTCATTTTTAACATTTTTGACAGTTTTTTTGTGAAATGGTAGGGGTTCCCCCTTGCCATTTTACACAGGGGGGAGGACCAGGATCTGGGAGTCCCCTTGTTAAAGGGGGCTTCCAGATTCTGATAAGCCCCCCGCCCACAGACCCCCACAATCACCAGCCAGGGTTGTGGGGATGAGGCCCTTGTCCTCATCAACATGGGGACAAGGTGCTTTAGGGGGGACCCCAAAGCACCCTACCAATGTTGAGGGCATGTGGCCTGGTACGGTTCAGGAGGGGGCGCTCTCTCGTACCCCCCTCTTTTCCTGCGGCCTGCCAGGTTGTGTGCTTGGATAAGGGTCTGGTATGGATTCTTGGGGGGACCCCACGCCAATTTTTAAAAAAATTTTGGCACGGGGTTCCCCTTAAAATCAGGTCTGGTATGAATTTTGAGGGGGACCCCTACGTCATTTTTTTTAAAATTTTGGTTCAGGGTTCCCCTGTGGGGAATTCCCATGCCGTTTTTATCAATGAACTTCTATGTGTATTGTCGGGACCGGCAATTCATTAATAGCCGCGAGTTTTAAATGATTTTTTTACTTTGAAATGTCATTTTGCTGTTCTAAGCATGGGAAACATGCGCCCCTTTACAGGCATACTATAGACACCCCCCAGGTACAAATATAAAGGAATATTACACTTTTATTGTTTCACTTTAAGCATTATTAAAATCACTGCTCCTGAAAAAACGGCCGTTTTTAAAACTTTTATTTTGCATTGATCCCTGTTCCCTGGGGCAGGACCCAGGTCCCCAAACACTTTTTAGGACAATACCATGCATATTAGCTTTTAAAACGAGCACTTTTGATTTCTCCCATAGACTTTTAAAGGGTGTTCCGTGGCTTTCGAATTTGCCGCGAACACCCCAAATTGTTCGCTGTTCGGCGAACTGGCGAACAGCTGATGTTCAAGTCGAACATGACTCGAACTCGAAGCTCATCCCTAGTGGCAGCTTTGGGGGTGTAAGAATGAATTGCCTGCCGTTGGTTTTGTATAATTTTTAGCCAAAATGTTGCTGTCCTGATGGAATAATGTTAAATTTAAGAAAGCCAATTGAAGGGAATGGTGCTCTGAGGTAAATGTAAGACCATATTGTTGTTATTGCAGTGTGTCAAAAAGTCTAGAAATAGGGGCTCTGGGCCATCCCAAATGACGATAATATCGTCTATATACCTCCCATAAAACACTATATGGGAGGTATAGGGATTGTTGAGCCAGATTTGGTTGGCCTCCCAGAACTCCATATTTAAATTAGCATAACTGGGGGCAAAATTAGCCCCCATTGCTGTGCCCTTTAGTTGGAGGTAGAATTCTCCATCGAACTCAAAATAATTGTGGGTTGGTCAGAATTCCGTGGCTTCCAAAATGAACTCTGTCTGACCTGGATTTATAAAGGATCAGAAGAGAGGAAGTTGGCAGTTGCTCTAAGACCTATATCATGTGGGATTGAAGTATAAAGAGAGTTCACATCGAGGGAAGCCCACATATAAGTGGGCTCCCATGTGTAGGGTTCTAACAATTCTAAAAGATGCGTGCCATCGCGGATATAAGAAGGAAGACTAATTGCAAGAGGTTGTAAAAATTGGTCTATATACTTGGAAAAGGGACTGGTAATGCTGTCTATGGCTGCGACTATGGGTCGGCCTGGGGGGTTTTTGGTGCTCTTATGTATTTTGGGGATGTGATAGAAATATGGAGTGGAAATATAGGGTCTATTGAAAAAAGCATATTTATGTTTGGAAATAATATTGTTATTTTTGGCTCTATCTGTAAGTGTTTTGGCTTCTATAGTAAAAGTGTACAAAAGGGTCACAGCATAATTTTAGATATGTGTTATCATATGACAATAGGCGCCTGGCTTCTGCCAAGTAATCATCACGATTTTGGATAACAATGCCCCCGCCTTTATCTGCAGTTTTTACAACTATATCTAAATTATCAGTAAGATGTTTTAGAGCTGTTTTTTTCAGAGGGGGTGAGGTTGGAATGGCTTTCATGTCTTTGTTGACAGAGTTTTTGTAGATCGGTGAAAACCACCTGATAAAAAGTTTGAAGAAAGGGTCCCTTAGAACGTGTGGGATTAAACACTGATTTAGGCCTGAACTTGCTATGTTGTACCGGAGGTGAAGTGGAAAGATGTTGTGTTAGAAGGAGCAAATCCTCAACCTCGTCTTCAATCTCTGCAGGGCTAGGGTGCGTATAACTATCTGAGGCCTTCAAAGTTTTGATGTTGTAATGGCGTTTAAGAGTAAGGTTACAGATAAACAGGTGTAAATCTTTGAATAGACGAAATGAATTGGGAAGTGATGATGGAGCATGTAGTAGGATGGAAGCTTCGGCTGTAGACAAAATGTGAGAGGATAAATTTAATATTTTTACCTATTTTGGGACTTGGCCCTGTGATTTGTGACGTTGCTTTCCCCCTCGCTTCCCTCTTCTTCTAATTTTCTTTTTTCAGTGGTCAGACGCTGGGTTGGCAAGGGGGGAAGTGCTAAAACAGCCCCAGAACCCTGTTGCATCTGGTCTGAGGAAACTTGTTCCACTGGAACTGCCTGATCTGGGTTGGAAGATGATACAAGCGACCATATATGAGAAGAAGACCTGACTGTAGGAACTGTAGAACTTGTGGATCTATCCAAATCAGAAGTAACAGGAGTGATAAGTGTAATGGTCGGTAATGTGAGATCTGAATTACTATCCTGATGTGTAGAACAGGACAAGGAGCTGAGAAGGATGCTCTTATCTTGTGTGGGCCCACTGGTGATGCTGGTGTTTGGATATATATTGATATCGTTGTTACTATGGGAACAATCATCGGATGTCTCATTGTTGTTAGTGATATTCTGATTATGACTGGGGTTTTTGGTAAGAGTTTCTAGCTCTTTTGGTTGGTGTACGTTGAGGTTTAGGAGTGAGTGGGCATGTTCTTAACAAAGAGGGAAAAGGCTTAACCCCTGGTCCATTATTAATAGGATGCCCTCAGTGTGATGAGAGACAGGGAGGATCTGTGGCCTGGGGGGTCTATAATACATTGCATGAGGGGCATGGGTTTGGTACTTAAGTTGGTTGTTTGATTGGTGTTGGGTGCACGGTGACTTTTTTTCCAATTGAACACTCTTCCTAAATTATAATAGTCCAAATCCCTCCTCATTTTACTTAGTTTGCTCTCTAATAATAAATCCTCATCTTTTTTGCTATGATGTTTAAGGGTGTTAAACCATGAAATAGGAAAGTGGGAGGATCGAGTACTGAGGTGTATAATATGTGATTTGTTTTGTTCAACTAGATCTAAATATTTTAGTTCTCTTTGCTGCATAATGATGCGCATCCATTTTTGTGTACAAAATTTGGAAATCTGGGACCATTCATTGGCCAACTCGGGTGTCAAAAAAGAGCAAATTTTAAGTATTCTTAAACCCCGAGGGGAAATGGTGTGGGATATATATTCTAAAAAGAACTTATCCCACCACTGGTGATTGGCAGAAATAATAAATTGCTCTAGTTTCCTGAATTGTGTGCAGCAACTCTTAAATGTGGGACCAGACATGGAAAAACGGTCTTTGAAAAACCCTGTGGGAAATGGTGCATATAATTGGTCTAATATGTCATATTTGGCCGATTCTAGTTGTTGCAGCCACTCCATAGTGTGGTTACTAACCATAAAAGGAATATGGGAAAAAGGAATATAGGATGAACACTATCCAATGGGTTGCAAGTGCTCATTGGACAGTGAGCCCCCAGCTAGGTCCAAAGGTGATGGTAAATTAACACCCATACTCAAAAACATTATAAACTGTTATGGCAATAAATGCTCAATCTAAGGAGGGGTGTTGTATAGTGATAAATCAGCTGAAGTAGCTGAGTAGCGATTAGCAATTGAACAACAAGGTAGGGGAAAGGCGGGGTGAGTGAGTAACCAATGTAAAAGGATAGATATATATAAATAGTATGTAATCTGCCGTGAGATGAGGGGTAAGGAGGGCAAAGTAGACAAATTGCAAAAAGGGAGGGGGGGAGAAGGGGAGGGAGAAAAAAAAAGGGGGGGGAGGGTTGGATGGGAATTGTAGTCACTGATGACTGTGTATGGGATGAGCAGCACAACAATATAACTTCTTAAAAGAACACAATGCAACAATAGGTAAAAGTGAGCGCTAGGCCGCTAGGCCCAACACAGTTATGGATTGACAAATGCTAAATAATAAATGATGTAGTGAAATTAAGAATATAAACAATACCAGTAATGAATAAAGTTTTAAGATTTGATGAACATCAGTTGATCAGAAGAAACAAATCTATTTTTTATTTTTATTTTAATTTTATAAATATATATATATATATATTTTTTTTTATATTTCTTTTTTCAATTACACACATACATAAAATATTTTTTGTTCAGATTTATTCTTGTGTTAATCCCCAATTGTTAGCGTAGGTCATGTGTCCTTGCAGCACTTCTTATACTCTAAATGTGGTTATTCATGTCACCACCTCATTTTTATCTGTAATATTTATTACCCACATTATTTTTATACACATTTTTTATATAATTTTTTATACAATTTTTATGAGGTAAGCATTTGTTGTTTAATGAATCTATATCAGCCAGTCACTGTGCCAACCTGAGTGATTGCAGAAAAATCCCCAACACAGCGCGCTGTTTCAACCAATCAGTGCCATCTACCAGCCTTTAAATTCCAGCCCAATCCGATCATACGTTAGGCCTGAGGAAGGAGCGTAGCTCCGCAAATGCGTCGCCTATAGGTCCCTTTACCCGGAAGTGATCTCATCGTTCTGGTTCCTTGTCCTCCAGCGTGCGTTCCAGCGGCAGGAAGCGATGGCATCCACCGCCGAGCCTGTCCACCGGACACTATTGCCATCCAGACCAGGAATAGAAACACTATAGGACACTCTGGCAACATTGCTAAACATGTTTTTAATCATGTACTTTTGTGAGTACCACCATTCCTATTTTGTTTAATAAATCTTATGGTATCTCTGCACTTAGAGTGGCGCCTTGTGTTTTTCTGTTTACAGCACCCAGAGGACCGCTTCTTTTCCTTAAACAGGGCAGCCTTCTAATGTGGTCAGTATTTTATAAAAATTATGGACATCTTTTCAGCTTATATGGACATTTTATATATATAAAAAAAGTTTCTTCTGATCAACTAATATTCATCAAATCTTAAAACTTTATTCATTACATTCTTTAAGAGATGTTCCATATCCCAGCAACATAAATTTCTCAATACGTCTATTAATTCTTTTTCTTATTTTTTCAAAACATGAACCTATTTCAGAATTCAACAAAATTAAAGGGGGGATAATCTCAGAGTATATAATCAGTTTTGGGAAATGCAGCTTTTATTGATCGAATAGTATCTTGAATCTGAAAAATTTAATTTAATGTTTTCTGCTTACCAATGTCATTTCCTCCTAAATTAATTAATAGTACATCTGGCAATGGCCAGCCATAAATTAGCTTTCCCAAAACTCATCAATTCACTCCAAGCCATTCCCCTCTTACCAAAGCAAAAAATTTGACAATTATTTGGGTCCAAGTCCAAATTCTTTCCATAAACTCTTGCCACTGCTCTTTTATGCGCCCAAAACACAAGAGTGTTAAATTAGGTCTGATGTATGAAGCATAAGCATTTCCATATACCAATTCTTTTTATCCTAATTTTGTCTAAACCCATATTCACTGCTGTAGTTGCTGCTCCTATCCTCAATGAATGACTTGACACTTGAAAACCATCTAAGTTTAGAAACTCCAAACTCCAATTTGTTTAACACTCTTATAAACTGGAATTTAGTAAGCGGTAAATTATTTTCATGCACAAATAATAATTCTTTTCCTGCTGGTCGTACTCGAAGGAAGTCATTAAGAAGTCTAACTGAGCAAATTACCTTATCATTACAAACATGTAGATTAATCCATGCACCTCTACCCAATTGGTCCATTTTTGAACATTGTAAGAAAATTTTAACGCCTCTTTTATTAACTTTAACTGCCTTAAAAAGGAGCCTTGATAAAACTTTTTTATTAGGTGGAACTAACTCCGAAATTCTCAACGCAGCAAAAAAAACAAAGAAAATGCTGCCTTGAAAAGAATAGCTTCATATGTATTAAAGCATATTCTTTCCGTAGTACTGCAAAGTTTTTTCAATAACAGTGGGGTTATTGGCTGTCTCTTATCTACTGTAAATGTCTTCTTTTTGTAACCCTTCGTGGTTTGTTTAAGGGAAAAGAAGCTAAATAATGACTGGGCTCCTTCTAACTTTAAGAAAAATGATACTCATAAAATGTTATTTAGATGTGACCATGAGAAATCTTTCTCCATAAATGTAGTCAGAAAGGAAAGTGCTATGTCTTCTGACAGAGAAGATCCTATTAGCTGATTTATATTTAAAAATGTTAGCCATGAAAACCAAGCTTTTTTTATCCTTGCCATGTACTTGGAGCTAATGCATTTTTTATTTATTTTTATTATTTTCAGAAATTAGATTACTTTCCAAAGGTGTTCCGGACATACCACGCCTATTTTATCTGCTTCCAGGAGTAGTTTGAAAAATCTTTGCATCTGCAATCGAGAAAGAGCATCCACTATCATGTTTTCTTTTCCCGGAATATATCTAGCCTTTAGCCATATGTTCAACTTCAGACATTTAGATACTAGATATCTCAATAACGTAGTAACACGTGGAGATTTAGCTGACAGACAATTGATTGAAAACATCACTCCTTTATTATCTGTACTGATTAATATATGTCTGTTCTTGAAATATTTGCCCCATATCTCAATTTCCACTATAATTGGGAATAATTCCAATAATACAATATTTTTTACCAAACCCAATTTTTTCCAATTAACAGGTAATTTCTCTGTGCACCAATGCTTGTTCCATACAGCCGCAAAGCCTATAGAACCAACTGAATCTGTTGATAAACAAAAATCCTCTATCCGTAATAAATTCATTCTGGAATATTGTTCTACCATTTAAAATGCTCAAAAATTTTTATCCACACCACTATATCTTCACGCATATCTGCTGACATGCGTATATGTGAATAAGGGCTCTTTAATCCTGCTATGGCAAAATATAACCGCCTAGAAAAACTTCTTCCAACCGCCAATATTCTGGTGGCAAAGAACCTAATCATTTCTGCATTTCTTTCAACAAATTTTATTTTTTCCTAAGAGACTTTATGAGTAATTCAGAAATATTTTTCAATTTATCCTGAGGCAGACAAAATTCCATATTACATGTATCAATCGTAATCCCGAAGAATTCTAAACAATTTGTGGGCAGTATTGTCTTCTCTTGTGCTAATGGGATTCCAAAATTTTTACAAATATCAACAAATAATTTTAAAAGGTTTATACAATCATCAGACTGATAGGCACCCAGAAATAGAAAGTCATCTAAATAATGTAAAATGTAAGATGATTTGGAAACATCTCTAATTACCCACTCCAAAAATGTAGAAAATGCTTCAAAATACCTGCATGAAAGCGAACACTCCATCGGTAGGCATTTGTCGAAATACTACCTTTCTTCAAAATAAAATCCTAAAGAATTAAAACTTTTTGGATGAAAAGGTAATATCCTAAAAGCTGCTTTAACATCTGCTTTTGCTAGTAATGAGTTATTGCCTAATTTCTGAATAAAGGGTAAAACATCTTCAAATGAAGCATATTCTAAATAACTTAAATCATGTGGAATTAGGTCATTAAGAGACTTACCTTCTGGGAATGATAAATGGTGTATTACTCTAAATTTATTAGGTTCCTTTTTAGGTAAAATCCCCAATGGTGATATTCAAAAATTCAAAAACGGTGGATTATCAAAAACGGACCTGCTATTCTCTTTTCACTTATTTCATTCTGAATTTTTTCTTTAACTATGTCCTTTAATGTGTCCACTGATTTAATTTTTTTTACTATATTACAACCTTTTCCCGTAAATGAGGGCAAAATGAAACCTTCAGTAAAACCTCTATAAAGCATGATTGCCATCCAACGATCGGGGTATTTGTGAAGCCAATGCAGAATGTTTATTATGTTCACTGGAGATGGTGCTTTTAAGAAAGGAATCCTTATTGTGTGGTTGAGAAGAAGCCATTTTTTAAAAACATTTAATTACTGAATGTGGTCCTGAACAGAAAGCACATTCGTGACGATATCTACAGTTTGTGGCCCATTTGCATTGTGCATCATTAAAGGCAAAGCAAATGCCTTTTTTATATGCCATATTCGTATTAGTTTGTACATTTTGTTGGCGAACTAACATTGGCTTCTGTGGAACGAACAGGTTCAGCCGAAGACCCACGTCTTTACTACCCAATGTCAGATCCTGATGAACTGCTAATTTTTTTGAACGATTTGTCATATGTAAACCATCCATAACCTCTAAAATTTTTATAGGCTTCTAAAATAATATCAATATGTTGAAACAAACCTACACTGCAGTCAGGGAATTTTTCACAAAGAATGCATGCATAAATAGCAAAAGCTTGCAACCAATTATAAAAATTCAGTGCCACCGGTCTTCTCCTTTCTTCTTCAGTTTTTTCTTTTTCTTGTTTCAAAAATTCTTTGCTCATTGGGAGCAGTGATAATAAATTTATAAATTCATTACGCCATATTTTTTCTTTTACAGTATTAGCTAAGTGGAAACCTAATGGAGATGGTTTGCATGGCATGCTTTCTTTTAAACATATCTCAGGAACATTACGTTTCCCAGATTTGCCTGTATCTAAATCTTCACCGATATTTGAGAGATTAACTTTTTTCTGTTCAGGTACCACCTAAAAACTAGACACATCTTGGCTATCACTAACTTGTGTTTGGCTTTTAATATTTGCTAAAGATGTGACTAATTGAGAAATAGTATTGTTTAAATTCAACAAAAGATTTCAATGATATAACTCACCACTAGTGGCCGCAGCAGACATTGGCATCTCACTGCAGCCAAATAGCTGATCATTTATATCTGCAGCGGATAACAAGGATCTGTGTGGGCTGGCTGGGATACTAGCAGCAGCAGCAGCTGCAAAACCTCTGTGATGCGAAGTCTGCTCCGGCGTCACTTGTTGCCTTGACAACAAAACCTCACTGACGTTTACCACTCTGCTAGGACTCCCCCTCTTCTGAGCCCTGCCCCGTGTGAGGTCACCTTCATTATGCCGCTCTTCAGACACAGCCGGTCTCTTATTTCCACTTCTATTAGCAACCTCTGGGGGGCTATATTGCTGATGAGACTTCCCATTTCCTCTATCCTGCCCGCTTGAAACTCCAGTTCTGTCTTCCTCTTGACTCCGCTGACCTGGAACTTAAAGCGCCACTTCCACTTCCGGAGTGGAGACTATGGGCTTTCACTTTAGGAACTCCTCCCCTACCTCTTGCTCCCGTGCCGCTCGGTCCTGCTTCTTCTTCAGCCTCTGTTCGGCTCAGTAATGCCAGGCACTGTCTTATCCATTTTTCTCCTCCTTCGGCTTAAGCTCTTTCCAAAAGCCTGTGCAGGAGAGTTTTCATGTCGCCCCCCTGGAGTTAGCGGCGGAAAAGGTCAGTATTATAGCTTCTTCTGCAGAGCTCCGCCATTGATGACTCCTGAGGCGACTGGCAATTTTATCCTCACGGAACCCCCTTTATATAGGGGTCTCTCAGGTTTATAGAAACTTCCAAGCCCTACTATATGGGTTTCGAGGCTCCCCCATTTAACTGTTTCTAGGCTCCCTGACCTACTTATTCCCAGGGGAGTCTTGAAACCCCTTTACCTGCCACAATCCCATTAAAAAAAGGGGCTGGGGGAACTTGAAACCCCCTACCCCTTTTCCTTTCAATTCTATTTTAGTCAGTTGTTTCTGCATCAAAATGTCCCCATTCAAATATTTTCCCTTGAATAAAAACACTGCCCAAATTGCTTTATTTGTTGCATACATGGTCAGAAGAGCTATGCGAAAAAAAAAAAAAAGAAGAGCTCCCTTCAGCACACATCAAAAGAATGTTATCGATCTTTAACTCATACATTTGGGCAAGCAAGAGAGCCTAGATCCTTACAAAGTATTACCACAAAATTATATCAAATAAAACATATCACATTGTTGCTTATATGAAGTACTAGTATTGTGCACTTACATATAATTATCATCATGCAAAAATGTTGGTTGGCCGAATCTCTTCAATAGTTCCTTATCCAAACAATGAACAAATTGCATTAGACATTTGTATTTATGTTGTGAAATATTTGCATTATTTGGTTTTATTTTTTGCTTAAATGCATTTAAATGAGGACTGATTTTTTTTTGGTACTTGTTTTTTTTCTTCTCTCTGTAGCAAGTCCCCAGATACAAACAGATCATATGCTCCACACCTAGTATATCTTAATGTTAGCTTTTCAAACACTATAATTTTAAAACTACAAATCTTATACTTCCTCCTGAAACATAAGTACTTTTATCTGACCTTTTTGTGATATTTCACCATCTGCTCTAACCACCAATCACATTAAATTTGAATACAGTTTCAAATATTAGAGAACAAAAATAAGTTTCTCTGCCAAGCAGTGATTTTATAGAAATTGAATATAAATAATTAGTTCAGTCAGAAAATAACACAAAGAAATTGGAAAACAATTTTTCAAATCTAATGCCCCGTACACACGGTCGGACATTGATCGGATATTCCGACAACAAAATCCTAGGATTTTTTCCGACGGATGTTGGCTCAAACTTGTTTTGCGTACACACGGTCGCACAAAGTTGTCGGAATTTCCGATCGCCAAGAACGCGGTGACGTAAACCACGTACGATGAGACTAGAAAAGGCCAGTTCAGAACCAAGCGCGGCATCCTTTGGGCTCCTTTTGCTAATCTCGTGTTAGTAAAAGTTTGGTGACAGACGATTGGCGCTTTTTCAGACTCTTGGTTTTCACATCGTTTTCTGCTGTTCAGTTTGTGCTTGTGGGTTTGTATCTGCTCTTCAGTGCGTGCAAGCAAGCTCCGCGTGACTTAGTCATTGTGTTCTTGTTCGTTCGTTACTGTTTTTCAGGTCGCTCTTCACAGGCCTAGCTGTTCTTCAGTGCGTTTTGTTACTTCGTTCTGAGCAGCCGACCGTTTTCTAGCCATGTTGCATATACGTACTCCTCGTAGAGTTCATGCTGTGCGGGGGCTTGGTGTTGGGGTCCTGACCTTGACACAAGTCCAGTCCATGAACCGGGTGGAGAGGAGTTCATGGACCAAGAATTGGTTGCTTCAGGGTGGCCAGTTCTGTCATATGTCTTTGCTCCATGAGATCCGTGAGAATAATCCTGATGATTTCAGGAACTTTCTCCGGATGACGGACCCCGTATTTCACCGTTTGTTGGCTTTGCTGACCCCCTATATCAGCAGGCAGGATACCTGCATGAGGCAAACCATCACTCCGGAGCAGAGGCTCGTCGCCACCCTGCGGTACTTGGCGACGGGGAAAAGCCTGCAGGACCTCAAGTTCTCGACAGGCATCTCCCCCCAGGCTCTATCATTATCCCAGAGACCTGTTCTGCCATCATCCAGGTCCTGCAGAAGGAGTATATTAAGGTAAGATTTATCCTTTAATATCACATTTTATTGTATTGAATGTTTGCTAATGTATTGTATTTCTTTCCTCATTCCCTAATTACCATGATTGTAATATGCTGTGAATGTCCCCTTTGTTCTCATGCATGCTGGATTTTTATGTAATTATTTTCTTCCTCCTTCATACATATTTGCCTTCACTTACCTCCCCAGCATGCTCTCCTGACCCTATATTCACCTCATGTATTCACTTAACAATGTATTTTATCAGCTCCATAGTAGTGCTTTACCCCAAACACCCCTAAAAAGTTTTTAAATGTGATTTGTAATTTAAATTCATGCAGAGTGCCTGAGGCTTTTTTTGGGGTTCCCCAAATCATTTGGAACCCTCCTTTCACCCAACTGCTAAGTCAGCTGATACCAATTCTCTATCTATCCTCAATCATCTATCTGCTGACTTTGCCAAACCCATACACACTATACCCATCTCTTTTGTGCTCAGATGTATGGATGAATTCCCCAAAGCATGTAGTGCAAGGACCTGCCTGTATACTTTCAAATGGTAATGTTTCAAGTTTCTGTATACTATTATTATCTTGATAGGTAATAGCAGAATGTCAAAATGTGCTCAAATGTGTACAGTGTGTATTTATATCTTTGTATTATGACACTTCTTACCTGTCCAGTGGGCTGTCAATAGTGTAACTAAGCAAGGGCTGGCCAAAGTAATACCCATTATTTATGCATTCATCTCTCAGTGAAGTGGAGAGGGTTACCTGTCCAAGAGCCCCCCCCCCCTATAATGTTAGAAATGACTCAGGAGAGGGGGGGAATATGATAGGTGTACCTTATACTTTGGTGTTTAAAAATTCCCATAAATAAATGTTATCTTGATGTTGGCCAAGAATGTTTGTGTCTAATCTGCTATCCATGTTTTTATGTGCAAAAAGACTATTTTTTTTTTCCTCAACAGTTTCCTTCCACACCACAGGAATGGCAGACTGTGGCCTCCCACTTTGCCCAGCGGTGGGACTTTCCTAACTGCGGAGGGGCAATTGATGGGAAACACGTCCACATCATCCCACCACCCAACTCGGGGTCGTACTATTATAATTATAAGGGGTTCAATAGTATTGTGATGTTGGCGGTGGTGTCGGCTACTTATGAGTTCCTGTATGTGGACGTGGGGAAGAATGGCCAAATGTCCGATGGTGGAGTTATCGCCCAGACCGAGTTCTACAGGCCTCTCCAGAATGGCAGCTTGGACTTGCCACCTCCAGAAGACAATGTGGAAGGACTCCTATTCGTCTTCATTGCGGATGAAGCTTTTGCGCTGGGGGACCATCTTATGCGGCCATTCCCTATGAGGACCCTCACTCTGGACCAGAGGGTTTTTAATTACCGGCTGGCCAGAGCCAGAAGAGTGGTTGAAAACACGTTTGGAATCCTGGCCAGCCGGTTCCGCCTATCTCTTACACCCATACATATGGCAGAGTACAAACTGAATCATATTATCCTGGCGTGCTGTGTTCTACACAATTTTTTACGGCAACATTCTGCCAACTATGCTGGCTCTGTTGGGCCAGAAGCCGGAATTCAAAATGAACCAACCCTGACGGTGCTTGAAAGTGGCCATCCTGGCTTGCCCTCCCTGAGTGCCCGTGATGTCTGGCTAAGATACCTTGAATTCTTTGCGGGTAGGGGAGCTATCAATATGCCAGACAATATGTGAAACATTTATCAAATAAAAAAAAAATAAGCAAATCTTTGGTGACATTTACTGCTTGTGTTTGTTTTAGCTGACCCTGACAGAAATGTGGTGAGTGCTGAAAATGGCGTGATTGTGTAACCTTACAAAGCACTGTTGGGTGTTATTTACTAAAGGCAAAGACACTTTGCACTACAAGAGCACTTGAAACTGCACTTGTAGTGCAAAGTGGATTTGCCCTTATGAAATAACACCCATTGTCACAGAAAGCAGCAATTAGAGCACCACAAAAGTGTTGTAGCGTTGAGCCAATTATCCACACATTCTTGATTAACAATCTTTTTAATACCTGCACAATCACATGTGCATTTTGACAAGGTTTTTAAAACAAAACCAACATGTTTGTTGTATAACAATTTTTGGGGTGGCATTAGAAAAAGTAGAAATGTCCATTTAAGATAAAACAGGCATGTTTCAAACCAACAAGAAAGACACAAATCTTGAACTTACAAAGTTTACATTTGGTAGAACTTGAAGGCAATATCAGACATGAGTATTTAGGAACTGTTTGATATTGCGTTCAGATGAGGTGAAGTCATCCCAGGAAAAGCCAAATTTTGAAGATGCACACCAATTTACGAATGTCAACATGTGCTAGGTGCCATCACGGGGGATCAAGGGACGTGTTTTGGGGGAGCAACCCCTTCCTCTCAGCTACTTTATTATTGAGGAAGGGGTTACACCCCCAAATCGCGTCCATTGATCTCCCGTGATGGCAGATAGCACATGTTGACACACTGTGTGCCTCTTCAAAATTTGGCTTTTCTACAATTCCACAAAAAATTTTAAAATTGTAGCACACCATAAAAGAAAGGGCTTTGGAGGGGTTTTAAACTCTCCCCAAAACATCAATGATGTTCTTATTTTTTTGAATAACATCATTAATGTTTTTCTTGATATTTTCCAATACAATATTACACCCCATGATCTCCCCAAACAGGATCTGTGCACTTTCCGAGGTGAAATGCCCTGGATCCACAACATCACGATCACCTAAAAAGATAGAAACCAAAAAAAAAAACGTGTTGTTTTACGTGTTGTGCACTTAGGGGTCTTTTTTCCCTCACTCACAGTTTTATTTCTCTCCTTCCTCCCCACACACATTCACTGTGCCTTCCACACACATCCTCACTCCTTGTCCCATTCCCCAACACTCCCTACACACCCACTTCCTATCCCTATCACCTTTCACTTATCCCTATCCCTATCACCTTTCACTTTCTTCAACCTTCCGTTTGTCCCCCGCTTTCCTTTCCCCTTCCCTCCCCCCCCCCTCTTTTATTCCTCCCTTCCACCATGTCCCATCCAGCGCCGCTGGCCTCCTTTCCCCTTCCCCCCTTTTTTTTCACCTTGCTATTCACTTGTGGTTTGTTGGCACTTTTACCCCATCAATTTCTTCATATATTCTGATGTCGCATGGTGATTAATTGTCAGCAGGGCATTTGCTATTTTCCAGTTCAACTGTATTTCACTCACTTATTCCTTGATCACCTTTTTTCTTTCCTGTTCTTTTCACTCCTTCCTCACATGCTTTCCCCTTCCCCTTCCCCTTCTCCCCCTCTCCCTCTTCATTCCTCCCCCCCTCCCCTCCCCCTCCTTCCTCTCTTCTTCCCCCTCCTCTTTTCACTCTTTAGCAATGCCCTCCTGTACACCCATGGACTCATAATCCAGTAACCGTATAGAACTTCATGGTTGGCAAACTTCCAAACAAATGGATGAACCAACTGACCCTTCGTTATTTTTCATTTTTTGATTTTTAGCACTAAAGTGAACCCATCTGGGTGCGGTTTGGATTGCCTGTTTCACCCCTTCCCTCCCTCTCCCATATGGGGGGCTGGTAAGCGTGATCTCTCGTAAGATACATTCAGTCCACCACCCACCCCCTGGGGAGTTGGTCCGACACGGGGGAGACAGGGGAGCGAAGGAGAAATTGCATCACCTCAAACATTTTGCAATGTTAGAAATGACATTATAGCGTCACAAATCCTGCGATAGGTAACTATACAATTTATTCAGTTACACTACAGGGTATGCATGTATGGTTTTGGCACCGTGGAAATTTGATGTTATGTTTGATATATGTTACCTTTTTTATAGTGGACAACCATCCTCTGAAGAAGACCCGGGAAGGGTCGAAACGCGTCAGGATTTTTTACATACAATCTTTGTTGTTCCACATATACTGTATTGTTTACTGTCCTTACTTATAGGCACTTATTGTTATCCAACCTCAAGGATTCACCATTGGGGGAATTTTGGCTGCCCCCGCATACATTGTGTCTTGCATTGGTTTTCATTGTAGGCTGTTGTCCATTGCATTTGTACGCCATATTCAGTTCATGTCCTGATTTTAATAGTCAGTATTCATTCCAGTGAATTTTTTCTTTTAATGTTATTTATACATTTTTTGTACCAATAAAATTCAATTTTTTCAACCATCTATATTGCACCTTATTGGCTGCTTAAAAGCCCCGATAGGGGGTTTTCATACTTTATAAGTCTTCCAGACATTATAAATTTTCCTAGTGACAGCTTTTCCAGCACCCTGGCTTCAATAGCCATGATTTCAAATTTAGAGACTGTAAATTGAGGTGGAATATGGGACCTTGAGACAGTAGATCGGGGCAACGTAGAAGTGTCCATGGCCCGTCTATTGTCAGTCTCACAATCTCCGGGAACCAGGGCCTTCTGGGCCAGGCTGGTGCCACCAGAATGACTGGAACCCCCTCTTTCCAAATCCTTCACAACAAATATTTTTTGGAGGATCCAAGGGAACGCTAGATCTTAAAAACATTTGAGGGGGAAACCCCCACAACTCTAGCTTGTAACCACGAGATATCATTGAGGTGACCCACTCGTCCTGAATTATTGTTCTCCAAGTGTCCGCAAAGTGCAGCAGCCTTCCCCCCACTTGATGGAGTGGGGCGCCCCTTCAAAAGGAGGGCTTTCTGCTGGGTTTAGAAGAATCTTGGACTGAGGGCCCTGGCCCTGTGGCTTTCCCCTGGTCCTAGCGCCCTGTTGGCGGCAGAACCTCCTTGACACTGAGACATTGGAGGAACCAGTCCCTGAGGTTTTAAACGAGGGACGCCTGGTGCTTTTTTTCACAGGAAGTAGAGAACTCTTCCAACAGGGGGTATAGAATGAAAGCCTGTGTGGCTTGAAGAGGCCTCAGGGATCCCAAAGAGGACCAGGGGGCCTCGTTCACCTCTGCAAGAGGCAACTTAAAGGTAGAACAAACCATTTTGGTCAGGATCAAAATCCTCTGCGACTGAGAGGCAGACATCAACTGGATATCTGCTTATCCAGATTGCTCGGAAGCAAACTCATCTGCATGGCCCTCCACAGAGTCCTGAGCTTTAAGCTCTTCCCCATTCTCAACCCATTCCTGGCGTAGTGGCTCAGATTGCCTCATCTTTCAGGGGATACGACTAGGTTCATCAGGAGCTACTGACAACATTGGTGTGCCCTTCCCTGTAGTGTTAGTCCCGCTTCTCTTTTTTGAAGACATTTACTAGCCACAAAAAGAGTACTTGGGTGTAGTATTAAAACACCTCAGAAGGGAGACCCTTTAATAGGGCTCCCAAGCCCCTATGCAACCGTCCTGCTAAGCACCTTTAGCCTGCCAAGCAACATTTGGTGACTCACGTGACCCGAGAAAGGAAATAATGAACTGCTGCAAGTGTCTGTTCAGAGCCTGCTCTGTGTCCCACAGCTGCCTCCTGGAAGCACCGCATGATTGGCCTATATGTGCATGGTCCTGGTGAATGGGCATGGCTATATTCGCATATGATGCAAATCCTCATGAGCCCTGATAAAGGCTACTGCGCTTATACAGTGAAGCTGCATACGCCATGGCTGCCAAACAAACAACTGCTAAGTCCAGCAGCGCTTTTGCGAACGCATGTACACCCTGGTGAATCAAGGCAAAATGGCGCACCGTCATGCGCCATCATACAGTTAAGAAATAGCCAGACACAAGCAAAAAAGGTATACTTTGCAAACACCCACAGCTAGCCAAAAACTCCCCCATATGGTCCCCGCACACAGGCTCTAGCTAGCTTGACTGATTGTTACAATCACTGGGACACCCCACAATAATAAGTAAAGGGGTTTCGCTTACCTGGCCGGGCACAGGGCAGCTTTAGAAACTAAGAGCCCAATCTTCACCCTTCACGGTAGGTTCCTGTCACTTGAGGACCTTCAAGGACTGGGTACCCTTTTAATGTTTAGGGTCCACTCCCTTGGACCTGCACAGCACCCTGCAGGAATGCCTTAGCGCTGTAGCGTCCAGGATTCCACTTCGCAGGATCCAGCGCCCGGAGGCCGCATTACAGGCAAAACCTCACAGGATCTTGAGTCTTCTTTGCGAGGCTCAGGTACCATTTATCTAAGCATATAAGCCTGTGTCAAACCGATCGGTCAATCCCTTGATTCCTTTAAGAACCATTTGTGGTACTAGAGACCTGGAGCTCAGAGAGCTCAAACAAACTGTAAAATCTACCTTGCAGACACTTGTAAAAAACGGAAGTGCTTCCTGTGTGGAAGGGGTTATATAGGGGGATCAATTCCTGTCTGAAGACCTTTGGTCTACCACTGTCCATTCACCCGATGATGGAGTATAACCCAGTAGGTAATGAATATTAGCCTGACTCTGTGTCCCATGATGTATGAAACATGAAGTCCTTCTTTGACACTTCATGAGTATGAAAGCTGTGAGCCTGTTAACAATCTGGGTTAAATGGCAAGAGATTGTTGTAATAATCCCAGTTCCCGCCACCACACCTTGTGATAAAACCCCCAATGGGTAACGACTCACCAGATGACAGCCAAAAGCAGAGTCTTATACGATCATATCTCTTTATCTCGCGGTCTGTTGAAGGTCAAACTCTTCATCTATATCAACTCGCCACCATGAAAGAGACACTCACATAGCGTGATACTGTTATGATAATCGATAAACCCCCCTTAATCTATTGCACTTAGGTAAAAACATTCAAAAGTGTATAATATGCTCTAATAACATAAGACTGCGAGCGCAGCTCTCACCACCCTTCTGTTGAAATGAACAAGGCAGTTCCTGGGTTGAGAGGCACAGTCACGTCTGGATCGATCGTGTGGACATGCCCTAATGCATTTCGTAGGAGAATTAATCAGAGGGTGCATATTTTATGCGCATACATGCATAAACATGTCTAAATGCACATACAGTATCTCACAAAAGTGAGTACACCCCTCACATTTTTGTAAATATTTTATTATATCTTTTCATGTGACAACATTGAAGAAATAACACTTTGCTACAAAGTAGTAAGTGTACAGCTTGTATAACAGTGTACATTTTTTTTTTGTCCCCTCAAAATAACTAACATTAATGTCTAAACTGCTGGCAACAAAAGTGAGTACACCCCTAAGTGAAAATGTCCAAATTGGGCTAAAAGTGTCAATATTTTGTGTGTCCACCATTATTTTGCAGCACTGCCTTAACCCTCTTGGGCTTGGAATTCACCAGAGCTTCACAGGTTGCCACTGGAGTCCTCTTCCACTCCTCCATGACAACATCAGGGAGCTGGTGAATGTTAGAGACTTTGCACACCTCCACCTTCTGTTTGAGGATTCTCCAACAGATGCTCAATAGGGTTTAGGTCTGGAGACATGCTTGGCCAGTCCATCACCTTTACCCTCAGCATCTTTAGCAAGGCAGTAGTCATCTTGGAGGTGTGTTTAGGGTCGTTATGTTGGACTACTGACCTGCGGCAAAGTCTCTGAAGGGAGGGGGATCATGCTCTGCTTCAGTGTGTCACAGTACATGTTGACATTCATGATTCCCTCAATGAACTGTAGCTCCCCAGTGCCGGCAGCACTCATGCAGCCCCAGACCATGACACTCCCACCACCATGCTTGACTGTATGTAAGACACACGTGTCTTTGTACTCCTCACCTGGTTGCCGCCACACACTCTTGACACCATCTGAGCCAAATAAGTTTATCTTGGTCTCATCAAACCACAGGACATGGTTCCAGTAATCCATGTCCTTAGTATGCTTGTCTTCAGCAAACTGTTTGCAGGCTTTATTGTGCATCATCTTTAGAAAAGGCTTCCTTCTGGGATGACATCCATGCAGACCAATTCAATGCAGTGTGAAGCGTATTTTCTGAGCACTGACAGGCTGACTCCCCCACCCCTTCAAACTCTGCAGCAATGCTGGCAGCACGTATATGTCTATCTCCAAGACAACCTCTGGATATGACGCTGAGCACATGACTCAACTTCTTTGGTCAACCATGGCGAGGCCTGTTCTGAGTGGAACCTATCCTGTTAAACCGCTGTATGGTCTTGGTCACCGTGCTGCAGGTCAGTTTCAGGTTCTTGGCAATCCTCTTATAGCCTAGGACATCTTTATGTAGAGCAGCAATTCTTTTTTTCAGATCCTTAGAGAGTTCTTTGCCATGAGGTGAACTTCCAGTGACCAGTATGAGAGAGTGAGAGCGATAACACCAAATTTAACACACCTGAGACCTTGTAACACTAACGAGTCACATGACAACCAGGAAGGAAAATGGCTAATTGTGCCCAATTTGGACATTTTCACTTAGGGGTGTGTCCACTTTTGTTGCCAGCGGTTTAGACATGAATAGCGGTGTGTTAAGTTATTTTGAGGGGACAGCAAATTTACACTGTTATACAAGCTGTACACTCACTCCTTTACATTGTAGCATTTCTTCAGTGTTATCACATGAAAAGGTATAATATTTACAAAAATGTGAGGGGTGTACTCACTTTTGTGAGATACTGTAACTGTGCAGGTACATTTATTCTAGCCAAATGAACACGTTTACACTCATACAAGCATAAATGTCATACTCACATAAATGGGCATGAATACATGTATAAAGGCGCATAAATACAAAAAAAAATGTGTGCAAATAAGAAACATTTGGAGGCATTTTTTTGCCAAGTTCTAGCCGAAAAACTGCAGCATAAATTCATAAGCCCATATGCATGAGGCCTAATAATTATATTAGCTGTTATTGGGCTAAATTTGAACTAAGGTTTTTACATTTGTCTGCTTTTTTTTTTTTTCTTAGCATTTTTAAAGTGGAAGGAGAGGCTTTCTTTCATTCACCTCCCTACAATCAGATATGTAATTTTACATTCTTATAGTTCGGATTGTAAAAATATGTTTTTTTTTCTACCTTTTCTGGCTTAAAATTTCTTGCTTTTATGTGAATACAAAGCCCTTACCTTTTGTTTTGCAGAACGACATTTCCACTGCCTCCTAGTATCATTAATCCAGGAGGATAGGAGGAGCTGCTGTACAATTTTTAATGGTGTTAATGATGCTGATGGGCATGTGGCATGGCGAAATGGCTAATCAAAGCTGTGCTGAAATGAATACACAGATATCAGCAACTGTTTAAGGAAGTGTATGTGAGCAGATACATTCTACTTAAGAGGCACAACATTGTTGGAAAAACTGAGGATATTGCTGATTGTCTAGCTTAGACTGCTGTTTCTAATCTAGACAATTATTAATTGAGATAACAAATAATTTAAATGTTTTTGTTGTTACATATACTAAGCAAAGGCACATTTTTAAGCCAACCAGGGCATTTCTTGGCATGAGACAAGGAACAAATTGTATTTAATATGACCATCTTATTTCCTAATCCCTCACTTTCCTTAAAGATATTTAACCACTTCAGCCCCGGAAGGATTTACCCCCTTCCTGACCAGAGCACTTTTTGTGATTCGGCACTGCGTCGCTTTAACTGACAATTGCGCAGTCATGCGATGCTGTACTCAAACAAAATTGCCGTCCTTTTTTCCCACACAAATAGAGCTTTCTTTTGGTGGTATTTGATCACCTCTGCGGTTTTTATTTTTTGCGCTATAAACAAAAACAGAGTGACAATTTTGAAAAAAAAAAAGCAATATTTTTTACTTTTTGCTTTAATAAATATCCCCCCAAAATATATCAGTTTAGGCCGATATGTATTCTTCTACATATTTTTGGTAAAAAAAAAAAAAAAAAAAACGCAATAAGTGTATATTGGTTTGCGCAAAAGTTATAGCGTCTACAAAATAGGGGATAGTTTGATGGCAGTTTTATTATTATTTTTATTTTATTAGTAATGGCAGGGATCTGCGATTTTTATTGTGACTGAGACAAATCGGACACTTTTGACACTATTTTGGGAACATTGTCATTTATACGATCAAGGGGTTAAGTGTGTCCTAGGGAGTGAATCTAACTGTGGGGAATGGGCTACTACTCATTGGCCACAATGCCGCATCTTAAAGGGGACATACCTGTATGCCCATTTGCCCAGCCGTGCCATTGTGCCAACGTTTATCGTCATGCGCTGCTCAGCAAGGGGTTAAAACCACCTTTGGCAACAAATACTTGCTCACCCTCTTTGCACTATACAGAATTAAACACATGTCATTGGTCTCAAACCTTGAGGCTCAGTATCTGTTATGAGGATCTCCCATATCCTAGGTTCAGACTTTGGTCTTCAGATATGTTGATTGACGTTTATATCTCAATTATGTATTGCTTTTTTTTCCCTTAATTTTTCTTCTTGTTATTAAAGTGATATTAAAGTCTGAATTTTTGGTTTAAAAATAACAAACATGTTATACTTACCTGCTCTGTGAAGTGGTTTTGCACAGAGCAGCCCAGATCCTCCTCTTCTCAGGTCCCCCACAGGTGCTCCTGGCCCCTCCCTCCTGCCGAGTGCGCCCACAGCAAGCAGCTTGCTATGGGGGCACCCAAGCCGAGCCACTGCTCTGTGTGTCCATTCAGACACGGAGCCGTGGCTCGACCCCACCCTCTCTCTCCTCATTGGCTCACTGACTTTGACAGCAGTAGCCAATGGCACCCGCTGCTGTCATAGCCAATGAGTAGGGAGAGTCCCCAAACTTCATGGCTCTCGCGCAACATCTCTGGATCCAGATGTGGCTCAGGTAAGTATTGGAGGGTCTGAGGGGAGCTGCTGCACACAGAAGGTTTTTTATCTTAATGCATATAATGCATAAAAAAAAAAGCACCTTTTACCTTTAGAACCAATGTAAGCTTCATACCTCCAGTTAGGATTTGGTTTCTATTTCTACACTGTATTGCAATTTGAATATACAATATTGCTTTGTTATTTAGCGATCTACTAGTGATTGAATTTTTGTCTTATTGGTCTGGATACCTATTTTCTGTAACTTACTGAATATTGTTACATTTATTAAAGAAAGATTGAAATTAAAGTATATTTAAATCAAGGAACAACATTTTTATATATTGCAGATTACCAGGCAAAACATCCTGCCTGTTTTACTGGCAGGATGTCCAAGTGAAAATAGGGTTAACCGATTCATTCACCCCCTTCCTGCCTAGGCCAATTTTCAGCTGTCAGCGCTGTTGTTCTTTGAATGACAATTGTGCGGTCATTCAACACTTTACTCAAATGAATTTTTTTTTAAACAGATATAGCTTTTTTTTGGTGGTATTTAACTACCCCTGGGTTTTTTAATTTTTTGCAAAAAATAAAATTTCTTGTTTTCTGTTAGAAAATTTTGAAAATAAGTAATTTTTCTCCTTCACTGATGTGTGCTGATGAGACGACACTGGTGGACACTTAGACATGGGCTGAACACCCCCCTGTTCGGGAGTTCTGCCGGGGACCAAAAAGTTCTAGCCAAAACCATGAACCCCAAAGAAGTCTATGGGAGCCGAACAGGAAAAAAAAAAAGTGTCCATTTTTAAGGGTGATATGCAAGTAATTGGCCATAAAAGGGGTCTGAGGGACATGTATCAATGCATTTTTTAAACAATTGTTTTTTCAGGAGCAGTGATTTTAATTATGCTTAAAGTGCAACAATAAAAATATAAAATTCCTTTAACCACTTTAGCCCTAAAAGGTTTTTGACCAGGTCAGCTTTTGCGATACGGCACTGCGCCGCTTTAACTGACAATTGCGAGGGCGTGCAAAAAAGTTTCTTAGTTTCTGTCAGTAAATTTTGTAAATAAGTATTTTTTCTACCTCACTGTTGGGCACTGATAGGCTGCACTGATGAGGCAGCACTTATGGGCACTGATTAGGTGGCACTTATGAGGAGTCACTAATATGCTGCACTGATGGGCACTGATAGGTGGCACTGATATGTGGCACTGATGAGCACTGATAGGCAGCACTGATGGGCAGCACTGGTGGGCACAGATAGGTGGCACTAATGGGCACAGATAGGCAGCATGGATAGGCGGCACTGATGGGCATGGATAGTTGACACTGATGGACACAGATAGTTGACACTGATGGACACTGATGGGCGGCACTGATGGGCAGGAACCGATGGACACCGAAAGGCAGTAGTGACTGGCATCAATAATGGGCACTGATGGGCACTGATTGATGGCACGGCTGGGCACTAATTGATAGGCACTGGACAAGTTAATATAATTAGGGCACTGATGATCAGTGCCCTGAGTACATGTTCGGTTGTTTCCTGTAAAAAGATGCAGCTGATCGGCTCTCCTCACCACACACTCTGTCAGTGTGAGGCGACGAGAGCCGATCACTGGGACTTCCGTGTTTACATGTGACCGGCTGTAATTGGACTTAGCCGATCACATGGTTAAAGAACCTCGTGATTGGCTCTTTACAGAGATCGGGGTCGTGCCGTGCCATAGCAACACGCCACGGCCACGATCACCACACTGCGTGCCCCCACGGGCATGCAAGAGTGGCCGTTCTGGGGCGATATCATATGATGTTTACCCAAAAAGAGCCACACTGTCCCTCCATCATTTAATAATGGGCGGGTGGCAAGCGGTTAAGCAAAGGCGGTTTTGTGAATCTTTAGCAAAATTTTCACCCGGAGATCTTACCAGTAATAGCACTTCCTGTTTCAGGATGTCATGCTCGTCTTTAGTTGGCCTTTGGGCTGCCTATTAAGTCCTATAGATAGGCAACCTAATGGCCAGCTGATGGCGCACACACTGTAGGCTGACAACACTGCTGGTATTTGTGAACTGATACTAGCAGGATCTCCATGAAAGAAATGTTGCAGCATAATTAAAAAGCACTGCATATAGTGCTGTTGGCCCTGCACCAAAAAGGAGATAATCACTGCTTGTAATCAAACATTGAACAGAGGAGATGATTGGTAAATGTGAGCAGCTACAAGCACAGCAGGGAGATAAACTAAAATCATAAACTAGAATCATACTGCAGGGATAAGCCAATCAAAGCAATAAGACAGAAATCAGAAGCAAGACAAAAAACTTAGGTAAGCATGCAAAATAAAGACACCCAGTTATGAGAATCACAAAGTATTATGCTAAAACAACAAACACCAGAATCTAACATCAAAGGTTCAACAAAGACTCCAGAAAGAGGTATAAAATGTCAGATCTGAAAACAATATACAGTTGAGAATGAGATGGATTTTGGTACAAACACAAACAGAGGAAGAGGAGGCTTACAAAAAAGCAAAGGCAGAGCCCTGTGAGTTGTGGATAGATGACATATAAGACCAAGTGGGGAGTAAGGATGAGCACCGGTGTGTTCGCACACTCCACACGCCGAGCCCGCCGGGAATTCGGAGCGGCGCTGCGCTAATCACAGGCAGTGAGACATTTCCCGATCTCTGCAGCCGCACATCGGGAAAATGTCTCACTGCCTGTTATTAGCGCAGCGCCGTGCCGACTTCCCGGTGGGCTCGGCTTGTAGAGTGTGCGAACACGCCGGAGCTCATCCTTAGTGGGGAGTAGGGATGAGCCGAACACCCCCCGGTTCGGTTCGCACCAGAACCTGCGAACGGACCGAAAGTTCGCACGAACGTTAGAACCCCATTGACGTCTATGGGACTCGAACGTTCGAAATCAAAAGTGCTCATTTTAAAGGCTAATTTGCATGGTATTGTCCTAAAAAGGGTTTGGGGACCCGGGTCCTACCCCAGGGGACATGTATCAATGCAAAAAAAACTTTTAAAAACGGCCGTTTTTTCGGGATCAGTGATTTTAATGATGCTTAACCACTTGCCGACCGCCTACCGCATATATACTGCGGCAGAATGGCACGGGCAGGCAGAATCACGTACCCGTACGTGATCTGCCTCCCGCGGGCGGGGGGTCCGATCGGACCCCCCCCCGGTGCCATCGGCGGTCGGCATTTGACTGGGAGCGTCGGGAGGCGAGGGGGAGACCATCCGATCGTGGCCCCCCCCTCGCGATCGCTCCCAGCCAATGGGAATCCTCCTCTGCCTGTGTGTCGTTTCACACAGGCAGAGGATGTGATGTCATCTCTCCTCGGTCTGGCAGTTTCCGTTCCAGCGCCGAGGAGAGAAGACAAGTGAGTGCACACAACACACACACACACACAGTAGAATATGCCAGGCATACCTTACACCCCCGATCCCCCCCGATCGCCCCCCGATCCCCCCCCCAATCACCCCCCCCCCTGTCACAAACTGACATTAGCAGTATTTTTTTTTTTTTTTCTGATTACTGCATAGTGTCAGTTTGTGACAGTTAGTGTTAGGGCAGTGAGTATTACCCCCCTTTAGGTCTAGGATACCCCCCTAACCCCCCCTAATAAAGTTTTAACCCCTTGATCACCCCCCCTCACCAGTGTCGCTAAGCGATCATTTTTCTGATCGCTGTATTAGTGTCGCTGGTGACGGTAGTTAGGAACGTAAATATTTAGGTTCGCCGTCAGTGTTTTATAGCGACAGGGACCCCCATATACTATCTAATAAATGTTTTAACCCCTTGATTGCCCCCTAGTTAACCCTTTCACCACTGATCACCGTATAACCGTTAAGGGTGACGCTGGTTAGTTCGTTTATTTTTTATAGTGTCAGGGCACCCGCCGTTTATTACCGAATAAAGGTTTAGCCCCCTGATCGCCCGGCGGTGATATGCGTCGCCCCAGGCAGCGTCAGATTAGCGCCAGTACCGCGAACACCCACGCACGCAGCATATGCCTCCCTTAGTGGTATAGTATCTGATCGGATCAATATCTGATCCGATCAAATCTATACTAGCGTCCCCAGCAGTTTAGGGTTCCCGAAAACGCAGTGTTAGCGGGATCAGCCCAGATACCCGCTAGCACCTGCGTTTTGCCCCTCCGCCCAGCCCAGCCCAGCCCACCCAAGTGCAGTATCGATCGATCACTGTCACTTACAAAACACTAAACGCATAACTGCAGCGTTCGCAGAGTCAGGCCTGATCCCTGCGATCTCTAACAGTTTTTTTGGTAGCATTTTGGTGAACTGGCAAGCACCAGCCCCAGGCAGCGTCAGGTTAGCGCCAGTACCGCTAACACCCACGCACGCACCGTATACCTCCCTTAGTGGTATAGTATCTGATCGGATCAATATCTGATCCGATCAGATCTATACTAGCGTCCCCAGCAGTTTAGGGTTCCCAAAAACGCAGTGTTAGCGGGATCAGCCCAGATACCTGCTAGCACCTGCGTTTTGCCCCTCCGCCCGGCCCAGCCCACCCAAGTGCAGTATCGATCGATCACTGTCACTTACAAAACACTAAACGCATAACTGCAGCGTTCGCAGAGTCAGGCCTGATCCCTGCGATCGCTAACAGTTTTTTTGGTAGCGTTTTGGTGAACTGGCAAGCACCAGCCCCAGGCAGCGTCAGATTAGCGCCAGTACCGCTAACACCCACGCACGCAGCATACGCCTCCCTTAGTGGTATAGTATCTGATCGGATCAATATCTGATCCGATTAGATCTATACTAGTGTCCCCAGCAGTTTAGGGTTCCCAAAAACGCAGTGTTAGCGGGATCAGCCCAGATACCTGCTAGCACCTGCGTTTTGCCCCTCCGCCCGGCCCGGCCCAGCCCACCCAAGTGCAGTATCGATCGATCACTGTCACTTACAAAACACTAAACGCATAACTGCAGCGTTCGCAGAGTCAGGCCGGATCCCTGCGATCGCTAACAGTTTTTTTTGTAGCGTTTTGGTGAACTGGCAAGCGCCAGCGGCCTAGTACACCCCGGTCGTAGTCAAACCAGCACTGCAGTAACACTTGGTGACGTGGCGAGTCACATAAGTGCAGTTCAAGCTGGTGAGGTGGCAAGCACAAGTAGTGTCCCGCTGCCACCAAAAAGACAAACACAGCCCCGTCGTGCCCATAGTGCCCTTCCTGCTGCATTCGCCAATCCTAATTGGGAACCCACCGCTTCTGCAGCGCCCATACTTCCCCCATTCACATCCCCAACCAAATGCAGTCGGCTGCATGAGAGGCATTTTCTTTATGTCCTCCCGAGTACCCCTACCCAGCCAACCCCCCCAAAAAAGATGTCGTTTCTGCAGCTAGCGCGGATATAGGCGTGACACCCGCTATTATTGTCCCTCCTGTCCTGACAATCCTGGTCTTTGCATTGGTGAATGTTTTGAACGCTACCATGCACTAGTTGAGTATTAGCGTAGGGTACAGCATTGCACAGACTAGGCACACTTTCACAGGGTCTCCCGAGATGCCATCGCATTTTGAGAGACCCGAACCTGGAACCGGTTACAGTTATAAAAGTTAGTTACAAAAAAAAGTGTAAAAAAAAAAAAAAAAAAAACACAAACAAAAATATAAAATAAAAATAGTTGTCGTTTTATTGTTCTCTCTCTCTCTATTCTCTCTCTATTGTTCTGCTCTTTTTTACTGTATTCTATTCTGCAATGTTTTATTGTTATTATGTTTTATCATGTTTGCTTTTCAGGTATGCAATTTTTTATACCTTACCGTTTACTGTGCTTTATTGTTAACCATTTTTTTGTCTTCAGGTATGCCATTCACGACTTTGAGTGGTTATACCAGAATGATGCCTGCAGGTTTAGGTATCATCTTGGTATCATTCTTTTCAGCCAGCGGTCGGCTTTCATGTAAAAGCAATCCTAGTGGCTAATTAGCCTCTAGACTGCTTTTACAAGCAGTGGGAGGGAATGCCCCCCCCCCCAACATCTTCCGTGTTTTTCTCTGGCTCTCCTGTCTCAACAGGGAACCTGAAAATGCAGCCGGTGATTCAGCCAGCTGACCATAGAGCTGATCAGAGACCAGAGTGGCTCCAAACATCTCTATGACCTAAGAAACCGGAAGCTACGAGCATTTTATGACGTAGATTTCGCCGGATGTAAACAGCGCCATTGGGAAATTGGGAAAGCATTTTATCACACCGATCTTGGTGTGATCAGATGCTTTGAGGGCAGAGGAGAAATCTAGGGTCTAATAGACCCCAATTTTTGCAAAAAAGAGTACCTGTCACTACCTATTGCTATCATAGGGGATATTTACATTCCCTGAGATAACAATAAAAATGATTTAAAAAAAAAAAAAATGAAAGGAACAGTTTAAAAATAAGATAAAAAAATAATAATAATAAAGAAAAAAAAAAAAAAAAAAAAAAAAAAAGCACCCCTGTCCCCCCTGCTCTCGCGCTAAGGTGAACGCAAGCGTTGGTCTGGCGTCAAATGTAAACAGCAATTGCACCATGCATGTGAGGTATCGCCGCGAAGGTCAGATCAAGGGCAGTAAGTTTAGCAGTAGACCTCCTCTGTAAATCTAAAGTGGTAACCTGTAAAGGCTTTTAAAGGCTTTTAAAAATGTATTTAGTTTGTCGCCACTGCACGTTTGTGCGCAATTTTAAAGCATGTCATGTTTGGTATCCATGTACTCGGCCTAAGATCATCTTTTTTATTTCATCAAACATTTGGGCAATATAGTGTGTTTTAGTGCATTAAAATGTAAAAAAGTGTGTTTTTTCCCCAAAAAATGCGTTTGAAAAATCGCTGCGCAAATACTGTGTGAAAAAAAAAAATGAAACACCCACCATTTTAATCTGTAGGGCATTTGCTTTAAAAAAAAAAATATAATGTTTGGGGGTTCAAAGTAATTTTCTTGCAAAAAAAAATTATTTTTTTATGTAAACAATAAGTGTCAGAAAGGGCTTTGTCTTCAAGTGGTTAGAAGAGTGGGTGATGTGTGACATAAGCTTCTAGATGTTGTGCATAAAATGCCAGGACAGTTCAAACCCCCCCAAATGACCCCATTTTGGAAAGTAGACACCCCAAGCTATTTGCTGAGAGTCATGTTGAGTCCATGGAATAATTTATGTTGTGACACAAGTTGCGGGAAAGAGACAATTTTTTATTTTTTTTATTTTTTTTTGCGCAAAGTTGTCACTAAATGATATATTGCTCAAACATGCCATGGGAATATGTGAAATTACACCCCAAAATACATTCTGTTGCTTCTCCTGAGTACGGGGATACCACATGTGTGGGACTTTTTGGGAGCCTAGCCGCGTACGGGACCCCGAAAACTAAGCACCGCCTTCAGGCTTTCTAAGGCCGTAAATTTTTGATTTCACTCTTCACTGCCTATCACAGTTTCGGAGGCCATGGAATGCCCAGGTGGCACAAACCCCCCCCAAATGACCCCATTTTGGAAAGTAGACTCCCCAAGCTATTTGATGAGAGGTATAGTGAGTATTTTGCAGACCTCACTTTTTGTCACAAAGTTTTGAAAATTGAAAAAAGAAAAAAAAAAATTTTTTTCTCGCCTTTCTTTATTTTCAAAAACAAATGAGAGCTGCAAAATACTCACCATGCCTCTCAGCAAATAGCTTGGGGTGTCTACTTTCCAAAATGGGGTCATTTGGGGGGGGTTTGTGCCACCTGGGCATTCCATGGCCTCCGAAACTGTGATAGGCAGTGAGGAGTAAAATCAAAAATGTACGCCCTTAGAAATCCTGAAGGCGGTGCTTGGTTTTCGGGGTCCCGTACGCGGCTAGGCTCCTAAAAAGTCCCACACATGTGGTATCCCCGTACTCAGGAGAAGCAGCTAAATGTATTTTGGGGTGCAATTCCACATATGCCCATGGTCTGTGTGAGCAATATATCATTTAGTGACAACTTTGTGCAAAAAAAAAAAAAAAATTGTCACTTTCCCGCAACTTGTGTCAAAATATAAAACATTCCATGGACTCAACATGCCTCAAAGCAAATAGCTTGGGGTGTCTACTTTCCAAAATGGGGTCATTTGGGGGGGTTTTATGTCATCTGGGCATTTTATGGCCTTCAATACTGTGATAGGTAGTGAGGAGTAAAATCAAAAATGTACGCCCTTAGAAATCCTGAAGGCGGTGCTTGGTTTTCGGGGCCCCGTACGCGGCTAGGCTCCCAAAAAGTCCCACACATGTGGTATCCCCGTACTCAGGAGAAGCAGCTAAATGTATTTTGGGGTGAAATTCCACATATGCCCATGGCCTGTGTGAGCAATATATCATTTAGTGACAACTTTATGTAATTTTTTTTTTTTTTTTGTCATTATTCAATCACTTGGGACAAAAAAAATGAATATTCAATGGGCTCAACATGCCTCTCAGCAAATTCCTTGGGGTGTCTACTTTCCAAAATGGGGTCATTTGTGGGGGTTTTGTACTGCCCTGCCATTTTAGCACCTCAAGAAATGACATAGGCAGTCATAAATTAAAGGCTGTGTAAATTCCAGAAAATGTACCCTAGTTTGTAGACGCTATAACTTTTGCGCAAACCAATAAATATACACTTATTGACATTTTTTTTACCAAAGACATGTGGCCGAATACATTTTGGCCTAAATGTATGACTAAAATTGAGTTTATTGGATTTTTTTTAGAACAAAAAGTAGAAAATATCATTTTTTTTCAAAATTTTCGGTCTTTTTCCGTGTATAGCGCAAAAATTAAAAACGGCAGAGGTGATCAAATACCATCAAAAGAAAGCTCCCTTTGTGGGAAGAAAAGGACGCAAATTTCGTTTGAGTACAGCATTGCATGACCGCGCAATTAGCAGTTAAAGCGACGCAGTGCCGAATTGTAAAAAGTGCTCTGGTCAGGAAGGGGGTAAAACCTTCCGGGGCTGAAGTGGTTAAAGTAAAAAAAAAAAAGTGAAATATTCCTTTAAATATCGTACCTGGGGGGTGTCTATAGTATGCCTGTAAAGTGACGCGTGTTTCCCGTGTTTAGAACAGTCCCTGCACCAAATGTCATTTTTAAAGGAAAAAATCTCATTTAAAACTGCTTGCAGGTTTAATGTAATGTCGGGTCATGGCAATATGGATGAAAATCAGTGAGACAAACGGCATGGGTACCCCCCAGTCCATTACCAGGCCCTTTGGGTCCTGTATGGATATTAAGGGGAACCCCGCACCCAAATTAAAATAAGGAAAGGTGTGGGGCCACCAGGCCCTATATACTCTGAACAGCAGTATACAGGCGGTGCAAACAAGACAGGGACTGTAGGTTTGTTGTTAGGTAGAATCTCTTTGTAATTTTGAATGGGTACATTTTTAACGTGTTTAGCTCCAGCCAAAAAATCTTTTTTAAGCTTTTTGGAAAACATAGGGAAGGGTTATCACCCCTGTGACATTTGTTTTGCTGTCTTTCCTCCTCTTCAGAAGATTTCACCTCACTTTTTGTCCCAATGAAAAATGTTTTTTGAAAATTTGGGTTTTTTTGTGGAACAAGGATTGGAAAGCATCAGTGGAAAGGAGAATTTTTTTTCCCATATTAACTCTTACAGGAGAGAATTTCCCTTCCTAGGGGTAGATTTCATCTCACTTCCTGATGTCTCCTTCCGTTTGCAAGTAGGAGTCGTTTGTAAGTTAGATGTTTGAAAGTAGGGTCCTGCCCTATATACTCAGCAGAAATTTGGGCCTTAGGTGTTGCTGTGGCCACAACACTGTAAGCCCTCACAGGGCCCTGCTGTGAAATATTAGATCAAGAATTGTAATTACATGCCCCTGTTGAACAGGAGCTGAAAAATTAGGCCTTAGGCACTGGTGCTGGTGCCACAACACTGCAACCCCTCACAGACACTCTAGTTGGAACGCAGGAACGAGCCCTGCTGCAAAGTATTGCATCAAAAATTGTAATTACACGCCCCTGTTAGACAGGGGCAGAAAAATTGGGCCTTAGGCACTGGTGCTGGTGCCACAACACTGCAACCCCTCACAGACACTCTAGTTGGAACGCAGGAACGAGCCCTGCTGCAAAGTATTGCATCAAAAATTGTAATTACACGCCCCTGTTAGACAGGGGCAGAAAAATTGGGCCTTAGGCACTGGTGCTGGTGCCACAACACTGCAACCCCTCACAGACACTCTAGTTGGAACGCAGGAACGAGCCCTGCTGCAAAGTATTGCATCAAAAATTGTAATTACACGCCCCTATCACCAACAGAAAATAAAAATAAAAGTAAAAAAAGTAAAAAAATCCAAGTGGTAAACAATGAAGATCAGTGACAATGAGGAAGGGTCCACCACCAGGTATTGAAGGGGTTACTCCTTACCAGAAGGCCATGACCCCCCACTACAGAGGATCACAGCAAGCAGAGATCTTTTAAAGCCAGAATGGGGATTAGCAGCGGTGTCCACCAGGGATCATCTCGTCAGCAGCCACTCCAACAACCCAGGGCATTGATACCTCGATCCACCCACACAGCTACTAGCTGTGCAAATTATTTATTATGTTCCACTAGCATTAGTGCAACCTCTTATTTTCTTTATGCTTTTTTACAATTGATGTTTTTGTGAGGATTGCTGCTTTTCACTGTATTTCATTTTAGCACTTGGTTTTTAGCGCAGTTTCTTTCACCATTTTCTCTATAATTACACGCCCCTGTTAGACAGGAGAAGAAAAATTGGGCCTTGGGCACTGGTGCTGGTGCCACAACACTGCAACCCCTCACAGACACTCTAGTTGGAGTGCAGGAACGAGCCCTGCTGCAAAGTATTACATCAAAAATTGTAATTACACGCCCCTGTTAAACAGGGGCTGAAAAATTGTGCCTTAGGCACTGGTGGTGGCGCCCAGAACCAAAAATGTTCTTACAAGCTATCAGCGTGATGATTGAGGAGGAAGAGGATAATTACTCAGGGATAGTCACTCAGCATCAGCATAGGCAGTCTTTGAAGGGATCTGAGATTTCAAAAAAAATTATTCGGTTACATCAGCATCAGGTGCTTGGTAGCTGGTGGTGATCCAAGACTGATTCATTTTTATGAAGGTCAGTCGATCGACCGAGTCGGTGGACAGACGCACCCTGTGATCGGTTACCACACCTCCAGCAGCACTGAATGTGCGTTCCGAAAGAACGCTGGATGCAGGACAGGCCAGTAGCTCAATTGCATACTGTGCAAGCTCTGGCCAGTGATCCATCCTCAAGACCCAGTAACCCAGAGGATTTTCGGTGGGAAAGGTGTCCAAGTCTGATCTTGCCCCTAGGTATTCCTGCACCATGTAAAACAGACGCTGGCGATGGTTGCTGGAACCGATCATACCATGGGGCTGCGGACCAAAAAATTGTCTGAACGCATCGGTGAGACGGCCACCTTCTCCACCGCTCCTTATTTGACTGACCGAAGCCTCAGCAACACGTTGTCCAGAAACAGGAGTTTGTAACCTCCCAGTCTCTGGGAACGCGTTGCACAGACCTTTCTGCAAGGCCTCCCGAAGATGTTTCATCCTCTGCTCCCTCTGTGATGGCAAGATGAGGTCCGCAACCTTACCCTTGTAACGTGGATCAAGGAGGGTTGCCAGCCAGTATTGGTCCTTCTCCTTGATATCACGAATACGAGGATCCTTCCGCAGGCTTTGCAGGATCAGGGAGGCCATGCAGCGTAGGTTTGCTGAGGCATTCGGTCCGGAGTCCTCTGGGTCACTAAGGACGACATGGTCCGCAGTCACCTCCTCCCAGCCACGTACAAGTCCATGTGTTTCTTGGGACTGATCCCTTAAAGACTGCCGCTGATGCTGAGTGCCAGGCTCCACCTCCATACTGACACAATCTTCCTCCTCCTCCTCCTCCTCGTCCTCTTCCTGTGTGATCGGCGGGCACGCAGGAACACTGTCTGGATAAAGGGGGCCTTGAGAGCTAAGGAAGTCCTCCTCTTCCTGCCTCTGTTCTGCCTCAAGTGCCCTGTCCATTATTCCACGCAGCGTGTGCTCCAACAGGTGGACAAGGGGGACAGTGTCACTGATGCATGCACTGTCACTGCTCACCATCCTCGTGGCCTCCTCAAATGGTGACAGGACAGTGCATGCATCTCTGATCATGGCCCACTGGCGTGGGGAAAAAAAATCAAGCTCCCCTGACCCTGTCCTGGTGCCATAGTCGCACAGGTACTCATTGATGGCCCTCTGCTGCTTGTGCAGCCGCTGCAGCATGGCCAACGTTGAGTTCCACCTGGTGGGCATGTCACAGATTAGGCAGTTCTTGGGCAGGTTAAACTCCTTTTGGAGGTCCGTCAGCCGAGCACTGGCATTATATGACCGGCGGAAATGCACACAGACTTTCCTGGCCTGCCTCAGGACATCCTGTAAGCCCGGGTACCTGCCCAAGAACTGCTGCACCACCAAGTTAAGGACGTGAGCCAAACAGGGCACATGGGTCATTTGTCCCTGTCGGAGGGCAGAGAGGAGGTTGGTGCCATTGTCGCAAACCACCATTCCCGCTTTAAGTTGGCGTGGCGTCAACCACCTCTGAACCTGCCCCTGCAGAGCTGACAGAACCTCTGCCCCAGTGTGGCTCCTGTCCCCCAAGCACACCAGCTCAAGCACCGCATGGCATCTTTTGGTCTGCGTACTTGCGTAGCCCCTTGAACGACTACGGAGCACCGCTGGTTCCGAGGAGGAGGCCATGGAGGAAGAAGAAGAGGAGGGGGTGGAGGAGAGAGGTGTGTCACAATCATTAGCATTTTGGAGGCGTGGTGGCGGAACAACCTCCAACACTACTGCACCTTGTCCTGCATCCTTCCCAGATACCAGCAGAGTCACCCAATGCGCCGTGAAACTTAGGTAACGTCCCTGTCCATGCCTGCTGGACCATGAGTCAGCGGTAATATGCACCTTACCGCTGACCGCCCTGTCCAGCGAGGCATGGACATTGCCTTCCACATGCCGGTAGAGAGCCGGAATCGCCTTCCGTGAGAAAAAGTGGCGTTTAAGTACCTGCCACTGAGGAACCGCACATTCCACAAACTCACGGAAGGGGGCAGAGTCTACCAACTGAAAAGGCAGCAGTTGAAGTGCCAGCAATTTTGCCAAGCTAGCATTCAACCGCTGGGCATGTGGATGGCTGGGAGCAAACTTCTTTCGGCGGTGCAGCAGCTGGGGCAGGGAAATTTGCCTGGTACAATCTGACGTCGGTGTACCAAAAGCAGATTGCCCACAAGTACTTGGCTGTGACACACCTAATTCTACACCTTCATTCCTCTCAGTGCAGGTCTCAGAGAGGACTGAAGGTCTAGTGGGGTTGGAAATCTCAGCTGATGAGGAGCAAGGAGAGGTCCTCTTTGTTCTTTGGTGTGGGTCTTTTAGATGCACTGCATGGCAGGTCAACATATGTCTGGTCAAGCATGTGGTACCCAAGCGGGAGATGTTTTGGCCACGTGAGATACGCTTGAGACATATGTTGCAAATAGCAGCGGTGCGATCTGATGCACTCGTCTCAAAAAAGGCCCACACCAAAGAACTTTTTGAATAACGCACAGAGACTGCAGCGCCCTGCACATGTGATGCAGTCAATGTGCTGCCCTTAGGCTGGCCCCTGGAGGGCATCCTGCCTCGTTGGTGATGTGCCGCCTCCTCCTCCTCCTCCTCTCTCCTATCAGGCACCCACGTTGAGTCAGTGACCTCATCATCCCCTCCCTCCTCATCACTGGAGCAAACCTGGCAGTATGCTGCAGCAGGGGGAGCATGACTGCCAGATTGCTGTCCTTCTTGGGCACCCCCTCTGTCCGTGCTCATGTTACTGCCTTCATCGAGCTCAGTATCATCATCAGAGCCTTCCAAACGCTGGGCATCCTCCTGGAGCATGTACCCAACACTGTGGTCAAACAGTTCGAGGGACTCCTCAGGAGGACATGGTGGAGCTAGGGAAGGAGTCACTGATGACATTGAGCCGAGGGAAGAGGCCGCTGCTTTGCCAGACAAAGCACCCTGGGCATGGGTGAGAGAGGATGAGGAGGATGAGGACGGCTTGGTCATCCACTCGACCAAGTCTTCCGCATGTTGCGGCTCAACATGGCCAGCTGCCGAAAAAAAGGCCAAGCGTGTCCCATGGCCACGTGCTGATGAGGATGCACCGTCTCCACGACCAGCACTAGACACAGAGCCTGCTTGCCCTCTCTTATTGGTTTGTGACTGTCTGCCTCTCCTTCTTGGCCTTCCAGACATACTAATGGCCTGTAGCTGCACTAAGCTGGGATATATATATATATATATATATATATATATATATATATATATATACTGCATCTAGCAAAATCAACTGCCTGCCTGTAGTATGAGAACACCACCAACCTTCTACAGGTAGCTTTAGCTGAACACTGTGAGGTGGACGCACCCCACTAATTTGTAGGTTTAGCTGAACACTGTGAGCAGGACGCACTGCACTAAATGTAAATAGTCTAGCTGCCTGACCGTGGTACTAATAGGATCAAAAGAACACCAGTAATTTTCTTCAGGTAGCTTTATATACTGTAACAAGACAAGCCTGCCTGTCAGTAGGAGGATAACAGGAACGGATCTAGCTGAACACTGTGAGCAGGACGCACTGCACTAACTGTAAATAGTCTAGCTGCCTGACCGTGGTACTAATAGGATCAAAAGAACACCAGTAATTTTCTTCAGGTAGCTTTATATACTGTAACAAGACAAGCCTGCCTGTCAGTAGGAAGATAACAGGAACGGATCTAGCTGAACACTGTGAGCAGGACGCACTGCACTAAATGTAAATAGTCTAGCTGCCTGACCGTGGTACTAATAGGATCAAAAGAACACCAGTAATTTTCTTCAGGTAGCTTTATATACTGTAACAAGACAGGCCTGCCTGTCAGTAGCAAGATAACAGGAACGGATCTAGCTGAACACTGTAAGCAGGACGTACTGCACTAACTGTAAATAGTCTAGCTGCCTGACCGTGGTACTAATAGGATCAAAAGAACACCAGTAATTTTCTTCAGGTAGCTTTATATACTGTAACAAGACAAGCCTGCCTGTCAGTAGGAAGATAACAGGAACGGATCTAGCTGAACACTGTGAGCAGGACGCACTGCACTAAATGTAAATAGTCTAGCTGCCTGACCGTGGTACTAATAGGATCAAAAGAACACCAGTAATTTTCTTCAGGTAGCTTTATATACTGTAACAAGACAAGCCTGCCTGTCAGTAGGAAGATAACAGGAATGGATCTAGCTGAACACTGTGAGCAGGACGCACTGCACTAACTGTAAATAGTCTAGCTGCCTGACCGTGGTACTAATAGGATCAAAAGAACACCAGTAATTTTCTTCAGGTAGCTTTATATACTGTAACAAGACAAGCCTGCCTGTCAGTAGGAAGATAACAGGAACGGATCTAGCTGAACACTGTGAGCAGGACGCACTGCACTAAATGTAAATAGTCTAGAAGATAACAGGAACGGATCTAGCTGAACACTGTGAGCAGGACGCACTTTACTAAATGTAAATAGTCTAGCTGCCTGACCGTGGTACAAATAGGATCAAAAGAACACCAGTAATTTTCTTTAGGTAGCTGTTAATACTGTAACAAGACAAGCCTGCCTGTCAGTAGGAAGATAACAGGAACGGATCTAGCTGAACACTGTGAGCAGGACGCACTGCACTAAATGTAAATAGTCTAGAATTTAACAGGAACGGATCTAGCTGAACACTGTGAGCAGGACGCACTGCACTAAATGTAAATAGTCTAGAAGATAAAAGGAACAGATCTAGCTGAACACTGTGAGCAGGACGCACTGCACTAAATGTAAATAGTCTAGAAGATAACAGGAACGGATCTAGCTAAACTGAATACAGTGTATATATATATATGCAACACCTGGGATGCATATATATACACAATACACTGTAAGTGCAGCTAACTGACTGACTGTTCTGCCTAATCTATCTAACTCAAATCAAATGACACTGTCTCTCTGTCTATCTCTTTCAACGCCGGAACACACACTACACAGGGCCGCCGTGCAGGCGGCCTTATATAGTGTGGGGCATGTACTAAAGTTTTTTTTTTAAAACGGCCGTTTTTTCTCGAGCAGTGATTTTTTTAATGCTTAAAGTGAAACAATAAAATTAAATATTCCTTTAAATATTGTGCCTGCGGGGTGTCTATAGTATGCCTGTAAAGTTGCACATTTTTCCCGTATTTAGAACAGTACCACAGCAAAATGACATTTCTAAAGGAAAAATTGTAATTTAAAACTGATCGCGGCTGTAATGAATTGTCGGATCTTAGCAATATAGATACAGATAATTGAAAAAAAGAGCATGGGACCCTCCCCGTCTATTACCAGGCCCTTTGGGTCGGGTATGAATATTAAGGGGAACCTCAAATCGAAATTTTAAAAAAAATTGCGTGGGGGTCCGCCTAAAATCCATACCAGGCCCTTCGGGTCTGATATGGAAATTAAAGGGAACCCTGCGCCAAATTTAAAAAAAAAATGGCGTAGGGGTCCCCCCCAAAATCCATACCAGACCCTTATCTGAGCACACAACCTGGCAGGCCACAGGAAAAGAGGGGGGGCAAGAGAGCGCCCCCCTCCTGAACCATACCAGGCCACATGCCCTCAACATGGGGAGGGTGCTTTGGGGTAGCCAAGGACAAGGGCTTCATCTCCACAACCCTTGCCCGGGGGTTGTGGAGGTCTGCGGGAGGGGAGTTTATTGTAATCTGGAAGCCCCCTTTAACAAGGGGACCACCAGATCCCGCCCCCCCCTATGTGAATTGGTAACAGGGTACAAATGTACCCCTACCATTTCACAAAAAAGTGTCAAAATGGTCAAAAATAAAAAATAAAAATGTCCCACAGTGCAAGTTCACGCCGCCCGATGGACGGAAAAAGATAAAAAAGCTGCAACCTCCATGGAAGGCTCTCGCTGTCTGATGCATCTTTGCTGTGACAGCTCTTATATAACTGAGGGCGGGGCCACCTGGTGATGTAACCAAGTGACCCTGACCCTGACGCACGGGGGCTTCCCCATGGCGGTTACGTCACCGGGTGGCCCCGCCATCAGTTATATAAGAGCTGTCACAGCAAGGACGTGTCAGAGGGTGGGAGCTTCCCATGGAGGTGGGTCAGTAGTGGCTTTTTTTTTTTCTTTTTTTCGGTCCATCGGGTGGTGTGAACTTACATCGTGGGACATTTTTATCTTTTTATTTTTTAATAAATGACTTGTCCCAAGCTGTCTCTTGTCTTTACCATTTTGACACTTTGTGAAATGGTAGGGGTACTTTTGTACCCCGTTACCAATTCACATGGGGGCCAGGATCTGGAGGTCCCCTTGTTAAAGGGGGCTTCCAGATTCCGATAAGCCCCCCGCCCGCAGACCCCCACAACCACCGGGCAAGGGTTGTGGGGGTGAGGCCCTTGTCCCCATCAACATGGGGACAAGGTGCTTTGAGGGGCACCCCTATGCCATTTTTGGATTTTGGGGGGACCCCTATGCCATTTTTTTAAAATTTTGGTGCAGGGTTCTCCTTAATTTCCATATCAGACCCGAAGGGCCTGGTATGGATTTTAGGGGGACCCCACAAATTTTTTTTTTAAATTTTGGTTCGGGGTTCCCCTTAATATTCATACCAGACCCAAAGGGCCTGGTAATGGACTGAGGGGGGATCCCATGCTCTGATTTTCAATGAGTTTTATCTATATTGCCGAGACCCGATAATTCTTTACAGCCGCGATCAGTTTTAAATGACAATTTTTCCTTTAGAAATGTAATTTTGCTGTGGTACTGTTCTAAACTGCAACTGGGAAAAATGTGCCCCTTTACAGGCATACTATAGACACCCCCCAGGCACAATATTTAAAGGAATATTTAATTTTTATTGTTTCACTTTAAGCATTAAAAAAATCACTGCTCCCGAAAAAAACTGCCGTTTTTAAAATATTTTTTTGCATTGATACATGTCCCCTGGGGCAGGACCTAGGTTCCCAAACACTTTTTTCCAATAACTTGCATATAACCCTTTAAAATTAACACTTTTATTTATTCATGTCCGTGTCCCATAGACTTTAACGGTGTTTGTGTGTTATGCCAATTTTTTTTGCCTGTTCGCATGTTCTGCTGCAAACCGAATAGGAGGGTGTTCAGCTCATCTCTAGTACCTAATAGAAGAGCTCAAACTGCAGGGGAAGGCCTCCCTTGGGACTCCGACTCGGGGCCCCTGGTAGAGTAAACAGGAGGCGCAGGAGTAAGGAGGGGCAAAAGCACCTGGCAGGATCAACAGCACAAGGTAAGTTGGGATGTCAGGAAGCTTTGCACAGGACGACAGCAGACTGGAACTGGAGTAAAGGACCGAACCTGGAACAAGCTGGATCAGCGGACAGGTGGAGCAGGCTGGAAATGGAACAGCTGGCTTGGAGCTGGACAGCAGACTGGAATCTGGAACAGGCTGGATCAGCAGACAGGTGCAGCAGACTGCAGGAAGATTCCTTCAGATGTGGCCTTCAGGTTCACATGAGTTCTCCTCAGGCCCGTAGCCCATTTGGTCAAAAATTGGATTTGATTACTTCTCTTCCTGAAATCCAAGATAGCTTCCACTTCAAATTCCTCCTCTCCATCCATCAAGTATTCAGAAGTGATACGTGAAAAACAGGATGGATCCTGAGTGAATCCAGGAGTTCCAGTTCATAGGCTACCTTGTTTATCTTCCTGTTTATGGGGAATGGACCCATAAACTTAGGACCCAGCATCCGCGATGGGCAAGCCAACTTTAGATTCACTGTGGAAAACCATACCAGATAACTAAGTACTAATTTACCTTTTTTCCTGTCAAAGACTTCTTTATTGTATTCTTGTGTCCTGGTCATGGTTCCCTGTAATAATTACTTATTAAGGCAGAAAAAAATTTATTGTTTCATGGACCGCGGGTACAAAGCATTCAGGAATGGAGTTACGCAAAAATGATGGGTGAAAGTCATAATTGGCAAAAAAAGGCGTTTGTTTCGTAGTGGAGTGGATGGAATTGTTGTAAGCAAACTCAGCCAAAGGGAGCAGGGAGATCCAGTCTTCTTCGGAGAATTAAGAAAAACAACGTAATGCCGTGTACACGGGCGGACTTTTCGGCATCAATGGTCCATCGGTCTTTCCGACGGACATTCGACGGACTTTTGAGGGACTTCCGACGGACTTTCGAACTAACGGACTTGCCTACACACGATCACACCAAAGTCCGACGGATTCGTACGTGATTCGTACGACCAGACTAAAATAAGGAAGTTCATAGCCAGTAGCCAATAGCTGTTCTATCGTCGGTTTTCGTCCGTCGGACTAGCATACAGACGAACGGATTTTTCGAATCCGTCGGAAAGATTTGAAACATGTTTTAAATCTAAAGTCTGCTGCAGGTTTGATGAAGCCCACACATGGTTGGATTGTCTGACAGATTTGTTCCGTCATACCAGTCTGATCGCAAAGTCCACCAGTGTATACAAGGCATAAGTTTTGCTCGATGGTCTGGTTGGTCCTCTCTGTCTGCCCATTTGTCTGAGGATGGTAGGCAGAGGAGAACAATAGCTCAATTCCTAGAGTCTTATACAGAGCTTTCCAGAATTGGGAAGTAAATTGTACTCGCCGATCCGAAACAATGTTGGCCGGTACTCCGTGAAGTTTAATGATTTCTCTGATAAATATTTGAGCTGTTTCAGGAGCTGAGGGAGTACCATTCATCGGAATAAAGTGTGCCATCTTAGACAAGCAGTCTACCACTACAAAGATAGTGGTATGACCCTCTGCCGGGACAATAAAGTCTATGGACAACATCTTCCAAGGTCTGGGACAGGCAATGGTTTTAATAACCCCTAGCCTTGGCTCTACTGTTCTTACTCCGTATGCAGGTGATGCAAGATTCTACGTATATCTTGCCGTCTCCAACTACTTGAGGCCACCAGAAGGTGCTCTGCACAAGGTCAACAGTTTTGGTTATGCCAAAATGTCTGGCTAGTGCATGATCATGGCAAAGTTGCAGTACAACAACCCGTAGGCCTTTGGGTACAAAAATCTTGCCCTTGTACCAGAACAGACCATCCTTTGCTTGTAACTCAGCTTCAATGGGGGGTGCCACCCCCACGCAGGCTTGCTTAATCTTGGAAAGCAAATCTTCTTGTACCAGAAGAAAATTTCCAGGGGAAAGATTGGTGTCCAGAGGAGAGGTTTCTTTAGCTTTATGAAACATCCTAGACAGGGCGTCAGGTTTTGTGTTCTTCGGGCCCAGCCGGTAGGTGAAATGAAAAGAGAACCTGGAGAAGAATAATGCCCAGCTGGCTTGTTGTGGCTTCAACCTTTTTGCAGACTTCAGATATTCCAGATTCTTGTGATCTGTGTATATCAAGATTGGATGGGCTGCTCCTTCCAGCAGGTATCGCCACTCTTCCAGTGCAGACTCTATTGCCGGTAGTTCTTGGTCTCCCACATCGTAGTTCTTTTCTGCTGTTCATAACTTATGGGAGAAAAAAGCTACCGGGTGTAACAGGGCTTTGGTCCCCTGTCGTTGGGAAAGTACTGCTCCCACAGCAATTTCAGAAGCATCTACTTCCAGAACAAATGGTAATATCGTGGGTCCTTAAAAATCAGTAGCAACTTCTTTTTATTCTTATGGCTGGTTGCTTTCAGAAAATATATGGTTTGGGGGTATTTTACAAACTCTGAAAGCTATAAAGGAAAAAATAAAAAAGCAAAGGAAATATTGCAAAAATGGTCTGGCCGCCTGAGTGTAAAAATTGAGCACAGGGCCTGGCAGCGAAAGGGTTAAAGACAACTTGGACACCAAGTAGAATTTATATAAAACATACATTTTATTACATTCATTAAACGTTTTGTAAATCAAACAGTTACTATAAAAACAAAGAGAGCTAAAATTGCATGACATTTTGTATAAGTGTAGTGACAATGTCTCCTCTCCGTCCCAACGTATTTCAGGAAGCGGTCAACCCTTTCTTCAGGGGTATAGCGGGGGAGAGTCACATACTTTATGTTTCTATAAATAGATTTTAACATTTACCATGGGGGGGGAACCCATGCCACTTTTTTCAATGAGTTTTATCTATATTGCCGAGACCCGACAATTCATTACAGCCGCAAGCAGTTTTAAATTATTTTTTTTTCCTTTAGAAATGTCATTTTGCTGTGGTATTGGTCTAAACACGGGAAAACTGTGTCACTTTACAGGCATACTATAGACACCCCACAGGCATGATATTTAGAGTCAAATATATTTTTATTAAGTTTGCAAGGTTATACAGAGCCATTTAACATTGGCAGAACATAGTATATAGCGATTAGCACGGTTGAAAATAATTTGTCTGTACACAAACATATAAATACAGGGAGCGGAGTATATAAGAGTGAATGTACACCAGTTCGGTTCAGACTCAATCCTATAAGTAACATTTATACCATGCTATAGTACAACGACTGTTCATTAATTTCAACGTCTGCTACTTGTATCATTAAAGGTATGGGGAGGAGAGAGTATTGGAAAGAAGAGAGAGAGAGAGGGGAAGAGGAGAGGAAGGAGGGTGGAGGACGGGTAAGGGTAGGGGGTTCAGGTCAAGCTGGCAGGCCCTGGGGCAGCACAATGGGGGCTCTGGGTTGAATTTATTTAATCAGGTGGTTTTTAGCAGATTTTTCAAAGCATTGGAGGTGGTGTAATCAATCCATATTAGCCACATGGTTTGAAATTTATCATAAGTGTCATTATCTAATGCAATCATCTCCTCCATTCGCATGATATCGTTGACAATGGAGACCCAAGAGGATAGTGGGGGGGTAGTGGTAGTTTTCCAGTAAAGTGGAATGAGTTGTCTAGCTGCTGAGAGGAAAAAACGAAGTAGAGATCGTTTCTGAGAGGGTATTGAACCCGGCAACATGGACAGCAGCGCCATTTCTGGTGTGGGCGTCGTAGGTTTATCGTAGAGGCTACTGTATACGGCAAAAACCTGTGACCAGAATGGTTGGATGGCGTTGCAATTCCACCATATGTGGAGATAATTCCCCTCCGGTTCGCCACATCTCCAACAGGTCGTGGCAGTAGAGGGAAAAATATTGTGTAACGATTGGGGGTCTCTGTACCATCGCGCCAGGAGCTTAAAATTCTTCTCTTGTATATGGCAAGAGATGGAGGACTTGTGTGTGAAGTGAAAAGACTTTTGCCAGTCATCAGGTGAAAAATCCTTGCCTAGGTCTGAGGCCCATCTCCTCGTGTAAGGTGGCAGTTGTTCGTGGATCAGTGAGTGTAATAATTTGTAGATGGTGGATAGTAGATGTCTGGGAGTTTCCGAGAGAGAACACAGCCGCTCGTAGTCTGTTAGGGGTCTATGGGTGTGTGTAGAGGAGAACAGGTCAGAGCAGAAGGAGGAGATGCGTAAGGCTGTGAGCCAATTGCCTCTATCTCCCGGGAGAATCGGTGCGCCCGTGTTGGGGTGTATGAATGAGTTGGCTGTAGGCCAGGTGTCCCGTGAATATGAGCCCACTAGATTAGAGCCCATGCCCTGGGGGAGGTCTGGATGGTCGAAGAGCGAAGTAAGCGGTGAGGGGTCAGTAGATAGTATTGGTAATAATCCTTTTCTGTACCACAGGTGTAGTGCTGCAGTTGTTAATGGTGAGCAGTTAGTTAGGGTGGAGAGTCCTCGACCATGTCCCCAGAGCAGAGCTCGGAGGTCAAAAGTGGAGAGGTCTTGTTCTATGGCAGTGGATGCCTTGGGGAACGGGCGAGGGAACCACTCGAGGGTCCGAGATAGGACTGCAGCCCTGTGGTACATTTCGAAGTCTGGGAGGCCAACCCCACCCCGATTTTTAGGGTATGTCAGCAAGGCATGTCTGATACGAGACATCCCCTGCTGCCAAACAAAACGTATAGACATAGAACGCAGCGAGGCAAAGAAGCGCTGAGGGATAAGTATCGGAATCGTCTGGAAAACGTATAGAAGTTTAGGGAGAGTATCCATTTTTAATGTATTAATACGGCCGAACCAAGGTAGTGGGGTCTGGTTCCATGTTTCTAGTTCTTTCCGGATTCGGGATAGGAGCGGAGGGTAGTTGAGATTGTAAAGGTCAGCTAGGTTGGATGGGATGGTGACACCAAGGTAAGAGATACCCTTTGTACCCCACTGGAATGGGAAATTGGTCCGCAATTGTGTGAGGGTGGAGGGAGTTAGGGATATGTTAAGGGCTTCTGTCTTAGACATATTGAGCTTAAAATTACTTAGGTCTCCAAATCTACGGAACTCCTGCATTAAGGAGGGTAGTGAGGTATGGGGTTGTTGGATGTAAACAAGGAGGTCATCTGCATAAAGTGAGAGTTTTACTTCCGATGATGGCGTCGGTATTCCCATGATGTTATTGTTTTGCCTAATAGCCGTGGCCAAATGCTCCATCACTAGAACAAAGAGCAAGGGAGACAGTGGGCATCCCTGCCTTGTCCCATTGGATATCACTAGTGGGGCCGATGCGGAACCATTGACCAGTACAGAGGCAGTGGGCTGGGAATAAAGCGCCATCACCTTAGATATAAATGAAGGGCCGAGTCCAATCTGTTTCAGAGAAAGGCGTAGAAATTGCCAGTTAACCCGGTCAAACGCCTTTTCGGCGTCAAAAGAGAGGATGCAGGCCTTTAGATTATGTTTGCGGATATAAGAGATTAGGTGTATCGTTTTTGTGGTATTGTCCCTGGCCTCCCTACCAGGGACAAAACCCACTTGGTCTTTGTGTACAATGGAGGGTAAGAGGGGCGAGAGGCGATTGGCCAGGATCTTGGCAAAAAGCTTAACGTCGACGTTTAGGAGGGAGATAGGTCTATAACTAGTGCATTGGGAGGGGTCCTTTCCGGGCTTAGGTATTACTGAGATAGTGGCAGACAGAAGGGATTTGGGGGGGGGATGAGCATCATCTAGGTAGTTAAACGCCGCTGCTAGGAGTGGGGCTAGTGAATGGGCAAATAATTTGTAGAATCTGGGCGTAAAACCGTCAGGTCCTGGGCATTTACCGGATTTTAATCCTTTAATAGCTAGAAGGAAGTCTGAAGATGTTAGGACTTCTTCTAGGGCCTTGGAAGTGTGGGGATCTATTCGTGGGAGGGCTGTCTCTGAAATATAGTTTTCCATGTCTGGGAGTTGTGAGTTTGGTCGCGGGGATTGTTGAGGTCGGGTAGGGAGGTTATAGAGTTGAGAATAGTAGTGTTGAAAAGCGTCTGCTATGCCCTTAGGGGTCCTGATTTTTTGTTGGTTTGTGTTGCAAATGAACGGTATGGGGTGCCGAGGGGGACGCGGGTGTAGAACTTTAGCAAGGTGCTGTCCGCATTTATTAGCTAGCATGTAGTGACGATTACGTCCTTTGTCTCTGGCTATAAGGGTGTTTGCATCTAGAATGCGGAGTAAATCTCTGCGGGCATTGGAGAGATCCACAAAGGTATTATGCGAAAGGTCTTTCTTATGTGTGCTTTCGAGGGTGTGGATAGATGAGAGTAATTTGACTATGTCAGCCGATCTAGCCTTCTTCAATCGTGCGCCATGTTGGATGAAAATTCCCCGCAGCACACATTTCAGGGCCTCCCATTTGGTAAGGGGGTTGGTGTCATCTGAACGGTGGTCATGAATAAAGTTTTTAATTGCCTGCTGGGTGTCTGTCACACAAAGGCTATCTTTTAGCAGGTTGTCATTTAAGCGCCAGGTAAAAGTTTTGTGTGCCTTAGGTGGGTGGGCTAAACTTAAATGGGCAGGGGCATGATCAGACCATAAAATGTTACCTAGGGAAGCTTGTATAGGGATATCAAGTAGGGATTGTGATACTAGAAAGTAGTCAATGCGACTATATGAGTTGTGGGCGACCGAGTAGCAGCTGTAATCTCTCTCGAATGGATGCTGGACCCGCCAGACATCCACTAATTGGGCTGAGTGTAGAAGTGATTTGATATGTGTGAGAGTGGAGTGTGATATAGCTGACTTACCCGAGGAGGTGTCCACGGCTGGTGTGAGGGTCACGTTGAGGTCTCCTCCTACAACGAAACAGGGGCCCCCAAACGAGATTAGTTTGTCTATAAGCATGGAGAAAAAACTCCCTTGGTCTTGGTTTGGTCCGTATACATTAGCAACTGTGAAGATAGAAAGGTTAGATTTTATTTTAAGAAAGATAAAGCGACCATCAGGGTCTATTAGGGTATCTAATACTTCTGGTTGGAAGGATTTGTGGAAAGCTATAGATACTCCTTTGGATTTAGAAAGTGGATTAGTGCTATGGAACCATTTATGGAAGTGGGGGTTGTTTAAGGCTGGAATGGCCGAGCCCTTAAAGTGTGTTTCTTGAAGTAGTAGGATTTGAGTTTTGGCTTTATGGAAGTGATAAAGCACTTGGCTCCTTTTCTCAGGGGTGTTAAAACCTCTGCAATTATAGGAGGCTAAGGTGATGTGATCTAGTGGTGGCATGAGAGCAATGGAGTGGAGACACGCCTAAGATCTCTCGTCAGAATTCTAGTGGCCCCTACGTGACCCAGGGCCTGCCCTGCCTGGGGGAAGAGGGATAAAGATGGGGAGGGGACAGAGGATAGGTAGGGAAAAAGAGTGGAGGTGGAGGGAATTAGAGAGGTGGAGAAGGTGGACATAAACCAGCTCAGCCAGGTAAAAACAGAACACATCCACCATGTAGACAGAGAGAGCCACCATGATAAAATACAGAGGTGGAAAAAGAGGTTAAAACCACAGAGTGGTAGCCTGGAAGAAATCATTGGGTGCAATCGCATGGTAACTGGATAATAAAAAAGAAAAAAAAACACTAAATAACGTAAACAGTGCAATAATACGCACTATTGGACCTAAGTGGGGTATAAACGTGGTAAGCGCACAAAGCGCTCCCCGGTCCCGGGATCCCCACCGTACATAAAACCTGAACAACCTGGGGACATCGCTCACGAACATCTCTAGCTATAGGCATAATGTAGTGGCCCTTATATGACACATCTGCCTTTCTTCCGAACCGCTGTCGAAATGCTTCATGGAGCACGGAAGTCCTCCGTGTACTTGAATAACGTACAGGGGATCATGCTGGCGTGGGGGGGGAAGGGGGTGACCACCCTTCTATTTTCAAGGGGGACTAGGATAAGGCCCAGTGCGGAAGGAAGGCATCTGTGTAACTTTATAATTATAGTCAATTAAAACTTATTGTCTACAGTTTTAAGACAGATGTATACCCCCTTGTCACAGTTAAGTCCCTTCCCTCCCACCCGACCCCAGAAACCGATATCTGTATACACGGTGAGCTAAAAAAAGGAGATAAAAAAGTTAACAAGGGAAAAAAAAAAAAAACAAAAAACTGGTATGCATGAGAGGATGCGCTATATAACCTGAAACAGAGAACTGAGAAAAAAAAGATTAGAAAAACTTGTGCGCATCGTTCATAAAAATGTGATGTCGGTAGGTCTGAAGGTCCAGCAGCAAACCCTCCTCTCGCTGACTAGGCAAGAGAGAGGTGGAGAAAAGAGTGGAATGGAGACAGGTATCACCCTGTTGCTGGAGGGAACATCAGCCGTCCGGTGATTTGTGGGGCGAGGATCTGGGGCGCTTCTGCCTGCCGGTCTTCTGCCATTGCGTGCTGAATGGAAGACCAGGCGTGGTGGTTGGGAGAGGCCAATCCGGTAGGGAAACCTGTGGGAGTTCCAGGGTGCTCAGGAATCGCGGTAAGTCTCCTAAGGTGCGGAAGATGGCCGTCTTGCCCTCGTGCTGAACTCGCAGTTGAAACGGAAAGCGCCATTGGTATCTGATTTGTCTCTCTTGCAAGATTGAGGTGAGGGGTTTCAGAGAGCGCCGCATGGCTAGTGTTTGGCGGGAGAGGTCTGGGAGTAGCATGACGGGGGTGTCATTAAGCCTGATGGAGTCCTGGGTGCTTGCCTCTCGCATGATGTTTTCTTTCACCTTGTAGAAGTGCACTCTACACAGGGTGTCACGGACATAGGCAGAGTCTGGATTGCGAGGGCCGGAGGTCCTGTGTACTCTGTCTAATTCGATGTGGGTGTCTTTGGGTTGCTGAAGTATTTGATTGAAGATAGAGGTTACAGCCCCTGCCAGGTCTTTATGCTCGATGGTTTCAGGGATGCCGCGTATTCTGATATTGTTCCGTCTATTACGGTTCTCAATGTCGTCCTGGTGGTACATGAGCTGTTGGATTAGGACAGTGTGAGAGTTCAAAATTGCTTCATGGGAATGCAGAGTAGTGCATATGCCCTCTGTGGTATTTTCCACGTCCTCAATACGGATTCCCATGTCCCTTTTAAGCTCCGCAATCTCCTGTCTATATGCTTTTTCCATACGGGTGGTGTAATGCTCAAAATCGGCTTTTGTTGGGAGCGAGCGGATGTATGTATGGAGGGATCGCATCTGCGATTCTAAGTCCCATCCGTCCCCTGAGTTCAGGGATGCTTGCGACTGATTGTAGGGGCTGTGCGGGCTGTGTTGGCCCTGTAGTGTGGGCTCAAGATCAGCTAGTGAGGCAGAGCGAGCCCTGGAGCGTACCTGCATGGTGTCTGAAGGCTCAGAGCGGGCGGGGGACGGAGGTGCCGGCGCCATCTTAGGCTGTCCCTGTGAGCTGTAGGCCGCAGATGCTCTGGTCACAAATCTGCCCAGATCGCTCTGTGTACGATCGCCGGTGGGCTTAGAGTGATCCTTGGGCTTTCCCTTGCCCATCTGTGCGGTTGAGGAGCGGTGTGAGGCGGGATGTCTCTGCTAGAACCTCGTGGAGATCCGTGGGACCGGGAGCCGCCGTGAAGTGCGACCTACGTCTCCATGCGCTAGGCCACGCCCCCCCACAGGCATGATATTTAAAGAGGGGTTCCACTCAAATTTTTAACTTAATCTTACCCCCTTCAGTTAATTGCATAGATGTTCAAATGCCCCACGAAAAAAATTTTTATCGCTGTAATTACCTTTATATTGTACTTTATTGTGGCACTTCCTATCTCTCCTCCCATGGGAGTAGGCGTCTTTATTGCCTTTCCCCGGCGCCGCACTGTCTCCTGGGAGCTTAGTGTCAGGCTTCCCAAGATTCAGTGTGGAAACAATGATCATGCTGGTTAACAAGCTGTGAATGAACAGCATTCACCACATCCAGGAAATCAATGCTTGTGGGCTTCACATGCCCACAAGCAAGATGGAAACAGCCAGCATCACATTTTTTAAGTTATTCTTCAGTACAAAAACAGACAGAGGTGGAAATATTACACCCAAACTGTCAGTATTATTTTGGGGTTAGCAAAGTGTCTCAATGACCTATAAAAAAGAAAAAAAAAAAGATTGGTCGCCAGACTCCCGCTTTAATGTAATATTTCATTTTTATTGTTACACTTTAAGCATTATTAAAATCACTGCTCCCGAAAAAACTGCAATTATTTTTAAAACTTTTTTTGCATTGATACATGTCCCCTGAGACAAGATCCAGGTCCCCAAACTCTTTTTATGAAAATAACTTGCATATAAGCCTTTAAAATTAGTACTTTTGATTTGTCATGTTCGCGTCCCATAGACTTTAACAGTGTTCGTCCAAATTTCTTGCCTGTTAGCAAGTTCTGGTGCGAACCGAACCAGGGGGGGGGTGTTCAGCTCATCCTTAAAAGTGAACCTGTTTTTTTAAACTATGTACGGCTATAAGAAATATAGATCATCATATACAGTATGGTAATGGTAAATGTTATATTCTATTTATAGAAACATAAAGTATGTGACTCTCCACCGCTATACCCCTGAAGAAAGGGTTGACTGCTTCCTGAAATACGTTGGGACGGAGAGGAGACATTATCACTACACTTATACAAAGTGTCACGCAATTTTAGCTGTCTTTTGTTTTTATAGTAACTGTATGATTTACAAAAGTTTAATGAATATAATAAAATGTATGTTTTATATAAATTCTACTTGGTGTCCAAGTTGTCTTTAACCCTTTCGCTGCCAGGCCCTGTGCTCAATTTTTACACTCAGGCGGCCAGACCATTTTTGCAATATTTCCTTTGCTTTTTTTATTTTTTCCTTATAGCTTTCAGAGTTTGTAAAATGCTCCCCAAACTATATATTTTCTGAAAGCAACCAGCAATAAGAATAAAAAGAAGTTGCTACTGATTTTTAAGGTCCCACAATATTTGCACAAATGTTTATTAAAACAATATTCTAGCTAAAATCCACTAAAATCATGATTAGCAGCTAAAGACACAGCACATTTTACAAAATTCCTACTAAATATAAAAGCCTAACCTATATTGAGTTAATAAATAACAAATATTTGTAACTTTCAAATTACGTCTTTTTGTGAAATGGTAAAAATTGAACAGGCGCAAAAATATAAATATCCAAATTTTTCTAAAGATCTGAAGGTTTTAATTTTTCCCTTACAGCTTTCAGAATTTGTGAAAGACCTACAAAACCATATATTTTCTGAAAGCATATGACCTCTAGAATAAAAAGAAGGTGCTACTGATTTTTTAGACCCCGCGTATTTGCGCAAATGTTTATCAAACCAATATATTTGCAAATAATACACTAAAACCATTATTGGCAGATAAAAACACAGCTAAGTTTACAAAATTCCTGCCAGATCCCTAAATATAAAAGCTTAGCCTGTATGGAGTTAACAAATGACAAAAAATGTAATTTTAACATTGCGCCTTTTTGCAAAATGGTGAAAATCAAATGTACGCAAAAATGTAAATATCCAAATTTCTCTAAAAATCTGAAGGTTTTAATTTTTCCCTTACCGCTTTCAGAATTTGTGAAAGACCCCCAAAACCATATATGTTCTGAAAGCATATGACCTCTAGAATTTGCACAAATGTTTATCAAAACAATATTGTCCCTAAAAATACACTAAAACCATTATTAGCAGATACAAACAATTTTCCAAAATTCCTTCTAAATTCCTGCTAAATATAAAAGCTTACCCTGTGAGTTAATAAATAACAAATATTTGTGAATTTTAAATTGCACCTTTTTGCAAAATGGTGAAAATCGAACGTACCCAAAAATCTCTCTAAAAATCTGGAGGTTTTCATTTTTCACTACCTTTCAGAGTGTGTAAAAGACCCCATAAACCATATATTTTCTGAAAGCATATGACCTCTGGAATAAAAATAAGGTGCTACTGATTTTTCAGCCCCGCTGTATTTGCTCAAGTGTTTATCAAAACAATATTTTCACTAAAAATACACTAAATTTATTAATAGTTGATTCATACATGGCAAATGTACAAATTTCCTGCTAAATTCCTAGCAAATATAAAAGTTAAAACTGTATTAAGTTCATAAATAACAAATATTTGTACGTTTTAAATTGCACCTTTTTGTGAAATGTTGAAAACTGAAGGTACGCAAAACTGTATATAAAAACAATTTACTCTAAAAAGCCAGAGGTTTTTCACTTACAGGTTTCAGAATTTGAAAAGACCCCTCAAACTAGAAGTTTTCTGAAAGCATATGGCCTGTAGAATAAAAAAAAGAGCTACTGATTTTTTTGGCCCTGCAATAATTGCGCAAATGTTCATCATATCGCTATTTTCGCAAAAATATACATTAAAATCATTAATAGTGCACATAAACACAACAAAACTTACAAAATTCCTGCTAAATTACTACTAAAGCATCGTTCACATGTGACATACTAAAGTGTAAGCCCATGGAGGGCCATGTTTACCCTCACAGGGATGCACAGGTGTTCCGTGCATCCCCAAACAGGCAGTCCCATTTATGTCAATTGGGATGCAACAGCTGCAGATCCATAGCTGCTGTTCCTAATCTGACATCCGTGTGCGTGTGGATACATGACCCCGAATACAGACAGTGTGAGATCAGGGAAATGCATGCAGACCTACATAGATGTAAAATTGGGAGCAACGGCAATGTTCGTGCAGGTGCTACATCCCAAATTACATCAATGGAACAGCCTGCACAGAAATGCATGGAACACCTGTGCATCCCTGTAAAGGTACGCTGTGCATGCCCTGTGTGAAAGGCCTTAGGCACCTTTTACACAATCACACCGATCTGGTCTGCCTGTCAGCTTTTCAGGCAGGCCCAATTGGACCACCCATTGTTCTCTATGGAGTGGCTAATGTAAATGGACATGTTTCCGTTTACACCCGCCTGCATCCGATCCAGTCCAGTCCACTAAAAATAGACGGATGGGGATTCCATTCCCCATCCATCTAGCAGATCAGATCGGAAGGTATCCGATGGAAATGGACAGGTGGTCTGCTTCTATCCGACCACCCCATGGAGAACAGCGGGCTGTGTCCGTGTCCACTCTGCATCAGCGGAGTGGATGCTGACCTGTCATCCACCTGCTCAGCAGAGATCAGCAGACCGATCCCCCGCTGAGCAAGTGGATCTGCTTGACAGAGTCCACTCCATGTGAAAGGGGTCTTACCAGGAGCAGCCATCCATTAGGGGCTCTGAGGTGACGCCCCCTTCTGGGTGCAGGACTCATACATTTGTATGAGTTTTTTTTCCAAGCCACTTGATTAGAGCCTGAGGCTCTCATTGGCTTGAAAAAGATCGGGCTTGGGGGGCAGAGCACTGCACCTCAAACCCACCTACTTGTGAAAATAGCAAATGAATATTCACTATTGTCTTCCGGCATCTCTTCCTGGGCAATCAGGACTGATCAGATTTGCAGAGAAAACCATGGAGGGGTGAGTGCAGGGTACTGTTACTGTAAAGGGGTGAGTGCGGGGGGACCATCACCGTGGAGGGGTGTGTATGGGTGGACCCAGGGGGTCTTACTATGTTTGTGTTTTTTTAATTGAACTTTTTACATTTTTATACAGTTTTTTTTTTTTTTTGGGGGGGAGGGGGGGGGATATCAGAGGTCTAATCAGACACCCATATCTATTTTTTTTGAGAAAGAAAGGGACTGAAGATAGTTACTTTTCTCTGCAGAACTTTACTTGAATGAATGAGGAATCTGTAAAGTGATTTCTCATTCATTCAGAAAATGACAGTCCGATACATAGTAACACACGCGGTTTACTGTATATCAGCTGTCAGTGGATATAGGAGCGATCGCTGCCTAAATCCACTGTAGTACAGGGGGAGCTTTGTAAACACAAGTATACCAAGCCCCCCAAGTGCCAATTTCACCCCCACTGCACCGCTCCCCCCCTCCCCCCACCGTGCTCCCCAGCCTGACAGATCTCTGGAGATCAGTGCAGGGAGAAGCTGCAAGCGGCGGGAGGGAAGGAGATATGCCGCTCAGAGAGGCCATGGATTGGTGGTGCGGGGGCAGTTGGGGGGCTATCTGACTGGCAGGGGAACACATCTGGATGCCCTAAATCCCCATGCAGCACCTGAAGACGGCAGGAGTGGAAGAGGAGGGATGCCAGCTAATGATGGTAGCTGCGGGGAGTGGGTTTGGGGGGGTCGGATTGGGTGGAGGGGGGTAATTTGTGCTGGGGGGAAGAAGGGGGGTGAAGGGGATAGGAAAGGAGAGTGGGGGGCAGTTTAAGATGAAAGTTAGCGGCGGGGGTGGAGAGGCAGGGGACAGGGAATCGGCAGCATAGGTGGGTGTCACATTAGGGGTTAATAACTCTGATCAGCGGGTTGTTCTCCACTGATCAGATTTATATAATTGTTCAGCAGAGTCTGCTGAACAATTCTGATATAAGATTATGATCTTTGAAGTGACAATAAGCTTATAGGAGAGGGAGAAATGAGATCCTTACGGCGTACAGACTTGGCCACCTACGGGCACTTTTTAGGTCCGTACGGCGTACGGACCTGGAAGTGGAAGGGTTAAAGTTCCATTGTATTTTTTGAGTAACATTCTGTTCCTATAGACTATCTGGGATGTTGACAACAATTATATGGTCTTCTCTGCTGGTTATCTCTTTCTATTCTAGTAGAAAGGACAATGTTGTACACCATTAAAATTAATGGACAGCACTGTTTAAATAAATGTAGATATTTCACACATCCAGATGACAAGAAATCATTACTGGTATTTAGTATCCCTTGTTTTACAGTATGATTCTTCTTGAGTAAGAACTGTAGACAGGGTAGTTGGTATATGTAAAACTGATTCTAAATGTAAAAAAAATGTTCTTTAAAATAACAAACATGTCATACTTACCTGCTCTGTGCTTCCTCTTCTTGGCTCCCCTGCTGGCACTTATGACTCCTTCCCCTGCTGAGCAAGTGGCTTGCTATGGGGCACTCATGTGGGCTCATTCCCAAGCCTCACTGTCTGAGTCTATTGACACAGACAGCAGGACTCGGCCCCGCTCCCTAAGCCCTTGTCGCTGGTTGTGATTAACAGCAGCAGGAGCCAATGGCTTCTGTTGCTGTCTCTGAGCCAATTAGGAGGAATTAGGAGGGAGAAGGCCTCTGATCTCGTGCACATCACTGGATCAAGATTGGGCTCATGTAAGTATAAGGGTGGCTGGAGGGAAACTACATGCAGAAGTTTTTTTTTTTTTTTTTTACCTTAATGCATAGTATGCATTAAGGTAAAAAAACTTCTGCCTTTAGGCTGCTTTCACATTGGGGCATCGGCGGTAAATTTCTATTTTTAGTGGCGCTTTAACGTCGTTTTTGCAGAGGTTTTCGACCGATAGCGGGGCACTTTTAACCTCCGCTAATGCTGGAAAACTGGTTAAAATGACCCACAAAGCGCAGCTGAAGCGATGCTTTGCTGGCAGTTCGGCGGTGCTGCCCATTCATTTACGCCGCTCCTTCACCGCTCCAAAGATGCTGCTTTCAGGAGTTTTTAAGGCTACTTTAACACTGAGGCGCTTTACAGGCGCTACAACGCTAAAAATAGCTCCTGTACAGCGTCTCTTCTGTGTCTTCAGTGTGAAAGCCTGAGGGCAAGTCGCATCTTTGCAGCGCTATAGGAGTGCTGTATTCACCACACCTAAAGCACCCCTTCCCATTGAAAACAATAGGGCAGCTCTGCAAACCCGCCGGCAAAGATGCGCTTTGCAGGTGGTTTTAGCCCTTTTTCGCCTGCTAGCGGGGGTTAAAACCGCCCCACTAGTGGCCAAATATTGCCGCTAAAATGATGGTAAAGCCAGGCATCCGCCCGTCCCAGTGTCAAAGTAGCCTTAACATCCTGCCAGCGCATCGCCTCAGTGTGAAAGCACTCGGGCTTTCACACTGAGACTGCAGAGGAGCCGTTTTTCAGGCGCTATTTTTAGCCCAAAAGCGCCTGAAAAACGCCTCAGTGTGAAAGGGATCTTATGCCGCGTACACACGAGCGGACTTTACGGCAGACTTTGCCTGGCGGACTTTTCGACGGACTTTATGACGGACTTTCCGAATGAAAGGACTTGCCTACGCACAATCCAACAAAGTCCGTCGAATTTGTACGTGATGACGTATGACCGGACTAAAACAAGGAAGTTCATAGCCAGTAGCCAATAGCTGCCCTAGCGTGGCTTTTTGTCCGTCGAACTAGCATACAGACGAGCGGACTTTTCGACCGGACTCAAGTTCGACGGATAGATTTAAAACATGTTTCAAATCTAAGTCCGTCCAACTTTTGAGAAAACAAAGTCCGCTGGAGCCCACACACGATCGAATTGTCTGACGAAATCCCGTCCGCCGGGCAAAGTCTGCCGTAAAGTCCGCTCGTGTGTACACGGCATTAGAATCACTTTAATTCTGGACAGCCCAAGGAAGAACTTAATTAAATAATATAACCCCCATGTAAGGGAAATGCCTGATTTTTAACATTAAAATCAAACAGAACCTATACATTTTTTGTTTATGTAAAATATTTAAGGAATAAATTCACTTTTGTAAATAATAACTAAATAATATTTTCTGCTGGTAAGAATAAATGTGCATTTATAATTTGTTTCCCTAGGAGCCTGCAGAGCATTGCACCAGCAGTCAGCAGATTGGGGGTGCAATGGCAGGCTTCTACAAACTCTCAGAAAACTGCAAGACATCTGCAGCAGTGCAAGATGGCACTTGTAGTTCATTCATTCACAGAAGTCTGTGAATGAATGACATGGCTGTGTGGGTGGAGCCATGTACAACCACCCTGAACTGCTGCGAGGGGGCTGTACATGCCTCCACCCACACAGCCATGTCATTCATTCACAGACTTCTGTGAATGAATGAACTACAAGTGCCATCCTGCACTGCTGCAGGTGCAGAGAGAGGATCCCCCACTCGCTGTCACAATGAGGGATCTGGTGGGGGGGGTGAGAGGCTGCTGGTTTAGTAACATGTTACATGTTACACCCTGAATATGAGTATAACATGCTACTAAAGGTGAATTTAGCCTAAAATCTTTCTGGCTCAGTATTTTGTAATACAACATAATATACCAACATAAAAATATAATGTTGAATCTAGAAAAATATTGAGAGTAGAAAGTATCAACATCAATGATAATGTTTGTGTTTTTAATAAAGTAACTTAATTTCAGATGTTTATCATACTGTTGACCTTAAATCAAAAGTCAATGATCTTTGACTGCTTAGACTGCAGCTGGATATCACATTATTTCCTTCTTGATCCATTACCTCCCAGGGAACTAATAAAAGCCTACACTTTCAAAGAGCAGAAGTCATATATTGTACAGTTTAGATAGAGAACACTTCCAGATACTTTACTAAGAACACGTCAATACAAATCCAGATGTTAGTGATAACACCACACTGAACAAGATTAATACCATGGAAAAGAATCAATAAAAACACGCCAGAGACAAATGTAGCAAAGTATTACACTGTTAAATATGAAACAGCCACTTGGCTGATCTGTTAGCATCCTTGAAGTCATAATATTCCCTTGCATTTATGACATCAGGGAATACAAGACTTACAAAATAGATTATGTTATATGTATAGCAAAAGCTGCAAAAAAAAAAAAAATCAGGTCCAGCCTAAAAGCCAGTAAACACGATCAGACTTTTTGACAACAAACATGCAAATTAGTTGTTTTGGAGAAACATCCGACCTTGTGTACGCTCCATCTGACAACCTTTTCCGGTTTCCATCGGACTTTTGTTGGCTGTGCGAATGCACAAACTTTCCGATAACAAAAGTCCGATGGAGCAAAGTCCGATCGCGTGTACACAAAACCATCAGACTTTTGTACAAACTACAGTACGCAGCCACAAGAATGTTTCCAGGTCGATCCCATCGCGCTGGTTCTCGGCAACAGGGTACTGTACATCTCGTGCTGGCTGCAATAGGAAAAACACATTTTCCTACTGCGGTGGGCCGAGAGGGAATTCCCCTCTGGGGGAATCCAGGCCCTCCGGTCTGTTATGGATTTTAAGGGGAGCCCCCTACGCTGAAAAAACTGCGTTGGCGCCCCCCAAAATCCATACCAGACCCTTATCTGAGCATGCAGCCCGGCAGTCAGGAAAGGGGGTGGGGATGAGCGAGCGCCCCCCCTCCTGAACCGTACCAGGCGGCATGCCCTCAACATGGGGGGTGGGTGCTTTTGAGGGGGGGCGTCCTGCGGGCCCCCCTCCCTAAAGCACCTTGTCCCCATGTTGATGAGGACAAGGGCCTCTTCCCGACAACCCTGGCCGTCGGTTGTCGGGGTCTGCGGGGGAGGGGCTTATCGGAATCCGGGAGCCCCTTTTAATAAGGGGGCCCCCAGATCCCGGCCCCCCACCCTATGTGCATGAGTATGGGGTACATGGTACCCCTACCCATTCACCTAGGGAAAAAAGTGTCACATAAAAAAACACTACACAGGTTTTTAAAGTAAATTTATTAGGCAGCTCCGGGGTCTTCTTCCGACTTCGGGGGACTCTCCGGCCTCTTCTCCCGGTGTCTGGTTCTTCTCCGCTCTCTCTGGCGTCTTCTCCCGGTGTCCGGTTCTTCTCTGCTCTCTCTGGCCTCTTCTCCCGATGTCCGGTTCTTCTCTGCTCTCTCTGGCCTCTTCTCCCAGTGTCCGGTTCTTCTGCCGGCTCCTCCGCTATCTTCTGCCGCTCTTTTGCTAGCTGTTGCCCGTTCTTCTACATTGTCTTCTTCCCTCTTCTTTTCTTCCGATGTGGACAGGACGCTCTTTCCTGCTGTAATGGTGTGAGAGCGCTCCGCAATGATTTATATAGGCGGTGACCCTGCCCCCTTATGACGTCACAGTCCCGGGGCATGCTGGGACTGTGACGTCCTAAGGGGGTGTGGTCACTGGGTGATGTTGACCATGCCACCTTATGACGTCACAGTCCCAGCATGCCCCAGGACTGTGACGCCATAAGGGGGTGGGGTCACCGCCTATATAAGTCATTGCGGAGTGCTCACACACCATTACAGAGGGAGAGAGCATCATGTCAACATCGGAAGAAGAGAAGAGGGAAGAAGACGATGCAGAAGTCCAGGCCACCGCTAGCAAAAGAGCGGCAGAAGACAGTGGAGGAACCCCTGAAGTCGGAAGAAGACCCGCAAAGTCGGAAGAAGACCCCCGGAGCTGTCTAATAAATTACTATAAAAATCAATGTAGTGTGTTTTTTATTGACACTTTTTTCCCTAAGTGAATGGGTAGGGGTATGATGTACCCCATACTCATTCACATAGGGTGGGGTGCCAGGATCTTATTAAAGGGAGCCCCCGCCCGCAGACCCCGACAATCAATGGCCAGGGTTGTCGGGAAGAGGCCCTTGTCCTCATCAACATGGGGATAAGGTGCTTTGGGGTGGGGGAGCCACAGGGCACCCCCCTCCTCCAAAGCACCCACCCCCCATGTTGAGGGCATACGGCCTGGTACCCCAAGATGGAGGGCACTCGCTTTTTCCCACCCCCTTTCCTGACCGGCCAGGCTGCATGCTCGGATGAGGGTCTGGTATGGATTTTGGGGGGACCCCCATGCCATTTTTTCGGCATAGGGGTTCCCCTTAAAATCCATACCAGACCTAGGGGCCTGGTATGCCCCTGGAGGGGAACCCATGCCATTTTTTTATTTAAAATTTGACGTGGAGTTCCCCCTCAAGATTCATACCAAACACAGTGCCGGGCATTGGCGGGGATTCAAGTCGCATCCCCGCACCAGTGTGAACCTGGCTTGCAAGGTGTCAATCTCGCCGATAAAAGCGGCGAGATTGACACAATATCAGACAACAATACAGAAGTTGACCAAAGGGTGATGGTAAAGAGCTAAAAACCACGTGATTTAATGAAAGTTGGCTAAAAAAGTTCTGCCGTGTGTATGCAATACAAACTTATGGCCAACGCCCTTTGTACAAAAATCGAAGGGAAAGTTTGTACAAAGTCCTATCGTGTGTATGAGGCTTTAGAGACTCAAAATTTTTTAGCCTTAGGTAATGATGCAGCCGGATAAAACAAAGCTTATGGTTGTTTACATATCTATGCCCTGACAACTAGCAGCACTAAAATTTATGTATTAGCAGTGTGCGCTTCACAAAATATATAACTTGTAACATCCAAAAACATGAAGTGGAAAGGCTCAAAGCCATAGAAAAAGCCAAATAGCTGAACACACAGGATGAAACACAACTGTTTGATATCCTACCTTTATCTTATAACTTAGATAATTATTCCCATCAGCACCTTTGATGATCTGGTAATATGCAGAATGCCAGCAAAAACAGTTATATTGTAAACTGACTGGCTTAAAGGGGAAGTAAACCCATCCAAGCAACAATTGCATTTCTGGCACATGCCGGAAATGTGACACTCCCATTGGTTGTGCTCTCAACCAAACTGTCAAACCATCCAATGGCTGGTGTCTTAACTGATCACATGTGCAGCATCATGGCAGTTGTAGATTACAGGGGCGAAGATGGCAGCTTTCTTGGCTGAAAATGACAGGTGGGTTTACTTCCACTTTAAACCTTTCAGTCTTTTAGCAAATCTTAGTAAGTTATTTGCAGCTGAAACTATGTATCAGCGTCCCATAGAAACTGCACCATGCTGATGTCCATTCAGATTTCACTTGCTCCTTCTAATCATCTCCCTGTTCCTCCTATTTCTAACTTTGTCACTGATCCTTTACTTTTCTTTTTTGTGTAGTAAGGCCCTATTATGTAAACTTAAAGTAAGTTAAGCAGGGTATACACTGACAATTTGTGTTCAACCATTGGGTTGAATCAAAAAATAACCCGACAGATCCTTCAATCCACTCAAGTGATGTGGATGCAGGAATCTCCCCTACTGCACTATTGTTTTCTTACAGTGTTGGCTCCCTCTTGCAGAATACACAGATCAGCACTGCAGCTATTGGATGCAAGCCCTGATCAAATGCTGGTTTTCCAACGGGACCAATCGACAGAAGGTAGCCTAATGATTGGCTTCTGTGGAACATTCTGCAGTAAGAATGTACAGAAATGTATCTGGTTCCTGCTGAACTGGCCAAGTTTTGATACATGTATAGTTATTAACAATATCCATGCTGTATACCAAGTAAGTAATGTATTAGTCATATGGCATAACTGAGAATGTGGAAAATACAAACTGAGTGATTGCCTAAAGCATTGTGATATTGTTATGCATCATTAGATATGCACACACACACACACACACATACACACAGGAGTAGATGGGGAGGTTAGGGGCATTCAAATCCCCCCAGAGCATCCTGACAAAATGATCAGTGTCCCTGTTGTCATGGCTGCACCACTCAAGCTCAGCAACAGTGCAGGCTGCCCAGCACTCAGAGCTGACAGCATCCACCCACCATCGCTACCCACTGCTGTCAGCTACAGTGGTTGGTTGCTATGACTGACAGCATCCTAGAATCCAATCATGTTCTTGCCCCGACCACAGGACCCACAATTCAGAGAAGGAGGGCAAAGATGAAACTTTTTTACTCCAGACCTGCCTGGTCCCAGTGCCCCACCTTTCAGCTTCCACCTGTCTTATAGCTGCACTGAGAAGAAACAAACCCTGAAGTAAGGGGCATTTCTGGGGACCATGATTTAAGGGGGGCTCTGGGGCCATGATGTAAGGTGGAGTTCTGAGGACCATGATTTAAGAGGGGCTCTGGGGACCATAATGTAAGGGGAGCCTATGGGGACAATAATGTAAGGTATGAGGTGGTATGAAGGGAGTCACTTTGGGCGGGGGGCTTCTGGAACCCAGCTTCTCTTGGAGAGCTCTGGAAACTCCTTGTCCAGTTCCTCCAGCCCCTCCTATATGTAAGTTACCCTGTGTCTATTAGGGGCACAGGGTGACCGAGAACCTCAGTCTGATTTCAAGAATATATGAAGATAAAGTCCCCCTTTCATTAGAGACCCTTGCTAGAGGGTTTGGGGTGGGGTGGGGGTTGCTATGTGTTTGTTAAGTGCCTCTATCCCATTGTTCTATTGTCTGTATCTGCCTTGGGAGCAACCTTTTAGGGGGTGGATATGTCTCCGTGGATTAGCTGTGAGAGGGGAGGGGGGATTTCTCCAGCAGCCCCTCCCAAAGGCAGTCTACTGATAAGAAGTTTGACTACACCTGTGTCATGCTACTAGTGCAGGTAAAGTCTACCCCGCCCTATTTCATTATGCACCCATTAAGAGGGGTGCTTGTCCCCTGAGTGTATCTCTGTGTGCCCTTGTTCAAATAAACAGTTCATGTTCAGTAGCCAAAACGAGTACTGCCTAGTTCTTGGTTGTCAGCAGTTGGAATATTGAATATCTATGTTCAGACTGGGAAGAAGCGATTTATGACTGAAGCACTCAAGTGGAGTGTGGGATGTGATTCCGTGACAGGTGGGACTCTGGGGACCCCGATATAAGAAGGGGAAACTCTGGGGACCTTGATGTAAGGAAGGGGGACTCTGGAGGCCATTATGTAAGTAGGAGAAACTCTGGGAACCTTGATGTAAGGAGGTGACTCTGGGGACCCTGATGTAATGAACGGGCCTCTGGGGACCATGATGTAAGGAGGGGGGCCTCTGTGGACCTTGATGTAAGGTGTGCTCTGGGGACCATGATGTAAGGGGAGGCTATGGGGACAATGATTTTAGGAGGGATCTGGGGACCATGATGTACAGAGGGTGGACTCTGGTGACCCCGATGTAAGGAGGGGGCTGTGGGAACCTTAATGTAAGGAGGGGGACTCTATGGACCTTGATGTAAAGGGGGGTGATTCTGAGGACACTGATTTAGGAAGAGGGACTCTAGAGATTTTGATGTAAGGGAGGGTGACTCTGAGGACCCTGATGTAAGAAGAGACCTTGGGGACTCTAATAAAAGGGGGGACTCTGATATAAGAGGGAAATTCTGGGGACCCTGATGTAAGGGATGGGACTCTGGAGACCCTTTTGTAAAGAACAGAGGAAACTTTAGAAACCTTGATTGAGGGATAGGGGGAGAATTAGGTAAGACAGAGGGGGACACTGGGAACCCTAATGAGAGGGGGATTCTGGGAACCCTAAATAAGGGTGGGTTCAGATGTAAGAGGGGACTATGGGGACCATAATTTGAGGAGGGGACTTTGAGGACCTTTATGTAAAGGGGGATTTTGGAGACCCTGATATAAGAGGGGCTCTGGGGGCTCCTGTGTTAAAAAGGGGGACACTTAGGCTCATTATGTAAGACAGAGGGGTGACTCTAGGGACCCTGATGTAAGAGATCTGAAGATCCTATTGTAAGGGGAGGGGGGAAATCTAGGGACCTTGATTTAGGGTGAGTTAGGACCCTTATGTAAGATAGGGGGGGGCTCTGAGATTCCTAATGAGAGGGGGCATTCTGATGTAAGGGAACTCTGGGGATCCTGATGTAAATGGATGACTTATGGGTCCCCAATGTATGGAGGGGTGAACTCTAAGGACCTTGAAGTACAGTAAGAGGGGGTGACTCTGGGAACCTTGCTTTAAGGAGGGGGGTTTGCGGACCCTGATATAAGAGGGGACCCCAATATAAGAGGGAAATCTGGGGACCCTGATATAAGGGTGTCATTTGGAAACCCCGATATAAGGGGAGAGGGAAACTCTGGGGATCGTGATCTAAGGCAGTGACTGAGGACCCTGATATAAAAGAAGGACTCTGGGGCCAGGCAGCTTGGGGCTCTGAGGAGTCAGGATGGAGACACTTGAGCACTGAAGTCTGTGGTGGAGCTGTGTGGAAACGAGGCAGCTGTAAACGGTGAGGGGGTCACGAAACACAAGTCTGTGTACTCCAGGCATGATGCCTGGAGTAGGGGGTCACACCCTCAGAAACATGTTTCAGTATCTATAGCAACTTGGAGTACACAGACTTGTGTTCCATGACCCCCTCGGCACATTGGTCAAGCCTTTATAGCTGCCTTGGTTTCACACTGCACCACCACTTAAGTGTTGCCATCCTGACTCCTGCAGCATCCCTTGACTCATAGCCCAGGCTGCAGGCAGCAGCATATCGTGGAGCAGCCATTTGGCTTTGTGGATGGGATCACACTAGCTCTATTTCAACGGTGACAGGCGTGTTGTTCACTGGAACCATGTGAGTGCATTATAATATTTTTTCTTATTGTGTCAAAATAAAGGAGGTTTTACACTAGGGGAGCGCTTTCCTTGTGTTTTTCCTTTCCTATCTTACAAGGCAATGACAGGCTGTCCGCAGCCACAGATATTCCTGACTAATCATGTAGCCAGCAAATACCGACACTTTGTATGCGTACAGCCACAATCAGCACAGGTATTCACTAGCTGTGTGAATGATTGCAGTTATCCACACACAGCTGTCTATTGCAGTTGCAGGTAAATGTAGATTCTTGCCGCCTGGATTTACAGTGAGGTTAAATGCCAGTATGAATGCAGCCTTAGAACCCTTTCACACGGGCTTTCTGATGAGGTTCTCCTGTCAGTTTTTTAGGTAGACTTGATCAACAGCTCCATGCAGATCTATGGGCAGGAGGATGTAAATTAACTTCTGTCTGTTTACATCTGCCTACCTCTGAGTCTGTCCAGGTTAAAAAAAATGGAAGAGATCAGAGGAAACCTAAAGTAATTAGACACCAGCCCAAAGATCCAGCACGGGTCTGCAAATGTTTGCTGGCAAAATACTGAATGGGCTTCTGCTCATGTTGCACAATAAGGGCTTGTTTACACTTGCAGTTCCCTCATGACGAGTGTTCTGTGATGGATCACTCTTCAGAGGATGTTAGACAGGCAGTGGGGAGGCAATAATGTTGCTTCCTCACCGCCTGTTTAAGCACCTAAAACTCTGCACCACTTCACCTTTGGTGGGTGTTACTGCTCACCAAGTGGGATAGCCAGGTGCCCTTGTCTGCTGCCTTGTCAGAGTTGGGGGGATGCTAAAACATGACTCAGGTTCAAGCTGAACCCCCCAGAAAGAAAATGCATCTGTGGCCCCGCACACATACACACACATACACACACACACCTGAGTGTAGAAAGACAAATTTTAAAAAAGTTATTCACTAAAAGTATGTTCTGTACAATGGCATTTGTAACATTCACAGAATTCATTAAAAAGAAACTTAGAATATTATAGATTATAAATATACAGTACATGCTTAATTCCCAAAGGTAACACACCAGGATATGGATACTTTTTAAAGAAGTGACAGCTATTTTCAGTGAAACCCAAAGAGATTTTAAAACAATCATAAAAAAAAAAAAAAAAGTATTTTTGGGTTAAAGCTTCATGAATTGAGTCTTGTGTATATAAAATGTTAACCCCTTCGGACCTTAGGGTAAAACAAATGTTAATGCCTAAGCACAATTTTGAAATTTTGATATGTGTTAGTAAAGCCGTACATATAGCCACAACTAATTTGTGCATCCAGGTGGATTGTACCTTGTTTTCCTGACGCCTCCATGGCAGCACACGCTGGGGGGTTGTGACTCCGCCCCCACAACCTGACAGGATTGGTTAGCTATAAGTTTGAAGGGGAGACTCCCCGCTGCATTCTCTTTTTTATCCTCACCTGACAGATTGGGATAAGCAGCTTGCTCCTGTTGTCAAGATAAAGAAAAAAGCCTCTTACCGCACTCGCCCCAGCAGGTTCAAGCCTCTCCTGTTTGGAAGTCCCTCCTGTACAGTCTCTAAAGGAGCTTCTATGGAGGGAACCCCCGGTCTGGTGGTCTCAGGGGGCGTCTGGACATCTGGCACGGTAAGCTTTAAAGAAGCTTCATATTTTTGCAGTGGTCTCCTTTTCCTTTTTGCCTGTACCTTGCCTGTAGCTTGCTTATGGTGTTTCTTCTGCTTAGGGGGCTTGCTGGCACTTGCTGTCCACCGCTGTAGTAACCGGGACGCTCTGCACATGCGCGGGAGCGTCATTTTGCCGCGACAGCGGCGGCAGATTTAAAAACACAGGCATTTCTGTGTTTTTTGCTGAGCAGTATCACAAATACCTAAATGTTCACCGGCGTTCAACTGCTTTGCCAGAAAACGACTCAGCAAGACCAGGTAAGTCAATTTATTCGATTTAGCCTTTTAAAAAAAAATAAATAAATAAATAAAAGAAAGAGTAAGATTTAAAAAAAAAAAAAAAAAAAAATTTTCCTTTTCTCTTATTTTCCTTCAGTCTACACTGTCTACTATCACTATGGAGACCACTGCCCGCGCAGACCACCATCAGCAAACGAGGTAAGAGGCTATTCGTCATTGGTAAGTATTGAAGAAGGGGAGAGAAAAAAGAGAGCCAACCACTAACGCTGCGTTTTTGGCAGCCCCTCCAGATCAAGAGCCGCAAGTTCCAGGCGTGAGAGGAGATCAAGTCATGGGTCAAGCAAGAAGTCCCGCAGAAGCCGCTCAAGATCCTCTTCTCGCCACCGAAGACATAGCCGCTCACGTCACAGCCGCTCAAGACGCAGCCGCTCCTGTCACAGTCGGTCACACCGCAGACGGTCACCTTCATCGCACCGCCAAAGCCGCCACACCCGTCCTGCAGCAAACGCTTGCTGGGTATGCGGCGCACCAGCCTTGCCAGATAAGCTAGTCTGCAGATCCTGCTTCAATGAAGCAGCAAAGGACAAAGAGCTAGACGCAGCAATGGCTACGGAGCTTATAAGAGAATCTGTGCGGGAATCCATAAGGGAGACAACAGCACCACTAATTGATAGGCCTACGCCTAGCACATCGGTGGCAGATGACCGCCAACCCCAGGCATCAGAACCCTCCTCAGGAGATGAGGACCAGGACATGTCAGCAGGTTTTGATTTTTCCCTGGTACAGCCTTTCTCAAAGTCAGTCAAAGAAGCAATAGGCTGGGAAGAAGATAAAGAGGAACCGCAGAAAGTCCGGAAATATTTCCCAAATTTAAGGAAAGAACCAGAGAATTTCCCTTTTATAGGTGAACTGGAGGATCTAATTAAAGATGAGTGGGAAAGATCTGATAAGCGGTCCAGTCTCACCAACAGACTGACAAAAATGTATCATCTGAAGGAGTCAAAAGTCAAAACATTGATGAACGCTCCAGTAGTCGACTCCTCCTTGATGCGTCTTGCACGGCATGTCACTCTGCCTATTGAAGACGCAGTTTCCTTTCGGGATGTACTGGATCGGAAATTGGATCTAGAATTGAAGAAAGCATACTCCACTGCTGGAGGCGCATGCAGACCAGCAATTACCACAGCAGCAGTGGCCAAAGCCATATCAGGTTGGGCAACCAAGGTGGAGAAGGATCTGCAAGACGGTACTGAAATAGATAAAATAATATCTTCTCTTCAGGAGATTAAGTTGGCAGGTGACTTCGTGGCAGAAGCCTCAGTGGATATTATAAGATCCTCGGCGAGATCAATGCTAGCCTCAGTCACAGCAAGAAGGGCCTTGTGGCTGAAACCATGGATGGCCGATACTGCATCCAAAACAAACTGGTGCAGAATTCCATATGATGGCTCAAACCTGTTCGGGTCTAAATTGGACACCGCTATTTCGAAGGTAACAGGAGGGAAGTCGGGATTAATTCCCTCAGATAGAAGACCCAAGGCCCAAAAGGGTTCCTTCTTCAGGCGCAACCTTCCTGAGAAATATAGGGAAGCTAGATCCTACCGTCCTGGTAGGGAGTTTAGAAGGGACTGGAAGAACACAAGACCTTCCTTCCTAAGGATGCAGAAGTCCAAGCCTACCCCGGCAGGGGAGCAGCAGAAGTCTTTTTGAAGGTTCGCCTGCCCACTCAGTACAGGTGGGCGCCAGGCTCAAGGACTTCGCACAGATTTGGTCAAGCCATATAGAGGACCAGTGGACTCTTTCCACGATCAAATTTGGACACAAGTGGAAGTTTATGGGCAAAATTCTAAAAAATCACTTCCAATCAACAAGACTGCCATCTTCACTAGTCAAAAGGAAGTTACTATTAAAATATATAGTGGAATTGAAGGAGAAAGGGGCAATACTGGAAGTTCCGTCAGATCAAAAGGGGAGGGGGTTCTATTCCCCACTATTTTTGGTAAAGAAGAAGACCGGAGACTTACGTCCTGTATTGGATTTAAAAAATCTCAACAGGTACATAAAAACAGAGGCCTTCAAAATGGAGAGTCTGCAGTCTATACTTCTGGCAGTGAACCTGGGGGACTGGATGCTCTCAGTAGATTTATCAGACGCTTATCTACATATTCCAATTCATCCCGCCTTTCAAAAATTCCTCCGATTTGCCATCAACAAAAGCCACTTCCAATTTCAGTGCCTTCCTTTTGGCATCTCGTCGGCTCCCAGGACATTTACCAAGGTCCTTCTACCCTTGGTTGCATTCCTCAGGGAGAAGGGTCTGCGAGTCCACCATTATTTGGACGACATCCTGCTCTTGGCAGAGGATCAAGAAACCTTGCTATGCCATCAGAAGATCTTACTTACGACTCTCCAAGACTTCGGCTGGCTAGTCAACTGGAAAAAGAGCAGCTTACAACCCACTCAAAACATGGTATTCTTGGGAGCAGATCTGAACACCAAATTGAACATGGTACAACTTCCTCAGGAGAAGATTCAGCCTCTAGTACAGAAGATGTGGAGATTACTATCAGCAAGGCATCTTCCAGCCAGAATCTGCTTAAGTGTGCTAGGGTCTATGGCTGCAACCCTTCCCATGGTGCAATGGTCACAATGGCACATGAGAATCCTCCAAAACTCCTTTCTGAGGCAGTGGGATGGAGTATCGATGCGTCAGACCATTACCATCTCCAGACCAATGAAGCAATCAGTGTGGTGGTGGACATACTTGACCAACCTCAGGAAATACAATCTGATAGTTCCCCCAGATCCGATAATAGTCACCTCGGACGCCTGTCAGAGCGGCTGGGGAGCTCACTGTCAAGATCAAGCAGCGCAGGGCCAATGGCAGGATTTAGTATCGAATATACTGGAACTCAGAGCAGCCTTCCAGGCCCTCATGGCATTTGCACCAGTCCTCAGAGGGAAGAACGTGCTTATTCGGATGGACAACATGGTGGCAGTGTCCTACATCCAGAGGCAAGGGGGTACCAAGAGTCTCACATTGATGGAGGAAGTCCGCCCTATCTTGGAATGGGCACAGGCACACCTAGCAGATCTGAAAGCAATATATGTTCCTGCGGCACAGAACATGTTAGCCGATTACCTGAGTCGAGAAACTCTTTCGAACAACGAATGGTCCCTGAGTCTCCAGGCCTTTTCTCTTCTTACGGAGACATGGGGAGTACCAGAGATCGACTTAGCAGCTACTCCGGCGAATACGAAGTGTCGGAGGTTTCTGTCCAGAGCATCTTTCCCTTCAGCCGAGGGGATAGATTGTCTAATTCACCCCTGGAACTTCAAGTTGGTGTACATATTCCCGCCAACTCCGCTAATTGCGAGATTCCTGTCCAGGCTTCGGAGATCTTCAGCCACGGTAATCGCGATAATCCCTCTTTGGCCGAGAAGACCATGGTTCACGATCCTATTGCAGCTCAGCCTTCAACCTCCAATCCTCCTTCCGGTAACTCCGGATCTGCTATTTCAAGGCCAATTCCTACATCCAGCTCCAGAGAAACTACATCTGACAGCATGGAAGTTGAAAGGGTTAGGTTAAGGGAACAAGGCTGCTCACAGGAAGTAATATCGACTTTGATGCAAGCCAGGAAGAGCACCACCAACACCACTTATACAAGAATTTGGAACCAATTCTTTAGAATGGCGCAGCAGAAGGGATGGGATCCTATTGCTCCAGAACCTTCTCAAATCCTAGAATTCCTCCAATCAGGAATCAACAAAGGTCTAAGTTCAAGTACCCTTAAGGTACAAGTATCTGCCTTGTCGGCCAAAACAGGCGCCAGATGGGCATTACATCCGCTGGTTATCCAATTCCTGAGAGCCTGCCTGAAAATCAAACCTCCTAAGAAACCAGTTTTTCCATCATGGGATCTCTCAATAGTTCTTGAAGCCTTCACCAATCCTCCTTTTACTCCATCTGAATCAATATCTCTATGGGATCTGACTCTAAAACTATCCTTTCTCATTGCAATCACATCAGCAAAGAGGGTGTCTGAGATCCAAGCACTGATGGCATCAGAACCTTACTTGGTATTCTTTCCTGATAAGGTAGTACTAAGACCTTCAGACCACTTCATCCCGAAGGTAGCAACTTCCTTCCATTACAACCAAGATATTGTCTTACCATCCTTCACTAATGATCAGGGTGAACCTCATCCCCTGGATGTTAAAACTACCATCATTAGTTACCTGACGGCTACGAATTCTTTTAGAAAGACGGATACCCTCATGGTCATCCCACATGGAAACAGACGAGGTCAAGCGGCTACCTCACATACTATCGCCTCCTGGTTAGTCAAGTCCATCAAGAAGGCATACTCCATGCGGCATATGGCAATTCCTGAAGGCATCAGGGCTCACTCGACCAGGGCAGTGGCTACCTCCTGGGCAGCGTATTACAGGGTTTCACCGGAGACTATTTGCAAAGCAGCAACTTGGTCCTCCAGACATACGTTTATTTCTCACTATAGAGTAGATTCTGCTCATTTGGCTATGGCAGACTTCGGTAGATCCGTTGTTAGAGCCAATTCTTCTGCATTATAAGGAATAAATATTATTTTCTTGCACCCACCCGACTGGCGAGTTATTTCCCAGCGTGTGCTGCCATGGAGGCGTCAGGAAAACGGAAAATTGTATACTCACCTTTCCGTAATTTTCCTTTCCTGACGCCTTTCCATGGCAGCACACAGATTCCCACCCCGTTTTATGGTGATATATTTACAGACAATGCAGCGGGGAGTCTCCCCTTCAAACTTATAGCTAACCAATCCTGTCAGGTTGTGGGGGCGGAGTCACAACCCCCCAGCGTGTGCTGCCATGGAAAGGCGTCAGGAAAGGAAAATTACGGAAAGGTGAGTATACAATTTTCCGTTTTTTTTTCCAGGACAAATTGAGCTTTCATTTGGTGTTAAATGATAATGGATACCTCCTGCCTCCTGTTTTTTTATCATTATCAAAGGAAAGCTGGCTCAAAATATATATAATATTTTTAATTTAGCTGTATATTTCTTGTTACTACCATAACCTACCACCAAAGAACAGCCCAAAATAAGTTCTCCTGCTTCTGATAATCACAGTGATATCACATATATGTATTTTATTTGTTGTCTGTACCCGTAGTACAGTCCAGAAACAGTAGTGCACATTTTGCTTTTTTTTATATCCTAATTAAAACACACTGACACTAACACTAACGGACACTTAAAAAAATTTAAAAAAAGGTTAAAAAAATCCTGTTGAAAATATATTGACTATGACTGTTGACCCTGACCTTGACCTTTGACCCTTACTTGACCCAAACACTAACCCTGGTGCTGAACTAGATCAACCTATTTTATTTATTTATTATTATTATTATTATTATTATTATTATTATTATTATTATTATTATTATTATTTTATTTTATTTTTACACACATTTGTTTGTTTTTTTTCTCTGCAAGGAGAGAGAAAGATACAATGTATCTTTCCTCTCCATTCACAAAGAGTGAAACACATGGACAGGCTTCACAGTGACTGATCACTGTGGTAGCCAATCAAAGGCTACCACAGCGATCAAGCAAAACAGTGATGAGTGTAAACAGCAGGGCAACAAATGGGTATAATCACAGGATCATTTATTATTAATAATAATAATAACAACAAAAGTACATGTCAAGTATTACTGTTATGACTAAGGTATGGCTTTGTATCACAGAACCCCAGTTCCCTTTTGTTTTGCCTTTTGACTTACCATGTCCTACATAATGCCTACTTGACAAAAATGCCATAGCTAAAGCCATGTTTTTATAATGTGGGAAGGTTCCCCCAGAGGGTTTTTTTTTTAGCAGCAAAATTAGTAATTATCAAGAGTAAATTAGTTAAAAATAGATTTTTTATGCAAATTGACATGTAATATTCTCATGGCAGTTAAAATATGCGCTTTGGTAGGAGAATTTCAAACCATTCCAAATACAAAAAGGTGCAAACATAAAATTATACACAGCATTACATATCAGAATGTCTGTTGTATAAAATGCTGACACGTTTTGACCCATGCAATCAAGGTCTTCTTCAAAGAGTTGGTTTGCTGTAGAAAGTATGACACATAATTACCAATAGAAGGTGTATTTGGGAAAATCTCCTAACCAAGATTCCTTTAAAAGCCGTAGAATGATCCCATGCATGCCTCTGCCACTCAGTACCCCAAGGAGAGATGTAGCTCCACTAAGTACGGCTTACAAGAAGCCACACATAGAATCACCCCCTTGTATGCCCCTATTCTACAGCTTTTAAAGGAATCTTGGTTAGGAGATTTTCCCAAATACACCTTCTATTGGTAATTATGTGTCATACTTATATTTCTTATACAATTATTTATTAATTATTTTTCAAAACTTGAAATGCTGAATGCAATTTTTCTACAGCAAACCAACTCTTTGAAGAAGACCTTGATTTGTACGGGTTGAAATGCATCAGGCATTTTATACAACAGACATTCTGATATGTAATGCTGTGTATAATTTTGTGTTTGCATTTTTTGTATTTGCAATGGTTTTAAATTCTCCTACCAGAGCTCATATTTTAACTGCCATGAGAATATTACATGTCAATTTTCAATAAAGAATCTATTTTTTAACTAATTTACTCTTGATAATTACTAATTCTGCTGCTAAAAAATACTTCTGGGGGAACTTTCCCACATTATACTACTTGGGGTGTGCAGTATTACTACCTTTCACAGTATGTGTCTTTCCTATTCTAAGCCATGCTTTTATAAGTGGGAAACAATATGACAGGTATACTGTTAAAACATTAGACATTTTATAGACAGGGCTATGTTACTAGAATCAGTGCAATGTTTCAAGAGCTGGCATCATATACAGTAGAATAGCTATGCTGCTAGAACAGTGGCAGGTATGCAATTGAGCCTATAGTATTAAGGACTCAGTGCTACTTAGAACTAGCTAATTTCTCACTGATGGTTTAGCTATTGTTCTTGGTGCAAGTATAGCAAAACATATGTACAGTCAGGTCCATAAATATTGGGACATCAACACAAGTCTAATCTTTTTGGCTCTATACACAACCACAATGGATTTGAAATGAAACAAACAAGATGTGCTTTAACTGCAGACTTTCAGCTTTAATTTGAGGGGATTTACATCCAAATCAGGTTCTATATGTGCCTCCCACTTTTTAAGGGACCAAAAGTAATGGGACAATTGGCTGCTCAGCTGTTCCATGGCCAGGTGTGTGTTATTCCCTCATTATCCCATTTACAAGGAGCAGATAAAAGATCCAGAGTTCATTTCAAGTGTGCTATTTGCATTTGGAATCTGTTGCTGTCAACTCTCAATATGAGATCCAAAGAGCTGTCACTATCAGTGAAGCAAGCCATCATTAGGCTGAAAAAACAAAACAAACTCATCTGAGAGATAGCAAAAACATTAGGTGTGGCCAAATCAACTGTTTGGAACATCTTTAAAAAGAAAGAATGCACCAGTGAGCTCAGCAACACCAAAAGACCCGGAAGACCACGGAAAACAACTGTGGTGGATGACCGAAGGATTCTTTCCCTGGTGAGGAAAACACCCTTCACAACAGTTGGCCAGATCAAGAACACTCTCCAGGAGGTAGATGTATGTGTGTCAAAGTCAACAATCAAGAGAAGACCTCACCAGAGTGAATACAGAGGGTTCACCAGAAGATGTAAACCATTGGTGAGCCTCAAAAACAGGAAGGCCAAATTAGAGTTTGCCAAACAACATCTAAAAAAGCCTTCACAGTTCTGGAACAACATCCTATGGACAGATGAGACCAAGACCAACTTGTACCAGAGTGATGGGAAGAGAAGAGCATGGAGAAGGAAAGGAACTGCTCATGATCCAAAGCATACCATCTCATCAGTGAAGCATGGTGGTGGTATTGTCATGGCGTGGGCATGTATGGCTGCCAATGGAACTGGTTCTCTTGTATTTATTGATGATGTGACTGCTGACAAAAGCAGCAGGATGAATTCTGAAGTGTTTCGGGCAATATTATATGCTCATATTCAGCAAAATGCTTCAGAACTCATTGGATGGCGCTTCACAGTGGAGATGGACAAAGACACGAAGCATACTGCGAAAGCAACCAAAGAGTTTTTTAAGGGAAAGAAGTGGAATGTTATGCAATGGCCAAGTCAATCACCTGCCCTGAATCCGATTGAGCATGCATTTCACTTGCTGAAGACAAAACTGAAGGGAAAATGCCCCAAGAACAAGCAGGAACTGAAAACAGTTGCAGTAGAGGCCTGGCAGAGCATCACCAGGGATGAAACCCAGCGTTTGGTGATGTCTATGGGTTCCAGACTTCAGGCTGTAATTGACTGCAAAGGATTTGCAACCAAGTATTAAAAAGTGAAAGTTTGATGGATGATTGTTAATCTGTCCCATTACTTTTAGTCCCTTTAAAAAGTGGGAGGCACATATACAAACTGTTGTAATCCCTTCACCGTTCACCTGATTTGGATGTAAATACCCTCAAATTAAAGCTGAAAGTCTGCAGTTAAAGCACATCTTGTTCGTTTCATTTCAAATCCATTGTGGTGGTGTATAGAGCCAAAAAAATTAGAATTGTGTTGATGTCCCAATATGTAAGGACCTGAGTGTAACTACTCCCTTTTTAGAGGCACCATAAAGCTCAACAATATCTAAGTTGATAGTAAGCACACAAAGCACAATTCCTGATCTTCTGACTGACCATCACCAGCTGTCAGTCACAAATTGGAGTTGTGTCCACAGTACATTTCTAGTGATGAAATGGCATTGGACAGAAATTAGTAAGTATTGTGATCACTGTTTTAGAAGCCCTGACCTGACTAGAAAGTTTTCTAATGCATCTTCTAAAGCCTCTTTCAAAATGTGGATAATCAAGTGTTACTAAGCCCACAACAGTAAAATCAGTCTGTTTATGCAGTAAAACATGCTTGTTATACTCACTATGGAACCTAATGCCGCGTACACACGAGCAGACTTTTCGACCGGACTGGTCCGACGGTCTAGCCGTCGGACTTTCGGCAGATGTCCGATGGACTTTCCTAATGAACGGACTTGCCTACACACATTAAGGAAGTTAGTAGCCAATAGCTGCCCTAGTGTCGGTTTTAGATCATCGGACTAGCATACAGACAGCAAATTTTTCGACCGGACTCAAGTCCGTCGGATAGACTTGAAACATGTTTTCTTTCTAGGTCTGTCGGCCTTTTGGGAAAAAAAAGTCAGCTGGAGCCCACACACGATCAAATTGTCCGACAGAGTCCGGTCTGCCAGACCAAGTCTGCCGGAAAGTCCGCTCATGTGTACGCGGCTTTAGGGGTTAATCCTCTGCTTTTTGTAACAAAAGGCTGTTTGATCCTGTCTTCTCTGTTCCTCCCCTTCTGCCACATTCCTCAAACCATCTCCTGATAGAACAGAGGCTAGGGGACAAGCTGCACATGCTTAGTTTGGTATGTATTGCTCGAGAGTTTTTTGATTCCTTGGGAGAGTGCATGTGATCAGCACAGGGCCAATCTGTACTGTCCAGACAGAGGGTCAGGGGTCCTGAAGCCTAAAAGGACAGTCAGAGCAGAATTAAAATTTCTCCTACAAGCTTTAACCAGACACTGATAGAAGTCACAAGACTGCTCTAACTGCTGATGAAAAAAGGTATTTAGCAGTTTACAATTACTAAAACTATTGTATTTCCATGTTCTGTGTACTGTGGGAGACCAGATAGAGTGAACGCAGGGTCCTGGGTTTAGTAATACTTTAATGCTCAGTTATACTGAAAGAAAGAGTATGACAAAAATTCTGACACTAGGTTCACCCCATGTAATAAAACCCCAGTGCAAGAGCCAACCATAATTTATATAAAGCTATCTCTGGCTGTGACACATTTAATATAATACAGGTGTAATATGGGGATCCCCGGATCACCAACCAGCCATTTGTAAAAGTCTTAATTGTTCATTTAAAGTCAAGCAATAAAACAGCTTTCTTCAACAATGCAAATACAAACAGCCCATCATTTTGGTATATAGAAAACAATACTATTTTGCACCACCAGTACAAGTCCCACACCTGGGTTAAGGTTCCTGTCTGCTTCAGGGTACAGAAAAATCTGTAGGAGCTTAGCAAACAATATCTCAGTCACAAGACAGTCCACCCTTCCTTTACAGCTGTGATCTACTCCACCTCACAGACAAGTGCTGACTCTTCCTGCTCCTTTTCAGGCCTCCTCTGCTGGCAGGTTAACCCTTTTGGAACCAAAAACCAAGAAGGCCTGGCTCGCAGTCTCAGCTTTAATTCATCCCAAAGGTAATCTATTGGGTTGAGGTCAGGACTCTGTGCAGGCAAATCAAGTTCCTCCACCCCAAACTCGCTCATCCAAAGGTTTATGTACCTTGCATTGTGCACTAGCGTAAATCATTTGGTGGAGGGGGGATTATGGTGTGGGGTTGTTTTTCAGGGATTGGGCTTGGCCCCTTAGTTCCAGTGAAAGGGACTTTTAAGGTGTCAGCAAACCAAGACATGTTGGATAATTTCATGCTCCCAACTTTGTGAGAACATTTTGGGGATGGCCCCTTGCTGTTCCAACATGACTGCACACCAGTACACAAAGCAAGGTCTATAAAGACATAAATAAGCGAGTTTGGGGTGGGAGAACTTGACTGGCCTGCACAGAGTCCTGACATCAACCTGATAGAAAACCTGAATTAGAGCAGAGACTGCAAGTCAGGCCTTCTCGTTCACATCAGTGCCTGACCTCACAAATGTGCTTCTGGAAAGATTCCCATAGACACACTCCTAAACCTTGTGGACAGCCTTCTCAGAAGCATTAAAGCTGTAATTATTTTTATTATTATTATTATTATTATTCAGGATTTATATAGCCCCAACAGTTTACGCAGCACTTAAATAGCAGCAAAAGGTGGGCCAACTCAATATTGATCCAGCAGGACAAAGACTGGGATGCCATTAAAGTCCATGTGCGTGTAAAGGTAGGCATCCCAATACTTTTGGTAATATAGTGTGTGTGTGTATATATATATATATATATATATATATATATATATATATTCCATCCTGTGTATATTTCATACCCATAAGGATTTCTAAGACTTTGTTTAGAGGGGCATAGAGACTTGTCTTGCGCACAGACTCTCTTTGATTTTGCAACTGCATCTGCCCTTGGCTGCGTGAAATGCGGACAGGAGCAAGTGCACAGATCAAAATGCACAATGTCTGCATTTGAATCCATGTTCCACGCTGCTGTTCTGCCTGCATTCACCTCTATAGTTCACCTCTATAGGCTGCCTGCACATGACCTGGGGCAGATGCAGACACAAAAACAAAGAGAGCCTGCATGCAGGACAGATCTCCAAGACCATCTGAATGAAGGCCAAGGCCTCATATGCATGGGGTGTATGTGAGGGCTGTGTTTCCCTGCATGGGGAAGCACAGGTGTTCTGTGCATCCCCGTTCAGGTAGTCACCTTGCAGTCAATAGTCACACAGCCACTGAATTGACACAGTGCTGTTCCCATTGTGATATTCATGGGGATGCTAAGTTGTGCCCTCATCACACAACTTAATGTTATCTCTATATTACATTAACCATTTCCGCAAAAAAAATTTCCTGCTCACATTGCGATGTAGCATCAAAAGGAAACAAAGCTCTCCTAAAGTAAAATGTATACATTTACTTTTAGCTTTACTATACTGTTACATAAAAGGCACACTTATTATGTGATATACTTTGAATTAGCAGACTTTGTTGATTATATTATGGTGTTAATTTATGAGGATGTCCAAATTACCTAAACATTGGGTTGGTAAAATTACAGAAAACTGCATTCTTTTCTAATTGTTTACTATTTATTCTCATTAAAGCGGGGGTCCACCTATCTATCGTTTTTTTTTTTTTTGGAGTTCATTCACAAACTTCTTTTCTCATGATTATCTACTCACATGTTCTGTGTAATAAGTCCGCCTGTGTCCGATTTCGTTGTAAAGAATAACTTATAAAATTAACTGAAGGCGGTTTCCATCTTCATTGTGGGCATTTAAAGCCCACAAGCATGTATTTCCTGGATGCGGTGAATGCTGTGCTCCCAGCATTCACCTAGATGTTGTGATGACGCTGTTGCACAATGCATGCTGGGAAGCCTGAGACTAGCTCCCAGGGGACTGTGGGAGGTCTGGGAGAGGCTAGAAACACGCCTTCTCCCATGGGAGGAAAACCAGGAAGTGCTAAGAAGATTAGAAAAAAAAAGGTAATTACGGCGATTTAAATTTTTTTACACAGCATGTCAGCATCTAGGCAAGGAAGAGAATACTGTACATAGAGATAATGTTCAAAATTTGGGTGGAACCCCGCTTTAAATACTAATGGAAAAAAAAAAAAAAAAACACAATTTACCCCCTTCCTGACCAGAGCACTTTTTGCGATTCGGCACTGTGTCGCTTTAACTGACAATTGCGCGGTTGTGTGACGTGGCTCCCAAATAAAATTGACGTCCTTTTTTTCCCACAAATTTTTTGTGGTATGAACAAAACAATAGCGACAATTTTGAAAAAAATGCATTATTTTTTACTTTTTGCTATAATAAATATCCCCCAAAAAATATATAAAAAAACATTTTTTTTCCTCAGTTTAGGCCGATACGTATTCTTCTACATATTTTTGGTAAAAAAAATCGCAATAAGCGTTTATTAATTGGTTTTACGCAAAAGTTATAGCGTCTACAAAATAGGCTATAGTTTTATGGCATTTTTTATTGTAAATTTTTTTTTACTAGTAAAGGCAGCAATCAGTGATTTTTATCGTGACTGCGCACATCAGACAATTTTGACACATTTTTGGGACCATTGGCATTATTACAGTGATCAGTGCTAAAAAATTGCATTGATTACTCTAAAAATGTCACTGGCAGTGTAGGGGTTAACCACTAGGTGGCACTGTAGGGGTTAAGTGTGTCCTAGGGAGTGAGTCTAACTGTGGGGGGGAGGGGCTGTGTGTGACACATCACTGATCACCGCTTCCGATTACAGGTAGCGTGATCAGTGTCATTAGGCAGAATGGGGAGATACTTGTTTACATTAGCACCTCCCCGTTCTTCCTCACCGTGAGACGATCGCGGGTATGATCGCAGACATCGAGTCCGCGGGACCCGAGATCCCGGTCATGGAGCTCCCGGCGGGTGTGCCTGCACGCCGCCTCTTAAAGGGCAACGTACAGGTACATTAATCTGCCTGTACGTGCCCTTCTGCCACAGTATATCTGCGTGAGGCAGTCGGGAAGCGGTTAAAGGATGTTCATGCCCCTGTTCTGTGCTGAATGATCTTCAGCTGTTCCCTGTGTCCTGCATTTATCCTGTATGATTCCCTTGTTGCTGGCCCGGCTTGCTCCTGATCTGATCTTGGATTCAGCTTCTGACCTCTCAATAATTCCTGACCCAGCTCTGTTCCTGGCTTCAGCTTTGCTCATGATCTGGTATATTGCTGCCTACCTATTGTTGACCCTGACTATTCCTGGGACCACAATTCTCTGATCCTGGCTCCTTGCTGTACCAACTCTGTGCACTGCTGAGTGTTCCTGCCTCAAGTCTGTTGAGAGTTATGGCAAGCCACACATCCAATCAACACCAGAAGCAGAGTGCCCGTTTAACCTGGGCTAGACTCCTGAACATTACTACTGATTTATTAGTTTGTCAGTCTCGTTGTGACCCCATTTCCTGCTGTAAGTTCCCCCATCAACATCTGCTGGCACTCGAGTTCCTCCTGCCCCTCGGTATCCTCTGTTTCACTTTCAGTGGGGCCTTGACTGGAGATACAAGAGAGGCTGACCTCATCATTTCAGTCTCCTATTAGGTATGCGACAGGGAGTCTGCCACTTCTGAGCCCCATTAAATGCAATGTAGAGTATTGCCCTTCTGAATGTACTTCTTTGTTTTTGGGCCCTACCATGTTCCCACCATATGACAAAGGCATTTTTTGTATCCTTATGTATGGGAGAGACAGAACATTTTGTTGCAGTTTTTACCATGCCATCACTGTGTTTGCCATCACTGAATTTACAATTTTGTCGAAAATGTTGTATTTTTTCCCCCTATTTTTGCTGCCAATTGCATTCTGAAAAATTGGGGTTGAAAGTCCAAGTTGTAACCCTTGCAAAAAAACCCTGAGGGGTCTACCTTTCTAAAAAAAGTAATGTTGGGGTAGTATCTTCGGTCCTGCCACTCCTGAGCCACTGTAACTCAGTGCCAAAAAACTGACAAGCCAATTTTCAGCCATTGACAGCAGAATGCCCTCTTTGATTCTGGGCAGTGCCATGTTCACACCATGTGACATAGATATACCTAAATGGTGTTTTCATGTGTAGAAGTAGTAGTATTAAGTAATTTATAGCATAATTACCTATTTACATACATAGGAAACTGAAAAAACAATAAAATACAACCATTTTTAATTTATTTTATTTTTTTGCCTTCATTTTTAAGTAACTCTAAAATATTAAAATGGTTCAAAAACATTCAAACTGTTTGCCAATCAAATTGGTTACATTTTTGAGGTCATTCAGTATATTTTCAGTATATTTACAAAGTGTATAATTTTAAGTATGATATCAAAAGAAAGTTCACTCTGTCCACAAAATGTCAAGTCTGGCTAGGTTGACCCTACCAGCAGCCAGCATTAGATGATCGCTGAGATCTGCTGGCTGCTGGGAGACACCCATTGGCCCATTGGACAACAGAACTACAACCTTCAGGTAGTAGTTCTGTGCTTTTTAAAAGCACTCCACTGACTAAAGTTAGCCATGGGAGTCAGTCAGGTGGCAGCGTCCAGTAGGACTGAAGCCCATCCGATGACATGTATAGAGGCCTGAGAGGAATGTACATTCCTCCTGCCCTCCACTGTCCCTCCACTGTCCCCTGGTTGCGGCCGTGCCACCTGTGCCAGGAGGTCAATCTGAACCTGCCTGCATGCTCACTCTTCCACTGTATCTATGAAGGGAGCCATGGTTGTCAATCTGGTCTGCCCTCCTGATATGGATTTCAAATATGTCTTCTCTAGTCATTTCCATTAGTACTTACAGAAAACAGAAGGAATATAAAAAAAGGTTTGCTTCCTTCCTCTCACGGGAAGTAATTTGAGTTTAGTTATCCTTTAAACAAGCAGTAAAACACATGAGACTGTTTGATTTTTTTTTTTTCTTTTACAACCTGTACACTGCCCAACAGTGCTAAAACCCAGGGTTTATAAAGTAAGGTCCAAAATAATCTCTTATTGATAGTCATATTATGAGGATTAAGAAGTGGATCCATATAATTGTTAAAGGTAAACCTCAGCATTCTTCCCTGTCCTGCACCGAGAGCCTCTTTGTATTCATAATACTTCAAATATGCTAATGCAGAATTTTAACAAATTGTTGGATTCTTTTTGTTCTGGACTAAATTAATATAGATTCCAGCATCTGTATAGATGCTGCATTCTCATTGGGTTTGCTATAATTTTCTAAATGAGCATAAAAATGCTAGTTGCAAGTTTGACATACATTACAGTTTTGAAAATAGTGCATTTTTTTTTCAAAAGTTGCAGTGTTATACATTAACCGTATTCTTTTGATTCTACCACTGATAGGAATGTCAAGAGACAAGACATTTACACTGAAAGAGCCTCGGAACAAAACGTTAATATGCACTGTACATTGTGGCTTTCAGTCTCTACTGATTGTGAATGCTCATTTACAAGATAACTTTTCTCTTCTAATAGATATATTTTTAAAATAGTTTCATGCTGAGATTCTTGAATTCTAATTTTTTCTGTTCTCTGTACATAATTGTTGATGCCTCAGGCCTAAAATACATGGTTAGTTTTAATCTCATGCTACTGAGTGATTTAAATTTTTGTTGGCACATATCTCATCTACAACCTATTGATTTCAATGTGTTGCAACGAGGTGACTGTAAACAAGAGGTTCAATTCTTGGTGATTGCAAACACAAGCTTCTTGGTAGTATGAGAATAAAATCGTTTGTGTAATTTAGGAAATGGACAAAAAAAAGAAAGAAAAGAAAAACAGGTTACTCAAAGTCATATAGGAATTAAGCTTTAATTTTTACCTAAATACAAAATATAAAGTGCAGTGCTAAATTATACAGTAAAATGACACCATGCACGAGTATCATGTGATAGCTATAAAGTGCAATTGTGCAATAACCACTGTGACTAATGTGAAATAATACAAGCATAAGAAAATTCATATATGACAATGCATAAACATGCGTTGAACTGTAAAGTGCAATATCAATAAAGATGCCAAATGTGATGGCAAAAAACGGTGCAAATATATAAAGTTTATTAGTGACTGAAATTCGATGGAGCGTGATACCAATCACCACAGTAAGGCTTAACAGAAAGCCTGTGACCACCCTTCTTCAGGGAAGTCATACAGCGCTTTTTTGGATTACAGATCACCTGAAGCGATGTCCGGTTATCTCCCACCTGAAGCCTTGCTTCTTCCGTCAAAATTGAGCTCTTCTTACCACCTTGAATAAGGGTGGTCGCAGGCTTTCTGGTAAATGTTTATAAATGTTAATACATGTTATTATAGTTTTATTTTTTTACTTTTTATTTATTTTTATTTCAATTAAGCACTAGCCGACCAGCTGCTGTCCTTATGCAGGTTGGCTCTCCGGAGCAAATCGCCGTAGCTATATATTGCCCCTTTAAATAGCCTTAGCAGGTGCACAGCCGCCAGGCACGTGCATCAGCTCCTACGTCACATGGCGGGCCTGCTCCTGCTAAGGCTATTCCGCCGGGCACCCATAATCGCTCATGAGAGAGACAGAATGGAGGATCTTTTAATGTAATTAGACAGATCCCTGTTCTGTCAGGGAGAGGAGAGAGATCTGCTGTTCCTAGTGATTAGAAACAGCAATGTCTCTCTACTCCCAGCCACTACACTGCCCTCACAGCTAGAAACACCTCCCTTGGGAAAACCTAACCCTTGATTGCCCCTTAGTGTTAACCCCTTCTCTGTCAGTGGCATTTATACAGTAATCAGTGGCTATTTTTAGCTCTGATCGCTGTATAAACTTCAGTGGCCCAAAAAAGTGTCAAAAGTGTCTGATCCGTCAGCTGCAATGTTGCAGTCCTGCTAAAAACCGCAGATCGTCACCAATAAAAACAAGGTTTGCCCAGTCTGTCCCTCAGAATGACTTTCAGCCTTCATGCAATTTTCCAATGGAATAAATGAGAGCTCTTCACTGCCAATTTCAGTAGCTTTTTTTGGACCATCTCACCCATTCAAAAGACTGAAGGGTGTAGGGTAGAAGGGTTAAAATGTTTGATTTTACTTTATAAGTCACTCCTTTATTGTAATATAAATATATATATATATATACATATATATATATACATATATATACATACAGAAGGTGTAAAGTATCCCACCAACTGGCACTTTCCTATACATGATATATTATTGCTACTAAGGTAGCACTACCATGCCAATATTTATGAATTATGTGTTATGTGTAGATTTTGAGAACTGAGAGCATTTTCAGGTTAAGTGAGCCAGACTTCAAAGATGTATTTCTTCCAAATGGTTTCACGAACACAATCTAAAAATGCTTGGGTTTTCCAGCATCTACCAAATACTGTTATGATGGCCATTAACCTTTTATACCAAGCTAATTAAAGTCTCTGCTTATTAACAACATCCAATTAGTCATTCACAAACTATCCTAACAAGGGATATTTCATGACTATCTTACTTTCCAGGCTCTGCCTTGATTACATTTACAAAGGCTAATTAACCATTAGGAGATTTTGAAAGCCACCAGGGCATATTACTGACACCCTTGTTCTAGACTGAGCCGTGTAGATGGCATTTATAAGGTTGCTTGTGTTATGCCGCGTACACACGGTCAGATTTTCAGATGGGAAATGTTCGATGTGAGCTTGTTGTCGGAAAGTCCGACCGTGTGTATGCTCCATCGAACATTTGCTGTCAGAATTTCCGCCAACAAATGTTTGATAGCAGGTTCTCAAATTTTCCGCCAACAAAACTTGTTGTCGGAAAGTCTGATCGTGTGTACACAAGTCCGTCGCACAAAAGTTCATGCATGCTCTGAATCAAGCAGAAGGAGCCACACTGGCTATTGAACTTCCTTTTTATCGGCTCGTTGTACGTTCTGAATTTTTGGCCAAAATTTGTGTGACTATGTGTATGCAAGACAAGTTTGAGCCAACATCCTTTGAACAAAAATCCATGGTTTTGTTGTCAGAAAATCCGATCATGTGTACGCGGCATTAGAGGTATCTTTTGGCTAAACTATGTGCTGGTGAAGCTGTATATGGGAGGTGTCAGTTCTCTAGTAGGGATGGGCGAATGGTTCGACCCAAGCATAAGTTCGGGCCGAACTTTGGTTGTCCTGATATTCTGCGAACACCTAACAATATGCGGTGTTTGGGAAAAATTCGAAAGCCGCCGGAACACTGTTAAAATCTATGGGACGTTAACATAAAAAAATCAAACGTGTTGATTTTATGGACTTTTATGCAAGTTATTGTCATAAAAAGTGTTTGGGGACCCTGGTCTTGCCCTAGGGGACATGTATCAATGAAAATTTTTTTTACAAAACGCCCATTTTTTCGGGAGCAGTGATTTTTTTCATGCTTAAAGTGAAACAATAAAAATGAAATATTACTTTAAATATCATGCCTGGGGCTGTCTATAGTATGCCTGTAAAGTGGCGCATTTTTCCCATGTTTAGAACAGTACCACAACAAAATGACATTTCTAAAGGAAAAATTGTCATTTAAAACTGATTGCGGCTGTAATGAATTGTTGGGTCTCGGCAATATAAATAAAAATCATTATTTATGATTGTTGATGATTGCGTGATGATTGTTGGCAATTGTGGCTTGACACTGGGCAGGGCGCCAAATGCGGCATTTAAACAGCCGCCGGCGCCTGAGCAGTGTAAATTATACCCTTGATGTCAGCAAAGGTAGATATGTGTCGTCGCGTATGACGCATAAGCGTCATAATAAATCGACGTGCGTAGGCTGTGTGGGTGGATGGCAGACTGGAGGAACTGAGGGACCGCGTCATCACTAGAGGACGCGTCATTGCGTCCAGCGTGGTGATGACATATAGGGGCGGTGCAAAAGAATGGGAAGAAGCAGCGGAGCTGTGTAATAGGCTGCCGAAGGCGATTCGATCATCACCACGGCAACCAACAACATAAGAGGCATTAGGAAACAAACAAAAAACTAAAAATGCTAATTAATAGCTGGAATGTTAAATAAAAAATAAAAACACAAAAGGGGACTCGGGATTGGGACATCCGAAAAAGGGGCCCCAGGGACAGATCTGCACGGCGCCCCCCCCCCAGCGGCTGAGCGCTGGGGGAGCGTCATGCAGACAAGTCCCACCGACGCATACAACACCGCAATGAAATGCCCGGACTTAACCGGACAAACATGCAGCGTAAAAGACAGCCATGCCGCCATCAAAAGACGCAAACGACATGGCCCCCGTGCGCCGGGCGGAGATAAAACCAAAACCAAGGGAAAAAGAGGAAAAAATTATATATATATATATATATATCTCGACAAACAAGTGTCTTATAAACTATATATCTACATGTGATTTGATACTTTTTTCAGTCTGGATGCATGGACACAATTGGATATATATGGTAGGGAAATGGGCATCAGTGGATACAGAACAAGGCTTGGAACAAAAATACTATACATACATAAGAAAAAATTGGTATTGGTATGTACAGTATGTTGGACACTGTCGGATGTTATGGTGTGAATTGTTTATTCTGTTAACATGTCAATATGTAAACTGTTCTCACTTGTCTTTTCAGAATACGCCTTATATACATATTTTCTCTCTGCAATACGCCTCTGTAGAAGGGACATCGCCCTGAAACATGTTAGGCTTATAGAGAAACATATATTTATAAATGCAAATGTAAAGTGATCAGTATGAAAGAAAATTTGCTGCACAAGCACTTTTGTACAGATTTACGTTCAGTTTGTCTTGTTTTTATGCTTTTTTTCCAACAAATAAATAATAGTTTTTTATTATAAACGTAATTGTCTTGTTCACCTGTAAAGTCCCGCTGGACTGGATAGGTTCCCTATTCTAGGTCCTTGTTTTTTCGTAGGTATTTGTAAAAGTCTCTAGTAGAGAGATCATATGATTTTTCCATACTTCAAATGTGTGCAGAGAGGATCCCTCAAAAAGAAGGCACAGAGTTTGTATACCAGAGTCCATCCAGTTAGACAATAAAAAAACTGAAGTGAAAGGTTCCAAGGAGGAGAGTCACATAGCACTTTGCTACAGACTGGGTAGCATATTTATTCCTGTGAGCCTTTATCATGATCAGATGTTTTCTGATCAACATCAGGTGTTAGAGTGGCCGGGTTGGAGCAGGTTGAAGGTAGGTATCGGGAGGTGGGCGTCGGAACTCTTGCAGTCATCCACATGGGGCGCGTTTGCTGGGAGGAACGTTCAGACCGGCCTACACGAAGGCGTCGGTCGATCCGGATTGTTAAAGCAATAAGCTCTTCAAGGGTATCAGGCTTTCCTACCCGGGCGAGCTCATCCTTGAGACTCTCTAATAACCCCATGCGGAATTGATGGTGTAAAGCTGCATTGTTCCATTGTGTGTCCGCGCTCCAGCGTCGAAAGTCCGTGACATAGTCCTTGGCCGGTCTGCGGCCTTGCTGGAGCGCGAACAAAACTGACTCAGCGGTGGCAGTCCGCTGGGGATCCTCGTACAACTGAGCCATAGCCTCGAAGAAGGAGGGCAAGGACTGGATCTGCACAGAGGTAGTTTCAAGCAGGTGGTGGGCCCAGGTTTGAGGTTCCCCTTGTAGGAGGGATATAACAAATCCCACCTTAGTAGCCTCTAAAGAAAAAGTCCGTGGCTGTAGGGCGAAGTATAACTGACAGGCGCTGCGGAAGGCCAGGAACTTAGTTCGGTCACCAGTAAACCTCTCAGGAATGGGGACCCTTGGTTCGGGTGGAAGCATAACCACAGAGGGAGGTACAGTAGCTTGTACTGGAGCCGCTGCTGAGGCAGGAGACGCACCTCCTGGGCCACTGAGGTTCAGGACTTGACCCTCCAGTCTGGTGTAACTGTCTTGCAAAGTCTTTACAGCTTGTGTGAGTGCCGCTAAGTGCGTACAGATCTCCTTGATGGGAGAGGTCTCTCCTGCGGGCTCAGTCATGGCTGTTCATACTGTTAGGTACCTGGTAGTTGAGCCTGACTGGTAGAAGGAGACTTCTCTTAAACGCTGGTTCAGGAGCCACTGGAGTGGGAACAGTGGTCTCCTGAGCACAGTGGGTAGGAGTGGCTGATGCAGGTCCTTGCGATGGCCAACACAGGAGCTGAGGAGACTTCCTCTGGGGTAGCTGTACTGCGGATTCAGGTAAGCTGAAGTGGATCCGTAAGCAGGCAGGTGGAGGATATTGCAGCAGCAGAACCTGGAGCTGGAAGAGCAGGTGGTGAGCTCTGGCCAGTCTTTCCGCATTAACCGCCAATGCAACTCAACTTGCTCTCCCTCTCTCGTTACAGCTCCAGGGAAGAACAATCCAGGTCAACGCCATTATTGATTCTGGGGCTTGCAGCTGCTTTATTGACTCTGCCTTTGCTGCTCAACAAGATCTTCCCTTGAAAGACAAGACACACAAACTCTCAGTTTTCCTGGCCGATGGGTCCCACATAAAGTCGGGACAGGTCTCTCAAGAAATCCTTCCTCTGTCTGCCACCTGTTTATCTCAGCATAAAGACATCCTAACTCTGGATGTCATCTCCTCTCCACTGTTCCCGATCATCTTGGGCACGCCCTGGCTTTAGGCCCATAACCCCCACGTTAATTGGACTACCTTACTTTGCATGGATGTGGATCAAGATCTGCTCCAAACCATACCAGAGGCTTATCAGGAATTTGCAGATGTATTCAGCAAGAAGGGAGCGGACTCCCTGCCACCCCATCGCCCCTATGATTGCCCAATCGAGCTGCTCCCTGGGGCCGAGATCCCCTTTGGGCGCATCTTTCCGTTATCTGAGAAGGAACAAGAGGCACTTAAACTATACGTTGATGAAAACCTCAAAAAAGGGCTTTATTCGACCTTCTACCTCCCCAGCTGTGGCCGGAATATTTTTTGTTTCCAAAAAAGATCAGACTCTTTGTCCATGTGTGGACTATTGGGAGTTAAACAAGGTCACGGTTAAAAACCGCTATCCGTTGCCCCTGATACCTGAATTATTTCAGAAGTTGAGGTCTGCCATCATCTTCACTAAGTTGGATCTAAGAGGGGCCTACAACCTGGTCCGCATTCGGGCCGGGGATGAATGGAAGATGGCTTTCCGGACCCGTTTTGGACACTATGAGTACTCAGTCATGCCCTTCGGCCTATGCAATGCCCCTGCCACATTTCAGCATCTGGTCAACGATGTATTCAGAGATTTAATGGACATCTTTGTGATTGTTTACTTGGACGATATTTTAATTTTCTCTAGTTCACTTAACCAACATCGGGAACATGTTCGCAAAGTCTTGGGCCGTCTTCGTTTGCACGGACTGTATGCTAAAGCGGAGAAGTGCGAATTCGAACAAAAGGACATTCAGTTTTTGGGGCTAGTGATCTCCCCCACCGGCATTAAAACGGATCCTCAAAAAGTGTCCGCTGTGCTAGATTGGCCAGCTCCTCTGGACAAGAAGGGCGTGCAGCGCTTCATCAGATTCGCAAATTTCTATAGAAAGTTTATTAAGGGATTCTCTGCCATCATTTCACCCATCATGCAGCTAACCAAGCAGAACTGTCGTTTTCACTGGAGCTCGGAGGCTCAGGAGGCCTTTGAAGAATTGAAAAGGCGTTTCACTTCAGCTCCGATCCTCAGCCATCCTAACCCATCCCTACCTTTTATTCTGGAGGTTGATGCTTCCGAAGTGGCCGTGGGTGCAGTCATCTCTCAACGGCAGGGTAACAAGGATCTGATGCATCCCGTGGGATTTTTCTCCAGGAAACTCTCGCCGGCTGAGCGAAATTACGGTGTGAGTGATCGGGAATTACTGGCCATCAAGGCAGCACTAGAAGAGTGGAGGTACCTGTTAGAGGGCGCAGTTCATCCGGTTCTAATATATACTGATCACAAGAACCTCGAATATTTAAGATCTGCTAAGAGACTGAAACCCCGACAAGCCCGGTGGGCCCTGTTTTTTACACGTTTCTGTTTCCATATCACCTACCGGCCAGGAACTAAGAACGTAAAACCAGACACGCTATCGCGCATGTTTGATCATCCTAAAGAACCTTCTGTACCCGACACCATTCTGCCAGCAAATAGTTTCTTACTCCTTCAGACGGACCTCCTGTCCTTGATCAGAGAAGCATCGCCAGAACCTTCAAGTCTTCAGGGACTCACCTTAACATCTCGAGATGGGTTATTGTGGAAAGGAAGTCAAATATTCGTACCGGAAGATGTCCGAGTCAAAGTGCTGACTTTATTGCATGATCATCCACTTGCAGGACATTTTGGGGTCCATAAGACCCTTGAACTCATGCAACGCACGTTCTGGTGGCCTAACCTGAAGGAATTTTGCAGGAAGTACGTCAGCTCTTGTTCTGTTTGCATTCAAAATAAAAGGACCGAGCTTGGGGACTGTTGAGGCCGTTGCCCATACCAGATAGGCCCTGGAGGATGATAGCAATGGACTTTATAGTTGAACTACCATGCTCGGAAGGATGTTCGGCGATCTTTGTGGTCGTCGATCGTCTGTCCAAAATGGCCCACTTCCTGCCCTTAAAGGGGACACCTTCTGCTGTGGAGCCGGCCCATGTGTTCACGGGCCGTCAGAGATCGTCAGGCTGCACGGAGTTCCCGCAAATATAGTGTCCGATAGGGGGGTGCAGTTTACTTCACGCTTCTGGAAAGCCCTATGTGAGATCTTGAAAATTGAACAAGCCCTGTCCTCAGCATACCAACCCCAAACTAATGGGCAAACCGAAAGGACAAATCAGACGCTAGAGCAATACATTAGGTGTTTTACCTCATTTGTACAAGATGATTGGGTGTCCCTACTGCCTCTAGCGGAATTCGCTTATAATAATGCTAGCCACTCTGGTCAGTCCCCGTTCTTTGCCAATTATGGTTTTCATGTATCTTTCTTACCAGATTTTCTTCCAGAATCACCAGTTCCAGCGGTCCAGGACACAGTACAGTTCCTCAGTCACAACAACCAGATGTTACAGGAAGCGGTATTCAAGGCACAAGCAGACAGTAAGAGGATCTTCGATCAAAAGAGAAGAGGAAATCTAAATCTGCAGATTGGTGATAAGGTATGGCTGTCTACCAATAATATTAAACTAGCTTGTCCTTCCAAAAAGCTTGCTCCTAAGTTTATTGGGCCCTTCCCGGTGAAAAAGAAGATTAACGAAGTGTCTTATGAACTGTGTTTACCTGACTCACTTAAAATCCATCCTGTCATCCATGTGTCTTTGTTGAAGCCTGCTGGCACCAGGGTCCCTGAACCTGCCTTGGTGGACGGAAACGAGGAATATAAGGTGGAGGCCATCCTCGATTGCAGAAAGAGATTGGGGCAGGTACAGTTTTTGATCAAATGGAAAGGGTATGGTCCGGAGAATAATTCATGGGAACCTAATAGCAATATTCACGCTAAACGTTTGATCCATGCCTATTTTTCTGCTCATCCCGAAAAGAGGAGTTATCTGGGCATCCGGAGGCTGCCCGTTGGGAGGGGGCAATGTCAGGGACATGTCGGTGGTCATCGGGCTAACATGCGTACACGTAGGTGCACGAGAGGCTTTTCCAGAGCAGTTCAGCTGAATTCCCCACTGGGGGGCGCTGGCGCGCTCCCACGCGCCCCCGTTCGAGCTAGCGCTGTTTGGCGCCAAAGACCGTTTAAAAGGGTGTCAGATACTTCCATCAGGTGCTGTTCGTCTGCAGCTCTGCACCTGAGTTCCTGTATCCTGCCTGTTCTTACTATTTGCTATTGACCCGGCTACATCTGACCATTCTACTGTCTCCTATCCTACCCGGCCTGCCTGACCTTGCAGATATCTTGTGACCTGTTGCCTAACACCTGCCTGCCTGACTATTCTGTGATCATCCCTTCTGTCATATAACTGCCTGATCTCCTGCCAATACGGACTGTTTGACTCTGCTTTGCTTGTGTCCTGTGAGGTTGCTCACCACCTGCTCTTCCAGCTCCAGGTTCTGCTGCTGCAATATCCTCCACCTGCCTGCTTACGGATCCGCTTCAGCTTACCTGCATCCGCAGTACAGCTACCCCAGAGGAAGTCTCCTCAGCTCCTGTGTTGGCCATCGCAAGGACCTGCATCAGGCACTCCTACCCACTGTGCTCAGGAGACCACTGTTCCCACTCCAGTGGCTCCTGAACCAGCGTTTAAGAGAAGTCTCCTTCTACCAGTCGGGCTCAACTACCAGGTACCTAACAGGAGCTCTACCCATATGGATTCCACCTCCTCCCTAGCTCCCTTAGTTATGTCATCTCTTACATTCACTTGTACATTATTCTTGATATATAGGCATACCCCTCCCCTTCTTTTACCCTCTCTATCCTTACGATAAAGGGTATACCCTTGAATGTTTGCCAGCCAATCATGAGAACCAGGTCTCTGAAATTCCCACAAAATCCAAATCCTCCTTGTACAACAGTATCTCTAGTTCACCCATCTTGTCCGCCAGGCTCCTGGCATTGGTGAACATGCCACATAGTTTAGACCGGTCGCATATTATCCTCTTATTGGGTGTTCCGAGATTCCAACTAGGACTTGCTACTATACTTACCTTGGGTTTATGTGCTTTGGTCAACCTACCACTAATGCCCCCAATACTACCCTCTGGAATATGTTCCACGCTGACTATCTGTACCACTGGACCCTCCCCCCATCGCCTAGTTTAAAAACCCCTCTAACTTTTTGGCCATCTTCATTCCCAGATGATCTGCACCCTCCTCATTTAGGTGCAGTCCATTCCTTCTATAGTACTGGTTATCAACTGAGAAGTCAGCCCAGTCCTCCAGGAATCCAAACCCCTCCTTACTACACCAGCTCTTCAGCCACTTGTTTACTTCCCTAATCTCCCTCTGCCTTTCTGGTGTGGCTCGATGTACCGGCAGTATTCCTGAGAATACTACCTTGGAGGTCCTTTTCCTTAATTTAGCTCCCAAGTCCCTAAAATCATTCTTTAGGACACTCCATCTGCCTCTGACTTTGTCATTGGTGCCAACGTGCACCATGACAGCTGGGTCTTCCTCAGCCCCTCTCAGTAATCTGTCCACCAGATCTGTGATGTGCCGAACCCGAGCGCACGGTAGGCAACATACAGTTCGGTGCTTCAGGTCTTTGTTACAGATTGGCCTCTCTGTCCTTCTAAGAATTGAGTCCCCTACCACCAGAATCTGTCTTTCCTTTACCTTCACCTCCCCCTATTCTCACTGGAGGAGTTCTTTCCTCGGCAGCAAGGAGAGTCCCTCAGCTCCAGTAGTGCTGGTCCCTGACTGGTTTCACCAATGTCACTCAATGGAGGGTACTTATTGGGATTCTCCAGCCCTGGATCAGCCTCTCTGGCACTTCCCTCTCTACCCTTCCTAACTGTCACTCATCTACTCTTTCCTAGTGCCTGCACCGCTTTGTCTCCACCCGCCCCTGTGCTGGCCCCCGCCGGCACCTGCTGTGTACGTTCCTGGCTCTCCTTTAGTATGGAGGGGCATCTCAGTGCTGACAGTTGCTTCCCCAGATTCAGAATCTGGGCTTCCAGGGAAACAATGCGCTTACATTTTGCACAGTAGTATTCACCCTCGATCGGATGATCAAGGAACGCATACATGGCGCAAGATGTACAATGAGTCATCTCTCCACACCCGCCGGGCATCACATCTATTAAATTTAATGAGGATTGGGGATTATACCCTGTCCAAATGACCTAACAACTAGCTTCCTGACACTGATGTCCTACTAATAACCAGCCAATACTAGACACAACACTAAAAGACATGCTATTATGCTTAAGAAGCTCTTTCCAAAAAAGACATGCTATCACTCCTGCATTAATTTAAAGGGAACATGCAACACATATTGTAGAAGACACAGTCACTCCTCCTAACAAACTACTGAGAGACAATAACATACCATACCAAAGGGGTTTTTTAGTCCAATTGCTGAGCAATCAGGACAAAATTCATTTAATCTCCACAATTGAAACAGGTTTCACCTTTTAAAATCATAGGGTATTTTTTTATCTGATCAACGCAAAAAAACAGAAACCTCAATACGCCTTAAAAACTAAAGCTGTCCCTGAAAGGTTAAATAGTATTGCACTACTCTTGAAAAGCATTTTTTTTATTTTTTTTTTTAAACATATGTTAACAATAGTTCCTATCTCAGTTTTGTCTAAGTAGCTCTTGCAGTTCTTTTTGGATACCAACATGAGAACGTTTGCAACAATCATGTGTCAAAATGACTAGGATTGTTATATGCCAAACCTAATCAAACTCACCAACACCTCCTGGATAACCTTGACAATGCAACAATTGATCAGCTGCTATATCCCTTTAATAGAATTAAGTGAGCAGTTTGGGCTGAGCATAAGTTCAGACCAAACATTGCCTGCGAACCCCCAAACTTGCAAGGCGCTCAGCGGGATGTTCGCACGCTGAGCGCCCCACAATGCACTGCATGCAACCCACAGTGCATTTGAGGGTCTTAACTGGATGGTCAATCAGGGCACAGAGCACTGTCAGAGCCCTGATTGGACAAAGTCATGATGACTTTGTCAAATCATGGCTCAGTGCTCATGATCCCACCCCACTTTAAAATGTTTCTTCTCACAGGAACCTTTTGTAGTGTGCTGTTGAAGTGGAGATAGAGCAGGGCTCACACAGTGATAGATAGTGTGTTCTTGTGACTCTGAGTGTAGAGTGCTAGTATAGTGTGAGTATTGCGTAGTGTGTCAGTATAGTTTGAGTATAGTGTACTGTGAGTATAGTGTGAGTATAGTGTAGTGTGTGAGTATAGTTTGAGTATAGTATAGTATAGTGTGTCAGTGTAGTGTGAGTATAGTGTGGGTATAGTGTGTTGTGAGAGTGTAGTGCAGTGTTTAATTGCATTGCATTACATTTAGTGGTGTATACAGTGCTGTATACACTTTTTTTTTGATTGCGAATATTTTTTCTTGGTCCCCTGCCTGCCCTCTTTTTTTGAAGTTGTCAGCTGCAGACGCTGCTGTTCCCCCTTGTTTAGTAATCTTTTTATATAGTCTTTCCATTTCTGTCAGTGGCAGTCCTCCTTCAATGTAAAGTGCACCAAACACCACTTTTCTGTCAATAAAGTGCATCTGATTACCCATTTGCTATTATCTATTACATTTGGATAATAAGCCCCCCCAATTATTTCAGGGAGGCCAACAAGGAGAATTAGATGTTCCCATGCCACTTTGAGGGGGTCAGCAGCGTCTGTGTCTACAGGCAAAGGTGTACGTGGTTCGTCCTCAGACAGGGCATGTTTGTCTCTGTTCAGTGATGTTGTTCATGCTATCCAGCCACAGCATGCAGAGGAGGTGGTGGACTGGGTTACTAAACCATCCTCCTAATCCTCTATCACCCAAGCTGAATTTAGATCAAAGTCCACTGCAGCAGCCAGAGTAGACAATTCTGCCTCCTTGTCCACAGCTACTCCTACCATAGCCCCAGCATCATGTAGGGAGGAGTCAGCTGAATGATTTGAACACAGCATCCACCACTTGCTTCTTGAGGATGCACAGACATTATTTGATTCTGATGTTGGTTCTGAGGTTGGGGATGAGGAAGGAAGTAACATGAGCTTACAGAGAGGGGAGAACACTGATAAACAACAAATTGGCAGTTATGTTCCCCCAGCCACAGCTTATTGCCAAGTTGGCTCCAGTGATGAGGATGGAGGGGATGATCATGATGAGGAGGTCACTGACTCAACTTGTGTGCCTGATAGAGCAGAAGAGGAAAGTGAGGTGAAGGCACAACCTCAACAAGGCAGGATGTCCTCCAGAGGCAGTCATCATGGAACAGTAGGGAGCAACCACCCAATTCCATCATATTGTAATGCTGTTATCTCCTGGCCCACTTCCCACAGTTAAGATGTGTGTGCCTTTTTTAGCACATGTCTGCCGATCGCACTGTGGCAATTTGCAATCTCTGCCACAAGCAGATCAAGTGTGGCAAAAACACCAGCCATTTGGGTACCACATGCTTGCCTCCCACCACTCCTCTCCTCCTCACCTTTCATCTCTACCCCCGCTATAGCTCATGATTATGACCTCTCAGCATTCATACGGCTTGTACCATCAGCCATCCCATCTTGCACTACACAGCTCGCACAGATTGTACAGGGGATATGAGGACTTCCTATGTGATGTCAGTCACACCGACACTCACATTTGCAGCTAACCTGGAGGTTCCTGTGAGGGGGAGTTGAATAGTGGTCTGCCACCATCATGAACCAGTTGTTGTTGAGGACAGAGCATCAAGTGGGTGATCGGGTGAGATTGCTCCTGGGATGCTGTTCCCGACTCCATATGTTAGAGTATTTGCCGTTGCCACCGCCGTGTGGATGTCTCTTCACCTGTGACCACCAGATAGCTGTGGTTCACTATTTCCTCCTCCCTCCTGTCTGATTCCATCGTATGTGCTGCTGAACACATTTGCTACTCTGAATCTGTGCTGGTCAACGCTCACTACTACAGCCTATTGTCCATCTTTTCACATATATTGCCTATCCTTGGCTGATTCCAAATGGACTATTCACCAGTATGGTCCCTTTTCATGATGGCATGCCTATTTTTTCCCCTAGTATAGGCCATGGCTAAACACTAATTACTGTAGTTTAGACTTCAGTCAATACAGTTAGCTGTCTGGTGCGAGTGGGTCATGAATGAGAGCCCGGGTCTCTTTCTTTTACGAGTTCCTGACAACGTGGTTGCAGTTTTTGTTATATCTGAATTTTGTACCAGCAAACATAACTTAATTTTTTATGCTTACACTGCAGTGTGTTTCCTTTTGTAGCCACCTCTGTTTAGCTCTGGTACCTCGGTACCTTAGTTAATTTATTTTATAGCCTCCACTGACAAGGATAATGGTGTAGCAAAGGGTGTCACAGGTCCTTGCAACAAGTCTGCCAGCAGCACACCACCAGCTGTAGAGTATAGCATGCAAATTTCTCTGCATGCTATACTCTACAGCTGGTGGTGCTGGTGGTGTTCCTCCCTACAGCAGGAGGAAGAGGAGGACACTAATCTCACCCGATCACCCACATGCCACCCACATGTTTAAATTCCAGCTTGGCCAAATTGCTGACTTTAAGACTCCTGCCTTTCTGTCTGGTGGATTCTGCCCCCTTCCGTGAATTTATAGAATGGACTGTACCACAATGTTCCCAGTCGCTATTTCTTTGCACATAAGTTCATTTCAGCTCTGTGCCATCATGTGGAAGGCAAAGGCTGCACATGAAGCAGAGTGCCATTAATGAGTACCTGTGTGAGTATGGCACAAGGACAGGCTCAGGGGAGCACAGATTTTTTTCCCCATGATAATGACTGCTTATAAAGGATGCATGCATTGTACTGTCACCTTTTGAGGAGGCGACAAGGATGGTGAGCCGTGACGATGCATGCATCAGTGACACTATTCCTCTTGTGTTCCTGCTGGAGCATACTCTGCGTGGCATTATGGGCAGTGCACTCGAGGTAGAGCAGCGGGAGGAAGAGGAGGTCACTGTTCTTGAGATGCCACAGAACACACAAGGGGAGAAAGAGAAGGAGGATTCTGGCAGTTTTAAAGGCATTAAAGCAGAGGTTGACATATGTCAATCTTTAGGAGATAGTTTTCAGTTGCCAGAATGCTTGGGAGTAGTATGCGGCTGGGAGGAGGCAGTTTCAGATAGTGTAATCCTCAGTGACACAGAGGATTCTGCTTGTCTTGCCTCTGCAAACTTGCTACCTGATTCTTCAAAGCCTTTGAAAGGACCTTAGAATTCTTGGCATCAAGGAGAAGGATCATTATTGGTTGGCAACCCTCCTTGACCACCGTTACAAGGGAAAAGTCTCGGCACTCATCCTGCACTTGCAGAGGGAGCACAGGATGAATTATCTTGAGGGCACCTTAAAGAGGAGTTTGTGTAACATCTGTCCAGAGTCTGGTAGGTTACAGTCTCATGAAAAGGTGTTTTTGCAGCTTCTGTTGGTCAAAGGAGGAGCTGTGGAGAAGGGGGCTGCCTAAGTGATGCATTTCAATTTTTTTTTTTTAGTCCTCGGCACCCAGGCCTTTCAGCTTCAACATCCCATCGGCAGCATCTGTATCATATGGTGAAAGATTATCTAGGGGCGAAAAAAGACATGGAGATATTTCCAGTAGACGATACACTGGGTTACTGGGTCATAAGAATAAACCACTGGCCAGAACTTGAAACCAAAGGACTTCAAGGGGGGCAGGCATTCCTGGAGGAGTGTTGGCTTAGTGATTTTGAGAGTGGAGATATTGGGTGTGGGGGTAGTGTGTCACTGCCAGGCAGAGATGAGGGACCTTGCAAGGATCCAGCAGAGGGTTCCATACTGATGATCCCAAGATGGAGCAGCATTTTTTCCCCTTCTTGAAATGTAGAAAAAGCATAAGACTTATTCTGACTGGAAAAATGTAGGCTTAGTGGGAAAGTCCACCAGTATTTGACATCTTTGCGAGCAAGTGCTTGTAAGAGAAAGTTTAAGGCACGTTGCTTCTGTATGGTATAAGGCGAGATGTCAGAAAGGCTCTGTGCACCCTATCCAGCTAAAGTCGATGGTCAAGAAGGTCAGGCAGTAGATCATGGTGAAAGGAGTGGACAACAGATTCAGTATCTTTTTCTGACTTTGGTAGACCTCTGATATGAAAATTATAGCGCCTGGATCGGTTCTCCAGGTCATCAATTTTAGAGAATGCAGTATCAAGCTGATCTTACAGATCCTGAGTGCATTGTATATGTTGATTGGTACATGCAATAGTGGTTTTCAACTTTGTTTCCACTAGTTCCAGCCTTATGCCTAGTCCCTGGATATCCGTTTTAATATCTGTGGTTATTTGAGCTGCCATGCGCATCACACCCTGTTCCAGCAATTCAGAAAATTTGGCTAATAAAACTTGTTGCCCCGGATCCACCTTCGGTGAGTGATGGAGAGGCATATCTGCCAGGTCTGCTATGTCTGGGCTGGGTGGCTGTAAGCTGGGCTCAGAGTCTAAAAGATCCTCAAGGGTATGGGCAATTAGGGACTCTGTGGAAGCTGATGATTCTCTGGGAGGCAGAGGGGTGCTGGCAAGGGGAGAATGTGCATTGCAGAACCCGTAGTATTCTTACTCCCTCCTTTTGATGGCTGTCCTCCTAGTGGCTGGCCCTGAGCTGTGGTGGCCATCTTGGATTCTTGCTGTGCAGGGCAGCTTGCTGGTGGCAGCCAGGACCAACTCCACTGGCTATATATGGAGCAGGGAGGTCTAAGAGGCTGATTAGCCCAGCGGGAGGCGAGGAGAGCATGCTGGGGAGGCTGGGGCAGGCCAGGATTGGTAGCTGCGGCATGGTGCTACTTGGCTAAGTGGCCATCTTGCCAGAACCCATGCATGTGCCCCCCTGTAGGTCATTACTTTAAAAGGTGTGTCTACATACTGTACACCTTAAGTGTTTTCACATTTGCCAAAAATCTTTTCATCTTCTGCATTATCACACTTAACATTCTACCTGTGACTATCCCAATGTATTTGTATTCAGCCCTCCTGGCAGGAGCGGGATCCCTGGCCGAACTTCCTCGGGTGACTCCAGTACAGCTGCTGGTGGCCCATCGTGCTCGCCTCTTTGCTCGGGGAAAAGCGAGATGTTAATTTCTAACCTAACCCTGCTTTAAACTTCTCCACAACTTTATCCCTGACCTGTCTGGTGTGTTCTTTGGCCTTCATGATGCTGTTTGTTCACTAAGGTTCTCTAACAAACCTCTGAGGGCTTCAGAGAAAAGCTGTATTTATACTGAGATTAAATTACACACAAGTGGACTCTATTTACTAATTAGGTGACTTCCAAAGGCAATTGGTTCCACTAGATTTTAGTTAGGGGAATCCGAGTAAAGAGGGCTGAATACAATATGCACATCACACTTTTCAGATATTTATTTGTAAAAAAATGTTGAAAATCATTTTATCATATTACTTCTGATTTACAATTATGTGCCACTTTGTGTTGGTCTATCACATAAAATGCCAATAAAATACATGTACGCTTTTGGTTGTAACATGACAAAATGTGGAAAGGGGTGTAAATACTTTTTCAAGGCACTGTAGTTGCCCAATTAAACAGTGCATTGCTGTTGGCTTGTAAGTTGGAGACATCCTGTAAGGACGTTATTCCACTGAATAGCTTGGTGTCATCCTCAAACACTGAAATATTTTTCCCAGACCCCATGTCATTTATAAATATATTAACTACTTCCGGGAATTTTATTCCCAGACCCTATATCATTTAAAAATGTATTAACTACTTCCAGACCACCCGGAAGTAGGAAATACATTTTTTCAGCAAAAACTCATCTACTGTATGTGATCTTTTATTAAGCTCTCCAGTATCTTCCCAACTATAGTTGGTAAACACTTTAATCCCTTTTTAAATAGAGGCACCATGATGGCCTTATTCCAATCCAGTGGTACTATGCCAGTCTTTAAAAAGTCCCTAAAAATTAGAAAAGAGAAGCAGAAAAGTTTTAAAGAAAAGCATTTGTTGGAAAATCCTTGACTCCCTTAATGTTCCCCCCACTGGCTGCTTAGAGGGCACAAAGCAGATTGAGGATTGTCCTGTCCCCATGAGTCAAGTGCTTGTATGAAGGAGGACCCTCCTAGTTTAATTGCTGCAGCATTCCTTTGGGTTGGGGGAGATGAGCCCATCAGTGCCATTTATGGTGGGGTGGGGCATCTTTTTTTGTGTTTGTTTTAAGGTTGGATGAGGATGAGGATGGAGGATGGATGGATATATCTGGATACCTTCTAAGAAGGCTAGAGATGTAGTAAGGATTGTGTAAGTTGTTTTTTATGGGGCACAGAATAATTAGTTAATTTCTGAGATTGAATAATTATTTAAACCACTTCAATACCAAGCACTTAGACACCTTCCCGCCCAGGCCAATTTTCAGCTTTCAGTGCTGTCGCAGTTTGAATGACAATTGCGCGGTAATGCTACACTGTACCCAAACAAATTTTTTATCATTTTGTTCCCACAAATAGAGCTTTCTTTTGGTAGTATTTGATCACCTTTGCGGTTTTTATTTTTTGCGCAACAAATAAAAAAAGACTGAAAATTTTGAAAAAAAACAAGTTTTTCTTTGTTTCTGTTAAAACTTTTTGTAAATAAGTATGTTTTCTTCTTCAATGACGGGCACTGATATGGCTGCACTGACGGGCACTGATACGGCGGCACTGATGGGCACCAATGAGGTGGCACCGATGAGGTGGCACTGACGGGCACTGATGATGGGCACTGATAGGCGGCACTGATGGGCACTGATAGGTGGCACTGATGGGCACTGTTAGGTGGCACTGGTATGTGGCACTGATGGGCACTCATAGGTGACACGGATGGGCACTTATAGGCGGCACTGATGGGCACTCATTGGTGGCATTGATGGGCACTCGTAGGTGGCATTGGTGGTTACTTATGGGTGGCACTGATAGTTGGTACAGATGGGCACGGATGGGCACTGATAGATGGGCACTGATAGATGGGCACTGATGGGCACGGATGGGCACTGACAGGTGGCATGAATGGACACTGATGGGTGGCACTGATGGCATTACTTGTTTGCAGTGATGCCCCTAAGGGTGGCATTGCTGGGCATCACTGCAACATTATTGTGCCAATCAGTGCCCATTTGTGGGCACTGATTGGCACAGATTTGGCACACTGGGCACATGTGGATGGCCTTGGGGTACATACCTGGCCATCCACATGTTGCCCCTTCCCTGGTGGTCCTAGTGGCGATCCCTGGTGGTCCAGTGTGGTGATCTGCGGGGGGGCTGCGCTGACAAACAATCAGCGCAGACCCCCCCCTGCTAGGAGAGCCGCCGATCGGCTCTCCTCTACTTGCGTCTGTCAGATGTGAGTGAGGAAAAGCTGATCAACGGCTCTTCCTATTGACAGCGTGATCAGCCGTGATTGGACACGGCTGATCACGTGGTAAAGAGCCTCCGCCGGAGGCTTTTTACCAAGATCAGTGTAGCGGTGTGTCAGACTGACACACCGCTCCACCGATCGCACCGGAGGTCAATCCGCTATAGGGCGGGCGGGAAGTGGTTAAAGCCTATGCTTTGCAAGTTAATTGGCTGTGTTTGGTTACTGGTTTGAGAAATTAACCAATAACCTAGGTAGGGGGTTAATTTTAATAACTATTATAATAACTAACAATTATATTGCAGATTACGGTACTTACAACCCTCAGCTATTTCTATAGTTGGACTTGAAATTCTGGCAATAGAGTACCAGCTTCAAAAGAAGAGAAAAAAAAAGAACCTGGTGTAAAAAATGGCTACTGAACCGTGACCATTTCTCCCATATGTCACTATTGAGAGAATTACAGAAGAATAACCTTGATGATTTTTATAAATTATTTAAGAATGACTGATGATTGCTTCAATCTACTCCTGACTGCAGTGAATTCACACATAACCAAGAACACCTTTATGTGAGATGCAATCAGTGCAGAACAAAGGTTGATTGTATTGCCTGGCCACAGAGAGAAGCCTACATGATCTGAAATTTACAATTTACTACTGGCATCTCACTGAAAGCCCTAGGAGTAATCATTTTGGAGACCTGCAGAGCCATTATCAAAGTTCTACAGGATGAATACATAAAGATAGAGTGCAATAAATATTAAATTAAACCTAAAGAAAGGAATGACAAATGACAAATGTTTTTTGTCTATGAATATGTTATTTGTGCTAGTGTCTACCTGAGGAAAACGTTGTTTTGACTGTAATATTTATGTCCTTACCTTCTTCTATAACAGCAGCCAGCTGTTAATTACAGTTTCTAACCAATTCTGTGGAGAGGAAGTAAATTGCCAGATAATTCAAGAGTGGCATTTATATATATCTATAGGCTACCTAGGGATAAGGTAGGTGGTTGAGATTGTGTTTGGGATTATGGAAAATCTATTTAGAATTTTCCTTGTCAAAAGAAGTTTATTGAGTATACAATGTTATAAAGATACATAAAGTAAGTTTACAAGGATCTATAAAGTAAGCTCATTGTTTTACAGTAGGGTTTATATAGGTAAATATCATGAAATTTCAAGTATTAAACATTGGGTTCACGTAAACCTAAATTAAAGATATATATCATTTCCTTAGTTACTTTTGTAGGTATTTAAATGATTTATACCTACTATACATATTGTTTACAAGTAGAGTGTATATAGGTCAAATAAATTCTGATAATGAGTTTTAATCGTAAGGTGGAGAAAAGGAAAGAGAAAGAAGAAAAAGGGTTGAAAGGTAGAGGTATGGTCCACAAGGTTGTCCCGCTCGTCAGTTTATTATTCTTTTTAGTTCTCTTTGAAGCCTTAGAATGGGTGTCTCTGTAAGTCATTTAATCTGTTACCATGGCAACAGGACAGAGTCATTGAAATTTGACAGGAACTGTTGTTTTATCCAAGGGTGCCAAAGTTTTTCAAATTTTGGAATTTGATTTTGATCGATGGCTACCATCTTAGCATGGGACATTGTATTATTCATTCTGTGAATTGTTTCTGCTAGTACCAATGTAGGAGATTTCCATGCCTTGGCCACTGTTTGTTTTGCAGCCGTTATTAGTTGGATAATAAGTTTGAATTGAGAGAGTGTTAACCATTCCGGTTTTAGATTAAGTAAAGTTAAATATGGATCTGGTTGTATTATCTTTTTAAATATTTTAGATGCAATCACGAAAACTTCCTTCCAGAAGGTTTGGATTACTGGGCACGTCCACCATATGTGTAAATATGTGCCTATTTCTGGGCATCCTCGAAAACACAGAGCTGAGGTATTAGGTGAATATTTTGCCACTCTAGCGGGTACAAGGTACCAGCGAGTTAGGACTTTATAATTTGTCTCCAGTGCTAAGATGTTGGGTGAAGATGACTTAGATGTGAGCCATATGTTAGACCAGTCCGTGTCTTCTAAAGTTCGTCCCAGGTCCTCCTCCCACCTCTGAACGTAAGAGGGTCTATTAAGATTTGCTACTCCATATAATTGATTATAAAGTGATGAAATTGTACCTTTAGCAAATGGATCTTTTGTACAGATTGATTCAAAAATGGATAATTGGGATAATGGTGTATCCCCCTTTAGGAATGGTGTATAGAAATTTTTGATTTGGAGATATCTAAATATCTCAGAGTTTGGTAGATCATATTTTTCTCTAAGCGATGGGAATGAAAGGAATGATTTAGATGCTATGAAGTCATTTAGTGTCTGAATGCCTGATGTTGTCCAAGCTTTAAAAGAATTTGGGTAGATCCATGCCGGATAAAAGGCCGGATTTCTGATAAAAGAAAGGAGAGGATTGTGTGGAGATTGTAACTGATATTTGGTTTTTAGTTTATCCCAGAGAGATAAGAAGTGTTTAGTTATGGGATTATGAATTTTAAAGCGGTCTTTAGGATCAAGCCATAATAAATTTGATATTAATAGAGGGTCATTTTCTGAAGCCTCTATAAATACCCATAGTGGGATTTCCTATTTTGCATGGTATTTGGACAGACTGGCCAAATGTGCTGCTCTGTAGTAGTTAGTAAAATTAGGGTATCCCAGGCCTCCTTTATTTTTGGGAAGATGTAGTGTGTGTATAGGTATACGTGGTTTAGAAGAGCCCCATATAAACAAAGTTGCTCTTTTTTGTACTATTCTCAAAAAATAGGAAGGAATTGGAATAGGGAGGACTCTGAATAGATAAAGCAATTTGGGTAGAATAGTAATTTTGATTGCATTAATTTTCCCTATCCAGGATAAAGGAAGTTGCGACCATTGTTTTATTAGATTTGTGATCTGTCTTAATACAGGAGGATAATTGGTTGAGAATAAGTCAGAATGAGATGCTGTTAAATGAATTCCAAGATATGGGATTGATTTTTCTGCCCATGTGAATGGGAGTGCAGCCCTAGCCGGGATCAATTCCATGTTTGTGAGTGAAATATTAAGCACTAGGCATTTCTTAGGATTAATCATAAGGCCGGATAGGGCTGCAAATCCATCAAGAGCTGGTATTAAGTTAGGACCAGAGACTTGTGGTGATGATAGAAAAAGTAATATATCGTCTGCAAATATACATAGTTTGTGTGTAATACCTCCTACTTCAATGCCAGTTATAGTTTGGTTTGTTCTGATGTATTGGGCCATGGGTTCGAGTATAAGGGCAAATAATAAGGGAGATAATGGGCAACCCTGTCGGGTACCTCTTTCGATATTAAAGGCTTCAGATTTGTATCCAGCATATTTTATATAGGCTTTGGGTTTATTATATAATGCTTTGATCCATGTTAAAAAGTGGGGTCCAAAACCCCATTTTTGTAATGAATATTGCATATATTGCCAGGATACTGTGTCAAATGCCCTCTTAATATCGATAGAAAACATAAAGGGATTTTCCGTTTTTTAGCAATATGTGCCAATAACACTGCCCTGCATATATTATCGCCTGCCTGTCTATTTGGCATGAAGCCTACTTGATCTCTATGTATTAATTTTCCTATAATGCTATTGAGGCGTTTTGCTATTATTTTTGCTAATAATTTAATATCGAGGTTTAACAGAGAGATAGGCCGATAATTCACACAGGAAGTATCATCAGAAAGGGGTTTTGGGATCATACAAACAATTGCCATTAGTGTTTCTTGCCGAAAAGAATGTCCATCTAGAAGTTTGTTAAAAGTTTCAGTGAGAATGGGAGAGAGTATTTCTGAGAATGTTTTATAGTATAAAGCCGAGTAGCCGTCTGGGCCTGGTCTTTTGTTAAGTTTTAGGTCTTTTATGGCGTTGGCAACTTCATCTATAGTTATAGGCTCATCCAAACTGCTTTTTTGATTCTGAGATAACTCAGGTAAGTTTATTTTTGAGAAGAAGGATTCAGCTTCTGTAGGATTAAATTCATTGTTTGTCTTGTATAAAGTTGCGAGATGTGAGTGAAATTTATGGACTATTTTAACTGGATTACAAGTGTAAACATTTTTTGATAATTTCAAACGTATTGGTTTGAAAGATTTGTTAGTTGAATTTAATGCCCGAGCCAAATATGTACCTGGTTTGTTTGTATTCATGTAGAAATTGTGTTTGGCGCGTTTGAGGGATTTATCAACTTACTCAGTGAGAAATAGATCGTATTCCAATCTAGCTTTTTCCAGATGAGATTTTGTACTCTGAGATGGATTATCTTGAAATGATATGTAGGCTGCATTAAAATTGAGTTCTAGTTTTTTTGCTAGATTTTTGCGTTCCCGTTTAAATAGTGCCATTTGTCTTTGTATTGTACCATGCAAGACAGGCTTATGAGCTTCCCACAGTGTTATTGGGGAGATGTCTGTTGTATTATTAATTGATATGTATTCCTTTAAAGCTTGTTCAATGGCCACCTGATGTAGTGGGTGTTTGAGCATTATGTCCGGTAAGTACCACGTTGGGTCATGCGCTTTTAGTATGGCTGAGGCTATAGTAGTGTATACTGCATTATGGTCAGACCACGGAATCGGAATTATATCTGATGCAATAATTTATGGTATCATTCCTATTGTTAGAAAAATATGATCTATTCTGGTGAAGGTTTGATGAGGGTGCGAGAAATAAGTGAATTTCTTTTTCATTGGGTTACTTTCTCTCCATGAATCTACCAGATTGTATTTGAAAAGAAGTTGAGAAAAAGGTAATCTAGAGGTTATTTTGGATGGTGTAAAAGGTGATTTATCTAGAAATGGGAGAAGGACCTGGTTTGAATCCCCACACATTATCACTGTTCCTATTTTGTGTGTATTAATCACTTGTAATATATGTGAGAGGAATGGTGTAGGTTGTTTGTTAGGAGCGTAGTAGGAAATCACTGTGATTGCTGTATCCATTATATAACCCATGAGTATCAGGTATCTACCTTCTGGGTCTTTAATTTCTGATAAGGTGAATGGTGTGGATCGGTGAAATGCAATTAGAGTTCCCCTTTGCTTGGTACAGGCAGAAGCCGTGTAAATTTGTTGATAAAAAGGAGAAATATATTTTGGAGTAGAATCTTTGGTGAAGTGTGTTTCTTGGAGGCATACTATGTGAGCCTTCTTGTTATGGAAAGTACGGAAGGCTTTGGTCCTTTTTTGAGGGACATTTATTCCCTGAACATGTAGGGAAAGTATATTCAGTGGTGCCATGGCAATAGATCAAATAGTTTTGACTTACTTTTTGTTATGCAGAGCTGACTACGCAGATCAACCTGTGTGGACTGAAGAGATGAATAGATAGAAAAGAAACCAGTGAATTCTGGAGTAAAGAGTAAACAAAAAACATATGAGATTAAATGATACATTGTATAAATTATTTTTTGCAAGTAATCACAATTTACCCGTGAAAGAGAGTAAATATCTCTCTCAGGGGAATAAGTGCCTTCGTCACACTCCCACATAATATGATTGGAAGAATGAGGAGGGCTAATGGGGGTACACGGATCTTCCGCTTACAGGAGAGAAGTGCTATGTCAAAAGACATCAAAACGATGTTTTATTAATTGGAGTGCAGAATATAGTTTTTGTTGAAATTATTTATTCCAGAGTGGTTGTATATGATTAGTCTTGCCCTAGGCTAAATAATTAAGTTAGAAAAGGTACTGTTAATAACTTTGGTATTGATGAAGATAGTTTGAATTATTTTGGGATTTTAACCCTTTTAGAGTAAACAATTACATATTTTATTCATATGCAACTGTTTAGATATGTTAACTCATAAAATTGAGGTTGTATTGCTTCAGATTAGAATAAACAAAAACATAATTCTAGGGACTAGTTAGGTAATAATATATTTGTTTTAAGAAAAGAAAGAAAAAGCTTCCATTACTTCTGGATTATTGAACATATTTGTCCTAAAAAGTAATAAATCTATTGTTATTACCTGATAATATATAACTGAACAAGAATTTCCTTATTTCACTTATATATTCTAAGGCTATATGAATCAGAAGTAATAAGAAATATAACTGGAATGTAACATGATCCCACACAGTGTGTGACTATCAGAATGCAGTTACATTCAGTTATAAATATAGGTTTTTTAAAGAGAACCATCTCTTAGTATAATAAATGAAGAGATATCAGGAATTAGGATGTCAGCCCATTGAATCTTCTTGGTCCATGGATGATGTGGCATAACGGCCTCTTTTGTGAGAATGATGATTCCCACTTTGTTCTGAAATTTTCTGGGTGCTGCCTGAAGGTGAAGATGACGCCATTCTTCTGCGTGTGGGAGAGTTGCTGCTTGTGGGTTCTGTCAGATTTAATTTTAAAAGGGTTTGTTGTAGTTCATCTGCTGATCTGCTTCTGTAAATTGTACCTTGGTAGTTAAATCTGACTGAAAAGGGGAAGCCCCATTGATACATAATGTTGTGGCGTTGCAGTTCCATTAGTTGGGGTTTCATGGATCGTCTTTTAGTAATAGTAAGTTGGGATAGGTCAGCAAAAATTTGATAATTGTGTCCTTGAAAATTAAGTTCCTTTTTTTTCTCTTGCAGCAATTAGTATTTGTTCTTTTGTTCTGTAATAATGAAATTTTGTGATTATATCACGTGGGGGTCCATCTTTCTTTTTGGCTGTGAGGGCTCTGTGTACTCTGTCCAGTTCTAAACGTTCAATAGGGATATCTGGCTTTAGTTCTTGTAATAGAGCAGTAATAGTAGATTGCAGGTCTGTCACAGTTTCAGGTATTCCCCTTATGCGCAAGTTTGAACGTCTGGCTCTATTTTCGTAATCTTCGAGCTTAGTTTGAAGTATTAAATTCTCTTTTTTTAATTGTTCCAATTCTGTTATATTTTCTTGGGTTGTAATTTCAATTTCATCCATTTTTATTTCTAAGGCTGCGGTGCGGTTTCCCAGCTCTCTTATTTCTTTGGTTAGGCTTTTTGTTATTTGGTCTGAGGTTTGTTTTAAAGCCTTATGAAGCATCTTTTCAAATTGTAATAATATTTCTGGGGATACTGAGGAGGCTTGTGGAGAAGTTTGTGAGAGGATTTGTTCTGTATCTGACTCAAATGGAGAGTCTTGCTGTGACATTTTCTGTCTGTGAGAGCGCCCTGATGCTGTATCTTGTGAGGTGACTGGAGCTGCTTCAGCTGCAGTGAGTGCCTGTGAGCTCTTTGTGAGGTGATTTTTATTTCTGCCACGGTTTCCTCCCAGTACCATATTTCCTGCCCAAACTTTCACAGTTTGTTCCCTGGGACAAAAAGGTTCAAATGGATACCTTTTGAGCCTGCAGGCCCTGCTTTGTCCTTCTCTTCTCTCCTCAGCGGTGTGGAGCTCTAACAATGCATGTCTGCTCTGCTAGGCTCCGCCTCCTGCCCCCGCCTATTTAGAATTTTCTTATCCATCATTATATAAAATATATATCCATCATCCATTATATAAAGTGAATGATATAGTGCTCTGCTGCTGCAGTACATATCTGCTCCCCAATATGTACAGGATCCAGCAATCACAGAGATTCTCGATTGCCCAGCCAAAGTGCTAGACAAAACCGCATTAACTTCATTAACTATTTTATTGGGGTCAGAGCAATGGAATGGTAGAATGATATGTAAGATCAACTTGTTCAGTTTCATCACAGAAATATTTGTGCAGATTTTTCATTCTTATATATGTGGACACCTTTTTATAAATGTCTTGACCATTTATGACACAAATATTGTTTAGTTACATACAGGACTGGCTTTATTAATGCAAAATAGTTGCATACATTTGTGTTGATTGTTTGCTGTTGCAATTACAAAATGTTTTTTGCATATGTCATGGCATATAATTTAACCAATTATTATATGGTTCTTGATGTTAATAAAAAAAATACACCTCTCAAAAAATATATACTGTGTGTGTTCCTCTCTCAATAGAACATACACATCCCTTTTTTCATAAAACAAAATATCAAAAGATATTGATATGGGCAACATTGTACATAAATTTAAAATTGTAATTAGGCATTCACACCTGTACATAATGTTGAGAGTAAACTCTGAAGTACAATTTGTTGGAGTTTACTTTAATTTTGCATAACATTTCACATTTTTATTAATGCATCCAGAAATGTGTGCAAAATCAAAATGGCACATTGCTAGTACCCTGCAAAAAATGTGCATTATTTAGGTCAAAGTAAACATGTATCTGCTGGCCTGTATTAAAAATGCAGGTCGCATGTAGGTGATCAATGACCACACAAACATACATTATCAAAGTATTGACACATATACATAATCGATTCTTGAGCCTTTTAAAAAAAATGTAGATGCATATGCGTCATAGGCTTCATTTCTGATTTAAAAAAAAAATAGAAGAGGTAATAAACAAGGAACTACCACAAAAGGCTTATTAATATGATATTATATAATGATAGGGTATTGTATGGTATAGAGGAGATATCTCTACATAAAGCATTATCTGGTTGTGGTATTGTCATCTGTAATATTGAGATTGATGATTTTCTATTGCACTTATAAGCTCAATTATCCTTAAGTTTACAATATTGACAACTGGGGGGGGGGTAGAAAATATAAAACTCCATAATATGAAAATTTAAACATTGTAAACATATTTGGAGAAGTGTAGGTTACATGTATATATGCATTAAGTGGATCCAATCAACCTCTTCCCTGCAGAATGAAATCAATTTACCTGTAAACATTGCGTGATCATTTTACAGAAAGGAATAATCAGACAATAGTAAAACATTATTCGGTAGAGAAAGAGTACAGGTGTGGGGTAGGGTTTCTTACCCTGTTATAGATATTTCCTGTTAAGAATATTGCAAATAATTCTGCCCAAAAAATTTAACAAGTAGAAAAAAAACAATTGTAGATGACATTGCAAAGCATTAGCCACACACACAATGAAAATATGGCAATACAGAGAAATAAAATATATGAGAACTAGGGATGCAGGGATTATAGCGGTGCCAAAGGAAAACCAGAATGCATTAGATAAAACATATGAAATTTTATTAACAAGGTTTAAAACAAGGCAAATTTATATACTGTTACATATACAGGGTGTGCACCAGACTACAGGAGGTTTAAAACCATTTGTAGCGAGGTTTACAAGATTAAGCCTGAGAGTGTGGTGGCCAATCCTGTAAGCAGGTAATTAGAGGTCCTACATGTTTCGCCAGAAGTGGCTTCCTCAGGGACAGATGGTTATACCTGTGTCGCTACTATAAATTCTATAAAGAGAAATTCACAGTCAAACAAAAGCAGTAATAAATTACAGCAGATATAAACATAGATATAGCATGCAATAAATTTTGTGGGTTGTCGGACATGTTCATGCATCACATCGCCTAGAGCATGACCATGGAACGCCTAGTGCCTCCCATAGGCCCAGATCCTCCTCCCTCCACCCAGCAGGCAACCCAAAATGCCCAAAAGATGGAAAGTGACTACCTGCAAGTTGCCGGGGGCAGGCGTGAGCAACTCCCAGAGCAGCACCAGGAAGTGGGGTACAATAGGCGGCTGCAGGGGGCAGATAAGAGGACCTGGTGAAAGATATATACATATATAGTAAGATAATTAAAGCAGTTTAAATGGCTACCAGAGCAAGTCTGGATCCACAAACCTACAAACATATGGTTGGACTAACGTAGTCTCAAAAGTAGTACTTACAGTATTTATATAATGTTCAGAAATGCAGGACACCAAAACGCACTTAAATTGTGTCGTCAAAAAGACCACATGAATGGTGACAGGAACTGCACATAAATATCTATAAAGTAATAAATTGATAAGGTGTTGTTATAAGGGTGAGGTCTATAGTTATCAGTGAGCCATATTATGTAAATGCAGACAGCCAGGTGTCCTATTTAAACACTGGTGAAAGCATGTACAGAGATGCCACTGCGCATGCGCGCAACAACAAAGCTCCCGGGCCTACAAGGACCAGGAGACTTAGCGGCAGTGTCAGATGCTGTGTGTGTAAACACACAGCAGACACGGCGCTAGACTGTGAAGCCGATGTATAACGGCAACACAGTCTACTAGAGATGAACCGATCATGAGATCGCCAGATGTCAGTGGCATAAAGCAGGCAAATGCTGGAATTGCATTGCCCTTGGGTGTTCACACAGCCAGGGTATCCCTACAAGCCCGGATGAGCAGCACTGGAGTGAACCCACATTGCCCACAGGGACCCAGCAGGAAAAGTCACTGAGGGCTGACACAAGAAGCCAGACGGGGCAGGGGAACGAGGGGGGGGAGATGGGGGGGAAGAGGTGGGGGAATGGAAGAGGAGAAAGGGGGGAACAAGGGGAAGGGGGGGAAAGGAAGGAGGGAGGGGAGGGGAAGTGGTGGCACCGGAGAGTTTAAAAGAGCTCCATGGAAGTCTGGTTGGCGGAATGAAGCAGATGGGGACACGTGGGGGACCAGAAAGCCCCAACTCTGGTACAAATCACGGGAGGCTGCGATAAAGTAATTCTCATGCGAACAGTTACTCTTAATGCGGAGATACTGACTATACGGAATGCTGTTTAGGAGTGGTTTTGGATGGGCGCTGTTAGCATGAAGGATGGTGTTTCCAGATGTCTCCTTACAGTATAATGATGAAAAGAGATTGCCATTGGGGTCTAGTTGAATCTCTAGATCCAAAAAGGTGATTTTAGTCTGGCTACACTCAATCATGAATTTGAGATTGTAAGTATTGGTGGCTAAAGTGTCGACAAATTGAGAAAGTTGTTCCCGAGTCCCGGACCAGAAAAAAATCACGTGGTCGATATATCTGTGCCACGACACCACTTGGTGCAAAAACTCAGTTAAGTCAGGGTTGGCAAAAAGTTCTCTTTCCCACCCCCCCAGGCACAGATTGGCGTAGGATGGTGCACATTTGGTGCCCATAGCTACACCCTTTATAACACAGTTCTCACAACAACATAACAAAGTCAGAGACATCCTCAACAAATTCTGGCCGTTACTCACAGCAGACAATACTATCAAGAAATATATTAAATCCCATCCAGATATTACTTATCAACGCTCTCCATCATTGAGAGATAGACTTATAGTCAGTCATCACTCACCCAAGTCAGAATCCACGTTGAAGACTTTTGGCACATTTCCTTGCAGAAATTGCGACATATGTGACTTCATCTATGACTCACATGAAACTCCGCTCCCTAATGGCTACACTTACAGAATTAAACATACTATCACATGTCAATCTGTAGGTATAGTATACCTGGCCACCTGCGCGTGTGGCTGTTTTTACGTTGGGAAAACCAAACGTCCATTTTGCGTACGCATTAGGGACCACATAAAACCATTCTATAAGCGAAAGACAACGACCTTGATCAACCGACATGTGGCGGAGCAACACAACTACGATCCTATGTTATCGGCTTTACGGCCCTTGAACATGTTCCTTTACATGTCCGAGGTGGGGACATTGATAAAAAACTACTTCAACTTGAGACAAAATGGATACATACCCTGGATGCCACCAAATTTCCAGGGCTAAACGAGTACATTAGCTTTAAATCATTTCTTTAAAATTCCTTTATTGCGACTGAATTGTCACAAATGCTACGTACCTGTCTCTCCCTCTACCCTCTTCCCCACGCCACAAGTCGACCTTGTCTGTCTAAGATTTAGCTTACACTTTCGTTATTACCATTATTATATCATTTTGATGCTTTCTTTCGTCCAAAACATTAACACTAGTTCAATGTAACATAGAGACACTTTGAATGATAAATATGTTATGATGCTGTATGATAAGCTGATGACTCCAATTATTTATGTGTATATATTTTCGCTATTTCTGTATTGTCGGACCTGTCATAATTGGGGAACACGTTGGGGACCCAGCCCTTTTCGCCCTAATGGTGTGCGGGTGGTTGGGGCTTTCTGGTCCCCCACGTGTCCCCATCTGCTTCATTCCGCCAACCAGACTTCCATGGAGCTTTTTTCAACTCTCCAGTGCCACCACTTCCCCTCCCCTCCCTCCTTCCTTCTCCCCCTTCCCCTTATTCCCCCCTTTCTCCTCTTCCATTCCCTCCCCCCGTCTCCCCCCCCCTCGTTCCCCTGCCCTGTCTGGCTTCTTGTGTCAGCCCCCAGTGACTTTTCCTGCTGGGTCTCTGTGGGCGATGTGGGTTCACTCCAGTGCTGCTCACCTGGGCTTATAGGGATACCCTGGCTGTATGGACACCCAAGGGCAATGCAATTCCAGCATTTGCCCGCTTTATGCCACTGACATCTGGCGATCTCATGATCGGTTCATCTCTAGTAGACTGTGTTGCCGTTGTACATTGGCTTCACAGTCTAGTGCCGTGTCTGCTGTGTGTTTACACACACAGCATCTGACACTGCCGCTAAGTCTCCTGGTCCTTGTAGGCCCGGGAGCTTTGTTGTTGCGCGCATGCGCAGTGGCATCTCAAGTCCACTCACACGTGCAGTGACATCAGACGCTGCACGTGTGTTGGGGGGTATAAGATCGCCGGTGTCCCCGGCCACAACACTGCCGGGGACTGCAGGGCACCCATGCCACAGTCATTATTTCGTCTTGGTAAGCACACAAGCCTCCTGCAACTTCCCTATATGATACGTGTTGCTTTTCAGCAACTTATATGTGCTTCCTTTTCTTTATTCTCCCTGCAGTGGAATATGTCTTGTGCTGCACTCAAATCATATTTTTATGATCAGCTACCAATTCAGCACATAGCATTATCAATTTAAGATTTCATCTCTAGGTAAGTGTACCACATACCCGGATCTCTGTACATGCTTTCACCAGTGTTTAAATAGGACACCTGGCTGTCTGCATTTACATAATATGGCTCACTGATAACTATAGACCTCACCCTTATAACAACACCTTATCAATTTATTACTTTGTAGATATTTATGTGCAGTTCCTGTCACCATTCATGTGGTCTTTTTGACGACACAATTTAAGTGCGTTTTGGTGTCCTGCATTTCTGAACATTATATAAATACTTTTGAGACTACGTTAGTCCAACCATATGTTTGTAGGTTTGTGGATCCAGACTTGCTCTGGTAGCCATTTAAACTGCTTTAATTATCTTACTATATATGTATATATCTTTCACCAGGTCCTCTTATCTGCCCCCTGCAGCCGCCTATTGTACCCCACTTCCTGGTGCTGCTCTGGGAGTTGCTCACGCCTGCCCCCGGCAACTTGCAGGTAGTCACTTTCCATCTTTTGGGCATTTTGGGTTGCCTGCTGGGTGGAGGGAGGAGGATCTGGGCCTATGGTAGGCACTAGGCGTTCCATGGTCATGCTCTAGGCGATGTGATGCATGAACATGTCCGACAACCCACAAAATTTATTGCATGCTATATCTATGTTTATATCTGCTGTAATTTATTACTGCTTTTGTTTGACTGTGAATTTCTCTTTATAGAATTTATAGTAGAGACACAGGTATAACCATCTGTCCCTGAGGAAGCCACATCTGGCGAAACATGTAGGACCTCTAATTACCTGCTTATAGGATTGGCCACCACACTCTCAGGCTTAATCTTGTAAACCTCACTACAAATGGTTTTAAACCTCCTGTAGTCTCGTGCACACCCTGTATATGTAACAGTATATAAATTTTCCTTGTTTTAAACCTTGTTAATAAAATTTCATATGTTTAAATAAAACATACTGGTTTTCCTTTGGCACAGCTATAATCCCTGCATCCCTAGTTCTCATATATTTTAAAAGTTATTGGGATGAGGTGCCGTTTCGTACCGAGGACTACCCAGCTACCCTTATTCCCTATTTTTTAATACAGAGAAATAGTTTTACCATCTTTCTCAAAGCATGCCTAGAATTTACCAAGCAAGTCTATGAAGTCCTGCAATCTGTGCTGTAATGAAATAGTGGCATTTATTATTTTCTCAAGTTCACAACAGCACTGGAACAAATCCATTGTCATCCTTGATATCTTGCCACTGTACACCACATGACCTGTTAATAAGAATATTATAAATGAAAATTTTAAATATCACTGATGTAGATTTAAAAAGGAGGATGGAACTAATACTTACATGTGCAGGATACAGGATCCATGTCATCTTCTTTTAGCAATGTTGGCTTTACATCATCCCCTCTATCTGAGCTGACATCTGTAGGTTCAAGTTCAAAGTAGATGTCAGGTCACCTGGGACCAGGTAACAGATGCACTCTGTAGGAGTCAGAAGTGCACCGCTAAGGTAGTGGACCCTAGGACTGACTGCTGCGGATTGAACCCTGGAAGGTTCAGGAAGCAGGCCTACAGGATAACTAACATGGATCCCAGTGGGAGCTAGAGCATAGATTCCCCAGGGCGCGGAGTCTAAGAGCCAGCGGGTGTTCACCAGAGCCTCTAGTGGTGAGGATGGACTGCGCTGCAGTCTGGCTCCAGGTCACGGCCCCCAGGGTCTCACAGCTCACGCTCACCGTAGACTACAAGAGAAGAGGAAGGAGGCAGCAGGCTGGAATGACAGGGAAATAAGGGGTAAGCCAAAGGTCAGGGCGACTAGCAGACAAGGATAAACATAACACGCCAAAGGTCAGGGTAACAAGCAGACAGGGAGAGTCGAGAACAGGCCAAAGTCGGTAACAAGAATCAGACGTAGGAAACACAGCAAGTACACACGAAGGCTAACACACAATGGTTGATCAGCACTGCTGGCTTGCAGTGCACAGGTTAATATAGGGTTCCCTGATAGGGCCTGGGGTGGGGCCATGCTTAGAGGAGAGGTTATAAAACCAGTCAGGTGAGAGGTAGCTGGTCTTTAGAGATGAACACATGGAGACAGGTAAGCTGACAGAGAAACTCTATTGCATAACCATGACAGTACCCCCCCCCTCTTATGAGGCCTCCCCCACCTAGGCCCTGGCTTAAACGGAAACTCCAGATGAAACCTACTCAACAGACGAGGCGCAAAGATCTCAGATGCAGTGATCCTAAACCTCTCCTCAGGGCCAAACCCTTCCCAATGTACGAGGTACTGAAGAATGCCTCTACGGCACCAGGAATCGAGAACTTGACCAACCTCATACTTAAGATTATCCTCAGAGACCGAAACCGAGGTAGGGAGAGGACGAGAGGACTTATTGAGGGCTAAAGGCTTCTTAGGAATGGGTAAAGGCATAAGAAGACCATCAGGAGTCTGAGCAGGGTCCCCCAGACCCTTAAAGATGAGCTGGACATCCAACACAGGATCATCAGACTGGGCAGAAGTCAGTGGATCCCTTAGACCGAAGAGTGGATCCCGTACGATCCGAAACCACATCACGTGACTGGAGTTGTGACGCAGGGCGCGCATGTGCTCCTGTGTCTAACCATCTGCACTCCAGGCGAATGCGGACATCCGGTCCAGACGGAACCCAGAGCGAGGCTCTCTTTCTATTACTGTTATTATTTAAGGGAGGTGACGCGATGCACCGCCTGTGCCCCTGGAAGATGCAATTTTTTTGCGAAACGCAGCGTAGGGCTGATTGGTGTCATCGTGTCACCTCCCTCTGTCATTGTCACTCCAGCAGGACGGGCGGCCTGTGAACATCCGGCCGGTGTCACAGACTGTCTTTTATCAGAGGACGAATTGCTTTTTATATGTGAGTGTTTACTATACTTTTTAAATAAATACCATTTGATTTTACACTATGGGAGCCTTCTTCTGTTTCCCCCACATGATGTTAATACTCCGTTGAGGGCTGAGTTTTGTCTTTCCCTGTGGATCCACTTGCACTACAGCTTCTACAGCACTACAGCTTCAGAGGTTCCAATCTGGTTTCCATTCCGATTCCCGGGTTGTCCGAAGCAGCAGGACTACAATGCCCATTTAGACCCTCTGTAATGGGGGGTCATGGGGTTCCGGTAAGCGGCCAGGCACTTCATCTATGTTGGTGGACCCACACATCTGGGATTTCATACATTTGGACACTTTTTTGGTATAATTACAGCACTTTTGGGGTGTTTTTGTACACGGACTTCCTTTTTTACACTTTTTCTAAATTTTTCTAAGTTATTTTGCCCACATTATATATTGCAGTCCTTCACGTTTTATGCTTAGGTTTATGCACTTATTTAATTTACCATTGGATACATTTGCCTAAGGGGAGGTTGGACTAATCTCTCAACCTGGTATTTGGGTTTGTCACATCATATTATATGTCTATACAATGTTTATTTTTGTTCACAATTAGGCTGGGAACTTTTTTAAGTTATACACGTGTTAGTTTTTTGGTTACAAGCGCGAGTCAATATTTTTCTTACTCAACTTCTGTGTGTTTGTGTCACATATAGGACTCTGCAGCATAGATGGTCAATATTATTTATTTTTGATGCGCAGTTATTTTTTCTCTTTTCTCCTCCTCATCCAGAGTGCCACATGACCCAGAGAGTGCCTCAGCCCGACTATTGCAGGAGACATTCCAGAAATCGCTATATGCAGCGGGAAGAGCAGAAGATACTGGGATGGTGGCAACAGGAAGTTTCTCTTTTGGGGTAACCTTGAGTAGGCAGGAAGAGGAACAGGAGGAACCACAAGCCAGGATCCGTCCAGCAGTCCAGTCAATGTGTGAAGAATGGAACTGTAACCAAGGAAGACCTAATATGATAGGAGATGAAGCTTTAGGCAAGACAAGGAAGGATATCCACTCCTGGTGGAGTGTCCCTACCAACATCTTAACAGGTAGGGTCTGGAAGCGGATAGGACCCCCTGGGAGAGCAGTGCCATCAATCGCCAAGACCACCAATGGCGTTCAAAGGGGCAAAAGGGTAAGTCTCATGGAAGATGCAGTTTCCCAATCCATGAAATTGCCAGCGGCTCCGGAATCCAGATGTGCCGAGACCGAATGAGAGGAAGCGCCGACATGAAGGAACACAGAAAGAAGAAGACGAGAAGGTGAAGGTGATATTTCAGGGTCCAATACTCCACCTTCCAGATGTATTAGCCCCGATCGTTTTTCTGGACGAAGAGAACAAGTGTCACGAAAATGACCTTTGGCCCCACAATAGAGGCACAGGCCCAGAGTTCTGCGCCTAGCACGTTCTTCAGGAGACAACTTGGTCCAGCCCAGCTGCATAGGTTCCTCAGCGGGCAGGGGGTGCTCCTTGGATCGAAGAGAAGGAACTGGGAGCTCAAGCTGCCTAAGGAACGGGGAGTGCTGGCGTCTTTTTTCCAGGGCCCTCTCCTGAAAGCGAATATCGATCTGGTTAAACAAGGTGATGACACCGTCCAAATCAGCAGGAAGGGATCTTCCTGCTAATTCTTCCTTCCACTCTATCAGAGAGGCCATGTAAAAAAGTTGCAACTAGGGCCTCATTATTCCAGCTCAATTCAGCTGTGAGGATACGGAACTGAAGAGCATACTGTCCCACAGAAGCGGACTCTTGACTGAGACGTAAAAGAGCGCTAGACGCTGAGGAGACACGACCCGGTTCCTCGAAGATATTCCGAAAAAGTTTCAAGAAATCAGACAGGCTAGAAACACCTGATCATTCAGTTCCCACAGAGGGGCAGCCCATGCTAGCGCCTCGCCGGACAGGAGGGATATAATATAGGTTACTTTTGCCCGATCGGACAGGAAGTTTTGGGGCTGAAGTTCAAAATGAATCGTGCACTGACTAAGGAACCCCCTGCAAGCCTTGGAGTCCCCAGAGAAACGGGCCAGAGCTGGCAGTTGTAATGAATGTGTGACTGCGACTGGTGCGATAGGTGCAGCAGCAGATAGTGGTTGAGGTTGTTGAACCGGGGGTCCTAATGAGGCCTGAACCTGTTCAAAATGGGATGCCAAATCCTGAAGGAATCGCATCACTTGGGTCTGATGCGATTCCTGGGTCTCAAGTCTGTGAACTAAGCCCTGCAACATATCATCTGCGGGTAGTGGCACATCAGCCGGGTCCATGGCTGATCAAACTGTCAGGTCACCTGGGACCAGGTGACAGATGCACTCTGTAAGAGTCAGAAGTGAACCGCTAAGGTAGTGGACCCTAGGACTGATTGCTGCGGATTGAACCCTGGAAGGTTCAGGAAGCAGGTCTACAGGATAACTAACATGGATCCCAGTGGGAGCTAGAGCATAGATTCCCCAGGGCGCGGACTCTAAGAGCCAGACGTAGGAAACACAGCAAGTACACACGGAGGCTAACACACAATGGTTGCTCAGCACTGCTGGCTTGCAGTGCACAGGTTAATATAAAATTCCCTGATAGGGCCTGGGGTGGGGCCATGCTTAGAGGAGAGGTTATAAAACCAGTCAGGTGAGAGGCAGCTGGTCTTTAGAGATGAACACATGGAGACAGGTAAGCTGACAGAGAAACTCTATTGCATAACCATGACAGATGATTTGTCTGGGGGACTGGTCCCATATGTCAATACCTGAATCTTGATTGACATATTGCGACTTGCATATCGCGACAAGTCCACTTGTCTTTTCAGGTCTTTGATGATGGTTGTATCTAAAATATTAAAAATAAGAAATAAGATTTTTGGGCTACAGTACATAATGTTTTTATAAAATAATAAAAACATTATGTACTGTAGCCCAAAAAATATTATTTTCATAGACACATTTTGTTTGGCAAACCTTTGCATCCCGTATCTTTTAAAGAGGACTGTTCAGTTGTTGCCTCCTTACTGTCCTCGAAATATATGCATGGAGGCTCCATTTTTTGTTAAGTTCTCTCCTCAATTAATTCATCCTGCTGCATTTGTTCTGGTGCTGTGTAAAATTGGACATGAAGTATAATTACATTGATTCAAACCATGTAGTCTTAAAAAAAAATTACCTATACGGCTTCTGCTTTGCTGCATATACAGTATGTTTAAAACATTCAAAACAGAGTGATCACAGTAAAATATAAATTTTTCGGTGTTATATACAAACATGATATTGATTGCATGCACAATTTTAATGTGTGTATTTGCACCAATCTGTAATGATGGACAGCTTATCTGAATCCGCTCTGAACGCTTTTTCACTTCCATGTTCTACACCTGCTGATTTATGTCCACAGGTAAATTGCAAACCTTAGGACAGTGTTCAAGAAGGAACTGAACAAAATCTGGCCATCCAAACAATCGGCCACTACAGCAGATGAAATCTATATGCCAAGTAGGGATGAGCTTCGTGTTCGAGTCTGTTCGCTCGTTCATTCGTTCGCCGAATTGCGAACGATATGGGCCGTTCGCGCCAAATTCGTGTGGCGTGTCATGGCCCATAATTCACTGCGGCATCACAGTGCATTGCTGGCTGTTGACCCGCATGCTTGGCCAATCACAGCGCCGTCTGAACAGAGAGCCGTAATCGGCCAAAGCCAAGGAGGCTTTGGCCAATTATGGCTCAGGGGATTTAGTACACGCCCCACACTATATAAGGCCGCCTACACGGCGGCCCTGTGTAGTGTGTGTTCTGGCGTTGAAAGAGATAGACAGAGAGACAGTGTCATTTGATTTAGTTTAGATAGATTAGGCAGGACAGTCAGTGAGTTAGCTGCATTTACAGTGTATTGTGTGTATATATATATGCATCCCAGCTGTTGTGTATATATATATATATATATATATACACACACACACACACACACACTGTATTCAGTTTAGCTAGATCCGTTCCTGTTATCTTCCTACTGACAGGCAGGCTTGTCTTGTTACAGTATTTACAGCTACCTGAAGAAAATTGCTGGTGTTCTTTTGATCCTATTAGTACCACAGTCAGGCAGCTAGACTATTTACAGTTAGTGTAGTGCGTCCTCCTCACAGTGTTCAGTTAAAGCTACAAGTTAGTTTAATGTGACCTCTGCACAGTGTTCAGCTAAAACTACAAGTTAGTGTAGTGCGTCCTCCTCACAGTGTTCAGTTAAAGCTACAAGTTAGTTTAGTGTGACCTCTGCACAGTGTTCAGCTAAAGCTACAAGTTAGTGTAGTGCGTCCTCCTCACAGTGTTAAGCTAAAACTACAAGTTAGTGTAGTGCAACCTCTGCACAGTGTTCAGCTAAAGCTACAAGTTAGTGTAGTGCGTCCTCTGAACAGTGTTCAGCTAAAGCTACAAGTTGGTGTAGTGCGTCCTCTGAACAGTGTTCAGCTAAAACTACAAGTTAGTGCAGTGCGAGCTCTGCACAGTGTTCAGCTAAAGCTACCTGCAGAAGGTTGGTGGTGTTTTCCTGATCCCATCACTACCGCAGGCAGCTAAATAAGCTACAAGTTAGTTTTTTGCGAGCTCTGCACAGTGTTCAACTAAAGCTACCTGTAGAAGGTTGGTGGTGTTTTCCTGATCCTATCACTACTGCAGGCAGCTAAATAAGCTACAAGTTAGTTTTTTGTGAGCTCTGCACAGTGTTCAGCTAAAACTACAAGTTAGTGTAGTGCAAGCTCTGCACAGTGTTCAGCTAAAGCTACCTGTAGAAGGTTGGTGGCGTTTTCCTGATCCTATCCCTACCGCAGGCAGCTAAGTAAGCTACAAGTTAGTTTTTTGCGAGCTCTGCACAGTGTTCAGCTAAAGCTACCAGCTACCTGTAGAAGGTTGGTGGTGTCCTCATACTACAGGCAGGCAGTTGATTTTGTTATCTGCAGTATCAGTATATATATATATATATATATATATATATATATATATATATATATATATATATATATATATATATATATATATGTATATATGTATGTATGTATGTATGTATGTATGTATGTATGATATATATATATCCCAGCTTAGTGCAGCTACAGGCCATTAGTATGTCTGGAAGGCCAACACGGAGAGGCAGACAGTCACAAGCCAATAAATGAGGGCAAGCAGGCTCTGTGCCTAGAGGCAACAGTGCTGATCGTGGAGACGGTGCATCCTCATCAGCATGTGGCCGTATGACATGCTTGGCCTTTTTTTCAGCAGCTGGCCGTGTTGAGCTGCAACATGCGGAAGACTTGGTCGAGTGGATCACCAAGCCGTCCTCATCCTCCTCATCCTCTCTCACCCATGCTCAGGGTACTTTGTCTGGCAAAGCAGCTGCCAACGCGGCCTCTTCCCTCGGCTCAATGGCATCAGTGACTCCTTCCCTAGCACCACCATGTCCTCCTGAGGATTCCCTCGAACTATTTGACCACAGTGTGGGTACATGCTCCTGGAGGATGCCCAGCATTTAGAAGGCTCTGATGATGATACTGAGCTAGATGAAGGTAGTAACGTGAGCATGGACAGAGGGGGTGCCCAAGAAGGACAGCAATCTGGCAGTCATGCTCCCCCTGCTGCAGCATACTGCCAGGTTTGCTCCCGTTTGGGCACCACATGCTTGACCAGACATATGTTGACCTGCCATACAGTTCATTGGCAAGCGTATCTAAAAGACCCACACCAAAGAACAAAGAGGACCCCTCCTTGCTCCTCATCAGCTGAGATCTCCAACCCCACTATACCTTCAGTCCTCTCTGAGACCTGCACTGAGAGGAATGAAGGTGTAGAATTAGATGTGTCACAGCCAAGTACTTGTGGGCAATCTGCTTTCGGTACACCGATGTCCGATTGTACCAGGCAAATTTCCCTGCCCCAGCTGCTGCACCGCCGAAAGAAGTTTGCTCCCAGCTATCCACATGCCCAGCGGTTGAATGCTAGCTTGGCAAAATTGCTAGCACTTCAACTTCTGCCTTTTCAGTTGGTAGACTCTGCCCCCTTCCGTGAGTTTGTTGAATGTGCGGTTCCTCAGTGGCAGGTACCCAAACGCCACTTTTTCTCACGGAAGGCGATTCCGGCTCTCTACCGGCATGTGGAAGGCAATGTCCATGCCTCGCTGGACAGGGCGGTCGGTGGTAAGGTGCAAATTACCACTGACTCATGGTCCAGCAGGCATGGACAGGGACGTTACCTAAGTTTCACCACACATTGGGTGACTCTGCTGGCAGCTGGGAAGGATGCAGGACAAGGTGCAGTAGTGTTGGAGGTTGTTTCACCACCACGCCTCCAAAATGCCACTACTAATGATTGTGACACACCTCTATCCTCCACCCCCTTCACTTCTACTTCCTCCATGGCCACTTCCTGTGCTTTGTCCTCGGAACCAGTGGTGCTCCGTAGCCGTTCAAGGGGCTACGCAAGTATGCAGGCCAAAAGATGCCATGTGGTGCTTGAGCTGGTGTGCTTGGGGGACAGGGGCCACACTGGGGCAGAGGTTCTGTCAGCTCTGCAGGGGCAGGTTCAGAGGTGGTTGACGCCACGCCTACGCACCAGGACAGCTTCAGGGGAGCTTGTTTTTTTTTCCCTACGCCAGTGGGCCATGATCAGGGATGCATGCACTGTCTTGTCACCATTTGAGGAGGCCACGAGGATGGTGAGCAGTGACAGTGCATGCATCAGTGACACTGTCCCCCTTGTCCACCTGTTGGAGCACATGCTGCGTGGAATAATGGACAGGGCACTTGAGGCAGAAAAGAGGCAGGAAGAGGAGGACTTCCTTAGCTCTCAAGGCCCCCTTTATCCAGACAGTGTTCCTGAGTGCCCGCCGATCACACAGGAAGAGGACGAGGAGGAGAAGGATTGTGTCAGTATGGAGGTGGAGCCTGGCACTCAGCATCAGCAGCAGTCTTTAAGGGATCAGTCCCAAGAAAAACATGGACTTGTACGTGGCTGGGAGGAGGTGGCTGTGGACCATGTCGTCCTTAGTGACCCAGAGGACTCCGGACCGAATGCCTCAGCAAACCTACGCTGCATGGCCTCCCTGATCCTGCAAAGCCTGCGAAAGGATCCTCGTATTCATGGTATCAAGGAGAAGGACCAATACTGGCTGGCAACCCTCCTTGATCCACGTTACAAGGGTAAGGTTGCGGACCTTATCTTGCCGTCGCAGAGGGAGCAGAGGATGAAACATCTTCGGGAGGCCTTGCAGAAAGGTCTGTGCAACACGTTCCCAGAGACTGGGAGGTTACAAACTCCTGTTTCTGGACAACGTGTTTCTGAGGCTTCCGTCAGTCAAAGAAGGAGCGATGGAGAAGGTGGCCGTCTGATGTGTTCAGACAATTTTTTAGTCTGCAGCCCCAAGGTATGATTGGTTCCAGCAACCATCGCCAACGTCTGTTTTACCTAGGGGCAAGATCTGACTTGGACACCTTTCCCACTGAAAATACTCTGGGTTACTAGGTCTTGAGGATGGATCACTGGCCAGAGCTTGCACAGTATGCAATTGAGCTACTGGCCTGTCCTTCATCCAGCCTTCTTTCGGAACGCACATTCAGTGCTGCTGGAGGCTTTGTAACCAATCACAGGGTGCGTCTGTCCACCGACTCGGTCGATCGACTGACCTTCATAAAAATGAATCAGTCTTGGATCACCACCAGCTACCAAGCACCTGATGCTGATGTAACCGAATTATTTTTTTTTTAAATCTCAGATCCCTTTAAAGACTGCCTATGCTGATGCTGAGTGACTATTCCTGAGTAATTATCCTCTTCCTCCTCAATGATCACGCTGATAGCTTGTAAGAACATTTTTGGTTCTGGGTGCCGCCACCAGTGTCTAAGGCCCAATTTTTCAGCCCCTGTTTAACAGGGGCGTGTAATTACAATTTTTGATGCAATACTTTGCAGCAGGGCTCATTCCTGCGTTCCAACTAGAGTATCTGTGAGGGATTGCAGTGTTGTGGCACCAGCACCAGTGCCTAAGGCCCAATTTTTCAGCCCCTGTTTAACAGGGGCGTGTAATTACAATTTTTGATGCAATACTTTGCAGCAGAGCTTGTTCTTGCGTTCCAACTAGAGTATCTGTGAGGGGTTGCAGTGTTGTGGCACCAGCACCAGTGCCTAAGGCCCAATTTTTCTGCCCCTGAGGCATGTAATTACAATTCTTGATCTAATAATTTACAGCAGGGCCCTGTGAAGGCTTATGCCCCGTACACACGGTCAGATTTTCCGATGGAAAATGTCCGATCGGAGCGTGTTGTCGGAAATTCCGACCGTGTGTGGGCGCCATCGGACATTATCCATCGGATTTTCCGACACACAAAGTTGGACAGCAGGAGATAAAATGTTCCGACAACAAAATCCGATCACGTCAATTCCGACCGTGTGTGGCCTGTTCCGACGCACAAAGTGCCACGCATGCTCAGAAGAAATTCCGACACGGGACAGCTCGTTCTGGTAAACTTAGCGTTCGTAATGGATAAAGCACTTTCTTCACGCTGCAATGTAAAAAATGGTTTAATACAGCGCACTCTCTTCTTCTTTATAATGTGACAAGAATTAAGTCGTTTTGATGCTCATATTCACACACACTTCTCACAAACTTTTTTCGTTACTATTTATCGGGATTCCCTCAATATATTTTGATTTCTCACATCTGACAACATATTTTTTTTTTTTTTTTACTTTAATGTAGAATCTTTTTTTGTGTTTCTCTTTTTATTTTTTATTTTTTTTTTGGTGATTTTGATTTGTACTCCCGAAAATGTTTGTGTGTTTTTTGTGACAAGTTCCCACAACACCATTGATATGTTGTTCTATTTAATCTGTAGGAGGAGATTGTTTGGTGTTGTTGTCCCTTGTTAATTTCACATTGTACTTTAGAAATGTACCTGAATACTCACCAACAAACTGTCCTTTTTGGATGAAAACACACACAGGAGAGTAGAATTTACCTAAAAATATTTTATTAAGGGGTCACAACTGTAAACAAAGAGGGAGGCAACGCTGGAGAAACTGCAGAAGTGGGCGAAGCCTTGGACTCCCAGGGCAGACATCAATTATTTAAAAGCAAAATTGGTGGCCTGAGGAGTCCTTATCTAAGGGAGGGCAGTCTGGTCCAGAAGTCCCAGAGATCCGGAAAGCAGCAGATGACATCTGTGTCCCCAGGCTGTGGTCATACGAGAGACTGCATCTTCTGTCAGACCAGACTGAACCCAGGTCATCACTCTCAGGTCTTCTTTCCACGCTTCCTTCCAGCCTTTGGCTGTGGTGGTGGAGTTGTGGCAGCAGGAGGAGGAGGAGGAGGAGGAGGAGGAGGAGGAGGAGGATCGTCCCTCTCCATGACATCCGTCTTGTGTGTCAGTTCTCCACTCTCCCCCTTCCGAAGGACTTTATAAATCAGGTCCTCAGAAATCTTGCGTTGGCCCTCCTGCATGCCCAGCAATTTGGTGGCAGCCATGCAGGCAAAGGCCTCTGCAGGACTGGGGAAGGCTCTGAGGGACGCCGAAGCCTCCTGGATCAGCCTGTACACTGAATCCTGCACAGGACTGGGAGTGGCCTTCCTGGCCCTTTTATATGGCAGGCGGAGGGGAGGGACCTGAGACTCAGTCAGGCTGCGACTTGTCCCTGGCTTCTCTTGGCTGACACTTAGCCCCGCCTCCTCCTGGCTGCCACTAATCCCCGCCTCCTCCTGGCTGCCACTAATCCCCGCCTCCTCCTGGCTGCCACATTCCACAGCCTCCTCCTGGCTGAGGTCTTCCTGTGTATGAAAAAGGGACATAGTTTTAGTATTGTTTTCATCAATCACACACAATTTTCACCTCCTGACTAGGGATGAGCTTCGAGTTCGAGTCGAACTCATGTTCTACTCGAACATTGGCTGTTCGCAAGTTCGCCGAACAGCGAACAATTTGGGGTGTTCGCGGCAAATTCGAATGCCGCGGAACACCCTTTAAAAGTCTATGGGAGAAATCAAAAGTGCTAATTTTAAAGGCTTATATGCAAGTTATTGTCATAAAAAGTGTTTGGGGACCCGGGTCCTGCCCCAGGGGACATGGATCAATGCAAAAAAAAGTTTTAAAAACGGACGTTTTTTCAGGAGCAGTGATTTTATTAATGCTTAAAGTCAAACAATAAAAGTGTAATATCCCTTTAAATTTAGTACCTGGGGGGTGTCTATAGTATGCCTGTAAAGGGGCGCATGTTTCCTGTGTTTAGAACAGTCTGACAGCAAAATGACATTTGGAAGGAAAAAACTCATTTAAAACTACCCGCGGCTATTGCATTGCCGACAATACACATAGAAGTTCATTGATAAAAACGGCATGGGAATTCCCCACAGGGCAACCCCGAACCAAAATAAAAAAAAAAAAAAAAAATGATGTGGGGGTCCCCCTAAATTCCATACAAGGCCCTTCAGGTCTGGTATGGATATTAAGGGGAACCCCAGCCAAAATTTAAAAAAAAACGGCGTGGGGTCCCCCCAAAAATCCATACCAGACCCTTATCTGAGCACGCAACCTGGCAGGCCGCAGGAAAAGAGGGGGGGACGAGAGTGCGGCCCCCCCCTCCTGAACCGTACCAGGCCACATTCCCTTAACATTGGGAGGTTGCTTTGGGGTAGCCCCCCAAAACACCTTGTCCCCATGTTGATGAAGACAAGGGCCTCATCCCCACAACCCTGGCCGGTGGTTGTGGGGGTCTGCTGGCGGGGGGCTTATCGGAATCTGGAAGCCCCCTTTAACAAGGGGACCCCCAGATCCCAGGCCCCCCCCTGTGTGAAATGGTAAGGGGGTACTTACCCCTACCATTTCACTAAAAAACTGTCAAAAATGTTAAAAATGACAAGAGACAGTTTTTGACAATTCCTTTATTTAAATGCTTCTTCTTTCTCCATCTTCTTCTGGTTCTTCTGGCTCTTTTGGTTCTTCCTCCGGCGTTCCCGTCCAGCATCTCCTCCGCGGCGTCTTCTATCTTCTTCTCCTCGGGCCGCTCCGCACCCATGGCATGAGGGGAGGCTCCCGCTCTTCTCTTCATCTTCTTCTTCTTCATTCCTTCTCCGGGCTGCTCCGCAGCCATGCTGGCATGGTGGGAGGCTCCCGCTGTGTGACGGCGTCTCTTCGTCTGACGGTTCTTAAATAACGGGTGGCGGGGCCATCCGGTGACCCCGCCCCCCTCTGGCGCACGGTGACTTGACGGGACTTCCCTGTGACGTCACGGGGAATGCCACAGGTAAGTCCCGTCATGTCCCGTGCGTCAGAGGGGGGCGGGGTCACCGGGTGGCCCCGCCCCCCGTTATTTAAGAACCGTCAGACGAAGAGACGCCGTCACAAAGCGGGAGCCTCCCACCATGCCAGCATGGCTGCGGAGCGGCCCGGAGAAGAAATGAAGAAGAGAAGAAGAAGGAAGATAAGAAGAAGAAGAAGAAGAAGAAGAAGAAGAAGAAGAAGAAGAAGAAGAAGAAGAAGAAGAAGGAAGATAAGAAGAAGAAGAAGAAGAAGGAAGATAAGAAGAAGAAGAAGAAGAAGGAAGATAAGAAGAAGGAAGAAGAAGAAGGAAGATAAGAAGAAGAAGAAGAAGAAGAAGAAGATGATAAGAAGAAGAAGAAGGAAGAAGAAGAAAGAAGAAGAAGAAAGAAGAAAGAAGAAAGAAGAAAGAAGAAAGAAGAAAGAAGAAAGAAGAAAGAAGAAAGAAGAAAGAAGAAGAAGAGCGGGAGCCTCCCCCCTCATGCCATGGGTGCGGAGCGGCCCGAGAAGAAGATAGAAGACGCCTCGGAGGAGATGCTGGACGAGAACGCCGGAGGAAGAACCAGAAGAGCCAGAAGAAGAAGAAGATGAAGGAAGAAAGAAGAAGCATTTAAATAAAGGAATTGTCAAAAACTGTCTCTTGTCATTTTTAACATTTTTGACAGTTTTTTAGTGAAATGGTAGGGGTAAGTACCCCCTTACCATTTCACACAGGGGGGGGCCGGGATCTGGGGTCCCCTTGTTAAAGGGGGCTTCCAGATTCCGATAAGCCCCCCACCCGCAGACCCCCACAACCACCGGATAGGGTTGTGGGGATGAGGCCCTTGTCTTCATCAACATGGGGACAAGGTGTTTTGGGGGGCTACCCCAAAGCACCCTCCCAATGTTGAGGGCATGTGGCCTGGTACGGTTCAGGAGGGGGGGGGGCGCACTCTCGTCCCCCCCTCTTTTCCTGCGGCCTGCCAGGTTGCCTGCTCGGATAAGGGTCTGGTATGGATTTTTGGGGGGACCCCACGCCGTTTTTTTTTTTTTTTGGCGCGGGGTTCCCCTTAAAATCCATACCAGACCCTTCAGACCTGAAGGGCCTTGTATGGAATTTAGGGGGAACCCCACGTCAATTTTTTTTTAAAATTTTGGCTGGGGTTCCCCTTAATATCCATACCAGACCTGAAGGGCCTTGTATGGAATTTAGGGGGACTCCCACATCATTTTTTTTTTTTTAATTTTGGTTCGGGGTAGCCCTGTGGGGAATTCCCATGCCGTTTTTATCAATGAACTTCTATTTGTATTGTCGGCAATGCAATAGCCGCGGTAGTTTTAAATGTGTTTTTTCCTTCAAAATGTCATTTTGCTGTCAGACTGTTCTAAACACGGGAAACATGCACCCCTTTACAGGCATACTATAGACACCCCCCAGGTATGAAATTTAAAGGGATATTACACTTTTATTGTTTGACTTTAAGCATTATTAAAATCACTGCTCCTGAAAACTTTTTTTTGCATTGATTCATGTCCCCTGGGGCAGGACCCAGGTCCCCAAACACTTTTATTGACAATAACTTGCATATTAGCCTTTAAAATTAGCACTTTTGATTATTCATGTTCGTGTCCCATAGACTTTAACGGTGTTCGCGTGTTCGAACAAATTTTTTTCCTGTTCGCATGTTCTGGTGCGAACCGAACAGGGGGGTGTTCGGCTCATCCCTACTCCTGACTGCTGCAAATTGAATGTTAACAAATATAACAGACTATCCTTCTGAGCCCAGCATTTTGCATTCTTGTCCCAATTTTGGGTGCCCACTACTGTCTATTGATATGTAAAACACTTTATGAAATCAGCAAATAGTGATCAATAATAACATCTACTAAACATCATTTATTTATTGCCCAGAAATCTGTAGAAGAATGCTATACCTGACTCCAGCTGGGCTCCTCCACTTCTTCCTGGCTGGAAGGCACAGGTTGGACATCGGAAGCCTCAGCTGGGATGGAAGGAAGCGTGGAAGGAAGGGTTGAGAGGGATTCCCTGACTTCAGTGTGGTCTGACAGAAATCGCAGTCTCTCATAGTACCACAGCCTGGGGACATAAATGTCATCTGCTGCAGCTCCGGATCTCTGGGAATCTGTGACCTTCTTGCGCTCCCTAAGATAAGTGCTCCTCAGGCCACCAATTTTAGCTTTTAAATAAGGGATGGTTGCTGTGGGGACCACCGGCTTCACCAACTCCAGCAGTTTCTCCAGCGCTGCCTGACTCTTCTGTTTGTGGTTATAGTGGGGATGTCTGACCTGCCACAGACAGGGCAGCTCCCTGTACTTGTCTATGAACAGGGGCAGGAAATTGTGGTCGTTGAACCCATCCATTTTCTCTGCAAGACACAACACAAGACAAACCCTAATGTCAGGCCAAACTCCCCTAATCTTGTTACAATATAGGCTTCAATTTCGAAGCAGTATAGGCCCAAGTTTAGATCCTACCTTCGTTAGCACGATCGGCGTCTCTGATGCTCCTTCCTCCGCTCACAGATCGTACGTAAGACGCGCGCGTTACGATTTATACACACTGCGCATGCGTATAACTCCGCCCGCCCCTGACGTTCTTTCTATTCTATTCCCCGCCCCTTTTCGTTCGGCGCAGTGGAGGAAGAGCACATGGCGGAGAGACAGCAGGATAGTGCTAATTACAGCAACGAGGAGGAGGAGGAGGAGGAAAGGCCAGAGCCTGAAACGTCCCGATCCAGAAGGAGATTAAAGGACTCAAATATGTCCTTTGGGGAGATGTTGGAAATGGTGGACATCCTGAAGAAGGCCGACTATGATGGAAAGTATGGGCCTTACCCCAACCACAATGTCAGAAAGGCCAAGATCATGGCGAAAGTGGTCAGGAGTCTGCACCGGAAATTCGGGGTACGACGATCGAAAGATCAGCTCAGGAAGCGGTGGTCGGACCTGAAATTACGAGAACATGAGCAGTACAGAAAGATCCGGAGAGTGCTGCAAAAAAGTAAGTAGTTGTGCTGTGTTCCTATTGTTCTTGTGTTTATTACGTTCGTGCTGCTCCATGTGCTTTTAGGAACTGTTGTACAGTTTAAAATGGCAACTTTCATGTTCATGGGCACATTATTCGTTCGGATCACACATTTTTTTTTCGGACTATAAAATACCATTGTTTAGCCCATATGCATTTGGCCACCATTTTGACGCCCTATACTTGTCTTCAAAGAATTGGGTTGTGTAGATGGCTTTGTTACTAGAATGAAATGCAAACTAGATTGTGTGTAAGGAGAGGACACTGAGCAGCAGTTTTCACATCTGGACACTGGAGCACTAGTGTGGGACCCCAGAACACCCTTTTTATTAGGGGGGCCACACAGGTGCTCCAGTGTATACTATAGGGGGGTCTCCATCTGTGAAGCTTGTACAAAACAGGTAAAGTATTGCAGCTTGACAAAGGACACTAAAAAAGCTACATCTTGGAACTCTGCTAAAATAGATAATTGTACCCCACTTCCAAGCAATGTTTCCTATTTCTATAGTTCTGCCATCAAATATCTGTGTGCTAATTATACCATTTTTGTTTTACATAGGGGAGAAAAGACTCGGAGGACACCCCTCATCCGAGGAGACCAGAGCCCCCCCCCCCCTCTGGAAGAAGGGGAAATACCAACACAAGCTGAGCAGGAGGATGAAGACGTGGTGGAAGTAGTCACCACAACAGGTGAGTGTCTGCGACCACAGGCTCAGATAAGAGATGGATGGCGGCATTTTTTTTAGACCTAATTTATTTTGGGTTTCCTTTCTTTTTAGGTGATCGTGAGGTTGTGGATCCAGATCCTTTCACATCCGAAAGTGCCCAGATCCTGATCGGGGAGATCATGGGGTGTAATTTACAATTGGAAAACATCAAGCAAAACATCAATGATGTTATTCCAAAATATAAAAACATCATTGATGTTTTGGGGAGAGTTTAAAGCCCCTCCAAATCACTTTCTTCTTTTGTCTGCTACAATGTGCTAAATGTTTTTGTTATTTTTCCAAAAGCCAAAATTGGAGGATGCACACGGTGTGCCAACATGTGCTATCTGCCATCACGGGAGATCAATGGACGCGTTTTGGGGGTGCAACCCCTTCCTCAATAATAAAGTAGCGGTGACGAAGGGCTTTCTCCCCCAAAACACGTCCCTTGATCCCCCGTGTTGGCAGATAGCACATGTGGACATTTGTAAATTGGTGGGCATCTTCCAAATTTGGCTTTTCCTGGGGTGATTTCCCCCCATCTGAACGCTATATCAAACACAGTTCCTAAATACTCATGTCTGATATTGCCTTCAAGTTCTACCAAATGTGAACTTTGTAAGATCAAGATTTGTGTCTTTCTTATGGGTTTTACACAGGCCTGTTTTCTATAAAATGGACATTTTGATTTTGGATAATGACACCACAAAATATGTTATACAACAAACATGTCGGTTTGTCAGAAAAACCTTGGGTAAATGCACATGTGATTGTGCAGGTATTAAAAAGATTGTTCATCAAGAATGTGTGGATTATTGTCTCAATGCTACAACACTTTTGGGGTGATGTCATTGTTGTTTGATGAGAAAATGGGGGTAATTTCCTAAGGGCAAATCCACTTTACACTACAAGTGCAGTTTCAGTGCAGTTGCAAGTGCACTTGTAGTGAAATGTGTCTTTGCATTTAGTAAATAACAGCCAACAGTGCTTTGTATAAGGTTACACAATCACAACATTTTCTGGACTCCACACATTTCTGTCAGGGTCAGCTCAAACAAACACAAGCAGTAAATGTCCACAAAGAAGAGCCTGGGGGGAGATGCCTGTCGAGAACTTGAGGTCCTGCAGGCTTCTCCCTGTGGCCAAATACCGCAAGGTAGCGACGAGCCTCTGCTCCGGAGTGATGGCTTGCCTCATGCAGGTATCCTGCCTGCTGATATAGGGGGTCAGCGAAGCCAACAAACGGTGAAACACGGGGTCCGTCATCCTGAGAAAATACCTGAAATCACCAGGATTATTCTCACGGATCTCACGGAGCAAAGACATATGACAGAACTGGTCACGCTGAAGCAACCAATTCTTGGTCCATGAACTCCTCCCCACCCTGTTCATGGACTGCACTTGTGTCAAGGTCAGGACCCCAACACCAAGCCCCCGCACAGCACGAACTGTACGAGGAGTACGCATACGAAACATGGCTAGAAAACGGTCGGCTGCTCAGAACGAAGTAACAGAACGCACTGAAGAACAGCAAGGCCTGTGAAGAGCGACCTGAAAAACAGCAACGAGCGGACAAGATCGCACAGAAAACTCCGATACGAACTGACTGCACGCACCGAAGAGCAGATACAAACCCACAAGCACAAACTGAACGGCAGAAAACGATCTGAAAGCCACGAGTCTGAAAAAGCGCGAATCGTCTCTCACCAAACTTTTACTAACACGAGATTAGCAAAAGGAGCCCAAAGAGTGCCGCGCTTGGTTCTGAACCGGCCTTTTCTAGTCTCGTCGTACGTGCTTGACGTCACCGCGTTCTTGGCGATCGGAAATTCCGACAACTTTGTGCGACCGTGTGTAGGCAAAACAAGTTTGAGCCAACATCCGTAGGAAAAAAATCAGAGGATTTTGTTGTCGGAATGCCCGATCAATGTCCGACCGTGTGTACGGGGCATTACAGTGTTGTGGCCACAACAACACCTAAGGCCCAAATTTCTGCTGAGTATATAGGGCAGGCCCCTACTTTCAAACATCCAACTTACAAACGACTCCTATTTGCAAACGGAAGGAGACAACAGGAAGTGAGATTAAATCTCTCCTGTAAGAGTTAATATGGGAACAATATTTCTCCATTCCACTGATGCTTTATCACCAATCCTTGTTTCACAAAATCCCCAAATTTTCAAAAAACATTTGTCAATGGGACAAAAAGTGAGGTGAAATCTTCTGATGAGGAGCACAGATAGTAAAACAAATGTCACAGGAGTGATAACCCTTCCCTATGTTTTCCAAAAAGCTTAAAATAGATTTTTTGGCTGGAGCTAAACACATTAAAAATGTACCAGTTCAAAATTACAAACAGATTCTACTTAACAACAAACCTACAGTCCCTGTCTTGTTTGTACCGCCTGTATACTGCTGTTCAGAGTACAGAGCCTGTATACTGCTGTTTCCTTTTTTAATTTGGGTGCGGGGTTCCCCTTAATATCCATACAAGTCCCAATAGGCCCGGTAATGGACTGGGGGGTACCCATGCCGTTTGTCTCACTGATTTTCATCCATATTGCCAGGACCCGACGTTACATCTTTTGGCCATGCGGTGCTTGAGCTGGTGTGCTTGGGGGACAGGAGCCACACTGGGGCAGAGGTTCTGTCAGCTCTGCAGGGGCAGGTTCAGAGGTTCAAAAATTATAAGGGGACGGAGGGGGGAGGTTTGAGCAAAGGGTAGTGTGAGCGAGCTGATAAGATCACCTTAACTTCCAGAGGTCGTGACAGGCCTGCCAGTCCACCTAGTTGGACAGGGAAGGATTAAAGATGGGGTAAAGGGAGGGTTAGCCAGAAATAATTCAAAGGGGAACATGCCACCCTGAGTTGGGTTATGAGAATAGCACCAGGATATAAGCAATATCGACAAACCAGGGCTAACATTTAATGAAACAGTAACTTGTAGAACAGCGTATATCGAACAAAAACAACATAAATGATCGAGAAGAGGGTCCAAGAGATGGCCCCTTTAGTAATTATTGGGTTTGTTGTCAGGGTACCCAATTCAGATTTGAGGTTAAAAAGGGGCATCTAATATGAATAATAGACGCGGAAATCGGACAGCACTAGGATCTGTGTCCCATTAGGTTTCAGATGCGGGGGGTGTGTCAAAGTTTATTTACCTTGTGGCCCGCGGGCCAGAGCTTAAGCAGATGATCCCATGGTTGTCCGAGTTTCCGCTTCCATTCACCCTTGGCATGCGTGGGTAATACTTAACATAGTTCAGCGTTAAATTGGACTCCAGGGGACCAGAAGTTGAGCTTGCCAAACTGGACATCAGCGTGAGGATATTGTAGTCAGACATGTCAGGGCTTCAAGGGGCATGGTGGGTCAATTGTCCCTCCCGCATATCTGCGCCCTGTAATCAAGGGTGGGTATTTGTAGGACAAACAATCGTTATGTGAATCCCCAGCTTCTCCCCCTACCGGGTCGCATCAAGCTGCCCATTCACACTGATAGCCTCTTCCTCCACCAGTTGATTCCCATGTCCTGCGATCTGTCGCAGGCCATGGGAAGCAGGCAGTGGTTACCAACCACGCATGTCAGACACATTGTCACATCATTATGGGGTACTTCGAATCATACATTACATAATAACGTTATAAGGGATGCAAGCAGTGTTCATTATGTCTAAGTATTAATGGTACATAGCTGCAGAGCACAGCATCTACTGTGGCAACTCTAGTTCACTTTAAAGAGCCTACATTGTGTTAGGTTCAGCTAGAAGAGAGGTTACAATAGAAGCTAGAAAAAGAAAACCTGAATAGAGTCCACGAGCCATAGATCCATCCCTGAGGCCGAGGAAGTTGCTCATGTGGTTCTTCAACTTGCAGTCCTGACCTGAGGGGGGGCAAAAAGAAAGGGGGGAAAAAGGAAAGGGCAAGTACCACAGCGGAGCACATCACTGCGTAGTAGTATCACTGCGTGGTAGAAGGGCCTCTCTGGGATAGATACATTCTAGAGGCCAGTGTGCAAAAAAAATTTTTTCAGGAGGTAGCTGTGTGCCACTCACTGTGGACTCCATGTAGGGTTCCCTTTGGTTCTTGGACATGCAACTACACTCCTGCTTTCTTTCTTGCGGTCCTCTAGCTAGTACAGTCACCAATGCTGGACCAAAAAACTGGGGAACTGCTCTGCACTTTCTCCTGGAACATTCCAGGAGGAGTAGGTTGTAGATCATTAGTTCATGTCATATGCATTACTTCAGAATACGACTTAGCTGTTGTCTGCAGAACATCAAAAATCAGCGGAGCATCCTATGGGAACTATGGTGGCGACAAACATACCAACAGGGGATGTGTGATGGTGCATAGTGCAAGGTTACTCACAAACTCGGTGGTATAGGTTTAGCGTGCTGTCTTCCGAAGAGTAAAGGAGGGAGAAGATCTCGGATCACGATCCGTGATGTCATCTGCGTGTCTCCCTGGCGAGTTGGAGGAAGATGTACATCACCTCTGACGATTGCGTCAGTGTGGTGTGTGAAGATCCAGGGTTCAGGTTGCATAAATGAACTGTACCATTCAGGTACAGCAACCTCCGGGATGCCCAGGGTATCACAAAAGTTACGTAGATCCATTGGTGTGCGCAGGAGAGCTGTACAGTTTCCCATTGTCGCAGCTGAACAGAATGGGTATTTCCAGTAGTATATGATATGTTTGTCTCGTAACACGTTGAGGAGGGGGTGGAGCTCCCTTCTGCGTTGCAATGTAATGGCCGACAAATCCTGGAATATTTGTATGGTCAAGCCTTCATGTTGCAGTTGGCCATGGTTACGGGCTAGGCGTAGTATGTCCTCTTTCTGAGTATAGCTGACTAAGCAGCATATTGCATCCCTGGGAGGGACCCCTTCACGTCCCCTGGGTCTAAGGGCCCTGTGGCATCTCTCCATTTCTATGGGGGCATCAGGGGGTCTGCCGAGGAGGGTGTTACAGATTGCCCACACAGTTGATTGCAATTGAGGGGTGTCTATAGTTTCCAGGATCCCCCTGCCGCGCAAATTGCGTCTGCACCCCCTACTATCCAAGTCCTCAAGGTGGCGGTGCATCTCAATGATGTGCCGAGCATGGGTGTCTGTGATCTGTTGTATTTGTCTTATGGCTGTGCCATGTGTCATGGCGACAGACTCCACAGTCTCCAGGCGGGATTCGATCAACTTAAGGTCTGAAGGCTGGAATGTTAGCCCTGGATGCCAGAGCGGCTGTTCAAGCAGCCATCTCGGTCCGGTGCTAGGCCACGCCCACCCTTAAGAAACATTTTATTTTATTTCCTGCTTGCCTTTCTTTTAGCTGTCTCCTCGGTTTTCTTTTAATGGTATTATTTAGTTGGCCTTTTGATTGAACAGTGCAAACGAAATTTATTTCAGATATGAGGTGACAATCTCTTCTTCGGCTAATGTTATAAAAGTATGTTGTGGGTCTGCTACACACACCTTGTTTTTGTTGTTAATGTATGTAATGCATTACTGACAAAAATCTTCATCATTTTCAGCAAGATGACCGAAATTTGTGGAGTCCTGAAAATGGCGTGATTGTGTAAAATTATAAAGCACTGTGGGTGTTATTTACTAAAGGAAAATACACTTTGCACTAAAAGTGCTCTTGAAACTGCACTGAAACTGCACTTGTAGTGCAAAGTGGATTTGCCTTTAGTAAATAGCAATCATTGCCACGGAAAAAAACAACTTCACTCCAAAAACTGCTTTTGAGCATTGAAAGAAGAAGCCACACATTGGTCATTATCCAAATTTTTAATGAAAGCACAATCAAATGTGCGTTTATAAAAGGTATTTTTAACAAACCAACATGTTTGTTGTCTAAAATTTTTTGAGTTCACATTTCTACAAAATAGCCTTTAATGGGTAAAACAGGCATGTTTAAAACCATAAAGCAATACACAACTCTAGAACTTACAAAGTTCAAGTGAAGAAAGTGAAGGCAATATCAGACATAAGTATTTATAAACTGTGTTTGATATTGCATTCAGCAGATGGGGTGATGTCACCCCTGGAAAAGACAAATTTTGAAGATGCACACAAATTGCCTAATGTCAACGTGTGCTAGCATCATGGGGGATCAAAGGACGTGTTTTGGGGTGTGCAACCCCTTCCTCTCAGCTACTTTCTAATCGAGGAAGGGGTTGCACCCACAAAACACGTACATTGATCTCCCGTGATGGCAGCTAGCACATGTTGACACACTGTGTGCATCTTCAAAATTTGGCTTTTCTAATGTCAAAAATTAGTCATAAAAACAAAAATAAACCTGCAATAAGTTAGGGATTTCTGGGTGTTTTATATTCTCCCTAAAACATCAATGACGTTCTTCATTTTGTTTTGAACATCATTGATGTTTTTCTTTAGGGTTTCTAAATCCCTATTACACACCATTATCTCCCCGATGAGGATCTGTGCACTTTCACTTGTGAAATGACATTCCTCTTCCACAACATCACGATCACCTAAAACAAAAACAAAAAAAAAAAAACACACCATGTATTATAAATATGCAGGCATCCATCTCTTACCTGAGGCTGTGGTCGAAGACACTCACCTGTTGTGGTGACAATTTCTTTTACGTCTCCCTCCTTCTCCTCTGGTTGGGTTTGGGGGATTTCCCCTTCTTCCTGAGGTGGGGGGTCCGTGGTCTCCTCTGATGAGTGGTGTCCTCCGAGTCTTTTCTCTCCTATGTGAAAAAAATAGGTATACTTAGCACAGATATTTGATGACAGAAATAGGAATATGAAACATTGCTTGGGAGTAGGGTACAATTGTCTCTTTTGGCAGAGTTCCAAGATGAAGAAATATTTTTGTCCTTTGTCAAGCTTGAATACTTACCTGTTTTGTCCAAGCTTCACAGATGGAGACACCCCTATAGTATACACTGGAGCACCTGTGTGGGCCCCCTAACAAAAAGGGTGTTCTGTTGACCCACACTAGTGCTCCAGCGTCCAGATGTGTAAACAGCTGCTGAGTGTCCTCTCCTTACACAGAATCTAGTTTACATTTCATTCTAGTTACGAATCCATATAGACAACCAACTTATTTTAAGAGAAGTAGGCCAGAAAAAATGTATTGAACTGCATCTGGACAAAACATGGTGTTTTAGTGGCCGAATGAACAATGTTTCCTACGAACGAATAATGTGCCCATGAACATGAAAGTTGCCATTTTAAACTGTACAACAGTAAAGAAAAGCACATGGAGCAGCACGAATGTCATAAAAAGAAAGAATAGGAAAACAGGACAACTACTTACTTTTTTGCAGCACTCTCCTGATCCTGCTATACTGATCGTGCTCCCTTAATTTGAGGTCCGACCACCATTTCCTCAGTTGATCCTTGGATCGCCGTACCCCAAAATTCCTGTGCAGACTCTTCACAACTTTCGCTATGATCTTGGCCTTTCTGACATTTGGGTTGGGGTAAGGTCCATGCTGCCCATCATAGTCGGCCCTTTTCAATATGTCGACCATCTCAACAAAGGCCATATTTTAGGCCTTAAATCTTCTCCTGCTGGATCGTGACGTTTCTGGCTCCGGGCTTTCCTCCTCCTCCTCATTGCTGGAATTATCATGCACCTGTTGTGTCTCCGCCATGTGCTCTTCCCCACTGCGCCGAAAGAGAAGGGGTGGGGAATAGACTAGAAAGAACGTCAGGGGTGGGCGGAGTTTCACGCATGCGCAGTGTATATAAAGCGTAACACACGTGCATCGTACGTACGGTCTGTGAGCGGAGGAAGGAGTATCGGAAGCGCCGATCGTGATAACGAAGGTACCATTTTAACATTGGCCTATACTGCTTATAGATTGAGGCCTATATTGGGACAAGATTAGGAGAGTTTAGCCTGACATTAGGGTTTGTCTTGTGTTGTGTCTTGCAGAGAAAATGGATCTAGTCAATGATCATGACTTTATGCCAATATTCACTGATATGTTCAGGGAGCTGCCCTGTCTGTGGCAGGTAAACCACCCACATTATAACAATACAACAAAGAGGAAGGCAGCGCTGGATCAATTGGTGCAATTTGTGAAGCCGGTGAAGCCGGTGATCCCCACGGCAGACATATTTGAAGGCCCTAATTGGTGGCATGAGGAGCACTTACCTAAGGGAGCGCAAGAAGGTCCATGATTCCCAGAGATGAGGAGCTGCAGAAGATGACATTTATGTACCCAGGCTTTGGTAATATGACAGACTGCATTTTCTGGCAGGCCAGACTGAACCCAGGCCAGCACTCTCCAGTCTTCCTTCCACACTTCCTTCCCCCCCAGCTGAGGCTTCAGACGTCCAACCTGGGCCTTCCAAGCAGCAACATGTGGAGGAGCCCAGCTTGAGTCAGGTATAGCATTCTTCTAAATATTTCTGGTTGTCAAATTAATGATGTTAAATCTATGTTAGTTAGTAACTAATTTCTGATTTCACAAAGTGTTTTACATATCAATAGACAGTAATAGCCACAAATGATTGTGACAAGAATGAAAAATGCTGGGCTCAGAATGATAGTCGTTTCTATTCATTAACATTCAATTTGCAACAGTCATGAGCTGAAAATTGTGTGTGATTGATGAACCAAAAACTAAAACGATGTCCCTTTTTCATACACAGGAAAGTCTCAGCCAGGAGGTGGCGGGGGTAAGTGTCAGCCAGGAGGTGGCCGAGCCCAGTAGCCTGCCCAATACCCAGGTCCCTCCCCTCCGCCTTCCACAAAAAAGTGGCAGGAAGAGGAGTAACCTGGAGGAGGCAGCAATTGGCCTATTTTGGAAGGCTACTGCGGCCCTCAGAACCCCCCACAGTGTTCAAGAGGACTTTGCATACATTACAGGCTGCAAAATGCTGGAAATGGAGGAGGGCCAACACCTAATATGTGAGTATCTCATCTTCCAAGCCCTAAATAAGGGGTTGAGGGGCCATCTCACAAGCCAAAGCCACGTTTGTGAGTTCAACCATGGTCCTCCTCCTCCTCCAGGTCCTCCTCCACCTCCTGCCACACCTCCAACACCAGAGCCACAGCCTGGAAGGAAGCGTCTAAGGAAGATTAGAGAGTGATGGCCCTGGGTTCAGTCTGGTCTGACAAAAGATGCAGGCTGTGGTATGACCACAGCCTGGGGACAGATATGTTATCTGCTGCTGTTCCTGATCTCTTGTAGTCCTTGACCGGATTGTAAAATAATTGATGTCTGTCCTGGGGTACAAAGGCTTTGCAAATTTCACCAGTTTCTCCAGCGTTGCCTTCCTCCTTATTTTGTTATGACCCAGAAAAAAATGGATATTTATTTTTCACAAATACTTGCCTATGTGTTTTAATTCAAAAAGAACAGTTTGTTTGTGAGTAGGCAGGTACATTTCAAAAATACAATGTCAAATTAACAAGGGACACCAACACCAACCAATCTCCTTGAGATTCTAAAATACAATATAATAATGGTGTTGTGGTAACTTGACACATAAAACCCACAAAAATAATTATGGAGATCACCAAAAAAAACCCCACAAAAACAGATCTTGATGAAAAAAACAAACAACAAATTATCAAAAATATAAAAACCTAAAACCCCAAAAAATTTTGTTAGATCTGACGAATACAAATATTATATTCATTAAATCACAAGAAATAATAAAGAAAGAAATTTGTGAGAACTCTGTGTGAATATGAGCAGCAAAACAACTTCATTCTTCTAGCATTATAAAGAAGAAGAGAGTGTGCTGCATTAAACAATTTAAAACATTGCAGCGTGATGAAAGTGCTATATCCATTACGAACTCTAATTTTACCAGACCGAGCAGTTCCGTCTCGGAATTTATTCTGAGCATGCGTGGCACTTTGTGCGTCGGAATTGGCCACACACCGTCGGAATTTACGCAAACGGATTTTGTTGTCGGAAAATTTTATAGCCTGCTCTCAAACTTTGTGTGTCGGAAATTCCGATGGAAAAAGTCCGATGGAGCCCACACACGGTCGGAATTTCCGACAACATGCTCCGATCGCACGTTTTCCATCGGAAATTCCGACTGTGTGTACAGGGCATTATTCTCCCCAAAAGCAACCATGTAAATAGAGTTGTAATAAAATAAACACTAAGAACCCCCCCAAACTGCGTCTAAAAATCCAGTACATTACAATGTAATTTTCACTTCATAACACAATCAATACTCACAGAATTTAGTTTTCCAAACACTTCACATCAACAAGAGTTGTAAAAAAAATAATGAATACCAGCATCACATAAATAAAGATCATAGTCTCTGTTCAGGCCCTTTGGATATAACGATGATATTCTTTTATCCAAAATACTTCCTTTTTTTTTTAAGTCAGTAGTCTATTACTTCCACTCCTATTTTTGGGGAATCACAAATCTCATATCTTTTTTAGTATGGCATTGTTCCATGAAGTACCTAGGAATAATGTTGACTGGCACTTCCAAATAAAGTGTTTTTACTGGCTATGCAATCTTTTAAATTTTGAGTGTTTTTTTTTACCAATCAATTTACAGTTGCAGGCTGATGCTACTGTAGTACAAATTAAGTTTAATAACTGTAACAAGACCTTGCGGGGCCCAAGGCAGCTGGGCTGCTCGTTGAGCCCGCACCGCTCACCCAGCCTCTCCACGGCCTCCTGGCTGCCAGTTAAGCTCAGACATCAGCACCATGGGGAAGGAAATATTAGGGGGAGGAGCTAGAGGAGACACCTTCGGCCTCTCCGCAGCCACACGGCCACCCTTACAGGTCAGCCGTCGGTGCCGTGGGCATGACTATGAAGGGGGGGAGCTAGAGCAGACACCTGCTGCAGACACCTTGGAGCAGGATGAGAGAGAACGTGAGTGCGGTCCCCCTGTAACCTGGATAGGAGGAGCAGTGGGAGCTGCTGCATATAGAAGAATCATTCTCTCTATCTTCCTCCTGCAGTCTCTGAATCCCTGCGAGAGGGTGAGGAGAGGCAGGCATTCCAAGACTGCAGGAGGAAGATGGAGAGAATGATTCTTCCGCCCCACTGCTCCTCCTATTCTGCTTCTTTCTGCTCCCCCCCCCTGTGCTCTCCACCCCAACCATATTTTTTGCCCCCTTGTGCTCACTGCCTCCCCCCATGCTCTCCAGCCTCCCCAGTGCTCTCCACCTCCCCCCATGCTCTCCGCCGCCCCCTGTGCTCTCCACATCCCCCAATGTGGAAGAACCAATCCCCCAATCCACATCCCCCAATGTGGATAAACCAATTAAAGGCCTAGTTTTATGCTCGAACACACTACTTCAGGTTTTTCAGGTTCAGGCATTTTTAATGTTAAAATGTTTTGCTATATAATAATTTGTTAGTTAAACTAATTCTCTCTGATATACTTTTTTATGTAAGATATCAAGAAATACAAATAAAATATCATCAATGTCAAATTTCATGTCCGCATCCTGTTACAATGAAGTCTAAAAAAGCAAAAATGTTTTATTGCTTATTTATTTCGAATCAATAAGGCTCCGTTCACATCTTGGCGTTCCAAATCGTGGGCGTAATCGCCACAGTTCTGCCCACGATTCGAAATAGCGGCAAATCGCAGGACGTGTGATCCCCATTACTTCCAATGGCACCCCGATCATGGCGCAATTTTGCTATGGTTGTCGCCCGATGAATCACGGTAAAATCACACAAACAGAATTGCTGGACGCCTGTTGCCCAAAAGAAGTACAAGTATGAATCGCTCCATGATCGGGGTGCCATTGGAAGTGACAGGGATTTCACAGGTGTCCTGCAATTTGCAGCTATTTCAAATCGTGGGTAGAATTGCAGTGATTCCACTTTATGCATTACGAGTGTCAGTGTGATTCTTCAAAGGGAGTCCACTTCTGGGTGTTATTGCCTCCTCCACATCATACCATAATCAGCCAAAAACAAAATCTCATAGTGTAATAAATCATAAGAAATGTTGACGTAAAAGGGAGGTTCACCCGTGATAGTGACAGACAATATTAAATCCGTGCATCACTCCATCTTCCCCACATGTAATGCAAACTCACCAGAGAGAGTATGAGAACAGCAATATGCAGCCCAATAAGCTCAACAGGGATGAACAGATGGATCATAGCAATGCCTCCAGTATCCACTTAATCCAAGACTCTCAGGATGAAGATATTAGGGGACACCCAGTCGCTCACACCACATCACGATTGCAGTTAGACAAGAAAAATAGGGTATCATAGTGTAGTAATTTTTAATTTGTGATGCAATAACAAAGCAGCCAACTAAAACTTTTAAAAATAATATTATAAGTAACACTCACATGTGAACGCCACCACAGTCGGCAATTGTGTCGGCGTGATGTAATGTGAATGGCATCGCCCATTGATTGTTAAATGTGGTAATACATTTTCGATAATGACGGTCAGGGACCATTTCGCCTTGAAATAAAAGCTCTCTAGGACTTTCTTTCGCTCATCTAAAAGCTCATTTTAAACATTTGTTACTGTAGACCCGAGCTAAAAATCCTTGTCTTAATTTATCAGCCTCATCTTCAAAAGTCACAAGATCAGAACAATTTTTGCAAATCTGATCGTATTGCCCCTATTTACATGTTGAGAATGAGCACTCTGGGCATTTCTCAATGTGGATTTGTGAAATAGATGAGTGGTTATCTGTTGGGATGAGCCGAACAGCCCCGCTTTGGTTCGCACCAGAACATGCGAGCAGACAAAAAATGTGTGCAAACATGCAAACACCGGTAAAATCTATGAAACACGAACGTGTAAAATCATTTTGTGTTCATTTTAACCTCCCTGGCGGTATGATTATTTCAGATTTTAGGTGCTGAAAGCGGTAGAATTATTTTGCCCAGAAATTTGGCGTTTTATATTGTAGGCCTGTAATTCTTAGGAATAACTCACTTAAATCTGTCCAAACAAGAGTCTAGTAGACATCCTGGGTATGATAAAGTTTGAAAAACAAAATAAAAAATTATAATATAATAAATAACTATAAATAATTATAACAAATAATAATATAATAATAATAAAAATTATATAATAATGTAATCAAATCAAAAACACTCAAATTTGCTCAGTTGCAGAATTGTAGCTTTTGTTACTTTTAGTGTTTGATGACGGATCTCCTCACAAATCACTATCGCTCAATTCTGCAAGTGATTATAATTTATTATCGCTTTTTTCTAGCTGGTCTAAAGCCACTTTTGATGTAAAGAGACAGTTTTGGTTGCTATGGACAATCTCCAGTTTCCTGGCAGAAAGAACAGTTTTATATATATAAAACTGCATGCAGGACACTGGGCAGGACACTAGGGATAAAGGGGATGTGTAGTTATTTGATACAGTACTGTAATCTGTAAGATTACAGTATGCTGTATCTGTAATGTGTGTTTCACTTTTGAATTTACCGCCGAACTCCGTCCCCGTGCATCACAACGCTCGCAGGGAACGGAACTCGGCACTGTGAATCGAGCGAGACACAGCGGTTCGCCAATCACAGCGGAGAGACATCGCAGGATCCAGGGGACAAGGTAAGTAAACTCTTCCTGGATCCTGCGATGCAAGCCCGAGTCTGGCTCGGGGATACCGCTTTTGGTATGAAAAATCCACCCCGAGCCAGACTCGGGAATACCACCAGGGAGGTTAAAGACTTATATGCAAGTTATTGCCATAAAAAGTCTTTTGGGACCTGGGTACTGCCCCATGGGACAAAAGTTTTTAAAACGGACGTTTTTCAGGAGAAGTGATTTTAATAATGCTTAAAGTGAAACAAACAATGGAAATATTCCTTTAAATACTGTGCCTGGGGATCCCCTTAGTCTGCCTGTAAAGTAGAACATCTTCCCCATGTTTATAACAGTACCGCAGAAAAAAAAAATTTCTAAGGGGAAAACATGTCATTTAAAATTGCTTGCGGCTGTAATGTATTCCCGGATCCCGGCAATATACATAAAAAAATTGTTTAAAAAATCAGCGTGGGTTTCCTCCCCCATCCATACCAGGCCTTCTGGGTCTGGTATGGATATTAAGGGGAACTCTACACCCAAATAAAAAAAATGACGTGGGGGTCCCCCCAAAATCCATAACAGACCCCTATCCAAGCATGCAATTTGACAGGCCACAGGAAAAGGGGGGATGAGAGAGCACCCGCCCCCTCCTGAACCATACTAGGCCACATGCCCTCAACATGGGAGGTTGCTTTGGGGTCACTCCAAAGCACACCTTGTTCCCATGTTGATGGGGACAAGTGCTTCATCCCCACAACCCTTGCCCAGTGGTTGTGGGGGTCTGTGGGCAGGGGGCTTATTGGAATCTGGAACCCCCCTTTAACAAGGGGGCCTCCAGATTCCTGCCCCCCCATGTGAATGGGTATCTGTACATTGTACCCCAACTCATTCACCAAAAAAAGTGTCAAAAAAGTAAAAACTACAGGAGACAGTTTTTGACAATTCCTTTTTTTTAAAAAGTGAACCACGATCTCCATCCATCTTTAATTGCGGCGCTGACGGACCTGAAAAATTGAAATAAAAAGTACTCCGCCTCCATGGAAGGCGTCCCACCGACTGCTGTCTTTTCGCTGTGACAGCTCTTATATAGGCAAGGGCGGGGCCACCCGCAGATGTAACTGGTTACATCACCGGATGGCCCAGCCCTTGCCTATATAACAGCTGTCACAGCCAAGAGATAGCAGTCGGGGGGGCGCCTCCCATCGAGGTGGAGGTTTTTTTCTATTTTTTTGGGTCCATCTGCACCATGAAGATGGATGGACATTGCAAGACATTTTTTTCATTTTTCTTTTTTAGTAAAGGACTTGTCAAAAACTGTGTATTGTGGAGGAAGGTGAAGTTGGAGCAGTGGCTGCTAGTTCCCCTGGCATGCTGTTTGTGGTTCGCTGTAAGAAAGTCCCTGCTTATCCCTTCCTTGTGAGGAGATCCTAGGAGTTGTGTCCCTCGTGTGGATATCCATTGATAAGCTGTTATCTAGCTTACCTCCGGTAAGCGTACATCTATTATGGTGGAGGATTTCTCACTGGGTGCTGAGTGCTTACCGTAGAATCACCTATTTTATTTGCTTTGTCTCCAAGGACTTATTTACCTTGAACATTTCCACCATTTTCTTTGGACATTATTCTGTCATTTGACATATTTGTTTCCAATTATTGCAATTTTAGGTCATATTTGGTTTACTGTATTATTAATTTATTTTCACTGTATTGTTTATACTCATATATCTGGTTTGATTACCAGACTGATTGAATTTCCGAATATTCACATAATCATACATGTTGTTAAATATGGGTTTTAGTTTTAGCGCAGTCTTTTTCTGATTTTCTATTGTGGTTTTTACTTTGACACTTTTTTGGTGAATGGGTAGGGGTACAATGTACCCGATACCCATTCACATAGGGGGGCTTCCAGATTCTGATAGGCCCCCACCCGCAGACCCCCACAACCACCGGGCAAGGGTTGTGGAAATGAGTCCCTTGTCCTCTTCGACATTAGGCCATGCGGCCTGGTACGGTTGGGGGGGCACTCTCTCATCCTCCCCTTTTCCTGCGGTCTGCCAGGTTGCACGCTCAGATAAGGGTCTGGTATAGATTTTAGGGGGACCCCAGGCCAATTTTTTTTCTAATTTTTGACATAGAGTTTCCCTTAAAATCTATGCCAGACCTAGAGGGCTTGGTATGGATTTTGGGGGGACCCCACACTGTTTTTGTTTTTTCATTTTGGCGTGGAGTTCCTCTAAAAATCCCTTCCAGACCCAAAGGGCCTGGTATACACGGGGGGGGGGGGGGTAACCCATGCCATTTTTTTTCTTAATTCTGTCATAGGGTTGCCCTTAACCCCTTTAATACACTAAATTATATATTGTGCACTGCACTATATACCCTGCACTGCAGTATATATACTGTACAGACTATACTATATGGACTGTTCTATATACTCTGCAGAAAAATTGGGCCTTAGGTGTTAGTGGTGCCAGAACACTGTGTCCCATGCTGTTAAATATTATTTCAAAAATGTTAATTTCATGCCCCTGTTAAACAGGGGCAGAAAAATTGGGCATTGGGTGTTGGTGGTGCACTAAACCAAAAATATTGTTGGAAACTAGCATCATCAAGATTCAGGAGGAATAGGATAGGCTGCATAGGCAGTCTTCAAGGGATCCCAGATCCATAGCACATTCAATCAGTTACATCAGCATCAGGTGCTTGATAGCTGCTGATCCAGAACTGATTCTTTTTTATAAATGTGAGCCTGTCAACAGAGTCTGTGGACAGGCGCACTCTTTGATCCATTACAAACCCGCCAGCAACAGTGAATGTGCGTTCAGAAAGTCGCTGGATGCAGGACAGGCCAGTATCTCAATTGCATATTGAGCAATTTCTGGCCAGTGGTCCATCCTCAAGACCCAGTAACCCAGTGGGTGATCTGTTGGAAAGGTCTCCAAGTCTGCTCTTGCCCCTAGATATTTCTGCACCATATAATGCAGACACTGGTAATGGTTGCTTGAACCTATCAGATCTTGGCGCTGAGGACTGAAAAATTGTTTAAAAGCATTGATCAGCCGGCCACCTTCTCCACCACTCTTCCTCTGACCAAACAAAGCCTCAGAAACACGTTGTCCAGCACCAGGAAATGGTAACCTCCCAGGGTCTGGAAATACATTACACAAACTTTTCTTTAAGGCCTCCTGAAGATGTTTCATGCTCTGCTCCGTCTGCGAAGGCAGGATGAGTTCTGCAACTTTTCCCTTGTAACATGGATCAAGAAGGGTTGCCAGCCAGTAATGATCCCTCTCCTTGATACCATGAATCCTAGGGTCCTTTCGCAGGCTTTGCAGAATCATGGAGGCCATGCAGCATAAGTTTGCAGAGGTATTCAATTCTGAGTCCTCTGGGTCAGTAAGGATCACATTATCCGTTACTACCTCCTCCCAGCCATGTACAACTCCTTGGGTTTCTGGGGACTGAAAACCATCCCTTGAAGACTGCTGCTGAGTGTTCTCCTCTAAATCCATGCTGACACAATCCTCTTCTTCTTCCTGTGTGTTTGGTGGCACTGTAGGAATGCTATCTGGATAAAGGGGGCCTTAAGAAAGGAAGTCCTCCTCTTCCTCCTGCTGTTCTAGACTAGAGGGAGAGTGTCACTGATGCATGCATTTTCACTGCTCACCATCCTTGTGGCCTCCTAAAATGGTAACAGGACAGTGCATGCATCCTTGATCAATAGCCACTGGCGTGGTGAAAAGAAGCCAAGCTCCCCTGACCCTGTCCTGGTGCCATACTTACACAGGTACTCATTGATGGCCCTCTGCTGTGAATGCAGCTGCTGCAGCATTGCCAATGTTTAGTTCCACCTGGTGGGCATGTCACAAATGAGGCGGTTGGTGGGCATTCCCTTTGAATGTCAGCCACCCGAGCACTGGCATTGTATGACCATCGAAAATGACCACAGACTTTTCTGGCCTGCCTCAGGAGATCTTGTAAGCCTGGGTACCTGGTCAAGAAACGCTGCACCACCAAATTCAGGACGTGTGCCAAACATGGAACCTAGGTCAAGTGTCCCTGTCGGAGGGCAGAGAGAAGGTTGGTGCCATTGTCGCATACAACTATTCCTCTGAGCCTGCCCCTGCAGATCTGACAGAATCGCTGCCCCAATGTGGCTCCTGTCCCATAGGCAGACCAACTCAAGCACCGCATGGCATCTTTTAGCCTGACTGCTTGAGTAGCCCCTTGAGGGCTTACGGAGCACTGCTGGTTCAGAGGACAATTCTGCAGAAGTGGCCATAGAGGAAGAAGAAGAGGAGGTAGTGGAGCAGAGAGCTGTGGCAGAATCACCACTCGCTTTTTAGAGGTGTGGTGGTGGAACAAGCTCCAACAACACTGAACCCTGTCCTGCATCCTTCCCAGCTGCCAGCAGAATTACCCAGTGCCATTAAAGAAAGATAACATCCCTGCCAATGCCTGCTGGACCATGAGTGAGCGGTAATATGAACCTTACTGCTAACTGCCCTGTCCAACGAGGCCAAAACATTAATGAGTTAACAAACAATGCAAAGAATATGCGATATATATCAAAAAATGAATCATACAAATGTAGTATAACTACGTGCTGGAATAATATCAGTGTCCACAGAACACATTAACAGTAAAGTCTCTCAAAGTTCAGAAACAACACAAAAAACATCCATGAGTCATCCAGTGAATCCAACCAATTGTGTGTAATCAAACAGCATGCCGGAACGGTGACATATTGAAGTGCCCACCACCAATATTAAGAGTGGCCTCTCACCTGATGACGAGGACCCTTTAATCACAGAGGGTCATAAGAAGCATTCCCTTATGAGACATACAGGTGTAGAACACAGCGGGACAGCACGCATAACTTCCGTCATATGGCTGGATCAGGGCACTCTCGGATGGAATAGTGGTATATGGAACAAAGAATAGCAAAAATAGTGCTCTCCGTATAATCAGTTTTTATTAAAAAGATAAAAAATACACTCACAGATCAAGCACTTATACAAAGTGCAAGTAGGCTGGCTCAAACGATGGTATGTATACAACTCACTGAGGATGCACGATGGCTGCGGGTGACGTTACTCTTCAGAACGAGGATATGTTGTGACGTCACCCATGGCCATCGCGCATCCTCAGTGAGTTGTATACATACCATCATTTGAGCCAGCCTACTTGCACTTGGTATAAGTGCTTGATCTGTGAGTGTATTTTTATGCATTTTAATGTAGGGGTGTACTCACTTTTGCTACCAGTGGTTTAGACATTAATGGCTATGTGTTGAGTTATTTTGAGGGGACAGCAAATTTACACTGTTATACAAGCTGTACACCCACTACTTTACATTGTAGCAAAGTGTAATTTTTTCAGTGTTGTCACATGAAAAGATAGAATAAAATATTTACAAAAGTGGGAGGGGTGTACTCACTTACTCACTTTTGTGAGATACTGTATATATATATATATATATATATATATATATATATATATATACACATACATACAGTATATCAAATATACTGCCAGTAACTAAGTAACCTGCTTGCTTAATCAAACTCAAGCTCTCTCTCTACGTCCACACCAACAACACTACACGCGGCCGCTATGTATGCAGCCTTATATAGTGTGAGGCATGAACTTAGTCCCCCTATGCCATGATTGGCCAAAGGCACCCTGCCTTTGGCCAATCATGGCTCTCACAGCAGAGCGTGCTGTGATTGGTCAAAGCATGCAGGTCAGGTGCATGCTGTGGCCAATCATCATACAGCAATGCACTGTGATCTCGCAGTGCATTATGGGACGTTCCGCGGCACTCAAATTTGCCGCAAACAGCCCATAATATTCGCTGTTCAGTGAGCGGGCGAACATCAAGCTCATCCCTAGTTATCTGATTATCGGAGTTTTTTTCATTATAGAGATCCAAGAAAGGGAGACTTTGTCTATCCCATGTCATGGTAAACAAATATAAATGAAAAAAAAAAAATTAAAAATAAATTGAAAGAGTTCACATTCAAGTAATTGATGAATCTCTGCAGCTCCACTAGGGGTCCGGTCCAAAAAAATCAAAATGTCATTGATGTACAGTACCTCCACCACAAATCCACATGGCGGTGGTACATCATTGCTTCCTCACAAGAAAAAAAACAACTCTCCCACCCCCCCAGAAACAGTCTGGAGTACAATGGGGCACACCTGGTCCACATCGCCACCCCCTGTCCCTGGAGGTAGTGGGAACCATTGAACATAAATATGTTATGTATGAGAATAAACTGCAAAAGTTGAAAAATGAAAAAGCTGTATCTATACTGATACGTTCCACGTTCCCTCAAAAATTAATCAACTATTGCCAAACCCTTTGTCTTTGGAATGTTTGAGTATAGGGATTCCACATCAATACATGCTAAAACAGTGTGCTCTGTTACACATATCCCCTCAAGTAGGGTTAGAACATGCATAGTATCCTCCACATATGATGGTAGGTCTTCTACATGAGGTCTGAGCTGTTTGTCCACTAATGAGCTGACATTCTCAGTGCAGTCAAGGGAAAAAAGAGAAATACCCCATGTTAATGGCAGTTCTGGAAGGCAATGGAGTTGAGAATTTTGCAAGGTACCTAAGTTTTAATGATAAACTAAGCATGACTGGACCTAAAGGCAACACTATACTCAAAAATAATGCCTTTATTTTTTACCCAAACATTAGCAATATATTTTATATCAAGTAAACTATTTCATTCTTGTTTTAACTTACTATAAGTCTATATACTCATGTAATTACTCAAATGAAGCTTATTGCACACATTTAGGTGAGTATCATGTTATTCACTTCTAAATTGCATGCACAATAAAAAACAAAGAATAGAGATAAATGAATATGCATGTTGTGTTTTAAGAACATTGTGCCTTTTCTCCCATTATAACCATGTATTACTTTGCTCCGCTGACTGTCCTATCTACTAAATAATTTAAACACAAACACATACTTAATTAACTTGATGTGCTTATAATGTATACAAGACCTGTTATGGTGCTGAAGCACTCATTTTTTAATGAGTGTTTTTCTGAATACACAATTTACCCCCTATTAGTCTACATTTTAAATCTTTAATGCATTACAGTGGCCACTCTTTATTAATGAATAAGCAATTCATACATTTCAATAAACGTTCATTAAGCTGGGCTCCAAGTGATAGACTTCCTTAGACATAATCCCTAGTTAGTACTACACAGACAGGATATCTTAAAAGGCTTCAGCTATCGCAATACCAATGGTTTAGAAAAATATTCAAATGTCCCAAAGGAAAATGAATAATAGGCCATACTGAGCTGAAGCAAAAGCAAAGTAGTTGTGGTAACTGAATTTTTGAAAAAATAAAATAAAATAATATACTGTAGATTTTACTCATTTTGGTAAGACACAATGAAAATTGATTCACTGGATCTTCAAAAGTGAAATCAAGCTGTCATGAGCAACTGATCCTAACATAATATGAGCTGTATGATTTTCACCATTGGCCAAGCGTGCTTTTCACATCTGTTGCAAATGATTCGGCTGTGCATAATGATTATGCTTCTTAATCCTGTATTTATGAGACTTTAGCTTAAGAAAAAGATTTCTGCAATATCTGTAACAAAGGCAAACAAAAGTAAACAGAACATATAAATTAATAATTTAGAACTAAACTACAGGGATTTTTTTATAGCTTTATATACCGTAATACAAATGTAGATTTATAGTTTTAACATATACAGTACTAACTATATCATTAAGATGTTTATCTTGCTAAGATTATATTACAGATATTTCAAGCAAAGTGTAAAGGAATAATTAAAACTGAATGACAGGCAGACATAGACAAAATAAAGTCTGTTTATGTTTTGTTTTTTTAAATCAAACTGTATTTTAAATGCAACTAGTATAAATACCTCAATTTTCTATTTAAGTCTTTGTAATACCCTGTTCAATAGCACAATGAGAGAGAGGGGCAGTACTTGGGGTTAAGCAAGTGTTATGTTTTCAAATGTACTGAAAAGGAATTTGCTGACAGAAGGATAGAGTAGAGATATGACTGCATTAGGCTTCACTGTCTAATCATAGGGCATGTCTAGGCTGTGTTGCCTAATGCAGTCAGAGTCAGGTCACCTTGTGTTACCCAGCTGAAATCTCCTCTAAGTATGAAAAGACTACAAAAAAAACCCTTAGTATAGGAGTTAAGCAGGTTTTTTTTTTTTGGTTGCTTTTTATCACAGTTATGTCTCTGCCTCTGTCTCTGTTGCATTCATACTCAATTCGAGCTGTTTCTTCTTCTGAATCCAATTTCAAATACACATACTTGACATATTTATGAACACCTTCTTCATGCAGTACACACTCTGTTGACCATTTATTATCTACATATTTATTTAGAAACAATCCTGTACAAATGCAGATAAGACCTACTCAGCTAAACAACTGTGGATCAAGCACCTGTGAGCAGGGGAGGGCTGGCAGCCTTAGGACTGGGGGGCAAGTCCAGTCAAGTGGCCCATAGAACCGGTGGTGGCAAAGTGATGGATCGGGAAAACGGTCTCTAAGGTTTTTCATGATCACAAAGGTGGGGGGGGGGGGGGCAGGGAGAGCAATGTGGCCCTCCAGGGCCTGTGGGGGACTTGTACTACCATGGCCTTCAGGAACTAAATTGCAAGCAAGTCCCTGTATGAATCCCTCAGAGCTGAGGCCATAACTCCCCCCCTCCGCAACTAGTGACGAACTACAAGTCCCAGCATTAACCCCTGAGATCTAAGGATGTTTCCCCTTAGATCCCATGGGTTCATGCTGTGCCCTGTAGTCCTTCACTAATTGGGGGGGGGTGACACATCCTCAGCTCTGAAGGGTTTAAGCTGGGACAGTGGCACCTGTAGTCCTTCACTAGTTGGGGGGGGGGAGGGGTGTGTGACACATTCTGAGCTCTGAGTGGTTCATGCTGGGACCTTTAGTCCTTCACTTTTGGGGTGTCGCATCCCCAAAAGTAAAAGGACTACAAGTCCCAGCATGAACCCTGGCTGAGATATAAGGATGTGATCTCCTCCTCTGCTGCCAGCTCAAGCTCCCATGACACACATATGTTCTAATTCATTCACTGCTCCCAACCTCACCTCAGGCAGCTTGACCAGAGGCTCTAATAGGCTTCAAAATAGGGTGGACGCAGAGCGCAGAGCCCACCCGGGTGTGTTAGAAAAGAAAATTAATATTTGCTTTTCTAACACTGAACCGCCTTTCTGCCAATCAGGAAGAGCGGGTCTGATACCCGTCACCTGATTGGCTGAAAGGAAAGGCGCTCCAATTGGATGTCTAGCAGGAGGAAAAGCGTGGAGGAAGCATAGAGAACACAGGAGCTGCTGCCTGTCCGACAGCTCCCCGCCGTCACTCGCTGCCTGACCCGCCACCAAGATGGGGTAAGTGCCGGTCAGACAGCGGGCGAGGTGGGGTGCTGGTTAAATGCCGACAGGGGGGTAACATTGGCTGCATTTGATGGGCACAGTGACTGCAATTGATGGGCACAGTGACTGCAATTAATGGGCACAGTGACTGCAATTAATGGGCACAGTGGCTGCAATTAATGGGCACAGTGAGGCTGCATTTGATGGGGCACAGTAGCTGCATTTGATGGGCACAGTAGCTGCATTTGATGGGCACAGTATGGCTGCAATTAATGGGCACAGTGACTGCAATTGATGGGTACAGTGGCTGCATTTGATGGGGCACAGTAAGGCTGCATTTGATGGGCACAGTGAGGCTGCATTTGATGGGCACAGTGAGGCTGCATTTGATGGGCACAGTGAGGCTGCATTTGATGGGGCACAGTAGCTGCATTTGATGGGCACAGTGACTGCATTTGATGGGCACAGTGAGGCTGCATTTGATGGGCACAGTGAGGCTGCATTTGATGGGGCACAGTAGCTGCATTTGATGGGCACAGTGAGGCTGCATTTGATGGGGCACATGTAGCTGCATTTGATGGGCACAGTGGCTGCATTTGATGGGGAACAGTGAGGCTGCATTTGATGGGCACAGTGGGGCTGCATTTGATGGGGCACAGTGAGGCTGCATTTGATGGGCACAGTGAGGCTGCATTTGATGGGGCACAGTAGCTGCATTTGATGGGCACAGTGGCTGCATTTGATGGGCACAGTGGCTGCATTTGATGGGGAACAGTGAGGCTGCATTTGATGGGCACAGTGGGGCTGCATTTGATGGGGCACAGTGAGGCTGCATTTGATGGGGCACAGTGAGGCTGCATTTGATGGGCACAGTGGGGCTGCATTTGATGGGGCACAGTGAGGCTGCATTTGATGGGGCACAGTGAGGCTGCATTTGATGGGCACAGTAAGGCTGCATTTAATGCCAGAGTGAGGCTGCAATTGATGGGTTTTTTTTCAGTATTTTTTAGTTTGCACCACCCCCCCAAAAACATTTTGAGCACCAGCCACCAATGACAGAGAGAGACATCGCTCCAAATTGTCCACACACGGAGAGACCACTACTCAAGAAAATTGCTTGATTCCTTTATCAACATAGTAAAGCCTTGTACACACCACTAGTTTGTTTTTTGTTTTTTTGCTCAATCCAGTGAGTTGAACAAAAAAAACTGACAGCTCTGATTGGAGCTGCTGAGCATGAGCAAAAGTGACCTGAGCATTGATCACTTTTCAGAGTGGCAGTGCCTGCTGCAAGTGTGTACAAGCCTTTGGGCGCACACTGGTGTGCTGCGGTTTGGCCGCAGTGCTTATGTACAGTTTTCCTTAGCCGCAGTCCCATAGGCTTCTTTTAGGTTGTGCGTTTTTGCTGCAGTTTTTTTTTATAGCGCACCAAAGATGCAGCATGCAGCCATTTTTGTGCACTTTCAGAAAATGTAGCAAAAATGTGCCAACTAATAGAAGTCTATGGGACATGCAGGAAGACAGTGAGATCACCAACACTGCAGCAGACCAGTGTGAGCTCACATCATAGCATATAGGACCAGGTACTGTACAGGCTGCTGAAAGAAATGTCCTTATCTGCAGAGAGAGGGGGGAGAGAAATTTGGGAGAGAGGGGGGAGAGGGGGAGAGAAGGGAGAGAGGGGGGTGAGGAACTTGGGAGAGAGGGGGGAGAGAAGGGAGAGAGGCCGGTCACAGATCACTCACTTGAAAGTCAGCAGGCTTAGGCTCAGTTATCAGCGTCCCATACAGATCACCAGCGGATCTCAGTTTGAATGTTCCCGCCCACACGTTCTATTCACAGAAGCAGCACACAGGCTGCCCGGAGTGTGGGCGGGCACAGTGAGAGAGGGGGCTGGAGGAGGCAGAGCGGATCTACCCTCTTCCATTCGGCTGTGCTCAGTCTGAATGGAAAGGACACAGACTGTCAGCTCAGAAGCCGGGAACAGCACTGTGACAGGACAGATGTCCACTCACAGCACAAACGTTCCTGCAGCTTCTGGGCTGTTATCCAGCCCTGTCAGCCTCCCTCTGGAGTCACCCGAGCAGTAACACTCGGCCAACTGCACATGCACAGTTCCCAGCTGGCAGCACATCGGCCTTTTTACTGGGAATCAGAGCGCCCTGGGGGGAAATTGCATCCCTGCCCCCCGGCCCAGCCCGCCCCTGCCTGTGAGCTCTATTATCATTATTGTATATGGGTAGAAGCACGGAATTATTGGTCTGCAATACTTGGACTTTATTATCTACACCTATCTAAAATCAGGAAAGACCATTTTTTTCTTTTAGAGCAGCCTGAATTTCTTAGTGGTATGTATTCAAGAAGATGTTAAAATGTTCTTCATGGGACTTGGTTCAGGCTGATGTGATATAAGCATGCAGTTCCTTCAGGAATCCTAACAAAAACTGATGCTGGTAGCCAGTATGATTTCAGCTCATCACAAAAGGTGTTGTGTTGGATTGAGATGAGCAGACCTTGCAGGTATTTGGAGGAAACTGAAATCACTGTCATATTTGTGGAAAAAGCATGAGATGATGACTGATTTGAAAGTGGCATATTTCCCTGTTGGAGTTATCCCTGGATAAGAGACTTTGGCAATTAAGAGGTGCACACTGTCAGCAGAAAGACTATGCTAGTTTGGTATTATGGGCATGGTGTGCAGTAAAAAAGTTGTCCAACACCATTCAATACTACCATCACCAGTCACACATACTGACAGAAGACAATATTTGTGCATCCACATTTTATATCAGAATTTTATATTTGTCAGACCAGATTATTTGTGATCATGTGCTCACTGTAGCCTCATTTTACTGCGTTAAGTGTATAGGAGCTTAACACTTTTGCTGCTCTCTGCTGTTAATTAGGCCAAAAGAAAATAGGTCTAGGTTTATTGGAGCAGCCTCTTTTATTATTCAGACATCAGCTTGAAAGTATTAAATGCTGGCTTGTTTTCTTCCCTTTTGGAAAGGGTAACTATATCATTTACATTTCATGTTTATAGAAAACACTAAAAAAACATTTATCCAGTCAAAATTCACTTATTTGTAGTAAAAGGCATGGATTGCTTATAAAATATGTTTATGTACATCTATATCTGCTTACTGATCTCTTCTTAGATTCTGTGAAACAAAATCATAATATTGCATGACAGACTAAAATAAAAAAAAAATCCTTTTTTTTTTACTATTGGGGAGTAATTCACAGTAGAAAAATAGTACACTGATTTGTGCCTAAACAATACACATAAATATCTAAATTGGATACACATTACTGGAGTGTCACATTATTCTGAACACTGACAGGATTTGTAAATTGGGCCATTTTATCTAGTCAAGGAAATAATTATTGTACAATTTCCTTCGTTTGATAACAGATTTATTACTAAATGTATCATAAGCCCAAACTTTTTGCCTGTGTCCCTATTAGGGAGATTCACTCATTAATTTTTCTTGATGACTATTGTCACTAGGACTGAAAATTGTCAATTGAACAAGAAAAGAAAGGAAATATTGCAATGGAGACACTTTGTACCAATGAGAAAAAATTAGAATTTTTTTTTTTTTCAAAAAACTTTTTTATTAAGAAATATATATGCCAGTATAAATTTCCCATGATGTTCAACTACACTGCAGAGTGCATGAGCATCATGGGAAATGTAGTTCCAAAACATCTGGTGTGCCAAGGTTCGCCATCACTGGTATATACTACACATTAGAGTTGGGCGATTGGTTCGGTCCGAGTATGAGTTCGGGCCAAACATTGGCTGTTTGCCCGTTCGAAGAACACCAGAATTATCGGGGCATTCAACCATTTGTTCGGCCCACTGAATAACCATAATGCACTGAGCCGCCGCACAGTGCATTGGAAGCCCTGATTGGCTGAAGCAATGAAAGCTTTGCCCAATCAGGGCACAGAGCACTGTCAGAGCCATGATTGGATAAAGTAATGATGACTCTATCCAATCATGTCTCATTGCTCTTAGTCCTGCCCCACACTATAAAAATATTCTCCCCATAGTGGCCATTTGCAGTTTGATATTGGTGTAGAGAGAGATAGAACAGGGCTCTGTTCAGTGCTGGTAGTGAGTTAGTGTGCTATAGTGTGCTATTGTGCTTCTATTGTCAGTGTAGAATATCATTTTCATTCATGTCTCACTCCCATTCTGTACAAGATGGGGGTAAAACCGATTGCCAACTTTGTGCTATCAATTTCCTTGCCTGAAATAGAAACCTAAGGATTGCAATCTGGGTGCATCTGGGGTTACCCTCCCCCTCTACAAACCCCAATACACAGAGCCTTACATCCAGGTTTGGAGGTCCTCCAAATATCTGACTTATGATTCCAGATACCTCCTTCCAGTACCAGAATAGCTTCAGACACCTCCAAAACATGTGGATTAAATCACCTTCCATTTCCCCACATGTTGGACAGCTAGCGTCTAATCTATGGCCAAACAAAAAATTACACAATTTGGTAGGAAAAATCTGTATATGTTAGACAAGGTTGTATAAAGAAATATGAAGAGATCTGGAAACCCTGGTGGGAGGCAAAGGGATATCCCTCCTAGAATGATGCAAAGTATACTATTAGTCAAGAACCATTTGTACAGAAGAAGAAGGATAAGAAGGGTCGAGGAGAGGACAGGGATAAATGACACCCACATTAAAGGAAAAAGAGAATATTGCGAATATTCTATATAATTTTTATTTTGTATCTCTGCATATAAAATGGTGCAGGGAGGGGGAGGGGATAATGGTTGTTTGTATGTCAAATATGATTAATCAAAAATTTTCAATAAAGATTATAAAGTTTTAAAAAAAGAATATCAGTTTAGTATGAATATAGTGATAGTTCAGTGTGAGTGTAGTGCAGGGGTGCCCAACCTTTTGAAGAGCGAAGGCCACTTAAGCAACTTAGTAACCAGTCATGGGCTACAATGAGCGGAAGAGGTGGATGACTGGTCTGTGTCCACTCTGCATATGCAGAGCAGGCACGGACATAGCCCCCTTTCTTCTATGGGTCCTCCCATCCACCCAGATGGAAGGGGATGGATCCCCTTCTGCTTTTGTTAGGAGATCAGATTTGAGATAGGCGGGTGTAAATGGACACAAGTCCGTTTACATCTGCCGCTTCAAAGAGGTGAATGGAGGGTCCGACTGGGTCAGACTGATAGTGTGAAAGGGGCTGCTAGATGTTACTAATCTTCCTAACAGCTGGGAGAGCAGACCATCTTGTAGGGGTGGTGAGGGGAGTGCAGGTAGGCCTAGACAGTTGAGGATACTATAATCAGAAGGACTGATAGAATAATTTGTCGCCAGGATCGCCTCAACTGAATGGTTTGCTGTCTCCCTGGTACCAGGGTTAGGCATGTGGTGGACCGGGTTGATAAATTACTGGGAGGGGCTGGGCATGACCCAGCTGTCTTGGTCCACGTTGGAACTAAAGACAGAATATATGGAAGTTGGAGGCTCCTTAAGAACCCATTTAAAGAACTAGGCTGCAAGTTGAAGGGAAGGACCTCCGCGGTAATATTCTCTGAAATATTGCCTGTGCCATGCACAAGACAGGAAAGGCAGGGGGAGATTAGAGAGCTGAATGCATTTCTAAAGACCTGGTGTAAGAAGGAGGGATTTGGGTTTTTAGAGCACTAGGCTGACTTTTCAGTGGGGTGCAACCTATATGGTAAAGATGGTTTGCCCCTAAATGGAAGGGGGTCTACTGTGCTGAGGGGAGAGGTTTATGAGAAGGCTGGAGGAGTATTTAAACTAGGAGTGTGGGGGGTGGGTGAATTAGATTATAATGGGGCAGTGGAATGGGGAAAGATGGGGGGAGGGCTATGGCAGATGATATGAAGGTTCCTATGTTACAAACATTATACGAAAATGAAAAATATGCAACATACGTTTGCAAAATGTGACAATGAATTAAAGTGTTTATTCACCAATGCCAGAAGTCTGCCAAGCAAAATAGGTGAGCTGCAAGCTCTGGTGCAGGAGGAGAACTATGATCTATTTCGCATTGCTGAATCTTGGCTTCATTCTTCTAATGACTGGGCTATTAATATTCCTGGTTATGCTCTCTTTCATAAAGACAGGGTAAAATGGAGGGGTGGTGGTGTCTGTCCCTATGTGAGAAGTGATCTCAAAGTGAGTGTGAAAGAGGACCTAGTTGATGGAGAGTGTGATGAGTCTAAGGCATTATGAGTGGAACTGTACATGGGTGTGCGTACTACAAATGTTTTTTTTTTTTTTAAATATATTTTATTGAGTTTTCATAGAGGTTACATTAATGAAAGCAGGTAAATATATGTCACATAATAGCCCAAAGTCAAGTAAAACGGTACATCATAATATACAACATTGTAATTTATACAACATATTATGAGAAAAAGAAAAACAACATTTAGAAATTTTGTAGGTGGTTTCCTACGAAATGGGGGACTATTCCTTGAGTTGTGGTAAAGGATGTCTGTAAAATTCCCCTATTGTGTATTGACATTTCAAGTTCGGTATGGAAAAATGTGAAATAAGAAATGAGACGCTATCTTCCATGTCACTATGGGTATTACTGCATTTATATCTACATCCAAATCGAGATGTGACTTCAGTCGTTTCAATTATAATTAAATTTTCAATTTTAATTTAAAGTCGTTGTCAAAGTATATAGCATTGTTTTCAGTTGGTTCATATCTCCTATTTCTCCTTCATTCTCTCATTTTCGTCCCTTCTGTAACCTTCTCTATTCCCTCCTCATCCTTTCCTGACATCTTTCCTTTTCCTTAACCGACCTTGTTTGCTCAGTTCCCACCTCTGGGCACCCCTATTGGGAGCAATCTGTGTCCATTGTGGGAAGTATAAGGACAGGTAAGTCAGAAGCATGTCGGTTCTGCCTGGATAAGTTGAAGAAGGTGCTACAGTGATACCTAACAGGTCTCATACAGGCAGCGAGGAATCATTCAGGTTGTTCATGGTATCTTGAATGGTAGAGAGGGTCCTACGGGGGGGGGGGGGGGGAGGGGGGAGGGATGGTGGAAGGTCAATGTGAGCCGAAAGATGATTCCATGGACTGTGCATTTGTTTGTGTGTTCGCGTTCTCTCCAGTCCTATGAGGAGTGGGATCTGTGGAAGTGTGCGGGGTTTGGGTCGATTTGAAATGGGTCCAACAGGCACATATATGTTCATACTTGGATGGCGTGTCATTGGATTGATGTATAAGGTGTTCCATTTCAGCTATTCTGTCTACTCTCTGGATCCATTCCTGAACAGTGGGGGGGAGGTGTCTCTCCAATGAACAGGGATACATAAATTAGATGTGTTGATGAGGTGGAGAACCAGGGATTTCTTATAGGTATGTTGTGGAAGTGAGGTGTGGTGAAGTAGGTATTGGGCCGGAGTGAAGTCAGGAGTGTAAGTCGTGATCTGTGAAATTAGACGATGTATGTCTGTCCAGTAGTTTTGAATGAGGGGGCAATCCCACCATATGTGGAGAAGGGTGCCCCTGGATGCGTTACAGCGCCAGCAGAGCGGGGGAAGATTTGGGTGGAATTTGTGAATCCTGTCTGGAGTTCTGTACCATTTCGTAAAGATTTTATATCTGTTTTCTTGTGTGGAGATATTGAGAGAACCATTGTGTATGTGGTTGAGGGCACGTTGCCAGTCTTCAGCGGTGAGATCTAAATCTAGGTCTCTTTCCCATTGTACAATCAGGCTGTCGGATTTAATTTCATGTGATGTAAATAGGAGTTTGTATATAGACGAGATACGGTGTCTTTGGGGTTCTGGATTGTTGCATAAGCTTTCAAAGGGCGTAAGATCCCTATGCAAATCTGCCATAGGTTTGATGCTATTAACGAAGTGGCGTATCTGCAGGTATTTATAGAAAGGAATGTGATGGTCCGGGAATTCGCGAGTCATGGCCTGGAAAGACATGAGAGTACCCTGTTGGAACAATTGGTGTAGTTTTAGGCTGGGTCTGTCCAGGTCTGTCGTTGGAATCAGAGTGTGTACTCCTGGTACGAAGTCTGGGTTGTTTTCCAGGGGTGTCATGGGACCTGGTGTGGGTTTCAGTTTGAGTAGTTTGCAGGCTGCTTTAAAAGGTGTTTAGAGTGGCATGATTGGGTTATATGTGGCCCCCTTAGGTATTTTTTTTGATTAATCCATGGTAAAAGTTTTAACGGTATTGAGGTAAAAGCATTTTCTAAATGTACCCAGTCTTTGTTTGACCTGTTGGTATGCCAGTCGACTATCCTGGAGAGGTGGCAGACCCAATAATATTTTTGTATATCTGGTATGTATAAGCCTCCTTGGAGTTTAGGAGATGTCAGTCTGTTCCAGTTCAGTCTGGGTTGTTTGGAGGACCATATGAAGTTCCTACATACTCTCTTAAGTGTGCTAAAGAAGGAAGGAGGGAGTTGTATAGGGATGGTTTGGAATAAATAAAGCAGTCTGGGTAGTATGTTCATTTTTAGGATCCCCATCTTTCCGAACCAAGAAAACGGTCCTGAGCTCCATTTTTGTAGGTCTGCTTGAATGGTTTGTAAGGTGGGTAAAAAGTTTAGTCTATATATGTCCGATAATTTAGAGGGCATTTTGATGCCGAGATACGTGAGCGCATGGGGTTCCCAGCCAATTGGGAAGTTAAGTTTGCATTGTGTATCTCATTAGGCAGGGATATGTTTAGGGCTTTGGACTTAGAGAAATTTATTTGTAGGTTTGAGAGGAATTTGAAGTGTGCAAATTCTTTAAGAAGATTGGGGATGGTAGTGAGCGGGTCAGTGAGGAACAGTAGGATATCGTCCGCACATGCGGCTAATTTAAATTATTGTCAATTTCCAGTCCCTTGATGGTCGGATTATCTCTAAGTTTGCGGAGGAATGGTTCTAAAGTGAGAATGAAAATCAGGGGGGATAAGGGGCATCCCTTTCTGGTACCATTGGATACGCAGAAGGCATCCAACAGGTGGCCATTCACCCTCACTTTTGCCGTGGATGAGGAGTATAGTGTCATGATCATTTGGAGTAATTGTGGTGGTAATCCTATGGAACGTAAGGTTGCTTCCATGAAGTCCCACGCCACCCTGTCAAACGCCTTCTCCGCATCAAGGGACAAGAAGAAGTCTTTGGAGTTAGAGGTGGTGATCCAATGGTGGACGTTTAAAGCTTTAGTGGTGTTGTCTCGGGCCTCCCGTCCGGGAACGAAACCTACCTGTTCTGTGGATATTAGTTTGGGAAGTAGGGGTAATAGACGGTTGGCTATGGCTTTAGCAAACATTTTAACATCTACATTTAGTAGAGAGATAGGACGGTAGTTGGTGACCATGGTTGCATCTTTACCTGGTTTAGGGATGAGGGAGATGTGTGCTTCTAACGTGTCTCTGGTAGCTATACTTGAGGATGGGAAGTTGTTAAACGCTGTAGCTAGAGGTGGGATTAGTATGTCAGCAAAGGTTTTGTAATATCCAGCCGTAAGTCCGTCCGGACCCGGACTTTTGCCTGGTTTCATCTGTTTTAATGCTAGTGTGAGCTCCTGTGTCGTCAACGGAGAGTCCAGTGCCTCTGAGTCCTCCGCCGTGAGTGGGGCCGGGGCATATTGGGCTAGGAATATGTTAATAGCCTCCTGTCTGTCCTCTAGGGCGTTTGGCGTATGGGAGGGGCGTAAGTTGTATAGTTTTGTGAAATAGTGGACAAATTGTTGTGCTATGGCATCAGAAGTGGCAAGGGGTTTACCAGAAGGGTCTTTGATTGTGTGTATGGTATGCGCAGCTCTCTTGGCCTGTAGTGCTTTTGCGAGGAGCTTTCCCGACTTGTTGCCAAATTCGTAAAAACATTTCCGCTGTAGTGTGTATTTGCGCTTTAATCATTTGTGTAATTCTTCTAGTAGGTCATTTCTGGCTTGTGTAAGGTCGGTAAGTGCCTCAGAGGCTAAGGATTTCTTGTGTTTTTGTTCCAAACGTGCAATGCGTTTAGTCAATTCTTCTATTTTCGCTTTTCGGATTTTGTTATGTTGTGCAGTTTCAGAGATGAGTATGCCTCTTACCACACATTTGTGTGCTGCCCATACCACTTCAGGTGCAGACTCCCCCTTGCCATTTTCCGTGAAGTAATTGGTAAGTTGTTGGGAAATCGAGTTTGTGACAGCAATGTCAGATAGAAGGGAGTTATCTAATCGCCATATTGGAGAGTGCGTTCTCTTTGTGGGCAGTTGAAAAAGTTAAGGTTATGGGATTGTGATCTGATAGTACCATCGGTTCGATGGTAGATTTTTTGACCAGTGGTCTTGGGAAATGAAAAAATAATCTATTCGTGAGTATTTAGAGTGTGGCGGGGAGTAAAAGGTGAAATCCTTTCCATTAGGGTATAATGTACCCCAAGTGTCATGTAGCAGTAGGCCACTCAATTGCTGTTTTATGGCCCGAAGGGCTCTGTATGTGAGGGAAAAGTGACCATTGGAGGTGTCAAGGTTAGGGTTTAACGGGACGTTAAAGGCGCCTCCGAGTATCAATATACCGGAGCTGAAGGACGTGAGTGTCTGAAGCATATTGCGGAAAAAGGAGACTTGTCGCGAATTTGGGGCATACAAGTTAGCTATAGTAATTGGTTTCTCATGTAGGGTGCCTTTTAAGAATATGTATCTTCCAAGGGGATCCCTGTGGATATCTGATACGATAAGCGGGCAGTTTTTGGATATGAGGATACAAACACCTTTCGATTTGGCTTCATCATTGGACGCATGGTAAATTGTCGGGAATTGCCTGTCCTGCAATTTGGGAATTGTGTCTGTTCTAAAATGTGTTTCTTGGATCAGAGCAATATGGGTCTGGGACTTGTGTAGGGAGGAGAGTAAGAGAGAACGTTTTTCTGGCGTGTTTAGTCCGTGTGCGTTAATGGATTTGAGATTTAGAAGGATGGGAGATAGCGTCTTGTCTGTTGGTGCGTGATTGGGGTCCATGACCTCCAATCACCTGCCAATAAAAAAAAAAAAGGATGACGGGTTATCCGAAGAGACCACGGGGATAATCGACACTTAATTATGCCGCCTGCTCGAGTCTAGAAAAAGAATCGGAATTTTACAGCGTGGATGCAGCGCGTATCCCGTGAGACACGGGTTATTACACTGCACCGTTGCCGTGTGGGGGTTGGTGTAGACCCTACACGAATGAGTTGGCGAGTGTGTGTAAAGGGTGTGGGCCCTGCCATCACGTGACCATGAAAACGTAAGGTAGGAGGGGTACAGTACTCGTTCACTGGGCATAAACACTAATGTTGGGGTTCACTAAGAAGGGCAGAAGAGGTGGTAGTTAAGTCACATTTGTTACCCAAGAGAACACCCAGTGTATGGAGTGCATCAAGATAGGGTACCTTAGTCTCTGATTCCGTTAAGTCTTATTCAGACCTCTGGAGTCACCGCATTGTCTGCGTAGATATGCGGCGGAGATTCCAGGGTGTGAGATTTAACGTTTTATATAATCTATATAGCATATAAATTAACGTAAAACCTACTCCTTGCACAGGTCTACTAACCATTACAATATAAGGCTGAACGTACCTTTGAAAAACATTTGGTAAACCTAGAATATAGACAACAGGCAGTCCATACCGGTAAAGAATGCCTCCGGAAAAGTACCTTATGAGGTGTACCTGCAAAAAAGGATTTAGTATAATCATCTGCAGTATATCAACTACTTTGGTAGGAAGCATCCCCGTCTGTGTTGTATGATCTTGTCTCCCGGAGAACCACAACGGTTTAAGGTGCCGCTGCTACTCTTTTTTTTTTTTTAATTTACTTTTATTTTTTTGTAGCAATATAAAAATTACATACTTTACGTGGCAAATTAGGTTTAAAGTGCATTTATCAAAAACAATAAAACATAATTCAAACACTATAGTAGAACACAATACCTTGCGTGTCTGCTGTGCCCTATGGTGATTGCAAACGTTGATATGTATATAAGTGGTAGTATTTTACAGAGTGCTACTTTTACCCCCTTTTTTCCTTTCCCTTAACCTCCCTACTTTTCCCACCCCCCCTTTATCTTCTAATCCCCTTGCCACCCCCTCCCCTCCCTTATCTTCTAGTCAGCGCATAAGTTAGGATCGAGAACACTAGGACTCGCGGCATACTATAATTGTTTAAGCCCCAATGGGGCCTGTTCCAGCACTGGCTTTTCCAGCTTGGGCTATTATTCGCCTCTGCATTCATCGGAGGCTTGAGGATAGTTGATTCAGAATAGATATCGAGTGTTCAGCTCCTGCAGCCAGGGCTTCCATATACCAATGAATTTTCTGTAGTTCCCTTTTTTAGTGTATACTGTCCTTTCTGTCCAGACCAATGAATCCATTGTTTTAAGCCATTCCTCCATAGATGGGGTTTTTTTTGAGAGCCAGGATTGTGCTATCAGCTTTCTCGCCTGATATAGGCATCTAACTATGGCAGTGGTTGTGCTGGTGTGACCCATACTATCTCCCACCAGTCCCAGCACACATACCCTGGGGTCTAGCTCCAAGCTAACTTTGAATCTGCGGTTTATTGCCCTGACCACTTCCGTCCAGTATCTTACCAATTTTGGGCATCTCCAAACCATGTGTATGAGATCCCCAGTCCTGCAGCAGCTAGGGCATCTGTCGTCTGGTCTACTCCCGAATCTATATAATCTTCTAGGGGTGTAGTATGCTCTATGTAGAAGGAGTAGATGTGAGGCCTTCTGGGAGGGAGAGGCGGACACCATCTGCCCAAATTCCAGTATTTTTTTCCACTGGGCGTCCGACAGCTCCCCCACGTCCGCCTCCCAACCCACTCTGGACCCAACAGACACACCTTGAGCCAATATCTTGTCCACTAGCTGTGTATACACGACTCCAATCAACCCCTTAGTGTTTGTTCCTTTAACAACCTTATTGAGAAGCGGTGTTTTACTTCGCTTCATAGGGGAGGACCTAAATTGGGTACTCAGAGCGTGCCTGATCTGCAGATAATTATAGAATGTATTGTATGGGACTCCAAATTCCGTTCTCAGTTCCATAAAGGATTTCAAGTTAATGTCGGTGTACAGCTGCACTAGTCTATAGATTCCATGGCTTTCCCAAACAGGGTTCTTTTCTATAGCCCTTAATTCCCCCAGGGATTCATAAGACCATATGGGCGAATACTCAGTAATGCCCCTGTACCCCATGATCTTCTTAACTGTCTGCCAGGTCTTATTTACTAGTTTAAATGTTGGTAACTTTCTCTGGAGAGAGCCGGCCTCGAGTGCCTCTACCAAGCGTCTATGTGGGCTGCCTTCCAACATTATTTTATTGCTAGCACTTGGTTCACTCAAGGATTCGCAGCCCCCTAGATGCTGCATTTGGGCAGCTAGAAAATATCCATACGGATGGGGAATTGCTAAACCTCCCTCCCAGGTAGGTCGCTGCAGTATCTGCAATTTAATCCTAGCCTGGCCTTTCTTCCAGATAAGGTCCCTAAATAAAGAGTCTATTTTTATGAACCATTTTCTCCCGATCCATACCGGGGAGTTATGGAAAATGTAGAGAATTTGTGGCAGCCAGATCATTCTGGTCAGGTTTGAACGTCCTGCCAGCGACAGGGGAAGCCGACACCAGATGTCGCATTTTCTTCTAAACTTCGTAAGTAGAGGGACCAGGTTATCCCGAATGTAATCGTTGGGGTCGCTAGCCATTACTATTCCCAGGTACTTTATCCTATCGGTTGCTTTTAGCCCAGGGAGACCATCAAGGAGGGGGTTATTGATTGGGTCGATCTGTAGTAATGAAGATTTGTCCCAGTTAACTACTAGGCCCGATACCTTCCCAAATCCTTCTACCAGTTGCATCATTTTTTCTAGAGATGGACCCGTATCACCCAGGAATACCAAGACGTCGTCTGCGTAAAGTGCGACTCTTTCTTCGCTACCCTTCCTCCTAAAACCCCGTAAGCCCGGTGCCCTTCTTATAGCCTCCGCCAGCGGCTCCATTGCCAGGGCGAACAGGAGGGGCGATAGCGGGCACCCCTGTCGCTCCCCCTGCAACACACCCTCTGAGGTAACCATGACGACCTTGGGGCCCCAACTGGGACTTAATTGGACTTCTCTTTACTTTCTTCTTTTCTTTCTTTCCCTTCTTGCCTTCCCCCTTCAACCACCGCTCTCCTTGCTTCTTTACACTCTTCTCTGCGCTCTGCGCTCCTCTTCCCTCTCTCCCCCTGCTTCACCTTCTTTTGCGCTTTCAGAAACTCATTTACCAACTACTGTAAAGGTGTGTAACGTTAGCAGGTATGGCAGGGTATGGTTTTTACAGGGTACTATAAAGTCCTCCTCTACAGCCCCAGGGCTTTTTAAACTAAGCCCAAAAAGCTCTCGTACCTGTCCTGAAGTGCTTCAAGGCAGCTCTCTCCACGTGAGTGTGGTGTCTGTTGCCGTTAGCTGGCGTCTACTGCTGTAGCTGTGGCTGAAGCGAGGGGAGGGAGGCCGGGATCGACGCTGGAGTTGAAGCAGGGCGCTTTGGCTGAAGCTCCCAGGTTCCTTGCCCGGATCACAGGAGGCTCTCTCGGCTCTCGCAGGAGCCCCGGGCGTTGCTAAGCGACCAGTCCAGCTACAGCGGGGGGGGGCCTGCAGCACGGCCCGAGCGAGAAGCGAGCCGGGCAGGAACCAGGCCGGTACATGGCAGCACGGTGCAACAGTGATGGTACACCCCCACTCCCGAGGGTAAGGTGCAGCTGGCCGGTCACAGCGGCCGTCGGAGGCAGGGAGCAATCATCAGAGGCAGGGAGGCAGGTCGAGTAACCAATAGCCCGGCAGCAAGCTAGATAGCAGGCTGGGTTGAGCTACTGGGGACAGGGCTGAGCAGCATGTAGGCCGGAGCTAGGAGAGAGCTCACACGCGCACCCGCTCACAACGGCATCCGGTCACGCCCCCCCGTCTGCAATATTTCAAATGCTGTTTTGTTGCTTATAGTTGGTAGCGCCGCTGCTACTCTGAGATCAAAGTGGCAGGTCTTTCCTTCAGTATCGGGGATCTGCAATCCATCAGCTGATCGTTCCGGCGTTACCAAGGATACTCAGCCTGTGGCTGCAATATGCAGGTCCACATGTGTTCATACAGGTGGGGCTGTAGGACATGTTGGTCTTCGTCTCTTGGTCGTTTGCTTATATAACTAATGCGGATGTTTTCCGCGGTGTAAGCTGCGACTGACCTAAGTATCGGTCTTCCTTTTCCCGAGCGTCTTTCAGGGTGGCATCCCACAGGGAAAAGTATAACAGCAATGCAGGGTGGGTACCCGGAACTTAAAGTCCTGTTTCCGTTGTTAAGGTAAAGACTGTGGGGTGCGCTTATCAGGGTGCACTGTAACTTCCCCCGCTCGCGGGAGAGTAGGTTTTCATTTCCGGAAAAAGCGCTAGAGGCATTATGGGGGTTGTAGGCTGCCGCTCGTGTGACGATACGTATAGTCAGGGGGTGGGCCGCCAAGGGAGGACTCGCAATCTTTTTCGCGGAATCCGGTCAAGTCCTTTCGGTCTAAGCCTACTCAACAAATCTAGCCCTGCGATGTTAGTATTGAAGAAGTCATCTGTAAGTGAACACATGCAGACACTGTCCGGTCTTAATAAAGATAATTGCTCGCCTAACATGGCGTAACTGAGTGATTGGGCTACTGTGACATTGGGTGCTTTCCTGACCTTTTAGCGGTCCCGTCTGGCTCTCCTCGAGGTGGGCGAGGTCGCTGTACCGAAATTCCGGTGTTGAGAGCGGCAGATTGGCGTTCAATACGGACAGCCAAGCGGCGAAATTCCACGTACCAATTAGGTACCTCCACAATGGGGATGTTTAAAGCTTCACAAAACTGGGGAAGATCCTCAGGCACTTTGAGGAACGCTGTGCGCCCTTGCGAAGAGGCCGCGAGGCAGAAGGGGAACTTCCATTTATACATTATGCCTTTGGTGCGGAGTGTGTCCAGTAACGGCTTCAGGTCTCTGCGGTGCTGGAGAGTTATGCCAGAGAGATCCTGAAATATTTGTACGGTCTTTCCTTCATGAAAAATTTGCGGAATGCTCCTGGCATGGCGTAGGATGTCTTCTTTGACCTTGTAGTCCACTAGGCAGCAGATTATGTCCCTGGGAGGGCCAGTGACCTTTCCTTTGGGTCTCAGTGCACGGTGAATCCGTTCAAATTCGACCGGTGTCTGCTGCGGCCTATGCATTATGCCGTTGAACAGGCTAGTTACTGAGGGTGTCAGTTGATCGCCCTCAATCGTCTCAGGGAACCCCCGTATCCTCAAGTTCCGTCTTCTGCCTCGATTATCGAGGTCTTCGAGATGCCTCTGCATATCCCTCATTTGGAGGGTATGTGTGTCTACGCATCTGGTAGTTTTGCGAATTTGAAGTTCTTGCTGCTCCGCCGTTCGTTCTGCCACCGCTACCCTGTCAGTTAAGGCGCGGATGTCTAAACGGAGTTCGGATATAGCTGCCGCAAGAGTGTCTTTTATATCCGTGGCGATCATCCGCAGGTCGTTTATGTTTAAGTGGTGCTGGGGGAGCTCTTCTGGGGTGTTCTCACCCATTAGGCTGTTAGGTAGAGCTAGAGACGGTGCTCCCTGTGAGGAAGATGGGGCCTGAGCGCTTCTGTGGCGGGAGGACGCCATGTTTCCTCTGCCCGATCTGAACATTCCAGGGATATTGTGCCCGGGGTTGTCAGGCTGTTCCCTCGGCGACCTGGAATGGGTTGCGGATGTGTTCCTGGATGCGGTCCCCATGTTTTAAGATGGGTGTAGCACGCTTTAGCCTCCGGTAAGCTGAATGCAGGTCGTGTGATGGCAGGAGCTGTGGAGTTAAGCTGCCATCTTCATGCCAGGTCAGGCGTACTACAAATGTTATCATTGGAGTTTGTTATAGACCTCCCAGTGTTAATGAGGAGGTGGAGACCCAGCTCCTTGTACAGATAGAAAGGACTGCGAGGGTTGGGACAGTGATAATAATGGGGGCATTTAACTACCTGGAAATTGAATGGAGTAATGGCACTTCTGGGACAGTTAAAGGGCAAAAATTTATAAACCTATTACAAGACTATTTTATGGTCCAGTTTATTGAGGCCCCGACTAAGAATGAGGCTCTTCTGGACCTGGTAATATCAAACCATGCAGAGCTTACTACCAATATTCATATAAAAGAGCATCTGGGTAGCAGTGACCATAACATGATTTCATTTAACATTAGCTGTAAGCAACAAACACAAATTGGATAGACACAAACACTTAACTTTAACCCTTCCGCTGCCAGGCCCTGTGCTCCATTTTTACCCTCAGATTGCCAGGCCATTTTTGCAATTTTTCCTTTACTTTTTTATTTTTCACTTATAGCTTTCAAAGTTTGTAAAAGAACCCCAAACCATACATTTTCTGAAAGCACATGGTCAGTAGAATAAAAAGGTGGTGCTGTTTGATGTTTATCAAATCAATATTTTTTGCTAAAAATACACTAAAATAATTAATAGTGGACATAAACACAACATAACAACATTTCTGCTAGATTGCTACTAAAGCATTGTTCACATGTGGCTTACTAAAGTGTACACCCATGGAGGGCCATGGGGGCAATGTTTACCCACACAGGTGTTCCATGCATCCACGTACAGGCAGTCCCATGTATGTCAATTGGGATGCAACAGCTGCACAGGCATAACTTCTGTTCCCAATCTGACATCTGTGTGGGTGTGGGTACATGACCCTGAACACAGACAGTGTGAGCTCAGGGACATGAATGCGGATCTACATGGATGTAAAATTGTGAGCAAGGGCTCTATTCGTGCAGGTGCTACATCCCAAATTACATCAATGGGATGGAACACCTTTGCATCCCTGTAAAGATATGCTGTGTATGCACTGTGTGAACAAGGCCTTAGGCCCCTTTCACACGAGTGGACCATTTTTTAGGTGGGCCCAATCGGACCACCCATTGTTCTCTATGGAGAGGCTGATGTAAATGGACATGTGTTCGTTTATACCTGCCAGCATCCGATCCAGTCCAGTTCGCTAAAAATAGAGATGGGGATTCCATTCCCCATCCATCTAGCAGATCGGATGGGATGGTATTGAATGGAAATGGACAGGCAGTCTTTTTCCATCTGACCTCCCCATAGAGAATAGCGGGCTGTGTATGTGTTCGCTCTGCATCAGCAGAGTGAACACGAACATGTCATCCGCCTGCTCAGCGGGGATCAGCAGACAGATCCCCTGCTAAGCAGGCGGATCTGCTTGACAGAGTCCGATCCATGTGAAAGAGGTCTTATTAGGAGCGGCTGGTCCATTAGGGGTGCAGATTGACCTGGAAAAGGTTGGGCTCAGGGTGAAGAGCATTGCACCCCAAACCCACCCACTTGTGACAATTGCTAAGTAATATTCGCTATTGTCTTCCGGCTTCTCCTCCTGGCCAATCTGGATGGATTGGGTTGGCCAGGAGGAGAAGCTGAGGAAGCCATGGAGGGGTGGGGGGGACTGTCACTGTGGAGGGGTGAGTGCGGGGCGGCCATCACCGTGGAGGGGTGAGTGCGGGGTGGAACTGTCACTGTGGAGGGGTGCGTGCGGAGGGACTGTCATCGTGGAGGAGTGAGTGTGGGGGGGATTGCCACCCCTTTTTTTACAGTTCTTTTTTTTTTATTTTATGGGGGGGGGGTGTATCTGGTGAGATATCAGAGGTCTAAACAGACCCTCATATCTCTTTTTTTGAGACAGAGAAAGGGACTGAAGATAGTCCCTTTCTCTATAGCACTTTACATGAATGAGTGGAATCTTTATAATGATTTCATTCATTCAAAAAATGACAGTCTGATACATTGTAACACTCGCAGTTACAATGATCAGCTGCCAGTGGCTATAGCAGCAATTGCTGCCTATATCCATTGTACAGGGGGGTTTGGTACACACACATGTATACCAAGGGTATTGGGGGGACACATATGGACGCCCAAAGCCCCATGAGGCACCTGAAGCTGGCGGGAGCGGCAGAGAAGGGATGCTGGCTAATGATGGTGACTGCGGGGAGTGGGTTTGCTGGGGGGGTCAGATTGGGTGGAGGAGAGTAATCAGTACTGGGGGGAAGAAGGGGGTGAAGGGGATAAGAGAGGAGAGTGGAGGGAGTAGTTATAAGTGAAAGTTAGCAGGGGGAGGTGGAGAGGCAGGGGACAGGGAGGCGGCAGCGTGGGTGAGGGGCATCACATTTGGGGTTAATAACTCTGATCAGCAGGTTGTAATTGGCTGATCAGAGTTTTCAAATTGTTCATCAGTGTCTGCTTAATATTTCTGATATTAGCATATGGTCATTTATGGTCATTTCTAAAAATGTATGTAGTTTGTCGCCGCTGCACGTTTGTGAGCAATTTTAAAGCATGTCGTTTTTGGTATCCATGTACTCGGCATAAGATCATCTTTTTTTATTTTATCAAACATTTGGGCAATATAGTGTGTTTTAGTGCATTAAAATTTAAAAAAGTGTGTTTTTTCCCAAAAAAATTGCATTTGAAAAATCGCTGGGCAAATACTGTGTGAAAAAAAAAATTGCAACACCCACCATTTTAATATGTAGGGCCTTTGCTTTAAAAAATATATATAATGTTTGGGGGTTCAAAGTAATTTTCTTGCAAAAAAAATATTTGTTTATGTAAACAAAAAGTGTCAGAAAGGGCTTTGTCTTCAAGTGGTTAGAAGAGTGGGTGATGTGTGACATAAGCTTCTAAAAGTTGTGCATAAAATGCCAGGACAGTTCAAAATCCCCCCAAATGACCGCTTTTTGGAAAGTAGACACCCCAAGCTATTAGCTGATAGGCATGTTAAGTCCATGAAATATTTTATATTTTGTCACAATTTTCGGGAAAATTACACTTTTTTTTTTGCACAAAGTTGTCACTAAATGATATATTGTTCAAACATGGCATGGTTATATGTGAAATTACACCCCAAAATGCATTCTGCTGCTTCTCCTGAATATGGGGATACCTTATGTGTAAGACTTTTTGGGAGCCTAGCTGCATACAGGGCCCCCGAAAGTCAATCACTGCCTTCAGGATTTCTAAGGGTGTAAATTTTTGATTTCAATCCTCACTACCTATCACAGTTTTGAAGGCCATAAAATGCCAAAATAGCACAAAACCCCCCCAAAATGACCCCATTTGGAAAGTAGACACCCCAAGCTATTTGATGAGAGGCATGTTGAGTCCATGGATTTTTTTATATCTTGCCACAAGTTGCGGGAAAATTAAAAAAAAAATTTTTTTACACTAAATGATATATTGTTCAAACATGGCATGGTTATATGTGGAATTACACCCCAAAATACATTTTGCTGCTTCTCCTGTGTACAGGGATACCACATGTGTAGCATAAAATTGTGATTTTACTCCTCACTACCTATCACAGTTACGGAGGCCCTGAGACGTCCAGATAACACAACCCCCCCCCTCCCCCAAATGACCCCATTTTGAAAAGTAGACACATCAAGCTGAAAATGAAGAAAGAAAAGAAAAATGTATTTTTTTATTTAATTTTCAAAACTTTGTGACAAAAAGTGAGAACTGCAAAATATTCAACATGCCTCTCGGCAGATAGCTTGGGGTGTCTACTTTCCAAAAGGGGGTCATTTGTGGCGGTTTGTGATATCTGGGCATTTCATGGCCTCCGAAACTGTTATAGGCACTGAGGAGTGAAATCAAAAATGTACGCCCTTAGAAAGCCTGAAGGTAGTGATTGGTTTTCGAAGTCCTGTACGCGGTTAGACTGCCAAAAAGTTCCACACATATGGTATCCCTGTACTCAGGAGAAGCAGTAGAACGAATTTTGGGGTGTAATTCCACATATAACCATGCCTTGTTTGAACAATATATCATTTAATGACAATGTTGTGTAAAAAAAATTGTAATTTTCACTAAACTTGTGGCAAAATATACAATTTTCCATGGACTCAACATGCCTATCAGCAAATGGCTTGGGGTGTCTACTTTTCAAAATGGGGTAATTTGTGGGGTTTGTGCTATCTTGGCATTTTATGGCGTTCAAAACTGTGATAGGTAGTGAGGAGTGAAATCAAAAATGTACACCCTTAGAAAGCCTGAAGGCAGTGCTTAGTTTTCAGGGTCCTGTACGCGGCTATGATCCCAAAAAGTCTAACACATGAGGTATCCCCATACTCAGGAGAAGCAGCAGAATGTATTTTGGGGTGTAATTCCACAAATATACATGGCATGTGCGAGCAATATATCCTTTAGTGACAACTTTGTGTAATTTTTTTTGTCATCTTTCAATCACTTGTGACAAAAAAATAATATAACCAATGGGCTCAACACACCTTTCAGCAATTTCTTTGGGGTGTCTTCTTTCTAAAATGGGGTCATTTGGGGGGGGTTTGTACTGCCCTGCCATTTTAGCACCTCAAGAAATGAGATAGGTAGTCATAAACTAAAAGCTGCGTAAATTCCAGACAATGTACCCTAGTTTGTAGACGCTATAACTTTTGTGCAAGCCAATAAATATACACTTATTAACATTTTCTTTACCAAAGACATGTGGCTGAATACATTTTGGCCTAAATGTATGACTAAAATTGAGTTTATTACATTTTTTATAACAAAAAGTAGAAAATATCATTTTTTTTCTAAATTTTCGGTCTTTTTCCACTTATATCGCAAAAAATAAAAATGACAGAGGCAATCAAATACCATCAAAAGAAAGCTCTATTTGTGGGGAAAAAAGGACATAAATTTTGTTTGGGTACAGCATTGCATGACTGCGCAATTACCAGTTAAATCAGTGCAGTGCCAAATTGTAAAAAGTGCTCTGGCCGTTGAGCAGCCAAATCCTGAAGTGGTTAAAAAGGCATGGAGTCCCCCCCCCCAAATCCATACCAGGCCCTTATGGGATGGGGACAATGGACTCTTCCCCACAAACCTGGGTGGTGGTTGTGGAGGCCCCCAGATCCCGTCCCCCTATGTGAATGAGTATAAGGGTACATTGTACACCTACCCATTCACCAAAAAAAGTGTCAGAAGTAAATAAAGACAGGAGATAGTTTTTGACAATTCCTTTATTAAAAAAATAATAAAACAATATCTCCAATGTAGACCCATCAAGTTAAAAAAAATGCTCCGCCCGCTACGAAGGCTACATGTTGAATGCCTGCTCTGCTGTTTGAAAGTTCCTAAATAGGTAAGGGACAGTGCCACTTGGTGACATCACCTGGAGGTAACCGCCCCAGTGACATCACTGACCCAGCATGCACTGGTCAGTAACATTACAAGGGATGGTGCCACCAGGTGACATCACCAGGTGGCCACACCTCTTACCTATTTAAGAAATGTCAAATGGCAAAGCAGGCATTCGGCAGTTAGCCTTCGTCACTAGCAAAGTGTTTTTTTTTTTTCAGGTGCGGCAGTACGGTGGGCGTGGTGATTGACAATGGATCTACATTGGGGGACATTATTTTATTTTTTTAGTAAAAGAATTGTCAAAAACTGCCTTCTGTCTTTATTTATTTTTGACACTGGGGGCCCCCTTGTTAAAGTTTTCTGTCCCACTTTGAATGACAATTAATCAGTCATGCAACACCGTACCCAAATGGATTTGTTATTTTTTGAGACAAATAGAGCTTTCTTTTGGTGGTATTTAATCACTACTGTATATATATATATATATATATATATATATATATATATATATATATATATATATATATATATATATATATATATATATATATATATATATATATATATATATATATATATATATATATACACACTAACAATTTTTAAAAGAAAAACAGATTTTTCTTTTGCAAATGAATAATCTTTCTTCATAACTTTAGACAAAAAATGTATTCTGCTGCATTTGCTTGTTAACAATAACCCAAATCAGTAGATTATATTTTAGTCCTGTGAAAGTTATAGAGTCTAGGTGGGTGTGGCGATCGCCAAAAAAGATGGTGGTGTGAGTCTTTAGCTCCTCAGCTCACCAGTAATCGCTCAACTCACAGAGCCCACACGATCCATCCTCCAATGTCTGCTGGTGTCCGCTGTCTCCAGGATCCTCCTCATGACTAGATGCCAGAGGAAGCAGTCACCACCACATAAATTCCCAGGATTTTTCCTGTTTGTTGACAGAGGGCTGCAACAGAATGGCAGCAGGAGCCATCCTAATGCGACTGTCACAGGACCTCTAGTTGCCACCCTACCTGCACTAAATGAAGCTGTGGCTGCAGCTTCTAAACACCCTGATGAGTATACAGGTTCAGGGGCATCCACACCTCCAATTAGGAGCCCTGTTACGTCATGACCACGTAGGGACTCAGATCCCCCCCTAAAATGCTGAGCTGTGCACGGAGGTCCATACACAGGTGTCCTCTCATACTGCAACCCCTGCTCCGGATGACCCCATTGCTACAATTCCCACATCAGGGCAATCAGTATCAGACACCATGCTAAAAGACATGTTGTTATCACTTTGTGCCTCACTACAGCGACCATAAAATATCAGCGGAAGTTTAAGAACTAGGAGTCAGGATAGGTCATATAGAAGACAAAAATGGGAGAATACGCCTCATCCTTCAACTTATTGGTGGATGCACATGAAGTTCAAAAGGATGACTTACAGTATCTTGGATTAAAGACAAACTTGTAGACATGGAAGACAGATCTCAATGTAACAACCTGAAGATTGGTGGAATCCTTGAAACAATACAATCCTCACAACTGCTACATTTTGTCCGTGACTTCTTCCAAGCTGTAATACCGTCACTCACTTCTGCTGACCTTATGATTGACAGTGTCCACCGAATATCTAAGCCGTCCTTCCTCCCCTCAAACTTGCCTTGAGACGCTTTTTTAGGAGTCCACTTCTTGCAAGTAAAACAAAGGATCCTGGAAGCATTCTGTAAGAAGGACTACCTCCCAGAACAGGCCACAAATCTGCAAGTTCTTCCAGATCTTTCTGAACATATGCTGCGCCACTGCAAAAATTTAGACATCATTACTAAGGTGCTGTGAAATCACTCCATTAATTACCAGTGGAAATACTTAGCTACGCTGCTCATTACTCATGAAGGTTCTATTTCATCTGTCACTAACGTGGATGATGGCCTCCAGCTGCTCCGCACATTCCACACAAACATATTCCCTGATGTCTTATTACTACCATCAACGGCCACCTCTTCTGCTTCACTCTCATCAGGATGGAAAATAGTTTCACATAAGTGGTCTGGCAAGAAAAACCACCACGGGGGATCTGGAACATGACTTTCTTTACTTATGGTAACTCCATATCTACAGGTTCCTTGGCTTCGGGAGCTTTGATAATGTGGATCTTTCTACACCCTTTAGATGTTGCAGCTCGACTGCTCTTGGTTCGATTTAGAACCCTTTTTACCTTTTTTCTGTAAGAATGGTCCTACGGACCCCTTGTTCATTCCTTGGTACAATCAACATGTTCAACTCAGTTTGACTGTTCTGTTCTATTTTCTCTTTAGTTCTAGCCTCATTATGATGGTATCTCAATCACTACCAGTACCTGGGTATGCACCTGGAATCTACTATGATGGACTTCAGTTCTACTTCAACTGAACCTCTCTTCAAGTACTCCTTACATCAGGGTTGTATGTGAGTCAAAATCTATATCTATATTTTGTTGGTTATTATAACACTCAAGCTAGTGTCCATTAATGTTAGAGGCCTCAACTACACAGCGAAAAGATTTTCCCTATTGAGGGAAGCCCAGTCTCTTTGAGCTGATGTTCCTGATGTGCAGGAAACCCATTTCCAGAATGCTGCTATACCCAAATGCAGTTATAAAGACTTTCCCCACATATTCCAATCCACTTTCTCACCTAAGAAGAGGGGAGTTTTGCTCACAATTAAGAATACTGCTCTTTACATAGTTACAAATGTTACAGTAAACAAATAGAAGGAAATATAATATATTAGATATAGAGATAGATATAGAGATAGATATAGAGATAGATATAGAGATAGATATAGAGATAGATATAGAGATAGATATAGAGATAGATATAGAGATAGATATAGAGATAGATATAGAGATAGATATAGAGATAGATATAGAGATAGATATAGAGATAGATATAGAGATAGATATAGAGATAGATATAGAGATAGATATAGAGATAGATATAGAGATAGATATAGAGATAGATATAGAGATAGATATAGAGATAGATATAGAGATAGATATAGAGATAGATATAGAGATAGATATAGAGATAGATATAGAGATAGATATAGAGATAGATATAGAGATAGATATAGAGATAGATATAGAGATAGATATAGAGATAGATATAGAGATAGATATAGAGATAGATATAGAGATAGATATAGAGATAGATATAGAGATAGAGATAGAGATAGAGATAGAGATAGAGATAGAGATAGAGATAGAGATAGATATAGAGATAGAGATAGAGATAGAGATAGAGATAGAGATAGAGATAGAGATAGAGATAGAGATAGAGATAGAGATAGAGATAGAGATAGAGATATATATATATATATATATATATATATATATATATATATACACACAGTGGGGACGGAAAGTATTCAGACCCCCTTGAATTTTTCACTCTTTGTTATATTGCAGCCATTTGCTAAAATCATTTAAGTTCATTTTTTCCTCATTAATGTACACACAGCACCCCATATTGACAGAAAAACACAGACTTGTTGACATTTTTGCAGATTTATTAAAAAAGAAAAACTGAAATACCACATGGTCCTACGTATTCAGACCCTTTGCTGTGACACTCATATATTTAACTCAGGTGCTGTCCATTTCTTCTGATCATCCTTGAGATGGTTCTACACCTTCATTTGAGTCCAGCTGTGTTTGATTATACTGATTGGACTTGATTAGGAAAGTCACACACCTGTCTATATAAGACCTTACAGCTCACAGTGCATGTCAGAGCAAATGAGAATCATGGAGGTCAAAAGGAACTGTCTGAAGAGCTCAGAGACAAAATTGTAGCAAGGCACAGATCTGGCCAAGATTACAAAAAAATTTCTACTGCACTTAAGGTTTCTAAGAGCACGATGGATGATGTTTGGGACAATCAGAACCCTTCCTAGAGCTGTCCGTCCGGCCAAACTGAGCTATCGGGGGAGAAGAGCCTTGGTGAGAAAGGTAAAGAAGAACCCAAAGATCACTGTGGCTGAGCTCCAGAGATGCAGTCGGGAGATGAGAGAAAGTTGTAGAAAGTCAACCATCACTGCAGGCCTCCACCAGTGGGGGCTATATGGCAGAGTGGCCCGACGAAAGCCTCTCCTTAGTGCAAGACACATGAAAGCCCGCATGGAGTTTGCTAAAAAACACCTGAAGGACTCCAAGATGGTGAGAAACAAGATTCTCTGGTCTGATGAGACCAAGATAGAACTTTTTGGCCTTAATTCTAAGCGGTATGTGTGGAGAAATCCATCACTGCTTATCACTAGGGATAAGCTTCGAGTTCGGGTCGAACTCATGTTCGACTCAAACATCGGATGTTCGCCAGTTCGCCGAACAGCGAACAATGTGGGTGTTCGCGGAAAATTCGAAAGCCACGGAACAACCTTTAAAAGTCTATGGGAGAAATCAAAAGTGCTAATTTTAAAGGCTTATATGCAAGGTATTGTCATAAAAAGTGTTTGGGGATCTGGGTCCTGCCCCAGGGGACATGTATCAATGCAAAAAGAAGTTATAAAACGGCCGTTTTTTCGGGAGCAGTGATTTTAATAATGCTTAAAGTGAAACAATAAAAGTGTAATATTCCTTTAAATTTCGTACTCACGCCATACACCTGAGAGACAAACCGCCACATTGAGGACCTTGACAATCGCGGGAGACGTTGCAATCTCCGATTTAGAGAGATACCACAATCGGTCGATTCACAACAGCTATCTCAAGCAGTTACTACCATTGTAAACGAACTCCTGGACAGACCACAAGATGCCCCAGTAGTTTTTGAATGCATACACAGGGCGCTACGACCAAGGGGGAGAGATACAGATCCCCCCAGGGACACCGTCTGCTGCCTTATAGATTTCTCACTAAAAGAGGATATTTTGAGATCTTCCAGAAATCGAAATCAGATAATCTTTCAAGGCTCAAACATAAAGATTTACCAAGATCTCTCCAACATTACCCTGCAGAGGAGACACGAATTAAGGCCACTACTAGACACTCTGCGAGCCAGATCTATCGTCTATCGATGGAAATTTCCCTTTGGATTGTCTGCACCACATCAAGGCCGCACAGCCCTCCTCAGAGTCCCGGAAGACTTAGAACACTTCTGCTCTACATTAGACATCCCGATTGTCGCTCTGCCGGACTGGTACAGTGATTTCTGTCTCCCTCAGATGCACAGAGCCACATCGATGGGCGGCATAGCAGAAACAAGAAACTTCCACCTTGGCCGTCGCCGACATCACCAAGGGTCACATCTCTCTCCGCCACGACATCCAGGCTTGCCGAGGAACGGCAGCCCCACAGCTTCCCCTGCACATCGCAGAGCCAGGATCACTTAATGGAATGGTAAAGTACTCTCTATCCTTTTGTATGACTCTTAAGTCAGTCTGAAAGTAACCCTAATGGCCATTACTCCCCGCTAAACGTTTACAAGTACCTGCACAAAGCAGCCCAGAAAGGCCTACACACTTTTAATGCATCACCATGACGTTGGACAGCCCTACCACTCATTCAGATTCGATATGTCACCCATGATCCCTCGCCACTTCCGTCAAGACAACACCACTGAGAGACAATGACATTTCCTATAACTGTAAAGAACTACACAGAGTCATAAAGACCCCCCTTGTCTCCCGGGACTCAACACTTCTATCATCACTCGCATGACATAGAAGATTCGACCAGTAGTACTTGTAATGTCCACCCACACAGATCTGGATCTCAGATGAAGCCCAAACAGAAGATCAAGAGAAGCTGCTCTGACATACTTTCAAGGACTCTTGCAGTAAATATATATGTCTATCCAATTTCTTGTTTCTCCCTGCATACCCATGCTTTTCTCCCCCCACTGTCTTATTTTCATCTCTCAGGGCCTCCTCCCTAGCTTTCTCCCCCCCAGAATAATTAGCTCAGAGTCCCACCTCATAGTATACTTTCTCCAGTGAGGGTTGCTTATCCTATCAACAACAATCTTCTGGATATCTATGTGCAGAAGTACTAATGTTAGGTTTACGTTTAGAGGCCATATCACACAATCCTGCCCCTCCCTAGTTTCTCTCATGCTGTCCTTTCTGGTGAATAACTCAAAACTCTAATTCCTAGACAACTTGGAATGCCTTAACTGATATGGAAATCGACAGGGGTGGGCTCAGGTAAGTGAATTTTACCAAGAAAATATATACCCACACACTCTGTATACTCAAAACTTCACTTGACCCTCCATCGTCAAATTTATAGTACATATTATTTAACCACCTGTGGAGGGCAATCCACTGGGTTCTTACCCAAAGATCATGACTGAGCACGCCCCTCTTGATACCAGAAAGAGCTTGTTGAAGATCCATCTTCCCTTTTGCAGGTACAATTATTACTGTTAATCTTTGGTTCAGTTAAGTTTGTTAAGTTTGCAACCAAGCAAGTTTGCTCAATGTTTTATATGTCTCCAGGCTAACTGAGATTAGAACGCATACACACTCCAGAACTCTACCAGAGGCCTGTATAGTCTTATATGCGTAGACAACAATATCTACCCTACTCACCTTCGCACCGGCCAACCTCAACCCTCTTGGCATAAGAGGTAGATTGACACTGTCACCATTCCGCACTTAAAGAACACACGTTAGTGAAATTGTCAACTCTCTAAAATACACTGTTCAAACCAAATAACCTCTTACATCCACGATACCTAGAACTCCCCTCACAACTTATAGATCTCCTAAACTAAGGATGCGATACTAACTTTAACACACCATAGTCAGAAAACAACTAAATTTCTGATCGGGCTCACAGTTAGATCCCTTCAAAATCCTCATTGGAGCCCCGACTCGCGTATTAAGCAACCACATAGATAGCCCATCATGACCTCTATGGGACACAGGACACTCTCCTTTCTTCGAACGACACCTTCCACTCCCACACCCACACCCAGCAGAATCCAGTGGTTCTAGCTGACTCATACCGGTCCCCCCATAATCATTAAGTGGCTCTGCAGGCCAGCCCACACAACCGGTATCCCCTTGTACTCCCCCTAAAGTCACACTCCCACACACCCTCCCCTTACCCCCCTACACCAACTCTTATCCTTAATCCTACACCGCTATCCCTCAACCCTCAACCCAAACACACTCACAACCCAATCTCTGACTCCTCCTAAATACTTTTATAAACTTAGATATCCAAGCTTCTTAGGGGTAATAATGGCCCCTCGTCAGGCGCCCTCAATTACCCACTCGCTGAAAGTCATATCCATCAATGCAAAGGGCCTAAACATCCCAGGGAAGCGCTCGCAGCTACTGGCTCAAATGCTTAGCTCTAAGGCAGACATAATCTTCATTCATGAGACTCACTTCTCTAGCACAAACATCCCTAAACTGACGAACCACTTCTTCCCCCATTGCTATCATGCCACTACACCCTCTTCAAAGACAAAAGGGGTTTCAATTCTTCTTTCCAAGAATACACACCTGCAAATATCGGACACATTAACAGACGCACAAGGCAGATTCATCTTTATCAAAGGAACATTCAAAAAACAGACCAATCACCCTAGCAAACATTTATAGCCCCAACACCTCTCAAGTTCCATTCTTCCGCACAATAACGAGAGAATTAACATCCTTTCAGGAAGGTCTTCTGATCCTGGGGGGAGATTTTAATGTCCCCCTTGACCCTATTGTAGATTCCTCAACAGGTAAATCCCACCTACCGTACAGAGCCCTAAAACAGATCAAAAACTGTCTACAAGAACTATCTCTGCATGACTCGTGGAGAACCCTACACCCAAAAGACAAAGACTACACCTTCTTCTCGGCCCCCCATAATAAATATTCCTGTATCGACTACCTATTCATATCACAACCTGACCTCCCTACCCTCTCATCAGCGACCATAGACCTCATGTCACTCTCAGACCACCACCCCATCTCACTGTCGCTCAATCTCTCGGACACACCCCAAAGACCCTACTTGTGGAAATTAGACCACACACCCCTAACGAACGAAATACAGGCAGAAGAAATCCGTTCCTGTCTGAAGGATTACTTCATAGAAAATAACACCCCGGACACGTCCCCTTTGACGCAATGGGAAGCGCACAAATGCGTCATAAGAGGGAAATTAATATCCCTTTCTGCCTCCATCAGAAAAGCCAAGAAAGCCAATCTATACAACCTTTTTGCAAAACTAAAAAAACTAGAAGCATCCCACAAACAAACACTAGCACAAAACACCCATTCTGAACTAACGGAGATCCGTACACTTATCAAAGAAGAAATCTACTCTAACCTTAAGAAAAAGTTCATCCTCTCGCACAAATTATTCTACGAGTTTGGTAACAAGAGTGGCAGATTGCTAGCACGGGCCTTACGCAAACATAGAGCTGACAACACAATATATAAATTACAATCCACCTCCGGAAAGACCCTTACACAAAATGAAGAAATAGCAAAGGAATTTGCAAAATATTATTCCTCCCTTTATGACCTAAGCACATCAGAACCAACATCTACCCCTGCATCAGTAAGAAACCAAAACATTAAATCATTCTTAGATCTATATGTCCCCGAGAAACTATCCCCAGAGATAGCAGCATCTCTGGACTCACCTATTACCTCTATGGAATGGTCCCAGGCACTCAAACAGCTTAAACCCGGTAAAAGCCCTGGCCCAGATGGCCTCCCAGTCGCCTATTACAAAACGTTTATGGACACCCTTCAAGCTCCATTTCTAAGGACCTTTAACTCTCTCTCCCCTACAAGCTCCCTCACAAGTGGAATGTTAGAAGCCCACATAGTAGTCATCCCTAAAGAAGGTAAGGATCTATTACACACGAGTAATTATAGACCGATCTCCCTGTTAAATGTGGATATCAAAATCTTCTCCAAAATATTAGCCAACAGATTGTTAACACTTCTCCCTTCCATCATATCCCATGATCAAGTCGGTTTCATCCCTGGCAGAGAAGCCAGGGATAACACGTGCAAAGCAATTAACCTTCATCACCTGATTACACGCACCAAACAAAAAGGATTTTTTTTGTCACTAGACGCGGAGAAGGCGTTCGACAAAGTATCTTGGGACTACATGCTTGCAGTCTTACAAGCCATAGGACTTGGTCCTCAGATGATTGGCTTTATTATGTCGTTATATAGCACTCCAGCAGCGAAAGTAAGGATCAACGGTACTCTGTCGAACGCCTTCCCGATCCGCAATGGAACGAGGCAGGGGTGCCCACTGTCACCCCTCCTATTTGTTTTAACCCTAGAACCCTTTCTAAGGAAACTTAAACATAACCCAGACATAAAGGGAATTCATTCACCAGAAAAAGAATTTAAGTATGCAGCTTACGCGGACGACATGCTATTATTCCTTTCACAACCATTAACCACCTTACCAATCTTACTATCAGAATTTAAGTTCTTCCAATCCCTATCCAATCTGAAGATTAACTTCTCTAAATCTTTCGCTCTTAATATATCACTAACCCAAAACATAGTAGACCAATGTAAACACAACTTCCCATTCCAATGGAAACAAGACTCATCAACGTACCTAGGGATACAGATCCCACCCACACTCTCAGACCTATACATTAAAAATTTTCTCCCCCTTTTAAACAGATTAGCCTCCAACTTTGAAACTTGGAACAAACTGACAGTTTCATGGTTCGGCAGAGTGGCCATACTAAAAATGAACGCTCTCCCCCGGATTTTATATCTACTACAGACGATCCCGATACAGATTCCTCCTCTATTTTTCAGGTCATATAGACAGATCAGTTCTCAGTTCTTATGGGGTAAACACAGACACAGAATTAGCCACCACTTGCTCTCCCGCCCGAAAACCCTAGGAATAGGCCTTCCCAACATTTCCAATTACCACATAGCTACCCATCTTACCAGGATAGTTGACTGGAATGTTCACACCCAACAGAAAGACTGGGTTTCTCTTGAAGCCTCCTTTACGAAATTAGAATGTAAATCACTCCCATGGATTTCTCTTAACCAAATCCCACAAGAGATCAAAACTCACCCGACGATTGGTCCCACCCTACGTTGCTTCCACTTAACCTGCAAAACCTTTTCGCTCTCTTCCACTCCCAGTCCACTGACACCAATTAAACTGAACCCGGACTTCCCTCCAGGCATGCACCATCAGTTCTTAGATGACAACGTACCACATGGACAAACTAGAGCCCATCACTTCCTCCATCAGGGCAAAATTATCCCCAGGACGCAATTGGCAACACGCTCTGAAAAAACGCCTATCCCGCAAGGGACATATCTTATGATAGCACACTACCTCCAAACGCTTGACAAGACGGGTCAATGCTCCAGACAACTTACACCCTTTGAAACATTATGCACCAAATCAACACCACAAACACACCTTATTTCTCAAATACACAACATGCCCTCAAAGCAAACTACAGTCAGTTCTGCAAAAAATGGGAGAAGGATCTTTCTATACAAATCACGGAAGAGAGCTGGGAGCGAATATTCTCGCACATACATAAAGGTTCAATTAATGTATCCACTCAAGAGAATGGATTCAAAATATTGTCGAGGTGGTACCATACCCCAGCATTATTACACAAATTCAAGACCAATATTCCCGAAACATGCTGGAGGTGCCATCAAGAAAAGGGCACTTTACTCCATATATGGTGGCCCTGAGCCCCCCTCCAAACTTTTTGGTCGGAGGTCCACAAATTGATTGGTCAGATCACCACCTATAAACTAGACTTCGCCCCAGCTCAATTCCTCCTTCACCTATCTCCCCACCCACACAGCACATACCACAACTCACTTATGATGTACTTGATCAATGCAGCAAAACAATGCATCCCCATACACTGGAAATCAAACAAGACACCCACTCTGGCGGAATGGTTCGTCAGAATAAACAAGATAGAAGAAATGGAAAAACTCATACATATCGCCCAAGATACACCAGCAAAATGTAGCCACAAGTGGGCGTGTTGGACCCACTTTAAGACTCTGCCTGAATACAAGTCCATCTTGAGCTCTCCTACATAAAAGCGACATGGTTGACTAAGGTTACCACCCACACATACAGCCCAGAGAATATTTACCCTTTAGTTCTATACTCACACATTTTGGAAATATCCAGACATTTCCACCCTCATATGGAGGAGTCAGAGACCTCCCAGCCCCACCTGTCCCTTCCCTCCTTCCCCCTCCCTCATGCCCTATCTACCCCTCACACCCGTCCCTCCCTTCTCCCCCATCCTCATTCTTCTCCCATGCCTGGTTTCTCATATTCATTATGAGCCTGCAATTCCCTCACGCCTCATAATATTCAGATACACAACTTGAGAACTATGTATCAGAGATTTGGGAGAGTGTCTGACACGAATAAAGCGAGACCCCAAATTCTCAGACGTAGTCTCCCCATGAATACATGTACCAATCACATACTCCACACCGAATAAATGACAGCACACAGAACAAACTGCCGAGGGAGTCTAAACCCCTAGATGGTTAAGTCCCTCTCCCAGAGAGGTGTTGGGTTCTATACCCTATATTGGCATCGATAATATGCTGACGACCTTTTGACCCGAATGGTATTTTTTCCTAAAAGTTCTTTTTCTTCTTTCTAAACTCATTCTGTAAAAGAATTCATGATCTATGTTTTCTGATGTTTGTTACACATTTTCTGTAAAACCTTTTCAAACTTCAATAAAATATTTGAAAATATAAAATCCCCATCACTGAATTCTTTTAATTGTCACCCATTAGGCATTTTTTACTTACCTCCTCCCTCCTGACAATCCAGTTTTCCTCTAAAATATGGAACTTCTACAAACAATCCCCTACACCCTCTAAAGGCACCTCCTTCCTTTACAATGTCTTACAGGACAAATACGTATTTTCTAAGACCCCCCTATCTAAGCATGGGAAGATGATTTACAGGCATCGTACACTGTATCCCAGTGGACCGCGGCACTTATTTATTTGCCAGTGCCACATCCCACTGTGTCAATGGTACCTTACCACATATCACAATGCACAATTTTCCTCCAGCCATTTCTCCTCTTGCTGGCAAGGTTGCGGTCAGGTTGGTAATCTATTCCACATATTTTGGTCATGCAAGAACCTCCTTAGCATCTTCCGGAGTGTGTTCCAGCTCCTCTCCAGTGTCTCTGGGATCCTTACTTCTCCAGAACAGGCCTTGGTGATACTAAACCTAGACATCAGTAATTTCTATCCTGATGATCGTAAGATTCAAAAGGTTCAAGATCATAAGTTTCTTGTATCCTACTGGTGGCTAAACTCACCATCGTGAGACCTTGAAAAGGGGAGCTGGCGCCCAATCTGTCAGAGGTTATAGTGACTAGCCAGTCTCACTACTCCTTTGAAAGACTACTAGCTATCAGAATGGGCTTACTGAAGTCCTTTGAAAAAGTTTGGCAACCATGGTTAGCTTGGTATCAAAAATAACCTATATTTGTGTCAACACCCACAGTGTCAATATTACACTGTGTGATCTGTAAAATACTGTGATGTACAGTTTGTGGATACCTGCCCTGTGAGGCAACCCTCATACTTATCCTTTTACTTTAGCTTTTCTGCAGTTGCTTGTACTCATTAATTCCTCAATAAAAACTTATTGAAATAAAGTTATAGAGTCTAAAAACTATGGTATGTGCAGTATATACTTGAAAAATGATCAATTCTGATGCATTGACTGCCTTCCTCATTTCTTGAAGCCCTAAAAATCCAGGACAGTATAAATACCCCTCAAATGACCCCTGTAAAGTATACAACCCAAGGTATTTAGTAAGAGGCGTGATGAGTTTTAAGTTTTTTGGAAAATTAAATAATCTCTTTCAAATTTGCTCACTTAACAGAGCAGTACAGCATCTTCATATTCCTGATGTAGTGATGATCAGGGAGACTGACTGGTGACAATATGTAATCCTACAAAAAATCTCAGCCTCCACTATCAGTACTATTACGTGGTCCGACCACACACCAGTATCCATCACTATCACTTCCTCCCCTATTACCCCATCATACTATGTGGCGACTCAATACATCTCTCCTTAGCACTCTGGAAACTCTGAAACAGGCCAGTTTGGAGATTGTGGGCTCTGTCTCTAACCCAGTCCATCATATGTAGAAAATTTTTAAATATTTTTAAAGGAAAAGAAAAAAACGACACCTCACTATTGATTGCTTTCTAGAATGCATCAAAAACTCAAATCCTTAAACAAATCTAACCCCTCCCAACTCACTGCCACAGAACTTAGTAAATAAAGAAATGGCATCTGCTCTTACCTACAAAGAGGACATGACTTTTACCTCAGACCTCTTCGCCTTACCTGGCATTCCCAGGGAAATAGGGTGGTAAATTTCTAGCCCAACAATATAAGTGCAGAGTCGCCCAAGCCAAACTCCCATTCCTCTTCACTGACAGGGGACACAAGGTAACCAAAGGACATTGCTGATTGTTTCAGCTCATTCTATTCCAAACTCTATAACCTAGCTCTCTCTCCCTCTGAGCCTCAAACCACACCTCAACAAATACAAATCTTCCTACCCCCCCCCCCAACTTCCTTTAATTTCCCCAGAGTAACTACAATCCCTCTTCTGACCATTTAGCCACCAAGAAATTACTAAGGCCATCTAAGGTCTCCTTTCCCATAAAGCCCCAGGACCGGATTATTTAGTTAATGACTATTAAAAAACCTATGCAGACAAAATCACACCTCATCCATGTAATGCCTTCAACAATTTGCTAATCACTGGAGATATCCCGTCCGAACTGCTAGTAGTAACCATTCACAAACCAGGTAAACCTTCTCATGACCCTGCTAGCTATCTTCGCTTATCTCTACTAAACACAGACCTCAAACTATAGGCCAAATTATTAGCCACTCGCCTTTCATCCTCTATGCCTTCCCTCATTCATCCTGATCAGGTAGTCTTCATCCCACACTGCCAAGCCTTGGATGGAACTCATAGGTTCATAGACATTATCAAATTGGCGGAACATCACCAAACACCTTCTCTGTGATCTCCCTAGATGCAGAGAAGGTGTTTGACAGAGTTCATTGACAATACTTGAAATTGGTACTACAAAAATTTTGTATCCATGGCCTTTTCCGCCACGCTATTTTAGGCCTATATTCCACCCACAGTGCTAGAGTTCTAACCTCAGGTATACTCTCTGCTCCCTTACTGATAACAAATGGGAACCATCAGGGTTGTCCCCTATCACCCTCAATATTTGCACTCATAATTGAACCGTTGGCCCAAGCTATACGTTCACACCCCAATATCACTGGCCTAAAAGTCGCCCAAGCATCCCATAATTTAGGCCTCTATGCCGACGACATAATCATTTGGCGATCTGTTAGAACACTTTAATTAAATATCCATGTATAAATTAAACCACTCAAAATCAGCCATGTTGGGAATACCCCTCCCGCATGTCTCAAATAAGCCATTACCAAGGCCTCCCCCTTTTCCTGGGCCCCAACTCATCTATGGCATATCTGGGCACCCACCACTGTGCCCTGCTTCCAAGTAAATTAACTTTAACCACTTAAGGCAACCCATGTATTTTTTAGCATTAAAACAAGCCTCTTACACTATCACCTCAAGCTCTTGGGACTTTACTTCAATCCTCCAAGTCACCTTGAATATCTCCAGAGAAATTATGGGAAAGTCAGTCTCATATTGTAGTATTTAATAAAAATCTAATTTATTAGTTAAAAATGCCCTAACAGAAATAATAAAACATGTGATGGGTAGAATCAAAGATGGCGGACCTGTAACTTCTGGTTGTCAGCCTATGATACCAAGTCTTCGACACATTTCATTGTCATGACTTTCTCAGAGTCTGGAGGATCAAGTTTTGGTTTGTCACAGGACACAGTGATGGATTTATTTTTGGGGAATATTCAGTGGTGCTTGTGATTTTGGTGTCACACTTTTATTTTCATATGAGCATAATTTAGCATTTTAATGTTTTGGTGTATTTAAATACTACACTTTTAACATTACTACCTTTTTCTTGTTTGTCATACTTCTCTGGGAGAAAATAAGAGACAGAAAAATGTTGGATGTGTGTAGATGGAAAAGGGAGAAGGACCTCTGGTGACCATTATTATATATTGATATAACCCATTTATTCAGAAGGGTTTAACTTTGTGGTGAGAGTTTAATTTTACTAAAGTTCCATACAAAGGTGGATCTTTAAAGGAGGATGTACATACACATTCTTTTTGGCACTATTCTTTTTGGCACTAGGACATTTATGATTTTTTATTGGGATGTTTTCAATATGTGAGGGCATTTATGATTGTTTAGTGTTTCTATTTGGAGTGCTGGTAATATGTTGTTTTTTGCATAGTAATAATAAAGGCTTTCAACATCCCCAGGGGAAAAGATGCAGTTGAAGCAGCTTTAATATGAATATCCGTAAGGTAAGGGCTAAGAAGCGTTTGAAATGATTTATAATACTCTTTGGAAAACCCATCTTGGCCTGGAGATTTGACATTCAGAGGGGAGTCTATAGTTTTGATAATTCCCAATGTTGTAAATGATGCATTGAGGGATGTAAGCCGGCTATCAGACAATTTAGGAAGGTTTAATGTAGCTAAGAATGCAGCTATATTAGTTTCCAATGGTTGAGGTGTGGGAATGTCCTCTTTTAGATCATATACAGAGCTACTGTATATTCATTTGTAAAAGTCTGCAATTCCTTTGGGATTCATAGTTTTATGTTTATTAGTAGGATGTATAAGATGTAAATATTTGTTTTTGCTCCCAGGGCCTTTTAGCCAATAACTTACTAGCTCTATTAGCACTGGCATTATAGTTAAAGGGGTTGTAAAGGTAAAAATGTTTTCACCTTAATGCATTATATGCATTAAGGTGAAAAAACTTTTGACAATACCGCCGCCCCCAGCCCCCCCGTTTTACTTACCTGACACCTCGAATCTTCACTGCTCGTTCCCATCATCTCTATTGCAGCTCAGCCTGGTCGCTGATTGGCTGCAGTGGATGGATTGAAAGCAGCGCAGCCATTGGCTCCCGCTGCTGTCAATCAGATCCGATGGCGCGTCGCGCCGGGGGGCAGGGCCGAGTGATACAGTGAGCGGCTATAGCTGCCGGCTGTATCACGGGAGCGCGCCCGCAACAACTAACCACCATGCGAGGGAGCTCGCATTAAGGTGGTTATTTCTTGCAGGGAGGAGCTGAAACAGCCGCCGAGGGACCCCAGAAGAGCAGGTTCGGGGCCACTCTGTGCAAAACGAGCTGCACAGTGAAGGTAAGTATGACATGTTAGTTATTTTAAAAATAAAATAAAATTACCTTTACAACCCCTTTAATTTTAGGTGGTGTGACTACTTTTCATTCTGTTCACACAGTAAGCTCCCTAATTCATACCTAAATTTGTTAAGAGTAGAGGTGATTGCCGGATCCAGTGCTTCATTATTTCTTTTATCTAAGCTATGAATTTCAGATAGGAGACTATTAACGAGCTGATTTTTTTTTTGTATTTTAGCTTGTGCAAACATTTTTATGAGTTTGTCTTGCATGTATGCCTTATGAGCATTCCAAAGGATGAATGGGTCCAATACCAAGAGAGCATTAAGAGTAAATACTCCCGGAGATGTTGAGTAAGTAGGTTCATTTTATGGAGAAGCTTCATAATGTGAGAATTGAAATTCCAAAGTATATACAGGTTTACAAATCTCATCCCCCATTACAAATATAGAAACAGCAACATGGTTAGGCCATGTGATGTCATGGATATTGGAGGAAGAGATCCATTGTAATGAATATTTATCAATAGCAAATAAATCAATCCATGAGTATGAATTATGTCTGCAGGAGAAAAAGATAAAATCCCTTTCATTAGCATGCTGACATATCCATATGTCATATACATCTTCCATTTGAAAGAGAGACTGGAGTGAAGGTAGAGGCCTTTTGCTAGGGGTTGTGGGGTCTGTTGGAGGATTGGCATTAAGGTTGAACTACCTGCACATTATGAGAGAGTCCTGTTTAAAATAATCAATTTTCAGAAAAGTTTGTGTAGAAAATGGAGTTGATGTGAGATTATCTCACATAATCTGGATATTATCTCACATAGAAGAATGATAAATCTACTATCAGGATCTGGAATTAAATTTAGTATAGTGAAAGAAATTGTATTTTTAATAGCATGATACCTTTTTTCTTGCTAGGAGCACTTGCCTTGAAAATGTAGGGGAAGCATCTGGAAATGGCAGTACTTTAAAATTGGGTTCCCTGATTTAAAAAGAATGTCACATTGAATACTGTGAACGTCCTGCCACATTGAACACTAAAGCTACTTTAAATTCCATTGGGAAACCAGACAAAAGTCAATAACTGAGAACTTACCATAACTTATGAACATTCTAGCTTGTGTAAAGTGAAAAATTAAATAGGTAAAAATTAAACAAAAAGAACATAGCCCACAGTTCATAATTATAGTTAGAGGTAGCAAAGACATTAAAACAAAGATCCTAGATAGAATCCACATACAGTGATTATTGTGTATAAACTCTGAGGGGGAGTAGAGCAATGGTGTAGCAGCTCCACCTGCTCGGAGGTAAAAAAAAAAAAAAAAAAAAAAAAAAAAAAAAAAAAAAAAAAGGTAGTAGCAATCAGAAAACTTTTGGAGTTTACTTAGGAAGATTTTTTTATGTTTCCATTTATGGGTTACCATCTGCCAAGCACATGAAAGAGCATTTGAAGAAAATGGTTTCAGAAACCATGAACCAGACCAAGACAGAAGTACAGTAAAATCACACTTGTTTATTAATAAAAATAAAAAGGTAAATAGAGTAAACGTAGTCAAAGCATAGCCAGAGTCCAGTAACTGGATTGGGTAGTCATCCAAGCCAGAGTTCAGTAACCAGATCGGGTAATCAGCCAAGCCAGAGTTCAGTAATCAGATTGGGTAATCAGCCAGGCCAGAAGTCAGGGATCCAAGTAGAGGAACAGCAAGCAGGATAAGGAGCCATAAGGGATGTCAGCAAAGCCAGTCTTTAAACAGGAACGCAGGAGATGGTTTCTTGTGATGTGACGAAGGTAGGAATGAAGTGAGCTGGAGATCTTTAAGTAGGCGGGACTGACGAGCAGATCCACAACAGCTGGTTAACTGTGGAGAGAGATGAGAGCTGGCAATTTGCCGACAGCTGAGTGGCCAGCTCAGAGAAAGAAGGGCTGAGCCAGCCCTGACATATGGTGCTAATCCGGCAAAGGTAGCTTAGGCAGGATCTTCTACTCATGCAAGACTTTAAGTCCCTTTTCCACTGTAAAAATCAAGGACATTGAGCTGTTTTGCATGATGATAAGATTAGTAGAATATCCCCATTCATTTTTTGATTTTGTGGTTTCTTTGGTTTTTGTGTTTGATAGCAGAATTTTGCACATCTACAAGGTGTGCTGTGAGACATCTGAGAAGATTTGTAATGTAGAATATTGTTCTGGGATTTGGTCAGACCTTCAGAAGGTTCCCAACATTTTCCAACATGTGATTGTGTGGGCTACATAGATTCAGAAATTTCATGGTTCCTAAGGTTGTTGCAGTGGGACCTGTCTCCCAAGTCCACCACTTTAGATTTTAACCAAGACAGGTCTTCTTTTTCATTGTCATCCACCAGAGTATTGAAAGATGAGGCAAACTCTCCCATTTTTTTGCTCAATATGTTCAACCCTAATGTCAAGATCTTGCACTTCTGCTTTAAACTACAACATATATGACATCATATCTGAGTGCAGAAATATATGCAATTAAACTAGCTTGTCTTTCATTATTGTATGAAAAATAGGTTGATTAGTGGTAGAAAATGCAGTTACAGGATCAATAAGTTCTCTTTTATCGTCCAGAGATTCATTAAGTATGCTTACCTAAGAAAGATATATAGGAAATGTGTATCGTCACACGGAGTGGTGCCGTGGATACACTAAAAGTAGTACTGTGCCACGTCCTATCAATTACATATACCAAAAAGGGGGGAGAAGGGACTTATGGACTTTTTAGGCACCACAAAATAGTAGATAAAAATTCCTTATTTTATTTAATATCAAAAAACACACATAACAAAAAAACAAAAATTATATTGTTTAAAACACAACATGTGTCTGTACTTGAATCGTTGCTATACAACACCATCTACAGTATGAAATTCTTCGGACATTAGGAGAAATAGCTTCCAGTCCGAAGAGGTGGCTATATAGCAGTTCCATAGTCAGTTCATATGTTGAGATTGATAGATGCTCGACATGTTTCGCGTATGGACTACGCTTCCTCAAGAGCAATAGCAATGTATGTTGTAACTATCAAAGTATATAACATTACAGTTAATTGTTAGTATATATACACATAGGTAGGAAACAGGCGTCTACAAAGGCGCCACATATCTTATACAAAAAGAACAATTATGTGCTTGCTCATGACAGGGCGGTGGTGGGCGTCAGCGCCCGAGCGATGCTAAAGGACTGCTATGGGGGCGTGCACAACATAGTTCTAGGTGGTGTTTAAGATGTGTTTAAGATAAATTTGTAAATAAAATAAGGAATTTTTATCTACTATTTTGTGGTGCCTAAAAAGTCCATAAGTCCCTTCTCCCCCCTTTTTGGTATAAGTATGCTTACCTGACTATTTCACTTCACTAGCTCACCTCACTAATCCGTCATTTAACCACTTAAGGACCGCCTCACGCCGATGTACGTCGGCAAGGCGGCACGGGCAGGCAAAATCACGTACATGTACGTGATTTGCCTCCCGCGGGTGGGGGGTCCGATCGGACCCCCCCGCCGCCCGAGGCGGTCCCGTTTTGTTCCCCGGCGGTCGGAGACGAGGGGGAGGCCATCCGTTCGTGGCCCCCCCCTCGCGATCGCCGCCGGCCAATGGGAACACTCCTTTGCTGCTGTATGCTAAACAGCAGCAAAGGAAGTGATGTCATCTCCCCTCAGGTCGGTAGTTTCCGTTCCGGCCCGAGGAGAAACGACATGTGAGTGAGTGCACCAACACACACACACACACACACACACACACACACACACAGTAGAACGTGCCAGGCACACAAAACACCCCGATCCCCCCCCCCCCCCCCGATCGCCCCCCCCCCCCCCCCGTCACAAACTGACACCAGCAGTTTTTTTTTTTTTTCTGATTACTGCATGGTGTCAGTATGTGACAGTTACTGTGTTAGCACAGTTACTGTTACCCCCCTGTAGGTCTAGGGTATCCCCCTAACCCCCCCAATAAAGTTTTAACCCCTTGATCACCCCCCGTCACCAGTGTCGCTAAGCGATCATTTTTCTGATCGCTGTATTAGTGTCGCTGGTGACGCTAGTTAGTGAGGTAAATAATTTAGGTTCGCCGTCAGCGTTTTATAGCGTCAGGGACCCCCATATACTATCTGATAAATGTTTTAACCCCTTGATTGCCCCCTAGTTAACCCTTTCACCACTGATCACCGTATAACCGTTACGGTTGACGCTGGTTAGTTTGTTTATTTTTTTATAGTGTCAGGGCACCCGCCGTTTATTACCGAATAAAGGTTTAGCCCCCTAATCGCCCGGCGGTGATATGCGTCGCCCCAGGCAGCGTCAGATTAGCGCCAGTACCGCTAACACCCATGCACGCAGCATACACCTCCATTAGTGGTATAGTATCTGATCGGATCAATATCTGATCCGATCAGATCTATACTAGCGTCCCCAGCAGTTTAGGGTTCCCAAAAACGCAGTGTTAGCCGGATCAGCCCAGATACCTGCTAGCACCTGCGTTTTGCGCCTCCGCCCAGCCCACCCAAGTGCAGTATCGATCGATCACTGTCACTTACAAAACACTAAACGCATAACTGCAGCGTTCGCAGAGTCAGGCCTGATCCCTGCGATCGCTAACAGTTTTTTTGGTAGCATTTTGGTGAACTGGCAAGCACCAGCCCCAGGCAGCGTCAGGTTAGCGCCAGTACCGCTAACACCCACGCACGCACCGTACACCTCCCTTAGTGGTATAGTATCTGAATGGATCAATATCTGATCCGATCAAATCTATACTAGCGTCACCAGCAGTTTAGGGTTCCCAAAAACGCAGTGTTAGCGGGATCCACCCAGATACCTGCTAGCACCTGCGTTTTGCCCCTCCGTCCGGCCCAGCCCAGCCCACCCAAGTGCAGTATCGATCGATCACTGTCACTTACAGAACACTAAATGCATAACTGCAGCGTTCGCAGAGTCAGGCCTGATCCCTGCGATCGCTAACAGTTTTTTTGGTAGCATTTTGGTGAACTGGCAAGCACCAGCCCCAGGCAGCGTCAGGTTAGCGAAAAAACAAGTAAATATCTGCGCTAACTGAAAAGAACACAAAAAGCAGCTAGCATAGTTTGTAGATTGCATCAAACATAAGTATAAAAGTCCAAATGCAGCGCTAAAATAAAATAAATGTCCAAATAATGATAATAGTCCATAGAACTCAATCAGCAATAAAAGATGATGTGAAACCTCCACCAAGCTTCAGTGTGTAAAAGGAAAGCACACCACACCCACGTGCTATCAGTCTGCTTACCAGAAAGATATAAAAAATAGGCGATGTACTCATATATTGCAGAGGGTCAGCAGCAAATCCAAATGGCACACTCCATCATGGGCAGGCACAGCATGGAAACAATCAGGTCACCACATATCAGAAAGCTCAGGACTCGTATTAACGATGGACAGGTTGGTGCAGTCATCAGCAGGAACAAACCAGCAAACAGAAAGCAACAAATAGTGAAGCCCGTAAGGTAAAACAGTAGTAGTTTATTGTAGTCTACTTACAGGTATGAAGTAAAAATCATCACAGAAAAACAGCAACAATCCGCGGTTCTCAGCGTACTTGCATTGACCAGCCTGACATGTTTCATCCTATGTGGATATCATCAGAGGCGTGGCCAATGATGCAAGCACGCTCAAATATATAGTGCACTTCTTAAGTCATGCTGACCCCTGATAGGACAGCATGACACATACAACAGCTGTTTTTAATAGCACATTCCGGCAGCACCTGCGCACTACGGCCGTGCTGTCTTTAAACTAGGAAGTGCCAGGACAGTCACGATCGGCAGCACCTGCGCACTACGGCCGTGCTGTCTTTAAACTAGGAAGTGCCAGGACAGTCACGATTATATTATCGCTATATTAGACTGAGAACTTCCTCCTTTTTTCTCTGTAATATCCGATATATTCTTTTTAAATTTTATATTTTGTATTGGTCTATGAAGGTTTTTATATTGTTGATGTATAATAACATTTGATTAATCATTTTATAGTTATGTAGCTGCTGATGTGTTACACGTATGTGCCTTGATAGCTATTTCCGGTTCGGGTGTCACTCACCTTCCGGATGCTGTTACGGCACATGTGCAGTCCCTTATTGTTTTTTCCCCTTTTGGCTGGCGGTGACTTTGTTCCGCCCATCATGGGGAGAACACATTTGGGCTGGTTTAGGCTGTTGTTTTTTGCCTTGCACAGCTTAATTTCACATATATGGTTCATGTTTTATTTTCTCCTTCCCCTTCCTTTTTTTTTTTTTTTTTTCCCCCTGGTTCTATTGTTCCATGCATGAAATAACTCCTGGTTAGTAAGATCGTACCGCGCATGCGCGGTCGAGTCGTTCATACCAACCAGCAAGGACGGCATTAATCAGGTCTTCCCATCCTTTATAATGAATGGATGTGCTGGCTGGTTTTGTCTTCCTGTTGCGCTGGGACATGCGGCCGTACTGCGCATGTGCGGCTGGCTGGTTTTGTTTTCCTGCCACGCTGGAACGCACGGCCGTACTGCGCATGTGCAGCCGATCGTGACTGTCCTGGCACTTCCTAGTTTAAAGACAGCACGGCCGTAGTGCGCAGGTGCTGCCGATCGTGACTGTCCTGGCACTTCCTAGTTTAAAGACAGCACGGCCGTAGTGCGCAGGTGCTGCCGGAATGTGCTATTAAAAACAGCTGTTGTATGTGTCATGCTGTCCTATCAGGGGTCAGCATGACTTAAGAAGTGCACTATATATTTGAGCGTGCTTGCATCATTGGCCACGCCTCTGATGATATCCACATAGGATGAAACATGTCAGGCTGGTCAATGCAAGTACGCTGAGAACCGCGGATTGTTGCTGTTTTTCTGTGATGATTTTTACTTCATACCTGTAAGTAGACTACAATAAACTACTACTGTTTTACCTTACGGGCTTCACTATTTGTTGCTTTCTGTTTGCTGGTTTGTTCCTGCTGATGACTGCACCAACCTGTCCATCGTTAATACGAGTCCTGAGCTTTCTGATATGTGGTGACCTGATTGTTTCCATGCTGTGCCTGCCCATGATGGAGTGTGCCATTTGGATTTGCTGCTGACCCTCTGCAATATATGAGTACATCGCCTATTTTTTATATCTTTCTGGTAAGCAGACTGATAGCACGTGGGTGTGGTGTGCTTTCCTTTTACACACTGAAGCTTGGTGGAGGTTTCACATCATCTTTTATTGCTGATTGAGTTCTATGGACTATTATCATTATTTGGACATTTATTTTATTTTAGCGCTGCATTTGGACTTTTTTAGCGTCAGGTTAGCGCCAGTACCGCTAACACCCACGCACGCACCGTATACCTCCCTTAGTGGTATAGTATCTGATCGCATCAATATCTGATCCGATCAGATCTATACTAGCGTCACCAGCAGTTTAGGGTTCCCAAAAACGCAGTGTTAGCGGGATCAGCCCAGATACCTGCTAGCACCTGCGTTTTGCCCCTCCGCCCGGCCCACCCAAGTGCAGTATCGATCGATCACTGTCACTTACAAAACTCTAAAACGCATAACTGCAGCGTTCGCAGAGTCAGGCCTGATCCCTGCGATCGCTAACAGTTTTTTTGGTAGCATTTTGGTGAACTGGCAAGCACCAGCGGCCTAGTACTCCCCGGTCGTAGTCAAACCAGCACTGCAGTAACACTTGGTGATGTGGCGAGTCCCATAAGTGCAGTTCAAGCTGGTGAGGTGGCAAGCACAAGTAGTGTCCCGCTGCCACCAAAAAGACAAACACAGGACCGTCGTGCCCATAGTTCCCTTCCTGCTGCATTCGCCAATCCTAATTGGGAACCCACCGCTTCTGCAGCGCTCGTACTTCCCCCATTCACATCCCCAACCAAATGCAGTCGGCTGCATGAGAGGCATTTTTATGCCCTCCCGAGTACCCCTACCCAGCGAACCCCCCAAAAAAGATGTTGTGTCTGCAGCAAGTGCAGATATAGGCGTGACACCCGCTATTATTGTCCCTCCTGTCCTGACAATCCTGGTCTTTGCATTGGTGAATGTTTTGAACGCTACCATTCACTAGTTGAGTATTAGCGTAGGGTACAGCATTGCACAGACTAGGCACACTTTCACAGGGTCTCCCAAGATGCCATCGCATTTTGAGAGACCCGAACCTGGAACCGGTTACAGTTATAAAAGTTAGTTACAAAAAAAAGTGTAAAAAAAAAAATATATAAAATAAAAAAAAAATAGTTGTCGTTTTATTGTTCTCTCTCTCTCTATTCTCTCTCTCTATTGTTCTGCTCTTTTTTACTGTATTCTATTCTGCAATGTTTTATTGTTATTGTTATTATGTTTTATCATGATTGTTTTTCAGGTATGTAATTATTTATACTTTACTGTTTACTGTGCTTTATTGTTAACCATTGTTAACCATTTTTTTGTCTTCAGGTACGCCATTCACGACTTTGAGTGGTTATACCAGAATGATGCCTGCAGGTTTAGGTATCATCTTGGTATCATTCTTTTCAGCCAGTGGTCGGCTTTCATGTAAAAGCAATCCTAGCGGCTAATTAGCCTCTAGACTGCTTTTACAAGCCGTGGGAGGGAATGCCCCCCCCACCGTCTTCCGTGTTTTTCTCTGTCTCTCCTGTCTCAACAGGGAACCTGAGAATGCAGCCGGTGATTCAGCCAGCTGACCATAGAGCTGATCAGAGACCAGAGTGGCTCCAAACATCTCTATGGCCTAAGAAACCGGAAGCTACGAGCATTTCATGACTTAGATTTCGCCGGATGTAAATAGCGCCATTGGGAAATTGGGGAAGCATTTTATCACACCGATCTTGGTGTGGTCAGATGCTTTGAGGGCAGAGGAGAGATCTAGAGTCTAATAGACCCCAATTTTTTCAAAAAAGAGTACCTGTCACTACCTATTGCTATCATAGGGGATATTTACATTCCCCGAGATAACAATAAAAATGATTAAAAAAAAAAAAAAAATTAAAGGAACAGTTTAAAAGTAAGATTAAAAAAGCAAAAAAATAATAAAGAAAAAAAAAAAAAAAAAAAAAAAAGCACCCCTGTCGCCCCCTGCTCTCGCGCTAAGGCGAACGCAAGCGGCGGTCTGTTGTCAAACGTAAACAGCAATTGCACCATGCATGTGAGGTATCACCGCGAAGGCCAGATCGAGTGCAGTAATTTTTCCAGTAGACCTCCTCTGTAAATCTAAAGTGGTAACCTGTAAAGGCTTTTAAACATGTATTTATTTTGTTGCCACTGCACGTTTGTGCGCAATTTTAAAGCATGTCATGTTTGGTATCCATGTACTCGGCCTAAGATCATCTTTTTTATTTCATCAAACATTTGGGCAATATAGTGTGTTTTAGTGCATTAAAATTTAAAAAAGTGTGTTTTTTCCCCAAAAAATGCGTTTGAAAAATCGCTGCGCAATTACTGTGTGAAAAAAAAAATGAAACACCCACTATTTTAATCTGTAGGGCATTTGCTTTAAAAAAATATATAATGTTTGGGGGTTCAAAGTAATTTTTTTGCAAAAAAAAAAAAAACTTTCTCATGTAAACAATAAGTGTCAGAAAGGGCTTTGTCTTCAAGTGGTTAGAAGAGTGGGTGATGTGTGACATAAGCTTCTAAATGTTGTGCATAAAATGCCAGGACAGTTCAAAACCCCCCCAAATGACCCCATTTTGGAAAGTAGACACCCCAAGCTATTTTTTTTTTTTTTTGCACAAAGTTATCACTAAATGATATATTGCTCAAACATGCCATGGAAATATGTGAAATTACACCCCAAAATACATTCTGCTGCTTCTCCCGAGTACGGGGATACCACATGTGTGAGACTTTTTGGGAGCCTAGCCGCGTACGGGACCCCGAAAACCAAGCACCGCCTTCAGGCTTTCTAAGGGCGTGAATTTTTGATTTCACTCTTCACTGCCTATCACAGTTTCGGAGGCCATGGAATGCCCAGGTGGCACAAACCCCCCCCCCAAATGACCCCATTTTGGAAAGTAGACACCCCAAGCTATTTGCTGAGAGGTATAGTGAGTATTTTGCAGACCTCACTTTTTGTCAAAGTTTTGAAATTTGAAAAAAGAAAAAAAAAAAGTTTTTTCTTGTCTTTCTTCATTTTCAAAAACAAATGAGAGCTGCAAAATACTCACCATGGCTCTCAGCAAATAGCTTGGGGTGTCTACTTTCCAAAATGGGGTCATTTGGGGGGGTTTGTGCCACCTGGGCATTCCATGGCCTCCGAAACTGTGATAGGCAGTAAAGAGAGAAATCAAAAATTTTCACCCTTAGAAATCCTGAAGGCAGTGATTGGTTTTCGGGGTCCCGTACGCGGCTAGGCTCCCAAAAAGTCCCACACATGTGGTATCCCCATACTCAAGAGAAGCAGCTAAATGTATTTTGGGGTGCAATTCCACATATGCCCATGGCCTGTGTGAGCAATATATCATTTAGTGACAACTTTATGAAAAAAAAAAAAAGTCACATTCCCGCAACTTGTGTCAAAATATAAAATATTCCATGGACTCAATATGCCTCTCAGCAAATAGCTTGGGGTGTCTACTTTCCAAAATGGGGTCATTTTGGGGGGTTTTGTGCCACCTGGGCATTCCATGGCCTCCGAAACTGTGATAGGCAGTGAAGAGTGAAATCAAAAATTTACACCCTTAGAAATCCTGAAGGCATTGATTGGTTTTCGGGGCCCCGTACGCGGCTAGGCTCCCAAAAAGTCCCACACATGTGGTATCCCCATACTCAGGAGAAGCAGCTGAATGTATTTTGGGGTGCAATTCCACATAGGCCCATGGCCTGTGTGAGCAATATATCATTTAGTGACAACTTTTTGTAAATATTTTTTTTTTTTTTTGTCATTTTTCAATCACTTGGGACAAAAAAAATAAATATTCAATGGGTTCAACATGCCTCTCAGCAATTTCCTTGGGGTGTCTACTTTCCAAAATGGGGTCATTTGGGGGGGGTTTTGTACTGCCCTGCCATTTTAGCACCTCAAGAAATGACATAGGCAGTCATAAACTAAAAGCTGTGTAAATTACAGAAAATGTACCCTAGTTTGTAGACGCTATAACTTTTGCGCAAACCAATAAATATACGCTTAGTGACATTTTTTTTACCAAAGACATGTGGCCGAATACATTTTGGCCTAAATGTATGACTAAAATTTTGTTTATTGGATTTTTTTTATAACAAAAAGTAGAAAATATAATTTTTTTCCAAAATTTTCGGCCTTTTTCCGTTTATAGCGCAAAAAATAAAAACCGCAGAGGTGATCAAATACCATCAAAAGAAAGCTCTATTTGTGGGAAGAAAAGGACGCAAATTTCGTTTGGGTACAGCATTGCATGACCGCGCAATTAGCAGTTAAAGCGACGCAGTGCTAAATTGGAAAAAGACCTCTGGTCCTTAGGCAGCATAATGGTCTGAGGCTCAAGTGGTTAAGGTCGGGCTCTGAGATGCAGCCAAAACTCCACTTTCAGCCTGCCATTTTGTTGTAGACCATGTGCGGTTGAAGTTGAGAATTCTGCAGTTTTTGCAGCTGGGCAACATTCCTTTCTATTGCATCTAACTCTGCCTGGTGCCTGGACATTTTTGAAGCTTCGGATATGAAGAATAATGTCAAGGAAACGCTTGCTGCTGAAGATTATCTCCAACACTGTTGCAGAGATTTTTAAGTGAGTGGCCAAACCTCAACACGTTAAAAGAGAGATAAAAAGCAAGTTTATGCTTATAAAAGCTACATTTGTTTTCACAGTGTAACCTTTTTTTTCTAAAACATAACACTACAACAATAGGAATATTTGAAAGCATTTGAAATCAGTTTTGTATATTCATTTGGGAAATGCAATTGTTTTTCTGTAACATAAAATGTTGCCTTTATAGTAATTATAAAAGTTCACATACACGATTTGAAGACAATGAGCAGCTTAAAATATAATGTGAAATACTGGAAATGTTATTCTATTTTTAGCATTAAACATAAAAATGTAAGTGAGAAAATGAAATACAAAAATTGGAATAGACAGAGCCAGATGGATGATAGATATTGCCAGATGGATTGAGTTTGTTCACTTACATATGAGGTATGAATATTGCATGCAGATAAATAATTTTCATCATATTCTACTTCTATTTTACAATTTATCTTACTCATGATATATGCGGTAAAATATAGAAGAGAAAAACCATCTCAGAAAATGTTGGAACCAGCAATTTACATTAACATATGAAAGTTTTTTTTTTTATAGATAGTATTACTTTTTATAATGGGTAATTTTGATTACTGTATTTTATGTTAGGATAGGTAAAGTATTTAGTTTGTCCTGGATACAGTGTCATAATGGAGATAATTTATCTCAGCAATCACTTGTGCTAGGGTTGCTAACTTCTGTCTTTAACTACTGACACATATGAATTGCACAGATTCTGTGGCTGATTAAATATAGGTGAAGAGGATACAGCTCTAACTAATATGGTAACCTGTACAGGTGGTTCCCTAGTTACAAATGACTCCTACTTACAAACGGAGGGAGACAAGAGGAAGTGTGAGGAAATCTACCACTAGGAAGGGACATTCACTCCTGTAACAGTTATTATGGGAAAAAGGTACCTCCACTGATGCTTTATTACCAATCCTTGTTTCCCCAACAACCCAAAATTTTCAAAACCCAATTGTCATTGGGACAGAAAGTGAGAGGAAATCTTCTAAACAGGGGCACAGGCAGCAAAACAAATGTTACAGGGGTGTTAACCCTTCCCTATGCTATCTAAAAAGCTTAAAAATAGTTTTTTTGGCTGGAGCTACACTTAAAAAATTTACCTGTTTCGACTTACAGATTAAACTTAAGAAGAAACCTACAGACCCTATCTTGTTTTTAACCCAGGAACCACCTGTATTACTTAGATATGTTAGTAAATAAAGGGATATGTTTACAACTTGACTTTGTGTATAACTATGGATTCAAATTGAATGGAAATGCATCCTTTTGACCAGTTTGTACAGTATATACCCGTATGAATTCCTCGCTGTCATACCCCTTATATTGCCAATGTTGTTATCATGAATTTTGTTATTCTATACAGCAGTACAAAGAGCAAAACCCAAAGCAAAGCATCAGAGTTCAATCGATCAAAGCCAAATTAATTTTAAAAAAAAACATTTCTTTCTGTGCATATTCCATGTATCCCATTGCTCACTGCTTTTTTGTATAAGCCTAGCCATTACACTGATTTGAAAAACTGCAACATGAACATGAGGTATTAAAGCATAAAACAACAATTTTTTTGAGAGTTTGGATTTCATTTACCAAAGGCAAATAGGCTGTTTCATTTGCAAGGACATTTTTACTTTATAAGACTGATGACTACCATCATTCAAGTTCAAGCAAAAGCATGATTTGTTTTTATTTTTCTTGCATGTGATTGGGTATTTTTTTCAAAATGATGTTTCACCACATTCTCTAAGTTAAAGGAAAGCTTCCATTGCAAAGCGAAAAGTCTCTTGCATAGGAAATCAACCTCATTGGTGGGCCACCACAAAAAAACAGTTGATAGTCGATACAAAATATGCTTGATGAAGCAGCCATGCATGTCATAAAAAATGTTATATTATATATAAGTGTTGTGTTAAATATCAGATATATACAGTAAGTTCCCTACATATGAACCTTCAAGTTGTGAACTTTCAAAGATACGGACATGTGTTTGCACAGTTTTTTTTCATTCAACCCAGTGGGCTGAACAAAAAAAAAAGTCAGATCGCTATCCAACACAAGCAATGTTGGTGCAGCGATCTTCCCAACTGTGCTATTGTTCTTACAGGGGGACTCCCCCCACCAGAACACACTGATTAGCACTAGCATCCTTTGTCAGCAAGGGCTGATCTTTGTTGTACTTGTGAACAAGTTGGACTTACGAATGAGCTCCCGGAAGGAAACTCGTTCATAAGTAGAGGACTTACTGTATATACAGGTATACAGTATCTTACAAAAGTGAGTACACCCCTCACATTTTTGTAAATATTTTATTATATCTTTTCATGTGACAACACTGAAGAAATGACACTTTGCTACAATGTAAAGTAGCAAGTGTACAGCTTGTATAATAGTGTAAATTTGCTGTCCCCTCAAAATAACTCAACACACAGCCATTAATGTCTAAAACGCTGGCAACAAAAGTGAGTACACCCAAAAGTGAAAATGTCCAATATTAGGCCCAAAGTGTCAATATTTTGTGTGGCCGCTATTTTCCAGAACTGCCTTAACCCTCTTGGGCATGGAGTTCACCAAAGCTTCGCAGGTTGCCATTGGAGTCCTCCTCCACCCCTCCATGACGAAATCACAGAACTGGTCGATGTTAGAGACCTTGCGCTCCTCCACCTTCCATTTGAGGATGCCCCATAGATGCTCAGCAGGGTTTAGGTCAGTCCATCACCTTTACCCTCAGCTTCTTTAGTAAGGCAGGGGTCATCTTGAAGGTGTGTTTGGGGTTGTTATCATGTTGTAGGTATTAGCTGGCTATGGTAATCCAGTGACTATCTTTGAAGAAAATGCAGCGAAGGACAATTACATTTTTCAGCTGGCTGTGTCGGATTTGAATCTCAATGACGATATCTTGCAGAGTGAAAAGATAGGACACACTATCAAAATTATAGAACCCAATAATCCATTTCAAGCTGTTAAGGAAGGCAGTACCTAAAGAAGAAGGACCCTGCTACTCCTGCAGCGAGGAAGAAAAAGGCCCAGGACCTGGAGCATCACGTGAACATAGATTTAGATACTGAGGACTATCGGAGTTCCACTGCATCAGGGTATTTGGAGTATATAGGCACCAATCTTATCCAACTTGTACAGACGATCTTTCCACACAAGCAAAGGCCCTGGCTGGGTTTTAGCCGTCTGTTTGGTTTTGCTTGCCATCTGGTAAGCACGTTTTTCATAAGGTGGTGGCACTTATTCGTTGATTGGGCTCACTTGGGTGTTTATCTGGATCTGTTTGAACTGTCACTCATTTAATAATTTATTTGATACCTACAAGCTATTGTTGGATTGAACCTTCACACAGCGCAGCTTCTCCTCTCCATGTTGGAATACTGCCCTGCAGCCCAGTCTCCAAAGGGTGGGGATCATGCTCTGCTTCACTATGTCACAGAACATGTTGGCAATCATGGTTCCCTCAATGAACTGTAGCTCCCCAGTCCCAAAAGCACTAATGCAGCCCACCATGACACTCCCATCACCACGCTTGACTGTAGGCAAGACACACTTGTCTTTGTATTCCTCACTTGGTTGCCGCCACGCACACTTGACACCATCTGAACAAAATACGTTTATCTTGTCTCAGACCACAGGACATGGTTCCAGTAATCCATGTCCTTAGTCTGCTTGTCTTCAACAAACTGTTTGCGGGCTCTCTTGTGCATCATCTTTAGAAAAGGCTTCCTTCTGGGACAACAGCCATACAGACCATTTTGATGCAGGGGGCTGATTATGGTCTGAGCACTGACAGGCTGACCCCCCACTCCTTCAACCTCTGCAGCAATGCTGGCAGTACTCATACATCCATTTTCCAAAGACAACCTCTGGATATGATGCTAAGCATGTGCACTCAACTTCTTTAGTCTACCATGGTGAGGACTGTTCTGAGTGGAACCTGTCCTGTTCAACCGCTGTCTGGTCTTGGCCACCGTGCTGCACCTCAGTTTCGGGGCCTTGGCAATCTTCTTATAGCCTAGGCCATCTTTATGTAGAGCAACAATTCTTTTTTTCAGATTCTCAGAGAGTTCTTTGCCATGAGGTGCTATGTTGAACTTCCAGTGACAAGTATGACAGAGTGAGAGCGATAACACCAAATTTAACACACCTGCTCCACATTCACACCTGAGACCTTGTAACACTAACGAGTCACATGACACCAAGAAGGGAAGGCCCAATTTGGACATTTTCCCTTAGGGCTGTACACACTTTTGCTGCCAGCGGTTTAGAAATGAATGGATGTGTGTTGAGTTATTTTTAGGGGACAGCAAATTTACACTGTTATACAAGCTGTACACTCACTACTTTACATTGTAACAAAGTGTAATTTCATCAGTGTTGTCACATGAAAACATATAATAAAATATTTACAAAAATGTGAGGGGTGTACTCACTTTTGTGAAATACTGATATATATATATATATATATATATATATATATATATATATATATATATATATACATATACACACACATACATATACACATACACATACACATACATACATACGAAGGCCAGTATGGTGGCCTGAATTTATGGGAGGAGCCCGGGTGGTATTTAGCCTGTACGTTTGATCACAAGTTGTGGCTTTTCCCTTCGTGGACTTCAAACCTTTTTCGTGTCATACGCAATGTTGTGGTTCATTATGTTTCCTATCCTGCATCCCTTTTGTACTTAAGCTGTTCTGACATCATTCGACACAGGAATAGTACATTCATAGGTTCCCTCTGCCTTGTTTGTCATTCCATCTACAAACATACAATTTGTTCGTAGATCCAAGCCTCCGAGCCGCTGTCAGGCATTGTCCAATATCACTAGACACAGGCTTCACTGTTTATAGGATTCACTGTACATGGGGTTGCCGTCTTATCCATTTGGAGATTAGCATGTATTGATTGCACGGGTTCTGTGGCTGATTGAGGTGGTAACTAGACCCACCTGGTGCCTTGTCTGCACTTTGATTAGCCTGGGGGGCTGGGTCATTGCTATGTGTTTGGTTTTACAGTAACGAGGGGCATACGTATTACTACTGATTTGTATCAGATTCATTTAATTTTACTTCCAAAGGATTCAAATCGAATTCATTTCATACATTTTACAACTGATTTGTAACAAAGTCATTTCACTTTACTATACGTATCGGATATATTGCATACTTTATACAGTCCGATTCGAACCTAGTCGCACTGGCGGCACAACGGTTCAAATCAGATACATTACACATGCCGATTTGTATCGAGTCATGTTGCTTACCCTATTACCGATTTGTATCGGTTCATGTAATTTCCTCTGTTCATGTCTTACCCTACCTACCGATATATATCGGTTCACATCCTACCCTACAATTGATGTGTATTGGATCCATTTTTGATATTCGTCACAGTCTGATGCGAATCTAGTTACATCGGCGGCACAACGATTCATATCGGATGCACTGCACACACCGATTCGTATCGGTTCACATTCTACCCTACAACCGATTCATATCGGGTCCATTTTTTCATACCCAGCATGGTCATATCAGATTTATTTTCTTACACTCTCCAGCACAGCTACAACTGGTTAGGGTCACAGTTGATTCCTACACATAAAATTTTCTGCTAGCCTTGTTTTTGCCCATCAGTAGGTTAATTTCTTGCAATCGTTGCAAGCACGTCTCAAGCAGCACAAACATCTTGCAATTGTTGCAAACACATACAGAAATACAACTTCTTACAGTCACTACAAACACATCTCCAGTGATATAAACTCCCTTGCAATCATTGCAAGCACACATCTAAGCATAACTTCTTGCAATCGTTGCAAGCTAGCATTCAAGCACAACTCTTTCAATCATTGCATGCATGTATTCAAGCATAACTCCTTGCAATCATTGCAAGCATGCATCCAAGCATAAACTCCTTGCAATCATTGCAAGCACGTATCCAAGCATAAACTCTTGCAATCATTGCAAGCACATTCCCAGTGGCACACAATCAACCACTCATCATTTTTTAATGGCACTTAATCAGCCACTTGTCTCCAGTGGCATTTTCATATGAGCGACGCACCATTTTCTGTCTGTCATTTCTCCCTTAGGTCAGTCGAATTCAGGTTCCATCTTGCATCAAGTTGGACATGGTTTCCTCAGAAAAAAAAAACCATAGGGATCACATCTTCACCAGGGCCAGTCGCATAACAGGGGTGGGACAGCTCGTTTCAGTTAAAAAATAAATAAATTAAAAAAAGGGAAATATACAGTATATGTATTGCACTTATGTTATCCTTACTACAGGTTTCCGGTCGACCGAGTTTTTGATCCTTATCAGGACCTTGCTTCTAGCGCGTCAGTCAGGCATGTAGTTCACGGGTTCCTCTGTCACATTATTCTGCAGCACCCTTTCACTAAAAGTTCACTTCACATACACAATTCAAGATGCTCATCGGGCATTAGTTACTGTCATGTATGTCTCCGCATTACACTCTATTTTCAAAGGAAGACCCTTTACCTCACAGACAAGGTGGCTAAACGATGAGCTTGCTGACAGTGCAAGCATTAGCAGACCGAGCATGTGTCACTGACTACAGACCGCAATATTCCTACATAGGTCGTACCAGACATCAGCTTCTTGCCCCAGGACGCCCTGGGGTTCTTGTCCACAGGCTTGTGTTTAGCTCATTATAATAAACAAAAAACCGCGCTAAAAAAGTGCATAAATAAATATTCTTTAGTAGAGTCCGTGTAGTCCCATATGAATGTCCACAAAAATAAGGAAGGTGAAATTAATATAGATGAATAACATATCATTTTCTTCCCATGTGATAAGTGATAAACGGCACAGGGACTGGAAACACCAAAATATTGCGCTTACCAGATGTAAGCCAAATAAGAGCGGGTGGCTCAAACCCAGCCAGGGCCTTTTATAATGATGATCCAGCCGAGTCAAGATGATCACACTCGTCTCATATGTCCAGTCCGTTAAGATTTATATCCAAAAAATATAACACAAGCATAGCGTAATACTGATATATAAAAAACTCAAAAATAAAAATGTGCAAAACTCAAAAAAGGATAAATCATGGATATCATATATCATCCAACGTTGACACAGCAACCATGGATGTTGAGTGAATAACGTGCAATCATGCAAAAAAATGTGAATTGAGGTGAAATAGATAAGAGGAATTGCAACCCCAATCTCAAATCAGAAAATATTACAGCTGTACCAAATCACCCAAAAAATGTATTAATAAAACGTGAAAAGAGAAAAAACGGACCAATAACAGATAGCTTATCGCATGCACATGCTGCTTACCAGATGATAAATTATACAGGCAAAGTGTCACACAACTAAGCGTGCAGATAGGGTGGGAACACACCAGCGAATCCTAGGGGATATTCAGCTTACCAGACAGCCTCACAAGGTAGGCAAGTAGAATAGAGCATACACAGGCTCCTATCCGGAGTGGCGTAGATCCATCCTAGCCAGTCAAGCCCAAGCTCAGCGGTACATATGAAGTGAAAAATGCCCAATAGTGTAATACTGTATAATCCACTTTATTCTAATAGAAATTGCACTTACATGAATGAAGTTAAAAACAGGCGAGAAAATGGAGCCGGCCGGCACTCAAACAAAACTCCCGTCCTCACAGGGCAAATGTGGTGACATCAGCACGTCCCTCCCAGACGCGTTTCGTCACACGCTGACGTTTTCAAGGTGTGACGAAACGCGTCTGGGAGGGACGTGCTGACGTCACCACGTTTGCCCTGTGAGGACGGGAGTTTTGTTTGAGTGCCGGCCGGCTCCATTTTCTCGCCTGTTTTTAACTTCATTCATGTAAGTGCAATTTCTATTAGAATAAAGTGGATTATACAGTATTACACTATTGGGCATTTTTCACTTCATATGTACCGCTGAGCTTGGGCTTGACTGGCTAGGATGGATCTACGCCACTCCGGATAGGAGCCTGTGTATGCTCTATTCTACTTGCCTACCTTGTGAGGATGTCTGGTAAGCTGAATATCCCCTAGGATTCGCTGGTGTGTTCCCACCCTATCTGCACGCTTAGTTGTGTGACACTTTGCCTGTATAATTTATCATCTGGTAAGCAGCATGTGCATGCGATAAGCTATCTGTTATTGGTCCGTTTTTCTCTTTTCACGTTTTATTAATACATTTTTTGGGTGATTTGGTACAGCTGTAATATTTTCTGATTTGAGATTGGGGTTGCAATTCCTCTTATCTATTTCACCTCAATTCACATTTTTTTGCATGATTGCACGTTATTCACTCAACATCCATGGTTGCTGTGTCAACGTTGGATGATATATGATATCCATGATTTATCCTTTTTTGAGTGTTGCACTTTTTTATTTTTATTTTTGAGTTTTTTATATATCAGTATTACGCTATGCTTGTGTTATATTTTTTGGATATAAATCTTAACGGACTGGACATATGAGACGAGTGTGATCATCTTGACTCGGCTGGATCATCATTATAAAAGGCCCTGGCTGGGTTTGAGCCACCCGCTCTTATTTGGCTTACATCTGGTAAGCGCAATATTTTGGTGTTTCCAGTCCCTGTGCCGTTTATCACTTATCACATGGGAAGAAAATGATATGTTATTCATCTATATTAAATTTCACCTTCCTTATTTTTGTGGACCTTCATATGGGACTGCACGGACTCTACTAAAGAATATTTATTTATGCATTTTTTTAGCGCGGTTTTTTGTTTATTATTTTGTATTTAGTGTGCCACACTTGTAACCGCAGCTCCTTTTTCTTTGCCAAGCGCAGTTTTTTCTTTTTGATTTTGTGTTTAGCTCAGACATGTACCCAAGCTATCGGTTACCTGGCCAGTCACCTGCTGGCTCACCTCTGTTGCCACGCACTCTTGAGTTTTCTAAATTTCCACTCAACAGGGTTCTACACAATAGAACACAGTCAGCTCTAGCTACGCCTGTCATTTCCTTTTCCTGTACTTCTCCTTTTCTTATTGTCTGAAATTTCCTACTGCTACACCTCCTCTTAAACACATGCACCCCCTTGTTTTGTCTTATAGCCAAAGCAATGCCACAGGCCAGCAGCGAGGATTTCACAACCGCCCCTCTGTCACCCTCTGTGGGCTCATACACCGGCAGCATGCAGTCCCTTAGGGGATGGACCAGCCCAAGCTCATAGCAGAGCTCAGGAGCAAGAGCATTCCCTATCCCGCTATGGCCAGGAAGGCAGAGCTCTTGAGGCTCCTCTTCCCGCCACCATCTGCAGCCGGGTCCAGCATCCAGCAGGCATCCCTGCAATCCTTCTCTGGGCCATCTCCCAGGTGAACTCCTTGGTCTCCTCCTTACCCGCAGCAGTCTCTGATGACCAGACCAGAGTGACAGTTCTGAAAGTGCGCCCAACCATGGCCCTCCCTGACCCAGTCACAGTCCCGGTACTAGCATCTCCTTTAGCATGCATGTAGTCAGAGACTACACCACCATCCTCCCTGCTCACCTTGTTCCAGCCAGAATCAGGAAGGACATCTTGGAGGGCAAGGACGTCAATCTGGCGTCCCTTCTCATTTCAGTACATGACCTGGCTGGAAATAAGTTGTACGCCTGAGGGGGACGTCTCAGTAGTCATTAAATCAAAAAACCCCAGCCTCAATCGTAAGCTAACAACTAACTGAGTTCGTCCTGGCTTTGGAATGTTCAGAGATGTCCTTTGCTCTACCACGCCCAGCAGGAGGGAATAACTGGGCTTATATCACCATGCAGTGACGGACCTAGGATATAAGTATACCAGAAAGGAGGAGAACTGCCATCCAACTAGATCATATATGTTGCCAACATCCCCTGGGTCAAATTATATAAACAATTACCCCCAATAAGGGATTAATGGGACTTTAACGGAAACCACGTAATGTAAAATCTAATTTTATTAGGTAGAAAATGGTATTTGTAAAAACCATTATGCCCCGTACACACGGTCGGATTTTCCGATGGAAAATGTGTGATAGGACCTTGTTGTCGGAAATTCCGACCGTGTGTAGGCTCCATCACACATTTTCCATCAGATTTTCCGACACACAAAGTTTGAGAGCAGGGTATAAAATTTTCGGACAAAACCCGTTGTCGGAAATTCCGATCGTGTGTACACAAATCCGACGGACAAAGTGCCACACATGCTCAGAATAAATAAAGAGATGAAAGCTATTGGCCACTGCCTCGTTTATAGTCCCGACGTACGTGTTTTACTTCACCGCGTTTAGAACGATCGGAATTTGACAACTTTGTGTGACCGTGCGTATGCAAGACAAGTTTGAGCCAACATCCGTCGGAAAAAATCCTAGGATTTTGTTGTTGGAATGTCCGAACAAAGTCCGACCGTGTGTACAGGGCATTAGGGTAATCAAAATTGCATAACACAAAAATATCACAAATGACAAATAAAAAGCTATACAATCTGTACTGATATGTAAGAATTGAGGCTATGTTCTGTAATCTTCCACGAGGTCTTATGCGTTTCGGGACTGAGCAGGCTGTCCCTTCATCAGAGACACTTCGTGGAACATAGTCCTATTGTATAATAGAATACAAGTTGAAGAAGATAGTAAGTACAAAAACAAAAAACACAGAAATGACATTTGCTTAGTATTACATATAGAACATTACGTCAATGTAAACACAAATAAAAGAAGCAACCTACCCAAGCATAACAGTGTCGGAGCATTCATTGCCGAGGCAGCAGCGGCGAAAGTGTAAAAAAACACCCACGGGTCCAAAAGCTGAGGAACCGGGGTGTATGGTTGGCCCCACTCTATCCACACTGATCCACCCCACAAAAAAAGGACACCAGACAACACTGCCCGTTCAGAGGGAAACTAAATCACAGTGCAGTAGATATCTAAAAAGTAATAAAATGTATATACTGTAATTTAAAAATATCTGTGTCAACTAATCGGTATAACGATCATAATACAATAAAGATAATTAGATTAGTTAAATTACTAATACCATACCTGGGTGTCCACAGGTGTAAATTAGTGAGTCTAGGTGGAAACCAGAGAAGAAAAGACCATACAAAATGTGGGATGTAGGGGTGATAACTGATTTAATGGTTCTTCATACCATCGAGGTCTGTAAGTGACAGAAGGCAACGCTGTGTAAACAACCATCCATCAATATGCTCGGAAAGAGAGATATGTGTATACACCAAGCAGCACGGAGAGCACTTACTTATAGGTGCAAAGCTTCTTCCTGCCAAGCAAAGGACACTCATGCAAAGCCATCCGGACCATCCATCGCCGTGCGATGCAATGACAGAATCGCTCCAGTCGGCGCAGTGTTTTAAAGAGCTTGAAGGGGGCGGGATCAGACGTGGCGCCGCATTGCACATGCGGCGTCATCACGTCAAACAACAGGGAAAACAGGGAAAGCAGTATCCGAATACGAGCGGCCGCACAGCGGCGCCACGCCCACTGCAGCGTACTCACACACAGCTCCCCTCGAGCGGGATGTAAACATCTGACAGGCGGTTCCACCCACCAAAACGTGGAGGGCGGCTAGGCGTCACTACTAGTCGCCTAGTAACCGATAAACAGAAGCCGTGAAGCAAAGCATTAACCAAGGCAATGGGACACAAGCTGATAGTAGGGAATTTTTATACAACTTAACCTGATCCTTCACAGTCCTGTATAGGTAAAGGGAACCAACCAGAGGGGTTAATTTAATAACAAAAAAAATCCCCACATACATCCCAACTGAACAAGTGAAAAAGTGTTGCAGATGCCAACAAAGAAGGGGGGGAATCCTGAGCCAACGCTGCACGGCCCACCCCACAGAGAAGGAACCTGAGAGGGGGGTCATGCAACGATGGCCCACCGACGCAGGAAGGCAACCAGGTGAACAATCGCCACTGAAACCAGCAACAAGGATGCCCACTGGCACGCCAAAGACGGAAGCCCCCATAGGAACAAAAAAGGTTCCGGGGGCCCCCCTGCGCCGAGCGGGACAGAATGGGGTCAGCCAATGTAAAGAGACACCAATGCGTCCACAGACAGACAAGGCAAGGAGGGCTCCGACACCAATAGGGCACAAGAACAGGCAAAATTTACCTCATGTTTAAAAACTGGGCATGACAAGTAAGCAAAAAGGTAAATATTAAATATTACCAAGAGGCAATTGTGGCATGATAATGCACATGAAGGATAGAAATAGAAATGAACATATATATATCGAAAAGACATATCCTAAACCGAGGAGGCTAAAGATCCTTCTCACAGCTTCCTGATGTAAAACCCTCTAGAAATGGTCTATAACTAAGTTTCTCATTTAAGCCAGGGGGTGAGGTGGCAACAAGGTCCGCAATCCAGCGGGCTTCCTGCTGTAGGAGGACCTTGTTCCAATCCCCGCCCCTTGGGTTAGGGTGAATTCTATCCAGGATCAGAAATTGAATTCCCAGGAAGATCCCATGGTGTTCATTAATGACATGCCTTCCTAGAGGGAGGTCTGGGTTAGCTTTTTTCATTGAAGTGATGTGCCTAGAGGCCCGCAAGGAGAACTTCAATTTTGACTTGCCAACGTAGAATCGCTGGCATTGGCAAGTAAGGAGGTACACTACCACCCCCGGTCTTACAGTTAAAATAGTGACGAGGTGTATATGGTCGTCCATTAGGGAGAATGTTTTTTTTGCTTGTGTTCATGTATCTGCATATAGGTCAACCCCCACATGTGAATGTCCCAAATCTTTTGCATGGATCATTTAGAAATTTGCCTACGAATTCACTGTGAACTAATTGGTCCCTTAATGAGCTAGTGCGTCGGTATGTAATAGAAGGTCGTGTGGATAGATGTGGGCGTAAGGTCGGGTCAGCATATAGTATATGCCAAAACCTATTAAGAATTGATTTAATCGATTCATGTTGATTGCTGAATCTCATAATCATCCTAACTGGGGCACAATTATTAGGTTTCCTTCGATGGCTAAAGAGTATTTTGCATCTGGTCCATTGGCTCTCTTGAATGCTTTTTTCAAGATGGAATGCGAGTATCCCCTGAGGCAAAGTCTGTCTCTCAAGGCGGATGCTTTGCATAGAAATGATTCTTGATCAGAGCAATTCTGCTTCAGCCTGAGGTACTGGCTATAGGGAATTGCCCGGAGAAGGGGCTGGGGGTGGGCGCTGGAAGCGTGCAATATAGTATTGTCTGCTGTGGGTTTGCGAAAGAGACTACTTGATAGACTACCATCCTCATTTTTAGTGATGATGGTGTCCAAAAAAGTGACACTGGTCTCACTGTGAGTGAAGGTGAACTTTAAATTTAAAGTGTTCTGTTGCATGCAATTGATGCATTCCTCCAGCTCCCTCTCCGAGCCCTCCCACAACATCAGAATGTCCTCAATATATCGGAACCAAGCTGCTACATGTTGTGTATGAGATCGAGAGGACTCGTCAGACAAAAACGACTTCTCCCACTCCCCCAGGTACAGATTGGCGTACGATGGGGCACAAGACGTGCCCATCGCCGCGCCCTGTACCTGGAGGAAGTGGGAGCCATCGAAAGATAAGACATTGTGATGGAGAATAAACTCCAATGCCATTATGATGAATTTGCATAATTTTTTGTCGTCTCTATGCGTTTGCACAATAACACGTCTGATTACAGCCAAACCTAGCTGATGGGGGATGGAACTGTATAGAGCTTCTATGTCGATAGCCACCAATAAAGAACACTGTGAGACATGAAGGCCCTCTAGACTTTGTAGGAGATGGATGGTATCACGCACAAAGGAGGGTAAATTCTCAACAAAGGGTTTGAGGTGAGTTTCGACATAGAAGCTAAGATGTTCAGTGAGGGCTCCATTGCCCGATACGATTAGTCTCCCTGGTGGGACCAATGCGTTTTTGTGAACCTTGGGTAGGCAGTAAAAGGTTGGAGTCCTGGGATACTTGATGCGCAAGAATTTCCAGGTGTCCTGATCTATAATGCCTTGGGAAAAAGCTCCATCTACAAGGGCGTAAAACTGAGTTTCAAATCTGGCAATGCTTGCTCTAGGAATTGGTTTGTACCAATCTCGGTTTGCCAAAACTTTTTTACACATTGCCCTATATTGATCATTGGACATAATGACAATGTTGCCCCCCTTGTCGGAGGGCTTGATCGTCAAAGAGTGTCATTTTTTTAAATTTTCAAGTGCGAGTCGTTCGGAGGAGGACAAGTTATCAACCTTTTTTTGAATTTTTAATTTCCTAATCTCAGCGAATGTCAACGAAGAGACGAAGGGCGTCAAATTCGGGTTGGAGCTGAGAGGGGGAAATTTGTCTAACTTGTTTTTCAGATTTTTAGACCGAGGGGGAGGTGCTTCGACCATTAGTTGTTCCTGGAGCAATGACTCTATGTCAATAGAATCGATAAGATCTGTTGGATCCTGTTCGTCAAGTAGAGACAACAGTACGTCCAAATCCTTTTCCTGCTGGGTGGTCGATAAATCAAATTTGTCGTTATTTTTAGAATACATACTTTTAAGCAGTAATTTTCTCGCAAACAAATTCAAGTCTTTGATGGCCTCGAAGGTATCTAGGTTGGAGTTTGGGCAGAAACTTAGCCCTTTAGATAGTAACAACCTCTCTTCTATGGAAAGGTTATAACTAGACAAGTTTATAATATTCATGTCTTGAGTGTTAGTTGTTTTGACAAGTCCGGTCTCTATGTTTTGGGGAGAGGGGTGGAACCCTGTGGAAAAAACCTACTTCTACTAGCCTCGTCATTGGAGGCCAACCCCAAACCCAGACTCGATTGGAAAGATTGTCCATTCGTGTGTTGAGATAGCAGAGAGTTATCACCCAAGGTACCAGGAGGGTTAATAGAAATATCACCACGTGTATTATAGTTACCAGGAGTTCCAAGGACAGATTGAATGATAGAAGGAGGATGATCTGTGATTAGTTTTTTTTGCGTGTTCGAATCTCCGCCAGATAAGGCACATTTGGCTTTCTTCTGTCTATTTCTGTTACGGTTCCGAGAAGAAGAGGAAGCAGAGACAGAAGAATTAATAGAGGAATCTGACCCCCTTTCCATAGTAGCTTTAGTTAAACCTCTATTTTTAGGATTGGGTGTATAGTTATTTTGAAGCCATTTATAGGCTTTTCCATCTTGGAATGACACTTTGTCACGCCAAAATTTTTTGTCTTTCTTTCTCAAAATTTCAATGGTTACTTGGTCTAGGTGGGTCTTAATTCTCTCTTCGTGTTCCTTCAAAGCAGGAAGACTTTTAAATGTTTGTAATTTCATGTATACTAGATCTATCTCCTTCTCAAGTCCCAGAATCCGACTTCTATACTCTTCAATGAGCATTTTCATCATGTTACGTGTACATGTCTGCAGGTTGTCTTCCCATCTCTTTTTAAATTCTGAATTAACCTGGTCAATCAAGGGAAAAATTTGAATAGGGAGTCTGTATGGATTGATGTCCTCTCTAATGTATTTTTCAAAATTCTCTATATGCCAAAAAAAGGAGACTTTTTTCTCAACTAGTCTACCAAGCTGGTTGCATAGGGAGGATAGCTTAGACTGAACCGCCTCTCCCTCACAGTGGCTCTTGGAATAGTCTGCCATAAGGGCTACCCAGTTCTGGCCCTGAAACATGCTGGCTAAGTATGTCTCAATGATGTGAAAACACAAACAAAAATTATATATAACAATTGACAAAGAGCAAACGTCGTAAACTATAACTCGTATATATACTTAAAGAAGATAGATATGATGTAGTTGGATATGCAAACGGGCGTATGTGGGTATTTGTTACCCTGAAATCAAGATACCAAAAAGGAGGAGAACTGCCATCCAACTAGATCATATATGTTGCCAACATCCCCAGGGTCAAATTATATAAACAATTACCCCCAATAAGGGATTAATGGGACTTTAACGGCAACCACGTAATGTAAAATCTAATTTTATTAAGTAGAAAACGGTATTTGTAAAAACCATTAGGGTAATCAAAATTGCATAACACAAAAGTATCACAAATGACAAATAAAAAGCTATACAAGCTGTACTGATATGTAAGAATTGAGGCTATGTTCTGTAATCTTCCACGAGGTCTTATGCGTTTCGGGACTGAGCAAGCTGTCCCCTCATCAGAGACACTTCGTGGAACATAGTCCTATTGTATAATAGAATACAAGTTGAAAAAGATAGTAAGTACAAAAACAAAAAACACAGAAATGACATTTGCTTAGTATTACATATAGAACATTACGTCAATGTAAACACAAACAAAAGAAGCAACCTACCCAAGCATAACAGTGTCGGAGCATTCATTGCCGAGGCCGCAGCGGCGAAAGTGTAAAAAAACACCCACGGGTCCAAAAGCTGAGGAACCGGGGTGTATGGTTGGCCCCACTCTATCCACACTGATCCATCCCACAAAAAAAGGACACCAGACAACACTGCCTGTTCAGAGGATATAAGTATTGAGGATATTCATTTTACAATTACCACCGGTGGTTTTCGGCCCAAACAGCAGCCAGGCTTGCCCAGTTCCAGACCAAGATAGACTGGAGTGTCACCGACACAGAACAGTTTTTTCGCCACTTTGCCAGTCTACGCTCCCCACTCTGCCAGTCCTCTACCCACACAGCAAACTGGTACTCTGATGCAGCCACAAGGCACCCCTTCAATACCCCTTCCACCTAGCGTACCATTTGTCTGCACCTCATTCTTCTCATGTCCCAAGTCTGAATTCCCTGATTCTTTCCGAGGAATTCTCCCTCAAGTATGTGTCGGTTGACTTAGCCATGCAGGCCATCATTAAAATAGGTACTGGCGCGTGGCTGTCTGAAGCAGACATCTCAGATGCATGCAAACTTCTGCCTATTGAGCCATTCCTCTAGTGATGGCATGGCATTAAACAGAGGGTTGCTTATTACTTTACCACCAAGTTGACCTTTGGGTCCAAAGCAGCCTGTGGATGTTCAATGCTTTGCCCAGTCCCTTACATGGATTGTATCGCATCAGGCCCAGTGTCAGATGATCATCTATTACCTCAATGATTTTCTGCCCATCAAATAGCTAGGCATACCCCTGGTAGACCTAGACAGATTAAGAGTGGTGTTTAACAACCTCAACGTACCTATAGCTGAACATAAAGTGGAAGGTCCGGCACACTCCATCACCTTCCTAGGCATCACTCTGGACACGCGTGCCATGCAGACCAGCCTGCCTCCCTTGTTAGGGATGCTCAGTTTTGCTGTGAGGATTATTCCTCAAGGGTAGTCTTTCATTTCATGGCTCTTGGTTTTCTCACACAAGTACAAGGTCCTGATCAAATTTTTGAATTAGACCGGGCAGCGGTAGTGGAATTAGCAATGTGGGATGAGTTCCTCACAAACTGGAATGGCATATCGATGTTCATCCCGTCAACATCAGCTCTGTCACCACAGGTAGTCATGGGTTCCACAGCCTCCACAGGCTTTGCTGCAATTTATGGCCACCACTGGTTCGCTAGACCTTGGCCTCCAGAAATCCTCCTAATTCCCGGTCGCACTCAGTCATCATCACTGTTTGAGCTGTATCCCATTGTAGCAGTTGCCCAGGTCTGGTGCCACACGTGGACAGGACAAACTGTGGTCTTTACTACAGACAGTCAGGCTACGGCCAACATCATCATCAAGGGAACCTGGAGCCAACCCAACGACTACTCCTATCCCACCTTGGTCACAGCTAATGATGGATTGAAACCACACCTTGCCAATGCAACCCAGCTCATTAACCACTCGTTATCCTGTAACACACTGAAGGCCTCTCACACTGCTTGTAACACCTACTGCAGGTTTCTAGCCTCATGCCTCAGAGCAATGAGAGGTGACATTAGGCACGTCCTAGCCTTCGTATCGTATTACCACACGCAGCTGGCTTTTTCTCATAACACTATCAGTCTATACCTAGCTGGCATCCAGCATTTCCTCTCCTTACAGGACCCCAGAAAGCTGTCTGTGTTTACGGCCCATACAGTAAGATCCTTTCTATGTGGCATCCAGAAGCATCAGCCCATAGCCAACGGCAAAACGCCTGCCCATCACAAGTATCATCTTTAGGGACATGTCTAAAATACCTGCACGTTCCCTGTTCGGGGTTCTACCCAGTCTAGTCATCCAGGCAGCCATCTACCTGGCTTTCTACGGTTTTCTACGGTCTAGCAAAATTCACCTTTAATGGCACTGGCAGACATATACTATACTGGCACCACCTGACTCACTTTCGAAACCACTACGTCCTTCATCTTGCGGTCTCCAAAACTCAACAATCCGGACCCGAGGTCGACATCAAACTCTTTCAAACTAACAACACCTGGTACCCAGTAACAATACTCCACTGACTACTGTCTCACCTACCAACCCAATCAGACTCTAGCCCATTGTTGTCTTTTCCGACCAGCTCCCTGAGTGGCAGCCAAATTCATCAGGCACATTAGGATCCTACTGGTCAACTTGGGTCTTGACCCTGGTCGGTACTCCAGACATTCCTTCTAGATCAGTGCAGCCTCAGCTGCATCTCAGCATAGAGTGCCAGACTGTGTGATCTAGAAATTAGGTCGATAGATACATTCCAAATCCTCAGGTGGAAATGGCACAAGCACTTACCAAGCTTGCTCAATGATAAAAGTATCAATAAAGACTTACTTCCCAACCTGGGTATTTTTTCCCTCTTTTATAGACATGTGCACACTGAAATATTTTGTTTCGGAATTTTGTTTTCATCCGAAAAATAAATTTATTTAGTTACTCCCGAAATTCGTTTTTATTTATTTAGTTTTTGGTAAAAAATTGCATTAATCCGAAAATCCAAATTAAGGTCAAATCTGTCATTAAAGGCTTATGGTGTCTGTCGAATGTTCAAAGAAGATTCAACGGAGCAGTTAAACTGTACGACGCCGTCTAGTTTACCTGCTCCGTCGAATCTTCTTAGAACTTTCAACAGACACCATAAGCCAAAGTACGTGTGTACTTAGTTCTAGCTATTTTACTGCTCCTCCTCTTTGGTTACAATCAGCCAATAACATTCATCATCATCATTTTTATTTATCTTTTCTCCCCTAGGTCGAATCTTTTCTCCCCTAGGTCGAATCTTTTCTCCCCTAGGTCGAATCTTTCTCCCCTACGTCGAATCTTTTCTCTCTACGTCAAATCCTTTCTCTCTATGTAGAATAATCTTGGACTAATAGAGTTAAGGTTAGGCACATTCGACCACAGGTTTGATGGACACAGATTGTTATTGTCATCATCATGTCGAATCTCCTATCTATATCGAACTGTTGTAGCAACGAAAACAAAAATAAAGCATTTGTTTATGTCGGATCTTTCGTTTTTCGGATTCTGCACTTTCGTTATCGTTTGGTAAAATGATAACGAAAATACCTGAAATTCGGACGAAAATGCATTCGGACGAAAACGAATGCACATGTCTACTCTTTTATTGGCATACTGACCAGATGACCAAGGCACACCTCAGGTCTATGTAATGTTGTAAGTCTTGTCACGTGTTTATGTGGTCCACATTTGTCTCAGTCACAGGGCCACGACTATATATATACAGTGGGGATGAATAGAAATTCAGACCCCCTAAAATTTTTTACTCTTTGTTATATTGCAACCATTTGCTGAAATCATTTAAGTTCATTTTTTGTGCACACACCACACCCCATATTGACAGAAAAACACAGAATTGTTGACATTTTTGCAGATTTATTAAAAAAGAAAAACTGAAATATCACATGGTCCTAAGTATTCAGACCCTTTGCTCAGTATTTAGTAGCAGCACCCTTTTGATCTAATACAGCCATGAGTCTTTTTGGGAAAGATGCAACAAGTTTTTCACACCTGGATTTGGGGATCCTCTGCCATTCCTCCTTGCAGATCCTCTCTAGTTCTGTCAGGTTGGATGGTAAACGTTGGTGGACAGCCATTTTTAGGTCTCTCCAGAGATGCTCAATTGGGTTTAAGTTAGGGCTCTGGCTGGGCCATTCAAGAACAGTCACGGAGTTGTTGTGAAGCCACTCCTTCATTATTTTAGCTGTGTGCTTAGGGTCATTGTCTTGTTGGAAGGTAAACCTTTGACCCAGTCTGAGGTCCTGAGCACTCTGGAGAAGGTTTTCGTACAGGATATCCCTGTACTTGGCCACATTCATCTTTCCCTTGATTGCAACCAGTCGTCCTGTCCCTGCAGCTGAAAAACACCCCCACAGCACAATGCTGCCACCACCATGCTTCACTGTTGGGACTGTATTGGACAGGTGATGAGCAGTGCCTGGTTTTCTCCACACATACCCCTTAGAATTAAGGCCAAAAAGTTCTATCTTGGTCTCATCAGACCAAAGAATCTTATTTCTCACCATCTTGGAGTCCTTCAGGTGTTTTTTTAGCAAACTCCATGCGGGCTTTCATGTGTCTTGCACTGAGGAGAGGCTTCCGTCGGGCCACTCTGCCATAAAGCCCCGACTGGTGGAGGGCTGCAGTGATGGTTGACTTTCTACAACTTTCTCCCATTTCCCGACTGCATCTCTGGAGCTCAGCCACAGTGATCTTTGGGTTCTTCTTTACCTCTCTCACCAAGGCTCTTCTCCCCCGATAGCTCACTTTGGCCGGACGGCAAGCTCTAGGAAGGGTTCTGGTCATCCCAAACATCTTTCATTTAAAGATTATGGAGGCCACTGTGCTCTTAGGAACCTTAAGTGCAGCAGATTTTTTTTGAAACCTTGGCCAGATCTGTGCCTTGCCACAATTCTGTCTCTGAGCTCTTCAGGCAGTTCCTTTTACCTCATGATTCTCATTTGCTCTGACATGCACTGTGAGCTGTAAGGTCTTATATAGACAGGTGTGTGGCTTTCCTAATCAAGTCCAATCAGTATAATTAAACACAGCTGGACTCAAATGAAGGTGTAGAACCAACTCAATGATGATCAGAAGAAATGGACAGCACCTGAGTTAAATATATGAGTGTCACAGCAAAGGGTACTTAGGACCATGTGATATTTCAGTTTTTCTTTTTTAATAAATCTGCCAAAAATGTCAACAATTCTGTGTTTTTCTGTCAATATGGGGTGCTGTGTGTACATTAATGAGGGAAAAAAATGAACTTAAATGATTTTAGCAAATGGCTGCAATATAACAAAGAATGAAAAATTTAAGGGGGTCTGAATACTTTCCGTCCCCACTGTGTATATATATATATATATATATATATATATATATATATATATATATATATATATATATATAGTATTGTAAATTTTTGTGTTGTATTTGAGGTCATTCAGTGCTATCAGGCATACTCCATTTATTTTTCTTCAATCTCTTGCATGTTTCAAACCCAGATAAAAAAGGTTGAGCATTAGAATGACAATTCCACTAAAAAATGCTGTCATAAATACAGAAAATGAAAATCAAACTATCTGTGGCAACAGACAAAACTTACATAAGGTAACTGATTCACTGATAGATTGCAAACAAGCCCAACAGGAGCCAGCTATCATGGTGTGAAAATTCCCAAAGCCAAAGAAGAAAACTAGTTGAAAGGCAAAACTGTTTTATTAGACATGCAAAATTATACATGGAACTTATACATGGAGAAATTTTACAGGCAAGTAGAGGAGGAGAGAGGAGAAAAAAGAGGGGAAAACAGTATGGCTCATCCAAGCTGAAAGATAAAAAGATCAATCAAGATTTTTCATTACAGGATTAAAACTACTTTGAAATCTTGGACATGGAACAGGAGAGGGAAATCATCAAGATCTGCAGCCAATTATTCAGGTAGCTAGATTCAGATAGTTAGAGAAAAAATCCTCTGATACAAGAATTTAAAAAAAGTTGGTCCAAGAGAAAATAGTCAAAAAAGTAGCAGTTAGACAAGAAGTCAATCAGAAAATAATTCTAAAAAATCTGATGAGACAAAAAAGTACTAAAAGTATAAGATTGCAAAAAAGGGTATAGTATCAAACATGCTAATATCAGGATGTTATAATAATAATGACCCTGTGAAGGAAAAGAAATATGTTTTTATGCACATAGAATAAAACTGCATGTACAATATACAGTGTATTAAAAAGAAGAAAAAGGTAGACTCTTGCTAAGTTTTTAGGAAATACCTGGTTTTGCCAGGTTTTGACTAATTTGCCCCTCTAAGATATGGCTGTTGCCTATATGGCAGCGCCCTTGGAACTTGCCCCCTGTTCAGAGGATGACAAGTAGACTAAGTGCAAATTACAAGTCAGAGTCCTAATCAGGCGCAGACTAGTCAGAGCAGCCAGGAGACAGGTGATGCAAACTTGGATTCAGGCTTAAATGTAACTATGGAGATTTTTGAACTGACATCAGAAATCAAATTAGATCATAACCAGAAGCAATATATTAACATACACTATTGTACCAAAAGTATTGGTATGCCTGCCTTTTAGGGATGAGCTTCGTGTTCGAGTCGAACCCATGTTCGACTCGAACATCGGCTGTTCGGTCGTTCGCCGAATTGCGAACGATATGGGCCGTTCGCGCCAAATTCGTGTGGCGCGTCACGGCCCATAATTCACTGCGGCATCGCAGTGCATTGCTGGCTGATGATTGGCCAAGCATGCACTATGACCCGCATGCTTGGCCAATCACAGCGCCGTCAGTAGAGAGAGCTGTAATTGGCCAAAACCAGGGTGGCTTTGGCCAATTATGGCTCAGGGGATTTAGTACACGCCCCACACTATATAAGGCCGCCTGCACGGCGGCCCTGTGTAGTGTGTGTTCCGGTGTGCTAAGAGATAGAGAGAGAGAGAGACAGTGTCATTTGATTTGAGTTAGATAGATTAGGCAGAACAGTCAGTCAGTTAGCTGCACTTACAGTGTATTGTGTATATATATGCATCCCAGGTGTTGCATATATATATATACACTGTATTCAGTTTAGCTAGATCCGTTCCTGTTATCTTCTATCTAGACTATTTACATTTAGTGCAGTGCGTCCTGCTCACAGTGTTCAGCTAGATCCGTTCCTGTTATTTACATTTAGTGCAGTGCGTCCTGCTCACAGTGTTCAGCTAGATCCATTCCTGCTATTTACATTTAGTGCAGTGCGTCCTGCTCACAGTGTTCAGCTAGATCCGTTCCTGCTATTTACATTTAGTGCAGTGCGTCCTGCTCACAGTGTTCAGCTAGATCCGTTCCTGCTATTTACATTTAGTGCAGTGCGTCCTGCTCACAGTGTTCAGCTAGATCCGTTCCTGCTATTTACATTTAGTGCAGTGCGTCCTGCTCACAGTGTTCAGCTAGATCCGTTCCTGCTATTTACATTTAGTGCAGTGCGTCCTGCTCACAGTGTTCAGCTAGATCCGTTCCTGTTATTTACATTTAGTGCAGTGCGTCCTGCTCACAGTGTTCAGCTAGATCCGTTCCTGCCATTTACATTTAGTGCAGTGCGTCCTGCTCACAGTGTTCAGCTAGATCCGTTCCTGCAATTTACATTTAGTGCAGTGCGTCCTGCTCACAGTGTTCAGCTAGATCCGTTCCTGCTATTTACATTTAGTGCAGAGCGTCCTGCTCACAGTGTTCAGCTAGATCCGTTCCTGTTATTTACATTTAGTGCAGTGCGTCCTGCTCACAGTGTTCAGCTAGATCCGTTCCTGTTATTTACATTTAGTGCAGTGCGTCCTGCTCACAGTGTTCAGCTAGATCCGTTCCTGCTATTTACATTTAGTGCAGTGCGTCCTGCTCACAGTGTTCAGCTAGATCCGTTCCTGCTATTTACATTTAGTGCAGTGCGTCCTGCTCACAGTGTTCAGCTAGATCCGTTCCTGTTATTTACATTTAGTGCAGTGCGTCCTGCTCACAGTGTTCAGCTAGATCCGTTCCTGCCATTTACATTTAGTGCAGTGCGTCCTGCTCACAGTGTTCAGCTAGATCCGTTCCTGTTATTTACATTTAGTGCAGTGCGTCCTGCTCACAGTGTTCAGCTAGATCCGTTCCTGCCATTTACATTTAGTGCAGTGCGTCCTGCTCACAGTGTTCAGCTAGATCCGTTCCTGCAATTTACATTTAGTGCAGTGCGTCCTGCTCACAGTGTTCAGCTAGATCCGTTCCTGCTATTTACATTTAGTGCAGTGCGTCCTGCTCACAGTGTTCAGCTAGATCCGTTCCTGTTATTTACATTTAGTGCAGTGCGTCCTGCTCACAGTGTTCAGCTAGATCCGTTCCTGCTATTTACATTTAGTGCAGTGCGTCCTGCTCACAGTGTTCAGCTAGATCCGTTCCTGCTATTTACATTTAGTGCAGTGCGTCCTGCTCACAGTGTTCAGCTAGATCCGTTCCTGCTATTTACATTTAGTGCAGTGCGTCCTGCTCACAGTGTTCAGCTAGATCCGTTCCTGTTATTTACATTTAGTGCAGTGCGTCCTGCTCACAGTGTTCAGCTAGATCCGTTCCTGCCATTCACATTTAGTGCAGTGCGTCCTGCTCACAGTGTTCAGCTAGATCCGTTCCTGTTATTTACATTTAGTGCAGTGCGTCCTGCTCACAGTGTTCAGCTAGATCCGTTCCTGCCATTTACATTTAGTGCAGTGCGTCCTGCTCACAGTGTTCAGCTAGATCCGTTCCTGCAATTTACATTTAGTGCAGTGCGTCCTGCTCACAGTGTTCAGCTAGATCCGTTCCTGCTATTTACATTTAGTGCAGTGCGTCCTGCTCACAGTGTTCAGCTAGATCCGTTCCTGTTATTTACATTTAGTGCAGTGCGTCCTGCTCACAGTGTTCAGCTAGATCCGTTCCTGTTATTTACATTTAGTGCAGTGCGTCCTGCTCACAGTGTTCAGCTAGATCCGTTCCTGCTATTAACATTTAGTGCAGTGCGTCCTGCTCACAGTGTTCAGCTAGATCCGTTCCTGCTATTTACATTTAGTGCAGTGCGTCCTGCTCACAGTGTTCAGCTAGATCCGTTCCTGCTATTTACATTTAGTGCAGTGCGTCCTGCTCACAGTGTTCAGCTAGATCCGTTCCTGCCATTTACATTTAGTGCAGTGCGTCCTGCTCACAGTGTTCAGCTAGATCCGTTCCTGCCATTTACATTTAGTGCAGTGCGTCCTGCTCACAGTGTTCAGCTAGATCCGTTCCTGCTATTTACATTTAGTGCAGTGCGTCCTGCTCACAGTGTTCAGCTAGATCCGTTCCTGTTATCTTCCTACTGACAGGCAGGCTTGTCTGGTTACAGTATATAAAGCTACCTGAAGAAAATTACAGGTGTTCTATCCCAGCTTAGTGCAGCTACAGGCCATTAGTATGTCTGGAAGGCCAAGAAGGAGAGGCAGACAGTCACAAGCCAATAAGAGAGGGCAAGCAGGCTCTGTGTCTAGTGCTGGTCGTGGAGACGGTGCATCCTCATCAGCACGTGGCCATGGGACACGCTTGGCCTTTTTTTCGGCAGCTGGCCGTGTTGAGCCGCAACATGCGGAAGACTTGGTCGAGTGGATGACCAAGCCGTCCTCATCCTCCTCATCCTCTCTCACCCATGCCCAGGGTGCTTTGTCTGGCAAAGCAGCGGCCTCTTCCCTCAGCTCAATGTCATCAGTGACTCCTTCCCTAGCTCCACCATGTCCTCATGAGGATTCCCTCGAACTGTTTGACCACAGTGTTGGGTACATGCTCCAGGAGGATGCCCAGCGTTTGGAAGGCTCTGATGATGATACTGAGCTCGATGAAGGCAGTAACATGAGCACGGACAGAGGGGGTGCCCAAGAAGGACAGCAATCTGGCAGTCATGCTCCCCCTGCTGCAGCATACTGCCAGGTTTGCTCCAGTGATGAGGAGGGAGGGGATGATGAGGTCACTGACTCAACCTGGGTGCCTGATAGGAGAGAGGAGGAGGAGGAGGAGGAGGAGGAGGCGGCACATCACCAACGAGGCAGGATGCCCTCCAGGGGCCAGCTTAAGGGCAGCACATTGACTGCATCACACCCCAAAGCTCCACATGTGCAGGGCGCTGCAGTCTCTGCGCGTTATTCAAAAAGTTCTTTGGTGTGGGCCTTTTTTGAGACGAGTGCATCAGATCGCACCGCTGCTATTTGCAACATATGTCTCAAGCGTATCTCGCGTGGCCAAAACATCTCCCGCTTGGGTACCACATGCTTGACCAGACATATGTTGACCTGCCATGCAGTTCGTTGGCAAGCGTATCTAAAAGACCTTCAGTCCTCTCTGAGACCTGCAGTGAGAGGAATGAAGGTGTAGAATTAGGTGTGTCACAGCCAAGTACTTGTGGGCAATCTGCTTTTGGTACACCGACGTCAGATTGTACCAGGCAAATTTCCCTGCCCCAGCTGCTGCACCGCCGAAAGAAGTTTGCTCCCAACCATCCACATGCCCAGCGGTTGAATGCTAGCTTGGCAAAATTGCTAGCACTTCAACTGCTGCCTTTTCAGTTGGTAGACTCTGCCCCCTTCCGTGAGTTTGTGGAATGTGCGGTTCCTCAGTGGCAGGTACCCAAACGCCACTTTTTCTCACGGAAGGCGATTCCGGCTCTCTACCGGCATGTGGAAGGCAATGTCCATGCCTCGCTGGACAGGGCGGTCAGCGGTAAGGTGCATATTACTGCTGACTCATGGTCCAGCAGGCATGGACAGGGACGTTACCTAAGTTTCACGGCGCATTGGGTGACTCTGCTGGCAGCTGGGAAGGATGCAGGACAAGGTGCGGTAGTGTTGGAGGTTGTTCCGCCACCACGCCTCCAAAATGCTGATTGTGACACACCTCTCTCCTCCACCCCCTCCTCTTCTTCTTCCTCCATGGCCTCTTCCTCGGAACCAGCGGTGCTCCGTAGGCGTTCAAGGGGCTACGCAAGTACGCAGGCCAAAAGATGCCATGCGGTGCTTGAGCTGGTGTGCTTGGGGGACAGGAGCCACACTGGGGCAGAGGTTCTGTCAGCTCTGCAGGGGCAGGTTCAGAGGTGGTTGACGCCACGCCAACTTAAGGCAGGAATGGTGGTTTGCGGCAATGGCACCAACCTCCTCTCTGCCCTCCGACAGGGACAAATGACCCATGTGCCCTGTTTGGCTCACGTCCTTAACTTGGTGGTGCAGTGGTTCTTGGGCAGGTACCCGGGCTTACAGGATGTCCTGAGGCAGGCCAGGAAAGTCTGTGTGCATTTCCGCCGGTCATATAATGCCAGTGCTCGGCTGACGGACCTCCAAAAGGAGTTTAACCTGCCCAAGAACCGCCTAATCTGTGACATGCCCACCAGGTGGAACTCAACGTTGGCCATGCTGCAGCGGCTGCACACGCAGCAGAGGGCCATCAATGAGTACCTGTGCGACTATGGCACCAGGACAGGGTCAGGCGAGCTTGGTTTTTTTTCCCCACACCAGTGGGCCATGATCAGGGATGCATGCACTGTCCTGTCACCATTCGAGGAGGCCACGAGGATGGTGAGCAGTGACAGTGCATGCATCAGTGACACTGTCCCCCTTGTCCACCTGTTGGAGCACACGCTGCGTGGAATAATGGACAGGGTACTTGAGGCAGAACAGAGGCAGGAAGAGGAGGAATTCCTTAGCTCTCAAGGCCCCCTTTATCCAGACAGTGTTCCTGCGTGCCCGCCGATCACACAGGAAGAGGACGAGGAGGAGGAGGAGGACGAAGATTGTGTCAGTATGGAGGTGGAGCCTGGCACTCAGCATCAGCAGCAGTCTTTAAGGGATCAGTCCCAAGGAACACATGGACTTGTACGTGGCTGGGAGGAGGTGGCTGCGGACGTTGTTGTCCTTAGTGACCCAGAGGACTCCGGACCGAATGCCTCAGCAAACCTACGCTGCATGGCCTCCCTGATCCTGAAAAGCCTGCGTAAGGATCCTCGTATTCGTGGTATCAAGGAGAAGGACCAATACTGGCTGGCAACCCTCCTTGATCCATGTTACAAGGGTAAGGTTGCGGACCTTATCTTGCCATCGCAGAGGGAGCAGAGGATGAAACATCTTCGGGAGGCCTTGCAGAAAGGTCTGTGCAACGCGTTCCCAGAGACTGGGAGGTTACAAACTCCTGTTTCTGGACAACGTGTTGCTGAGGCTTCGGTCAGTCAAAGAAGGAGCGGTGGAGAAGGTGGCCGTCTGACCGATGCGTTCAGACAATTTTTTGGTCCGCAGCCCCAAGGTATGATCGGTTCCAGCAACCATCGCCAGCGTCTGTTTTACATGGTGCAGGAATACCTAGGGGCAAGATCAGACTTGGACACCTTTCCCACCGAAAATCCTCTGGGTTACTGGGTCTTGAGGATGGATCACTGGCCAGAGCTTGCACAGTATGCAATTGAGCTACTGGCCTGTCCTGCATCCAGCGTTCTTTCGGAATGCACATTCAGTGCTGCTGGAGGCGTGGTAACCGATCACAGGGTGCGTCTGTCCACCGACTCGGTCGATCGGCTGACCTTCATAAAAATGAATCAGTCTTGGATCACCACCAGCTACCAAGCACCTGATGCAGATGTAACCGAATAATTTTTTTTGAAATCTCAGATCCCTTCAAAGACTGCCTATGCTGATGCTGAGTGACTATCCCTGAGTAATTATCCTCTTCCTCCTCAATCATCACGCTGATAGCTTGTAAGAACATTTTTGGTTCTGGGCGCCACCACCAGTGCCTAAGGCCCAATTTTTCTGCCCCTGTCTAACAGGGGCGTGTAATTACAATTTTTGATGCAATACTTTGCAGCAGGGCTCGTTCCTGCGTTCCAACTAGAGTGTCTGTGAGGGGTTGCAGTGTTGTGGCACCAGCACCAGTGCCTAAGGCCCAATTTTTCTGCCCCTGTCTAACAGGGGCGTGTAATTACAATTTTTGATGCAATACTTTGCAGCAGGGCTCGTTCCTGCGTTCCAACTAGAGTGTCTGTGAGGGGTTGCAGTGTTGTGGCACCAGCACCAGTGCCTAAGGCCTAATTTTTCAGCTCCTGTTCAACAGGGGCATGTAATTACAATTCTTGATCTAATATTTCACAGCAGGGCCCTGTGAGGGCTTACAGTGTTGTGGCCACAGCAACACCTAAGGCCCAAATTTCTGCTGAGTATATAGGGCAGGACCCTACTTTCAAACATCTAACTTACAAACGACTCCTACTTGCAAACGGAAGGAGACAACAGGAAGTGAGATGAAATCTACCCCTAGGAAGGGAAATTCTCTCCTGTAAGAGTTAATATGGAAAAACAATTTCTCCTTTCCACTGATGCTTTCCAATCCTTGTTCCACAAAAAAACCCAAATTTTCAAAAAACATTTTTCATTGGGACAAAAAAGTGAGGTGAAATCTTCTGAAGAGGAGGAAAGACAGCAAAACAAATGTCACAGGGGTGATAACCCTTCCCTATGTTTTCCAAAAAGCTTAGAAAAGATTTTTTGGCTGGAGCTAAACACGTTAAAAATGTTCAAAATTACAAACAGATTCTACTTAACAACAAACCTACAGTCCCTGTCTTGTTTGCACCACCTGTATACTGCTGTTCAGAGTATATAGGGCCTGGTGGCCCCACACCTTTCCTTATTTTAATTTGGGTGCGGGGTTCCCCTTAATATCCATACAAGACCCAAAGGGCCTGGTAATGGACTGGGGGGTACCCATGCCGTTTGTCTCACTGATTTTCATCCATATTGCCATGACCCGACATGACATTAAACCCGCAAGCAGTTTTAAATGAGATTTTTTCCTTTAAAAATGACATTTGGTGCAGGGACTGTTCTAAACATGGGAAACACGTGTCACTTTACAGGCATACTATAGACACCCCCCAGGTACGATATTTAAAGGAATATTTCACTTTTTTTTTTTTACTTTAAGCATCATTAAAATCACTGCTCCCGAAAAAACGGCTGTTTTTAAAAGTTTTTTTTGCATTGATACATGTCCCCTGGGGTAGGACCCGGGTCCCCAAACCCTTTGTAGGACAATACCATGCAAATTAGCCTTTAAAATGAGCACTTTTGATTTCGAACGTTCGAGTCCCATAGACGTCAATGGGCTTCTAACGTTCGTGCGAACTTTCGGTCCGTTCGCGGGTTCTGGTGCGAACCGAACCGGGGGGTGTTCGGCTCATCCCTACTGCCTTTACACGCACATGAAATTTAATGCCATCCCAGCCTGTAGGGTTTAATATTGAGTTGGTCCATCATTTGCAGCCATAACAGCTTCAATTTTCTGGGAAAACTGTCTACAAGGTTTAGGAGTTTTTCAATGGGAATGTTTGACCATTCTTCCAGAAGCGCATTTGTGAGGTCAGGCACTGACATGAATGAGAAGGCCTGGCTTGCAGTCTTCACTCTAATTCATCCCAAAGATGTTCTATCAATGTCTGCGGTCTTCTGTATCATGGAGGACTTTCCTGCTTTCCTAGGAATATTTGAACTTCTTCAAATTTCCCTGCCAGACTGGCCCCTCAAAGCAATGACACCTGGCCTACCCATCAATATGGGTTAGCAGAAGCGTTCTCACAAGAAGAGGTCTCGGCCCTCCCTCATAATCCTCCTGAAGGCTGACTCCCTGAAGGGGAGTGGATTCATCATTTGGTGTGACTGTACTGGAGCTACTGTTGCCATTTGCTGGTGCACTTACACATTTGATCAATGCTGGTTTTGCTGCAGACTCTTAATTTATATGTGTTTTTTAAGTCTTGTTTGTTTCATGCCAATTTCAAGCTATTTGCAGTTTGGTACAGTTAACCTAACTGCAGGCCTACATTTTCCCCTTCTGCCCCCCTTCTTCACTCTTTCCGTTTCTTTCTCGTACTGACAAAGGTCAGTAACAAGTGGTTGCAGGTTGGGATAAAGCAGAAGCATAGATGAGGAATGGGCCAAATATCAGTAAAAGATACAGGCAGCAGCAGGAGTGACAAGAGCAAAATATTGGCTGGAGAGAGCACAATAATTTGGCAAACATAATGTGCAAAGGCATGGGTTCCCCGACCTAATTTTCAATGTGGTCCTCCACCAACCTGATCTGGGCATACAATTTTCTTACCTCCACCTCCATCAAACCATTCTCATCCCTTTGTGAGTCATACGGTATCCCCCCTCCCCCCAGAACTCTTCCATTATCTCCAGATAAAACACTTTTTACTCCCCTTATCCCATCTGACCCCTCTACCCTTCAACTATCTCTCTTTGAGCACCACTGTAAAAGTGCCCCTCATAGGAATGGTCTAATCTCAGATCTCTATGCTCAGTTGTTGGAGCACACTTCCGGAAGCACCCTTCTTACATTTCTAAATGGGAGAGGAATCTCGGAATCACCCAAGATCCTATAGATGGTCCTATATCTAGCAGGCTACCAAAGCTTCAAAATATAGTATCCTTACAAACTAACAAGTAATGAGAAGATGGTACTTGGTTCTCGCCAGGATTGCCAAGTTCTTACCCAAATACCCCCCCAATACTTTTGTGGCTGTACCCTTTTTGGCACACACCTGCATGTGTGATGGGAATGTCTTGTAGCACAAGCTTTCTGGTCCAATATATTTGGAAAACTCACAGCTCTTTGATACCCCCATAGCCCCAGACCCCACCGTGACATTTCGGAATAAGAAACATATGACTACAACCCACCGTCATTTCAAGCTTTTCCTCCAAGTCACCATTGCAGCTAAAGAAACAATTGTTAAAGTATGGACATCTTCCACCCTCTGTGTCCTTGCAGCTAAGCATAGAATAATGCAAATAAAATAAAATAATATTCCCGCGCTAACCAAATCTGTACATATAAATACTGCTGTAAACACTGAAGGAAATATCAGAACCCAAATGAAATATATAATAAAGGTAGGGGAACACTAGGCACCGGAAGTAATGTTGGGCAAGCTCGCTGCTCGTGTTTACATGCCTGTTGGATACTTTCTATTGTGAGTACCGTGTTTTAATCTTGCTGTTACCAAATAAATATTCAAAACTATTACACTATCGTGCATCCCTCTTTACATTTCCCCAAGCCCCACTGCGAGGCCTATTTGATGCAGATACACCAGGGACAAAAAAGGGGACTCTGATTTCAGATAAGAGACACACACCAGCGGAGCCGGATACGCCAGACTGGGAGATTGCCAGGGGACATATTGGTTCCATAGAGCGATATACCCACATGCTGTTACCTTACAGCAGTAAGGTAAAGGGACATCCACACATTACGTTGCACAGAAGTCAGGAAGTCACTCACCATCAGCACCCCATGCCAGAGAGTTGTCACCAGCACCAGCACTTTATTTTTTGCTGACACTGTTAATATACAGTCACCAATCCATCCTGCACTTTATATTTTATGGACACTATTTATTTTACCTGTTTGTTTCACCTATGAAAAGTTTTGTTGCATATATTTATATGAATATATTTCTATAAGATGAGTATGTGATACTTCGTTATACATTTTCAAGGATTTGTTATGCATTTATTATAGGAATTGCATCTTTTACTGCACTCTCTACTGAGCACTTCTTTCACCTTATTTGCACATCATACGGATATATTTTATCACCTTTTCATCTAAGGAAGAATAAGTTGAGCATGTGATACGCCTTTTTTATATATTTAAGGATTCAATATATATTGATCATAGGAAATTGCCTCTTTTAAGTGTATTTTTTACTGAGCACTTTTGCACTGTATTTGCACATTATTTATTTTACAGCGCAGCACTACCTTTATTTTATAGAATAATGCAACCTATGATCCAGGACAAGATAGAGGCTATGCTGCTAGATAGAGTGGCCAAATATGAAAAACTTTGGAGCCCTTGGGTTCATAAATATTTACCATCTGGTTTTTACTAATCTCTGCTACTTCCCTAATCGGTAATACACGCACACAGCTCAGCTGCAGTTGACTGCAAACTTAGCTACCCCCAAGGAAATCCCTCTCTTCTATCCCTTATCCCCCCTTAGGAGATACCCTTCTCCTCCTTCTCCCCCACCCAGCTGCAGGCAAAGGCATAGTTAAATAGAAAGTTCATGGGAATGTTCATGGGAGGAGCAAATGGTTCAAGGTTCAAGAGAAACAAGACAAAAAGCAAGGTTGTCTAAGGAATCAGGCAGGGAGCTGTCCAGCATCTCAGGTGGCTCAGCAAGAAGAGACACCATGAGGTTGCAGGTGCAGATCCAGATCCTTATAATTTGATAGGGAATTTTAAATTTTCCTGACCTATTCCATGGCACAGTATGTATGGAAAATAACTCGCTACAAGCAAGGGTGGGAACGCTAAAAAAAAAACAAAAAAAAAAAAACAAGAGAAAGACCAAACAAGCAATCAGAAGCTTTGAATGAAGTTGTAGCTTGCAAGTAAGCTTTTAATGTCACCAACATCCAGCAGATGAATACTGTCACTCTGTACCTCTTTAAAATAGGGTGAATAATGTCTTTGCTCTCACAAAACACTGAAGCCAATTTGGGGTTAGGTCCTAGTATGGGGATCAGGACCAAACGACCTGATTAGAAGGTAAAAAAGGCTCCCTGTACTGTTCAAGGATAAAACCTTGAACGAGATAGATTGACAGTGGTCAAATTTAGTACTGGAAAAGAAGTCAGGGATAAGTGGTAGGTCCCACATAGAAAATATATTTTTCTGAATTGTGATACTCATTGCATCCCTAAAGAACTGTATGACCAAGGGGTGGCTTGCCCAGGATTCATTGGTGAAGGTTGAAAATGGAGAGACTTGCACCTTGAGGAAGCCGACACTCCAATCTCCAGCCAGTATCTAGAAAATACAGAATACTGTGGACCTGAGGATTAGAGCAGGGGAATTAAGAAGCAGCTGCAAACTGGACAGTTTTTGACATTCTGCTTCTGATCACTGATTTTCTTGCTGTTAAGCAATCATGTTAAGAACTATGTTGAATTGAGTCCCAAGATACACAAGGCACTATATAGGTATCAGCTTTTTCCCAATTCTCTAGATAGCCAAACTTTTGAAACTTTTCAAAAGACTGATCTTTGTGCTTCAGAAGAAGTTCCCTGTACTGGGGGATAAGGAGAACATTGTATAGATATATGCCATTGTATAGAAATATGCCATGAAACCTTTCATTTGCTGGGACTAGAATTACCGGAATCTGGAGGTTCTGTAGCGAGGGAACTGTTCTGTTGGTCCAGATTTCCAGGATTGAGCCAACCACACATACTGGAAAAGAATCAATCAGGCTCCTACGAGGGATGTCTGGGCCAGTATGAGCTCAAACATTTTTTAAAACATTCTGGCTCCTAGATGCAGAGCCCTTTGCTGATTTCTGTATAGAAGGCTGCCCCTCTTAGAATGTTTCCTGAACTTCCAACCAGGTCTATAGGAAAACATTTTCTTGGAGTGACCTGTGTCCTGCTCTCTAAACTGTGATCTCTTCTGATTCAGCAGATCTCTGTCTTGAGGCAAGAACCCAAACTTATCCGCCATGGTCCCGACTTTGGCATTGTCCAACTTATTGTCAAAAGTATAAAATCCCTTGATTGAAATCTTATACTAAGCTTGCTTTGAGGCCAGATGTACCAGTCATGGCAGCAGCCACAAAGTATGCTTGGCTGCCACTGACCATAGCATAACCAGGCCACTGAAAGGATAATGGCAATAGATTCCCCACCCAAGAAGACTGATGCCAATTTCAGTTCTTTCAAAGGCAACAAACCTGCTGAATCTTCTTTACTGTACTGCATATGTGCAGTATCTGTGTAACCAGGTGCATTCTGGTGGCCATGAGAGGCTACAGAAACTAGAGCCAGGAAGTAAAAAAAAAACAGGAAAAAAATAGGATAAGACAAATACCAATGTTGTGGGGAAAAATAACTACATGCAGCAGCACTCATGTTTCCTTGACTTCTTTTACAGGGTAGCTGACTACACAAGCTGGGCATGCTATGGATCACAGGACCACCCTCTAATAGCTTGGTGATGGCCTAAATCCATCCCTTTGATGGTTGGGGACCTTAGAGAATCATCTGCATATCTCCTCATCGTATCTGCTCCATGTATTCCCTCCAGCTGATAGTTGGAGACACTGGTATCATCTTGGCAAGATGCCTATGGGAAAGATACTGCTGATAGCTGGGATCCCATATCAACTCATGACCCTGTGAGATAACAAGGAGCTGACATCCCAACTGACGAATGTAGAAGAACTTAATCACATATACCCAGTGAAGTGAATAACCTCAGATGATACATAGAGATTAAACAAATCCTCCTGCACAAGTTTTACTTGTATATCTGCTGTCTTCAGCTTTCTACACTCTTTGGAAAGAGCAAATAGTATTAGAAATATTTCTCTTTAAGAAGCACATAGGGATGGGTGGAGATAATAGACTTACACTGTGTGAGAGCTAACTTGAGGAAAGGGCACACTCGCCCTCCACATAGGCAGAGGAATGAAGGAACATGCAGAGCTGTAGTCTGAATAGACAAGCTCCCTACTAATCTCCCTCTAAGCTCCCTCCCTGACACAACATTTCAGCTACTGTTCTCATGTGTCAGAGAACTTTTCAGAAGTGACTCATGCTGATAACAGAGGATCAAAGCACCCGAGAGGCACTTAGAGATTTTGAGAGAGATAAGTAAACACAACAGATAGATGCGTTTAGGTAAAATTTCATGAATGGGGTTTACAACCACTTTCAAAATATACATTTAAAATAAAATATAAATACAAAATCTTCACAATCATTTTCATATAACATTTCAACATTTCCTCCCTTCCCTCCCCATGTTCATTCCTTTTCCACTCTGTACATAAAAATACTTTACATAATCTATTTCTCCCTTTTCAACCACCTTATTTTCTCCTTCCCTTCTCATTTCAGTCAATGAGAAATACTCTTTCCCCTCTCTATATTCCCATCATTTCAGTATACTTCCTTGAGTTCCTAAATTTAAGACATTCTCTCCTTATTTCTACAAATGTTCCCATTTTATCTTCTCCACTGTAGTACAGTTCTTCCATATTGTACACATATTCAATTCTCTAAACCCAATCTTTTACTGTTGGGCTCTGCTGTACCTGCCATAAATTCAGGATCAGCCATTTTACTGCATTTAGCGGATGGGGAATCAACTGTCAGGTCTACCCCAACGCAGGTGGACAGACACTATAGCTAGCTACTGTGTTCTTCACCTATAACAGCCCCCTTTCCCTGAAGGCAAGCAGGCTTACCGGTACTTGGTTGCTCCCAGGACTTATACACAATGCTATAGTGCCTGGTCACCACACCAAAGCAGATGCGAAGTGAGCAAAGCAAACAGAAACTTGCAGAGTAGCAGACAGATAGTGTGGTTCTATGACAGTCCAGGTAAATGGCAGTATGAGTTCAGGGAATAGTCCAATATCCAATCCAAGTCATACACAGGGAAATCCAAACTAGCAAAACAAGGCAGACAAACGGGTGGCTCAATTAGGAACAATGCAGGTATCACTGTCTCTATCAAAAGCAAGGGACAGAGCATTTGGCTTGCTTATAACAGGTGACTGACCATATCAATCACCTTGCAGGTGGACACAGACAGGGAGAATGCAATAGCCAAAACCCATATGCTGGAATTAGGAGCAGGAGCACTTAAGTGATCTTGACATTACCCCCCCCCCCTCTGAGGAGGGGCCCCTGGACCCTCAAAGACAAGCTAGACAACCAGCACAGGACCATCAGAATGGGCAGAGATCCATGTATCTACAAGGTCAGGTTGGTTAGCAGGGGACCTGTCACAGGAGTCAAGCTGGATAGCTGAAACACGAACAGAATGCAGAGAGGCCTGAAAAAAAGGTTGAAAGCCCCACCTGGCCGAATGAGGCAGTTTATCCAAGGTATGGTTTGAACTTCTTAGACTGGTTAGAATAGGTGTAGTTGAAGTAGAGTGAGGCCAGTTGCAGAAAGTCCTAAATCAAAAAAAGCAGGAAGTTCAATGGACATGGGCTGGACTGGCATAACTGATCCAGGTGTAGCGACTGTCTAAATTGCATTGCCAGGTTTAGCGACTTTGGAGCTTGTGGAAAAGTTAGCCTGGCTGTGCGTTCTAGGGAGTTTAGCGACAGGCAAAAGTAGGGGTAATCCAGGGGGCTTGACTTCTGAGGACTTAAAGGAAGTTTCCAAACAGGGCTCAAGGCTGTGAGACAATGGATACGTTTGGCTTCTAGAATGAGAGGATTCAGGCTGTGGCAATTGGCTGGAGAGGTGACCTGTAGAGAATTCAGTAGACTTGTCAGCATCTTTTGCTATAACAGAGTCATATAAAGGCACATGGTTAAGTAAACTGGAGTCACATTTGGAAACATTGTCATGATCAGGATCTGAATAGGACTGTAATAAAAGCACATGACTGGTACTGGCCACACAAGAGGTATAAATGGGCAACTGGTCAGCAGTTTTAATGCAATTCTGGATGCATGTCTGGGACCAGGACCTAATCTCCTCTGTAGCCAAGTCTATGTGCGAGTTGTGAAGTTTAAGCCAGGGATACCCTAAGATAAGATGATAGGCGGGAGATGAGATCAAGTAGAAGCTAATTGTCTCCCTATGAAATTCCCCAATGCTCAGGGTAATAGGTTTAGTGCGCAAGGTCACCAGGCCCATGGACATGGGAGAGTTATCAACAGCTAAGACTGAGAAGGTCCCTATCGATGAAATTGCTAGCAGCACCAGACTCTATGAAAGCTCATAGGCGGCGTGAAAACTTGGCAGAGCTAAGAGTATAGTCTATAGAAATCAGAACAGTATTGTTCAGCAGTGTGTTTATCCTGATGTAATGACCTAAGGTTAGCTTCAGCTGAATGAGCACGGTCAGGATCATCATACAGTAAAACTAAGGCCTAAAAAAGTAAAAAAACTTCAACTTATCCTCTGTCTGGGTCATCTGCGGGGAGACTAAACTCCCAAGACTGGGGATCCCCTTGCAACCGTGTAATAATCAGGCTAATCCACTGTGCTTCAGAACCAGAGGAGTGTGGCTTAGGCTTAAAGTATAGTATACAACTATTTTTAAAGTTGGAAAACACATGGGGGTCACCAGAAAAGTGATCAAGGGGGTTAACTTTGGGCTCTGGCTCCTGTGTTAGTGCTGATGGTGCATTTACACATACAGACAGTTCCTGGACTTGGTGTGTCAGTTTGCAAATTCTCTCAGCAAATAAGCGAGCCTGTGTAGAGTCCATCTTGACAGAATTTTTTTGTTAAAGGCTTGTGATAATGTCACGTCTACCCCAACGCGAATGGACAGACATTATAGCTAGCTACTGTGTGCTTCACCTATAGCAGCCCCCTTTCCCTTAAGGCAAGCAGGCCTACCGCTACTTGGTTTGCAAAGCAAACAGATACTTGCAGTTTAGCAGACAGATAGCATGGTTCTATGACAGTCCAGGTAAAAGGCAGGCTGAGTTCATTGAATAGTCCAATATCCAATCCAAGTCATACACAGGGAAATCCAAACTAGAAAAACAGGGCAGACAAACGGGGGGGGGGGGCTTGATCAGGAACAACGCAGGAATCACTGTTTCTATCAAAAGCAAGGAACAGAGCATTTGGCTTGCTTATAACAGGTGACTGACCATATCAATCACCTTGCAGGTGGACACAGACATGGAGAATGCAATAGCCAAAACCCAGATGCTGGAACGAGGAGCAGGAGCACTTACGTGATCCTGACATCAACATATTCTTATAATGATTTATAGTAAATCTAGAATTATGAAATAAATAAGACCATGGGTCATTAGGGATGTTAACCCCTGTTATTTTTATAGTATCATCTGTTCAACCTTCTGCTAAAACTCTGGCAAGATGCATGTTGGAAAAATCCTGCTGATATCTGGGGACCCATCTCTTTTCATGACTCTGTGAGATACTAGGAGCTGACATCCCGACCAAGGAATACATGGTCTGATTTAGCCTCAAGATTTATGGGAGTGGGCTCCCATGGAGTAGGAGTGAGGGTGAAGCTACCCAAATGTATGGTGCTGTGGAGTCAATCAGGAAAGCATTCTATACCTAGTGAATATTGTAGAGCAAAAAGCAGAAATACCGCTTTGGCATGTAAACATTTTTGTTTTATTTTTTTTTTTTTTTTTGCATGGTATAAAGCTTTATTCTTCTGGACAAAGCCACAGAAAAGCTCAATCAAAGAGGGGCCTCATTGTAAAGATGGTTAAGTCCCCTTTTTCATGAAACATGATAAAAAGGGGGGTCCTAGGTGGGGCTATCCTGTGTGTTTCAGCAGAACAATTAAGTTTTACATCATGCTGGATTTTCCTGTTTGCAGCTGACTTTTTTTTCCTGTAGCACTAAAAATCTGCAAGAAACGTTAACTCTACCCATTACACTAAACCAGTGCTGCCAACACCTTGGGTGCAAACAAGCATTGACCCAGAGTTTGCACTCGAGATGTTGAAAGCATGGGTGATTTGGAGATTTTTAGTTATGTTTGTGTCCCTGTAGAGATATTTTATTTACAGTCCCAGAGACTTGGACCACATTTGACAGAATGTGAAGGAAGCAGACAGCAATAAAAATGTCAACCAAAAAAAAAGAAGTGCTAGACCAAATTTATAAAGGAGTCTAAACAGCTTAAATGATTCACAAGTCATCCAGTGCATTTTGTGGACAAAACATGCACCCCATTAGGGTCCAGTAATGTTTGCAAGTGTTTAATAGGACTCAGGGAAGCAGATACCAGAGAAATTGCTTGAAAACAAATGAGATGGGGCAGGATTGTGCCAGTGAAACCATTACAGCTACAGCGCCTTTGTTAATTTGGTCTGGTGTTCCTTCTTTTGTTTTAGGCTTTGAGTGACATTTCTGGGTGCTCATTGGAGGGTAGCCGTGGTTGCATGTAAGACACCTAACCCGAGGCAGTGAGTGTTTAAAATAATTGTCTTCTTTTCTTTACTACTTTTATCAATGAAGTCCCACAAGCTCTTGGATGTACCCCTTTAAGCAATAAACACCTGAGGTAATCTAACAATCTAAAATGCCTTTTATTGAAATTTTACATAGTACTGAATTCATACTTTTTTGGTAGCATTGCAGCAACAAGTGAGTCAGAAGACAAATTAATTCATGCACAACCATTAACAATTATATCATATCACGTTATCAAAAATGACACAAAAAAAAGAAATTTATGGGTATGTTTACATAACATTTCTTGTAAAAAATTCTAGCTACAACATCAAAAGTAATTAATACAATTTAAATTAAAAGATGTCTGTACAGATCAACTGCTCATATGTTGTCGTGTTCATGTTCTTTTGCTGCAAGCAATGCTACTAGACCCACTTACACTCAATAAAAAATAATGATACTCAAAGTTATCTAATTAAAAATCAAAGTAGAGCTGAAATATTAATTGTCACTTTTATTATTTTACAAGAGCCATTAAACCAATAACCTCTTAGAAAAAAGGTATTATGACTGAAATGCTAACTGAAGTCTTTTGTAAGAAATATGAAGTGACTCTCTTGAACTGCATAAATTGAAGTAGAGCCTCTTCTTTGAAAAACCATAGTGCAATGTATGAAAACTACATATTAAGTCTGACCTTTGTAAAGTAGTGACAAATTTGTTTTGACTCAAAGAAACAGCCATTTCTCTGTAAAAATGAAGCACAGATCTTTACTAAAAAATCAGCTTGTTACCATTTTCAAAAATGGGTGACCATATCGTACTCATTTTTTTTTTTTTTTTTTTTAGCTTTAGCTAATCCTAAATAAAAATGGCCATATTTATTAAAGAGACCCCATATTCTTTAGTGCAGTAACTCATAATAATTCCCTCAAGATGATTGGTTGCTTTAGATTAGTGTTTCTCAACCTCTTCTGAGTCAAGGCACCATTTAAAATTCTACACAACCTCAAGGCACCCCATTCTACAATGTAAAAAACAAAACAAATAGTTTTACATTGCACAGCAACATCCACACACATGTAAGACACCCAACATTTGAGGTAATTTATTCATCCACCTTTGCAAACTAATACGGTTTAGTATTCTAGTGTTTCTTTTCTTCCTCAAGTTTCTCTCCCTCACTCAGTTAAAATAACCACAGTTCTGACAGAGAGGGTCATAGAAGGGACAAACAAGGATGTCCTGATGCCCCCCCTTTATCAAAACAATGATGTCATTGGTTGGTAGGATTAGGCATGAGCCGAACACCCCCCCGGTTCGGTTTGCACCAGAACCTGCGAACGTACCGAAAATTTGCACAAACGTTAGAACCCCATTGACGTCTATGGGACTTGAACGTTCGAAATCAAGAGTGCTAATTTTAAAGGCTAATTTGCATGGTATTGTCCTAAAAAGGGTTTGGGGACCCGGGTCCTGCCCCAGGGGACATGTATCAATGCAAAAAAAAGTTTTTAAAATGGCAGTTTTTTTGGGAGCAGTGATTTTAATGATGCTTAAAGTAAAAAAAAAAGTGAAATATTCCTTTAAATATCGTACCTGGGGGTGTCTATAGTATGCCTGTAAAGTCGCGCGTGTTTCCCGTGCTTAGAACAGTCCCTGCACAAAATGACATTTTTAAAGGAATAAAAGTCATTTAAAACTGCTTGCGGCTTTAATGTAATGTCGGGTCCTGGCAATATGGATGAAAATCAGTGAGACAAACGGCATGGGTACCCCCCAGTCCATTACCAGGCCCTTTTGGTCTTGTATGGATATTAAGGGGAACCCCGTACCCAAATTATAAAAAGGAAAGGCATGGGGCCACCAGGCCCTATATACTCTGAACAGCAGTATACAGGCAGTACAAACAAGACAGGGACTGTAGGTTTGTTGTTAAGTAGAATCTGTTTGTAATTTTTTAACTGGTACATTTTTAACATGTTTAGCTCAAGCCAAAAAATATATTTTAAGCTTTTTGGAAAACATAGGGAAGGGTTATCACCCCTGTGACATTTGTTTTGCTGTCTGTGCTCCTCTTCAGAAGATTTCACCTCACTTTCTGTCCCAATGACAAATGTTTTTAGAAAATTTGGGGTTTTTAGTGAAACAAGGATTGGTGATAAAGCATCAGTGGAAAGGAGAAACGTTTTTCCCATATTAACTCTTACAGGAGAGAATTTCCCTTCCTGTGAGTAGATTTCATCTCACTTCCTGTTGTCTCCTTCCGTTTGCAAGTAGGAGTCATTTGTAAGTTGGATGTTTTAAATTAGGGGCCTGCCCTATATACTCTGCAGAAATTGTGGCCTTAGATGTTGGTGTTGCCACAACACTGTAAGCCCTCACAGGGCCCTGCTGTGAAATATTAGATCAAGAATTGCAATTCCATGCCCCTGTTGAACAGGGGCAGAAAAATTGGGCCTTTGGTGATGGTGGTGGTGCTGGTGCCACAACACTAAGTCCTCACAGTTACTCTTGGTGGGCGCAGAAACGGGCCCTGCTGTGAAAAATTAGATCAAGAATTGTAATTACATGCACCCGTTGAACAGGAGCAGAAAAATTGGGCCTTTGGTGGCTGTGGTGCTGGTGCCACAACACTGTAAGTCCTCACAGTTACTCTTGGTGGGCGCTGGAACAGGCTCTGCTGTGAAATATTAGATCAAGAATTGTAATTACATGTCCCTGTTGAACAGGGGCAGAAAAATTGGGCCTTAGGCACAGATGCTGGTGCCACAACACTGCAACCCCTCACAGATACTCTAGTTGGAGTGCAGGAACTAGCCCTGCTGCAAAGTATTGCATAAAAAATTGTAATTACATGCCCCTGTTAAACAGGGGCTGAAAAATTGGGCCTTAGGCACTGGTGGTGGCGCCCAGAACCAAAAATGTTCTTACAAGCTATCAGCATGATCATTGAGGAGGAAGAGGATAATTACTCAACATAACAGGATAGTCACTCAGCATCAGCATAGGCAGTCTTTGAAGAGTTCTGACATTTCAAAAAAAAATATTCGGTTACATCAGCATCAGGTGCTTGGAAGCTGGTGGTGATCCAAGACTGATTCATTTTTATGAATGTCAGTCGATCGACCGAGTTGGTGGACAGACGCACCCTGTGATCGGTTACAAAGCCTCCAGCAGCACTGAATGTGCGTTCTGAAAGAACGCTGGATGCAGGACAGGACAGTAGCTCAATTGCATACTGTGCAAGCTCTGGCCAGTGATCCATCCTCAAGACCCAGTAACCCAGAGGATTTTCAGTGGGAAAGGTGTCCAAGTCAGATCTTGCCCCTAGGGATTCCTGCATCATGTAAGACAGACGCTGGCGATGGTTGCTGGAACCCATCATACATTGGGGCTGCGGACTAAAAAATTGTCTAAACGCATCGGTCAGATGACCACCTTCTCCACCGCTCCTTCTTTGACTGACCAAAGCCTCAGCAACAAGTTGTCCAGGAACAGGAGTTTGGAACCTCCCAGTCTCTGGGAACGCGTTGCACAGACCTTTCTGCAAGGCCTCTCGAAGATGTTTCATCCTCTGCTCCCTCTGCGATGGCAAGATAAGGTCTGCAACCTTACCCTTGTAACGTAGATCAAGGAGGGTTGCCAGCCAGTATTGATCCCTCTCCTTGATACCACGAATACGAGGATCCTTCAGCAGGCTTTGCGGGATCAGGGAGGCCATGCAGCATAGGTTTGCTGAGGCATTCGGTCCAGAGTCCTCTGGGTCACTAAGGACGACATAATCCACAGCCACCTCCTCCCAGCCATGTACAAGTCCATGGGTTTCTTGAGACTGTAAATGATCCCTTAAAGACTTCTGCTGATGCTGAGTGCCAGGCTCCACCTTCATGCTGACACAATCCTCCTCCTCCTCGTCCTCTTCCTGTGTGATCAGCGGGCACGCAGGAACACTGTCTGGATAAAGGGGGCCTTGAGAGCTAAGGAAGTCCTCCTCTTCCTTCCTCTGTTCTGCCTCAAGTGCCCTGTCTATTATTCCACGCAGCGTGTGTTCCAACAGGTGGACAAGGGGGACAGTGTCACTGATGCATGCTCTGTCACCACTCACCATCCTCGTGGCCTCCTCAAATGGTGACATGCATCCCTGATCATGGCCCACTGGTGTGGGGAAAAAAAAACAAGCTTCCCTGACCCTGTCCTGGTGCCATAGTCACACAGGTACTCATTGATGGCCCTCTGCTGCGTGTGCAGCCACTGCAGCATGGCCAGCGTTGAGTTCCACCTGGTGGGCATGTCACAGATTAGGCAGTTCTTGGGCAGGTTAAATTCCTTTTGGAGGTCAGCCAGCCGAGCACTGGCATTATATGACTGGCGGAAATGCACACAGACTTTCCTGGCCTGCCTCAGGACATCCTGCAAGCCCTGGTACCTGCCCAAGAACCGCTGCACCACCAAATTAAGGACGTGAGCCAAACAGGGCACATGGGTCATTTGTCCCTGTCAGAAGGCAGAGAGGAGCGTGGTGCCATTGTCGCAAACCACCATTCCTGCCTTAAGTTGGCGTGGCGTCAACCACCTTTGAACCTAATGAAGATATTTGCCAGCACACCATGGAACGGCGTAGATAGCGTCCAAACGTGTAATTTATTGCATGATCACAACACAAGGAGAGTGCAACGTTTCGGAGTCACCCAGGACCCTTCATCAGGCATGTGATAAATGTGGAAAAACAGTGGAAAATATTTAAAGAAACATCAACCAATCAGAAAAAGAGAAAAGGAAAAAACCAAAGACTTCTCCCACCCCCAGACGGGTATGACGTCACAAATCCTGCCAAAAAGACACTAACAAATGTTAAAAAAAATTATTTCATAAATGAAAGAAAAGCAAATGACAAAGGAAGTTTAAGAGAAAAGTATAATGAAACTGTCATCATGGTACATCCTTGATAATGCTGCAAACCATTGTGGGGATGAAACAGCTGTTAGGGAACATCAGGCTGCAGCGCACGATCCAGCAACGGATCGGCGCCAGTGCAGAGATTGGATGCTGTGGGGCGAGATTCCAATAGTAAACATAGGACGTGCTTGAGTCATGCAGCGGTAACCAGGGCAACAGGAAACGCTGAAGTCCCTGGCATACCAGCGTATGAGGGAGATAACAGCGGCCGCCGACCGCGCTTGCGCGATGGGCCGGCCGTAACTGAGCAACAGAGGACGCTGCTGTGTTGGGGCCGCCGATGTCATGGAAACGAGTGACATCAGTGGACCCTGCCCCTAAACTGGGATGTGTCAAAACAAGGGAGTTGGGTAAGTGGGGTGAAGTGAGAATGCAAGAAGTGAGAACGAAATAGAGGAGAGAGAGTAGGAGGAGAGGAGGGAAGGAGATAGAAGTGAAGAGTTTAAACAAAGGAAGCAAAAGTAACAGACAGAGTAGAAAAAGGAGAAATGATACTCAGAAAGGATTTTGCTGAAGTGCAGATGAGAAGTAGAGAAAGAATTAAAGAGAACGATGAAATAAAATAGAAAAAAATGAATAAATAGAAAAAATAATAAATTAATGGAAAAAAGAAAGAAAAGAAAAAATAATAAAGATAAAAATAAAATTAATGATAAAAAAAAAAATAGAAGATAAAGAAAAAAAAAAATAAGGAGAAAAAGAAAATAAGGAAAAAAATGAAGAAAAAGAGAAAAAAAATGAATAATAAGTAAATAATAAAAAATAATAAAAAATAAGGGAATGGAGAAAGACAGAAAGAAATAGAGAAGAAAGGAATGTTGATAGTGCTAGTAATAAAAGAAAATTAAATAGAAATATATAAATGAAGACAAGAGTGAAATGAAAAAAAAAGGATGAGGTGGAAAAAAAAAGGAAAAATTGCAAAGAAAAGAGAAACAAAAACGGAAAAAAAAAACAAAGAATCAAGAGGAAAGGGGCTAGGGGAAGGTAGGGGGGAGATTGTGAGAAGGGGAGAAAAAGGAAAAAGAAAGAGAAAAGGGAAACGAAAAGGGAACAAAAAAAGAGGGGGGAGAGGGGAAGGGAAGGCTAAATACAAAAGGAAATTTAAAGTATGTGTATTGCAGGGAAAATTGCAGGTGAGGGGGTCACCACAATTTCAAAATAATCCCTAAATAAAATGCCATGGGTTCATCATCAGATCATCACCGAGATAATCAAAAAGAAAGAAAAAGGTCAAAGCAAAAAGGAAAAAAGGAAAAAGGTTTGATCTTCATTCGAAAACAAGAAAACAAGTCCGTTATCTCCCATTTAAGAAGCATGTGAATGATAAGTTGGCATTAAGTCCACCAGGATGCAATGTGCCCAGGGTATGGATCCAATAGGCCTCACGTTGTAATAGTAGTAGGTTATGGTCACCACTAGGGATGAGCCGAACACCCCCCTGTTCGGTTCGCACCAGAACTTGCCAACAGGCAAAAAATTTGCTCGAACACGTGAACACCGTTAAAGTCTATGGGACACGAACATGAATAATCAAAAGTGCTAATTTTAAAGGCTTATATGCAAGTTATTGTCATAAAAAGTGTTTGGGGACCTGGGTCCTGCCCTAGGGGACATGGATCAATGCAAAAAAAAGTTTTAAAACATCCGTTTTTTCGGGAGCAGTGATTTGAATAATGCTTAAAGTGAAACAATAAAAGTGTAATATTCCTTTAAATTTCGTACCTGGGGGGGGGTGTCTATAGTATGCCTGTAAAGGGGCGCATGTTTCCTGTATTTAGAACAGTCTGACAGCAAAATGACATTTCAAAGGAAAAAAAGTAATTTAAAACTACTCGCGGCTATTAATGAATTGCCAGTCCGACAATACACATAAAAGTTCATTGATAAAAACGGCATGGGATTTCCCCACAGGGGAACCCCGCACCAAAATTAAAAAAAAATTGGCGTGGGGTCCCCCCAAAAATCCATACCAGACCCTTATCCGAGCACGCAACCTGGCAAAACTTTTTTTTGCATTGATCCATGTCCCCTGGGACAGAACCCAGGTCCCCAAACACTTTTTATGACAATACCATGCATATAAGCCTTTAAAATTATCACTTTTAACTTCTCCCATAGACTTTTAAAGGGTGTTCTGCGGCTTTTCGAATTTGCCGCGAACACCCCAAATTGTTCGCTGTTCGGCGAACTGGCGAACAGCTGATGTTCGGGTCGAACATGAGTTCCACTCGAACTCGAAGCTCATCCCTAGTCACCACCTCTAATAGGTTGATGGACATGTTCTATGACCATACCTCTTAGTTCATGTATATGATGTTTGTGTTTGTAAAAAATGCACAGCCACTGGTTTATTATGATCGATCTGTATATCATCCCCAGTTTGAGATAGGGCGAGTCTAATATCGCTTCTGTGTTTTTGGAACCTCCTTTTGAAAGGGCCGGTTGTTTTGCCAACATAAGTGAGTGTGCATGGGCATTTAAGGATGTAAACGCAGTAGTCAGTGTTGCAGTTCAGGTACTCACTTATGTGAAAGCGGTTACCACTACGGGGGTGCATAAAATGTTTGCCACATATAAGGGAATTGCAAATGTTGCAATTGTGGCATTTGTAGCAGCCAGTCTTCTGGGAAATTCACGGTATGGTTTTAGCGTATTTGTGCCTAGGATCCACTTGTACGAGGAAGTCACGAAGGGTTTTGCTGCGTCTATGTGTGATTAGGAGCATCATTTTAAGTTCATATGCCAATGCGTTGTCAGCTTGTAGAATATGTACGTTTTTTGTCATGGCCCGTTTAATATGGTCAGATTCACGGTTGAATGTGTGTATGAACAGAGGTCAATCGGAAGGCCCAGAGGGCCTGGTACGGGTAGTCTTTATCTTGGTTAATATCAAGGACTTCTGCAGGATACCCCCTTTCCAGAAACTTGTGATACATCTTGTTTAGCTGCTTTAGTTTGTCATCTTCGTCAGAACAGGTCCGTGACACCCTCATAAACTGAGATATCGGCAGACTATCTAAAAGATGTTTGGGATGTGCGCTTTGATAATGCAGGAGTGTGTTTCTATCAGTGGGTTTTGTGAAGAGAGATGTAACCAGAGAGCCATGAGAGTTAGTTATCATTACATCCAAGAATGAGATATTGCATGGTGAGATTTCGAGTGTGAACACTACCCCTGTAAAGATGCTGTTCAAGAAATCAACAAAGACAAAGAATAGGGCATCCACATTGGTCCAAATAAGAAAAATGTCATCGATATACCTAAACCAACATTTAATATGGTTGGTAAATGCATCGGATAGATAAATGTAATGTTCCTCGAGTAGGCCTACAAAAAGATTGGCAAAAGATGGGGCCGCTGAGCTCCCCATAGCCGTACCTCGGATCTGTGCATACTTGGTGTCCTCAAACGTGAAATAGTTGTTTGAAAGTACAAAATCAAGACATTCGATGATGAACTCTTTGGGTATTAGTGTGGATTCCACGTTGGTCAGGAAATGTCAAACAGCCTGCAATCCTGCATCGTTGGGTATGCATGTGTATAGGGATCCTATATCCATAGTTTCCATCCTTCACCAAAGTCTGTAAAAGCACTAAGTTTCTCCAAAAAGTCATTTGTATCTCTAATATAGGCTGGTAGCTTTTTTACCAAAGGTTGTAGGAGATGATCGAGGAACTGGGCCAGAGGTTGGGTGATCGACCCTGTGCCAGATACAATGGGTCTAAATTTCAAAGGATTTGTGCCTTTATGAATTTTGGGTAGGCCGTAAATGACAGGGCAGCGTGGGTGTTCATTACATAGAAATTCAGCAGTGTCATCAGATAACCAGCCGATTAGTTTCCCAAGGCTAATCAGGGAGTTTAATGCGTTTTTAATGCTGGGTACGGGGTTCTGTTTGAGTACGGCATAGCTGGCTGTGTCCGACAGCAAGGTAGTCATGCCCTCTTTGTAATCAACGTAGTTCATGACCACTATGGCACCGCCTTTATCGGCGGGTTTGATAATTATACTTTTATCATTTTTTAATGTCCTAAGTGTGACAAACTCATCTGGGCTTAAGTTGGTGTATGTTGTGTTGGAGAAACTATCGCAGAATCGCAGAACGGTCATTCCTAAATGGTTTTCCAGGGGGTCTTGTGTAGGGTCTACGTCTTGGTTGTCTGATACCGGTAAGCCAGGAGTATACCCTTCCCTCCTGGTAGTCCTGGTTGATCAATTTGAGTTTGTCTCGCTTGGCTTGCTTTTGTCTTGTGGTATATGTTGTGATTTCACTATCGATTTTTTGCAATGTATCAGATGGTTTGTCCTTATCCTGGATTGATAATTCCAGTTTAGTAAGTTCTCTGTTGACTTGACACAATTGGACTTTAACCTCTTCAATGACAATCGGCATAAAATTAAGCGAGTTCTGGGTAGCTACTTTACACCAACGCTCACAAAACTCACACTTATGGCGACCAATGGGTTGATTTTTTTATACAAAATCTGCGTGGTATCTTCTTGGTCCTGTAGTACTCAGAGAGCGTCTGACCATGTAGTTCAAGATCAACTTGTCTCTTCTTAAAAGTTTAATTTCACGAAAAAGATCAGTGGCGGTGTCAATTCCAAAAGCTCTGCCTACGGAAAAGGAAAAATTGCATGGAAAAGAGAAACAAAAATGGAGAAAAAACAAAAAAAAGACAGCAAAAAACAAAAAAACAGAATAAGGAAAAGAACCAAGGGGAAAGGGGCTAGGGGAAGTGGGGGGAGGAGTCTTTTAGTGTCTGTTAGTCTGTTAGTGTCTTTTTGGCAGGATTTGTGACATCATACCAGTCTGGGAGGAGTCTTTGGTTTTTTTTCCTTTTCTCTTTTTCTGATTGGTTGATGTTTCTTTAAATATTTTCCACTGTTTTTCCACATTTATCACATGCCTAACGAAGGGGTCCTGCGTGACTCAGAAACGTTGCACTCTCCTTGTGTTGTGATCATGCAATAAATTACACGTTTGGACGCTATCTACTCTGTTCCATGGTGTGCTGGCAACTATCTTCATTGTGACTTGAACCAGTATCCAGCTGGTTGTTGCTGCAGCACCCATATTTGTGAGCTCATCCAGGAATGTGTGCGATGGGAATATGAAGTATTACTTGTGATTGGTTTCCACTTCTGCACCCCTGATGGCTCCCTCACTCTGTGGCGTCCTTTCATCCAATCGTGCCCATACACTGTGGGACACGACATCTACCGATCTGACCAATCGATCATCCTTCCGAGAACACAGATGGAATCTGATGAAACCACCACTCAATCTGACAGAAGGTTTGGTCACATATACAGCCAGGAAGAGATTGACACAATCCTCTTTCCCAGAAACGAAGGCAGAGCTTTTGGAATTGACACCGCCACTGATCTTTTTCCTGAAATTAAACGTCTTAAGACCAGAGGCTCTCTGAGTATTACAGGACCAAGAAGATACCACGCGGATTTTGTATAAAAAATCAACCCACGATTGGTCTTCATAAATGTGAGTTTTGTGAACGTTGGTGTGAAGTAGCTACCCAGAACTCGCTTAATTTTATGCTGATTGTCATTGAAGAGGTTAAAGTCCAATTGTGTCAAGTCAACAGAGAACTTACTACACTGGAATTATCAATCCAGGATAAGTACACCCCTGGCTTACCAGTATCAGACAACGAAAACGTAGACCCTACACAGGACCCCCTAAAAAAACATTTAGGAGCGACCATTCTGTGACATCAGACAGTGATCGCCCTACAGAGAATCCATCAACCGATAGCGACTCCTGAAAACCAGGAGGCGCTGTAGCTCTGGCTAGCGGGTCTCAGGGTCCCCATTTTCCGGTTCCAACAGGAGACGACGATCCAGGAGGGGCATCAAGAAGCCGCAACACCCTGCCACCACGCAGCACCTGCCAGGGCACAAGGCGTGCCCGGTGATCAACCTGTCGTCTAGAGCCAGGGCCGGATTTGCCATAAGGCCACCGAGGCCAGGCCTCGGGGCGGCAGCGGTGCAGGGGCGGCGCTGCTCCTGCGGCGACTTCACGGCCGCCCCCCCCCTTTCAGGCTTCCCGTTAAAGTTGATTAAGGGCACCGGTGCCCTTAGAAAACATGGCCGCGAGCCGCCCACTACTGCGCATGCGCAGTTCTGAAGCGGCCGGGCTCGGGAAAGCTTGTACGCGCTCGGCCGGGCGGCGCATGCGCAGTAGCGTGATTGCGCTGCCCGGCGCCATTTTTGAAAAGATTGTGAAAGAATTTCAGCGGTGCGGCGGGGGGAGAGAGATGACATCTCTCATTGCCAGCACCGCTGTTCCGCCCTCCTTCATCTGGTGGCAGACAGGCAGCGTGGCAAGTGACATCAACATATGGTGGCAGCATGGCAAGTGACATCTCCATCTGGTGGCAGCGTGGCAAGTGACATCTCCATCTGGTGGCAGCCAGGCAGTGTGACAAGTGACATCTCCATCTGGTGGCAGCATGGCAAGTGACGTCTCCATCTGGTGGCAGTGTGACAAGTGACATCCCCATCTGGTGGCAGTGTGGCAAGTGACATCCCCATCTGGTGGCAGCATGGCAAGTGACATCCCCATCTGGTGGCAGTGTGGCAAGTGACATCCCCATCTGGTGGCAGTGTGGCAAGTGACGTCTCCATCTGGTGGCAGCATGGCAAGTGACATCCCCATCTGGTGGCAGTGTGGCAAGTGACATCCCTATCTGGTGGCAGTGTGGCAAGTGACGTCTCCATCTGGTGGCAGCATGGCAAGTGACATCCCCATCTGGTGGCAGCATGGCAAGTGACATCCCCATCTGGTGGCAGCATGGCAAGTGACATCCCCATCTGGTGGCAGCGTGGCAAGTGACATCCCCATCTGGTGGCAGCGTGGCAAGTGACATCCCCATCTGGTGGCAGCGTGGCAAGTGACATCCCCATCTGGTGGCAGTGTGGCAAGTGACGTCTCCATCTGGTGGCAGCATGGCAAGTGACGTCTCCATCTGGTGGCAGCATGGCAAGTGACATCCCCATCTGGTGGCAGCATGGCAAGTGACATCCCCATCTGGTGGCAGCATGGCAAGTGACATCCCCATCTGGTGGCCGCGTGGCAAGTGACATCCCCATCTGGTGGCAGTGTGGCAAGTGACATCCCCATCTGGTGGCAGTGTGGCAAGTGACATCTCTATCTGGTGGCAGCATGGCAAGTGACATCCCCATCTGGTGGCAGCGTGGCAAGTGACATCCCCATCTGGTGGCAGTGTGGCAAGTGACATCCCCATCTGGTGGCAGCGTGGCAAGTGACATCCCCATCTGGTGGCAGCATGGCAAGTGACATCCCCATCTGGTGGCAGCATGGCAAGTGACATCCCCATCTGGTGGCAGCATGGCAAGTGACATTCCCATCTGGTGGCAGCCAGGCAGTGTGGCAAGTGACATCTCCATCTGGTGGCAGCATGGCAAGTGACATCCCCATTTGGTGGCAGGCAGAGTGGCAAGTGACATCTCCATCTGGTGGCAGCGTGGCAAGTGACATCCCCATCTGATGGCAGCCAGGCAGTGTGGCAAGTGACATCACCATGTGGTGGCATCATGGCAAGTGACATCTCCATCTGGTGGCAGGCATAGTGTCAAGTGACAAGCGATGGTGGCAGGTGACACGCTCAGGGCTCCCAATGATTCTGCATTATGGTGAGTTGAACTATTTCATTTTACATTACAATGTAATGATAGAAATAATATGTTTCAATCATCCTGACACCATACCAACCAGGGTGCCGGGGATGATTGAAGCACTAACACCAGCCATTGCCTTGAAAAATTGCCCGTGAAAAATCATTACCCCTCGTGCACTTACCCTGAAGTATTTTTAGTCTGTACAATTAAAGCCAGTTGTTTTCAGTGTTCTCGTGTATGGAGATATGTTTTTAATTGATCTATTGTAGCATCATCAATAAAGGACGAGAATGGTGGTGTGTGTGTGTGTGTGGGGGGGCGGCATTGAAGAACCCGGCCTTGGGGCGGCAAAGGGAGTAAATCAGGGCCTGTCTAGAGCCATGGCGACCGGTGAGTTACGATTATTATCTAAGGGCCTCTCCTTTTGCCCTTTGCTAAGAATCAAATAACATTTCCACACAATACCCAAAACAGTTCCTACAACAACAGTGACACCGTTTAAACTTAAAAGCAAATTCTTTCTTCCTGGACATTTTCATTCCATCGATAGCTTTATACGGACAATTAAGCATGATGTGTGCAATAGTTTCTGCAACAAAACATACACCAACTTAAGCTCGGATGAGTTTGTCGCACTTAGGACACTCAAAAATGATAAAAGTATAATTATCAAACCCGCCGATAAAGGCGGTGCCATAGTGGTCATGAACTACGTTGATTACAAAGAGGGCATGACTGCCTTGCTGTTGGACACAGCCAGCTATGCCGTACTCAAACAGAACCCCGTACCCAGCATTAAGAACGCATTAAACTCCCTGATTAACCTTGGGAAACTAAACGGCTGGTTATCTGATAACACTGCTGAATTTCTATGTAATGAACACCCACGCTGGCCTGTCATTTAGGGCCTACCCAAAATTCATAAAGGCACAAATCCTTTGAAATTTAGACCCATTGTATCTGGCACAGGGTCAATCACCCAACCTCTGGCCCAGTTCCTCGATCATGTCCTACAACCTTTGGTAAAAAAGCTACCAGCCTATATAAGAGATACAAATGACTTTTTGGAGAAACTTAGTGCTTTTACAGACTTTGGTGAAGGATGGAAACTTGCAACTATGGATATAGGATCCCTATACACATGCATACCCAACGATGCAGGATTGCAGGCTGTTCAACATTTCCTGACCAACGTGGAATCCACACTAATACCCAAAGAGTTTATCATCGAATGTCTTGATTTTGTACTTTCAAACAACTATTTCACGTTTGAGGGCACCAAGTATACACAGATCTGAGGTATGGCTATAGGGAGCTCAGCGGCCCCATCTTTTGCCAATCTTTTTGTAGGCCTACTCGAGGAACATTACATTTATCCATCCGATGCATTTACCAACCATATTAAATGTTGGTTTAGATATATCGATAATATTTTTCTTATTTGGACCAATGAGGACGCCCAATTCTTTGATTTTGTTGATTTCTTGAACAGCATCTTTACAGGGGTAATGTTCACACCCAAAATCTCACCATGCAATATCTCATTCTTGGATGTAATGATAACTAACTCTCATGGCTCTCTGGTTATATCTCTCTTCACAAAACCCACTGATAGAAACACACTCCTGCATTATCAAAGCGCACATCCCAAACATCTTTTAGATAGTCTGCTGATATCTCAGTTTATGAGGGTGTCATGGATCTGTTCTGACGAAGATGACAAACTAAAGCAGCTAAACAAGATGTACCACAAGTTTCTGGAAAGGGGGTATCCTGCAGAATTCCTTGACAAGGCACTAACCAAGATAAAGACTACCCGTACCAGGCCCTCTGGACCTTCCGATCGACCTCTGTTCATACACACATTCAACCGTGAATCTGACCATATTAAACGGGCCATGACAAAAAACTTACATATTCTACAAGCTGACAACGCATTGGCATATGAACTTAAAATTATGCCCCTAATCACACATAGATGCAGCAAAACCCTTTGTGACTTCCTCGTACAAGCGGATCCTAGACACAAATACGCTAAAACCATACTGCAAATTTTCCAGAAGACTTGCTGCTACAAATGCCACAATTGCAAAAGTTTGCAATTCCCTTATATGCGGCGAACATTTTATGCACCCCCGTAGGGGTAACCGCTTTCGCATAAGTGAGTACCTGAACTGCAACACTGACTACTGCGTTTACATCCTTAAATGCCCATGCACACTCACTTATGTTGGCAAAACAACTGGCCCTTTCAAAAGGAGGTTCCAAAAACACAGAAGCGATTTTAGACTCGCCCTATCTCAAACTGGGGACGATATACAGATCGATCATAATAAACCAGTGGCTGCACATTTTTTCAAACACAAACATCAAATTCATGAACTAAGAGGTATGGTCATAGAACATGTCCATCAACCTATTAGAGGTGGTGACTAGGGATGAGCTTCGAGTTCGAGTCGAACTCATGTTCTACTCGAACATTGGCTGTTCGCAAGTTCGCCGAACAGCGAACAATTTGGGGTGTTCGCGGCAAATTCGGATGCCGCGGAACACCCTTTAAAAGTCTATGGGAGAAATCAAAAGTGCTCATTTTAAAGGCTTATATGCAAGTTATTGTCATAAAAAGTGTTTGGGGACCTGGGTCCTGCCCCAGGGGACATGGATCAATGCAAAAAAAAGTTTTAAAAACTGACGTTTTTTCAGGAGCAGTGATTGTATTAATGCTTAAAGTCAAACAATAAAAGTGTAATATCCCTTTAAATTTCGTACCTGGGGGGTGTCTATAGTATGCCTGTAAAGGGGCGCATGTTTCCTGTGTTTAGAACAGTCTGACAGCAAAATGACATTTTGAAGAAAAAAACACATTTAAAACTACCCGCGGCTATTGCATTGCCGACAATACACATAGAAGTTCATTGATAAAAACGGCATGGGAATTCCCCACAGGGCAACCCAGAACCAAAAAAAAAAAAATGATGTGTGGGTCCCCCTAAATTCCATACAAGGCCCTTCAGGTCTGGTATGGATATTAAGGGGAACCCCAGCCAAAATTTTAAAAAAAAATTGACGTGGGGTTCCCCCTAAATTCCATACCAGACCCTTCAGGTCTGGTATGGATTTTAAGGGGAACCCCGCGCCAAAAAAAAAAAAAAAAAAACGGCGTGGGGTCCCCCCAAAAATCCATACCAGACCCTTATCCGAGCACGCAACCTGGCAGGCCGCAGGAAAAGAGGGGGGGACGAGAGTGCGCCCCCCCCCCTCCTGAACCGTACCAGGCCACATGCCCTCAACATTGGGAGGGTGCTTTGGGGTAGCCCCCCAAAACACCTTGTCCCCATGTTGATGAAGACAAGGAAGACAAGGGCCTCATCCCCACAACCCTGGCCGGTGGTTGTGGGGGTCTGCGGGTGGGGGGCTTATCGGAATCTGGAAGCCCCCTTTAACAAGGGGACCCCCAGATCCTGGCCCCCCCCCTGTGTGAAATGGTAAGGGGGTACTTACCCCTACCATTTCACTAAAAAACTGTCAAAAATGTTAAAAATGACAAGAGACAGTTTTTGACAATTCCTTTATTTAAATACTTCTTCTTTCTTCTATCTTCCTTCATCTTCTGGTTCTTCTGGCCCTTCTGGTTCTTCCTCTGGCGTTCTCGTCCAGCATCTCCTCTGCGGCGTCTTCTATCTTCTTCTCCTCGGGCTGCTCCGCACCCATGGCATGAGGGGGGAGGCTCCCGCTCTTCTCTTCATCTTCTTCATCTTCTTCTTCTTCTTCATCTCTTCTTCCTTCTTCTCTTCTTCATTTCTTCTCCGGGCCACTCCGCAGCCATGCTGGCATGGTGGGCGGCGTCTCTTCGTCTGACGGTTCTTAAATAACGGGGGGCGGGGCCATCCGGTGACCCCACCCCCCTCTGACGCACGGTGACTTGACGGGACTTCCCTGTGACGTCACAGGGAATGCCACAGGGAAGTCCCGTCATGTGGCCCCACCCCCCGTTATTTAAGAACCGTCAGACGAAGAGACGCCGTCACACAGCGGGAGCCTCCCACCATGCCAGCATGGCTGCGGAGCGGCCCGGAGAAGAAATGAAGAAGAGAAGAAGGAAGAAGAGAAGAAGAAGAAGATGAAGAAGATGAAGAAGAGAAGAAGATGAAGAGAAGAGCGGGAGCCTCCCCCCCATGCCATGGGTGCGGAGCGGCCCGAGGAGAAGAAGATAGAAGACGCCGCGGAGGAGATGCTGGACGAGAATGCCGGAGGAAGAACCAAAAGAGCCAGAAGAACCAGAAGAAGATGAAGGAAGAAAGAAGAAGCATTTAAATAAAGGAATTGTCAAAAACTGTCTCTTGTCATTTTTAACATTTTTGACAGTTTTTTAGTGAAATGGTAGGGGTAAGTACCCCCTTACCATTTCACACAGGGGGGGGGCGGGGTCCCCTTGTTAAAGGGGGCTTCCAGATTCCGATAAGCCCCCCGCCCGCAGACCCCCACAACCACCGGCCAGGGTTGTGGGGATGAGGCCCTTGTCTTCATCAACATGGGGACAAGGTGTTTTGGGGGGCTACCCCAAAGCACCCTCCCAATGTTGAGGGCATGTGGCCTGGTATGGTTCAGGAGGGGGGGGGCGCACTCTCGTCCCCCCCTCTTTTCCTGCAGCCTGCCATGTTGCGTGCTCGGATAAGGGTCTGGTATGGATTTTTGGGGGGACCCCACGCCGTTTTTTTTTTTTTTTTTTTGGCGAGGGGTTCCTCTTAAAATCCATACCAGACCTGAAGGGTCTGGTATGGAATTTAGGGGGAACCCCACGTCAATTTTTTTTTAAATTTTGGCTGGGGTTCCCCTTAATATCCATACCAGACCTGAAGGGCCTTGTATGGAATTTAGGGGGACTCCCACATCATTTTTTTTTTTAATTTTGGTTCGGGGTTGCCCTGTGGGGAATTCCCATGCCGTTTTTATCAATGAACTTCTATGTGTATTGTCGGCAATGCAATAGCCGCGGTAGTTTTAAATGTGTTTTTTCCTTCAAAATGTCATTTTGCTGTCAGACTGTTCTAAACACGGGAAACATGCGCCCCTTTACAGGCATACTATAGACACCCCCCAGGTATGAAATTTAAAGGGATATTACACTTTTATTGTTTGACTTTAAGCATTATTAAAATCACTGCTCCTGAAAAAACGGCCGTTTTTAAAACTTTTTTTTGCATTGATTCATGTCCCCTGGGGCAGGACCCAGGTCCCCAAACACTTTTAATGACAATAGCTTGCATATTAGCCTTTAAAATTAGCACTTTTGATTATTCATGTTCGTGTCCCATAGACTTTAACGGTGTTCGCGTGTTCGAACGAATTTTTTTCCTGTTCGCATGTTCTGGTGCGAACCGAACAGGGGGGTGTTCGGCTCATCCCTAGTGGTGACCATAACCGTCTACTACTACAACGTGAAGCCTATTGGATCCATACCCTGGGCACGGTGCATCCTGGAGGACTTAATGCCAACTTATCATTCACATACTTCTTAAATGAGAGATAACGGACTTGTGTTCTTGTTTTCGAATGATGATCAAACCTTTTTCCTTTTTTCCTTTTTGCTTTGACCATTTCATCCTTTTTCCTCCTTTTTCTTTCTTTTTGATTATCTCGGTGATGATCTGATGATGAACCCATGGCATTTTATTTAGGGATTATTTTGAAATTGTGGTGACCCCCTCACCTGCAATTTTCCCTGCAATACACGTACTTTAAATTTCCATTTGTATTTAGCCTTTCAGGTTCTCCGCAAATGTCATCAAAGCCTTCCCTTCCCCTCTCCCCCTCCCCCTCTTTTTTTGTCTCCTTTTCTTTTCCCTTTTCTCTTTCTTTTTCCTTTTTTTCCCCTTATCACAATCTCCCCCCCTTCCCCCCCCCAACCTTCCCCTACCCCCTTTCCCCTTGATTCTTTTCCTTATTCTGTGTTTTTTTGTTTTCTCGTTTTTTCGTTTTTTTTTCCGTTTCTGTTTCTCTTTTCCTTGCAATTTTTCCTTTTTTTTTTCCACTTCATCCTTTTTTTTTCACTTCACTCTTATCTTCATTTATATATTTCTATTTAATTTTCTTTTATTACTACCACTATCGACATTCCTTTCTTCTCTATTTCTTTCTCCATTCCCTTATTTTTTATTATTTTTTTATTATTTACTTATTATTCATTTTTTTCTCTTTTCCTTCATTTTTTTCCTTATTTTTTTTCTCTCCTTATTTTTCTTTTTTCTTTATCTTCTATTTATTTTTTTTATGATTAATTTTATTTTTATCTTTATTATTTTTTTCTTTTCTTTCTTTTTCTCCATTTATTTTTTTATTTTTTCTATTTATTAATTTTTTCTATTTTATTTAATCTTTCTCTTTAATTCTTTCTCTACTTCTCATCTGCACTTCAGCAAAATCCTTTCTGAGTATCATTTCTCCTTGTTCTACTCTGTCTGTTTCTTTCACTTCGTTTGTTTAAACTCTTCGCTTCTATCTCCTTCTCTCCTCTCCTCCTACTCTCTCTCCTCTATTTCGTTCTCACTTCTTGCATTCTCACTTCACCCCACTTACCCACCTCCCTTGTTTTGACACATCCCAGCTTAGGGGCGGGGTCAGCCGACGTCACTCGTTTCCATGACATCGGCAGCCCCAACACAGCAGCGTCCTCCGTTGCTCAGTTACGGTCGGCCCATCACGCAAGCACGGTCGGCGGCCGCTGTTATCTCCCTCATACGCTGGTATGCCAGGGACTTCAGCGTTTCCTGTTGCCCCGGTTACCGCTGCATGACACAAGCACGTCCTTTGTTTACTATTGGAATCTCACCCCACAGCATACGATCTCTGCACTGCATCCGTTGCAGGATCGCGCGCTGCGGCCTGATGTTCCCTAAGAGCTGTTTCATCCCCACAATGGTTTGCAGCATTATCAAGGAGTTACCATGATGACAGTTTCATTATACTTTTCTCTTAAACTTCCTTTGTCATTTGCTTTTCTTTCATTTATGAAATTTTTTTTTAAACATTTGTTAGTGTCTTTTTGGTGGGATTTGTGAAGTCATACCAGTCTGGGGGTGGGAGGAGTCTTCTTTTTTTTCCTTTTCTCTTTTTCTGATTGGTTGATGTTTCTTTAAATATTTTCCACTGTTTTTCCACATTTATCACATGCCTGACGAAGGGGTCCTGCGTGACTCCAAAACATTGCACTCTCCTTGTGTTGTGATCATGCAATAAATTACATGTTTGGACGCTATCTACACCGTTCCATGGTGTGCTGGCAAATATCTTTATTGCGACTTGAACCGGTATCCAGCTGGTTGTTGCTGCAGCACCCATATTCGTGAGCTCATCCAGGAATGTGTGCGATGGGAATATGAAGTATTATGTGTAACCACCTCTGAACCTGCCCCTGCAGAGCTGACAGAACCTCTGCCCCAGTGTGGCCCCTGTTCCCTAAGCACACCAGCTCAAGGACCGCATGGCATCTTTTGGCCTGCGTACTTGCGTAGCCCCTTGAACGCCTATGGAGCACCGCTGGTTCCGAGGACAAAGCACAGGAAGAGGCCATGGAGGAAGAAGAAGAGGAGGGGGTGGAGGAGAGAGGTGTGTCAGAATCAACAGTATTGGCATTTTGGAGGCGTGGTGGCTGAACAACCTCCAACACTACTGCACCTTGTCCTGCATCCTTCCCAGCTGCCAGCAGAGTCACCCAATGCGCCGTGAAACTTAGGTAATTTCCCTGTCCATGCCTGCTGGACCACAGGGTCCTACTGCCACAGCCTACACAAGAACCTGGCTGCAGGTTGCTATACTGTAGGCAAGACTGTGCAGGGTACACAGTACAGTAGCTGGAAATACTTCAATGAGCCTACACAAGCACCTGGCTGCAGGTTGCTATACTGTAGGCGAGACTGTGCAGAGGACCGCATGGCATCTTTTGGCCTGCGTACTTGCGTAGCCCCTTGAACGCCTATGGAGCACCGCTGGTTCCGAGGACAAAGCACAGGAAGAGGCCATGGAGGAAGAAGAAGAGGAGGGGGTGGAGGAGAGAGGTGTGTCAGAATCAACAGTATTGGCATTTTGGAGGCGTGGTGGCTGAACAACCTCCAACACTACTGCACCTTGTCCTGCATCCTTCCCAGCTGCCAGCAGAGTCACCCAATGCGCCGTGAAACTTAGGTAATTTCCCTGTCCATGCCTGCTGGACCACAGGGTCCTACTGCCACAGCCTACACAAGAACCTGGCTGCAGGTTGCTATACTGTAGGCAAGACTGTGCAGGGTACACAGTACAGTAGCTGGAAATACTTCAATGAGCCTACACAAGCACCTGGCTGCAGGTTGCTATACTGTAGGCGAGACTGTGCAGGGGACCGCATGGCATCTTTTGGCCTGCGTACTTGCGTAGCCCCTTGAACGCCTATGGAGCACCGCTGGTTCCGAGGACAAAGCACAGGAAGAGGCCATGGAGGAAGAAGAAGAGGAGGGGGTGGAGGAGAGAGGTGTGTCAGAATCAACAGTAGTGGCATTTTGGAGGCGTGGTGGCTGAACAACCTCCAACACTACTGCACCTTGTCCTGCATCCCAGCTGCCAGCAGAGTCACCCAATGCGCCGTGAAACTTAGGTAATGTCTCTGTCCATGCCTGCTGGACCATGAGTCAGCGGTAATATACACCTTACCGCTGACCGCCCTGTCCAGCGAGGCCAAGACATTGCCTTCCACATGACGGTAAAGAGCCGGAATCACCTTCTGTGAGAAAAAGTGGCATTTGGGAACCTGCCACTAAGGAACCGCACATTCCACAAACTCACGGAAGGGGGCAGAGTCTACCAACTGAAAAGGTAGCGGTTGAAGTGCTAGCAATTTTGCCAAGCTAGCATTCAATCGCTGGGCATGTGGATGGCTGGGAGCGAACTTCTTTCTGCGGTGCAGCAGCTGGGGCAGGGAAATTCGCCTGGTACAATCTGAAGTCGGTGCACCGATAGCAGATTGCCCGCAAGTACTTGGCTGTGAAACACCTAATTCTACACCTTCATTCCTCTCAGTGCAGGTCTCAGAGAGGACTGAAGGTATAGTGGGGGTTGGAGATCCTAGCTGATAAGGAGCAAGGAGAGGTCCTCTTTGTTCTTTGGTGTGGGTCTTTTAGGTACGCTTGCCAACGAACTGCATGGCAGGTCAACATATGTCTAGTCAAGCATGTGGTGCCCAAGCGGGAGATGTTTTGGCCACGCGAGATACGCTTCAGACATATGTTGCAAATACCAGCGGTGCGATCTGATGCACTCGTCTCAAAAAAGGCCCACACCAAAGAACTTTTTGAATAACGCACAGAGACAGCAGCGCCCTGCTCATGCGGAGCTCTGAGGTGTGATGCATTCAGTGTGTTGCCCTTAGGCTGGCCCCTGGAGGGCATCCTGCCTCGTTGGTGATGTGCCTTCTCCTCCTCCTCTCTCCTATCAGGCACCCACGTTGAGTCAGTGACCTCATCATCCCCTCCCTCCTCATCACTGGAGTAAACCTGGCAGTATGCTGCAGCAGGGGCGACATGAATGCCAGATTGCTGTCCTTCTCGGGCACCTCCTCTGTCCGTGCTCACGTTACTGCCTTCATCTACCTCAGTATCATTATCAGAGCCTTCAAAATGCTGGGCATCCTCCTGGAGCATGTACCCAACACTGTGGTCAAACAGTTCGAGGGACTCCTCAGGAGGACATGGTGGGGCTAGGGAAGGAGTCACTGATGCCATTGAGCCGAGGGAGGAGGCCGCGTTGGCAGCTGCTTTGTCAGACAAAGTACCCTGAGCCTGGGTGAGAGAGGATGAGGAGGATGAGGACGGCTTGGTCATCCACTCAACCAAGTCTTCCGAATGTTGTGGCTCAACATGGTCAGCTGCCAAAAAAAATGCCAAGCGTGTCCCATGGCCACGTGCTGATGAGGATGCACCATGTCCACGACCAGCACTGTTGCCTCTAGACACAGAGCCTGCTTGCCCTCTTTTATTGGCTTGTGACTGTCTGCCTCTCCTATACCGATTATACTGCAGCTAGCAGAATCAACTGCCTGCCTGTAGTATTATTAGTATGATAACCCCTGCACTTTTCTTCAGGTAACTATACTGTAGGTGCAAATGTGCAGGGTACACAGTACAGTAATTGGAAATTTGTCAAGAGCCTACACAAGCACCTGGCTGCAGGTAGCTATACTGTAGGTGAGACTGTGCGGGGTACACAGTACAGTAACTGGAAATACTTCAATGAGCCTTGTAAGATTGGGGTATCAGACTCAAACGGTAGGTGCATTATCAGTGAGTACTCCAGTACAAACTGTATTTTTAGGGGCCTGGTAGCCCACTTTTATTTAAAAGCAGGGAAAGGTTTGCAAAGACATCAGTAGCCCACGCAGGGGGTTCCACCATTACTGTATCTTGCACACTCAATACTTTAGCCTCCTGGCGTACATTCTTGCCATACGGCTGATTCCGGCCTTTAGCCTAGGCCTTAGGTCTGCTCCTCAGACCCAAAAGAGTTTCCTAGAGCGAAGCTCTCTCCTCGCTTACTCCTGCTGCTTACTACTTGCTGCTCTGTCACCAAGTACGTCTGCCTCTTGCAGACATGCATACCCTGGCTGCCTCCTGCAGCCTCTGACTCCTCTCAGGGGAATGGAAGTCCACCTGACTCCCATGCACAGACTTCCTGTCTGTTGGGTGGAACCCTGAGCCATAGCCAGGTCACAATTAAATAGCCCAGCACACAGCTGTGCAATCAGCATGCCTCTCCCTCCAAAATCTGGCGTAAACCAGCAATCTTCCAGGTAGCACAGGGTCCTACTGCCACAGCCTACACAAGAACCTGGCTGCAGGTTGCTATACTGTAGGCAAGACTGTGCAGGGTACACAGTACAGTAGCTGGAAATACTTCAATGAGCCTCCACAAGCACCTGGCTGCAGGTTGCTATACTGTAGGCGAGACTGTGCAGGGTACACAGTACTGTAGCTGGAAATACTTCAATGAGCCTACACAAGCATCTGGCTGCAGGTTGCTATACTGTTGGCGAGACTGTGCAGGGTACACAGTACAGTAGCTGGAAATACTTCAATGAGCCTACACAAGCACCTGGCTGCAGGTTGCTATACTGTAGGCGAGACTGTGCAGGGTACACAGTACAGTAGCTGGAATTACTTCAATGAGCCTACACAAGCACCTGGCTGCAGGTTGCTATACTGTTGGCAAGACTGTGCAGGGTACACAGTACAGTAGCTGGAAATACTTCAATGAGCTTACACAAGCACCTGGCTGCAGGTTGCTATACTGTAGGTGAGGCTATGCAGGGTACACAGTACAGTAGCTGGAAATACTTCAATGAGCCTACACCAGCACCTGGCTGCAGGTTGCTATAATGTAGGTGAGACTGTGCAGGGTACACAGTACAGTAGCTGGAAATACTTCCATGAGCCTACACAAGCACCTGGCTGCAGGTTGCTATACTGTAGGTGAGACTGTGCATGGTACACAGTACAGTAGCTGGAAATATTTCAATGAGCCTACACAAGCACCTGGCTGCAGGTAGCTTTACTGAAGGTGAGACTGTGCAGGGTACACAGTACAGTAGCTGGAAATACTTCAATGAGCCTACACAAGCACCTGGCTGCAGGTTGCTATACTGTAGGTGAGACGGTGCAGGGTATACAGTACAGTAGCTGGAAATACTTCAATGAGCCTACACAAGCACCTGGCTGCAGGTTGCTATACTGTAGGTGAGACTGTGCATGGTACACAGTACAGTAGCTGGAAATATTTCAATGAGCCTACACAAGCACCTGGCTGCAGGTAGCTATGCTGAAGGTGAGACTGTGCATGGTACACAGTACAGTAGCTGGAAATACTTCAATGAGCCTACACAAGCACCTGGCTGCAGGTTGCTATACTGTAGGTGAGACTGTGCATGGTACACAGTACAGTAGCTGGAAATACTTCAATGAGCCTACACAAGCACCTGGCTGCAGGTTGCTATACTGTAGGTGAGACTGTGCAGGGTACACAGTACAGTAGCTGGAAATACTTCAGTGAGCCTACACAAGCACCTGGCTGCAGGTAGCTTTACTGTAGGTGAGACTGTGCAGGGTACAAAGTACAGTAGCTGGAAATACTTCAACGAGCCTACACAAGCACCTGGCTGCAGGTAGCTATACTGTAGGTGAGACTGTGCAGGGTACACAGTACACTAGCTGGAAATACTTCAATGAGCCTACACAAGCACCTGGCTGCAGGTTGCTATACTGTAGGTGAGACTGTGCAGGGTACACAGGACAGTAGCTGGAAATACTGGCTTTGGCCAATTACGGCTCTCTGTACACACAGCGCTATGATTGGCCAAGCATGCGGGTTATAGTGCATGCTTGGCCAATCATCAGCCAGCAATGCACTGCGATGTCACAGTGAATTATGGGCCGTGACGCGCCAGTCAAATTTGGCGCAAATGGCTCATATTGTTCTTAATTCGGCGAACGACCAAACACACGATGTTCGAGTCGAACATGGGTTTTATTCGAACACGAAGCTCATCCCTAGTTAGGATGCTGGTGGCTAGAAGGTTGTAATGGTGCACAATGAAAACCTGTGACTTTGTGTAACTTAAAGACAGGCTTCATCCACCCAATGGCTTGTATACAATTTTTTGGCAATTTTAAGGCATTTTGCTAAGGCACCTCTGAAGAAACCTGAAGGCACTCTGGTTGAGAAAGTCTGCTTTAGGTAATAGCGCTTATGAATTAAAAACACTATCAAATGTTACAAACTGCTAGTGTGCAGGTGCTGGGCAAACATCTGTATGTCAATTGTGCCTCTGCTACAAATAGTTTTAGCTGTGAGTTAGCACTTACCAAACATGCCCCCTTGACAGAACTAGAGGTTCAGGCTCCCTGCCGGTTTTGTTTCTCTCTCTCTCTCTCTCTCTCTCTCTCTCTCTCTCTCTCTCTCTCTCTCTCTCTCTCTCTCTCTCTCTCTCTCTCTCTCTCTCTCTCTCTCTCTCTCTCTCTCTTCAGCAAAAAAAGAGCTGTTGGAGTTTTGGATTTAGAGTTTAGGTTTGTTTATTTTTTGGAGGGAGATTTTTTTTTTATCTTACATTATTTTGATAGAGTATTTTATGTAGTAATATTCCTTTTCAGGTACAGCAATGTGAACATGTTGGTGACATAAGCAAAGCTGTCCTTTGCTAGCATTACCATCTACTATTGATTCCAGTTTGCTGCACCAAATCGCCACAGCATCAAGTGCACCAAAGCACCACATACAGTATCTCACAAAAGTGAGTACACCCCTCACATTTTTGTAAATATTTTATTATATCTTTTCATGTGACAACACTGAAGAAATGACACTTTGCTACAATGTAAAGTAGTGAGGGTACAGCTTGTATAGCAGTGTAAATTTGCTGTCCCCTCAAAATAACTCAACACACAGCCATTAATGTCTAAACCGCTGGCAACAAAAGTGAGTACACCCCTAAGTGAAAATGTCCAAATTGGGCCCAATTAGCCATTTTCCCTCCCCGGTGTCATGTGACTCATTAGTGTTACAAGGTGTCAGGTGTGAATGGGGAGCAGGTGTGTTAAATTTGGTGTTATCGCTCTCACTCTCTCATACTTGTCACTGGAAGTTCAACATGGCACCTCATGGCAAAGAACTCTCTAAGGATCTGAAAAAATGAATTGTTGCTCTACATAAAGATGGCCTGGGTTATAAGAAGATTGCCAAGACCCTGAAACCGAGCTGCAGCACGGTGGCCAAAACCATACAATGTTTAACAGGACAGGTTTCACTCAGAACCTATCCCATGAATAAGTCAACCTATGACGAAACGTCGGGGGCGTGGCTGTGAGACGTGACGTGCAGCACTGTGAGCCACACTGAAGGAGAGGAGCATTGTTTACATGGAGGGACGGAGGACATCCAAGGGAGGGGTGAGATTGATAACCCTGCACCAGCACACCTCGGGTCCGCCGTGACCACTTGTTTTATTTGGATCCACTGGAATTACGTTTGATGTGATTTGCACTTTATTTGAGCTGTATTTTATCATTTTACATGTGAGTGTACTGATTGAAGATTGCAGTGATTTTAATAAATGTGTGATACTGGTTTACACTATTGGAGCACATATTATTTTTTTCATGTGGACCGGGTTGGAAACATTCACTGTGGAACAACGATCGATCCTACTACCTTGGTGTATGGTAGATAAGCGATTATTGCCTTGCATGAGAGTGCTGGCAAATTAAGTCGGTGAGTGTAGGTCTTGAGGGAGTGGAATCACTGCACACAAGAGGAGAGGTGGAGGAGACACAACATCACCTGTGCTTTATCAAGATTTATTACCACTTTATTCGGACACATTTTTCTCACGTGTGTGGTCACGTTTTATTGTGGACTGATTTATATTTTTGAAGTTAATTTGTATTTTGTATTTTTTATTTTTGGATATATTTGGTAATATTTTTTGCATGTACAGCATGATATGAAGTGGCAGGATAGGTTTTATCACTGGAAATGTATTGAGATATGTATTTCCTAAGATTACACTGTATGTAAGGTTTATACACATTAAGAGGGTCGCACCATCATGTGTTGATCCATATTTGACCACTGATCTGGCTGGTACATTTACACCTATATACATTTTGTGTAGATTTGTTTATAGATTTCACCTTTGCATTAGTGTTCACATACACATGTGTAGAGGGTCACACCATCACTGTGATTAACACACTTGATTTTTGTTTGAAAGCGCCTCTTATTTTTTATTTGACCACTGATCTGGCTGGTACATTTACACCTATATACATTTTGTGTAGATTTTTTTATAGATTTCACCTTTGTATTAGTGTTCACATACACATGTGTAGAGGGTCACACCATCACTGTGTTTAATACACTTGATTTTTGTTTGAAAGCGCCTCTTATTTTTTATTTGACCACTGATCTGGCTGGTACATTTACACCTATATACATTTTGTGTAGATTTGTTTATAGATTTCACCTTTGCATTAGTGTTCACATACACATACACACAGATCTATCTCTCCACTCCACAACTCACCCCCACTATCTCCTCACGGATCTCAAACTTGCTGAATGATATATCGGTATGGATGTCACACCACTTCCTCAAACTTAATCTTTCTAAAACTGAGCTTGTTATATTTCCTCCTTCACGGTCCCCCTCCTGTGACTTCACCATTAATATCAACAACACAACCATTGGTCCCTCCACACATGCCAGAGTCCTGGGTGTAATCCTTGACTCTGACCTCTCCTTCAGCCCCCATATCCAATCACTGGCTAAATCCTGCCGCCTTAACCTCCGCAACATCTCCAGAATTCGACCCTTCCTGACTAATGACACTACAAAACAACTTATTCACTCCTTGATTATTTCCCGCCTCGACTATTGCAACTCTCTCCTTAATGGCCTACCCTTAAGCAGGCTTAAGCAGACTCCCCCCTTCAGTCTATTATGAATGCTGCTGCTAGACTAATACACCTCACTAATCGATCCGTGACTGCTGCTCCTCTCTGCCAATCCCTTCACTGGCTTCCCCTACCCCACCGTGTAAAATTCAAAATGCTAACCATAACATACAAGGCCATTCACAACATCGCCCCCATCTACATCACCAACCTCATCTGCAGATATCGCCCAAATCGCACCCTCCGCTCCTCCCAGGACCTTCTGCTCTCTAGCTCCCTTGTTACCTCCTCCCATGCTCGCCTTCAGGACTTCTCCAGAGCCTCTCCCATCCTCTGGAATTCCCTGCCCCAGTATGTCCGATCAGCCTCTACCCTGTCCACCTTTAGGAGATCCTTGAAAACTCATTTATTCAGGGAAGCCTATCCCACACCCACATAACTGTCCCTGAGCCACCCCATCAAATCATTCTTTGCAGCTATTACCTTTTGTACCACCACCCCCTCCCTTTAGAATGTAAGCTCTACGAGCAGGGCCCTCCTGTACCTTTTGTATTGAACTGTACTGTAATTGTGTTGTCCCCCTTATACATTGTAAAGCGCTGAGTAAACTGTTGGCGCTATATAAATCTCGTATAATAATACACATGTGTAGAAGGTCACACCATCACTGTGTTTAATACACTTGATTTTTTGTTTGAAAGCGCCTCTTATTTTTTCCTAGATGTCTGTGGGAGGATTTGGGTAGTTTACAGACATCTCCGATTAAATACTTAGTATATCTACTCAGAACAGGCCTCGCCATCATTGACCAAAGACGTTGAGTGCACGTGCTCAGCGTCATATCCAGAGATTGTCTTTGGGAAATAGACAAATGAGTGCTGCCAGCATTAATGCAGAGGTTGAAGGGGTGGGGGTTTAGCCTGTCAGTCCTCAGACCATACGCTGCACACTGCATCAAATTGGTCTGCATGGCTGTCATCCCAGAAGGAAGCCTCTTCTAAAGATGATGCACAAGAAAGCCCGCAAACAGTTTGCTGTAGACAAGTAGACTAAGGACATGTATTACTGGAACCATGTCCTGTGGTCTGATGAGACCAAGTTAAACTTATTTGGTTCAGATGGTGTCAAGCGGGTGTGGTGGCAACCAGGTGAGGAGTACAAAGACAAGTTTGTCTTGCATACAGTCATGCATGGTGGTGGAAGTGTCATGGTCTGGGGCTGCATGAGTGCTGCTGGCACTGGGGAGCTACAGTTCACTGAGGGAACAATGAATGCAAATGTGTACTGTGAGATACTGAAACAGAGCATTATCCCCTCCCTTTGGATACTGGGCCGCAGAGCAGTATTTCAACATGATAACAACCCCAAACACACCTCCAAGATGACAACTGCCTTGCTAAAGAAGCTGAGGGTAAAGGTCAAGCATGTCTCCTTTGGTCAAGCATGTCTACAGACCTAAACCCTATTGAGCATTTGTGGGGCATCCTCAAATGGAAGGTGGAGGAGCACAAGATCTCTAACATCCACCAGCTTCATGATGTCATCATGGAGGAGTGGAAGAGGTCTCCAGTGGCAACCTGTGAAGCTCTGGTGAACTCCATACCCAAGAGGGTTAAGTCAGTGCTGAAAGTAATGGTGGCCACACAAAATATTGACACTTTGGGTCCAATTTGGAAATTTTCACTTAGGGGTGTACCAGCGGTTTAGACATTAATTGCTGTGTGTCGAGTTATTTTTAGGGGGCAGCAAATTTACACTGTTATGCAAGCTGTACACCCACTATTTTACATTGTAGCAAAGTGTCATTTCTTCAGTGTTGTCATATGAAAAGATATAATAAAATATTTACAAAAATGTGAGGGTGTACTCACTTTTGTGAGATACTGTACCTCCTTTTGACTGAAAACAAAATAAGGCAATCTCCTATTGTCATTATACTTGAGATGCATTAAGGCTGGATTCACACCTATGCAGTTTTAGTGCTTTTTGCATTTTGCAGATTTGCTCTACGGTCCATTTAACATGGTTTCCTATGAAACATGTTCTGTAGTGAAAATCTGCAAAATGCAAAAAGCACTAAAAATGCATAGGTGTGAATCCAGCCTTAGGGAGAAGCAGAAGTTCTTCATCTGCAGCTATTAGGGGTGGACAGGTTTGCATCTGCTTTTTTAGCAGTGGGTGTGCTTTATAACCCGAACACACAGAGGAGGTGGTGAAGTGAATAACCAAGCCTTCATCATCCTCCTTCTCTCAGGTGCAGACTAGCGCAGTGTCATCATCAGCTGCAAATGCACCCTCTTCTTGCTCATCTTAAACATCTAATCCTTTTCTTGTTAAAAAAAAAAAAAACATCTAATCCTGTTGCAGCCCTCAAATTTGACATTGAGAAGTCAGCTGAATTTATTAAACATACCATTGGTCCAGCAAGCATGGTCAGGGACATTATATTTCATTCACAGCACACTGGGTAACTCTGCATGCAATTTGGAAGGATGCAGGACAGGGCTCAGTGCTGCAGCTTGTTGTGCCAGCACGTCTCCATACAGCTAGTGGTGATGATGCAAGATTTGTCAGTTCCACAACCTCCTCCTCCTTCTGCATGACCTCTTCTGCTGAATTGTCCCTGAATTAGAATTACCCCCTAAGCATTCAAGAAGCTATTCAATGAGTCAGGCTAAAGGTGCCATGCAGTGCTTCAGCTGCTCTGTCTAGGGCACAGGAGCCACACCGGAGCAGAGATTCTGGCAGCTCTGAAGGGGCAAGCCCAGAGGTGGTTCACGCCACGCCAGCTGGAGCCAGGAATGGTGGTGTGCTATAATGGCAAAAACCTCTTGTCCACCCATAGACAGGGAAAGTTGACACATGTGCCATACCTGGCACATGTCCTCAATTTGGTGGTGCAACATTTTTTTTAAATGGTACCTAGGGTTTGAAGATCTGCTGAAACAAGCCAGAAGAGTCTATAGCCATTTCAGGCAGTCATACACAGCCAGTGCTTGGTTGGCTGAAATTCAGCAGGAATTCCACCTGCCCGCAAACCACCTGATTTGTGATATGCCCACCAGGTGGAACTCGACTTTGGCAATGCTGCAGCAGCTACACATGCAGCAGAGGGCCGTCAATGAGTATCTGTGTGAGTATGGCACAAGGATCAGCTCAAGCTGGTTCTGCTTTTTTCCCCCACACCAATGGTTGCTTATAAAGAATGCATGCACTGTACTGTCACCATTTGAGGAGGCCACAAAGATGGTAAGCTGTGACAATGCATGCATCAGTGACACAATCCCTGTTGTGTTCTTGCTGGAGCAGACTCTGCATGGCAATATGGACAGGACACTTGGGGCAGAGCAGTGGGAGGAAGAGGACGACGTACTTTTCTCTTAAGGCCCACTTTATGCAGACACCATTCTTCCCACACCACAGAACACACAAGAGGAGAGAGAGGAGGAGGATTCTGGCATATTTGGAGGCATTGAAGCAGAGAAAGACTTACAGTACCTGACCACGAGATTGTGTTTCCAGCGCAATCCCATTACTCTGGTTCTTGGCGACAGGGTGCTGTGCATGTTGTGCTGGCTCACTCATTGGGAAAGGAAAACTTTTTTTCCTTTCCCGATGAGCGACAGGCAGTGCTGACAGCTGTCCGGTATGAATCCTGAGGGGGAACGCCGCGCCAAATTTTAAATGAAAAAACCGGCGTGGGTTCCCCCCCAGGGGCATACCAGGCCCTTGGGTCTGGTGTGGATTGTGTGGATTGTAAGGGGAACCCCCTACGCTGAAAAATCGGCATGGGGGTCCCGCCAAAATCCATACCAGACCCTTTTCCGAGCATGCAGCCCGGTCGATCAGGAAAGGGGGTAGGGACGAGCGAGAGCACCCCCCACCTGAGCCGTACCAGGCCGCATGCCCTCAGCATAGGGGGGTGGGTGCTTTGGGGGAGGGGGTGCCCTGCAGGGCCCCCCACCACAAAGCACCTTGTCCCCATGTTGATGAGGACAAGGGCCTCTTCCCAACAACCCTGGCCGTTGGTTGTCAGGGTCTACGGGCGGGGGGCTTATCGGAATCCGGGAGCCCCCTTTAATAAGAGGGCCCCCAGATCCTGGCCCCCCACCCTATATGAATGAGTATGGGGTACATTGTACCCCTACCCATTTACCTAGGGAAAAAGTGTCAATAATAAAACACACTACACATGTTTTTAAAGTAATTTATTAGACAGCTCCAAAGAGCATTCCAGCCTGAGAGACCATTGTGTCAACATTGGAAGAAGAGAAGAAGGCCAGAAGCCAAGAAGCCAGAAGTCCGGGCCTCCGCTGGCAAAAGAGCGGCATGAAGATAACGGAGGAGCCGGCAGAAGAACTGGAACACCAAGAGAAGAGGCCAGAGAGAGCGGAAAAGAACCAACCGGACTATGGGAGAAGAGGAACTGGAAGGATCCCTGAAGTCAGAAGAAGATCCCAGAAGCCGGAAGAAGACCCCCCGGAGCTGTCTAATAAATTACTTTAAAAACATGTGTAGTGTGTTTTATTGTTGACACTTTTTCCCTAGGTAAATGGATAGGGGAACAATGTACCTCATACTCATTCACATAGGGTGGGGGGCCGGGATCTGGGGGCCCTCTTATTAAAGGGGGCTCCCGGATTCCGATAAGAATTCGGCCCGCAGACCCGACAACCAACGGCCAGGGTTGTCGGGAAGAGGCCCTTGTCCTTATCAACATGCAGACAAGGTGCTTTGTGGTGGGGGGGCCCCGCAGGGTGCCCCCTCCCCCAAAGCACCCACCCCCCATGTTGAGGGCATGCGGCCTGGTACGGTTCAGGAGAGGGGGGTGCTTGCTCGTCTCCACCCCCTTTTCTGACAGGCCGGGCTGCTCGGATTGGGGTCTTGTATGGATTATAGGGGGGACCCCGTTTTTTAGGCATAGGGGGTTCCCTTTAAAATCCATACCAGACTTAAGGGCCCGGTATGCCCCTCGATGGGGCTCGCAAGGTGTCAATCTCGCCGATAAACGCGGCGAGATTCACTTCCTTTTCTAGTCCTGTCGTACCCAAGTCACGTTCAAAATAAATGGACTTGTCCATGTGTGATTACAAGGGGAAAGTCTCAGAATCCACAGAGGGAGCAGAAGATGAAATCTCTTCAGGGCACCTTAAAAAGGAGTTTATGTAATGCCTTTCCCGACTCTAGTAGGTTACACTCTGGTGGAAAACATTGTTTTGAGGCTTCTGTTGGTTAAGAGAGGAGCAGTGGAGAAGGAGGCCGCCTCAGTAATGCCTTTAAAAAAAATTTTAGTCCTCGGAGCTCAAGGCTGTCAGCTTTCACATGCCATCGGCAGCATATTCATCACATGATGGGAGATTATCTAGGAACGAAAATAGATATGGAGAGTTTTCCAGTTGACAATCCACTGGGTTACTGGGTCATAAAAATAGACCACTGGCCAGATCTTGCTCAGTATGCAATAGAGCTGCTGGGCTGCCCTGCATCCAGCATGCTTTCTGAATGGTTATTTAGTGCTGCTGGAGGTTTTGTGACAGATAAGAGAGCGCGTCTGTCCACAGACTCCGTGGACCGGCTGACATTTATTAAAATGAATCAGTCCTAGATTAGCAGCAGCTATCAAGCCCCTGATGCTGATGTCAGTGATTAAGTGCTTTCTGGATCTGGAATCTCTGAAAGACTGTCTAGTCTGCCTAGCTTTGTGGGTGGTGATTTCATCTGAAAGACATTTGGTGTAGGTTTCATGGACACAATTAACACAATTAACACCTGTTAGACAGGTAAATATCATTGTAATTTTTGACAGCAAGGCCAATTCTTGTTTTTATGAAAATTACTTCTACAGAGTTATGGTGTGAAGGCACCATCGACATCCAAAGAAAATGTTTTCCACATCTATTTAAAAGGTGCATATCATTGTAATATTTGAAAGCAAGGCCAATTCTTGCTTTCATCAAGAGTACCTCAATAGGGTTATGATTAGGGATGAGCCGAACACCCCCCTGTTCGGTTCGCACCAGAACATGCGAACAGGCAAAAAATTTGTGTGAACACCGTTAAAGTCTATGTGACACGAACATGAATAATCAAAAGTGCTAATTTTAAAGGCTTATATGCAAGTTATTGTCATAAAAAATGTTTGGGGACCTGGGTCCTGCCCCAGGGGACATGGATCAATGCAAAAAAAGTTTTAAAAATGGCCGTTTTTTTTAGGAGCATTGATTTTAATAATGCTTAAAGTGAAACAATAAAAGTGTATTATTCCTTTAAATTTCGTACCTGGGGGGTGTCTATAGTATGCCTGTAAAGGGCGCATGTTTCCCGTGTTTAGAACAGTCTGACAGCAAAATGATATTTCAAAGGAAAAAAAGTCATTTAAAACTACTCGCGGCTATTAATGAATTGCCGGTCCGACAATACACATAAAAGTTCATTGATAAAAACGGCATGGGAATTCCCCACAGGGGAAGCCCGAACCAAAATTTTAAAAAAATGACGTGGGAGTCCCCCTAAATTTCATACCAGGCCCTTCAGGTCTGGTATGGATTTTAAGGGGAACCCTGCGCCAAAATTTTTTTTAAAAATGGTGTGGGGCCCCCCAAAAATCCATACCAGACCCTTATCCGAGCACGCAACCTGGCAGGCCGCAGGAAAAGAGGTTGGGGAAAAGAGAGTGCCCCCCCTCCTGAACCGTACCAGGCCACATGCCCTCAACATTGGGAGGGTGCTTTGGGGTAGCCCCCCAAAACACCTTGTCCCCATGTTGATAGGGACAAGGGCCTCATCCCCACAATCCTTGCCCGGAGGTTGTGGGGGTCTGCAGGCGGGGGCTTATTGGAATCTGGAAGCCCCCGTTAACAAGGGGACCCCCAGATCCCGGCCCTCCCCCCTGTGTGAAATGGTAAGGGGGTACAAAAGTACCCCTACCATTTCACAAAAAAAACTGTCAAAAATGTTAAAAATGACAAGAGACAGATTTTGACAATTCCTTTATTTAATGCTTCTTCTACCTTCTATCTTTCTATCTCTATCTCTATCTTTTTTCTATCTTACTTTGGTTTCTTCCTCCATCTTCTTCTTCTGGTTCTTCCTCCATTGTTCAGGGGGTGGTGCAATGTTGGTCTAGTGAGTAGGGTGGATCCACATCCCAAATGTATCAAGGGAAATGGAAAATTGATCATCTTACAGGACTTTAAAGGGGACACCTACTCATAAGTAATAAGGAGTATAAGTAGTATAAGTTTGTTGCAATGAATTTAGGTATTTATTAGGGTATAGATCTGGATAAGTCTAAGGTACAAAAGGTGAACATACATAGGATACAGGATGAATAATACAAACATAAAAAATGTATAGCAATGCAGTATGCAGAGATCCACAATCATAGAACTCCGGTACATATGGAACACACATACGGGGAGTACCCGAAGCGTTTCAAGATAAACTCTTCCTCAGGGATGTCTGATTGGAATCAGCAAACAAAAAGGTATGTCTATAAATCAAAAAGACAATTATAAACCAATTGTACGGTAATATATATTCAAAATCAGCATAAACATCAAAAGAGGTATAGCTGTTGTGGTACAGATATGTAGTATGCATATATGATAAAACTAGAAAAAACAGTAGGCACTGACCATATAGTATTGCTTGAGGGACATGTATTTAGGTACTGCATCTATTAAAATCATTTAAAAGGAGGGGGGTGGAGGGGATAAAACACCACTGAACTTCAGTATATAGCTCGTTCCTAGTCCACGTCTGGCAGGCCTATCCAGATCTATACCCTAATAAATACCTAAATTCATTGCAACAAACTTATACTACTTATACTCCTTATTACTCATGAGTAGGTGTCCCCTTTAAAGTCCCGTAAGAGGATCAATTTTCCATTTACTATGTGGATGGCCATGGGGGATTTACCTGGCCATCCACATGTTAGGGGCTTCCCTGGTGGTCCTGGCGGCTTCCCTGGTGGTCCAGTGTGGGCAGCCAGGGGGGGGGCTGCGCTGATAAACAATCAGCGCAGACCCCCCATCAGAAGAGCTGCTGACCGGCTCTCCTCTACCAATCGCCGCGATGCATGCCCCATGGTGGTGGCTGTTATCCTGCAGGACGTTATATGATGTCCTTTCTGCTATTGGACGGGCGTGAAGTGGTTAAAGGAATTTTTCATTTTTATTGTTATTTCTCATTTTGCTGGTTTCACTTTAAGCATCAGTAAATCATTGCTCATTTAAGAATGATATTTTTTACAAAATTTTTTTTTTTATTGATACATGTCCCCCGGGGCAGTACCTAAACTCCCTAACTACTGTATGCCCAATTACTTGCATAAAAGCCTTCAAAATAGTCACTTTCTTTTTTTCCAGTTCGGGTCCCATAGACTTCAATGGGGTTTGTTATTCGGTCCTGAACTTTTGCGATGTTCGAAAGTTCTGCCGCAAACCGAGTAAAGGGTCATTCAGCCCATCTCTAATCATCACCAATGCAGTACAGCATAATCATATAACTGGTGTGGTGGTGATCAGGGACCCTGACTGGTGGCAGTATGAAAAAAAAAAACATTTATAATAAATAAAAATGTTGTTTTTCTTTTTTTTTTTACACATTATGTTTGCTTATAGCAGTGAATTACCTTGCTATAAGCAAGCATTTTACTGAATGAAACTGATTCATTCAGTTTGTTTTGTTGTGATTAGCTGTGTCAAAATGAATCACATAGTGCAGATGGGCTGTGGTTGGTCCTGTCTGTACCATGTAATCAAATTGGCCAATCACAGCTAGCAATGTAACTGTACACAATGGGTGGCATGAAAGGAAGACCTCCATTGTGTACAACTGTCATGTGACCTGCTGTGATTGATCACAGTGATCACATGGTCCCGGCAACGAGAAATACTATGATCAGTCAATGTCTGTGTCCCTGTGTCTTGTTTACAGTGTCATGGACATGACCGGTGACAGATTGCACCACTGTGCGGCCCCGTGGCTGTGCGAGCAACGCTTTCTGACAGTACATCATATGACACCCAGTCAGGATCTTAAAGCCACCGCCCAGCCATCATTGTGTTATGGGCTGGGCAGGAAGTGGTTAAATGGGGATGTGGTGTGTTTTTCAAAGAGGCCAGTGGGAAAATAGATTAACAACTTACTAAGTTCAAGAACCTAATTTTTTTGGTGCTACAATCCTTATTCAAACCCTTATTCTCTCTTACCTTGAAAGAGGCAAATAAAAACTAGTTTTAGCTATCTACTTTGCATCTGCTTTAGCAATGGCAGTTAATATTATCCATAAATATAAAAGTGAAAAACTAATGTGCATACCAAAATGAAGACCAATAATCAAGGAGTGGCAACCAACATTAAAAAAGTGTCCCCACCAAACCTGTACGTGCAAATGCAACTCTAGCAGTAACACAGGAACCGGAGCCCAAGGTTAACCCATCTGACCTTTTTCTGGTGACCACCATATGTTTTCCAACCTTAAAATATAAATAAATAAAAGAGTAAAATATAAAAAAATAAATGTGACGCTAACTCACAGTGTAGAGATAAACTCATCAATGAATATCACACATAAAAAAGGAATTATGATTAAAAGGTCAAAATCTAAAATACAATCTGATCAGTGTAATAACAGTCCAAAATAAAATTAAAAAACGTGCAAAAAAATGCATGTGCAAAAAAATATCTTAGGTATAAATTGCAAAAAAATGCAGGTGCAAAAAAGTATGATTCCTCAATGGAAAGTTCAAAAAAGTGCATGTGCAAACAATAATTTCCAATATTGATAGTAGAAGTGAAGTAATCGAGTGAAGGAAAAACATCAATTCTAATATAGCGTAGTCACACTTGCTTCCACCATCTGCAATCCACCAGGACTGTGCCCCAGACTTTCACCTTAAATGAAGACCCCAACGGGTCTAACAGTGCTTCTGGTGAAAATTCCTTAAAGGCAATCTCCACTCCTCTCTTCTCCTTGGAGTATCAACCCAGACAAAGGTATAAGGCAGTAGTTGGGGAAAATTAATGAACAATTGGTTTCCTTTATATCATATTACGCTCCGAAAGTTAAACAGGTTGAATTTTTCGGCAATATGTTAGAGATATTATTGCCACAAGTTTTGGCAAATAACCCTTCAATTAGAGATTACACCCACTATTCAAATGTTCATGGCACATACTCATGTATTGATAATATTTTTACTCACACATTGTTACTTCCATTTATTACTTTGGTCAAAATTCTAACTACTCCCTGGTCTGATCATTCCCCAGTAAAATTAACCTTATATGATTTTGGACAAAACCTCCATGTTACACATGGCAATTAAATGCATCTACGCTTAGTGATCCGGTTTTGTTGCGGGAGGTCAAATCAGAACTTTCTTCTGTGACAATTTATATTAAGATACATTTCCTGTCATCAATTGGGCAGCTCTTAAAGCCGCCATTCGAGGTAAACCAATTCAGATATCAACATGAATAAAACGTAATAGTGAAATTAAGATTAAACAACAAGAGACAGGTCATAATCTTCTGCTAGAACAGCACATGAACCCCTTGTCAGGTCACCTGAGGCCAGGTGACAGATGCACGCCGTTGGGGTCAGGATTGCACCGCTGAGGTAGTGGACCTTACGGCTGACTGCCGCAAATAGGGCTCTGAGTGGTTCAGGAAAGCAGGTCCTCTGGAGCACCGACACAGATCACACTGGGACCTAGAGCATAAGATTCCCCAGGGCACAGAGTCTAAGAGCCAGGAGGTGTTCACCAGAGCCCCTAGTGGTGGGGATGGACTTTGCTGCAACTGGCTCAGGTCGCAGCCCCCAGGGTCTCCCAGCTCACACTCATGGTAGGCTACTGAAGGATAGAGAGGAAGCATCAGACCATAACAAGAATGGAAAGTCAGGAGATAAGCCAAAAGGTTGGGGCAATGAGCAGACAGGGGTAGTCAAAGAACGCGGCAAAGGTCGGGGTATGAAGCAGACAAAGATAGTCAAGAACAAGCTATGGACGGTAAACAGAATCAGATGCAGAGTACACGGCAAGATACACACAGGAAGCCAAACACACAATATTGATCAGGAGGCTGGCTTGCAGTGCACAGGTTAATATAGCATTCCCAGTTAGAGGCTGGGGTGGAGCCATGCTTGAGGAAAGATTACTTAAGCAGACAGGTGTGAGGGTGCAGGCCCTAATGCTGGCCATACACAATGCAAATTTTGAACGATCCGTCGAGTGATAAACGAAAACGGCGCTCACAACAGCATGCGAGTACCATCAATTAGGTATGAAAACCGTACGTCAAAACACTATGTTTTCATGCCAATAGTGGAAGTGATGTAATGTTTTGTAACCTTTTAACCACACCCCTCCTGTACAAAATCGGGTCGCGCCAATTACGAAAAGAGCAGTCGTTCCTCACAGCGCACGTTCATTCGATCGGAGAAAATGCCGTTCAAGAGGTACAACAGAAAGCAGAAAATGGCAGCCATGGTAATTGCAATAATAGCCTTGGAGGAGGAGAAGAAAAAAAGAAAGAGAAGGAAGAGCAGAGTGTGGACAAAAAACTGGCTCCTACAGCGTGAGGAATTCTCACATGTAAATCTATTGACAAACCTGAGGGAAAATAATCCTGAGGATTATCAAAATTATTTTCGGATGACACATGAGTCAATGCTGTTATAGCATGTGCGGCCACATATCACCAAACAAGACTCCTGTATGAGGAAGGCTATCAGTGCAGAGGAGAGGCTCATGGCAACCCTCCGTTTCCTGGCTACAGGCAGTTCTTTTGAAGACCTGAAGTTTATGACCGGAATTTCTGCCCAATGATTAGGTCGGAGACGTGTGAGGCCATAGTAAAGGTGCTCCAACCACAGTATTTAAAGGTAAATAAATATGGAGAACTGTCTTATATCTATTACATGACTACATATGAAATAGAGTTGAAATATGTAAAATACAGCAATGTGTCTAAAATTGGCAAAAATGCTATTTATCCCAAGAAAATCCATATCCAGAAGTACTGCACTACCAAAAAGAGACGTTGTGAAGGGGGCATGGCTGGACCTCGTAGAGAATGGCCGTTTGATTTCAGAGCTCCGCTGACAGGGATAGAAATCTGCCTTCTACAGACGGTAACCGGCTTCTCATATACCTGAAAAATGATGGGTACTGCCTCTAGAACATCGTCAACCTCCCGGTCACGTTCTCCACGTGAATTACCGGCAAGATCCAGTCAAAACATCCCGGAGATGTTTCGAGCACAGATGGGAAGTTTGGCGCCGGCTCCCACCTCACAGAATCAGCATCAGCACCCTCCTAACCCTAATGGCACTGCTTCTCCATCTCACAATGAACACAGCGATGGGGGGATTCTCCTCACCCCTCATCAACAACCGAGCTTGAGCGATCTCAGATCCGTAGCTGAAGACATTAAGGACACCCTGACAGCACCAATATCAGATTTGAAAATTGAAATCAAGGCTATTACTGGCAGAGTCCAGGCAGTGGAACAAACAACTGCCCTCCATTCTTCAAAAATCCGTCACCAACATCTGCCGATTGACACACACACACGGCAACTCAGAGATATCAATCGCCACTTGTAAGATTTGGATAACCGTGGCAGACGCCATAACCTCAGGCTGAGAGGTTTGCCTGAAGCGGTGGATGCGGAACACCTTCAAAGTGAAGTTACCCATATTTTTAATAATTTACTCAGCAGACCCAGAGATGTTCCCATTGCGATGGAAAGAATACATCGTGCTCTGAGACCGAAGGGAAGACACTAACCCTCCTAGGGATGTGGTATGCTGCATTATCGATTACCGCTTGAAAGAAGAAATTCTGAGGAGAGCACGAACCCTGACTCCTTTATTACATTATGGCACAGAACTTCGCCTATTTCAAGATGTATCGAATATAACCTTACAGCACAGAAGGGAACTGCAACCCCTTCTGGCAGTACTTCGGGCCAAGGGTATAATTTACCGCTGGAAATTTCCCTTTGGTTTGGCGGCAACAGTACAAGGTCGCTCAGCTCTTCTCAGAGTCCCTGAGGATCTACACTACTTCTGTGACACTCTCTGCATCCCTCTCACAGAGGTACCAGATTGGTACGTGGTACCTCTACATCACCTGCGATACCTTCCAGAAATGAATCAATGGAGACCCAGAACGTAGGATACCGAAGACATCGTTCACCATCAGATCAAAGATTTCTACAACCCGATCCACATTCTCCTTCGATCTACAGCCCGACGAAACCCCAGCGCTCCAGAAGAGCTAGAAGGGATCGGTGATTACAGATGGCTTCTACAACGCATACTGAAAGCTATCCTCTGACTGTTCAATTATCGTTTTTTATAGAACTATAAGTTCATGCCCCAGCTGGTAATGTTTTACTTCAGTCTTTCATTCTTTACAGTTTGTTTCGTGTAGGTCATACTTTCTACATATAGGCATAGCTTTGTATTCCTAAGCGCTAACTAACCAACGCAGAGTCCTGCCTTCAGGGCTTGTCTCCTCATAACACAGTAACAGATACAGCTCCATACTATCAGTATGCAGTATTCATTAGGGCTAAGTTATACCTAAACTCTTATGTTTTACTTTCCAATCTAATGGGGTAATGGATCATCAGAGAAGTCCACTCAAAAAAACAAAAAACAAAAAGAATAAAGCCCCCTTTAGCTGTACGCTATGCTGTCAGCCTGTCACTGATACACCCTGCTCCTAGTACACCAATTAATGATTCTAACTGAAAATATGCCCGGGACCCCTCTTCTAAACATAAGAGGCTGCTGGTAACATTATTTGCTATCTACGTAATGATCCTGTTTATATCACTGTATTTTCTAGCTGGCACATATCTTGACAGTTAACAGCTTAAATTTACACAAATCTTACTACCATGACAACCAGCTTTAAGTTACTCAATTGGTTGCCTTCTTTCGGCGCGAATAACTGGGAGGAACCAAGGTCTGCTGTAACAAGATCTCCCTCAACATGACTCACGAAGCCGCTCATTACTCCTCACATGGACCGGGCTCAGACTTGTTACCTTGGTGATACACCGCAGCCCTTCCTTCTCATGTATTCACACTCGCATCTCTCATATGTATGAGACCTCTCACCCCTAGATAGTTAGATACATGAATAGTGCCCTAAGCTGTTCTAACATCACACTCTATACAGAAAAATAAAACGATTAGGGTACTTGTCATCTTGTATGCTTAACCATACCTACCCCTAACGAATACCTTTCTCTGACTGGAATGCTGTCTAATTGCCAAAACGGAACTGGCAGGCTTTCCATACAAAAGTATTCTAAGAGAAGCTCAAAAACGCTTACCATTCACTTATAGAACCTCCTCATATTTATTGTGATATGTTCCCTATTAGCCTAATGATCTACATAGATGTTTTGCTCTAATCTCTTTATAATATGCTTCTTAATCGCCTTCAGGGGTAGTTAATTATTGGCTTCTGCCTGGTTTAACTTTCTTAAGAGGTACCGCTTTCTACCTATGATGAATAATCCATTCTCCATACTGTTCAAGTTTTCTTGATAAATGTCTAATTGTTCCATCATATGGACATCTGCGACTCAGGAATCAGACCTTTCCCAGATGTTTAATATGATTGTTACTTACGTTTTTTTTTTGTTTTTTTTTGTTTTATGCGACCACCCTGAGAACGAATTAAAAAATATGACATTTCCTTATTGATTTATTTTACCGTACAACAGGTTCTTTAACTGCTCTTCGCACAATGATCTATGCTCTTTTCAGCGCTCGAACTAGAGCGCAAAACGCGTCAGCTGTGTCTGTACCACCCGCCTGATTGTCCTGTTTTTTATGATCCAAGTTTTACAATAAAGAAGATGTTTTCAACTTTATCCGGTGTGCGGCATCCAGATTTTCCTGTTTCAAACCCTTTTCAGCACCCACCTAGAATGTTACAGGACAGCATTTACAGTACCCTCAGAACATCCATATCATACATGGACCGTCTTCAGTCCATACCATCTTCTTATAGCTATCCCACATGTCCGCGAACCTCGTCCCTTGCTGACAGGTTTTTCTATTCTCTACACTACCGTTTGGTCGCCTTCCCACACAGTGGTATTAATTGACTGCTTGATTTACACACTCAACGTTTCTCTAAACCGCCACTGACCCTTTCCAGTATGATCTACCACGAGTTTATACTCGTCTACAACCTAGCGAGCAGGTATCGCTAGTTCCCGGATCATTTCCCTTTACCTATAATCCCTATCAATACGACACATCTGACACCAAAGTACTCTCAGCTTCACATCCCCAGCTCCCCTCAACTCATTCCCTACTTTTAAACAAACTACACTCATCCTGAATAGATTTTAACTAATCTCCTAGATCGTAGCTTTCACACATAACACGCGTCACGAGTCCCGTTACCAATCTATCTCTCTCACTCATATATCTGGTACACGGAAGATATTCAGTGAACACCAATCCAGAATAATACACAACTCCTCCCAAATTATAGAATGTTGCCTGTCTCTCACGATTCTACATCAACATCTCATCACAAAACTACTACTAAACTTGTCTTGCTTAACGCAAGGGGACTCAATGCTCCTGAAAAACGTACACAAGTTCTCCTGTCTATGCGTAAACTTAAAGCAGATATTATATACATCCAAGAAACTAATTTCAAAACAGAATCTGCCCCCAAATTCTCCAACGTACACTATCCAACAGCTTATCATGCTACCAACAAGCAATCAAAAACAAAAGGAGTCTCTATCCTTATCTCAAAACATTGTCCAATCATAATCACAGACACTTTAGCGGATGTCGACTGAAGATATCTATTTGTCAAGGGCTCGCTCTTCGGTAAACGTTTAACCTTAGCAAACATATATACCCCCAATATTAAACAAGTCCCCTTTTTCCGACGCACACTGCAATTGCTTGCATCGTTTCAAGAGGGTATTTTAGAAATGGGAGGAGATTTTAATGTTCCCTTAAACCCCTTACAAGATACCTCTTCGAGATCATCCAATTTACCCTTTTCTGTGTTACGAGCAATTAAGAAGGGTTTTCAAGAATTGACATTGCATGATGCGTGGCGTACCTTAAACCCCACAACTAAAGATTATACTTTTCTCTCCAATCCCCATGGAAGCTACTCCAGACTTGACTATTTTTTTATCTCACAAAGAGACCTCACCATGCTCAAAAACACCTCCATCGAACCAATGTACATATCGGACCACCACCCGATAACCATGTCCATGGAATTCCTATCCAACCACACCCACTCACAAATATGGCGCCTTGATCCGTCACTACTTACAGACACTTTAATAGTGTCCGCTATACATGACAGTCTCAAACTTTATTTCCAAGATAACGACTCTCCCGAAATATCCCCAATGATAAAATTGGAAACTAATAGCTATAGCTTCCAAAAGAAGACGAGAAAGACAAGCATATTTCCATCCTCTCCAAGCGAATACATGACTTAGAAAAAACACATAAGAAAACACATGCTATCTCCACACTCAAAGAACTCACTCGGGTGAGGACAGAGTTGATAGAAGTGTTACACAAACAAATAAAACGCAATTATATATTATCACAAAAACAATTCTACGAACATGGCAACAAATCCGGTAAAATTCTAGCCAGAGCCCTTCATGCAAAAAAATCATCTACAACAATCCATTCTATCAATGACCCTTCAGGATCTAAAGTAACTTCCAATAAACAGATAGCAGACCAATTTGTAAACTATTATTCGCAACTATATAATATAAAACCACAAAATCCCATGACAAACGGTGATCATAGAACACACTTCATTAAAGACTTCTTAACCCAACACGGTCCTAAACCCATTTATGACACAGAAGCATCACACCTAGAACGTCCCATCTCTAAAGATGAATTAGATACTGTGCTCAAACAACTCAAAACAGGCAAAAGTCTGGGACCGGATGGCCTAACAGTAGGGTACTATAAGGAATTCATCGACACGCTTCATCCTCACTTCTTAAATGCTTTCAACTCCCTCCCATCCGATAACCCCCCTCCCAGAGATCTTCTCACGGCTCACATCGTGGTTATACCAAAACCTGATGAAGATCCAAATTTAATTCCCAACTATAGACCAATATCTTTACTAAATGTTGACCTAAATATCTACGCAAAAATTTTAGCTAATAGACTTTTACCCCTCCTCCCTGGCCTTATCTCCTTGGACCAGGTTGGTTTCATCCCAGGAAGAGAGGCTGGGGACAACACCCTAAAGGCAATCAGTATCCACAAATGGCTGACTTCAACGAAGCAACCGGGATTCCTTCTTTCCCTTGATGCGGAGAAGGCATTCGACAGGGTGGCTTGGGACTACCTCACGGAGGTCCTAACACACATAGGCATACGAGATCGTATGCTACAATTTATACTTGCTCTGTACTCCACCCCAACAGCCAAAGTCCGGATCAATGGACACCTGTCGGATGCCTTCTCCATATCCAACGGTACAAGGCAAGGATGCCCACTCTCTCCGCTTATTTTTGTCTTGTCACTAGAACCATGTCTTACACGTTTAAAAGACAATCAAGACATTAAAGGTATAACCATTACAAAATCTACCTACAAACTAGCGGTGTTTGCGGATGACATCCTCTTATTTCTAAAAGAGCCGCACATTACGTTGCCCAACCTCCTCAAAGAACTTACCCTGTTTGAAAATCTCACCAATCTTAAAATCAACTTTGCTAAATCAGAGGCCTTAAATATCACTCTACCACCAGACATAATAATACAATGTCAAAATAATTTTCCATTCAAATGGAAACCAAATGCCATTAAATACCTTGGGATTTATATTCCGACCTCACTATCAGATTTATACAGCAAAAACTACACTCCCATTCTCCAAAATATCCAAAAAGACCTCAAAGCTTGGTCGACAAGTGTGTTCTCCTGGTTTGGTAGAATTTCTATTATAAAAATGACCATACTACCAAAATTTCTATACTTGCTTCAAACAGTTCCAGTGTCATTACCATGTACTTTTTTCAACTTATACCGCAAATCCTGTATGGAATTCATATGGAATGGTAAGCGAGCTAGAATGAGTTTCAACAGAATGACCATACCCAAAATGAAAGGTGGTTTAGGTTTACCTGATATTCGAAAATACTATTGGGCCTGTCAACTTTCCAGAAAAGTTGATTGGAATGTACACGCTGAAACCAAAGCTTGGATTGCCATTGAACAAGCCTTCTCACACCTACCGCGCCATAATCTACCTTGGACCCATCCTCGTCACATCTCACCACAATGCAAACAACATCCCCTTATCGGTAACACGCTGACTTCTTTCAATAAGACGTGTAAACAATTTCACATTTCATCCTCTCCAGGCCCTCTCACGCCAAACATAACCCAGACTTTCTACCAGGCAATGACGATTCTTTCCTTCATGAAATGGGATCACAGACAAAATTGAAAACGGGAGATTTCTTCGCTAAGGGGAAAATCATACCGCTTTCTACATTGAACTCCCAAGGAACGAACTGTCAGATCCCTTTCTGGTCATATATGCAACTTAGACATTTTCACCTTGATCCCCTAATAAGTTCTGCTTTCTCAAGAAATCAATCACACTTTGAATCACTTTGTTCTGCCGCTGAACCACAACGTCATCTGATATCCATCCTTTATTTGAATCTCTTTCATGAGCACACCCCCAAATCGAATATAGCCAGTACAAAGTGGGAAAAAGATCTTTCCCTCAAACTCTCTGATATAGATTGGGGAAAGATATATTCTAATATTCATAAAGGCTCGATTAATGTAACAACTCGGAAAACGGATATAAACTTTTTTCCAGATGGTACAAAACACCTCTCAAGTTACACAAAACTAATCCGGAGATTCCACCCAATTGTTGGAGATGTAATGACAAAAACGGATCACTCCTTCACATATGGTGGGACTGTCCTGCAATCTCTACCTTCTGGACTAAAGTTCTTCACCTCACCTCCCAAATCACCTCACTTCATCTAGATTTCTCTCCAGCCCAAGCCCTCCTACACCACTCCTCCCTACCGATGAAAACATATCATAAATCTCTAGCTCTACATCTCATCAATGCCACCAAACTTTGTATCCCAGTTCTTTGGAGATCACTTAACCCACCCACAATCGCAGACTGGATCAAAAGAGTAAACAAAATAGCCGAAATGGAAGAACTTGTGCACCAAGCACACGACTCTTCCACCACATACAGGAACATATGGGCCAGTTGGCAACATTTCCACACAACATCTGAATATGCCCAATTACTCAGTTAATGAGTCCTCCTCCAATTAACCATAAGACTCAACATGCAACCCAACCATCCCGCCATAGTCTTTCATGAAACAAAAAATACAGGATACAACACTATCAATATTCATGCAGATATTATTTTCATAATAGAGTACGCTTACATTCCTGGGACATGGTTCTTCTGAAAAGATACTTCCCGTTAGACCCATGGCTGAGCCAGGGACGGGAAAGATCTCTCCCCTATATTTTCTCATTTTTTACTGTACTTTGGTCCACATCTACTCAACACTTTCCTATGATAGGTTTCAGTAGTTCTATGCTATGATTTTATCTCATTTTACACATAATATCCTTCATCTGGGCAGCATACGCCAAGATTACTATTACATTTTAATACAGAAATAGTGATAAACTGTTAACCCAGACATAATCCAACAACAACCTTTGACCCATATAATATTGCTGTGAACATATATTTTAATATAAGGTTTATTTTTCTTCCCAATAATCACCATGCTTACAAACTATTTTACATGCTTTGATATATAATCTGAACATTTTACGTTCTCACTCATCTGCAATCCCATAAGCCCACATTCAAGATGTATTGTCTTTTTCAACAACTCAAGTGTATTATATTTCACTAACTGTTAAACTATACCGTTGTACCTTCTGGATTGTATCCTCTGTATAACGCTGTTATCTTTTTTATCTATTACTATACCTTTCTGTATTACATTTCTGTATGGATTTAATAAAATAAAGATTTATTGGAAAAAAAAAAAAGAGACGTTGTGAAACAGAATATATTTTTTATTTAACAATAGTATTATTTAACAATAACTGTTTCAAATTCAACAAGAACAGTAAAGAAAATGTATTGTTATAGTCACATATTAGTATATTGTGGGTCACGAAACCAAGGACCTTGATGTTGTTCTTGGTGCATTGCCCAGCTTGTGGTTCCTTGTTGTTGGGATATATTACTCATCTGCCAGTTTGGGACAGATGGTACAGGTGGGTGAGATGTACATCCCTGATACCCCATAATATCAGTGTTTGCTGTAAGATGTCCCTTCAGACCAATACCAATCAGTTTATGTAGAAGAGGTTCAAACAAGTCTCGCTGTTGCATGGACATCCTGCGTAACTTGTGTGCAACAAGGTAACCCACAGCATCACATTCATCATCCTTTTGTTGCATGATAGATGATGCATCCTTCAGTAAAGTGGAAGTATCATAATCTACATTCCTCCTTTTTTTCCCTCTCTGAGTCCTTGGACCTGATGGCCCTGGCTGCTGTACTGGGCTTGGGGTATCCTATAGAAAATAATTAAAACAGTAATTATTCATCAATTACTATCAATGCTAAATATCCTTATTTTTTTTTTACCAACAATTTCCCATAAATTCCCAGAAATGGAAAGAACTTGCTAAAGAATTCCAGGATATGTGGAATTTCCCTAATTGTGGGGGTGCAATTGATGGGAAACATGTAAGGATCACCCCACCAGCCAATTCAGGATCCTACTTTTACAATTACAAAGGGTTCTTTAGCATAATATTAATGATGATCGTCAATGCAAAATACGAATTCATATACCTGGACATAGGTAAAAATGGAAGAAACTCACATGGAGGAGTAATACAGCAGAGTGAATTTCTGAACAGATTGAAAGGAGGTGTTTTGCAACTTCCATTTTCAAGTGAGACTGTGAAAGGACTAAATTTCATCTTTATTGGAGATGATGCCTTTGCTTTGCATGAGCATCTTTTGAAACCTTATCCCTTACGTAATTTAACAGCTCAATAGAAGATATTCAATCATCGCCTGTCTAGGGCAAGACGGGTGAATGCGTTTGGCATTATGGCCAGCAGATTCAGAATCTTCCACACCGCTATGAATGTAGCAGTGGACAAAGTGGACATTATTGTGGAGTGCTGCTGTATGCTACACAATTTCTTACGATGTACAACAGTGTCATACATGCCCTCATTTGCATTTGATATGGAAGACATTACCAGTGGGACAATTGTGCCAGGTGACTGGCGAAATGACAGTACTGGTTTGCAAAATTTAGCTCCTGCAAGGCCTAGACTACCAACTTCCAATGCACTTCAAAATCGACAAAATTATACTGATAATTTTGTAGGCTGGGGGGGCAGTTGCATGGCAGGACTGTATATAGCTATATATAATATTGTTCATTATCTAGTATTTGCTGGTAATATGTAAAACATATTAATTTGATAACCCATGACTCTACATTAAAACTAAATTGCAATGTTTTCCATCAGCAGTATGTAACATTCTTGTTACTTCTATTGGTGTCAAGTTAAAGCTTGGGGGAGGAGTTCTCATTCTACTTTGACTGTCCTATGAAGCTACATGACCTCTGACCCTTTGTCTCCACAGTGCTAATTAGCCCTGTGCTGATCACATGCACTCAATACCCCCCCCCCCCAAACAAATGAAAATCTCTATAGCAATACACATCAAACAGAGCATGCGCACCTTGTCCCCTAGCCTCTGTTCTATCAGGAGATGGATTGGGGACAGTGGAAGAAGGGAACAGAGAAGACAAGATTAAATGGCCATTGTAAACGATGCAGTGGATTAACCCTTGTTTCACAATGAGTGCTACAAGAATGCTTTACTGGATATAGATGGCATGCTGATTTTAATATTGTGGTTTTGTTTAGATTTACAGTTTAACAATATTCATGCAAGTATAGTAGTGTGCTAATAATTCACTACTCTATTGGCAGTTTAAATAAAGTATATAACATGATACAACATAATTTTACCTGTGTCTGTGTTTGGGACATATCTTCTGTTTCAGATAATGCACTGGAGTCTGATGCCCCACTTGCTTGAAGAGTACAATGGGACTCTCTGGGATTATCTGAATCAGCCAAAAACATCAGGTCTTTGAAGTACCACAAACGTGGCACATACACGTCCTCAGCTCCTGCACCAGATTTTTTGGAGGCTTGTATTTTTTTGTACTGCTTCTTGAAAACAGTGCGCAAGTTAGCAATCTTGTTCTTCACATAGTGTTTTGTGGGTTCAACACAAACCGCTTTACCGTTCTTTTAGTTCTTTTACAGCTTCATCACGCTTATAGCGATTGGAATAATCCCTTGACTTCACATCCCATAAGCAGGATAATTCTCTGTATTTGTCAATAAATTGTGGTAGGAAATCAGGATATGTAAATTTCAAAGCCATTGTCCTTTAAATTAAAAAATAAAATAAATTAAAGAGATATATAGATATAGATAGAGATAGATATATATATATAGATAGAGATATCTCTATCTCTATCTCTATCTCTATCTCTATATAGATTATTAGAGATATATATATATATTTTTTTTTTTTCTAAAGTATTATAATACAAATGGCCATCTAGAATATCCAGGCCTGAATACCATAACAAGACCGCTACAATCATACAATAAAAAGTAATTACCGTATTTATCGGCGTGTAACACGCACCCCAAGTTTAGGAGGGAAGTTTAAGGAAAAAAAACTTACATTTAAATGCCCATCAATGCAGCCTCATCAGTGTTCATCTGCAGCCTTGTCAGTGAGCTTTGCCCCAGTGCAGAATTGTCAGGGCGGGACTGTGAACGGCGCTGAGAAGAGCCGAGAACCCTCGGCTATGTGTATCTCGGCTCCGCCCAGTCACTGTGTTCTCGGCGGCGCTCGTTCAGCTGAACGAGCGCCGCCGAGTCCCTCCGAACTCCGTGGCGCCATATTTAAAAATACACGCTATGTGAATGTCGGCGGCGATCACGGCGTTCGCTCCGATAGATCACAAAATAGCGGGGATCGGCGTATAACACGCACCCACGATTTTCCCCTGATTTTAAGCGGAAAAAGTGTGTCTTATATGCCGATAAATACGGTACATAAATCACACACACATCCACGGACACCTTAAATATTCAAAGTAGAGTCCCCAGATCAAACTTACCTCAGGTATCTATGTGTGACTTATTGTCTGCCGAACGAATACTCCCAGAATATTCCTTCCTACGTGACGTCACGAACCTGCGGACGTTCGTATAATCACATGCAATGTATCATGTACAAGCCACACCTCTTCTTTAATACAGTGTGCAATTGCAGACATCATGGCAGAGCACATGGCAGATTCTCCAGGTGCAGGGCCACAGATCGAGCAAAGAGGAGATTGTGGAGGTGAAGGCAAGTCAGCTAATAAGTGCAGGCACCAGAAGGAGAAGGAAGAAAGCCAGCAACATGACTTTCGAGGAGGTGGTTGACATGGTGAATATACTGCAAAAGGATTATGATTGTCGTGAGCAAGTATACAGCAACATGAACATACGCAAAGATGCAATATTAGAGAAGGTGCAACGTGTTTTACGCAAACGCCATGGCATTGAACGCACAAAAGACCAGTTAAGAAAGCGATGGTCTGACCTGAAATTAAGAGAAGACAATCAGCTTAGAAAGATCAACAAAATAATCCACAAAAGTACTATATATTTATGATCTTCTTGTATGCTTATTCCATCATATTTGAGTGTTATATGCCATCTGTATGCCATGTGCATCCTTTCTGCTTTCACCCATTTTGCTTGGGAATCTACATTGCAGTAGGTTGCTTGACTTTACAAATGTACAAAGGTTTCATGTTTGCAAATGTAAAAATGGTATTGCAGCTTTACCTGCACCTAAAAGTCATATATTTCGCATTTAATAGGAAGCCTAAAAAAGCAACATGGAGAGGTGGAAATAGCACATCAGGATTTGGAGCAGACAAGTCCTCAGTCTGACATCGCAACAGACACAACTGTAATCATACTGACGCCTGTTGAAGGGAGTGATGAGAGCAGCCATGTGTCCACTTCAGGTAAATTAACTTTATTTTTTTAATCTGCTTTATTTTTGTATCTTTTTTTAAATTTTTTTAGTTAATCATTTGGCTTTTTTTTTAAAGCTGTTCCATCACCTGCTTCGTGCAACTCAACGTTTGACAGTAGTACATCAGCGAACCAAATTATTGCATATTTAAAGTCATTAAAAGCTGAAGTTGAGTATGTTCGCACTGCCCTGAATTCTTTTCCACGCAGAATTTCAGAGATCGTTGAGCAATTATCTACATTTTGAATTGTTTATATGTTTAGATTGTTTTTCATGCATACCCTGGTTTGTTTTTGCTTTTGTTATACATACCTATTGTCCATCTGTACCGTCTAGTGCAAAGGAGACATATTGTAGGCCCATGTCCAACTTCACTTGTATTTTACACCTGCAATCATGTTGTCCATCTGTACAATCTAGCACACAGCTGATTGTACAAATGGACACTTATCTGGAAGGGACTTGAAAACCTACACTGTTCTTGTCCATCTGTACAACCTAGCTCAATGTAACCTTCTGGTACAAATGTACACATTTCAACATTGCACAGCAGTTGTAGGCAATGTTTTGACTATATGTACAGTTTAGCACAATGAATACATATTGTTCATATGGGCTCTTGTTATACTTTAATAGTTTTGGTAAACCTATGGTGTTTTATGGATACGTGTACAGAGTGTATACTGCATCTTTATTGTGATAATGTCTTTACTAGAACTCCTTCCATGCAGTTGTACACCTGCTATGTTTTGGTCCACCTGTGCAGTCTTGTATATTGTACATATGGACACTTTATATGCAGCTGTCTGGTATTGTTGTCCACCTGTAGACACTAGCACACTGCATACCTATTGTGATAATGTTCACTTTTTCATAATTGCACTACTACTGTACAAAATGCATAGTGATTTTATATGAAGAGGTTATATTTTTGTATTTAGAAGTGTATGTTTTAATGAAGAAAATACTTTTACATGTTTATACATACGGGTACAGACATGAAACACCATTCCTGTTTTGGGTTTGGCACAATAAATCTGTGCTTGTTAGAATTTGGTGTGGAGTGTCTTTATTTAATCATTATGTGAATGATGTCATACCACCGGTATTCACCACACTTGATGTTGTACATGATTTGAAATGTCCATTACACATGCACACACACTTTTGTGTTTATTCCACTTTGCTCTGAGACATGTCGGGACCTCCTGGATGGAGCACCTTTTTTTTAATTTTTTTTTTAGCAAATGTGGTGTATAGCATATGCAATAGGTCAATATTCCCTGCTTTCTTTATGTTTTTTCCTGCCATGTCAAAGGAGGTGTGAAAGGACCATCATACAACCCCTGGCAAAAATTAAAGGAATCACCAGTCCCTGAGGATGTTCCTTCAGTTGTTTATTGTTGTAGAAAAAAAGCAGATCACAGACAAAAACTAAAGGCATTTCAAATGGCAACTTTCTGGCTTTAAGAAACACTAAACAAAATCAAGAAAAATAATTGTGGTGGCCAGTAACAGTTATATTTATAGAACAAGCACAGGTAATGAATTATGGAATCACTCAATTCTGAGGAAAAAATTATGGAATCACCCTGTAAATTTTCATTACAAACACTAATGCCGCGTACACACGAGCGGACTTTATGGCAGACTTTGCCCGGCGGACGGGATTTCGTCGGATAATTCGATCGTGTGTGGGCTCCAGCGGACTTTGTTTTCTCAAAAGTTGGACGGACTTTGGACATGTTTCAAATCTATCCGACGGACTTGAGTGCGGACGAAAAGTCTGCTCGTCTGTATGCTAGTTCGATGGACAAAAAGGAAAGGAAATGGGATTTACATACAGAAAAGCCAAAAGAAAGCCATCTCTAACACCTAAACACAAAAAAACAAGGTTACAATGGGCTAAGGAAAGGCAATCGTGGACTGTGGATGATTGAATGAAAGTCATATTCAGTGGGGGGCGCATGCGCGGAGTCTAGCGGAGCAGATATGCATAGCTAGAGCTCCGCACCGCTGAGGAGAGAAGAGAAGGACAAAACGGAGACTGCAGGCTCAAAAGGTATCCATTTGAACCTCTTTGCCCCTGGGAACAAACTGTGAAAGTTTGGGCAGGAAAAATGGTACTGGGAGGAAGCCGTGGCAGAAAAAAAAATAACCTCACAAAGAGCTCACAGGCGCTCACCGCAACTAAAGCGGCGCCAGTCACCTCACAATATACAGCATCAGGGCGCTCTCACAGACAGAAAATGTCACGGCAAGACTCTCCATTTGAGTCAGATACAGAGCAAATCCTCTCACAAAATTCTCCACAAGCCTCCTCAGCATCCCCAGTAATATTATTACAATTTAAAAAGATGCTTCATAAGGATTTAAAACAAACCTCAGACCAAATAACAAACAGCCTAACCAAAGAAATAAGAGAGCTGGGAAACCGCACCGCAGCCTTAAAAATAAAAATGGATGAAATTGAAATTACAGCCCAAGAAAATATAACAGAATTGGAACAATTAAAAGAAGAAAATGTAATACTTCAAACTAAGCTCGAAGATTACGAAAATAGAGCCAGACGTTCAAACTTGCGCATAAGGGGAATACCTGAAACTGTGACAGACTTGCAATCTACTATTACTGCTCTATTACAAGAACTAAAACCAGATATTCCTATTGAACGTTTAGAACTGGACAGAGTACATAGAGCCCTCACAGCCAACAAGAAAGATGGACCCCCACGTGATATAATCACAAAATTCCATTATTACAGAACAAAAGAACAAATACTAATTGCTGCAAGAGAAAAAAAGGAACTTAATTTTCAAGGACATGATTATCAAATTTTTGCTGACCTATCCCAACTTACTATTACTAAAAAACGATCCATGAAACCCCAATTAATGGAACTGCAACGCCACAACATTATGTATCAATGGGGTTTCCACTTTTCAGTCAGATTTAATTACTAAGGTACAATTTACAGAAGCAGATCAGCAGATGAACTACAACAAACCCTTTTAAAATTAAATCTGACAGAACCCACAAGCAGCAACTCTCCTACACGCAGAAGAACGGCATCATCTTCACCTTCAGGCAGTACCCAGAAAATTTCAGAACAAAATGGGAATCATCATTCTCACAAAAGAGGCCGTTATGCCACATCATCCATGGACCAAGAAGATTCAATGGACTGACATCCTAATTCCTAATATCTCTTCATTTATTATACTAAGAGATGGTTCTCTATAAAAAACCTGTATTTATAACTGAATGTAACTGCATTCTGATAGTCACGCACTGTGTGGGATCTTGTTACATTCAAGTTATATTTCTTATTACTTCTGATTCCTATAGCTTTAGAATATATAGGTGAAATAAGGAAATTCTTATTCACCTATATATTCTCTGGTAATAACAATAGATATATTACTTTATAGGACAAATATGAACACTAATCCAGAAGTAATGGGAGCTTTTTCTTTCTTTCCTTAAAACAAATATATTATTACCTAACTAGTTCCTAGAACTATGTTTTTGTTTATTCTAATCTGTAGTAATACAACCTCAAATTTATGAGCTAACATATCTAAACTGTTACATATGAATAAAATATGTAATTGTTTACTCTAATAGGGTTAAAATCCCAAAATAATTCAAACTATCTTCATCAATACCAAAGTTATTAACAGTACCTTTCTAACTGAATTATTTAGCCTAGGGCAATACTAACCATATACAATCACCCTGGAATAAATAATTTCAACAAAAACTATATTCTGCACTCCAATTAATGAATCATCATTTTGATGTCTTTTGACATAGCACTTCTCTCCTGTAAGCGGAAGATCCGTGTACCCCCATTAGCCCTCCTCATTCTCCCAACCATATTATGTGGGAGTGTGACGAAGGCACTTATTCCCCTGAGAGAGATATTTATTCTCTTTCACGGGTAAATTGTGATTACTTGCAAAAAATAATTTATACAATGTATCATCTAATCTCATATGTTTTTTGTTTACTCTTTACTCCCGAACTCACTGGCTTCTTTTCTATCTTTTCATCTCTTCAGTCCACACAGGTTGATCTGCGCAGTCAGCTTTGCATAACAAAAAGTCAAAACTATTTGATCTGTTGCCATGGCACCACTGAATATACTTTCCCTGAATGTTCGGGGAATAAATGTCCCTCAAAAAAGGACCAAAGCCTTCCGTACTTTCCATAACAAGAATGCTCACATAGTATGCCTCCAAGAAACAAACTTCACCAAAGATTCTACTCCAAAATATATTTCCCCTTTTTATCAACAAATTTACACGGCTTCTGCCTGTACCAAACAAAGGGGAACTCTAATTGCATTTCACCGATCCACACCATTCACCTTATCATCAGAAATTAAAGACCCAGAAGGTAGATACCTGATACTCATGGGTTATATAATGGATACAGCAATCACGGTGATTTCCTACTACGCTCCTAACAACCTACACCATTCCTCTCACATATATTACAAGTGATTAATACACACAAAATAGGAACAGTGATAATGTGCAGGGATTCGAACCAGGTCCTCCTCCCATTTCTAGATAAATCACCTTTTACACCATCCAAAATAACCTCTAAATTACCTTTTCCCCAACTTCTTTCCAAGTACAATCTGGTAGATTCGTGGAGAGAAAGTAACCCAATAAAAAAGAAATTCACTTATTACTCGCACCCTCATCAAACCTTTACCAGAATAGATCATATTTTTCTAACAATAGAAACAGTGGCGTAACTAAAACTTTCAGGGCCCCAATGCAAGAAATCATGAAGGGCCCCCCTGACCCCTGGACAGCGCTTTTCCTAGGGGGATGTATGATAAGAGGAGGAGCCGCGAGAGCCACCGAGGGACCCCAGAAGTCGGTGTTCGGGGCCACTCTGTGCAAAACTAACTGCACAATGAAGGCATGACATGTTTGTTATTAAAAAAAAAAAACCTTTACAATCACTTTAAGGGGTTAAAACAGGTGGTCAGGAGGCAACATATTGCCTCTTTAGCGGCTGTCAAATGCCTCTGAAAAGTGATCTGAGCATGGATCGCTTTTCAGAGGAACAGCATTTTGTTGCTGGTACTTTGAACGAGCAAGTAAAAAAAATCAGTCCTGATTGTACACATATAGGGTGTCAGGATTAAACATGCATACATAAAATGCAAATACATACATCTAAACAGTGGCGGCTGGTGCTCAAGATTTTTTGGGGGGGCGCAAACATTTTTTGAAAAAAAATCAAATGCAGCTACTGTGCCCATCAAAGGCTGCCACTGTGCCATCAATTGCAGCCACTGTGCCAAACGCTGCCACTGTGCCCATCAAACGCTGCCACTGTGCCACTTAAATGCTGCCAGTGTGCCATAAAACGCAGCCACTGTGCCATCAATTGCTGCCACTGTGCCCATCAAACGCTGCCACTGTGCCACTTAAATGCTGCCAGTGTGCCATTAAACGCAGCCACTGTGCCATCAATTGCTGTCACTGTGCCCATCAAATGCTGCCACTGTGCCACTTAAATGCTGCCAGTGTGCCATCAAACGCAGCCAGTGTGCCATCAAACGCAGCCAGTGTGCCATCAATTGCAACCACTGTGCCAAATACTGCCACTATGCCCATCAAACGCTGCCACTATGCCCATCAAACGCTGCCAGTGTGCCCATCAAATGCTGCCACTGTGCCCATCAAACGCTACCACTGTGTCCATCAAATGCTGCCACTGTGCCCATCAAATGCTGCCACTGTGCCCATTAAATGCTGCCACTGTGCCCATCAAATGCTGCCACTGTGCCATAAATTGCAGCCACTGTGCCATTAAATGCTGCCACTGTGCCACCTAAATGCTGCCACTGTGCCACCTAAATGCTGCCACTGTGCCATCAAACGCAGCCACTGTGCCATCAAACGCTGCCACTGTGCCATCAATTGCTGCCACTGTGCCACTTAAATGCTGCCAGTGTGCCATCAAACGCAGCCACTGTGCCATCAAACGCTGCCACTGTGCCATCAAATACTGCCACTGTGCCATCAAATTCTGCCACTGTGCCATCAAATGCTGCCACTGTGCCATCAAATGCTGCCAGTGTGTCATCAAACACATCCACTGTGCCATCAAACGCATCCACTGTGCAATCAATTACAGCCACTGTGCCAAATGCTGCCACTATGCCCATCAAACGCAGCCACTGTGCCCATCAAACGCTGCCAGTGTGCCCATTAAATGCTGCCACTGTGCCCATCAAATGCTGCCACTGTGCCCATCAAACGCTGCCACTGTGCCCATTAAATGCTGCCAGTGTTCCATCAAATGCAGCCACTGTGCCATCAATTGCAGCCACTGTGCCAAACACTGCCAATGTGCCCATTAAACGCAGCCAGTGTGCCCATCAAACGCTGCCAGGGTGCCCATCAAATTCTGCCAGGGTGCCCATCAAATTCTGCCAGGGTGCCCATCAAATACTGCCAGTGTGCCCATCAACTGCTGCCCGTGTGCCCTTGAATGCCCCCAGTGTGACCCCCGACCGCTCACCGGCACTTACCCTGTCTTGGTGGGGCAGCGGGTAGCTGCGACGAGTGGGGTCCTCCATGCGTCTCCTGCTGTCCTCATCTCCCGTCCTCTCCTCCTGATAGGTGTCCAATAGTGGCACCTGTCATTTCAGCCAATCAGGTGACGGGTAACAGACCCGAGCACCAGATTGGCGGAGAGGCAGTTTAGTGTTAGGAAAGCGCATAGTCATTCACTTTTCTAACACAGCTGAGTGACCTGTGAGGTCACCCTTTTTGATGCTTAAAACACCCCCACCCCCCCGTCGAAAAAGGGCTGGGTGCCTGAATAGGGGGTGGCAGCGACGGCCATAGATAGATTCATGCAATGCATGAATCTATCTATTGGTGATAGAGGGGTGGCTGGAGAGAGGGGGTGGCGCCCGTGCGCCCTTAATGCATGGGCCACCACTGCATCTAAAAACACACACACATAGATAAACACACACACACATACACATAGATAAACACACACATAATATACACACATATACTGTATGTACACACACAAACATATATAAATACACACATAAACACATGCAAACACATACATGAACACACATATAAGAACACACACATACAGAAAGCCTTTTCAAAAACGGCAGTGCTTTACCTTACTTCTTCCTGCCGGGTACTGCACTGTAGGGGGAGACAGAGAGCACAGCACACACTGCTTTCACTTTAGAACAGTGTGACAAGCTCCCTGCACAGTGCCGATTACAGTTCGGCCGACGAACACTGTGGGAAGCTCATAAGCCTGTCTTGCGTGGTGCAATACAAAGACAAATGGCACTATTTAAACGAGAACACAAAAATCTAGCAAAAAAACTAGAACTAAATTTTAATGCAGCCTACATATCATTCCAAGATAATCCATCTCAGAGTACAAAATCTCTTCTGGAAAAATCTAGATTGAAATACAATCTATTTCTCACTGAGTCAGTTGATAAATCCCTCAAACGCTCCAAACACAATTTCTACATGAATACAAACCAGGCACATATTTGGCTCGGGCATTAAATTCAACTAACAAATCTTTCAAACCAATACGTTTGAAATTATCAAAAGATGTTTATACTTGTAATCCAGTTAAAATAGTCCATAAATTTCACTCACATCTTGCAACTTTATACAAGACAAACAATGAATTTAATCCTACAGAGGCTGAATCCTTTTTCTCAAAAATAACCTTACCTGAGTTGTCTCAGAATCAAAAAAGCAGTTTGGATGAGCCTATAACTATAGATGAAGTTGCTAACGCCATAAAAGACCTAAAACTTAACAAAAGACCAGGCCCAGACGGCTACTCGGCTTTATACTATAAAACATTCTCAGAAATACTCTCTCCTATTCTCACTGAAACTTTTAACAAACTTCTAGAAGGACATTCTTTTCGGCAAGAAACACTAATGGCAATTGTTTGTATGATCCCAAAACCCCTTTCTGATGATACTTCCTGTGTGAATTATCGGCCTCTCTGTTAAACCTTGATATTAAATTATTAGCAAAAATAATAGCAAAACGCCTCAATAGCATTATAGGAAAATTAATACATAGAGATCAAGTAGGCTTCATGCCAAATAGACAGGCAGGCGATATTATACGCAGGGCAGTGTTATTGGCACATATTGCTAAAAAACGGAAAATCCCTTTATGTTTTCTGTCTCTCGATATTAAGAGGGCATTTGACACAGTATCCTGGCAATATATGCAATATTCATTACAAAAATGGTGTTTTGGACCCCACTTTTTAACATGGATCAAAGCATTATATAATAAACCCAAAGCCTATATAAAATATGCTGGATACAAATCTGATGCCTTTAATATCGAAAGAGGTACCCAACAGGGTTGCCCTTTATCTCCCTTATTATTTGCCCTTATACTCGAACCCTTGGCCCAATACATCAGAACAAACCAAACTATAACTGGCATTGAAGTAGGAGGTATTACACACAAAATATGTATATTTGCAGATGATATATTACTTTTTCTATCATCAACACAGGTTTCTGGTCCTAACTTAATGCCAGCTCTTGATGGATTTGCAGCCCTATCCGGCCTTATGATTAATCCTAAGAAATGCCTAGTGCTCAATATTTCGCTCACAAACATGGAACTGATCCCGGCTAGGGCTGCACTCCCACTCACATGGGCAGAAAAATCAATCCCATATCTTGGAATTCATTTAACAGCATCTCATTCTGACTTATTCTCAACCAATTATCCTCCTGTATTAAGACAAATCACAAATCTAATAAAACAATGGTTGCAACTTCCTTTATCCTGGATAGGGAAGATTAATGCAATGAAAATGACTATTCTACCCAAATTACTTTATCTATTCAGAGTCCTCCCTATTCCAATTCCTTCCTATTTTTTGAGAATAGTACAAAAAAGAGCAACTTTGTTTATATGGGGGCTCTTCTAAACCACGTATACCTATACACACACTACATCTTCCCAAAAATAAAGGAGGCCTGGGATACCCTAATTTTACTAACTACTACAGAGCAGCACATTTGGCCAGTCTCTCCAAATACCACGCAAAACAGGAAATCCCACTATGGGTATTTATAGAGGCTTCAGAAAATGACCCTCTATTAATATCAAACTTGTTATGGCTTGATCCTAAAGACCGCTTTAAAATTCATAATCCCATAACTAAACACTTCTTATCTCTCTGGGATAAACTAAAAACCAAATATCAGTTACAATCTCCACACAATCCTCTCCTTTCTTTTATCAGAAATCCGGCCTTTTATCCGGCATGGATCTACCCAAATTCCTTTAAAGCTTGGACAACATCAGGCATTCAGACACTAAATGACTTCATAGCATCTAAATCATTCCTTTCATTTCCATCGCTTAGAGAAAAATATGATCTACCAAACTCTGAGATATTTCGATATCTCCAAATCAAAAATTTCTATACACCATTCCTAAATGTGGATACACCATTATCCCAATTATCCATTTTTGAATCAATCTGTGCAAAAGATACATTCGCTAAAGGAACAATTTCATCACTATATAATCAATTATATGGAGTCGTAAATCATAATAAACCTTCTTACGTTCAGAGATGGGAGGAGGACCTGGGACGAACTTTACAAGACACGGACTGGTCTAACATATGGCTCACATCTAAGTCATCTTCACCCAACATCTTAGCACTGGAGACAAATTATAAAGTCCTAACTCACTGGTACCTTGTACCCCCAGAGTGGCTAAATATTCACCTAATACCTCAGCTCTTTGTTTTCGAGGATGCCCAGACATAGGCACACATTTACACATATGGTGGACGTGCCCAATAATCCAAACCTTCTGGAAGCAAGTCTTCGTGATTGCATCTAAAATATTTAAAAGAACAATACAACCAGATCCATGTATAACTTTACTTAATCTAAAACCGGAATGGTTAACATTCTCTCAATTCAAACTTATGATCCAACTAATAACGGCTGCAAAACAAACAGTGGCCAAGGCATGGAAATCTCCTACATTGGCACTAGCAGAAACAATTCACAGAATGAATAATACAATGTCCCATGCTAAGATGGTAGCTATTGATCAAAATCAAATTCCAAAGTTTAAAAAACTTTGGCATCCTTGGATAAAACAACAGTTCCTGTCAAATTTCAATGACTCTGTCCTTTTGCCATGGTAGCAGAATAAATGATTTATAGAGACACCCATTCTAAGGCTTCAGAGAGAACTAAAGAATAATAAGCTGACGAGCGGAACAACCTTGTGGACCATATCTCTGTCTTTCTACCCTTTTTCTTCTCTCTCTTTCCTTTTCTCCACCTTATGATTAAAGCTCATTATCAGAAATTATTTGACCTATACACATTCTACCTGTAAATAATATGTATAGTAGGTATAAATCACTTAAATACCTACTAAAGAAACTAATGAAAGGATATATATCTTTATTTTAGGTTTACGTGAACCCAATGCTTAATATTTGAAATTTCATGATACTTACCTATACAAACCCTACTGTAAAAACAATGAGCTTACTTTATAGATCATTGTAAACTTACTTCATGTATCTTTATATTATTGTATACTCAATAAACTTCTTTTGACAAGGAAAGTCATATTCAGTGATGAATCTCGAATCTGCATTGGACAAGGTGATGATGCTGGAACTTTTGTTTGGTGCCGTTCCAATGAGATTTATGCAAACGACTGTCTGAAGAAAACATGCAAATTTCCACAGTCAATTATGATATGGGGCTGCATGTCAGGTAAAGGCACTGGGGAGATGGCTGTCATTAAATCTTCAATAAATGCACAGGTTTTCCATTGAAATTTTGGACACTTTTCTTATCCCATCTATTGAAAGGATGTTTGGGGATGATGAAATCATTTATCAAGATGATAATGCATCTTGCCATAGAGCAAAAACTGTGAAAAAATTCCTTGAAAAAAGACACATAAGGTCAATGTCATGGCCTGCAAACAGTTCGGATCTCAATCCAATTGAAAATCTGTGGTGGAAATTAAAGAAAATGGTCCATGACAAGGCTCCAACCTGCAAAGATGATTTGGCAACAGCAATCAGAGAAGGCTGGAGCCAGATTGATGAAGAGTACTGTTTATCACTCATTAAGTCAATGCCTCAGAGACTGCAAGCAGTTATAAAAGCCATAGGTGGTGCAACAAAGTACTAGTTATGTGTTGGAGTGTTATTTTGTTTGTTTGTTTTTCATGATTCCATAATTTTTTTCCTCAGAATTGAGTGATTACTGGACACCACAATTATTTTTCTTGATTTATTTTAGTGTTTCTTAAAGCCAGAAAGTTGCCATTTGAAATGCCTTTAGTTTTTGGCCATGTCTGTGATCTGCTTTTTTTCTACAACAATATACAACTGAAGGAACATCCTCAGGGACTGGTGATTCCATCATTTTTGCCAGGGGTTGTAGATGCACAGGTATTCGTGTTTATTTCACTTTTCAAGCAGACTTGTTGGCACCTCATCAGACTTTGCTGTGGTCTATTGTTTTTGCTGTATTAATATTTATATTTGTAGTCGAACATTCGTTTGTGTTTTCTGTATGTTTTCCTTCTGTTTCTTAGGTAAAATCGTCCAGCTCTGCAATTAACGATACGAAATTTGGACGATTTTTCAGAAAAAACCCAACATGTTGGATCTGTCAATTTGGGCTGTCGTACGAAAATCGTGTGTCGCAATACCACACTAATGATACGAAAAATGGTCGATTTTACTTTCGATAGGGATTTTCGTTCGAAATTCGCATCGTGTATGGCCGGCTTTAGTTTATCTCATCCTCTATCTTCCTACTCCTCTTTTAATCATGTATCTTCCAACTATCCTCCTCTTCCACCTGCTCTATACTCCACTGTATTCCTCTACCTCTATTCTCCACTGTATTCCTCTATTCTCCACTGTATTCCTCTATTCTCCACTGTATTCCTCTATTCTCCACTGTATTCCTCTATTCTCCACTGTATTCCTCTATTCTCCACTGTATTCCCCTATTCTCCACTGTATTCCTCTACTTCTATTCTCCACTGTATTCCCCTATTCTCCACTGTATTCCTCTACTTCTATTCTCCACTGTATTCCCCTATTCTCCACTGTATTCCCCTATTCTCCACTGTATTCCTACATCTCTATCCTCTACCTTCTACCGAATTCATCCTTTATGCACCATCACATTGTCTATCCTTCATCTTTCATTTTCGTCCTCTCCCTCCTCCTTCATCCACTATCTTTCATTGTTCTCCACCTCTATCGTACATACGCTAACCCCCTCCATTTTCCTTCACCTTCAAACTTTATTCACCATCTCATCCACTATCTTGCTCTGTCCTCCTCCTCCTTTTCCACTTTCATCCTCGTCCACCATACTATTCCACCTTATTCTCTTATACTCCACCATCGTCCTAATCCTGGTCCTTCTTCTATCCTATTTATCCTCCGCATCAATATTCCAGCACCGCCACCTTTTATGATCCTTCTCATCATCTATCCTAATTCTCCACCTCCTTATCCTTTATACTCATCCTAAGATATGGTTCTCTTTATCTCCCTTTCTTTCGCTTACTCTTCTCTCCCCCCCCCCCTCCTTCCACTTGCTTTTCACTCTTTCGGACTTCTCTCTTCACTTGCTCACTCTTCCCTAGCACACTCTTCTTATTTTCTCGTTCTCTTTACTCGCTCGCTCTTCACTCCCTCGCTCTTCATTAGCTCACTCTTTTTTTTTCTCTCTCTCTCCTTGCACACTCTTCACTCCCTCGCTCTTCATTAGCTCACTCTTTTTTCTCTCCACTCGCACACTCTCCACTCGCACACTCTCCACTCGCACACTCTCCACTCGCACACTCTCCACTCGCACACTCTCCACTCGCACACTCTCCACTCGCACACTCTCCACTCGCACACTCTTCTTATTTTCCCTCTCTCTCCTCACTTGCTCTTCACTCGCTCGCTCTTCATTAGCTCACTCTTTTTTTCCTTTCTCCTCGCTCACTCTTCGCTCACTCTTCACTCGCTCACTCTTTTTTTCTCTCTCTCCTTGCTCTTCACTCGCTCGCTCTTCACTCACTCGCTCTTCATTAACTCACTCTTATTTTCTCTCTCTCTCTCTATCCTCGCTTGCTCTTCACTCGCTCACTCTTCTCTATTTCTAGCTTTGTCTCTCTCTCTCTCTTGCTCTTCACTCGCTCGCTCTTCATTAGCTCACTCTTATTTTCTCTCTCTCTATCCTCGCTTGCTCTATATATATATATATATATATATATATATATATATATATATATATATATATATACACACACACACACACACACACACACACACACTATTTATGACACTTAATAATTTTAAAAAATATTTTAATATATTATTACTATTTGGCATTCATAATTTAAATATAAATGTATATATCATTTAGTATAATTAAATTGAATGTAATAAAAAAATGTGTGTGTGTATATATATATATATATATATACCGTATATATATATATATATATATATATATATATATATATATATATATATATATATATATATATATATATATATATATATATATATATATATATATATATATATATATATATATATATATATAAAATAAATAATTAATACATTTAATTAATATAGATAAAATAAGATTTCTGGTAAACCATTTAATTTACATTTAAACATAACATAGTATTAAAATTTAAATTTAGGTTTGCGTTAAATATACCTTCTTGTATATTTATTTTTCAATTAAAATACTTTCTAAAAATATATGGGTATATACGTGAGAATATGAAAACACTGCGCTATAATAGCAAAAATAAAATATATGTGAGCCAGCAGCTGCATACATTGTGACAAACAATAACTGGTAACTGGGAAAAAATGCAGCGCTAAGAAATATTAGGAAGTTAGGGTGTAGTGAAACAAATAAGTAAGAGATGCTGCACTGAACAGTAAAGCATATGTGCAAAAACCATAAGTGAAATTAAATGAACAAATACGGTATAAAGTGTCCACCTAAGGTATATGGATGATTCCAAACTCAAATTAATAAGAGGAACTGGTATGGACCAAAAAATGATGTGAGACTGGAAATTAAAGTCAATGGTGCATGGTGTGGATCTGTGACTGAGTCAACAACGGGGTACAGAGCTTCCGTAGCTGTAAACCAACATCTCGATATGGGGCATCAGAATGAAAACATCAGGAAGTGAGGCGCATGCGCGGCAGCGTCCAAGATGGCCGCTTAGCCCGGGAGCTCCGCGCCACCCCGATCTAACGCCGTCTATAGCGGCGGTGCAAGCCCTCGTTCCAGCCCGGCTCCTGTCCCAGCAGCTAGGGGACACCTCCAGCTACACCTGGATGTCCCTTTCTTCCTCCAGGCGGAATCTCTTAGACGCCCTGAACGGATCCCTGGAGCGGCCCGGCCATCCCAAAATGGCGGGCGTCTCCTCACACAGCCTCCCCAGCCTGTCAGAATCCATTGCAGACCAGGATGAAGGGGCCCCACTGTCCTCACAAGCATCGGATGCCACAGTGAGTACTCTCCCGGGGTTCCCCTCTCCAGCATCCACTGACTCTCTGTTACGGAGGACATTTGGAGGGGCAGCTCTTACCCCTCAGCTGGATTTACCTCACAGTCCGGACTCCTGGGACATACAGGCCAGAGATCTCCCTCCCTCCCCTACTGATTTCACCTCCATGATGGCTGCTTTCTCCCAGATGTTATCTAGAGGCCTATCCCACACAGCCACACAGATCACTGCTTCCATACATGCAGATCTGCAGCAGATTGGTGCCAGGATCGAAGCGATCGAACATAAATCTGACCAGGCCATACTGAGACTTAACCAAAATACTTCCAGAATCCAGGATCTCCAGGACCAACTGGAATCCGCCACCTCCAAAATTGATGACCTCGAGAACAGGTCGAGACGTTACAATTTTCGCCTCAGGGGGCTCCCCGAATCCATTAAAGACACCCACACGGCAGTTCAGGACTTCATCAAAAGTTTAATCCCCAATATTCCGGCTCATCGCTTAGAGCTCGACAGAGCCCACAGGGCGCTACAACCACCTCGCTCAGACGGTCTGCCACGAGACATCATCGTGAAACCGCATTTCTATGCAGTCAAGGAAGAAGTGATGAAGCTCTCCAGGTCAGCAGAGAAACTGATGTTCCAAGGTCATCAGGTCCAAATCTTCGCTGATATATCTCCATATACCGTTCAAAAGAGAAGAGCCCTGAAACCGCTCCTACAAGTTCTGGCGGACAAAGAGATCACCTACAGATGGTCCTTCCTGCTGAGATTAAACTTCTCTTACCGCAACAAACCATACAATTTTTCAACGTTCCAAGAAGGGGAACGTCTGCTTCTTCATCTGGGTCTGATCACTCAGGACGTCCCACAGTCTTCTGCCTCTCGAGGAGCATCGTCAGTCAAGAGAACATCCCCCACCAGCCCAGTCTCGCCGGTGTGGCAGAAACAGCTTTCCAAGCGATCGAAAGAGTCCTTCCCCCCATGAGTGGGCCCGCAGCATCAGCAGTCTCTGCTCTTGATCCTCCCCGGGGTCGACGCTGACGACAAACTGGATGTCAGCTTTTTGGTGACTTTCCTCTTCTGAGTTCTCCCCAGGACTTCCTTTCGGATCCCCATGGGTCCAGATTTTCCGGGGAATAGGTTGCTCTGTTCCGTTTTTTTATAATGTTTTCCTTTTTTTTGTTTTCCTATTTCTCTTTCCCTCCCACAATATCCGAAGCTTTTTGATCACTATTACCAGGTGATAGCAGGGCTTGCACTGCATTGTTTATGTACTGACACAATTTTAATCAGAGGCGGCGTTGACCGGAGTGGTCGTAGTGAGCCTCTCTCTGGCTCCGATAGCTGAACCCTTGTTCACTCACCTATCGGACCCAGACTCTCTCGACCCTTGGGTCGCAGAATTTTTGCTTTGTTTTGGGTGCCGGTCCAGCCAGGGGAGGGCCCCTCGCTGGTCCGGTGGGTTATGGGTAAAAACTTTTGGTCACGATATCTAATGGTTCTCTTTTTCACTCCTCTCTACCTCTTTTCTCTGCTCTTCTCTCCTTTCTTCTTCCTTCCCCCTCTCCTCCCCCCTCCTCCTCAGCTACAGGTTCCCACTGGATCTCCCGTCTGCGGTACCACAGGTCGAGCCCGTCTTGCTGCTGGGGATGTCTCCTATCTGCCAGGGACATTTGGGACATCAGGTAAGAATCACAAACACTTAGCACCACACACCTTGCCTCCCCATGACTGACTCCACCACACTGATTGGGACACTTAAGATCCTCTCCCACAACGTACAAGGCCTTAACTCCCCTATGAGGAGACGCAAAATACTGCAACAGCTTCACACTCTGAAGGCTGATGTAGTTCTGCTTCAGGAAACTCATTTCCCCTCCTCCTATCAGCCCAAATTCCTTCACAAAAGCTTCATGAACTTCCACCTAGCTAATGCTGACAACAAGACGAGAGGCGTGGCAGTCTGCTTCTCCAACAGAACTCACTTCGTACATGCAAACACTATCAGAGATCCAGAGGGACGCTACATACTAGTCTCTGGTATGATTAATGGTGAGGCTTACACTTTTGTCTCATACTACACGCCCAACACACACCAAGACACCTTTTTTGACACCACACTAAAGGTACTCAAACCGCATTTCATGGGCACAGTAATTTTGGGGGGAGACTCCAATACCCCATTTGACTATTCCTCTGACAAATCAAACCCCCTGCGGCCCAAATCAAAACGGCCTCCCAAACGTAGCCTTCGGGTGGCGCAAATAGTCCAATCTTTTGGCCTGATTGATATCTGGAGGGAAATGAACCCCCAAACTAGAGACTACACACACTACTCGGTCCCCCACCACACCTTCTCTAGGATTGACCACATATTTGTCCCACCACACGTAATCCCGAGAGTAACCTCCTCTAAAATTTATGACACTCCACTGTCCGACCACTCGATAATGTCTATGTCACTCAGGGGTGGGTCGGGGGTGAAGGGCTCCTTCCAATGGCGCCTCAATGAAACTCTTCTAAGCAACCCAACCCATTGCACGCTTCTAGACAAAGCTCTTTCCGACTACTTCAGTGAGAATGACACGGGATCAGTCTCCCCAGGATGTCTTTGGGCAGCACACAAGGCGGTGTTGAGGGGCAGGATCCTACAACTCTCCTCACAACTTAAAAAAGAAAGCAGGGCGGAGGTCTCGCGCCTCACTGCGGATTTCCGCTTGCTGAGTAAAGCCCACAAACAACACCCTACTCCGGATAACCTGGCCAAACTTGACTCTGCTAGAGTGAAACTCAATCTCTCGCTCACTACTTCCGCGGAGAAACACTTACGGTGGTCCGGCGCGCGTTTCTATTACCAATCGGATAGGATTGGCGCTAAGCTAGCTACTAAGCTTAGCCCGAGGATTCGCACCTTGGTATTTCCCAAGATTCGTGCCTCGTCGGGTAATCTAACGCAAAATCCCACCATCGTTATGAAATCATTCCACGATTATTACTCACAGCTTTATGAGACAGTACCCCACACTCATTCCAAGGCCAGAGAGCGGTTTCTCAAAGACATTAACCTACCCCAACTGCAGCAAACACACCGCAACCTGCTAGACGCCCCCTTCTCCTCCGATGAAATCTTGGAAACGATTAAATCATTGAAAATAAACTCAGCCCCGGGTCCAGACGGTTTTTCGGTATGTTATTACAAGAAGTTTGGCCCGCGTCTGGCTCCTTACATGGCCCGGTTCTTCAACTCCCTCCGGGATGGAGCCCCTATCCCTAGCGACTTAAACTCGGCTTTTATCTCGGTCATACCTAAACAGGGTAGGGACCCAGGCGAGGTGGGCAATTACCGCCCTATTTCTTTAATCAATAACAATCTCAAAATAATGACTAAAATCCTGGCAAACAGGATGTCTAACTTTATCGTTCATTATATACAGAGGGACCAAGTGGGCTTCATCCCGGGGAGACAGGGACCGGACCAGGTTCGCAGAGCTATTGACTTGATTTCCCTTCTGCAGTCCCGGTGGGACGGAGGCCCTGCACAAGAAGGCTTCTTGCTGTCGCTGGACCTGCAGAAGGCCTTCGATTCCGTGTCGTGGCCCTACATTTTTGACATTCTGGAACGCTGGGGGTTTGGCGACGGTTTCCGCACGATTATTAAAACGTTATATTCCTCACCCTCAGCACAGGTGCGACTAATGGGCCATTACTCGGAACCCTTCAATATTCATAGGGGAACTAGACAGGGCTGTCCCCTTTCACCCTTAATTTTCGCTATTGCAATCGAGACACTGGCGATAGCCATCAGATCGAACGAGAATATCCAGGGAGTGAAGTGTGGTCCTGACGTTCACAAATGCGCCCTATTTGCTGACGACATGCTCTTGTTCCTCACTGCCCCTCTCACATCCACACCTAATGTCCTCAGACTTTTGAGAGACTTCGGTCTCATCTCTGGTCTTCAGGTGAATGTGTCCAAATCGGTGGCCCTAAATGTTTCGGTACCAATACCTCTCATAGACCAACTCCGACCACACTTTCCATTCACATGGGCTAGCCACTCAATCCCCTATTTGGGTATCAAGCTGACGAAAAACATTGGAGACCTATATGCCGCTAACTACCCCCCCATGCTCCGCTCCCTGGAGCAGGACCTGCGGAAATGGTCGGGGGAGGGCCTGTCATGGTTAGGTAGACTCAACGCAGTCAAAATGACTCTCCTGCCACGCCTACTATACCTATTCAGATCACTTCCAATACCGATTAAAAAATCAGTCTTGACCAAATTTCAGTCCGGGGTGATTAGGTTTGTCTGGGGGGACAGGGGCCATCGCTTTGCTAAAGAAATATTATTCAGACTTCGGTCTCAAGGGGGCCTGGGACTACCAAACTTGTGGCTATATTACCAGGCAGCACAGTTAGCACAATTCTCAGCCATTTACACTAAATCCTGCAGACCAGATTGGATCTCCATTGAGAGACAAGCGGTACCACATTTCACTCTCGACTTCTTAACATGGAGACCTCCCAAACACAGACCGGCCATCTTAGCCCCCACTTTATCCCACTCTCTAGCCCTCTGCGACCAATTGCATACCCACGCCAACTTGATTTCCCCCTTAAGGCCTCTCACACACCTATTTCACAATCCTGACTTTCCCCCTGGGATGAACATTCATGCATTCCATTGGTGGCTGAACAAGGGTCTTTTCCGAATAGGACACTTCCTTACCCCCAATGGCCCTATTTCATTAGGCCATTGTTTGAGCTCTCTGGAAATGCCTACCTCCGAAAAGTTTCGACTCTCACAAATACGCCACTTTCTCCACTCACTTTGTACTGATAAGACGAACACTCCTAAGGCCACGATGTATGAGCAATGGTGCTCTTCGTCTGCCCCCCAAAGGGGTGGGATATCCATTATCTATGCGTCCCTGGCAGATAGGACGGACACCCCGGCCTACGCTCGATCCTGGGAATCAGACCTGGACATCCAGTGGGACCCTGCGAAGTGGTTCCAAGCCTTCAGCAGATCATCGAAAGGTATCTTAAATATAGCCTTAATTGAAGCTAACATTAAACTCTTTACTAAATGGTACTATGTCCCGGCCAGGCTTGCCAGGATATTCCCGGACTCCTCCCCCCTCTGCTACAGAGGTTGCGGTCATATTGGCACGATGCATCACATCTGGTGGACCTGCCCCCGCATACGGAGCTTCTGGAACAAATTCCTCCATATCATAAGGAAAGTATCTGGGGCAGTGGTTCCACAGGACCCCACATACATTCTATTGAATTGCAAAATACCCAACACTTCTAAAAACACACAACAACTTATATTCTTTATGTGCCTGGGAGCCAAAGTTACTCTAGCGAAAGCCTGGAAAACTCCTTCGGTGTCCATATCGGCCACCAAACAGAAGATCTCTTGGATAATGTCACAGGAACAAATAGTCGCTAAACTGCGTGACACGGTCCCACGTTTTGAAGGGATTTGGGAACCTTGGGCTCGGTATGTCGGTATTTCACTTTACCCAGGTCACCTGCTAACGTAGGGGAGAGTCCGGCAAGATTATCACCTCTCTCCATTGACCCCACCCCCCCTCCCTCCCTCTCTTTACCTTTGGCTCCCTTTCTCCTCTTCTTCTTTCTTCTATACTCTTTCTTTTCATGTTCTACTCTCATCTCTCTTATACCAGCTACTGGCTAATAACGGTCTTCCTAGGCCAAAACCTCCTCGTTTGCTCTTTTAGGTTGTCCTAAACCACTCACATAGTGTATCAGCCTAAATGGCAGCCAGTTACTCTTAGGATACTATCCTGGACGATGTGCCTGTCAGCGCCGTCCGGGGGGGCTGCTGCGCCTGGGTTTCTTTCCAGTGCGAGCACCTTCCCGGAGGCTCTGACAGGAGGTGGGGAGACACCCCCTTTGGTGGGGACCCTGAAGCTCTCGTGCTCCACAGTGTGCTCCCATGGGGGTGGAGTGATGATCTCGGGGGCCTTCCTGGGGGGAGTCCCTAGGTTATATTTCTTCTCAGGTTGCCCGTTCTTCTAACGGAAATTAACAATTCTTTTCTAAGACAGTAAACTTGCCAGGAACTTTGCTCTATCTTGATATACCTTCTGTGTAAGTGCCATGTTGTTCCTGCTATGTATCGCCCTCTTTTGACTACCTTGGTCATCGAGGAGTATTAAGTGGTATTTTTTGTTCATGATATACTTGTATTGCAAAATTTTCAATAAAAACATTGAAACAGAAAACATCAGGAACTGAGATAAGATGGGTACTCTTACCAGATGACGTGGACTCCACTGTCATATGACATGGAGTCAATGGTGCATGGAGCCAAAACTAGGCTGGAAAACGATATCCGCAACGGTGGAACCTCTGTCTCACTTCTCGACTTCTCTGGTGGAGTGAAGAAACATCAGGAAGGGCCGCCAACTGGATATCAGCCAATAGACCTCAAGGATGTGTTCCAAGGAGAAGCCGGGGACAGATTTGATCCAGACCCCGTGATGGAAGTAGGGCTACTGGAAGGCAGTTTCTTGCATCGGGGTAATATGCAAATAAAAAATAAAAAGCTTCTGCATAGTGCAGGTAAACCAGGGATTTTTATTTCTAAAAATACCATACAAAAAATGGATAAAAGTGATCACAATTGAAATAAAATCTAAGCAGCGTAAGGAAAGGGCGATCGCCTGACGCGTTTCAACCAAGAGGGTCTTCAACAGGGGCATGAGCTTCCCCCTTCATGCTGCTCCTATATATAAATATCTAATCCAATAAGATAACCCCTATAGCCAATCACAGTGGAGCTACAAAGGTCAAGTAATCAGGAACTGGATCCTGTTGATTGCTAGACCAATCAGAATCATGAATAAAACAGCCGGTGAGTGTAGGACCCAATAGCGCAGTCTAATATTGAGACTGATGCCTGGAGACCTCCCCACCGCATGGCAAACAATAGTGGACATCACTTCCTGGTAATGCATCACTTCCTGGTCATGTGATGTGGTGTGAAGGGGCGGTGTCCCGGCTCCCTGACCCAATCAACAACCACCAAAAGGTGCACAGGATGGGAGAGGGTAGTCACTAGAGTTGCCACCTCATCCCTTTAAACCCAAACACCTTTGAATTACACAGGGTTCTGAGGCTAATTAAATGCAGATAAGGCACCAAGTGAGTTTAATTACCATCTTAATCAGCCACAGAACCTGTGTAATTAATATGTGTTCGGGTTTAAAGGGATGAGGTGGCAACCCTAGTAGTCACGGAAACCGAATCTCCTCAGCTCAAGTCCCGATCACATGATCGGATCTGGTGCTGTCACATGACTAAAAACATCAATGTGAAAATAAACAATAATAATGGCAAACACTAGATGGCAGCACTAAAGTGAAATAGTGCTAGCAAGTGGTGATAAACCAAAACAGAAAATAAGCATTACTGAACAATACTAAGCAGCATTACCTAAATCGGACACAAGATGTCCCAAAGAGATCTATACCAGTACATACAAAATATACATAGCAATGAAAGAAAAAATTATAAAAATATTAACATGGCTGTTAGGTAATCTATTACAAATAATCAATATATTAAATTGAATAAATGAATAAATAATAAATGTACTTTCCCAAAATAAGACTCGAAAATTAGGAAATAAAAACGTGGAACAAATTGATATTGTAAAGAAAAGGAATAAATGAAAAAAGACACTGATAATAACGCAATAATAAATTGTGAAACCAGAAGTAATTGTGCCGAGTGGCAAAACGCAACAGTTGCATAATAAAGTTACGCTGTAGGAGGGGAAGTCGAGAATCCCTAGACAAAAAACTCTTGACCGCTTCAAAACCAAGCCGATGGGGTATGCACGTAAAAAGTGCCGCCACATCGGCTGTGGCAAGGAGCATCCCTTTTTTGAAAGGCGTGGATTCTAAAAGTTTGATGGTGTCCCTCGTAACCTTTAAATACGAAGCGGTAGATCTAACCAGTGGTTGTAAATAGTGGTCCACGTATTTACCAATTCCAGCTGTGACTGAGTCAATCCCGCTGACTATGGGTCGGCCAAGGGGATTGACTGGGTCTTTATGGACCTTGGGAAGATAATAAATTGTAGGAGCAAGGGGGACCAAAAAGCTTTTTTCTTTTTTGTTCAGAATCCCTAAAGAAAAACCCTCATTAACAAGATGTAATAACTCTTTTTTATAAATGGTGGTCGGGTCACTGTAGCAAAACATCCGATTTTTTAGTCCAATCACAGTTGCTCAAGAAAAGATTTCTTGAAAAGGGTTATGGACTAGACCATTTGGATGAGGAGATTAATGCCGTCTTGGCTGTGGAGAGAACGGCCACATTGACGGAGCGTCCCAAAAATACCTCAGACTCTAGTTTTAAGTGGGCTTTCACCACCACGCATTCTATACAGTCTAAACAGGTCAAAAACATCCTTAAGAAACATTGGAGGGTGCTTTTGAATGATAGACTATTGGGTCCTGTTCTTCCCGAACGAGCACCAGTGATTTTTAGAGGTGCACGATCCATTCAGGGGCAGATTGCCCCTAATGTTATCGATCCACCCAAAAAGATATCCTTCTTCCAAGACTGCAAGTGTTTTTACCCTTGCCGTAAGTGCAACGTATGCCACCACAATAGTGCAGGCAGACAAAAGCTACTGACCTTTACATCCACAGTAACGTCTCGTGTATATCACATGAAGGAGTTTGCCACATGTGCATCCCAATATATTGTTTATTTGATAACATGTCCTTGTCATAAACAATATGTCGGACGTACCATCAGGACCTTCTCCATTCGTGTCAATGAGCATATCACCGGCAAGAAAGAGCAAACATACGGTACTGAGACACTATTTGCAACATCATAATAGAGACCCTTCAGGCACCCTCTTCCAGGTCATAGACAGATTTGTCCCACACTGGAGGGGTGAATCGCGATTACGTGGCATATCACGCCTCGAAACCTACTGGATCTACGAGTTGAGGTCCTTCTTTCCGTTTGGGATGAACGTCGAGTGGGACCTCAACTCGTTTATTAATACATCCTAGTAGTCATGTATTTTTCATGTATGATTTTTCCATTTCTGCTTGTTCATTTTTTATGTCCCTTTAAGGTATGGGGGTTTCATTTGCCCCCCCCCCCCTTCCCCCTTTTTTTTTTTTTTTGCTGATTTATTATTGCGTTATTATCAGTGTCTTTTTTCATTTATTCCTTTTCCTTACAATACCAATTTGTTCCATGTTTTTATTTCCTAATTTTCCAATCTTATATTGGGAAATTACATTTATTATTTATTCATTTATTCAATTAGTATAGTATAGATTACCTAACAGCCATGTTAATATTTTTATAATTTTTTCTTTCATTGCTATGTATATTTTGTTATGTACTGGTATAGATCTCTTTGGGACATCTTGTGTCCGATTTAGGTAATGCTGCTTAGTATTGTTCAGTAATGCTTATTTTCTGTTTTGGTTTATCACCACTTGCTAGCACTATTTCACTTTAGTGCTGCCATCTAGTGTTTGCCATTATTATTGTTTATTTTCACATTGATGTTTTTAGCCATGTGACAGCACCAGATCCGATCATGTGATCGGGACTTGAGCTGAGGAGATTCGGTTTCCGTGACTACCCTCTCCCATCCTGTGCACCTTTTGGTGGTTGTTGATTGGGTCAGGGAGCCGGGACACCGCCCCTTCACATCACATCACATGACCAGGAAGTGATGCATTACCAGGAAGTGATGTCCACTATTGTTTGCCATGCGGTGGGGAGGTCTCCAGGCGTCAGTCTCACTATTAGACTGCGCTATTGGGTCCTACACTCACCGGCTGTTTTATTCATGATTCTGATTGGTCTAGCGATCAACAGGATCCAGTTCCTGATTACTTGACCTTTGTAGCTCCACTGTGATTGGCTATAGGGGTTATCTTATTGGATTAGATATTTATACATAGGAGCAGCATGAAGGGGGAAGCTCATGCCCCTGTTGAAGACCCTCTTGGTCGAAACGCATCGGGCGATCTCCCCTTCCTTACGCTGCATAGATTTTATTTCAATTGTGATCACTTTTATCCATTTTTGTATGGTATTTTTAGAAATAAAAATCCCTGGTTTACCTGCACTATGCAGAAGCTTTTTATTTTTTATTTGCATATTACCCCGATGCAAGAAACTGCCTTCCAGTAGCCCTACTTCCAATCACAGGGTCTGGATCAAATCTGTCCCCGGCTTCTCCTTGGAACACATCCTTGAGGTCTATTGGCTGAAATCCAGTTGGCGGCCCTTCCTGATGTTTCTTCACCCCACCAGAGAAGTCGAGAAGTGAGACAGAGGTTCCACCGTTCCGGATATCGTTTTCCAGCCTAGGTTTGGCTCCATGCACCATTGACTCCATGTCATATGACAGTGGAGTCCACGTCATCTGGTAAGAGTACCCATCTTATCTTACTTCCTGATGTTTTCATTCTGATGCCCCATATCGAGATGTTGGTTTACAGCTACGGAAGTTCTGTACCCCGTTGTTGACTCACAGTCACAGATCCACACCGTGCACCATTGACTTTAATTTCCAGTCTCCCATCATTTTTTGGTCCATACCAGTTCCTCTTATTAATCTGAGTTTGGAATCATCCATTTACCATATGTGGACACTTTATACTGTGTTTGTTCATTTCATTTCACTTATGGTTTTTGCACATATTCTTTACTGTTCAGTACAGCATCTCTTACTTAATTGTTTCACCATGGGTATATACGTGAATTTTATTTTTTTTTTCAATTTTAATCGACAAAATTTTTATATTTTATGCAAATTTTTTATTTTTTTTTACATTTTTTTTTAATTGTTTTTTTTTTCTCATAGACATGCCTGACTGCATTATCCCCTCTTGCAGCCATGGCAGTGGTAAAAAAAATACAATTTCTTCAAATATTTCCCTTTTCAGCTTTCCAAAAGATGCAGAAGTGATAAAACCTTGGTTGAATAATGCCAGCTTTGATCCAAGAATGATTGAGGAATTGATTCCGCGGATTATTGCAGATAAGCGAGGAGATCAATTCAGAATTTGTTCAGCACACTTTGTGGATGATTGTGTTTACATGCAAGGTGTTAGAAGAAAACTTAGAATTGGTTCAGTACCAACCATTTTCATTCCAACTACTGCAAAAAAAAAACAACCAAACATCAGTTGCAAACAAGAGTGTCAAAAAGAGCAAGAACAGAATTCATGATGGCAGGAACTTCACAGTGTGCGACCAGTGACGTGACAACGTGCAGTTGCAAGTGCCATAAGGAAGGACAACCAGCAATGGTACAACATAATGAGGTCGGGACACAAACAGGTCTTTTTGATTTACACTTTAACGAGTCCCAAGATAGCTACGGTATTTCAAAATAGCAAAAATTGAAGATGTTAAATTAGACCATACATATTATATGTATGATGAGTAGGGATGAGCTTTGAGTTTGAGTCGAACTCATGTTCGACTCGAACATCGGCTGTTCGCCAGTTCGCCGAACAGCGAACAATTTGGGGTGTTCGCGGCAAATTCGAAAGCCGCGGCACACCCTTTAAAAGTCTATGGGAGAAATCAAAAGTGCTAATTTTAAAGGCTTATATGCATGGTATTGTCATAAAAAGTGTTTGGGGACCTGAGTCCTGCCCCAGGGGACATGTATCAATGCAAAAAAAAGTTTTAAAAATGGCCGTTTTTCCGGGAGGAGTGATTTTAAAAATGCTTAAAGTGAAACAATAAAAGTGTAATATTCCTTTAAATTTCGTACCTGGGGGGTGTCTATAGTATGTCTGTAAAGGGACGCATGTTTCCCGTGTTTAGAACAGTCTGACAGCAAAATGACATTTCAAAGGAAAAAAAGTCATTTAAAACTACTCGCTGCTATTAATGAATTGCCTGTCCGACAATACACATAAAAGTTCATTGCTAAAAACTGCATGGGATTTCCCCACAGGGGAACCCGAACCAAAATAAAAAAAAAAAACTGGCGTGGGATTCCCCCTAAATTCCATACCAGGCCCTTCAGGTGTGGTATGGATATTAAGGGGAACCCCGCGCCAAAATTTAAAAAAAAATTGGCGTGGGGTCCCCCCAAAAATCCATACCAGACCCTTCAGGTCTGGTATGGATTTTAAGGAGAACCCTGCGCCAAAATTTTAAAAAAAATTGGCGTGGGGTCCCCCCAAAAATCCATACCAGACCCTTATCCGAGCACGCAACCTGGCAGGCCGCAGGAAAAGAGGAGGGGATGAGAGAATGCCCCCCCTCCTAAACCGTACCAGGCCACATGCCCTCAACATTGGGAGGGTGCTTTGGGGTAGCCTACCAAAGCACCTTGTCCCCATGTTGATGAGGACAAGGGCCTCATCCCCACAACGCTTGCCCGGTGGTTGTGGGGGTCTGCGGGCGGGGGGCTTATCGGAATCTGGAAGCCCCCTTTAACAAGGGGACCCGCAGATCCTGCCCCCCCCGTGTGAAATGGTAAGGGGGTACAAAATTACCCCTACCATTTCACAAAAAAACTGTCAAAAATGTTAAAAATGACAAGAGACAGTTTTTGACAATTCCTTTATTTAAATGCTTCTTCTTTCTTCTATCTTCCTTCGGTTTCTTCCTCCATCTTCTTTTTCCTCCGATCCTCTGCTTCTTTCTCCGGTGTTCTCGTCTGGCATCTCTCTCCATGGCATCTTCTTCTCTTCGTCTTCTTCTCTTTATCTTCTTCTCTTCATCTTCTTCTTTTCGGGCCGCTCCGCATCCATGATTGAATGGGAGGCTCCTGCTGTGTGATGCCGCCCCCCCTCTGACATCACGGGGAATGCC